>CM061748.1:286808428-288038693 GCA_030979885.1 Lolium multiflorum
GGCGGCGGCGGCGTCTCGGGAAGGTTTTCCGTATCGTGGCTCCTGGGCACGCAGGGTTTCCCGCGACGAAGACTTATGCAGAAGTGGAAGGGCAACGCTGGGGCCACACGAGGGCCCCACACCATAGGCCGGCGCGCCAGGGCCCGGGCCGCGCCGCCCTAGTGTGGCGGTGCTCCTCTGTGGGCCCCACTTCCTTTCCCTTCGGTCTTCTCGGGAAGATTCGTGCAAAAATAGGACCCCGGGCGTTGATTTCGTCCAATTCCGAGAATATTTCCTTACTAGGATTTCTGAAACCAAAAATAGCAGAAAACAAGAACTGGCTTCCCTTCGCATCTTGTTAATAGGTTAGTGCCGGAAAATGCGTAAATGCGACATATAATGTGTATAAACATGTAGATATCATCAATAATGTAGCATGGAACATAAGGAATTATCGATATCGTTGGAGACGATCAGCATCCCTGTTAGTTCTATCATTCTGAGCAGTAAACGATAACAAGGATAATTTCTGAGTGACATGCCATCATAACCTTGATCATACTATTGTAAACATATGTAATGAATGCAGCATCAAAACAATGGTAATGACATGAGTAAACAAGTGAATCATAAAGCAAAGACTTTTCATGAATAGTACTTCAAGACAAGTATCAATAAGTCTTGCATAAGAGTTAACTCATAAAGCAATAAATCAAAGTAAAGGTATTGAAGCAACACAAAGGAAGATTAAGTTTCAGTGGTTGCTTTAACTTATAACATGTATATCTCATGGATAGTGTCAATATAAAGTAATATAACAAGTGCAATATGCAAGTATGTAGGAATCAATGCACAGTTCACACAAGTGTTTGCTTCTTGAGGTGGAGAGAGATAGGTAAACTGACTCAACAATAAAAGTAAAAGAATGGTCCTTCAAAGAGGAAAGCATCGATTGCTATATTTGTGCTAGAGCTTTTATTTTGAAAACATGAAACAATTTTGTCAACTGTAGTAATAAAGCATATGAGTTATGTAAATTATATCTTACAAGTTGCAAGCCTCATGCATAGTATACTAATAGTGCCCGCACCTTGTCCTAATCAGCTTGGACTACCGGATCATCGCAATACACATGTTTCAACCAAGTGTCACAAAGGGGTACTTCCATGCCGCCTGTACAAAGGTCTAAGGAGAAAGCTCGTATTTTGGATTTCTCGCTTTTGATTATTCTCAACTTAGACATCCATACCGGGACAACATGGACAACAGATAATGGACTCCTCTTTAATGCATAAGCATGTGGCAACAATTATTATTCTCATATGAGACTGAGGATATATGTCCAAACTCAAACTTCCACCATGATTCATGGCTTTAGTTAGCGGTCCAATAATGTTTTTCTCTAACAATATGCATGCTCCAACCATTAAGGTGGTAGATCTCTTACTTCAGACAAGACGGACATGCATAGTAACTCATATGATATTCAACAAAGAATAGTTGATGGCGTCCCTAGGCATGGTTATCACACAACAAGCAACTTAATAAGAGATAAAGTGCATAAGTGCATATTCAATACCACAATAATTTTTAAGGCTATTTTGTCCCATGAGCTATATATTAAAAGGTGAATGATGGAATTTTAAAGGTAGTACTCAAGCAATTTAGGAATGGAGGAGAAATACCATGTAGTAGGTAGGTATGGTGGACACAAATGGCATAGTAGTTGGCTCAAGGATTTTGGATGCATGAGAAGTATTCCCTCTCGATACAAGGTTTAGGCTAGCAAGGTTATTTGAAGCAAACTTAAGGATGAACCGGTGCAGCAAAACTCACATAAAAGACATATTGTAAACATTATAAGAATCTACACCGTCTTCCTTCCTTGTTGTTCAAAACTCAATACTAGAAATTATCTAGACCTTAGAGAGACCAAATATGCAAACCAAATTTTAGCAAGCTCTATGTATTTTCCTTCATTAATGGGTGCAAAGTATATGATGCAAGAGCTTAAACATGAGCACAACAATTGCCAAGTATCACATTATTCAAGACATTTTAGAATTACTACATGTAGCATTTTCCAATTCCAACCATATAACAATTTAACGAAGAAGTTTCAACCTTCGCCTTGAATATTATGAGTAAAGCCTAAGGACATATTTGTCCATATGCAATAGCGGAGCGTGTCTCTCTCCCACACAGTGAATGCTAGGATCCATTTTATTCAAACAAAAACAAAAAAAACAAAACAAACCGACGCTCCAAGTAAAGAACACAAGATGTAATCAATAAAAATATAGTTTCAGGGAGGAACCTGATGATGTTGTCGATGGAAGAAGGGGATGCCTTGGGCATCCCAAGCTTAGACGCTTGAGTCTTCTTAAATATGCAGGGATGATGCCTAGGGCATCCCCAAGCTTAGATCTTTCACTCCTCTTGATCATAGTATATCATACTCCTCTCTTGACCCTTGAAAACTTTCTTCACACCAAACTTCAAGCAAACTCATTAGAGGGTTAGTGCACAATTAAAATTCACATTTGAGAGGTGACACAATCATTCTTAACACTTCTCGGACATTGCACAAAGCTACCGGACATTAATGGATCAAAGAAATTCATCCAACATAGCAATACTAAGAATAACGAAATAAAGGGCAGAATCTGTCAAAAACAGAACAGTCCGTAAAGATGAACCTGAAAGGGCACCGGACTTGCTCAAATGGAAAACTAAAAACTAATTAAAGTTGCGTACATATCTGAGGATCACGTAAATTGGCAGATTTTTCGAATTTTCTACAGAGACTTATGCTAGAATTCGTGACAGACAGCAATGCTTGCTTTCTGGCGCAATATCCCAAGCCATAACATCAACTTTAGCATAGAAACTTTACTTGGCACAAAAACATGATAAGGAGAGGTTGCTACAGTAGTAAACAAGTTCCAAGACTCAAATATAAAACAAATTACTGTAGTAAAAACATGGGTTGTCTCCCATAAGCGCTTTTCTTTAACGCCTTTGCTAGGCGCAGAAAGTGCAAATCAAGTAACATCAAGAGTAGAAGCATCAACATTATTTTTCTTGCAAACACAACTTGTTGCAGAGGGTACTTTAGGTGCTCCATTATCTAAATTTTCTATGGTGGTGCTAGGGGTTTTAGCAATTTTAGGCCTATAATAATTCTTTTGTTTAGGCACTTTAGAGGCATACATGAATTTTTGCTCTCTACCCACATAAGCTTTCTCCTTATACTTGAGAGAAGAAAAGGTTGAACCCAAGGTTCCCATAGCTTTTTCAAGTTCATCAATCCTATTGGTTTGATTATCATGGACAACACAAGTTCCTAGGATACTAATTCTTTCATCAATTCCTCCTAAGGATTTATCAAGTTCATCAGTTTTATCAAATAACATTTCCAATTTAGTTTCAACACTTGAAATTTTTTCTCTATGGTTTTCAATTTTTTCATAACATCTTCAAGAGAGATTTCAATTTACTTCATTAACATGTGGTATTCCAACTAGACTCTCAATGACGCAACTAGCTTCTAAAGCGGGAGCACTTTAGAAAATACCTCCTAAAGAGTATCAACACTACAAGAAAAGTTGCCATGGCCGATGAAGTTGAAGTCGCGCAGTGGTTGCTTGTGTACCATGGCCGACGATTTTGGTCCCTCCGTGGTGCATGTCAAAACTTTTTTTTTTCTCGTTTTTGAGGCCACCTAGCCCGACGAAAGCGGCCAAAACGTGGCGTATGGTGGCCCGGGACGTGGTGCATCTCGAAATCTCGGGTTCGCCGCCGAGTCAACGAAATCCGCACCGCCGAGGGACAGCCCGTATGGCAGCCCCTTCCGGCATTGTTTTTTTTCTACATCGCGCCATCTCGTTCAACGAGCCGTTTACGATGCAGCATGCAGGATCATGGGTCCCGTATGTCATCCTCTATGAACCAAAATTCCTTTCTATTCTGATTTTTTGACCCCCCGATTCGGCTACTCTTTCTTTGATCCCTGCCGCCTTGGAAACGTTGAGACCGCCGCTGCTAAATGGGACCCGCATGTCATCCTCATGTAATCAACTTTCTTTCTTGGAGTTTTTTTGGCACCTCAAATTTGGTCACTTGCCTTTTCTTTCGATCCCCCGCCGCCTCAAACGGTGATACCGCTGCTACTAATCGGGACCCGCATGTCATCCTCTCTATGTACTATAAAACTTTCTTTTTCATGGATTATTTTTGGCACCTCAAATTTGGTCACTTGCCTTTTTCTTCGATCTCATGCCACGTTTGAAACCGTCGCTTAACTGGGACCGTATGTCATCCTCTATACTATAAAACTTCTTTTCCTGGATTATTTTGGCACTCAAATTTGGTCATTACTTGTTTTTTTCGCATCCTCGCCTCTCAACGGTGATATCATTGCCGTAATCGGACCCGATGTCATCCTCTATGTACTATAAAACTTTCTTTTCCTGAATTATTTTTGGCTCCTCATATTTTTTCACTTGCCTTTTTCTTTCGATCCCCCGCGCCTCAAACGGTGATACCGCTGCCGCTAAATGGGACCCGCATGTCATCCTCTATGTACTATAAAACTTTCTTTTCCTGGGTTTTTTTTGGCACCTCAAATTTGGTCACTTGCCTTTTTTCTTTCGATCCTGTGCCGCCTCTGAAACGTTGAGGGATACCGCCGTTGCGTTAATCGGGACCCGCATGTCATCCTCTATGTACTATAAAACTTTTCTTTTTCTGAATTATTTTTGCACCTCATTTGGTCACTTACCTTTTCGATCCTCGCCGCCCTCTCAAACAGCTGATACCGCTGCCGCAAATGGGACCCGCATGTCATCCTCTATGTACTATAAAACTTTTCTTTCTTGAACTATTTTTGGCTCCCTCATATTTTTTCACTTGCTTTTTTCTTTCGATCCCGTGCTCAAACGGTGATACCGCTGCCGCTAAATGGGACCCGCATGTCATCCTCTATGTACTATAAAACTTTCTTTCTTGAATTATTTTTGGCTCTTCATATTTGGTCACTTGCCTTTTCTTTCGATCTCATGCCGACTTTGAAACGCTTGAGGAACCTGCCGGCTCATGGGACCCGCATGTCATCCTCTTCATGTGTTATAAAAGTTTCCTTTGTTGAATTTTTTTCACCCTCCCGATTTTTGGCTTGCCTTTTTCTTTTGATCCCCGCCCCTTTGAAACGTTGAGTAAGCCGCTGGCTCAAGTGACCCGCATGTCATCCTCTATGTCCATCAATTCCTTCCTTTCTTGGATTTTTTTTCACCCCTAATTACTAGCTACTTTCTTTTTCTTTTGATCTCAAGCCGCATTACAAACATTGAGACCGCTGCTGCAAAATGGGACCCACATGTCATCCTCTATGTACAATAAAGTTTCTTTTCTTGGATTATCTTTTGTTCCTATATTTTGTCACTTGCCTTTTCTTTCGATCTATGCCGCCCTTGAAACGTTGAGTAAGCTGCTGGTTCCTGGGTCCCGCATGTCATCCTCTATGAACAATGAAGTTTTCTTTCTTGGAGTTATTTTTGACCCCCTAATTTCTGCCTACTTCCTTTTTTTTGGATCTCCTGCCCCTTTGAAACGATGAGGACGTTGTTGGTGGTCGGTCCCACAAGTCATCCTCTATGAACAATAAAAGTTTCCTTGATGGATTTTTTTTTGAACCCCTAATTAATTTCTGGGATATTTCCTTCTTTTTTCTCTTTTGATCCTCGTCACTTGAATCGTTGAGGATGCCGTTGCCTCATAACCCCGTATGTCATCCTCTCGTAATTCGTAAATGTTTCTTTTCTTGGATATTGTTTACCAAATGATTTTTTTTTTTTTTTTTTTCTTTCGATCTCTGCCGCCTTTAAAACGTTGAGGACGTTGCTGTCTCACGCGTCCCACATGTCAGCCTCTATGAACAATAAGCGCTGAGGACGCTGCTGCCTCATGGGTCCCGCATGTCATCCTCTCAGAACGAAAATGTTTCTTTTCTTGGATTTTTTACCAACAGATTTTTGGTTTATTTTTTCTTTCCATCCCCTGCCGCCTTTAAAACGACGCTGCTGGCTCATGGGTCCACGATGTCAGCCTCCCCGTACAAGAAACATGTGATATCTTGATTATTTTGCAGACAATAAACAGTGTATTTCGCTCTGAGCTATTGCAAACGGATAAATTAAATCTTTATTTTTACAACATATATCTTGAATCTCCTTGTTTTTTGTTTTGGCGAAGCATAGGACTTTCCTGTTTTTTTTTTTTTTGAGAAAAATCCGAACTATCATGTTCTGGAGTGGGCTGAAATTGTACGTGTCCAAAGGCCCAGAAGGATAGTTCGAAGGCCCAGATGTCTAGATGTAGCCCAATTGAAATCTTTCTTTTCTTGGATTTTTTTCACCCCCTGATTTCTGGCTACTTCATTTTTCTTTGGTCCTGTGCCGCCTTGGAACGTTGAGACCGCTGCTGCAAATGGGACCCGCATGTCATCCTCTATGTACACAAAGTTTCTTTTCTTGGATTATTTTGAGCCGACATTTGGTCACTTGCCTTTTTCTTTCGATCTCATGCCACGTTTGAACCGTTGAGGCTCGCTCATGGGACCCGCATGTCATCCTCTATGTACAATAAAAGTTTGATTTCTTGGATTTTTTTTTCACCCTCTGATTTTTGGCTATTTCCTTTTTCTTTTGATCCCCTGCCGCCTTTGAAACGTTGAGTAAGCTGCTGGCTCATAGGTCCCACATGTCAGCCTGTATGAACGATAAAGCTTTCCTTTCTTGGAGTTTTTTTACCCCCTAATTTCTGGCTACTTTCTTTTTCTTTTGATCTCAAGCCGCATTTGAAACGTTGAGACCGCTGCTGCAAAATGGGACCCGCATGTCATCCTCTATGTACAATAAAGTTTCTTTTCTTGGATTATTTTTTGCTCCTGATATTTGGTCACTTGCCTTTTTCTTTCGATCCCATGCCACGTTTGAAACGTTGAGGAACCTGCTGGCTCATGGGACCCGCATGTCATCCTCTATGTACTACAAAAGTTTATTTTCTTGGGTTTTTTTTTCACTCTCTGGATTTTGGCTATTTCCTTTTTTCTTTATCCTGTCATTTTGGAAACGTTGAGTAAGTCGTAAACTCGTGGGACCCGATGTCATCCTCTATGTACAATCAATTTTCTTTTCTTGGATTTTTTCCCCCAATTTCGGCTACTTTCTTTTCTTTTGATCTCAAACCGCATTTGAAACGTTGGGACAGCATGTCATCCTCTATGTACAATAAAGTTTCTTTTTTTGGATTATTTTTCACCCTCTGATTTTTGGTCACTTGCCTTTTTCTTTCGATCTCATGCCACTTTGAAAACGTTGAGGAACCTGCTGGCCCATGGGACCCACATGTCATCCTCTATGTACTATAAAAGTTTCTTTTCTTTGATTTTTTTCACCCTCTGATCTTTGGCTATTTCCTTTTTCTTTTCATCCCCTGCCGCCTTGGAAACGTTAGTAAGCTGCTGACTGGTGGGACCCGCATGTCATCCTCTATGTACAATCAAGTCTCTTTTCTTGGATTTTTTTTACCCCCTTATTTTTGGTCACTTGCCTTTTTCTTTCGATCTCATGCAGCCTCTGAAACGTTGAGAAGCTGGCTCATGGGACCCACATGTCATCCTCGATACTATAAAAGTTTCTTTTCTTGGATTTTTTCACCCTCTTATTTTTGGCTGTTTCCTTTTTCTTTTGATCCCCTGCCGCCTTGGAAACATTGATTAAGCTGCTGACACAAGGGGCCCGCATGTCATCCTCTATGTACAATCAACTTGCAAGATCTTGGGGCGGAAGAGCTTGTATAAGTGGGACCCATATGTCATCCTCTATGTACAATAAAAGTTTCTTTTTCTTGGATTATTTTTTGCTCCTGGTATTTGGTCTCTTTCCTTTTTCTTTCGATCTCATGCCGCCTCTGAAACGTTGAGTAAGGTGCTGGGTCATGGGACCCGCATGCCATCCTCTATGTACAATCAACTTTCTTTTCTGGGAGTTTTTTTACCCCTAATTTCTGGCTACTCTTTTTCTTTTGATCTCAAGCCGCATTTGAAACGTTGACACCGCTGCTGCAAAATGGGACCCGCATGTCATCTTTTATGTACAATAAAGTTTCTTTTCTTGGATTATTTTTGGCTCCTGATATTTGGTCACTTGTCTTTTTCTTTCGATCTCATGCCCCCTTTGAAACGTTGAGGAAGCTGCTAGCGCATGGGTCCCGCATGTCATACTCTATGAACAATAAAAGTTTCCTTCCTTGGAGTTATTGTTTACCGCTAATTTCTGGCTACTTCCTTTTTTCTTTTGATCCCCTGCGCCCTTGGAAACGTTGAGTAAGATGCTGACACAAGGGGCCCGCATGTCATCCTCTATGTACAATCAACTTGCAAGATCTTGGAGCGAAAGAGCTTGTATAAGTGGGACCCATATGTCATCATCTATGTACAATAAAAGTTTCTTTTCTTGGATTATTTTTTGCTCCTGATATTTGGTCACTTTCCTTTTTCTTTCTATCTCATGCCGCCACCGAAACGCGGAGTAAGTGCTGGCTCATGGGACTGTACAATAAAGTTTCATTTTTAGATTTTTTTACCCATGATTTTGCTAACTTGCCTTTTTTTTTTTCGATCATATGCCGCCTTTGAAATTCAGGTCGCCGCTGGCTCATGAGTCCCACAAGTCAGCCTCTATGAACAATAAACCTTTCCTTTGTTGTATTTTTTTTACCCCTAATTTCTGGCTATTTGCCTTTTTCTTTTGATCCCCTGCGGCCTTTGAAACGATGAGGACGCTGCTGGCAGGTCGGTCCCACATGTCATCCTCTATGAAGAATATAAGTTTCCTTTTTGGATTTATTTTTGACCCCTAATTTCTGGCTATTTGCCTTTTTCTTCTGATCCCTCGACTTCGAAATGATGAGGATGCAGCTGGCAGATCGGTCCCACATGTCAGCCTCTATGAACAATAAATGTTTCCTTTGTAGGATTTATTTTTTACCCCTATTTTCGGGCTACTTGCCTTTTTCTTTGAAACGTTGAGGACGCTACTGTCTCATGGGTCCCACATGGCATCCTCTCTGAACGATAAACCTTCATTTCTTGTTAACGACAGGTTTATCAGTATTATTTTCGCAGACTAATACAAGCTCTTTGGCTCCAAGATCTTGCAAGTTGATAGATTAAATCAAGGAATTATTAGGATATGTTTTAAATTTCAAATCCACTTTATGAATTTTTAAAAATACCGTTATCCATGTGGGTATGGAGCGATCAAGGATTTTCATATTGGGCATGAGCAGTTTCAAAAATTGGAACCCTATAATTCAAAATAAATAAAAACAACTTTTATGTAGAATCTCCGTGTATTTTTTTTTTGCCAATCATAGGATCTGTGTTTCATTAGAAAAGGGCCGAAATTGCATGAGCAGAAAGGCCCATTTGTAGTTATTGGGCTTCGACGGCCGGAGCAAGTAGGCCGAGAGCAATTACCATGTAGATGGCCGTTGGCAACCCAAAGTGAAATATTGGGCCCAACAGGGGAATGCTGAACAGTACTATTTTCTAATTGGAAGGTGGTACATGGCGTAATCCTGCCAAAAAAAAAGATGGACACGGGTTGCTGAAATTTGCCCATCTGCGCCTAATATCGCCGCCGCGGCTCCGCTTCCGCCGCCGCCGCCATGCCTCGTCTCGCGTCGAGCTCGCGGTACTGCCGCGTCTCGGGCACGGGGTACCGCGGCGTCCGCGCGCGCCCCAAAGGTACGTATTACGCGGAGATACGTGACGGCGGCGAGCGCATCGGCCTCGGCACCTACGAGACCGCGCACGAGGCCGCGCGCGCGTACGACGCCGTGGCGTGGCGGCTCGGGCGCCCGCGATCGTCGATGAATTTCCATGACGTGTGGACGCGCCAGCAGGCCGAGGATCTCGCGCCGCCGCCGTACATCGTTAGACAGGAGGAACAGCACCGCCGCCGCGAGACGGAGCGCCGTTTGCGCATCGCCGAGCGGGACGAGCGCGCGGCGCGCGAGTGGGCGGCCCGCTTCCCCGAGGACGTTGCCGCCGAGAACGAGCACTTCCGCAGACGGAGGGCGGAGAAGGCGACGAGGCGGGCAGCGAAGAAGGAGGACCGCGCACGACGGAGGGCGGAGAAGGCGACGAAGCGGGCCTTCATCGAAGCGCAGCTCGCCGGGCCGACCACCATTGGCGAGGACGACCCCCGTTGGATTGACCTCTTCTCGTCGGATCCGGTGTCGGGCACGACACCGGACTCGTCAGATGTCGAGTTTTAGTTTAGTTTTATCGCACTACTTTGTACAAATATGAACTACGGAGTATCTATCAAGCTAATTTTATCCTATTTTATGTCTATTTCTAGTCTTTGTTTGATCTTCTGTTTTACTGCACTCTATTTTTCATTATATTCTGTTTTTGGCGCTGCATTTATAGCGCCTCTGAAAATACGCTGTTTCAGCCCTGCATTTGGCCGCCACAGTTTGCAGCTTCCGGTGAAGCTATTGCCGGCTCCATGCGCAGCATCAGCCATTCAGCCCACAGCGCCTAAATATAGAGCCACTGCTGGAGTTGCTGTAATATGTTTGTCAGCAGGAGCTTACCTAATTAGTTAAAAAAAAGATGTTCAGCGTGGGATTCGAAAAAAAGATCTTCATGTTTTTTTCCTAGCTATCCTAGTTCGGACTTTTCATTGTGTTGGCTAGTGCATGAAGCTTGACACCTGTATTATGTGATCCTGATATGAGGATAAGAACACCTTCAGGTTGCATTGCTAATGGTGTCTACTGCAGCAGTGGCGTACCTTCAATGGAGACTGATGCAAGAGAGTTGGTACTGGTGAACCTGCACCTGACATCATCGTGCCACCTGAAGTAGGTTGTGTATTGGGATTAGACTGATAAGCATAGCACCTTGCAAAGAACAAGATGCTGCTAGTGTTGGTTAACGTGATTTTACGACAAAAGTCATGTATGCTCAACAGGTGCCGTACCTAGTTTGGATATTGTGTTGTTACCCTTTTGTGGTTTGGTGTTTGTCCAACAGAGAAAGCTACTCTTTTCCCGTGTAAGTGTTATTATGTGAACAAAAGTTGTATGTACATATATATCGGTCAGAGAACCAAGATTGCATATTCTTGCCTGGTTATAACACATAAGTCATAATAACAATTAAAGAGAAAAGGAACATTTGCCTTTGCAATGTGATTGTGCCAAGTAGATTAGACAACCAACCACAAACATTACAGGTCAACAGCCAAACGCATGCGAAAGTCCTAAGGTAAGCTCCATAATACATGTTGAAACCAAAAGCCTAGAAACCATAAGAAAGGTAGCTCGACATCACAGTTCCACGACAGCAGCATACTGATCATAAAACATATATCAAGTCAGGACAGCTGCACCACTGGGTAAGCATCCATGGGGTCTGGCTCAAGAGCGAAGACTGTGTGAATGCTGCAAAATGTGGCTCTTGCCTCACCCCACCCATACATCTTATCATGGAACCTTACCAAATCAGCATGAATCATCTTGACATAAACATAGCTCCTCTCTCCATGCTGATGGGATTGAACAATGCGCCAGTTGCAGTGCTTCAGCTTGTCAAACAGTATGCAGGAGATAACGAAGCATGCTGGCTGGTCTTTTGTAGTGACAATGGCTTGGAGTAGCTGGTCCTGTGAACCACCCAACTGGATCTTTAGAGCTTGAAGGACAGTCCGTGCCATATAAGCTACCGTTGCTGACTTCAGCTCGGGTTCAGGTGAATGACAGCTGACATCTTGTCCTCGAGATGCAGATCCTTCTTGATCAGATTCAGCGGAATCATCACCACTACTTACAGGTGCATCAGGTTCTACAGAAGGCACATCAGGTACATGCTCAAGTTCATAGGAGTTGGGTGGGACAGCACTGTTTGCTGAAATCTCTACAATACCAGCTCCAGGTAGACCACCAGTATCTACAGAGGGTAAACCACCAATATCCACTTCAGAGGATTCTCGTGGCACGACACCTTTCGCTAGAGGCTCTACCATACCAGCTCCAGGTCCACCACCAGTCAGTACTGTGGGCATAGTCATGACGGGTTCTACCAATACAAAACCTCCTTCGGGTGGCGTGGCAACTTCGGGTGCAGGATCATCAGATGCAGATCCTTCTTGATCATCACCACTACTTACAGGTGCGTCAGGTTCAACAGAAGGCACATCAGGTACATGCTCCGGTTCATAGGAGTCGGTAGCACGGTAGAACCTAAAGGGATAGTAGGACCAGATATGTTCTCGGACAGGACCGCTTGCTGAAATCTCTACAATACCAGAGGGTAAACCACCAATATCCACTTCAGTTAGAGGCTCTACCCTACCAGCTCCAGGTCCACCACCAGTCAGTACTCTGGGCAGGACGGGTTTTAACAATGCAAAACATACTTCAGGTGCAGGATCATCAGTAGCAACTCCAGCATCAGCACCAGTTATATCGGTCTTGACAATAGGTAAACCGTTTTGCTCCAGTTCAGAGAATTCCCGTGGCACGACACCGTTCACTAGAGGCTCTACACTAGCAGCTCCAGCTGCACCACCAGTTTCTACAGCAGGGGGTAAACCCAATCCACAACCTTCTTCATGTGACACGATGATGCCAGGTATAGGCTCATCAGTACCAGGTCCAGCTGCATCAGTCTCCATAGACAGTAAACAAGGTGGCGTCGGAGGTTTAAAAGACTGGCATGCCATTTCACCTTTGTCATCAGACAATATAGAGTTTTCTTCAACTCTATGTTTCTGCAATAATAAGCACATGAACAGAAATTAGACCAGAGCATCTAGCCATCTAACAGGGGCAGCGGCAAAACAAGCGTCGGTCCATATGTTTACCTTGTCATCTGGGATATCAGAACACACAGATTTAGAAGTCATTTCACATAGCATCCGCTTTTTCGTTCCTTCCCCTACGTCCATCTGGAATAAGTAATACTATTGATCACATAAAACTAATTAATCAAATATATGCATATGTTGAGAAGTTTGCACGGCAAATTGTGGATTCTGCTTTTATCACCTACGAATCGTCGTTCTATATATTTACCTTGTTATCTGGGATATCAGAAGTCAAAGAATGAGAAGTCATCTCACTAAGTATCGGTTTTTTCGCTCTTTCCCCTCCATCCATCTGCAATAAGAAGTACTATTGATCACATAAAGCCAATTCATTGAATATATGCATATGTTGAGAAGTTTGCACAACAAATTGTGGATTCTACTTCCAATCACCAAGTAATCTCGTGAGAAATGCATGATCAAGATATGTTTCTCCCTCTTGATCGACATCTGCATCTCCATTAAGACTAATCATCGTGCGATGGTGCTAGCGCATACACTTCCAATCACCAGACAAGCAAAAAATTGTTGATTCTAGTAATGCTTAATCAGCAGTGGCCATGGAACGACCACAGATCGACCAAGCAAAAAAAAATCATCAGCCTACTGACCACCAGGCAAAACAAACTAGGCCCATACATGGCCTCACAAATCATCATCAAACGTCGATCAAACTAGCAAGTTTGAACATGGATTACTAATTTATTTTCTGATAAAGTGAGTATATTAATATCGAAAGATATTGATTACACTGAGCCTCTGCAACAACGCAATACCTTACTGGTAGTACGGATGCACATGGATTCCTAATACTCCCTCTGTTCGGTTTTAATTAGTCGACGAGAGGGAGAGAAGAAAATGAACTGTCGATGCTTTCAACTAGAGTCAATTAAATACGAACGGAAGAAGTACGTAGTAGTATTGACAAATATCCGGATCTAGTCTAAAAACAAATTGGCATGTAAATCCTAGTAGTCTACTAAACTAGGATCAATACCCTAGATTAGGGTTGCAAGCGGCGTCCGCGAATCGTCCCGCAAAGCAGAAAATTAGAGCAAATAGTGGTTGAGATTAGAGCAGATTTAAAGCACTCGCACTGAAACTAGCTAGCCCGCTACCCACCCCGCTTGACACCCTGCCCTAGATGTGAATCTACACCAAATATTCAAACAAGGATGAGCAACCGCCAATAAAATTTTATCCGCACATCATCATCTCTACCATACAAAAGGGTATGGTGATTTCACATACAGCCATTGTTGCCGCGGGACGAGGATGAGTGATGCGCCGCGGAGAAGGTGCCTCACGCCTCTGTCGCCGCCGCCGTCGAAGATGAAGTCGAAGCCGCGCGATTGTGGTCCGTCGCCGATATGGAGGTGGAGCTACTAGGGAAGAGATGGAGGTGGAGGTGGAGAGGGAGTGATGGTTTGTACTAGTGGCGGCCGGTGAGATAGTTATAAATACAGCCTCTCTCTCTTTTTTGGCAAGGAATGCAGCTTCTCTTGGAAGGCAACGAGGCAACGCACTCCAGATTATTATAATAATATGGACGGAGAAATTTGGTCGCATCTGTGTTGTCTTGTCAAATGAATCACCAGGATTTGCTTTTAGTACTCCAGATTTGGGCGACCCAAGGAAGTAGAGATAGTAATGTACGCCATCTAGCTGCACGCTATCAAATCAAATAAATGGTCATGCCATTTACTTTTAAGATGGTGCAGCAGTTATTCTGACCAAAGAAACATGCACGTCTGCTGATTATTTCTGATGGGTATACATTTACCGTCCGCTAGCAAAGATTGTTTGGCACATTGTTCTTATGGCTTTCAACATCACACCCCTTAATAATATTATTAATCAATGTTTGGGCAATCAATTGAGTGTGTTAATAAAAAATTAAAACCCACAAATCCAACTGTACTATTTTTAGGACCATATGAAAGACAAGGAATGATTTTAAATGCCATATAGAGTACCTCCAACCATGTGAAATATGGTTCTGTCATGCAGGTGATACCCATGGCTTCGCATTGGATCTGTATGTTGTCCTACATACAGTCAACTATGAAGTACCACGATTTGGTTTTTGGGTGCAACCGGCTAGAGAATGATGCACGGGTTTGTACAGCCAGTACAATTCACATTAAGATTTTCTGATAGGATGTTGATGTGTATATGTAAGAATCATACACTAGAATGTCTTCTATGTTTAGATGGTTGATCTACGTTTATACTTTCTGTGAACCATGAGGTTAAGACCTTTGTACTGTAATAAAGATTGCTAAATAACAGTATATATGTATGCCTCTAGGGACACTGAAACAGCCAAACAACCATGCATGTGTATAGACCGTATTTGATCAAATTAAAAGAAGCGCCTGGGTTCATGCAAATAGCATAAATTTATCACCTAAGTACATTAGCTATAAATAGTTAAATAGGAGTCAAGACCAACTGAGCTAGCTAGTAGTATGATCCTACTATTACATAAATATCCCTAACTCTGATTGTCTTTGTTCCAGTCCAGCGCGTTGGTGTAGCTTGGGATGAACCAAAACCCCGTATGCCAGTTGGCCCCTGGACCGCTGCTTGAGAAAGATATGCTTTGGTGGTCTTCGCCATTTAGACTGAAGCGGAAAATTTCTTGATGTGATGTGTCAAACTGAGAGCCAATGGCCTGAGGCGTGGTGTAGATGCAGTTTCTTCTTGTCAAATATCCTGGGGGAAATGTTGCACCACCCACTGGCATGAAAATCGGATAGTTCAACCCAAGGAACATAGAATAGTCTCCAAGATTAGTAACCCTTTCCCACGGGTTGGCTGGAAGTAACCGACTAGTGTCATTCGAGAATACAATGCAGGTATACCCCGAATAGCTGTGAACAGCGCGACCGCAATGGACAGAAGGGGTACTATCATAATGAGTTGGAGCACCGTCAGCGTCAAAATCCATTACGCCACGTGCATAGACCAGGAGAAGTCTAGAACGATCTTGAGATCTTGCCAGCCACCACGTACGACTATTAGAGTCAAAATCATCATCGTCATCAAATCCAGCCGTCCACGGAATGAATGGAGCAGGGAGCACTATAGGACCTTGAAAAAGGAAAGAACACGTCACATGAAAATATATTTCATGATTTATCTACTAGTGATATTGATTTGATATTGGGATGCCAATACTAGTACTTTATAAAATCATGGTCGAACATAAGATGGTTTGAAATATATTTCGAACATCTTGGTAAAACTTCATGTGGATTTAAAACATGTTCCCGAAAATATTGGTCCAAATTTTAGATGGTTTGAATATAAACAAATGAAAGTCTTTATCAATATTGCATGGCACCTTTATTGATTCTATTTCTACTCTACCTTAAATTTTCTAGGGAGTAATAATAAAGAAACTTAATTACTAGGGGGCCTTTTTCCTAAGGAACAACATGCACATTAGACCATACTAAAATTCCTATAGATGTTAAATTCTATATATGTCCATACCACAAGAGGGTTATGGTGTGCGCCTATGGAATTCCTTTAAGCCAAAAGATGCCAAGACAGTTCAACAAATAAGAGGTGAAATACTATATAAGTTACGTATATAAAAAAGATAGGGAGGAAATGTTACCAAATTGATTAGGATCCCATGCATAAACATTTCCAAGCTCAGTAACGGCGAACACAAGTCCGTTATGTATAATTGCATCGCAGTATATGGCGCCGTACTGAAACTGGTTTTCAAGAAATATCCATTCACGAGGATATTCGCCATGGAGGTAGGCAATTGCAAAGTCGAAGATTGCGACAAGGGAGAAATCTTGATACCCCCTAGCAGCTGTAGGAACTTGGCAAATAGCTATCTTCTGCAGTTGAATAGCAGAACGCTGATACTCGAATATAAGTGGATTGTGTGTGGTTTCCAACTTGTTCCTCAAAGATGGAAGCTTAATCTTGCGATGAGTGTACACATTGAGGAGGTTCCACTTGCCTTCGGGGCCAACCATGGCGATCCAATCTCCATTGGCGCCTGCCCGCTCCTCATCCTTACCGTGTGGCATTAGGCCATCATAGGAGAACCTGTCCAGCGGCAGTAGTTTGCACTTGCTGTGCACCGGCAAATCCTCCTTGAACACCGCCCATGGTTTATCCGCCGGGTCACAACAGAGAACACACGGAAGGCCAAACGGCTGAGAAGCAGGCAGAGTGGCACTGTATTTGGCTGACTGAAGAATACTTTTGGAGGAACCGACTAGGGACGCGGCGGTGATGGCGTCGCACTGGCTGATGAGCACTTCAAGGGGGCCTTCCGTAAACACCTTGTGAAACAGCCCAGATCCACAGACCCTGCTCGATTTCGCCATCACAATGAGGCAGGTGGTACAATGGGGTTGGTATTTTCTTGGGCGATCTACTGATTCGAACTTTGGGAGAGAGATGGCGATCAATGGCGGCAGGTGGGGGTTTGAGTTGGAGAACAGAGGCTCTCAAACTGGGCACTGCTGGATAGGATGCGAAACGCAGGCGCGTGCTATGGAAGATGGGCGGAGTGGGGATAGACGACGGAGGTGAACCGAGACGCTCATATACTGCCTACTGCAGTTTCGAGGAGAGTGTGAATGTGTTCAAAAAAAGAGGAGAGTGTGAATGTGACCCGACACCCGAGTAGGAGCCGAGCAGACGGACTATAGGAGTAGCCCCATCATTACAGAACATTAATCGTGCTTCCTACAATAAATAAGTGAAACATCCCAGGCTTGTGTTGTCTAATCAAATCGATGGCCATGTCAGTATTATGGTGAACAAATAAAACAAATACACACCAACCTTGTTCTTTTTGCAACGTACACCAACCTAGCAAGGCATCAACCTTCTCGCCATCAACTACGACTCCGTGGCTCCGTCCCACCAAAGTTGTCTCAACTTTGTAAAAAAAATACATCTATCCATCTAAATTTTAACAAAGGTGAGACACTTTTGGTGGGACCGAGGGAGTACAAAAAAACTTCACTACTCCATGCTAGTATCGGCCACTAATTCAAATTTCAACTGAAGGCGTGCTATTTTATGGTCCTGAAAATTGCCAAAAAAAATACAACCCAAAAATGCAACAGATCCATGTTAAGGGGGTACACCCTACGCAATATACATTAAGAAACTTTGAAACTTCAGCGACCTTGTAAGAATGCCCATGACAGTGCAGTTTTGCCAAATTAGGAAGAGACGAAATATGAATTCAACCAAAGAAATCTAAACGAATCCTTAGACAATAGCATAGTTAACACGTTCAGAAAAAAATGATGACTCCAAAAGAACAACATTAGCAAGAAATAGTCCATTTTAGTTTGAATTTGCAGTCACATACATAACTAGTAGTACTGCCAAAATACTATAATACTCCGAGCTGCATTCTAGCACTCCAACTAGCTAGTAATAGTTCTGGAGTAGTAGTACTACTACTATACAAGTCCAAAATACATCCGAACGAACCCTACTTCGAACTAAACTACTCCCTCCGATCTTCGAGTAACTACATTGCAGTATGACTAAACGAAGATTATTGTATAACCTTCTTGTTGATGCAAACGCAGATAGGCAACACACGCTGCCCTCCATTCTGCTTCGCGTAACGGGGCGGCACCGCCAGGAAAGAAGTGAGCTGCTGCAACATGATCGAGCTAGGCGTCGGGGAGCTCGTCGGCTCGATTACCGCCATCAAGGTGTCCGTCGAGAGGTCACTGGTCCCAGCCGTCGCCGGCGCCGGCGGACCAATCACCAACAGCTGCGCCTTGTACATCGGAAACAAGCACGCGGCCGACCTGATGCACACACAGGACACAATGGTGGTCGGGCCGAGCGCTCCAACGGTGATGGCGAACACGCTACCGTCTTCTTCCCCACTGCCGATGAACAGGTGTCCCCGCGGTTGTACCGGAAGACGAACTATGCACCAGGCGGGTATGCCATACTGGAACGTAAACACTGGGATGGAGTGGGATGCTTGGAGGTGTACCAGGAGCTCCCGCGGCGGGCCGGTGAAGCTGCAGCCGGTATTGATGGCCTCTGTGCAGCCGCACGGACCATGCGGGCACGCGATATAGTGCTTGTAGGACTCCGTGGAGGCGACCAAGCTCTGGCAGCCGACGCACTTGACCATTGCCCCAGATCGATTCGACGGCGGCAATCTTGGCCCAGATCGATTCGACGGCGGCAACCACGCCGGCTGCTCGCACTTCTTGCACGGGTTCGGCGCAAGCTCGCCGACGCAGCGCCGACAGCCCATATGACCGCCCTTGCACTGCACGGAACAACGTACGTGGCATCAGTTGTCATTGACATTTCTCACAGGTGAACCTAAGAATGAAATCGGAAGGGAGCGACCTTGGATATGGGGGGTTTGAAGGGCAGCAGGCAGAGGGGGCACAAGAAGAGGGCCTCCTCCATCTTCAGAGAAGAGTGATCGGGAAAACGAGAACGGGATGGGTTCTTTTTTTTATACATGCCTTGGAGTGGAGTATGGATACTACTACTACTTATAGGAAGAACTTCCTTGCTAAGAATCGGCGTCGGCCGTACGCAAGCATAGATGCACCAGCGGCTCTGCAGTTTGTCAAAATAAAAGGACAGAGCTGCAGTGACTTGAAGTCTCCAAATCTCATTGTGACTTGGTGCCACCATCTACCAACCATTTGAGATCCAACGTTCCAAACTAATCTCTTATTTCGAACCTAAAAACAAAAATTACGAAAAAAATCCAGTAAAATGTAGATGCCTTGTTCTAAAATCTGTGAATATTTCATCCCACTCGGACGATTAGCTTGTGATTAAAGAGCTTTTTACGTATACGAGCACTAGTTTAAACTAAATACTCCCTCTGATTCATATTAAGGGCTCCTTTGATTTAAAGGATAGGAAAAGCATAGGAATAGGAAAGGTATAGGATTGGAATGACATGTCTACTTGAAACCTATAGGAAGATGAAGTTTGTTTGATTGTAGCAAAGGAATTTTTCCATGAGGTATGAGCTAATGCTTTTTTCCTATAGGAATTACACTACAAGATTCCTATAGGAATTTTTCCTATAGGATATGTTCCTATGAATCAAACAACATGTATAGGAATTTTTCCCATAGGAACCAAATCCTACACAATTCCTATGCAAATCCTTTGAATCAAAGGAGCCCTAATTGACTTCAATATGGATGTATCTAGAACTAAAATGTGTCTAGTACATCCATATTAGAGTCAATTAATATGAACCGGAGGGAGTATATATTTGCTCACAAACCTTTGATTCAAATCGAATGAAACTTCACCAAAATATAAATCGAAATATGCACGATTAACTGGAAGTTCTTGAAATATTTCTGAGCAATTATAATAATTATTTAGTTTAAATTCTAAGTCGATCGCATACATTGGATCTGAGATGGATGGTGGATGGTGGCACCAAGTCACTGTGAAACTTGGAAGTATCAAGTCAGTGAAGCTCTATCCCAAAATAAAAGCTTCGTGAAGGGGGCAGTTTGGTTCAAAAAAGAAGACAGTGCCAAGCAGTTGTCAAACAATACCCATATAGTCAAATGTACTCCCTCTGATTCAAATGAATTGACTCAACTTTGTCTAGATATATGGATGTATCAAGTCACTGAAGCTAAAATAAAAGCTTCATGAAGGGGGAAGTTTGGTTCGAAAAAAAATACAGTGCCAAGCAGCTGTCAAATAGTACCATAACGTCAAATGTACTCCCTCCGATTCAAACGAAATGACTCAACTTTGTATTTTGCATGTTAAAGGTTTTTCGTAAAACTTGGCCAATCTTAACATAGTTTGCCTTTCTAAAAAAAGATATAAGCCCTAAGGCTCCTTTGATTCATAGGATGGGAAAACCATAGAAATATGGAAAACATAGGATTGAGATTTAATGGCTAGTTGAATCATATAGGAAGATGAGTTGTGTTTGATTGTGCCAAAGGAAATTTTCCATGAGGTATGACCTAATGTTTTATTCTTATAGGATTTGCACTGCAAGATTCCTATAGGATATGTTCCTATGAATCAAACAACTAGTGTGGGGAAAATTCACATGTGATCTAAATCCTACATAATTCCTATACAAATCCTATATATGAATTTTAGTTGTTAGGTCACTTAAAATGACTTCACTTGAAGAGTTACATTTTTGTTTTTTCTGAATTAGTAGTGATGCCTAACCATATATATACCTAAACCAAGAGAATCAGCATAAACTTATGTATATTAATAGTAAGCGCATATATGAATGTTTTTTTATCTACAAACCCAGGGTCATATATATGTACATAGAAACATGCATATATACTAGTTTTTGTACCTTGGTGTGTTCCTCTTTTGGGCTATCTCTTTTTTGTTCACCGATTCACAACCAACGCCCTAGATTAATTTGGCACTTAAAAAATAACATTTTGTTTTTGGCGCACTAACACAAATAGTAGTAGCACGGTCAACACTGTAGAGAAGTACAAAATAAATGTGTGTGGGAAAAAATGACTTAAAGTGACCATTACATTGAGAAAAAGGGTAGAACCAAGCATTGCACAGGGAAAAAGCAGTGTAGTGCCCAGAAGAAAAAAACAAGTTGGGTTATACTCCCTCCATCCTGAAATAATGGGTGTAGAGTTAAAATTTGTCCATAAAAGAGTGTACTTCTCGTTTTGCAATGCACTTCAAAATTTGTCCACAAAAGAGTGGTAGTAAAAAATATTTCTTTCTCATCACGAGGGATATAGTTTCTTCACGACTAGTACGTACTACCTCCATCACAAAGCTTAAGTCTTTTTTTAAGAGTCAAAGCAAGTAAAGGTTGACGAAAATTTAGAACAATCTATCAACTAATATAATATTTTGTAGATACCATACCAAAAAAAATCGTTGTCTATGTATTGATATTAATTTTGTATTTTGCATGATAATGATTTTTGGTAAAATCTTAGTTTACCTTGACATAGTTTGAGCTTCTAAAAATAATATAAGCCTTACGCTTTGGGATGGAGGTAGTAGTATTTAGCATAATATGGTTTTCTTATTTACTACATGCATTTAGATCATTGGAGGTGGAAAAGTTGAAGAGGAAAGTGATGGTCGATGACAGTTTCCCAATGTAATAATAAAATCCTTAATATGCCTTGAAAACCCACACGTACGCTCTTTCTAGGACAGAGGCTATGAGGTAATGCACCCACGCGCTGTCATCTGCCGGTTCGTGCTATGTCTCCCAAATCTTGAAATATCGTCAGTTATCCATTTCACGTCCACACTTCTCCCTCTCTCCACGGACTAGGAAAAAACCCTCTCTTCACTTCCCCTTCCCATTCCACCGATGGAGAGCCCAACCGACGCCGTCAACGCAGCGAAAGCGAAAGCCGCGCGGCTGGCCTTAGCCGCAGAGGAGGCGTGCAGAGCCGCGACCGCAGCACGCATGGCCGCAACGGCGGCGATCATTGCCGCAGCGGATGCCAAAGACGAAGCGGAGGCCATTGCCGAAGGTCGGGCCATCGGTCGCTCATCGGCATCTGATGCTGTTGGTAGATGGGTCCACTCTCTTGGGAAGCATCCCCTAGATGACGAGGACGAGGTTGAACTCATCTTTGAACCGCCGCCGCCGACCTTCGACGAGAATATCGTCGACGAGGGGGAGGAAGTATGTTCCGATTCACCTCTCTCCCTTATTCAACATAGCCCTGTATCGATTTGCGCTATGGTCTCTCCCTCTTTTTTTTGCGCTATAGCGTTTTGAATTAGCGTCAGAATCTTTTTAGATTCATATTCAGTATTAGTTGCAACTGCTACATATTTGCTTCACATCCGATTCACCTCTCTCCCTTATTTAACATAGCCCTGTATCGATTTGCTCTATGGTCTCTCCCTCTTTTTTTTGCGCTATAGGGTTTTGAATTAGCGTCAGAATCTTTTTAGATTCATATTCATTATTAGTTGCAACTGCTACATATTTGCTTCACCTGTTTATTTGGCATGTATCAGGTTGCTACTGATGAGGTTGACAGCGATGTCGAGTCGCGTCATAGGAAGGCCAGGGCCACTCTCAACAAGCTTAAGGCGGGGAAGTTCGACAAGTATTGGAGTGAACCCTGGACTGGTGCCAGGAACAGCTGCCCCTTCTGCACAAAGAGCATAAAGGTTGACTTTCGAAGCGTCCTGCAGCATGCCGAAGCCGGTGGGTCCGGCTGTCTCAAAGTTGGGGAAACTGTTAACCGATCCGGCTTCATAGCCAACCACATGGCATATGGGCTATTCCTAAGGAAGAAATTGAACCAAGCTATCGAGACCGGTCGTGTGCCTCCTCCCAAGCCCAAGCCACCAAAGATTAAAGGTATGGGCAGCAAGAAGCAGAAGAAGCGGGACCAGGAAGAAGATGGTAAATATACTCCGTAACTGTTGTGCATGTTTGTCTCTCCTACTGCTTCAAAAGCAGCATCTTTTGTTGAACTCTGTTTATGTTTGCTGCTCAGCAGCGTTTGTGGTGAACCTATTAGCTTAATTAGGGGTTGTTGAACTATGTCTGTGTTGAACCTTGCTTAATTAGGTTGTGTTGAACTCTGTTTGTGTTGGCGTGGGAAGGGGGGCATGATGCTACCCTGAATTTGCGGGACCCCCAAAAAACTTGCAAATACGAGTGATGCATCCAAAAGGAACAAACTTCTTACATGGTAGACCCCAGTCTGAAAGCAAGAAATGCGATCGGGTCCTTAACAGCCACCGCCCGGATTGATCGGGTATTTTGCCTGCCTACCGCATGTGACTTGTGCTCACTGAAGTTTGGGACCTCACGCATGGGCACCACACGTAAGTGACAGACCTGTTGGTGTAAAAACTCGAGTGATTATTATACTGCATTAGTACAAAGTTTCCTATGGATTCAAGGGTTGGAAAGCCAAGTTAACTCATTTTCATGACTAAGAAGGAGCCAGGCTTACTTTTTCATTTTCATGTTTTAACTTGTTTAAATCTTGGTCAAACAAAGGATCTGACCAGGATTCAAGTGGGCATAAAAATTCAAAAAAGAAATCAAAAAAAAACCAAAGCACATAAGCTTCTTATGTCATATAGTAAGCATTACAGTTGATCAACGAAGTCTAGACATATTCAAACCAGAAAAATATTGTATATACCCCCTAACCCTAAACTCTGTCTTATGAAGTCAAGCATGAAGAAAAGTGGTTTTGGGTTTCAAACATTGGAAATTGAAAAAACTCCCAAAAGCTTCATTTTGGAGTGACTAAGAAGAATCCAGGCTTTCATTTTCATGTTTTAAATTGGTTTAAATCTTGGTCAAACCTAGGATTTGACCAAGATTCAAATGGACATAACAAATTCAAAAAAATCAAAACCAAACACATAGTCTTTTGATGTCATATAGTAAGCATTCAAGTTGATAAACAAAGTCTAGACATATTTAAACAAGAAAAATCATGTATATACTTGGCCCCTAACCCTAAACTCTGTCTTATGAAGTCAAGCATTAAGAGGAGTGGTTTTGGGTTTCAAACATGGAAATTTAAAAAACCTCCCAAAAGCTTCATTTTGGAGTGACTAAGAAGAATCCAGGCTTACTTTTCATTTTCATGTTTTAAACTGGTTTAAATCTTGGTCAAACCTAGGATTTGACCAAGATTCAAATGGGCATAACAAATTCAAAAAAAAACTAAACACATAGTCTTTTGATGTCACATAATAAGCATTCAAGTTGATAAACAAGGTCTAGACATATTCAAACCAGAAAATCATGTATCTACCCCTACCCCTAAACTTTGTCTTATGAAGTAAAGCACGGAGAGATATCATTTTGGGTTTCGAACATGGAAAATTTAAAAAACCTCCCAAAAGCTTCATTTTGGAGTGAATAAGAAGGATCCACACTTACTTTTCATTTTCATGTTTTAAACTTGTTTAAATATTGGTCAAACCTGCAAGGATTTGACCAAGATTCAAATGGGCATAAAAATTCAAAAAAAAAACGAAAACCACTTCTCTTCGTCCTTGACTTCCAGAGTTTAGGGTTGGGGTATATACATGATTTGTAATGTTTAAATATGTATAGACTCTCTTGATCAACATGAATGCTTACTATAACTTAAGAAGCTTAATTATGTGCTTTGGTTTTTCATTTTTTGAATTCTTTATTGAATTTTTATGCCTATTTGAATCTTGGTCAAATCCTAGGTTTGACCAAGAATTAAACAAGTCAGTAACATGAAAATGAAAAAGTAAGCCTGGATCCTTCTTATTCACTCAAAAAATGAAGCTTTTGGGAGGGTTTTTGAATTTTCCATGTTTGAAACCCAAAACCATTCCTCTTATATGCTTGACTTCATATATATCACAGAGTTTAGCCTTAGGGGGTATATACATGATTTTTCTAGTTTGAATATGTCTAAACCTTGTTTATCAACTTGAATGCTTACTATAAACCAAAAATTCATGTATCTACACCTAACCCTAAACTATGCATGAAGAGAAGTGGTTTTGGGTTTCAAACCTGGATATCTCAAAAACCCTCCCAAAAGCTTCATTTTGGAGTGAATAAGAAGGATCAAGGCTTAATTTTTCATTTTCATGTTTTAATCTTGTTTAAATCTTGCTCAAACCTAGGATTTGACCAAGATTCAAATGGGCATAATTTAAAAAAATGAAAAATCAAGGCACATAGTTCTTATATGTCATATAGTAAGCATTCAATTAAGTTGATAAACAAGCTATGGACATATTCAACCCAGAAAAATCATGATGAATCTACCCCCTATATATCCCTAAACCCTAACTTATGAAGTCAAGCATGAAGAGAAGTGGTTTTTGGTATAAATCATGGAAATTTCATATTCATGTTTATTAAACTTGTTTAAATCATGGTCAAACCTAGGATTTGACCAAGATTCAAATGGGCATAAATATTCAGAAAAAACAAAAAATGGAAAATCAAGGCACATGTTTTAAACTTGTTTAAATCTTGGTCAAACCAAGGATTTGACCAAGATTCAAATGGGCCTAAAAATTTAGAAAAAAATCAAAAGAGAATGAAAAACCAAAGCACATAGCATTCTTATGTCATATGTATAGTAAGCATCAAGTTGATAAACAAGGTCTAGACATATTCAAACCAAAAAATCATGTATATATCTACCCCTAACCCTAAACTGATCTGTCGATCTTATGGAAGTCAATCATGAAGAGAAGTGGTTTTGGGTTTCAAACATGGAAATTTCAAGAACATCCCAAAAGCTTCATTTTAGAGTGACTAAGAAGGATCCATGCTTACTTACTCGTTTGCACGTGTTAAACTTGTCTAAATCTTGGTGAAACCTAGGATTTGACCAAGATATGATTCAAATGCGCAGAAAATTAAAGAAGTCAGAAAAATTAAAAACCAAAGTACATAGTCTTCTTATGTCATATAGTAAGCATATTCAAGTTGATAAACAAGGTTTGGACATATTCAAACCATACAAATCATGTATCTATACCCCCTAACCCTAAACTTTTTCTTATGAAGTCAAGCATGAAGAGAAGTGGTTTTGGGTTTCAAAGATGGAAATTTCAAAAACCTCCAAAAACTTCATTTTAGAGTGACTGAGAAGTTAGCATTAAAGTTGATAAACAAGGTTTAGACATATTCAAACCAGACAAATCATGTATCTACCCCTAACCCTAAACTCGGTCTTATGAAGTCTAGCATGAAGAGAATCGTTTTGAGTTTCAAACGTTTAAGCCAAAAGCCCCATTTCAAATATTTCAAACTTATTCAAAGTTGGTTCAAATTTGAAAGACATACAAGTTATAGCACACATAGTGCATACATTTTCACACATACTGCACTAGATGCTAACCCTATAGTTTGAGGCCACTTGGATGAGGTCGAAAAAGTTCTTGGATTAGAATCGTGTTGTTCGAACCCCGTAGTTGGATTTTTTGAACCTTGATCTGTAGTACTGGCAAAACCCTAGTTTAACCTATTTAATTATAGATTCGTATATCGATTTTTCTTTTTTATTATTACTATGCTGCAGATGTGCGTTTGCCCGTCGAGTGAAACTCGGAGGAAGAGGGATCACTCGGAAGGAGAGAAAAAAGGCAGAGCATTATGGTGTCTTCCCTTTTTCTGAGATGATGATGTTGACTGCTGTGCAGGGTTTGTCAGTGAGCAGGAGGTGCGAGCGAGCGAGCGAGCGAGTCGAGCGAGGCCGAGAATGAGAGAGATTTGTTTTTTTTGTGTGAGAGGGACAACCGAAGGATCCAGAAGGACCCACAGACTTCCATACGCATCCTGATGCGTCTTCTCTTGACAAAGAAGATGGTTGGGAGTTGTGCGTACCTATTGCACGTGACTTGTGCTCACTCAAGTGTGGGACCTCACGCGTGGGCACCACACGTGTGACAGACCTGTTGGTGTAAAAACTCGGTTGATTATAATAGTGCATTAGAACAAAGTTTCCTATGGATTCAAGGGTAGGAAATCCAAGTTAACTCATTTACATGACATTATTTTTTCCATGAAGCAAAGTTAACACTATCAATTGGTACATTTTGGAGTGACTAAGAAGGATCAATGCTTACTTATTCGTTTAATTTCACGTGTTAAACTTGTCTAAATCTTGTTCAAACCTAGGATTTGACCAAGATTCAAATGGGCAGAAAAATAATTAAAAAACAGAAAAATGAAAAACCAAATCACATAGTCTTCTTATGTCATATAGTAAGCATTCAAGTTGATAAACAAGGTCTAGACATATTCAAACCAGACAAATCATGTATCTATACCCCTAACCCCTAAACTCTGTCTTATGAAGTCAAGCGTGTGAAGAGAAGTGGTTTTGGGTTTCAAACATCAAATTTCAAAACCTCCCAAAAGCTTCATTTTAGAGTGACTAAGAAGGATACATGCTTCCCTTTACATTTTCATGTTTT
The DNA here is from genome assembly GCA_030979885.1 of Lolium multiflorum. NCBI lineage: Eukaryota > Viridiplantae > Streptophyta > Magnoliopsida > Poales > Poaceae > Lolium > Lolium multiflorum. The sequence continues at coordinate 286,836,307 of CM061748.1, forward strand.
AAACTTGTTTAAATTATCTTGGTCAAACCTAGGATTTGACGAAGATACAAATGGGTGGGCACAAAATTCAAAAAAATCAGAAAAATGAAAAACCAAATCACATAGTCTTCTTGTGTCATATCGTAAGCAATCAAGTTGATAAACAAGGTCTAGATATATCCAAACCAGACAAATCATGTATCTACCCCCTGTCGATCTTATGAAGTCTAGCATGAAGGGAAGTCGTTTTGGGTTTCAAACATTGAAATTTAAAGAACATCCCAAAAGCTTCATTTTAGAGTGACTAAGAAGGATACAGACTTCCCTTTTCATTTTCATGTTTTAAATTTGTTTAAATCTTGGTCAAACCAAGGATTTGACCAAGATTCAAATGGCCCTAAAAATTCAGAAAAAATGAAAAGAATGAAAAACCAAAGCACATAACATTCTTATGTCATATGTATAGTAAGCATTCAAGTTGATATACAAGGTCTAGACATATATATTCAAACCTAGGATTTGACTAGCTAAGATTCAATGGGCATAACAAATTCAAAAACAAAAACCAAACACATAGTCTTCTGATGTCATATAGCAAGCATTCAAGTTGATAAACAAACTTGTTTAAATCATGGTCAAACCTAGGATTTGACCAAGATTCAAATGGGCATAATTTTTAAAAATGTAAAATCAAGGCACATAGTCTTCTTATGTCATATAGTAAGCATTCAATTAAGTTGATAAACAAGGTCTAGACATATCAAACCAGAAAATTCAGGTGTCTAGCTAGCTACCCCTAACCCTAAACTCTGCACGAAGAGAAGTGGTTTTGGGTTTCAAACATGGATATTTCAAAAACCCTCCCAAAAACCTTCATTTTGGAGTTAATAAGAAGGATCAAGGCTTACTTTTTCATTTTCATGTTTTAATCTTTTTTAAATCTTTGTCAAACCTAGGTTTTGACCAATATTCAAAAGGGCATAATTAAAAAAATGAAATATCAAGGCACATAGTCTTCATGTCATATAGTAAGCATTCAATTAAGTTGATAAACAAGCTCTAGACATATTCAAACCAGAAAAATCATGATGTATCTACCCCCTATATATCCCTAAACCCTAACTTATGAAGTCAAGCACGAAGAGAAGTGGTTTTTGGTTTAAATCATGGAAATTTCAAAAACCCTCCCAAGAGCTTCATTTTGGAGTGACTAATTAAGAAGCATACATGCTTACCTTTTCATATTCATGTTTTAAACTTGTTCAAATCTAGGTCAACAAACCTAGGATTTGATGAAGAATCAAATGGGTATAAAAAATTTAAAAACAAGCTCTAGATAAGCTCAAGTTGAAAAACAAGTTCTAGACATATTCCAACCAGAAAAATCATGCATGTACCCCCTATATATATATATCCCTAAACCCTGACTTATGAAGTCAAGCATGAAGAGAAGTGGTTTTTGGTTTCAATCATGGAAATTTCAAAAACCCTCCCAAGAGCTTCATTTTGGAGTGGCTAAGAAGGATAGATACTTAATTTTTCATATTTATGTTTTAAACTAGTTTAAATCATGGTCAAACCTAGGATTTGACCAAGATTCAAATGGGCATAAAAATTCAAAATAAATGAAAATAAATGAAAACCAAGGCACGTAGTCTTATGTCATATAGTAAGCATTCAATTAAGTTGATAAACAAGGTCTAGACATATTCAAACCAGAAACATCATGTATCTAGCTACCCTAGCCCTAAACTCTGTCTTATGAAGTCACATGCATGAAGAGAAGTACTGGTTTTTTGGTTTCAAACATGGAAATTTCAAAAACCCTCTCAAGAGCTTCATTTTGGAGTGACTACGAAGGATACATGCTTAATTTTCATATTCATGTTTTAAACTTGTTTAAATCATGGTCAAACCTAGGATTTGACCAAGATTCAAATGGGCATAATTTAAAAAATGTAAAATCAAGGCACATAGTCTTCTTATGTCATATAGTAAGCATTCAATTAAGTTGATAAACAAGGTCTAGACATATCAAACCAGAAAAATCATGTATCTACCCCCTATATATCCCCAAAAACTCTGTCTTTATGAAGTCAAGCATGAAGAGAAGTGGTTTTTTGGTTTCAAGCATGGAAATTTCAAAAACCTCCCCAAACTTCATTTTAGAGTGACTAAGAAGGATACAAGCTTGCCTTTTCATTTTCATGTTTTAAACTTGTTTAAATTATCTTGGTCAAATCTAGGATTTGACAAGATTCAAATGGGCAAACATATGATAAGTGATGCAAATATCATTTCTAAGTGCGGGCAAACCAGAGATATGTGGTTTTTGGTTTCAAACATATTCAAACGAGAGAAATCATGTATCTACCCCCTAACACTAAACTCTGTCTCATGAAGTCAAGCGCATGCATGAAGATATGTGGTTTTTGGTTTCAAACATGGAAATTTCAAAAACCCTCCCAAGAGCTTCATTTCGAAGTGATTAATTAAGAAGCATACATGCATGCTTACTTTTTCATATTCATGTTTTAAACTTATTCAAATCTTGGTGAAACCTAGGATTTGACCAAGATTCAAATGGGTATAAAAATTTAAAAAATACAAAAAAGGTCTTCTTATGTTATATAGTAGGCATTCAATTAAGTTGATAAACAAGTTCTAGACATATTCAAACAAGAAAAATCATGCATGTATCTACCCATAACCCTAAACTTTGTTTCATGAAGTCAAGCATTGTGGTTTTTGGTTTCGAACATGGAAATTCAAAAACCCTCCCAAGAGCTTCATTTTGAAGTGACTAAGAAGCATACATGCTTACTTTTTCATATTCATGTTTTTAACTTATTCAAATCTTGGTGGAACCAAGGATTTGACAAAGATTCGAATGGGTATAAAAATTCAAAAAAAACAAGGTCTTCTCTTATGTTATATAGTAAGCATTCAATTAATTTGATAAACAAGGTCTAAACATATTCAAACCAGGAAAATCATGTATCTACCACCTAACCCTAAACTCTGTCTTATGAAGTCAAGCATGCATGAAGAGAAGTGGTTTTTGGTTTCAGCATGGAAATTTCCATGTTTGAAACCCAAAACCACTTCTCTTCATATGCTTGACTTCATATGACAGAGTTTAGCGTTAGGGGGTAGATACATGATTTTTTGGTTTGAATATGTCCAGACCTTGTTTATCAACTTAAATGCTAACTATATGACATCAGAATGGGCATAAAAATTTAAAAAAATTAAAAATGTAAAACCAAAATTTAATTGGGAGGAAAGGGTACATGAATTACAATTAAAAAACAAGGTAACTTAAATACTTGGATGCCCCAAGATGTGTGGAAGCCCAAAACAATGGCAAAACATATCATGTGCGCATGCTGCATCCAATTCAAGTAGAACACATAGTAGGCACCGATAGTTTGACCTAAATTTGAAATCAAAGAGAAGGTGGTTAGAAAAAATCAAAATTGGCAAAGCAAAGCATGAAATCAAAAAATTGTGATGCACTCTAGCTATGAAAATTATCAAACAATGCAAACCAAAATGATTTTTTAGAGGAATACTAGTTCAACTTATTTAATTTTTTATTTGTAGGCCAAAATCAAACCCCGTAGTTGGATTTTTTTTTTCAACTTGATCTGTAGTACTGGGGAAAACCCTAGTTTATAACCTATTTAATAATAGATTCGTAGTCGATTCTTTTACTTTTTTATTATTACTATGCAGCACATGTGTGTTTGCCCGTCGAGTGAAACTCGGAGGAAGAGGAATCACTCGGAAGGAGAAGAAGGGAGAGCAGTCACGGGGCCCCTCTTATTGATGGTGTATATTCTTTTTCTGGTGATGTTGACTGTTGTGCAGTGGTTTGTCAGTGAGCAGAGGTGCGAGCGAGCGAGCGAAGAGCGAGTCGAGCAGGCCGAGAATGAGAGAGATGTTTTTTTTGTGAGAGGGACAACCGAAGGATCCATGACCCACAGACTTCCAATACGCATCCCGATGCGTCTTCTCTTGACAAAGAAGATGGTCGGGAGTTGGCGTACCTATTGCACGTGACTTGTGCTCACTCAAGTGTGGGACCTCACGCTGTGCACCACACGTAAGTGACAGACCTGTTGGTGTAAAAACTCGGTTGATTATTATAGTGCATTAGAACAAAGTTTCCTATGGATTCAAGGGTAGGAAATCCAAGTTAACTCATTTACATGACATTATTTTTTCCATGAAGCAAAGTTAACACTATCAATTGGTACATTTTGGAGTGACTAAGAAGGATCAATGCTTACTTATTCGTTTAATTTCACGTGTTAAACTTGTCTAAATCTTGTTCAAACCTAGGATTTGACCAAGATTCAAATGGGCAGAAAAATAATTAAAAAACAGAAAAATGAAAAACCAAATCACATAGTAAGCATTCAAGTTGATAAACAAGGTCTAGACATATTCAAACCAGACAAATCATGTATCTATACCCCTAACCCCTAAACTCTGTCTTATGAAGTCAAGCATGTGAAGAGAAGTGGTTTTGGGTTTGGGGGTATATATACATGATTTTTATTGTTTAAATATATATAGACTTTGTTGATCAACATGAATGCTTAATTACTATATGACATAAGAAGTTTATGTGCTTTGGTGTTTCATTTTTTTGATTTCTTTTTTGAATTTTTATGCCCATTTGAATCTTGGTCAAATCCTAGGTTTGACAAAGATTTAAACAAGTTTGAAACATGAAAATGAAAAAGTAAGCTTGGATCCTTCTTAGTCACTCCAAAATGAAGCTTTTGGGTGGGTTTTTGAAATTTCCATGTTTGAAACCCAAAACCACTTCTTCTCTTCATGCTTGACTTCATAAGACAACGTTTAGGGTTAGGGGGTAGATACATGATTTTTCTGGTTTGAATATGTCTAGACTTCGTTGATCAACTTGAATGCTTAGTATATTACATAAGAAGACTATGTGGTTTGGTTTTTGATTTTCTTGATTTTGTTTGATTTTTTATGACCATTTGAATCTTGGTCAAATCCTAGGTTTGACCAAGATTTAAACAAGTTTAAAACATGAAAATGAAAAAGTAAGCATGGATCCTTCTTAGTCATGACAATGAGTTAACTTGGCTTTACTACCCTTGATGAATCCATAGGAAACTTTTTGTACTAATGCAGTATAATATTCTGGTTTGAATATGTCTAGACCTTGTTTATCAACTTAATTTGAAAGACATACAAGTTATAGCACACATAGTGCATACATTTTCACACATACTGCACTAGATGCTAACCCTATAGTTTGAGGCCATTTGGATGAGGTCGAAAAAATTCTTGGATTAGAATCGTGTTGTTCGAACCCCGTAGTTGGATTTTTTGAACCCTTGATCTTTAGAACTGGGCAAAACCCAAGTTTAACCATGCAAGATTCAAATGGCCCTAAAAATTCAGAAAAAAATCAAAAGAATGAAAAACCAAAGCACATATATAGCATTCTTATGTCATATGTATAGTAAGCATGCATTCAAGTTGATAAACAAGGTCTAGACATATATATTCAAACCAGAAAAATCATGTATATATCTACCCCTAAAACTCTAATTAAACTATGTCTTATGAAGTCAATCATGTAGAGAAGTGGTTTTGGGTTTCAAATATGGAAATTTCAAGAACCTCCCAAAAGCTTCATTTTAGAGTGACTAAGAAGGATCCAGGCTTATCTTTTCATTTCATGTTTTAAACTTGTTTAAATCCTGGTCAAACCTAGGATTTGACCAAGATTTATGGGCATAAAATTAAAAAAAATTAGAAAAATAAAAAACCAAAGCACATAAGCATATTCAAGTTGATAAACAAGGTTTGGACATATTCAACCCATACAAATCATGTATCTACCCCTAACCCTAAACTCTGTCTTATGAAGTCAAGCATGAAGAGAAGTGGTTTCGGTTTCAAACATGGAAATATCAAAAACCTCCCAAAAACTTCATTTTAGAGTGACTGAGAAGGTTGCATGCTTCCCTTTTCATTTTCATGTTTTAAACTTGTTTAAATCTTGGTCAAACCTAGAATTTGACAAGATTCAAATGGGCATCAAAATTCAAAAAAATCAGAAAAAGAAAAACCAAAGCAATAGTTTTCTTATGTCATATAGTAAGCATTAAAGTTGATAAACAAGGTCTAGACATATTCAAACCACACAAATCATGTATCTATACCCCTAACCCCTAAACTCTGTCTTATGAAGTCAAGCATGTGAAGAGAAGTGGTTTTGGGTTTCAAACATGGAAATTTCAAAACCTCCCAAAAGCTTCATTTTAGAGTGACTAAGAAGGATACATGCTTCCTTTTCATTTTCATGTTTTAAACTTGTTTAAATTATCTTGGTCAAACCTAGGATTTGACGAAGATACAAACTATGTCTTATGAAGTCAATCATGTAGAGAAGTGGTTTTGGGTTTCAAACATGGAAATTTCAAGAACATCCCAAAAGCTTCATTTTAGAGTGACTAAGAAGGATCCATGCTTACTTACTCGTTTTGCACGTGTTAAACTTGTCTAAATCTTGGTGAAACCTAGGATTTGACCAAGATATGATTCAAATGCGCAGAAAATTAAAAAAGTCAGAAAATTTAAAAACCAAAGTACATAGTCTTCTTATGTCATATAGTAAGCATATTCAAGTTGATAAACAAGGTTTGGACATATTCAAACCATACAAATCATGTATCTATACCCCTAACCCTAAACTTTGTCTTATGAAGTCAAGCATGAAGAGAAGTGGTTTTGGGTTTCAAAGATGGAAATTTCAAAAACCTCCAAAAACTTCATTTTAGAGTGACTGAGAAGTTAGCATTAAAGTTGATAAACAAGGTTTAGACATATTCAAACCAGACAAATCATGTATCTACCCCTAACCCTAAACTCGGTCTTATGAAGTCTAGCATGAAGAGAATCGTTTTGAGTTTCAAACGTTTAAGCCAAAAGCCCCATTTCAAATATTTCAAACTTATTCAAAGTTGGTTCAAATTTGAAAGACATACAAGTTATAGCACACATAGTGCATACATTTTCACACATACTGCACTAGATGCTAACCCTATAGTTTGAGGCCACTTGGATGAGGTCGAAAAAGTTCTTGGATTAGAATCGTGTTGTTCGAACCCCGTAGTTGGATTTTTTTGAACCTTGATCTGTAGTACAGGGCAAAACCCTAGTTTAACCTATTTAATTATAGATTCGTATATCGATTTTTCTACCTTTTTATTATTACTATGCTGCACATGTGTGTTTGCCCGTCGAGTGAAACTCGGAGGAAGAGGGATCACTCGGAAGGAGAGAAAAAAGGCAGAGCATTATGGTGTCTTCCTTTTTCGGGTGATGATGATGATGTTGACTGTTGTGCAGGGTTTGTCAGTGAGCAGGAGGTGCGAGCGAGCGAGCGAGCGAGCGAGCGAGTCGAGGGCCGAGAATGAGAGAGATTTGTTTTTTTTTTTTGTGAGAGGGACAACCGAAGGATCCAGAAGGACCCACAGACTTCCAATACGCATCCTGATGCGTCTTCTCTTGACAAAGAAGATGGCTGGGAGTTGGCGTACCTATTGCACGTGACTTGTGCTCACTCAAGTGTGGGACCTCACGCGTGGGCACCACACGTAAGTGACAGACCTGTTGGTGTAAAAACTCGGTTGATTATAATAGTGCATTAGAACAAAGTTTCCTATGGATTCAAGGGTAGGAAATCCAAGTTAACTCATTTACATGACATTATTTTTTCCATGAAGCAAAGTTAACACTATCAATTGGTACATTTTGGAGTGACTAAGAAGGATCAATGCTTACTTATTCGTTTAATTTCACGTGTTAAACTTGTCTAAATCTTGTTCAAACCTAGGATTTGACCAAGATTCAAATGGGTAGAAAAATAATAAAAACAGAAAAATGAAAAACCAAATCACATAGTCTTCTTATGTCATATAGTAAGCATTCAAGTTGATAAACAAGGTCTAGACATATTCAAACCAGACAAATCATGTATCTATACCCCTAACCCCTAAACTCGTCTTATGAAGTCAAGCGTGTGAAGAGAAGTGGTTTTGGGTTTCAAACATCGAAATTTCAAAAACCTCCCAAAAGCTTCATTTTAGAGTGACTAAGAAGGATACATGCTTCCCTTTACATTTTCATGTTTTAAACTTGTTTAAATTATCTTGGTCAAACCTAGGATTTGACGAAGATACAAATGGTGGGCACAAAATTCAAAAAAATCAGAAAAATGAAAAACCAAATCACATAGTCTTCTTGTGTCATATCGTAAGCAATCAAGTTGATAAACAAGGTCTAGATATATCCAAACCAGACAAATCATGTATCTACCCCCTGTCGATCTTATGAAGTCTAGCATGAAGGGAAGTCGTTTGGGTTTCAAACATTGAAATTTAAAGAACATCCCAAAAGCTTCATTTTAGAGTGACTAAGAAGGATACAGGCTTCCCTTTTCATTTTCATGTTTTAAATTTGTTTAAATCTGGTCAAACCAAGGATTTGACCAAGATTCAAATGGCCCTAAAAATTCAGAAAAAAAGAAAAGAATGAAAAACCAAAGCACATAACATTCTTATGTCATATGTATAGTAAGCATTCAAGTTGATATACAAGGTCTAGACATATATATTCAAACCTAGGATTTGACTAGCTAAGATTCAAATGGGCATAACAAATTCAAAAAACAAAAACCAAACACATAGTCTTCTGATGTCATATAGCAAGCATTCAAGTTGATAAACAAACTTGTTTAAATCATGGTCAAACCTAGGATTTGACCAAGATTCAAATGGGCATAATTTTTAAAAAATGTAAAATCAAGGCACATAGTCTTCTTATGTCATATAGTAAGCATTCAATTAAGTTGATAAACAAGGTCTAGACATATCAAACCAGAAAATTCAGGTGTCTAGCTAGCTACCCCTAACCCTAAACTCTGCACGAAGAGAAGTGGTTTTGGGTTTCAAACATGGATATTTCAAAAACCCTCCCAAAAACCTTCATTTTGGAGTTAATAAGAAGGATCAAGGCTTACTTTTTCATTTTCATGTTTTAATCTTTTTTAAATCTTTGTCAAACCTAGGTTTTGACCAATATTCAAAAGGGCATAATTAAAAAAAAATGAAATATCAAGGCACATAGTCTTCTTATGTCATATAGTAAGCATTCAATTAAGTTGATAAACAAGGTCTAGACATATTCAAACCAGAAAAATCATGATGTATCTACCCCCTATATATCCCTAAACCCTAACTTATGAAGTCAAGCACGAAGAGAAGTGGTTTTTGGTTTAAATCATGGAAATTTCAAAAACCCTCCCAAGAGCTTCATTTTGGAGTGACTAATTAAGAAGCATACATGCTTACCTTTTCATATTCATGTTTTAAACTTGTTCAAATCTAGGTCAACAAACCTAGGATTTGATGAAGAATCAAATGGGTATAAAAAATTTAAAAACAAGCTCTAGATAAGCTCAAGTTGAAAAACAAGTTCTAGACATATTCCAACCAGAAAAATCATGTATGTACCCCCTATATATATATATCCCTAAACCCTGACTTATGAAGTCAAGCATGAAGAGAAGTGGTTTTTGGTTTCAATCATGGAAATTTCAAAAACCCTCCCAAGAGCTTCATTTTGGAGTGGCTAAGAAGGATAGATACTTAATTTTTCATATTTATGTTTTAAACTAGTTTAAATCATGGTCAAACCTAGGATTTGACCAAGATTCAAATGGGCATAAAAATTCAAAATAAATGAAAATAAATGAAAAACCAAGGCACGTAGTCTTCTTATGTCATATAGTAAGCATTCAATTAAGTTGATAAACAAGGTCTAGACATATTCAAACCAGAAACATCATGTATCTAGCTACCCTAGCCCTAAACTCTGTCTTATAAGTCAAGCATGCTGAAGAGAAGTACGTGGTTTTTTGGTTTCAAACATGGAAATTTCAAAAACCTCTCAAGAGCTTCATTTTGAGTGACTACGAAGGATACATGCTTAATTTTCATATTCATGTTTTAAACTTGTTTAAATCATGGTCAAACCTAGGATTTGACCAAGATTCAAATGGGCATAATTTAAAAAAATGTAAAATCAAGGCACATAGTCTTCTTATGTCATATAGTAAGCATTCAATTAAGTTGATAAACAAGGTCTAGACATATCAAACCAGAAAAATCATGTATCTACCCCTATATATCCCCAAAAACTCTGTCTTTATGAAGTCAAGCATGAAGAGAAGTGGTTTTTGGTTTCAAGCATGGAAATTTCAAAAACCTCCCCAAACTTCATTTTAGAGTGACTAAGAAGGATACAAGCTTGCCTTTTCATTTTCATGTTTTAAACTTGTTTAAATTATCTTGGTCAAATCTAGGATTTGACAAGATTCAAATGGGCAAACATATGATAAGTGATGCAAATATCATTTCTAAGTGCGGGCAAACCAGAGATATGTGGTTTTTGGTTTCAAACATATTCAAACGAGAGAAATCATGTATCTACCCCCTAACACTAAACTCTGTCTCATGAAGTCAAGCGCATGCATGAAGATATGTGGTTTTTGGTTTCAAACATGGAAATTTCAAAAACCCTCCCAAGAGCTTCATTTCGAAGTGATTAATTAAGAAGCATACATGCATGCTTACTTTTTCATATTCATGTTTTAAACTTATTCAAATCTTGGTGAAACCTAGGATTTGACCAAGATTCAAATGGGTATAAAAATTTAAAAAATACAAAAAAGGTCTTCTTATGTTATATAGTAGGCATTCAATTAAGTTGATAAACAAGTTCTAGACATATTCAAACAAGAAAAATCATGCATGTATCTACCCATAACCCTAAACTTTGTTTCATGAAGTCAAGCATTGTGGTTTTTGGTTTCGAACATGGAAATTCAAAAACCCTCCCAAGAGCTTCATTTTGAAGTGACTAAGAAGCATACATGCTTACTTTTTCATATTCATGTTTTTAACTTATTCAAATCTTGGTGGAACCAAGGATTTGACAAAGATTCAATGGGTATAAAAATTCAAAAAAAACAAGGTCTTCTCTTATGTTATATAGTAAGCATTCAATTAATTTGATAAACAAGGTCTAAACATATTCAAACCAGGAAAATCATGTATCTACCACCTAACCCTAAACTCTGTCTTATGAAGTCAAGCATGCATGAAGAGAAGTGGTTTTTGGTTTCAAGCATGGAAATTTCCATGTTTGAAACCCAAAACCACTTCTCTTCATATGCTTGACTTCATATGACAGAGTTTAGCGTTAGGGGGTAGATACATGATTTTTTGGTTTGAATATGTCCAGACCTTGTTTATCAACTTAAATGCTAACTATATGACATCAGAATGGGCATAAAAATTTAAAAAAATTAAAAATGTAAAACCAAAATTTAATTGGGAGGAAAGGGTACATGAATTACAATTAAAAAACAAGGTAACTTAAATACTTGGATGCCCCAAGATGTGTGGAAGCCCAAAACAATGGCAAAACATATCATGTGCGCATGCTGCATCCAATTCAAGTAGAACACATAGTAGGCACCGATAGTTTGACCTAAATTTGAAATCAAAGAGAAGGTGGTTAGAAAAAATCAAAATTGGCAAAGCAAAGCATGAAATCAAAAAATTGTGATGCACTCTAGCTATGAAAATTATCAAACAATGCAAACCAAAATGATTTTTTAGAGGAATACTAGTTCAACTTATTTAATTTTTTATTTGTAGGCCAAAATCAAACCCCGTAGTTGGATTTTTTTTTCAACTTGATCTGTAGTACTGGGGAAAACCCTAGTTTATAACCTATTTAATAATAGATTCGTAGTCGATTCTTTTACTTTTTTATTATTACTATGCAGCACATGTGTGTTTGCCCGTCGAGTGAAACTCGGAGGAAGAGGAATCACTCGGAAGGAGAAGAAGGGAGAGCAGTCACGGGGCCCCTCTTATTGATGGTGTATATTCTTTTTCTGGTGATGTTGACTGTTGTGCAGGTTTGTCAGTGCGCAGGAGGTGCGAGCGAGCGAGCGAGCGAGCGAGCTTGAGCGAGGCCGAGAATGAGAGAGATTTGTTTTTTTGTGAGAGGGACAACCGAAGGATCCAGAAGGACCCACAGACTTCCAATACGCATCCTGATGCGTCTTCTCTTGACAAAGAAGATGGCTTGGCGTACATTGCACGTGACTTGTGCTCACTGAAGTGTGGGACCTCACGCATGGGCACCACACGTAAGTGACAGACCTGTTGGTGTAAAAACTCGGTTGATTATTATAGTGCATTAGAACAAAGTTTCCTATGGATTCAAGGGTAGGAAATCCAAGTTAACTCATTTACATGACATTATTTTTTCCATGAAGCAAAGTTAACACTATCAATTGGTACATTTTGGAGTGACTAAGAAGGATCAATGCTTACTTATTCGTTTAAATTTCACGTGTTAAACTTGTCTAAATCTTGTTCAAACCTAGGATTTGACCAAGATTCAAATGGGCAGAAAAATAATTAAAAAACAGAAAAATGAAAAACCAAATCACATAGTAAGCATTCAAGTTGATAAACAAGGTCTAGACATATTCAAACCAGACAAATCATGTATCTATACCCCTAACCCCTAAACTCTGTCTTATGAAGTCAAGCATGTGAAGAGAAGTGGTTTTGGGTTTGGGGGTATATATATACATGATTTTTATTGTTTAAATATATATAGACTTTGTTGATCAACATGAATGCTTAATTACTATATGACATAAGAAGTTTATGTGCTTTGGTGTTTCATTTTTTTGATTTCTTTTTTGAATTTTTATGCCCATTTGAATCTTGGTCAAATCCTAGGTTTGACAAAGATTTAAACAAGTTTGAAACATGAAAATGAAAAAGTAAGCTTGGATCCTTCTTAGTCACTCCAAAATGAAGCTTTTGGGTGGGTTTTTGAAATTTCCATGTTTGAAACCCAAAACCACTTCTTCTCTTCATGCTTGACTTCATAAGACAACGTTTAGGGTTAGGGGGTAGATACATGATTTTTCTGGTTTGAATATGTCTAGACTTCGTTGATCAACTTGAATGCTTAGTATATTACATAAGAAGACTATGTGGTTTGGTTTTTGATTTTCTTGATTTTGTTTGATTTTTTATGACCATTTGAATCTTGGTCAAATCCTAGGTTTGACCAAGATTTAAACAAGTTTAAAACATGAAAATGAAAAAGTAAGCATGGATCCTTCTTAGTCATGACAATGAGTTAACTTGGCTTTACTACCCTTGATGAATCCATAGGAAACTTCTTGTACTAATGCAGTATAATATTCTGGTTTGAATATGTCTAGACCTTGTTTATCAACTTAATTTGAAAGACATACAAGTTATAGCACACATAGTGCATACATTTTCACACATACTGCACTAGATGCTAACCCTATAGTTTGAGGCCATTTGGATGAGGTCGAAAAAATTCTTGGATTAGAATCGTGTTGTTCGAACCCCGTAGTTGGATTTTTTTGAACCCTTGATCTTTAGAACTGGGCAAAACCCAAGTTTAACCATGCAAGATTCAAATGGCCCTTCAGAAAAAAATCAAAAGAATGAAAAACCAAAGCACATATATAGCATTCTTATGTCATATGTATAGTAAGCATGCATTCAAGTTGATAAACAAGGTCTAGACATATATATTCAAACCAGAAAAATCATGTATATATCTACCCCTAAAACTCTAATTAAACTATGTCTTAAAGTCATCATGTAGAGAAGTGGTTTTGGGTTTCAAATATGGAAATTTCAAGAACCTCCCAAAAGCTTCATTTTAGAGTGACTAAGAAGGATCCAGGCTTATCTTTTCATTTCATGTTTTAAACTTGTTTAAATCCTGGTCAAACCTAGGATTTGACCAAGATTTATGGGCATAAAATTCAAAAAAATCAGAAAAATAAAAAACCAAAGCACATAAGCATATTCAAGTTGATAAACAAGGTTTGGACATATTCAACCCATACACAAATCATGTATCTACCCCTAACCCTAAACTCTGTCTTATGAAGTCAAGCATGAAGAGAAGTGGTTTCGGGTTTCAACATGGAAATATCAAAAACCTCCCAAAAACTTCATTTTAGAGTGACTGAGAAGGTTGCATGCTTCCCTTTTCATTTTCATGTTTTAAACTTGTTTAAATCTTGGTCAAACCTAGAATTTGACAAGATTCAAATGGGCATCAAAATTCAAAAAAATCAGAAAAAGAAAAACCAAAGCAATAGTTTTCTTATGTCATATAGTAAGCATTAAAGTTGATAAACAAGGTCTAGACATATTCAACCAGACAAATCATGTATCTATACCCCTAACCCCTAAAACTCGTCTTATGAAGTCAAGCATGTGAAGAGAAGTGGTTTTGGGTTTCAAACATCGAAATTTCAAAAACCTCCCAAAAGCTTCATTTTAGAGTGACTAAGAAGGATACATGCTTCCTTTTCATTTTCATGTTTTAAACTTGTTTAAATTATCTTGGTCAAACCTAGATTCGACATGATTCAAATGGGCATCAAAATAAATAAAAACAGAAAAAGGAAAAACCAAAGCAATAGTTTTCTTATATATGTCATATAGTAAGCATTAAAGTTGATAAACAAGGTCTAGATATATCCAAACCAGACAAATCATGTATCTACCCCCTGTCGATCTTATGAAGCTAGTCTACTAGCATGTGAAGGGAACTCGTTTTCGGTTTCAAACATAGAAATTACAAGAACATCCCAAAAAGCTTCCATTTTAGAGTGACTACGAAGGATACTGACTTCCCTTTTCATTTTCATGTTTTAAACTTGTTTAAATCTTGGTCAAACCAAGGATTTGACCAAGATTCAAATGGGCCTAAAAATTTAGAAAAAAATCAAAAAGAGAATGAAAAACCAAAGCACACATAGCATTCTTATGTCATATGTATAGTAAGCATTCAAGTTGATAAACAAGGTCTAGACATATTCAAACCAAAAAATCATGTATATATCTACCCCTAACCCTAAACTGATCTGTCGATCTTATGGAAGTCAATCATGAAGAGAAGTGGTTTTGGGTTTCAAACATGGAAATTTCAAGAACATCCCAAAAGCTTCATTTTAGAGTGACTAAGAAGGATCCATGCTTACTTACTCGTTTTCACGTGTTAAACTTGTCTAAATCTTGGTGAAACCTAGGATTTGACCAAGATATGATTCAAATGCGCAAAATTAAAAAAGTCAGAAAATTTAAAACCAAAGTACATAGTCTTCTTATGTCATATAGTAAGCATATTCAAGTTGATAAACAAGGTTTGGACATATTCAAACCATACAAATCATGTATCTATACCCCTAACCCTAAACTTTTTCTTATGAAGTCAAGCATGAAGAGAAGTGGTTTTGGGTTTCAAAGATGGAAATTTCAAAAACCTCCAAAAACTTCATTTTAGAGTGACTGAGAAGTTAGCATTAAAGTTGATAAACAAGGTTTAGACATATTCAAACCAGACAAATCATGTATCTACCCCTAACCCTAAACTCGGTCTTATGAAGTCTAGCATGAAGAGAATCGTTTTGAGTTTCAAACGTTTAAGCCAAAAGCCCCATTTCAAATATTTCAAACTTATTCAAAGTTGGTTCAAATTTGAAAGACATACAAGTTATAGCACACATAGTGCATACATTTTCACACATACTGCACTAGATGCTAACCCTATAGTTTGAGGCCACTTGGATGAGGTCGAAAAAGTTCTTGGATTAGAATCGTGTTGTTCGAACCCCGTAGTTGGATTTTTTGAACCTTGATCTGTAGTACTGGGCAAAACCCTAGTTTAACCTATTTAATTATAGATTCGTATATCGATTTTTCTACCTTTTTATTATTACTATGCTGCAGATGTGCGTTTGCCCGTCGAGTGAAACTCGGAGGAAGAGGGATCACTCGGAAGGAGAGAAAAAAGGCAGAGCATTATGGTGTCTTCCCTTTTTCGGGTGATGATGATGATGTTGACTGTTGTGCAGGGTTTGTCAGTGCGCAGGAGGTGCGAGCGAGCGAGCGAGCGAGTCGAGCGAGGCCGAGAATGAGAGAGATTTGTTTTTTTTGTGTGAGAGGGACAACCGAAGGATCCAGAAGGACCCACAGACTTCCAATACGCATCCCGATGCGTCTTCTCTTGACAAAGAAGATGGCTGGGAGTTTGCGTACCTATTGCACGTGACTTGTGCTCACTCAAGTGTGGGACCTCACGCGTGGGCACCACACGTAAGTGACAGACCTGTTGGTGTAAAAACTCGGTTGATTATAATAGTGCATTAGAACAAAGTTTCCTATGGATTCAAGGGTAGGAAATCCAAGTTAACTCATTTACATGACATTATTTTTTCCATGAAGCAAAGTTAACACTATCAATTGGTACATTTTGGAGTGACTAAGAAGGATCAATGCTTACTTATTCGTTTAATTTCACGTGTTAAACTTGTCTAAATCTTGTTCAAACCTAGGATTTGACCAAGATTCAAATGGGCAGAAAAATAATTAAAAAACAGAAAAATGAAAAACCAAATCACATAGTCTTCTTATGTCATATAGTAAGCATTCAAGTTGATAAACAAGGTCTAGACATATTCAAACCAGACAAATCATGTATCTATACCCTAACCCCTAAACTCTGCCTTATGAAGTCAAGCAAGAAGAGAAGTGGTTTTGGGTTTCAAACATCAAATTTCAAAAACTCCCAAAAGCTTCATTTTAGAGTGACTAAGAAGGATACATGCTTCCCTTTACATTTTCATGTTTTAAACTTGTTTAAATTATCTTGGTCAAACCTAGGATTTGACGAAGATACAAATGGGTGGGCACAAAATTAAAAAAATCAGAAAAATGAAAAACAAAATCACATAGTCTTCTTATGTATCATATCGTAAGCAATCAAGTTGATAAACAAGGTCTAGATATATCCAAACCAGACAAATCATGTATCTACCCCCCGTCGATCTTATGAAGTCTAGCATGAAGGGAAGTCGTTTTGGGTTTCAAACATTGAAATTTAAAGAACATCCCAAAAGCTTCATTTTAGAGTGACTAAGAAGGATACAGACTTCCCTTTTCATTTTCATGTTTTAAATTTGTTTAAATCTTGGTCAAACCAAGGATTTGACCAAGATTCAAATGGCCCTAAAAATTCAGAAAAAATGAAAAGAATGAAAAACCAAAGCACATAACATTCTTATGTCATATGTATAGTAAGCATTCAAGTTGATATACAAGGTCTAGACATATATATTCAAACCTAGGATTTGACTAGCTAAGATTCAAATGGGCATAACAAATTCAAAAAACAAAAACCAAACACATAGTCTTCTGATGTCATATAGCAAGCATTCAAGTTGATAAACAAACTTGTTTAAATCATGGTCAAACCTAGGATTTGACCAAGATTCAAATGGGCATAATTTTTAAAAAATGTAAAATCAAGGCACATAGTCTTCTTATGTCATATAGTAAGCATTCAATTAAGTTGATAAACAAGGTCTAGACATATCAAACCAGAAAATTCAGGTGTCTAGCTACCCCTAACCCTAAACTCTGCACGAAGAGAAGTGGTTTTGGGTTTCAAACATGGATATTTCAAAAACCCTCCCAAAAACCTTCATTTTGGAGTTAATAAGAAGGATCAAGGCTTACTTTTTCATTTTCATGTTTTAATCTTTTTTAAATCTTTGTCAAACCTAGGTTTTGACCAATATTCAAAAGGGCATAATTAAAAAAAATGAAATATCAAGGCACATAGTCTTCTTATGTCATATAGTAAGCATTCAATTAAGTTGATAAACAAGCTCTAGACATATTCAAACCAGAAAAATCATGATGTATCTACCCCCTATATATCCCTAAACCCTAACTTATGAAGTCAAGCACGAAGAGAAGTGGTTTTTGGTTTAAATCATGGAAATTTCAAAAACCCTCCCAAGAGCTTCATTTTGGAGTGACTAATTAAGAAGCATACATGCTTACCTTTTCATATTCATGTTTTAAACTTGTTCAAATCTAGGTCAACAAACCTAGGATTTGATGAAGAATCAAATGGGTATAAAAAATTTAAAAACAAGCTCTAGATAAGCTCAAGTTGAAAAACAAGTTCTAGACATATTCCAACCAGAAAAATCATGCATGTACCCCCTATATATATATCCCTAAACCCTGACTTATGAAGTCAAGCATGAAGAGAAGTGGTTTTTGGTTTCAATCATGGAAATTTCAAAAACCCTCCCAAGAGCTTCATTTTGGAGTGGCTAAGAAGGATAGATACTTAATTTTTCATATTTATGTTTTAAACTAGTTTAAATCATGGTCAAACCTAGGATTTGACCAAGATTCAAATGGGCATAAAAATTCAAAATAAATGAAAATAAATGAAAAACCAAGGCACGTAGTCTTCTTATGTCATATAGTAAGCATTCAATTAAGTTGATAAACAAGGTCTAGACATATTCAAACCAGAAACATCATGTATCTAGCTACCCTAGCCCTCAACTCTGTCTTATGAAGTCAAGCATGCATGAAGAGAAGTACGTGGTTTTTTGGTTTCAAATATGGAAATTTCAAAAACCCTCTCAAGAGCTTCATTTGGAGTGACTACGAAGGATACATGCTTAATTTTCATACATGTTTTAAACTTGTTTAAATCATGGTCAAACCTAGGATTTGACCAAGATTCAAATGGGCATATATGAATCTTTAGCAGGTGCGTTTTTTTTACTAATCCATATGGAATATTTTGATAAAACCCTTTTAGAAGGCTTTGTTAAGGCCTCAAGGACAATGAGTTGGGAGGAGGCCAGGTAGACTGTAGCTAGGCATTGATTCGGAATTTATGATGCTTGCGACTTGCTTGCGCGGCTTGTTGATTTCCCAGGTGACGCAGCTTTTTTTGACTGCCCAGCCATGGATAGGTCATAGGAGTGCAGAGCTGTAGGCGGTGCGGATAAGTACGCGGGGCATTGATGATGTAGGTGTGTTCGGTTGCCCACGCGAGTGCAGAGCTGTACCTGTAGGGTTATGCGAGTAGGCCTTTAAACTGGGAGGTGGCACAAGAAGATTTTAGTAAGGAATGGTTCCTTTCCAGAGGAATGGAATGGTTCCATCCCCGCGTTCGGTTTGGACAAAAAGGAGGTACAGAATGGTACTGTTTTTTGTTCGGTTGGAGGAATTGGAGAGCAGAACGGAATGTGGTTAAACTAAACTTTTGTCTAAGAATCGTAATTAACAATGGCAAATAGCCTTTTAAATCTTAAAATCGTAATTAACAACGCCTAATGGCCTTTTTAATCTTAAAATCGTAATTAATGTTATTTTTTGTATGGTCGGGGAATTTGGAGAGTAGAACGGAATGAAGTTAAAGTTTAATCTTTTGTCTAAATATCGTAATTAATAGTGGCCTTTTTAATCTCAAAATCATAATTAACAACAACTAATAATTTTTTTGGTTGGATTAGTGAAGTGCTTTGTAATTAATAGCGGCTAAGTAACAGCCGTTCCACCACATTCCACCGATTCGGTGGAATGGGTGCATTCTGCATATGGGGAGAATATTCCCTTTCGAGGAACCACTCGGTTCCGTTCCATTCCACAACCGAACACAAGAATGGGCTCTAGGTGCGGAACGGTTCCATTCCATTCCACTTGGTTCTGGAACCGAACACACCCTAAATGCGTTGCAATGGAAAATGACAGTGTGTGGTGGCCTGATGGTGAAGAAGAAAGGTCGGGCGAAGAGTTGTTGGCTAGAGTCGGTTTTATACGAATCGACGAGGTGCGGGATAGTTTGATTTTAAGGGCTCCTTTCATTCACAGGATAGGGAAATCATAGGAGTAGGAATGTAGGATTGGGATTTGGGATGACATGTGTAGTTAAATCCTATAATAAGATGAGTTGCGTTTGATTGCGCCAAATGAATTTTTCCATGAGGTAGGACCAAATATTTAATCCTATACTAGGATTTGCACTACTTGATGATTCCTATAGGATTATTTCCTATTGGATATGTTCATATGAATCAAACTACTAGTGTAGGAAATATTCCTATAAGATCTAAATCCTATTATCTTATACCAACCTAATATGAATCAAAGAAGCCCTAAAGGATTTTCGAAGGAATCATGTACGAAGTATGATTTTTCTAAGTCACCCAACATATATACTAGGAATAGAACTAAGTAGTACCATATACTTAGGCCCGCATGCACAAATATTAAGTGTGGATTGAGGAAGTCGATAACTTGGGAAAAAACTTTCGCAACTGCACACCTATGTTACCACCCTTGCGACGCTAATTGTCGTAGAGCTGACCTAGAACGAACTCTTGTCTCGGTTAACATGAGAGAGATAAGGGATAAATACAATTGTGATACACTTTCCTAATATTTTGTTGAATGAGATAATCTTGTGTTTTCCTAATAGGGTTAATTAAGTACACATTTGGCAGCTCGTGTGTTGCATACGTTGGTGAACTTTAGACCCCAACTATATATTATTATTTGAACTCACCTCTAACACTTAATTATGTATAATAAGGTCCCTAACTAACCTCAAACACAATTAGGTATAACAGCGGTCCATAACTAACCTCAAACACTTAATTAGGTCTTACATTGCCCCCTTAGACTACCCCTTACCCTCAGCGACGTACGCAACATGGTGTTTGGGTTGAATGGCCCACCCTATTTTAAAATGTTTTAGTTAATTAATTATGTAAAAAATTATCACATATAAAGTGGAAAAAAGAAAATTAGTAAGGTGTGCCCACCTGGCCTACGGTTGTTTTGTGCGTCCTCCACTGCGTACTCCTCTTGATCTGTGACGATGAACATAGTTCTTTAGAACACATGCAACACTTACAGTTGATAGGCCGTTGCAAAGCTAATCAATGATAAAACCTGCTTTCATAATCCATTGTACTTTGATTTAATTAGTCCCTCTAATGGACCCCAACTATGTGTGCTTGAGATTTAGCAAAATGCTTTGCCGCCGTGCCACATAACAAATAATAAACAGACCAATCAAGTTTTTATCATTGCTAGACCTAACTAAGTGTTCAAGTGCTCAATTTTGACCACATTAGAGTTGAGGGGCCAAACATAATTCTTAAATACGTGAGGGACCGAACATATACTTCTAAACACCCGAGGGACAAGACAAATTTGAGTACTATTGTTATTATTAGACTAGTCACAATGGGGAGTATCATATAATAGTATCATACATATGATACTAATGTACAATATTATTTTCACAGTCCATATTATCATCATGTAGTAGTATAATATGTTACATGTATTTAGGGATTTGTAGAATCTCAATACAAAAGTGTGTACAAGATTTGTTTGGCAGTAATTTTTCTAGTTCTACATGATATGATACGATATCTACCTATGATACCACTATCGTCTCTTTCATCATTAACTGATATGACACATCAACATTTTGCATGCATGTAGTGCATGATACTACTTATGATATTGCCATTGCGAGTAGTCTCCCTTTGTCCTAGAGTACAATGCCAATTTGTTTTCAGAGGCAAACTTAGACTAATACTTGGGCCCGCCAATTATGAGTTGCATGTCATTCAAAACTATATCATCGGATGCTTGTTTCGATGAACTTTCCAATGGTATATTTTGCGGATGTCATAAAATTAGGCTGGTCATACTATTTCTATAGTGGGTAGTATCATGGAGTAGTATCATAGTAATGCTACATTTATTATTTTTTAGAATCTCAATGCAAATTTGTGTACAAGATTTGTTTAGCATTAAGTTTTCTCGTTGTTTGCGCTATGATACAGTATCTACCTATGTTACACTAATCTCCTCTCTCCTACTTAATTAGCTGCCAGATCAACATTTTTGTGGGACCAATGTGTATGATACTAGCTATGATACTAGCACTATCATGTGGGTACCTAAATCTCGAGTCAAAGTTTGACACGAAACCGATGTGGACTTTATTCATGGTGGAAGGGAGTAACAATCATAAGCACATTATTATTATTGTTTGAACAACATTTTATTTGATGTGCCATAAGAAGTTTAGAAACTCCTAGCCTGCGGAGGTGGCGTTTTGGCACACGCGTGCATATGCACCAATTATAGAAAATGATTAAAAAAATTATATAAATGTTAATTTTTTTGGTATACATTGTGACATCATATGTTCGTTCACAAGTTTTCGTGGAAAAACGACATTTTGTGTGGCGTGTAAAAAAAGGCAAAAAATATACTGTACGTAGTCGTGTTACAACATCAAAATTTGTCTTTTTTATAGGAGCCACATAATTTTTTTGTGAGAAAACTTGTGTACCAACATAAAATGTCTAGATATACATGTAAAATTTTAGTTTAGAATTTTTTGACACTTTGAAATATGGATTCACATAATGGGAGCATATGCTCCTATGAGGCAAAGTGCATTTCCGCTAGCCCCCGCCATTTCTTATATCTCTATATTGTCTATATATCTATACCTCTACCTCTACCCCCTTGGATTCCTGAACAGACGTACAGTACTAGTAGGGCCTACTATTTATTATTATTACATACTCTAAAAAAAACCTACTGCAGCCAAAATTTAATATCATCGAGCGGTAAAATTCCCCGCCAACGCCCAAATATCTCGCGCCGCAAAGTTTCAGATCTGCGAATATTTTTTTCCTCAAAAGAAGGACTGCGAAATTCCCTTCTACTCCTCTATCGCCCAGCTTCGCCCTAGTTTCGCCCGCAAGCCCTCAGAGAAACCGCCCCTCTTGCCTACCTCCAGATCTTCCCGGCCGCCGCACTTCGCCGTTCAAGCTGCCACGGCTTCAAACCCCGAGGCTGCCCTATCCGCACCTACTCCGGCGTCCACCGCACCGTATCTCGTTCGCCGACTCTATCGACCACCGCACCTGACCAGCTTCGCCGACACCGACGCCACCGTGCACTGCACATCATCTGCTTCACCGACCTTCTAGTTCGGCCGGCGCGCTGAACACTTCATCGACCGCCCAGCATGTCCTTCTCCGACCCCCCAAGATCTGCTTCCCCGGCACCCACCGCAACAGCAGTCCCCTCGCCGACCTCCACGTCACCCGTAAGAACGCGGAACACGTCTAAACGCCGCCCAGAAATAGGTAACCAGACATCCCTGCGCGTTTTGTTCTGTTAGGAGTATTGCAGCTGACTGTATTTCTGAATTCGTGCTATATTTCTAACTTACAAGTGCTTTCGTTGATAACCACCTCATCCTTTAGGTTTAAACACGACGCATAAGTATGTTTTTCCGTGACCAAACCCACCCATTCGCTGAAACTCTACATGGTATCAGAGCCTAGGTTTCCTTCCTGCTAGCCGCCACAAACAGTACCAAACAAGTTCTTCCTTTGATCACAAAACCCACCGTTGAGATGTAGAAATCCAGGCGGCGGGAGGCCGCATCAGGTGCTCTGCGTCGGTTGCGGCTATCACACACAGCGATGTGAGCTGTGTGAGATCGGCGGCTGCTCGCGCGGGGAGAAAGAAGAGGGTGAAGATCGTTTTGGTTTAGAAAGGAGAGAAGAGGAAGTGAATCCGTGGCAGAGAGATCTGGATCCGTGTGAGGGGCAGAAGTTGGAGGCGTGCGGAGTGGGGCGAGCCTTTGAGCGCAGGGCGGAGCCGGAGGTTGGTGCTGGACGTTGACCAGCGCGAGCCGGTCGATGTGGCCAGGTGCCGTACGCCAGGTTGGCCAGGGCGCGCAGACGAGGCGCCATCCGAGTGGAAGTGAGGAGAAAATGGAGATGTGAGGCTGTGAGGATATGTGGTGATGGAGTTGATGAGGCTGCGGTTGAGTCGTGATGGAGTTGATGAGGCTGCGGTTTAGTGGTGATGGTGATGGTTGTGGATATGTCCAGGGGAAAGGCATGCGTGCCTGAGGTGAGACTGGTTGAGGCCTGACCGGGGGATAGGCATGGGTGCTTGAGGAGTGGATGGTTGAGGCAGGAGTTGGCTGGGGGTTTGTGGGAGAGACGGAAGAGGTGGCCGGGCAGAGTGGAGAAGAGAGGCTGAGGACATTGAGGCGAGTGTGGATGGTTCTGCGGAACTTGTGTGGTGAGGCAGCCGGGGTTGTTGAGGACGTGTATGGTTAGGAGTTGTGCGTATCCCAGATGGTTGAAGCTGGATATCTTCGCTGCTGATGAAGAGATGAATCGAGATGACAAGATGATGGAAAGTGCAATGCTGTCATGTATCCTAGGAGTTATGCTGAATGTTCATTACTGGTAGTTGTCATATGTGTCATGTTGTTGTTGCAAGATGGCCATGGTTGTTTACCCATGATCATCTTGAGGGGGTGTGTTACCATGAGTGAGTTTAGTAGTAGCGCTGTAGTAATATTGTATCCAGTGTGAGGCCCATAGAGGCCCATGTCCAGTAGTATTGTAACCCTAACTCAGATGATATAAATACAGTGTGGTGGTCTGAGTAACCTAACCCACCCATTCGCTGAAACTCTACAAAATATGAGCCACCAATCATGAGCCGTTGAATGCTCTACATGTCCACGATTGACAACAACAACAACAACAAAGCCTTTATTCCCAAACAAGTTGGGGTAGGCTATACAAGTCCACAATTGACACGATTACAATTTCTCACTATTTGGCCGTAGGCTACTGCTCTAGTTACATCATGTTTGATATCTTTCTGCGATCCTGTATTACATGTTTATGCACGTCATAATGCTTCTACCAAGGTTCAAAAAAGCGCTAGGCGCTAAGCGAGCGGTGAGGCACTGCTTAGAGGAACTGCTGCTTAAGCGAGCTTAAGCGCCGCTTAAGCGCTCAGGCTAAAATCGTACGAACATGAAACAGGGAAGTCAAGATGGGCACATATACCCCTATAATATGCTGTAAATTTGTATCCTAAGCATGTAATGCTACATTTCTGAGGAATACGGGGATTAATACCTTGGTTAGCCTCGGTTTTGCTCCAATTTCTTATAAACACACAAGCAGCTAAGCAAACAATGTAACAAACACAAACAAGCAGCTAAGCTTTACTGGAGTAGCAAGCAGCTAAGCAGTAGAGGAGTAGCAAGCAGCTAAGCCAGACCTAATCACCATCAATGCATCGAGCAAGGAGCAGAGCAACACAGGCAACACACCAACACTCGCATAGAGGAGATTCTAGCACAAAACACGACCAGATTCCCTGTCTCGCTTAATCGAACGCTTAGGCCAAAAGCGAAGCGGAAGACAACCGCTCAGCGCTTAAGCGCGCTTAAGCGTACCTAGGCGTACGCTTTTTTGAACCATGGCTTCTACTACTATTTGGTGTCAATTTAATTATAGCAAAGCCGTGACTCGTAACTGTTTGTTATTATTACACGTGCAGCAGGCACATCTTACACTCATAAACGTAGAGTAAAGCTCGCCTATAATCATGTAAGTACCTGCTGTTTTTTGTATATTGCTTAATGCAAACTTCTATATCTTGGACCTGTTTCTGTTTACAATTGGCCTCTCCTTCATGCAGAGGAGAAACAGTGAGGCACCAGGTTCTTCTGTCCAAGTACCCGATGAGGTCCGTGTGACTCAAAAAAAAGCTCACGTAAGTTCCCTGTTTTTTTTGGAATGTTAATTTACCTCCTGTGCATAGTTCAATTGCATCATTTTCTGTATGTTGCACTACCTAAGTTGCCTAATGGAATCTAATAAAATATAAACAATGACCATATGGAACATTGCACACTGCCTTTGACCCATCTGGCATCCGGCATGCCTGGGTATAAGTTACATGATTTGGCTATGTTAATACAAGTCCTGAAATTCTATTATGTTAATTTTTTGCCTGTTGCTTCATTGAGTTTGCCTGTTGTTCCATGGCTAGTGCATGAAGTTTGATAGAAATGATCCTAGCTGAAATGATGCACTTTGTGTTTTTTATTGCTTTATTCCTAACCTAGCTTCCTATTCTACTTGAAACATGATTGCTTTATTCCTAACCTAGCTTCCTATTCTACTTGAAACATGGTGAAAAAATAGTTATATTACTTGTTTAAATGTCTAGCTTTGTTTTTCTGAGTCCCATTGACATGATGTGGTATATCCATATTCAAATGATCTGGCTGTTTATATAATACGCTCCATGTTCAATTGCTTCATTCAGTTTCTAGTAATCTATTATACATGATGCACATGGTGCTACTTGTTATATGCCCTTTTTTGTTTGAGTTTGATCATGAATTCAAGATTAAGCATTGCCTAAACGTTGACCAACGTAGGAAGATTCCCTCCCTTGTCTATACGTTGTGAGATAGATGATGAGACCTCTCTAGCAGCGAATTTATACGCGCTAGATAACACCCCGTTTAATTCGGTCCTGTTGGGACTCGAACCCGGGTGGGCTGGCTGCGCACTCGCAAGCCTTGCCACTGAGCTAGCACTCAGTTCTCAGATTAAGCAATGCCTCGTTATGCTTAATTTAAATGTTATGGCACTTCATACAAGCCATACAATTAATTGTTGCATTGACCTTCTGCGATGTCGAAGGCACTATCTGAGTCATGCTTAAATCAATCATACATTATTTTCCTAATAGTATCAAATCCAACATGCACATCTTTTGACTGTATTTGGCTATTTGCTAGATTTCTTCTGTGCAGTGACCTGGCTTCGTTATTGGGCACATGATGTCTAGTTGCTTGGTTCATTGTATACATCATCGCCATGATCTAGTTTGGTTTGTTCTAAGAGGCATGTGGCTTAACTGGTTTCTTTGTTGTATCTGCCCATGGTTCTTTCAAAATTATGTCAACAATGCTGTTTGTTTGCCTTGTATTGTATTGCATTTTAACTTGTTTTGTCTTAGTTTCAGCCTGCAAACAAAGCTGTAATGTCAGTAGGGACAACCCATTTATCAAGTGTTGCGGTCATTTCACAGAGCAACAGTGACAGTGGCACGTGCTCTCATTGGTCCACTGAGTCCGGTACACCAACCATTCCAGAAGAAATAGATGTACGAGGCTCTATTTTTGATTGCTTGTTGTGTTATATCAGCTCAATGATGTTCTTGAAATTGGAGGTCTTTTATTGCATCATATGATGTTGTAACTTGTTTTATCTAAATTTCAGGCTTCAAATAAAGCTACAATGCCAGAAGCAAGGGCCAATGCCTCAAGTATTGATGTTTCACAAAGCAGCAGTGAGAGTGCATATTGCTCGCATAGGCCCATGGTATCTATTGGTCAACTTAATCCGGCACAAAGAGATTTCGGGGATGCACTCCAAGAGGCAGTTGATATATTTGGGCGGGAAAACAAAGATGCTGATGAATTAATTGCCAAGACACGCCAAGAGATACATGAATTGAAAAATAGGCAAACTTTGACAGAAAATGTTCTAAAGAATCTCCTATGCACTTGTCATGGTAAGCCAGTTGTGATGTGTCTGGGAATTGAAGGTGTCTAAATAAACTTTGATTCTGTTGTTCAGTCAAGTGGACTGCTGATGCCAATGCTGTAATTAATTACTGCTCAAAATTTCGTTCAAAATTTCGTGGTCTGTAATAATTGCAAATTTTGTTGTTGTACTAAAATTAGATATGTTCCATGTGGCTGCTGTATTTTGTGTGAAATAATTTCCTGATGTGTACTTCAATTAAACCATAAATCGACTGCATGCTGAAAATTTGAATCTGAGCGCACGTGTGAACTATTTTCTGCTCGTAATGCAATAACGGCTGTTTCTTGGAAGGACTACGTACATGGGTGAAAAGTTAGAGAAGCTACAGTACTCTAACTTGAAGGTGAAAAGTTAGAGAAGCTACAGTACTCTAACTTTCCTTCCCCCAAACCATATGTCTAAAATCCAAATAATTTAAATTAATTTGCACAATACAAACTTGTGTCTTGCATTTGAAGTAATTACATGCAGAGAAAATTATGGTGTAATAAAATTTAGTTTAGTTTTTAAACATCTACAGTAATCACCTTTATTAGTTAAAGACAGTGCATAACCTTGTACTTATGCTACAGAAGCCTGACTTTGCTTCTTTATTTTTCCTGACTTAGCTCCTTCACGTTAGAGGATACGGTTCCCGTACATGGTAGCCCATTAATAATTATGCCTGCTAGCAAGATAGATGGTCCTTATTATAGTCAGGCATGTCAACTTGTATGATTAAAAGTAGTTCGTACACATTAAATCTACCATCTGCATTTTTCTCTGTAATAACTTTTCTTTTTACACAACTCAAAACTTGTCTGGCTAATATGAAATTTGAGATGGCAAAACCCGGGAAAGATAAAGATATCACCAAAAACTCTTTCCTGCGAAATGCTGGGTTTTGAAGCCCAAGTCCAAGTCTTTCTCTGCTCAAGTTTTGGAGGAACAACTCCAAGTAGAACGAGTTGCAACAGCTATGCTAAGAACAAAAGTTGACATGTTGAGATCGAGATTAGAAGCATGTGATGCCCTACTGCACGAGGCCAATCAAGTTCGTTATAATCTCCCAAAGACTAAGAAAATGCCATAGATAATTGGAGATGAACACTAACATAGTGAGTACATTGGTCTTGTGAAATGTTTCCTTAGATTAAGGCACCGTTCATACTTTTGTTGGTGGATGCATTTATCTGCGGTTGGGATCAACTTGGTAGTTGTTCCTGTGGATGTTATATAAATTAATTGCCTAGCCTTTTTTGAATCAGTTCGAACTTAAATGGTATCATAGCCAAGGTCTCAAGTTTGAATTGTCGAACGTGTGGTTTAATTTAATCTCTGTCGGGCGGCAAAATCTCCCACCAATCCTGAAATATTTCAAACGCATTTTTGAATGGGATTAAGAAGATAGATCATGATCATGGTAGTGACCTATATTCAACGTGATGATGATTTGATTTTGCACTCGGCCATGAACAGAGGTACTAGTACGGTGTCACAATTTTTTATCATTATACTTGTACCTTAGCGAAATTCAAAATCTCATAGCGGCAAAACTTCCCGCCCACAAAATACAAAAATTTCACACGCTTCCAAATTCCCATTCTACCCCTGTGGAGATGACAACAAAGTCGGTTGGTGAGGGGTTTGCCCGTCATTTTTTCGATCACCACCTCCCTAGCCCGGAAACCCTCCCAAAAAAAATACATTTCCCAGTCTCTCATCTGAGACCACCCACCGGAACTTCTCAAGTCCCTCTCTCCACCTCCACGACCACCGCACCGGAACATCCCCGCCGGACTTCCCTGGCCTACCCGAGCCCTCGCGATCCGTCATCCGGCTGCCGCCGAGCCGCTTCATCGACGCCGTCATCAACCGGACCGGATCATCCCCGCCGAACCTCGAAACCATATGCTCATCCAGCAGTCTACCGCAGTCGCTTCAGCCGCGTATCGTCCACCCGCCGGAGCCGCTTCGCTGATCCGTCGTCCACCGCATCGGATCTTGCTCACCGACACCGCTGTGCATGAACCGGATCTGCTTCACCGCGCAAAGCATGATCTAAACTCTTCTACTGTCGCTTTTCTATTGCTTGCCTGCAAGTTCTTGTTTAATCTTGGGGGAACCTGTTTGTGCTAACGACGCGCCGTTACGTTTTTGCAGATGAGATGAGTAACCATGAAGTGTAATGGCCGTCTCTCCAACCCCAAGTAGCACATGTAGCGTACTTCATCACCGGATCTATCAACCCCAGGAAGATCTGCTGTGACTCCCACAGAGCTTCTCCTAATGTAAGTCCCTTGTTTTAGCGCCATGTTCTGGGTTCAGATGCTTGTTTGTCTGAAGCTCTTTTAGTTCATTCCTAGCTATGACCGTAACACGTTGCTATTTTCTACTTCATTGCTAACTTTAAGCGATTGAACATTTTGGTTTGCATTCCTGCTCTGTAGATGTAGCCATCATAACTTCTATCTT
Organism: Lolium multiflorum; assembly: GCA_030979885.1. Taxonomy (NCBI): domain Eukaryota; kingdom Viridiplantae; phylum Streptophyta; class Magnoliopsida; order Poales; family Poaceae; genus Lolium; species Lolium multiflorum. The sequence continues at coordinate 286,866,254 of CM061748.1, forward strand.
GCTCAGTCGTTGTTACAAAAATTATACTATAGGTATTATAGTAACATCCTGCTATTATTTAGTTCATGGCCAATTTTAAGTAATTGCACATGTTGGTTCGCATTCCCTGCTCTATAGCTTTTGGCATCGTAACTTCTATATTTGGTTTACATTCCCTGCTCTGTAGATCTAGCCATCATAACTTTATCTTGCTCAGTCGTTGTTACAAAAATTATGGCCTGCTACTATGTTGTTTGTGCCAATTTTTTACTCCATGAACATGTTGGCTTGCATTCCCTACTAAGGTGATGCCATTGTTTTGTATCTAGTTCATTGTAAGCTAACAAAGTAAGGACTTAGTTTGGCATGCTATCACTCTGCTATCTAGCCCGTAGTACAAATAAACTTGTCATACTACTAGATAATAATTTTGCGTGCCATCTTGTTCTTCAAAAGCTGCATTATTGACTTGTTTCTCTGACTTGGCATGACGCTCACATATGGAAAGCTGAACATATTGGTTTGCATTCCCTCTTATACAAGTTCACAGGTGATCCCACTATATTCTGTATCTGGTCCATCCTAAGCTCCAGCATTAACTATCCTCCATGTGTTGCTCATTACAAGTTTATATCCCGAAACATCTTGATTTGCATCCCCTTCACTATAAGTTCAGGAGTATTATTTAGTTCACGGCCAAAGTGAAGTAATTGCACTTGGCACATGTTGGTTCACATTCCCTCCTCTTTAGCTTTTGCCATCGTAACTTCTATTTTTGGTTTACATTCCCTGCTCTGTAGATGTAGCCATCATAACTTCATCTTGCTCAGTCGTTGTTACAAAATTTATAGCCTGCTACTATGTTGTTCATGCCAATTTTGTACTCCCCGAACATGTTGGTTTGCATGGGACTCGACAGTAGTAAGTCTGCTGTTTCATTCTAACATGCTCTGTTATATTGGCTGTTGGTATGCGGCATGCACTCTTTGTTTGCTTATTGTGCGCATTACAATGATCTTGTTATAACGACGAAATGATGAGTTCCAAATTCTTTGCCAAACAATATTGTAGTGTCTTTGCCTTTCCATTGTTGCTGTCTTAACTTGTAATGTCTTTGTTTCAGATATAGGTGCTGCATGGACAACTTAAAAGATTGCCGGATCGCTTCATTGTATTGCTAGGTTTAATTACCATTCAATTTCTCTGGGTTCTGTAATATTTTTTCAATGCCTTGCAGCTGATGTAATATTTAGTTAGTTTTTATAGTTCTTTCGCGCATTTTTTCTTTGGTGCTTGTGGTGAGTGAGGCTATCCGAGAGAAATCAATGCTGCGTAAATATTCTCAGTATCTAAATCACGAATTCCCATCCCTTAAACGGCCCAATTAAGCGAAATCACATATGTGCCTGCCCCGCAAAATCCTAAAGCGCATATTATGCCGGCATATAAACAACAACTAAACGGGCTGGCCCACTTACTTCTTGGGCCAGCCCATTTGATTTACTGTGGACCCCACACACTAATTGGGCTGGCCCACTTGCTTTAAGGTGGACCCCACCAACTACTGGGCCGGCCCACTAATTAGTTGGGCCAGCCCTATTTGCTGGTGGACCCCACATAATAAATGGGCCGCCTTTAAGAGGAAAGTGGGACCCAGTGTTTTTGCCCGGCCCACTATCTTGTTGGGCCGGCCCACTTGCTATATGGTGGAACCCACATACTAGTTGGGCCTTTAACAGGAAAGTGGGACCCACATGTGTTTTTGGCACGGCCCACTATTTGTTGGGCCGGCCCACTTGCTATATGGTGGTCCCACATACAAATGGGCCGCCCTTTAAGAGGAAAGTGGGACCCACTTGTGATTTTGGCCCGGCCCACTATCTTGTTGGGCCGCCCACCGCTATATGGTGGACCCTCATACTAATTGGGCCGGCCCTACCAGAAAGTGACCCACCCGTGTTTTTGGCCCGCCCACTATCTTGTCGGGCCACCACTTGCTATATGGTGGACCCCACATACTAAATGGGCCGCCCTTTAACAGAAAGTGACCCACTGTATTTTTGGCCCGGCCCACTATTTTGTTGGGCCGGCCCACTTGCCGTATGGTGGACCCCACAAACGAAATGGGCCGCCTTTAACCGGAAAGTGACCCACTGGTGTTTTTGGCCCTACCACTAGCTTGTTGGGCCGGCCCATTTGCTATACGGTGGACCCCACACACTAAATGGGCCGGCCTTTTAACAGAAAGTGGGACCACCTGTGTTTTTGGCCCGGTCCACTTGCTTCTTGGGCCGGCCCAGTAAGGTGGACCCCACATGTTAAATGGGCCGGCCCATTTAAGTTTTGACCCAACCTTAGAGGTTAGGCCCGGCCCACGTAACTACTGGACCGGCCCAGCCTATAGTTGACCGGTCAAACTATGTCATCCGGCCCGGCCCGCTAAGACGTGGCTGCCTCGTGTGGGCCTACCATCTACCACGGGGTTTCAGCGGTTAACGCCGTTAACTGGCGCTAACTGCGTCGCACGTGCGGGCCTTGCATGACGTCGCAGCCAACGGGCTCCCGAAACACTTCCGCAACGGTCCGATTTTCCGTGGCGGGGCGCCCAAGCGCGACGGATCGAAAAATCGCGTTGGACTTTGCTCCACGCAGCTTCCACAACGGAACCCATATCGTCGGGTTAGGCCCATAGGCGACGAAAAATACCCCTTAGCGGACGATTTTGAGACGTTGTCTATCGAACTTTTCTTGTGAAAAGAACATATCTATTCCAACTAGATAAACCAACGTAAAAGTTCCTAAGAAGGATAGTGGTGGAGTGTTTCTTAATGCACCTATGATGAGCATTACTAATTCTGTACCAAACATCTTTAAAACTTTCTCCCCTTGTTGCTTAAAAGAACGAACTTCAACTTCAGGATTACTCATTATAACAGTAGTAAAGGTAAACTAGGCAAATAAAGACAAGTAACTAATTTTTTTGTGTTTTTGATAAAGAGAGCAAGACAGAAATAAAGTAAAACTAGCAACTAATTTTTTGTGTTTTGTTTAGGTGCAGCAAACAAAGTAGTAAATAAAATAAAGCAAGACAAAAACAAAGTAAAGAGATTGGGAAGTGGAGACTCCCCTTGCAGCGTGTCTTGATCACCCCGGCAACGGCGCCAGAAATTAGCTTGATGCGCGTAGATGTACACGTCCGTTGGGAACCCCAAGTGGAAGGTATGATGCGTATCCCTCAGCATGAAACCAAGGTTTAATCGAACCAGTAGGGAGCCAAGAAGCACGTTGATGGTGGCGAAATGTGATGCGGCGTAACACCAGGGATTCCGCGCCAACGTGGAACTCCGCACAACACAACAAAGCACTTTGCCCCAACGAAACAGGAGGTTGTCAATCTCACCGGCTTGTCGTAACAAAGGATTAACCGTATTGTGTGGAAGATGATTGTTTGCGAAGAAAATAGTAAAGAACAATTGCAGGAGATTGTATGCGATGTAAAGAATAGGACCGGGGTCCACAGTTCACTAGAGGTGTCTCTCCCATAAGATAAAAGCATGTTGGGTGAACAAATTACAGTCGGGCAATTGACAAATAGAAAAGGGCATAACAATGCATATACATGATATGATAAATATAGTGAGATTTAATCAGGGCATTACGATAAAGTACATAGACCGCCATCCAAATGCATCTATGCCTATTAAGTCCACCTTCAAAGTTATCATCCGAACCCTTCCAGTATTAAGTTGCAAGCAACAGACAATTGCATTAAGTATGGTGCGTAATGTAATCAACAACTACATCCTTAGACATAGCATCAATGTTTTATCCCTAGTGGCAGCAAAGACATCCACAACCTTAGAACTTTCTGTCACTGTCCCAGATATCAATGGAGGCATGAACCCACTATCGAGCATAAATACTCCCTCTTGGAGTTAAGAGCAAAACTTGGCCAGAGCCTCTACTAATAACGGAGAGCATGCAAGATCATAAACAACACATAAATAATAGATTGATAATCACCATAACATAGTATCCTCTATCCATCGGATCCCGACAAACACAACATATAGTATTACAGATAGATGATCTTGATCATGTTAGGCAGCTCACAAGATCCAACAATGAAGCACATAAGGAGAAGACGACCATCTAGCTACGCTATGGACCCATAGTCCAGGGGTGAACTACTCACTCATCACTCCGGAGGCGATCATGGCGATGAAGAGTCCTCCCGGAGATGATTCCCCCTCTCCACAGGGTGCCGGAGGCGATCTCCCGAATCCCCAGATGGGACTGCGCGGCGGCCTCTCCGGAAGGTTTTCCGTATCGTGGCTCTCGGTACTGAGGGTTTCGCGACGAAGACTTTAAGTAGGCGGAAGGGCAACGGGGGGCCACACGAGGCCCCACACACCAGGCCGGCGCGGCAGGCCGGGGCCGCGCCGCCCTAGTGTGGCGGCGCCTCGTGGCCCCACTTCCTTTCCCCTTCGGTCTTCTGGAAGCTTCGTGCAAAAATAGGACCCTGGGCGTTGATTTCGTCCAATTCCGAGAATATTTCCTTACTAGGATTTCTGAAACCAAAAACAGAAAACAACAATGGTTCTTCGGCATCTTGTTAATAGGTTAGTGCCGGAAAATGCGTAAATACGACATATAATGTGTATAAAACATGTAGATATCATCAATAATGTAGCATGGAACATAAGAAATTATCGATACGTTGGAGACGTATCAAAGTGCCCCTGGCCCAATAGGCCAGGGAGCATCCCCTCGGCCCACGGTGGGCCTCCTAGGTCGTGGGCCCCATGGTGGACCCTTCCGGAACCTTCTAGAACCTTCCAGTCAACATCGGAATAATCCCGAGCATTTCCGAAAACCCAGAAATCAACTTCCCTTATATGAATCTTATTCTCCGGACTATTCCGGACCTCCCGTGACATCCTGGATCACATCCGAGACTCCGAACAAACTTCGTCTCCATACCATATTCAAATCTACTTATGCGACATCGAACTTTAAGCGTGTCACCCTACGGTTCGTGAACTATGCAGACATGGTCGAGACTCCTCTCCGAGCAATAACCAATAGCGGGATCTGGAGATCCATAATGGCTCCCACATATTCAACGATGACTTAGTGATCGATTGAACCATTTACATACGATGCCAATTCCCTTTGTCTCGCGATATTTTACTTGTCCGAGGTTTGATCATCGGTATCTCCATACCTTGTTCAACCTCGTTACCGACAAGTACTCTTTACTCGTACCGTGGTATGTGATCTCTTATGAACTATTCATATGCTTGCAAGCTAATCAGATGACATTCCACCGAGAGGGCCCAGAGTATATCTATCCGTCATCAGGATGGACAAATCCCACTGTTGATCCATATGCCTCAACTCACACTTTCCAAATACTTAATCCCACCTTTATTGTCACCCATTTACGCAATGACGTTTGATGTAATCAAAGTACCCTTTCGGTGTAAGTGATTTACATGATCTCATGGTCGAAGGATTAAGACAACTATGTATTGAAAGCTTATAGCAAATGAACTTAATGACTTGATCTTATGCTACGCTCATTTGGGTGTGTGTCCATTATATCATTCAACTAATGACATAACCTTGTTATTAATAACATCCAATGTTCATGATCACGAAACCATGATCATCTATTAATCAACAAGCTAGTTATACAAGAGGCTTACTAGGGACTCCTTGTTGTTTACATAACACACATGTATCAATGTTTCGGTTAATACAATTATAGCATGGTATATAAACATTTATCATAAACACAAAGATATTATAATAACCACTTTATTATTGCCTCTTGGGCATATCCCCACGTCTAACTTCGGGTAGCAGATTTTTATCATAATCATAGCAAACCTTGCGCCAGCAGCTAATTGGGCCCGCACAAAGCCGTGGATTCGAGGAGCATCCCGAAATTTGTCCATCAAAGCAGGAAGAGTCTCTGGCATTTTATTACGTGGAAACATGGTGCCATAGACCAGAGACAAGGTCCTTGTACAAAAGTCGAGAAATTCGCGAACCTGAAGCGCGCGATCTTGAAACCTGACGATCTGGCGAGTCCGATCAGGTGTGCCCCAAAAATTGGAACCATGATCCCGCGCAAGTCTGAGAAGCGCACTGGATCGAGCCTCAACACGTTCATCTTCGGTAGCAGTGTCCAAGAAGGAACCTATTTTTGAAAGAATCAGCAGGAAAAGAGGAAGACAAGCAACAAAGAAAAATAAAGCATGACAAAGTTAATGAAGCATACCTGCCATATCCAAGCTAGCATCCGTCGCAGAAGCATGAAATTCTCGAGAAGAAGCTCAGAACCGCGTCTCCTTTTCAGCTATAGCATCTTGAGCCTGTTGAAGCGCGACCTTTTCCCTCTCGGAGGATTTCCGAGATTGCTCCATGAGCATAAGTGATTGCTTCTTCGTGGATTGGAGCTGCTGGCGAAGTTCTTCCAAATCTTGTGCTGAGCTTACTCGAGGAATCTCCAAAATTCGACAGCGACAGGCGTTTTCTTCAAACGTGATGCAGGAAAAACCTCGGAAGGACGGGGAGTTGCAGTATAATTGTCAAAAATCAACTGAAAAAATAAAGTTTCGATATCAATCATTAAGCAAAGATAGATTTCCATTCATTCTCAAAGTATGTACATGGCTATTACAAAAGAAGGATCCCTAGAAAACTACTGAAGCAATCACCGCTAAGGATACTAAGGCGATAGCGCAAAAGAGAGAAAAAACTACAAGGAAAAGCAAGGTGGTCTACTTGACCTCCGGCTTTGAAGAACTGTTACCCTCCAAAACCCACCGACGGGCAATGGCTAAGCAACACGAAGAGCCGGGAGGCTCCCAAGGCCGCTTAGTGGACCCTGGCACCTCGCGTCGTCCCGCAAATCTTCCAGCCACGTCCTGGCGGTTGCTAGGGCGTGCCACCTGACCTAGACCCGATCAGGAAGGTGTTAGAGTGCTTCGATTGTTCCTGCATGGTAGACACGTAAACATTAAATACGAGCCCTATCGGCTCATCAGGTTTCCCTGTGGATCGGCTCAAGGAGCCGATCGCCCCATGTTTCACGTTGGATTTACAATGGCATGGGGATCCTGATCAAAACAAAGCTAAAGCGATCCACGACAGTTTAGGGTTTTCACCGCATAACCGGAACGTCCTACGTGTGATCGGGCCTAGCAGCTACGGAAGATGATGCAAACTACCCCTACGAGAGGCCTAAAAACCAACATAACGTTGATTCCCGGAACATCCCTCGCAGGGACGGTAACAACATCTAACGCACTACCGGATCGTCCGACCCCAACATAAGGCCTAACTATGCAGATATTAAACTAATCCTGCGGAGCAAGGAGCAACTATAACGGATCGGATCTACTAAGTAACGAACAAGCAAGATGCTGCCCTTACACCCAGATAGGTGTAAGGGCAGCTAGGTGTCGAGGGACGGCATTGCCACGCAGATATGCACGCGAAAGCATCAATGCAAGCCCCTAGACACCTAAGGATAAATAGTACTGCTCGCCATCAACAAGGCTTCAGCACGAGCAGTACAAGGTAACGAATAAACGTATACTGCCTAGATCGCTAGATGCGATCTAGGCAGCATGGTGCTTACCCGGGAGAAACCCTCGAAGAAAGGGGTGGCGATGCGCCTGATTTGTGTTGGTTGAACGATGATTGTCCTCCTTTTCCGATAACCCTAGATACATATTTATAGTCCAAGGGACTTTCTAATTGAGGCGTGCACCTAACCGTGCACGGGCCAGACTCTAACTGTTAATTCTAAACACGATACGATCTACTATATTACAAATACACGGGCATCTAAGCCCAAACTTAGCGCAAGGCCGCTTCGTAGATGCTCCATGTGTACGTCCTTCAAGCCCATCTCCACTTATGGCCCATCTCCTAATTTGGCCAAAATCGGGTGGTAACACATGCCCCCTGGTTTTGATAATGATAATTGCAAAACCATCTGTCTCCTTCGAAGGGTCATGTCGTAGCAGAACCGTCGCAGTTTTTTTTTTTATGATGACGTCTTGCCTTCTCGCCTTCTCTGCACGATTTGACGGTTCTGGCACCACGTCCTCGGGAACTGCTTAGGCATTAAATCGCTATATTCCCCTTTTTATTTGGCCACTCCCTGTAGTTCTCTTCATCTCCCTGCTCCACAGTAGCCATCGGCAAACCAAAAACCCTCCTTAGCCCCCATGGATTCATCCTCCTCCTCCGTCTCCTCTGACCTGTCTCTCCAGTCCTCCTCCTCCAGCGAGCTCGAGCAGGAGGTCGATCTGATGGCCATCTACGAGGCCCGCGCCCCAGAGCATTGGGACGCGCGGGACTGGGATTCCTCCACCGAGTCGGAAGACGACGAACCCCTCACCGACGGGGAAGAAGACCTTCAGTTCCTCATTGACGGGGAGCTGGAGGCAACAAGCGAGGACGACCTCTTCCCCTGGGAAGGGAGCTTTTCCTCCGACGAGGAGGAAGAAGAGGAGGAAGAAGACGACGACTCCCTCGAGGGTTACCCACCAGCGAAACGCCTCCGCATGTGGTGGGACGACGACGACAGCGATGATGAAGAAGAGGATGAAGCTCCCGCAGAGGGCTATGGGAGCAGCGACGAGGAGCCCGTCGGCAGCAGCGCCGATGAGCTCCGAAGATGATGACGAGGGTAGTGACGGCCCGTAGACTAGGATCTACTAGTGTAGGCCTAGCAGTAGTAGATTGGTCAACAGACCCTTCTTTTGTTCTCCCTTTAAGCAATCGGCTCTTCCCTTGTAAGAAATCTGGTTTATCAATGAAGAATTTCTCCAATTTGATTTTACCGATTCTTTTTTATGCTAATTTAGCCGATTGTCAACTCGATCGATGTTTAATGAGCCGATCTCCACGCATCGATCCCCCATGATCCACTCTTCCTCTTTTTGACATCAGAGTGATCGTGAATTTGGTCAATGCTCAATAAATCAATGTCTGCGGGCCCAGCCGATGACTCTCCAATCGGCTTCTAAAAACAGAGCATCCACGAGGCCAGCTGCCCCCCGAGCCTCAGCCGAGGTGAAAACAGTGATGAGGACCCGTAATTTAGACAAACAGTCCCGGGCTTGATCACGTCTGAAAGAGATATCACGCAGGGCCAACCAGCCGATCACCTTTCTTCCATTGTCGGCCGATACTTTAGATGATCACCCATAGCTCAATGAGCAACAGGCTGTCTTGGATACCAACTCTCTCCTGACAGCACTGCCAAACTGGCAACGAGGCAACTTTGAGCACTTGTACTAGAGTCGATGGCTGTGTATCGGCTTTGCACCATGAGACACCTCAAACAGGATCATGACTCTTACCACCAACCCAGCGGGCTGGTAATCTGGTTTTGGGCAGGTGTCTACAATAGAGCTCTGGGCTTGTCGCTCAATTGACTTGTATGCGGAAACTGATATTTTTGCGACATCAGCACCATTCCTCAGACAAGTTGTGATGCAGAGCCAGCCGATTCCGAAAAAATCGGCTTCCTTTAGCAAAGGATCCTTCAGGGCAAACTGCCCCCGAGCTTCTTCCGCTCAAGTCCTGCGCCTTGCTGATCAGATTGGCTCATCATCTTTGGCAGGCTAATGCAGCTCCTGGTGAGGATGTTTCCTGATGCTCTCCCCACTTTGGTCCCAACAACCTTTGACAGTAACGCCGACCAAGTCATAGCCAAACCTTAAGCAAAAAATGCCATAGCCGATTGCTTCATCATCGACTGTCCTCCTGGTCTTAGAAGAGACATGCTCCTTCGTCGGGCTCACCCTTACCCTGAACTGCATGTTTGTGCTGCTCCTGTGGTTGATCAGGGTCGTGATCCCTTAAACTTGCCCCAACCGATATCGCCAACACATGTCTGCCGCTTCTGCTAGCACTGCTGGACTTGAAGGTTTGCTAACGGAGCCAACAACAATTCCACTGAGGGGCTCCTTCAGTAGAGCCTCGCTACATAACTTCTGATTACTCTTTCTTTGAGTCGATGTCCGCGCATCGGCTTTGAATTCTTAAGTCGATGTCTACGCATCGGCTGTGCCCAAAATTTTTGGAAATTTTGAGTTTTCCATTTTTTACGGCCGATTTGTTTACGTATCGGCCCCATATTTGAGATGTTCTCTGGGCATTTGACATGCATTCCAAGCTTCGTATCCTCATGTCCCATCCCTCTATGTGCCCCCGAGCCGATTCTGTCAAGTAATTGATGGTATCGGCTCTTCAGGCATCATTGGATCAATGTCAATACGTACAAAGGGATGTTGAAGATAATTTTGGCCGATTGCGGGAATCGGCCTCCTTTTCGTTGCAATGCTTTGACGATGGTTTGCAACTTCTTGGATTTCCACCGTAGCTACGTGGCATGCTGGAGATAAGATCCTTTGCTTTTCATTTTTGAGGGCCGATCTCAGGGATCGGCCTTGCCACGACGTCCAATGTCTTGGACCTGCTACTCCGTCCGGTCACGGATACCATGTTTGTATCAGCCGATGCCTCTGCATCGGCTTTCGCTGTTTTGGGCGCCATACTTTCTTTGGCGGGCGCGCCTTCGTCTCCAATGTTTGCTGAATTTTCACGGCCAGATCGGGCCGTGCTCTTCTCAACGTGTACATGCTGTGCCTCGGCTTCTTCCAAGCTTCGCAGCCGCTGCACTCTACGCTCCGAGAGTGGCGAGTCCATCGTGGCACCACCTTGGCCGGTGATACCTATCTTCTTCTCCATCTGACTCCTCGAAGTCTTCTTCTTGAGATGACTCAGCTCGCTTGTTGATAGGTGGGAGAGGTCCTAGACGCTTGAACACTGAAAATTCATTTGTCCTTCTCCTTTGTTGTTTGCATTCTGGGCAATTCTCGATTGTTGGCAATCGGCTCATTCCCGAGTCCCAGCAATGTTTGAAGAAGGGACAGCTCCAGTGCTTATCCACGTTGTCTTGCTCCCTTGACCTCCCTCTAGCGCGACGTCGTACCCGTCGATGTTTCCGCCATGCCGACGATACCTCCTGTTTTTGCATCAGACCGACGATATCTTTCATCGTCTTCGTCGTAGCGCCGACGTCGGTCGTACTGCTGCTCATATTTGTTGAGGAGATGCACGGAGAGTGGGCGCTGATACCGTATGCTTCTCACCTCCTCCTCGGTTAGGTACCGTCTATCATCATCTTGGGGCCGGTCGCGTGGAACGGCCTCCTCTTTATCTTTGCCACGAGAGTGGCTGCTCTCTGCTTTATCTTTGCCATGGCGGATCACAAACCCTGCCATATTGACATCGAAAGAGAACCCTGGTTCCCTTATGGAGTGGCTTAGGTCCACCATGTTGACGTCCGGAACGGACGCATGTCTACCTTCATGGCAAACTGTCCGAAAGTTAATCGGCCTGATTCTATCGCCATCTGAATTTGTGCCGCATTACTTTGCAGTCGTTGGTGGCGTGCGTGAACGTATGATGCCATTTGCAGTATGGCCTTTTGTTCATCTCTTGCGTCGTAGGGATCTTGTGGCCTTCAGGGAGCTTCAACTGCTTCTCTTTCAGTAGTGATCAAAGATCTGTTCAGTTTTGCTCACATCAAAGTCCAACCCTCTTGGCCCTGGCGGGTTCACCCATTTGCAGGACACAGGTCAAGGCCCGAGTCCACTCGCCATCGCGACTTCTGATCTTCCGCAGTAATCTTCATCCTCATCAGCGTTGATCAGGGTTATCGCGCTTGAACTTGTCCTGGCACAGTTCTGGATGGCGCTGTTCATATAAGGTCACCTCGACCATGTGCGCCAACGAGTTGTACTCCACTTGGAACGTCGATCCTTGAATGACGTCGCAAGGCTCGCCACGGCCAGCTCGATCGCTTCTTTCTCGTTAAATGAACCGAATAGCACGGTTCTTGACAGTTCCAACGCTGAATGTACTCAGACACTGCTCTCTCGCTCTCTGCCGAACCTGTGCTAGTTCGGCAATACCAGCTTTCGTAGCTTCGAATGATATTGAGTGTGAAACTGTTCCACTGCTTCCATGATCGTACTGAATTGGCTGCAGCGAGGTGTACCATCCAAAAGCCGGAACGGTGAGGGATTGCGAGAAGCACTCACCGTAGCTGATCCGATGCCGAAGCCATGCCCAGCTGGCCCAAGTATCGGCTCACGTGCTCGATGAGCTAGATCCTTCTCGACCCACTGAATTTGTTGAAGTCCGGAAGCCGGTACTTAGGTGGTAGTGGGATCAGGTCGAACTCATTGGGGTACGGCTTGGAATAGCCGATTATCTTCTTCTTCGGCAAGATGCCGAACTGATCTCTCAGACCGCACTGATCTGATCTGCGGTGGAGGTAGTGGCAGCTGAGCTTTCCTGGACTGGTGCAGTGGTACTTGGCTAGCCACGCCTGTTTCTCAGCTTCCGCTCCCAAACTCCCCGCTGCTGCAGTCGTTCCTCCTGCCGAACAATGGCTCCTGCTCCGGCAATCCCTCCTGTTGGAGCCTGGATCGCCTGTGTCCAGTTGTTCCAGTCCGGCACATACGTGCACACGTATCCGTGTGGGATCTCCTTGGGCGGCTCATATAAGAACTGGTAGTCGCCCGGATCACCTCCGACCTTGTAGACAACGTATGCCGGTGAACCTTGTTGCTGTGGAGCTGCCATCGAGTACGGCAATGGTGGCCTGGTGTGGAGTTGCACTTCTCCTTGGTGAGTCCCTAGAGCAGGTCCTGAAGGGGAGTACCGACGCTCCATGATCTCTTGGACCACCCGGAACGCAACGCGCTCCAAAGAATTCACCAGGCTCTCAGAATGCCGATGTAGCGAGTGAGCCACCACGTAGTTGATTTCCTGTCGCAGGGCTCTGGTACGTTCATCTGAAGGGAGAGACAGATCCACCCCTTCGAGGACGCCTTGTGGCGTGAATCCTTTGAACCTGATGCCGTGCGACCGGGTCTTCTCAAAGGAGCCGATGAGTTCGGCTTCAACGATGGCCTTCAGCTCATCGTACTTCTTCTTATGATCAGGAGATCCTCGTATGTGATCTGTTCCTCTGCCATCTCGGATGTCGGTGTTGACGTGGATGTTGCAGAAGGTCCCACCGGGCGTGCCAGAATGTGTTACCCTCCAAAACCCACCGACGGGCAATGGCTAAGCAACACGAAGAGCCGGGAGGCTCCCAAGGCCGCTTAGTGGACCCTGGCACCTCGCGTCGTCCCGCAAATCTTCCAGCCACGTCCTGGCGGTTGCTAGGGCGTGCCACCTGACCTAGACCCGATCAGGAAGGTGTTAGAGTGCTTCGATTGTTCCTGCATGGTAGACACGTAAACATTAAATACGAGCCCTATCGGCTCATCAGGTTTCCCTGTGGATCGGCTCAAGGAGCCGATCGCCCCATGTTTCACGTTGGATTTACAATGGCATGGGGATCCTGCTTGATCAAAACAAAGCTAAAGCGATCCACGACAGTTTAGGGTTTTCACCGCATAACCGGAACGTCCTACGTGTGATCGGGCCTAGCAGCTACGGAAGATGATGCAAACTACCCCTACGAGAGGCCTAAAAACCAACATAACGTTGATTCCCGGAACATCCCTCGCAGGGACGGTAAACAACATCTAACGCACTACCGGATCGTCCGACCCCAACATAAGGCCTAACTATGCAGATATTAAACTAATCCCTGGAAGGGAGCAACTATAACGGATCGGATCTACTAAGTAACGAACAAGCAAGATGCTGCCCTTACACCCGATAGGTGTAAGGGCAGCTAGGTGTCGAGGGACGGCATTGCCACGCAGATATGCACGCGAAAGCATCAATGCAAGCCCCTAGACACCTAAGGATAAATAGTACTGCTCGCCATCAACAAGGCTTCAGCACGAGCAGTACAAGGTAACGAATAAACGTATACTGCCTAGATCGCTAGATGCGATCTAGGCAGCATGGTGCTTACCCGGGAGAAACCCTCGAAGAAAGGGGTGGCGATGCGCCTGATTTGTGTTGGTTGAACGATGATTGTCCTCCTTTTCCGATAACCCTAGATACATATTTATAGTCCAAGGGACTTTCTAATTGAGGCGTGCACCTAACCGTGCACGGGCCAGACTCTATCTGTTAATTCTAAACACGATACGATCTACTATATTACAAATACACGGGCATCTAAGCCCAAACTCTTAGCGCAAGGCCGCTTCGAAGATGCTCCATGTGTACGTCCTTCAAGCCCATCTCCACTTACGGCCCATCTCCTGATTTGGCCAAAATCGGGTGGTAACAAGAACTAGGGGTAGGAGCTGGCTTGTATCCAAGGGTGGCAAGGATTTTCTTCGATTTGGGCTTCGCCGCTTTAATCAGCGACTGCCACTTCTTCGTCTCGATCTCCTCCGTGTTGCCAACCCTTGACCAGTCGACGTTTGTTGGCTCTCAGCAATCAAGGCAATTGTACCTTCGACACCAACTTTTAACCCTTCTTGGCGAAGTTGGAGTCCAAGGTCCTCTTGGGAAGTGAAGCACTTGGCGAGATCAACAAAAATTGCGGGTTCCTCTTTCTTCTTGAAAAAATATGGGAAAAGCCGCGACAGGCCAATCTTAGCTTCAGCAAGGCCGTCACGGGCTTCAGTGCCGTGGATTTCAAGAAGAGAGAGCGCATCAAGGAGCTGGTCACCTTCAGGATTTTCCAGCTCATATTCTTGATTTGTTCTCCCTGCTTAAAGCATAAAAAAGAGTTGATCAAAGGAAAAACGGAACAAAGACGACGCAAGAAAGCAGCAAGGGTGTGAACACTTACTAAGAAAACGTCGACTCTGCGACTCCAGTCGACTAAGGATTTCTTCTTCACGAGCAGAATGCTGAGCTACATTTTCGTCAGAGCATTTTTTGCGTCGAGTCTTTTCTGAAGATCTTCGACGGCAGCAGATCGTTTCAGCTTTCATGCGAGTGTTTCGCTTGTCAGAATCCTCAGCAAGAGCTGTTTGTTGGCTTCCGCAAATTTTTCTGCCAACATAAGACAGCAAGTAAAGTACTGCAGCACAAAATAGTGACAGAATATACTCGACAAGGAAAGACAGACAAGAAAAAAGAGGGTACCTTCAAGTTTGGCGGCATACTCGCGGTACCCGATAAATTGGGTACCGAAGCGGATAAGCTCTTTCATGAAAGGCTGAAGAAATCACCATGCAAAAAGGATCAATATAGGAAGAAGAAAAGTTCGACATCAAGAAGAAAAAGAGAGGGAAATTCAAAGCAGAAAATCAATACAGGATAAAAGAAAATAACTTACCTCTTCCATCAAAGGAGTCGAGGAACAACCAACTAACGAGGTTGGTTCCTTGGCTGATTCTACCCTAGCTCTCTTCGGCGTAGGAGCTTGGGGGCTCACAGCTGGCGTCGGATGCTCTACGTTTTGTTGAGGAGGCGAAGTTTCGTCGCCATCAGGATGAGCTTCCGAGACAACTAAAGTACGGGACGTGCTCGTTCGAGCAGTCGCGTCAATAGGTGCATCCTCCTCTTCATCGCCACTACAACAAATAAAGCGACAGGATAAGAAAGCAACTTCAAAAAGTATCGAGAAGAGACAAATATAGTGCATCAAAAACTTACGAGCTGATAAGAGCAGCTTCGTAAAGATCAAAAGCTCTCTTCCCAGCATCAGGCGCAGTTTCTTCGGCACGGGCAGCACCGGCTTTGGAGGTGCCGGTGTCAACAGCCTCGTCCCTCTTCCTCTTGCTCCTGGGAGAAGCAGCTGAAGGAGGAGAGCGTGTCGAAGAAGTTGCCTCGGCCTCGGCGTCCTTTTCAGAGGATGCCGCAGATTTTTGAGAACCTGCGGCCTCACTCTCAGGGCGAGACACCCTGGTTGTCGTCGGTGACAACAGCCCTTTCTTCACTTCTCCACCTTCGGAAGGGGAGGAAGAGGCGACGCAGCCGCATGACCCCGTTAAAGATAAAAATCTATCGGCATGGAGCAATTGAAGAAAAAAGAAGTATGCACAAAGACAAAAGAAAAAGAATGCGTGACCAAAACTAATGCTAACAATATATTACCTGTGGGAGTGCGTTGGTGGCGCTATACGGCGTCACACCACAAGAGGTCGGGACGTTGTCTTTCTTGTTCAACGACGAGATCTTTCGGACAAGTTTCTCCAAGTCCTTGACCGATAAATCCGTCGACAGGCGATCCACATCTTTATCGCCAGCATACATCCAAAGGGGGTTTTTGCGAGCTTGAAGAGGCTGCACCCTAATCCTAAGGAAATATGCCGTGATTTGGATACCCGACAATTCTTGTCCACGAGTATTTTGGAGCTCGTGGATGCGTGTCATCAGGGCCTCTGTCGCCGCTTTTTCTGCGTCGGTAGCCTCTGCATCCCAGGATCGGCGGCGACAGATTTTCTCGGCACCGTCAAAAGGAGGAATGTTGTCTTCAACAGAGCCATGGTTCTCCTCGCGGATGTATAACCATTTTTTGCGCCACCCTTGAACTGAATCAGGGAATTTGACGTCGAAGTATTCGACGTCAGGGCGGACGCAGATCACAACGCCGCCTATGTTGTAGGCGACGCTGGAAGAGCCATTACGGCGACAAAGAAAGATACGTTTCCATAGGGACCAGTTAGGCTGGACCCCAAGGAAAGATTCACACAATGTGATAAAAATAGAAATGTGGAGGATGGAGTTGGGAGTAAGATGGTGAAGTTGCAGTCCGTACATGAAAAGCAACCCACGAAGGAAATCATGGATGGGGGTGGAAAGACCACGGATGAGGTGGTCGACGAAACTAACCCGATATTGCATCGGCGGGGCTGGGTAGCTTTCTTTGGGAAGCGCATGCGTCTTGCTTCCCGCTGATGCCAAGCTTCTTCAGCATGTTGATATCTTGCTGGGAGATTTTGGATCTCTCCCACTCCAAGTTCCCCAGATCTTCAGCCGCCATCTTGGATTCCGGAGTGCTGTGCCTGGTGAGTTTGCGCGGTGGCATGAACGGGAATGGAGGAGAAGAGCGCACGAGTGATACGTCTCCAACGTATCGATAATTTCTTATGTTCCATGCTACTTTATTGATGATACCTACATGTTTTATGCACACTTTATGTCATATTTGTGCATTTTCTGGAACTAACCTATTAACAAGATGCCAAGTGCCAGTTTCTGCTGTTTTTGGTTTCAGAAATCCTAGTAACGAAATATTCTCGGAATCGGACGAAATCAACGCCCAGGTTCCTATTTTTCCCGGAAACCTTCCAGAGCCGCCGCGATCGCGAAGCCAAGATCTGGGGGACAGGATTCTCTGTTCCGGCACCCTGCCGGACGGGGAAGTGCCCCCCGAAGGCTTCTCCATCGACACCGCTGCCATCTCCACCGCCATCTTCATCACCGCTGCCTCCCATGAGGAGGGAGTAGTTCTCCATCGAGGCTCGGGGCTGTACCGGTAGCTATGTGGTTCATCTCTCTCCTATGTGCTTCAATACAATAATCTCATGAGCTGCCTTACATGATTGAGATTCATATGATGATGCTTGTAATCTAGATGTCATTGTGCTAGTCAAGTGAGTTTTACTTATGTGATCTCCGGAGACTCCTTGTCCCACGTGTGTAAAGGTGACAGTGTGTGCACCGTGTGGGTCTCTTAGGCTATATTTCACAGAATACTTATTCACCGTTATGAATGGCATAGTGAAGTGCTTATTTATATCTCTTTATGATTGCAATGTGTTTTGTATCACAATTTATCTATGTGCTACTCTAGCAATGTTATTAAAGTAGTTTTATTCCTCATGCACGATGTAATGGTGACAGTGTGTGCATCCGTGTTAGTACTTGGTTTATGCTATGATCATGATCTCTTGTAGATTGCGAAGTTAACTATTGCTATGATAGTATTGATGTGTATTATTCCTCCTACATAAGCATGAAGGTGACAGTGTGCATGCTATGTTAGTACTTGGTTTAGTCGTTTCGATCTTTCATGCACTCTAAGGTTATTTAAATATGAACATTTAATTGTGGAGCTTGTTAACTCCGGCATTGAGGGTTCGTGTAATCCTACGCAATGTGTTCATCATCCAACAAGAGTGTAGAGTATGCATTTATCTATTCTGTTATGTGATCAATGTTGAGAGTGTCCACTAGTGAAAGTCTAATCCCTAGGCCTTGTTCCTAAATACTGCTATCACTGCTTGTTACTGTTTTTGCGTTACTACTGCTGCGTTACGCTTGTTTACTTCCCGCAATATTACTACCATCAACCGCACGCCAGCAAGCACTTTTCTGGCGCCGTACTACTGCTCATATTCATTCATACCACTTGTATTTCACTATCTCTTCGCCGAACTAGTACACCTATTAGGTGTGTTGGGGACACAAGAGACTTCTTGCTTTGTGGTTGCAGGGTTGCATGAGAGGGATATCTTTGACCTCTTCCTCCCCGAGTTCGATAAACCTTGGGTAATCCACTTAAGGAAACTGCTGCTGTTCTACAAACCTCTGCTCTTGGAGGCCCAACACTGCCTACAAGAATAGAAGCACCCGTAGACATCAAGCACTTTTCGGCGCCGTTGCCGGGGAGGAAAGGTAAAAGGTACTCACACCCGGTTCCTGTAACAAGATTTTTTCCGCCGTTGTAAGTACTCGAAGCTATTTCCTTTAGACTCTGCAATTGCGACATTTGGTTTCTTGTTTACACTAGTTAGGCATAATGGACAACAATGACCTTTTTATTCTATTTCCTGATTTAAGACATGGATGGTTTGATGCGAAAATTAAAAAACCCATGGAACATATTAATATGAATGCTTTGAACACTATTGTTGCTAATGCTATGGAAAATTCTAAGCTTGGGGAAGCTGGCTTTGATGAGCATGATATTTTTAGTCCCCCAAGCATTGAGGAGAAATTTTACTTTGATGATACTTTGCCTCCCATTTATGATGATTATAATGATAGTAGTCTTTTGTTACCACCTGTTATGGAGGATAAATTTGATTATGATTACAATATACCTCCTATATTTGATAGCTACTTTGTTGAATTTGCTCCCACTACAATTAATAAGAATGACTATGCTTATGTTGGGAGTAGTAATTATTTTATGCATGAGACTCATGATAAGAATGCTTTATGTGATAGTTATATTGTTGAGTTTGCTCATGTTGCTACTGAAAGTTATTATGAGAGAGGAAAATATGGTTGTAAAAATTTTCATGTTACTAAAACACCTCTCTATGTGCTGAAATTTTTGAAGCTACACTTGTTTTATCTTCCTATGCTTGTTACTTTGCTCTTCATGAACTTGTTTATTTACAAGATTCCTATGCATAGGAAGCATGTTAGACTTAAATGTGTTTTGAATTTGCCTCTTGATGCTCTCTTTTGCTTCAACTTCTATTTCTTGCGAGTGCATCATTAAAACTGCTAAGCCCATCTTAATGGCTATAAAGAAAGAACTTCTTGGGAGATAACCCATGTGTTTTTTACTACAGTACTTTGTTTTATATTTGAGTCTTGGAAGTTGTTTACTACTGTAGCAACCTCTCCTTATCATGTTTTTGTGCCAAGTAAAGTTTCTATGTTAAAGTTGATGTTATATTTGGGATCGCTGCGCAGAAACAGCATTGCTGTCTGTCACGAATTCTGGCACAAGTCTCTGTAGAAAATTCGAAAAAATCTGCCAATTTACGAGCGTGATCCTCAGATATGTACGCAACTGTCATTAGTTTTGAGTTTTTCCGTTTGAGCAAGTCTGGTGCCATTTTAAAATTGTCTTTACGGACTGTTCTGTTTTTGACAGATTCTGCCTTTTATTTCGCATTGCCGCTTTTGTTAAGTTGAATGAGTTTCTTTGTTCCATTAACTTTCAGAAGTTTGTGCAATGTCCAGAAGTGTTAAGAATGATTGTGTCACCTCTGAACATGTGAATTTTTGATTATGCACTAACCCTCTAATGAGTTTGCTTGAAGTTTGGTGTGAAGGAAGTTTTCAAGGGTCAAGAGAGGAGTATGATATACTATGATCAAGAGGAGTGAAAGCTCTAAGCTTGGGGATGCCCCTGGTTCACCCCTGCATATTTCAAGAAGACTCAAGCATCTAAGCTTGGGATGCCCAAGGCATCCCCTTCTTCATCGACAACATCATCAGGTTCCTCCCCTGAAACTATATTTTTATTCGCCACATCTTATGTACTTTACTTGGAGCGTCCGTATGTTTTTGTTTTTGTTTTTGTTTTTGTTTGAATAAATGATTGTTTGGGAGAGAGACACGCTCCGCTGGTTCGTATGAACACATGTGTTCTTAGCTTTTAATTTTCATGGCGAAGGTTGAAACTGCTTCGTTAATTGTTATATGGTTGGAAACGGGAAATGCTACATGTAGTAATTGGTATAATGTCTTGGATAATGTGATACTTGGCAATTGTTGTGCTCATGTTTAAGCTCTTGCATCATATGCTTTGCACCCATTAGTGAAGAAATACATAGAGCTTGCTAAAATTTGATTTGCATATTTGGTCTCTCTAAGGTCTAGATAATTTCTAGTATTGAGTTTTGAACAACAAGGAAGACGGTGTAGAGTCTTATAATGTTTACAATATGTCTTTTATGTGAGCTTTGCTGCACCGGTTCATCCTTGAGTTTGCTTCAAATAACCTTGCTAGCCTAAACCTTGTATCGAGAGGGAATACTTCTCATGCATCCAAATCCTTGAGCCAACCACTATGCCATTTGTGTCCACCATACCTACCTACTACATGGTATTTTTCCGCCATTCCAAAGTAAATTGCTTGAGTGCTACCTTTAAATAATTCAAAATTTATCACCTCTTATTTGTGTCAATGTTTTATAGCTCATGAGGAAGTATGTGGTGTTTTATCTTTCGATCTTGTCATTTACTTTTGACAGACTTTCACAATGGACTAGTGGCACATCCGCTTATCCAATAATTTTGCAAAAAGAGCTGGCAATGGGGTTCCCAGCCCCAATTAATTAACTTTCATTAATAATTCTCTTCACATGTTTTGCTCTGATTCATCAGTAAGCAACTTAATTTTGCAAATAGACACTCCTCCATGGTATGTGAATGTTGGAAGGCACCCGAGGATTCGGTTAGCCATGGCTTGTGTAAGCAAAAGGTTGGGAGGAGTGTCATCCATAAATAAAGAAAAACTAAACTAAAGTACATGTGTAAACAAAAGAGAAGAGGGATGATCTACCTTGCTGGTAGAGATAACGTCCTTCATGGGAGCCGCTCTTGA
The DNA here is from genome assembly GCA_030979885.1 of Lolium multiflorum. NCBI lineage: Eukaryota > Viridiplantae > Streptophyta > Magnoliopsida > Poales > Poaceae > Lolium > Lolium multiflorum. The sequence goes on from CM061748.1 coordinate 286,887,498, forward strand.
AAGTCTGGTTGATGAGGTAGTTAGAGTGTCCACTACCATTCGTTGACAACAACAAACACCTCTCAAAACTTTATTTTTATGCTCTCTTTATGTTTTCAAAATAAAAGATCTAGCACAAATATAGCAATCGATGCTTTCCTCTTTGAAGGACCTTTCTTTTACTTTTATTGTTGAGTCAGTTTACCTATCTCCCTCCACCTTAAGAAGCAAACACTTGTGTGAACTGTGCATTGATTCCTACATACTTGCATATTGCACTTGTTATATTACTTTATGTTGACAATATCCATGAGATATACTTGTTATAAGTTGAAAGCAACCGCTGAAACTTAATCTTCCTTTGTGTTGCTTCAACACCTTTACTTTGATTTATTGCTTTATGAGTTAACTCTTATGCAAGACTTATTGATGCTTGTCTTGAAGTACTATTCACGAAAAGTCATTGCTTTATGATTCACTTGTTTACTCATGTCATTACCATTGTTTTGATCGCTTCATTCATTACATATGTTTACAATAGTATGATCAAGGTTATGATGGCATGTCACTTAAGAAATTATCTTTGTTATCGTTTTACCTGCTCGGGCAGAACTAAGCTTGGGGATGCTGATACGTCTCCAATGTATCGATAATTTCTTATGTTCCATGCTACTTTATTGATGATACCTACATGTTTTATGCACACTTTATGTCATATTTGTGCATTTTCTGGAACTAACCTATTAACAAGATGCCGAAGTGCCAGTTCCTGTTTTCTGCTGTTTTTGGTTTCAGAAATCCTAGTAACGAAATATTCTCTAATCGGACGAAATCAACGCCTGTGTTCCTATTTTTCCCGAACCTTCCAGAGCCGCGATCGCGAAGCCAAGATCCGGGGGACAGGAGTCTCTGTTCCGACACCGCCGGGACGGGAAGTGCCCCCGGAAGGCTTCTCCATCGACACCGCTGCCATCTCCACCGCCATCTTCATCACCGCTGCTGCTCCCATGAGGAGGGAGTAGTTCTCCATCGAGGCTCGGGGCTGTACCGGTAGCTATGTGGTTCATCTCTCTCCTATGTGCTTCAATACAATAATCTCATGAGCTGCCTTACATGATTGAGATTCATATGATGATGCTTGTAATCTAGATGTCATTGTGCTAGTCAAGTGAGTTTTACTTATGTAATCTCCGGAGACTCCTTGTCCCACGTGTGTAAAGGTGACAGTGTGTGCACCGTGTGGGTCTCTTAGGCTATATTTCACAGAATACTTATTCACTGTTATGAATGGCATAGTGAAGTGCTTATTTATATCTCTTTATGATTGCAATGTGTTTTGTATCACAATTTATCTATGTGCTACTCTAGCAATGTTATTAAAGTAGTTTTATTCCTCCTGCACGATGTAATGGTGACAGTGTGTGCATCCGTGTTAGTACTTGGTTTATGCTATGATCATGATCTCTTGTAGATTGCGAAGTTAACTATTGCTATGATAGTATTGATGTGTATTATTCCTCCTACATAAGCATGAAGGTGACAGTGTGCATGCTATGTTAGTACTTGGTTTAGTCGTTCGATCTTTCATGCACTCTAAGGTTATTTAAATATGAACATTTAATTGTGGAGCTTGTTAACTCCGGCATTGAGGGTTCGTGTAATCATCCAACAATAGAGTGTAGAGTATGCATTTATCTATTCTTATGTGATCAATGTTGAGAGTGTCCACTAGTGAAAGTCTAATCCCTAGGCCTTGTTCCTAAATACCGCTATCACTGCTTGTTACTGTTTTCACTGCATTACTACTGCACTACTGCTTGTTTACTTCCCGCAATATTACTGCCATCAACTGCACGCCAGCAAGCACTTTTCTGGCGCCGTACTACTGCTCATATTCATTCATACCACTTGTATTTCACTATCTCTTCGCCGAACTAGTACACCTATTAGGTGTGTTGGGGACACAAGAGACTTCTTGCTTTGTGGTTGCAGTTGCATGAGAGGGATATCTTTGACCTCTTCCTCCCGAGTTCGATAAACCTTGGGTAATCCACTTAAGGGAAACTTGCTGTTCTACAAACCTCTGCTCTTGGAGGCCCAACACTGTCTACAAGAATAGAAGCACCCGTAGACATCAACGAGCAGTGGAGCACAAGGAATTCTGGGCGCAGTGGGGAGCTTTTGTAGAGGAAGAGCAGATGTGCGGCGCGAGCGAAAGTGCCAGAGGAAGAAGAAGATGGACTTAAGTAGAGGTGCGGCGAATCGACGCAACCGTTGGATGGAAATGTTATGGGAAGATGGAGCACACGTGGACAAAGGGTAAAAACGGATTTTTACTGAGAAAAGAAGAGACAGAGCACAGTACGTGCGCCAGAAAAAGTGGAGGACGTGTGTCCCCCACTTGCACGACGTGTCAACTTGATAGGAAATTTGGGCCCATGAGACAGAGAGAGAAGCAGTTCTCGCATGTTCCCAATACAGTAATCGTGGCTATCGTCAGCAATGATGTCACCTTGGCAAAAGGAAAAACTCAACTATGAAGCTTGGTATAATTGTCGACAACGGAAGATTGATTTCGAGAGCCTTTGATCAAATACAAGTTTTTGCCCAAATGCTCGGGGGCTACTTTCAAAAAATACAAAAATCTGAGTATGACAAAATAGAAATGGCGAGAGCCTATGACCAAATGCAAGCATTTGTTCATAGCCTCGGGGGCTACTCCCATCGGGAGCGCTGGTCGCGCACCCGATAGATATGAAAAGCTCGAGAAGGATTAACAATATAGCGGCAGACGATATTAATTTGTGGAGCCTACAACCAAGCACAAGTTCTTGGCTGTAGCCTCGGGGGCTACTCCCATCGGGAACGCTGTTCGCGTGCCCGATGAAATTATGCAAAAATATAAAGAAAGGAAAAGAGTATATTTCGAGTTATACATATAACTCTACATATACTCCCATCGGGAAGGCAAAATAAGTCATCAAATATGACTCAATAAAATGTGTTATTCCAACAGCCGAAAAGCACTCGACAATATATTCTCAGAGCGCTAAAAGTCGCGAATAATCTCTGAATGCCGCAAAGCTTTGCGAAGGTAAGACCCCAGATCCGTTCTGAGCGGCGTGGCACCGTCTCTGACGGCGGTTTGCTACTTTTTTCCGTATCAACAGATGCGAAGAAAAATCCTAACGGACGCGTTAGGTACCCGATGAAATATGACTGGGACTCGACAGAATGGTAAGACCTTAAGCGGCACCTGTCGAAGTTTACACCAGTATCCCGAGATCATGTCCAGGGACGTGATCTTGAAGTAGGTTTTTGCGGATTGCCACTAGAGCAGTTAACTAGTACCTTATCCGTCAGATGAACTAGCCCCAACTACCATTATCCCTGTACAATATAGTATTCGCATATCTAAAAGTTATGCAATAAATTCGGCAAGATTATTGAATGATTAAAGTTGGAGATTTTTCTTGATTCTTCGATTCAAGTAAAATCTCGGGGGCTACTGACATAGGCATCCCCAATGGGCCTGCGGAAGATAGTACCCGGGGTTTACTGAAGGCCCAGGACTCGAAGGATAAGAAGATTCGGAAGCCCAATTAGTGTTAAGGAAAGATAGATTGTATTAGGAAATATAGAGACTTGTAATCTTACGGGACGGGTATGAAACCCTCTCGGACTCTGTAACTTGTGTATTACGAAAACCCTCGGCTCCACCTCCTATATAAGGGGGAGTCGAGGGACAAAGAAAGGATCGAATCTATTGTCAACAGAACCCTAGTTTTTACAATCAGCGAGTACTTTTCGGCTGAAACCTTCAAGATCTACTTGCCCTCTACTTCTAGCAAAACTCTAGTCTACAATCTGTAGGCATTAACAAGTTAATCCTTTGTCATTGATACGTCTCCAACGTATCGATAATTTCTTATGTTCCATGCTACTTTATTGATGATACCTACATGTTTTATGCACATTATATGTCGTATTTACGCATTTTCTGGAACTAACCTATTAACAAGATGCCGAAGTGCCGTTCCTGTTTTCTGCTGTTTTTGGTTTCAGAAATCCTAGTAACGAAATATTCTCGGAATTGGACGAAATCAACGCCCGGTTCCTATTTTTCCCGGAAGCTTCCGATCACCGAAGAGGGGCTGAGAGATGGGCTGTGGGGGCCACACCACACCGGGCGCGGGCCCAGGCCGGCGCGCCACCTGGTGGTGAGGGCACCCTGGTGCCCCTCCGAGGCTCCCCTTTCGCCTATTTAAAGGTCCTGACCTAAAAACCCCGACGGAGGAAGCCACGGTACGCGAAACCTTCCGAGCCGCCGCCATCGCGAAGCCAAGATCCGGGGACAGGAGTCTCTGTTCCGGCACTGCCGGACGGGGAAGTGCCCCCGAAGGCTTCTCCATCGACACCGCTGCCATCTCCACCGCCATCTTCATCACCGCTGCTCCCATGAAGAGGGAGTAGTTCTCCATCGAGGCTCGGGGCTGTACCGGTAGCTATGTGGTTCATCTCTCTCCTATGTACTTCAATACAATAATCTCATGAGCTGCCTTACATGATTGAGATTCATATGAGTTTTGTATCACTATTCATCTATGTGCTACTCTAGTGATGTTATTAAAGTACTCTATTCCTCCTCCACGTGTGTAAAGGTGACAGTGTGTGCACCGTGTGAGTACTTGGCGTAGGCTATGATCATGATCTCTTGTAGATTGCGAAGTTAACTATTGCTATGATAGTATTGATGTGTATTATTCCTCCTACATAAGCATGAAGGTGACAGTGTGCATGCTATGCTAGTACTTGGTTTAGTCGTATCGATCTTTCTTACACTCTAAGGTTATTTAAATATGAACATCTAATTGTGGAGCTTGTTAACTCCGGCATTGAGGGTTCGTGTAATCCTACGCAATGTGTTCATCATCCAACAAGAGAGTGTAGAGTATGCATTTATCTATTCTTATGTGATCAATGTTGAGAGTGTCCACTAGTGAAAGTCTAATCCCTAGGCCTTGTTCCTAAATACGCTATCGCTGCTTGTTACTGTTTTACTGAGTTACTACTGCAGTTACTACTGCATGTTTACTTCCCGCAATATTACTACCATCAACTGCACGCCAGCAAGCACTTTTCTCGGCGCCGTACTACTGCTCATATTCATTCATACCACTTGTATTTCACTATCTCTTCGCCGAACTAGTGCACCTATTAGGTGTGTTGGGGACACAAGAGACTTCTTGCTTTGTGGTTGCAGGGTTGCATGAGAGGGATATCTTTGACCTCTTCCTCCCCGAGTTCGATAAACCTTGGGTAATCCACTTAAGGGAAACTTTCTGTTCTACAAACCTCTGCTCTTGGAGGCCCAACACTGTCTACAAGAATAGAAGCACCCGTAGACATCAAGCACTTTTCTGGCGCTGTCGGGGAGGAAAGGTAAAAGGCACTCATACTCCGGTTCCAGGTAACAGTACTTTTCTGGCGCCATTGTGTGTGTGCTCGAAGCTATTTCCTTTAGACTCTGCAATTGCGACATTTGGTTTCTTGTTTACACTAGTTAGGCATAATGGACAACAATGACCTTTTTATTCTATTTCCTGATTTAAGACATGGATGGTTTGATGCGAAAATTAAAAAAACCATGGAACATATTAATATGAATGCTTTGAACACCATTGTTGCTAATGCTATGGAAAATTCTAAGCTTGGGGAAGCTGGTTTTGATGAGCATGATATTTTTAGTCCCCCAAGCATTGAGGAGAAAATTTACTTTGATGATACTTTGCCTCCCATTTATGATGATTATAATGATAGTAGTCTTTTGTTACCACCTGTTATGGAGGATAAATTTGATTATGATTACAATATACCTCCTATATTTGATAGCTACTTTGTTGAATTTGCTCCCACTACAATTAATAAGAATGACTATGCTTATGTTGGGAGTAGTAATTATTTTATGCATGAGACTCATGATAAGAATGCTTTATGTGATAGTTATATTGTTGAGTTTGCTCATGTTGTTACTGAAAGTTATTATGAGAGAGGAAAATATGGTTGTAGAAATTTTCATGTTACTAAAACACCTCTCTATGTGCTGAAATTTTTGAAGCTACACTTGTTTTATTGTTGGGGGGATGACCCCCGGTATGCCAAAGGTATGCCAAACCGGATGGTCTCACCCTTCAAGATACCGGTTTAATGTTCATACCGGAATAAGAAGATAGAGTTTGGCTAAGTAAAGCTAAGCCGGTATCCCCAAGATGGGTATACCGGAACCGGGTAAGTAAGATACCGGAGTACCGGAAAGAAGAGCATGTTGGCTGACTGGTCAAAGACTCTCTCCAGAGCAAGAAGACAAAGATGAGCTAAGCAAAGTGGCTTTAAACGAAGGCATGACGATAAAGAGAAGGATGACGGCCAAAGAAGCCGGAGGACGTCAGCCTCCCTGTTTAAAGAAGACCCCGGCGTCATCTATGATTAAAGTAGCTTTATAAAGTATCTTTGTAAAGTAGTTTGTCTAGTCAAAGATCCCATTAGGGTTTCTTGTCCTGTAAGCCACCCTCTCCCCTATATAAGGAGAGGGGGCAGCCTCTTTCATACGCGCGTGACATTAGAGACAGAACCCTGTAAGCTCAAACTTGTATCATGTGGAGATCAATGAAGATAGCGATCTAGAGCGAGTTCTTCCTTGTGTCTTTCTTCTTCAACCTCTGGCCTTGGCCAAGTTCTTGAGGAAACCATCCGGAAGTTCGTCCCATCTAGTCGCAAACCCTCCCCCGAATCCTCTAGCGTCCATTCGGCCCCAAGATAAGCCATCCCATGGCATCTGTTTGTTCCCCACGACGACAGTTGGCGCCCACCGTGGGGCATGAAGTGGCGCTTGCTGGAGTTCATATTCGGGCGGGCATCCTCGACATCAACGGCGAGCGCACGGTGTCCGCGCTCGTGCAACACATCTACAACATGGACTTCATCAACGATAACGCTGGCTGCTTCGCCAACGGCGGCAAGTTCCCGCAGAACGGCCGCACCATCGAGTTCGGCAGCATCCGCGTCTATTTCGGCACCGTCCCTGTGCGCCAGCGCCTCTCGCCGGTGCTGGTGGCGCCGGATCCGCCAAGATGGCTGTGTGCTGGCCGCGCCGCCGGCAGCGTGGAGGTCATGATGGCTGGTGCAGTCAACACCGGCAAGGGAGCTGTGGAGGAAGGAGATGAACGTGCGGCATCGACCCGCCCGGCAAAACCACCGCTGGAACGTGACGCCGGCATCGCGGGAGCATCGTCGCACCACCGGCAACACCTCTTCAAGCGGCGATGCACACGCTGGCCACGCCCATCGCGCAGAACATCGACCCGGCAAAGGCTCAGGAGGAGCTGGAGGCCACGCGCAAGGCCCTGCTTACCGGTGGCGCCGACATCATCCGGGCGCAGCGCGAGCTGAACCTAACCCTACGTGAGTACAATGCTGCCCATGGCTTTGCTTCAGTTAGTGCTCATGCTGCTAGGATACCGGAAAACCGGCTTAAGGCTCGCAATCTAGATCAGGATTTGCGCAAAGAAGTTCTTACCGGCAAGAGTGCATCTGTATCTGTGAGCATCGTAGAAAAGCCTAAGTACAGTAGTCCGGATAAAACTATAAAAGCCGCTAAAGCTGCAGTAGAGTTATGTGAGTCGCTCCGGTGACGAGTTGGCAAAGCAGCAAGAACGTGTAAAAGAGCTGTTAAAAACTATTGAGCAGCAAAATGCTGAGCAGCTAGCTAAGCTGAACGAGGCAGTGGCCTCAAAATCCGCGCGTTCAACAAAGAATGCCGGAAGCAAGTCCCAGGGGCAGGCATCGTCCCCTCATCCGGACAAAAGAAGGGAAAGAGAAAAGAACGCACGGCAGATGACTGTGTATGATCCAGTTCTTGCCGGAAAGCAAAAAGCCGGGCAACATGATGCCGGTAGAAAAAGCCAAGGGGCAGATCACGCCAAGGAGGCTATGCCGGAAACAATCATGCCGGTAGATATGAGACCGGGCAAAATTATCGAGCCGCAAGAGTGGCATATGTGGATGAAGAAATGCCGCCACCAGGGTACCGGCAGGCAAGAGCCGCGGAACCGGAAGAATATGACGAATCAGATTCCGAGGTGGAACGAACAAGAGTCCACCGGAACCCTTTGGGGGAACGCCTGGGGGAAAGATGTTTGCCAGACCGGGATGCGAGGCACAGGTTGGACAGGGTACATCTTTCTGCGATAGTTGAATGTGAGGGACCTCCTGGCCCAAGGTGTTTTGGCCCACGAATCATGAGAGAAGAACCACCGGTACGCAACTTCCAGTTGCCCCGGGACACAAGAACGTATGATGGTACGACCAAGCCGGAAGACTGGCTGGCAGATTATGTCACAGCTGTTTATGTGGCTGGTGGTGGAGTAAACCGGCGTTGGGCGGTAAGAATCATACCGTCCTACCTCGTGGGTCCTGCGAGGATTTGGCTTAACAATTTGCCGGCAGGAAGTATTAACGGATGGTTGGACTTTGAGGAAGCATTTGTGAACAACTTCAGCAGTACCTACAAAAGGCCAAACCGGCCCCAACAGCTTGCGCTGTGCCAACAGCGTGCAGGAGAAACAGACCGGGATTATCTCACCCGGTGGAACTCAATGAGAAACACATGTGAAGGAGTGATTGAGGCACAAGCCATTGCTTGGTTCAGTCAAGGATGCCGGAGAGGATCACCTTTGTGGCAAAGGCTGCAGAGAAGCATGCCCACAACCTTGGCGGAAATGATACGTGTGGCAGATAGCTATGCATTGGGAGACCCAATGCAACCGGCAGTGCAAGCTGAGCCGGAGCAGTCAAATCCGCATCAACAGCAATACCGGGATAACCGGAACAACAAAAGAAGGGAAGATTTCCCGGATCGAAGATATGCATCACAGCAAGTTGCTGCCGTGCAGGAAAATTATGACGCCAGCGGCAGTCAGAGACAAAAAACCGGATCGCAGCCATGGGCGGGTCCTAAGAAGCAGTGGGTAGAAAAGAAACCCTGGGGCCAGAAAAAGAATTGGCAAGAGCCTGTGAAATACACCATGGAAGCCGCCATGGATCAACCTTGCCGGTGGCACACGCCGAACCCGGATCACCCGTCGAACCACTTGACGAAGGATTGTTCTTGGACCAAGTTCTTGATGCAAAAGGGAGCGGTAAAAGATGCGCAGGCGCCAGGGGGCCCCGTGCAGCAACAACAGCAATTACCACCTCCACCACCACTTACTGGAGCAAACGCCTTACCGGTGCAGCCTCAGCCAAACAGGCAACAGTACCAGCAAGTTAACCGGGTGGAGCAAAACAATGACCAACCACCTCCACCGGCACCTTTAGGCCGGAATGTTTACGAGGACCCGCATCTGTGCTGTGTTGTCTTTGTCACTGAGCCAATGGACAGGCAAAGTGTGCATCGCCGTTCCATGGAAGTAAACGCCGTGATGCCGGCAGTTCCAAAATACATGCTGTGGTCAGATCAGGAAATCACCTGGTCGTTCAAGGATCACCCCAAAATCATGCCGAATCCGGGTGGATATGCCCTAGTTGTGGACCCAATCATGAAGGGGCCGGAAACTCGAGTAAAGTTCAGCAAGGTACTGATAGACAACGGCAGCAGCATAAACATCATGTACAAGCACTCCATGCGTACGCTGGGCATAACCGAAAACATGCTGCAGCCAACTCGCACAACATTCCACGGAATTGTGCCGGGCTTGTCTTGCGCCCCGATAGGAAAAGTTCGGGTGGACGTGTCATTTGGAGGGCGTGATAATTGCCGGGTTGAAAACATTGAGTTTGAGGTGGTGGACCTAGATAGTCCCTACCATGCCTTGTTGGGGAGACCGGCATTGGCAGCTTTCATGGCATCAACTCACACGGCCTATCTCAAGATGAAGATGCCGGCACCTCGTGGACCACTAACTGTGGTGGGAAACTACAAAGTCTCACTGGAAACAGCATCTGCCGGATCGAACCTAGCGGAATCGCTGGTGATCGCGGAGGAGAAAAAGAGGATGCAAACCGCAGTTGCGCTGGCTCAGTCATCAAAATTGAGCCTAGCGGCAATGAGTGGAAACTTGGACTCACCGACATTCAAGCCGACAAATGAGACAAAGGACATTGTGCTGGATCCGGCTTACCCAGAGCGCACCGTTCGTATCGGTGCCGGCCTCAGTCAAGCATAGGAAAGCGCGCTCGTCAGCTTCCTCCGTGAGAATCGGAACATCTTTGCCTGGTCTACTGATGACTTGGTAGGGGTTCCGAGGGAGCTGGCTGAGCACTCTCTAAACGTCCGGAAAGATGCTAAGCCGGTGCGTCAACCTTTGCGCCGGTTCGCAGAAGATAGGAGGAAAATCATTGGAGAAGAAGTAACAAAGCTGTTAGTTGCCGGTTTCATCGTGGAGGTCACGCACACAGAGTGGCTGGCTAATCCGGTGATGGTCGAGAAGAAAAAAGATGAGAACCTGGAGGCACAAGCTCCAAAGGTGTGGCGCATGTGCATCGACTACACCAACCTCAACAAAGCTTGCCCAAGAGATCCTTTCCCTTTGCCCCGAATCGATCAAGTGATTGATTCTACTGCTGGGTGTGAGTTGTTGTCGTTCCTGGATGCGTATTCCGGCTTCCACCAAATCCCTCTGAAAAAAGAAGATCAAATAAAAACTGCGTTCATTACCCCGCACGGGGCTTATTGCTATGTTACAATGCCTTTTGGTTTGCGCAACGCTGGTGCAACGTACCAGCGCTGTATGCAAAAATGCTTGTTTGATCAAATCGGAAAAAATGTGCAAGTTTATGTGGATGATATTGTGATAAAAACTAAAGTAAAAGATACCTTAATCGATGACATCCGGCAAACATTTGATAACCTAAGGCGGTTCCGGATGAAACTCAATCCGGCAAAGTGCACCTTTGGTGTCCCTGCCGGCAAGCTGCTTGGTTTCCTTGTGTCAAGCCGGGGCATTGAGGTTAATCCGGTAAAAATCCGGGCGATAGAAAGAATGACTATCCCACGAGAACTGAAAGATGTGCAAAAGTTTACCGGAAGCTTGGCATCGCTAAGCCGGTTCATAAGCAGGTTAGGAGAAAAGGCCTTGCCACTATATGCTTTGATGAAAAAATCGGATACTTTCGTCTGGACCACGCAGGCAGACGCAGCGTTTAAAGAATTGAAAAACATGCTCGTAACGGCCCCAATTTTGGCCTCACCCTTGGAAAGAGAACCTATGTTGCTCTATATAGCGGCAACGAACCGGGTGGTTAGTGTTGTGGTTGTGGTGGAAAGAGAAGAGGAAGGAAAAACCGTCCAGAGGCCGGTATACTACCTGAGCGAGGTGCTCTCCTCATCAAAGCAAAACTACCCACACTTCCAAAAAATGACTTATGGCGTGTTCATGGCCGCCACGAAGCTCAAGCATTACTTTGAGGAGCACCCCATGAAAGTGGTAAGTGAGGCACCTATCTCCGATATCATGGGTAACAAGGACGCCAGCGGCCGGATTGCAAAATGGGCAATTCAGCTATCACCATATGTACCAGTATATGAAAGAAGAGATGCCATAAAGTCGCAAGCTCTAGCTGATTTCTTGGTCGATTGGGCGGAGATACAATACAAGCCGCCAGAGCACAAAATAGAATACTGGAAGATGCACTTTGATGGATCCAAACTCAAGGAAGGACTGGGTGCCGGTGTGGTACTCACCTCACCTAAGGGAGATCACCTCCGGTATGTTTTACAAGTACACTTCAGGGCATCAAACAACGTCGCTGAGTATGAAGCTCTGATACATGGGCTTAAGGTCGCAAAAGAAATCGGAGCGCTCCGGATCATTTGCTACGGTGATTCAGATCTGGTGGTGCAGCAGTGTTCCGGAGATTGGGATGCAAAGGATGCAAACATGGCCTCATACCGGTTCCATGTGCAAAAGATTGCCGGCTTCTTCGAAGGGTGCGAGTTTCACCATGTGCCGCGGGCTGAAAATGAAGCCGCGGATGCTCTATCCAAGCTGGGCTCATCGAGGCAAGAAATTCCCCCCGGAATAGCCTTGGCACACCTAAGAGTTCCATCAATCAAGCCAAGTCCGGAGTCGGAATCAATTTTCGTACCGGAATCACATGTGGTGCCAATGGAGATTGACGAAGGAAACCCGAGGACTACTCCGGCAAACTCGGGGACTGTACCGGTAAACTCGGGGACTGCGACGCCCATGCCGGAAGAGGCAATGCTTGTGGATAGCATGGACATAGACATGCCGGTATTTGTGGTTAGAGAGGCACCATCTTGGGTCGAACCTATTAAGGAATTCCTGATCAACGGCACCTTGCCGGTTGACGAAAATGAATCAAGAAGGATACAGAGAAGGTCCAAAGCTTACACCATCATCAATGGCGAGGTATACAAGAGAAGTGTTACCGGTGTCCTCCAAAGATGTGTGGAGCCGGAAGAGGGAAGAGAAATGCTTGAGGAAATTCATCGAGGAGAATGCGGGCACCACGCTTCTTCAAGGGCGTTGGTAGCAAAGGTGTTCCGGCATGGGTTCTACTGGCCCACAGCCTTGGATAATGCTGAGGATTTGGTAAGGAAATGCAATGGCTGCCAGAGGTACGCTAAGCAAAACCATACCCCAGCATCCGGCTTAAAAACCATACCGCTAACTTGGCCCTTCGCTGTTTGGTGCCTGGACATGGTTGGACCGTTCAAAACCGCAAGGGGAAACATGACCCACATCTTAGTAATGGTGGATAAATTCACCAAGTGGCTGGAGGTGAAGCCTATCGCAAAGTGTGATGGCCACACAGCAGTAAAGTTCCTGAAAGATGTAATCCTGCGGTATGGATACCCACATAGTATCATAACCGACAATGGCACAAACTTTGCTCAAGGAGAGTTCAAACGATTTTGTGAAGACAAGAACATCCGGTTGGATTTGTGCTCGGTGGCGCACCCGCAAGGCAATGGCCAAGTTGAGAGAACGAATGCTTTGGTACTTTCCGGTATCAAACCAAGACTCATTGATGCAATGGAAAAATCGCCGGGATGTTGGATCGATGAGCTACCGTCAGTGCTGTGGAGTCTAAGAACAACTCCGAACCGGTCTACCGGATACACGCCATTCTTCATGGTTTATGGAGCAGAAGCGGTCATACCAACCGACATTCTCCATGATTCCCCAAGGGTGCAACTCTATACCGAAGAAGAGGTAAAAGAGGCCCGGGAAAATGATGTAGACTTGCTAGAAGAAGCAAGAGAACTAGCTCTGGCAAGAACAGCCATTTATCAGCAAAACCTCAGACGCTATCATAGCCGGAAGGTTAATCCAAGAGTGTTCCGAGAAGGGGACCTGGTGCTACGCCTGGTGCAGCGCACTGAAGGCCGGCACAAACTTTCCCCTCCATGGGAAGGACCTTTCATTGTGAGCAAGGCTCTCCACAATGATGCCTATTACCTAATTGATGCACAGGAATGGAAGAAAGGAAAGGCGGACAAGTCAGGAGAGGAGACCAAACGCCCATGGAATGTAGCTTTGTTGCGTCCTTTCTACTCTTGAAGTGGTGCTGTAAGAGTTCCTTTTTGTACCTTAATTGCTATGAATAAAAAGATGTCGGAACCTCGAATGAATCTCGGGGACTACCCTTATTGAATTGCATGAAACATGTCTATTTTTTCTGTTTACCGGTTGCTTATTGAACGTTTTTTCTTTCCGGTTTAGTAATGTGCTAAACCCTACCGGAGTCTTCGACTCTGCTGTCGTCCATAACTTGGCTTCATGGCAAGCAAGATAAACCGGTAGGGGATAAGCACATGAACTGTGGAGAGGGAAACCGGGAAAGAACAATCCGGAAAAATTTAACTAACCCCGGTTATACCGGTTTTTTGCAAAATTTCGAATTGTTTCTAAGTTCAAGAAAATGCTTGTTTGGTGAAAGAACCTTGTGCTCATACGCCAAAGAACGCCCAAAGAAGGCAGGCAGAGCCAAGGCAAAAGAACCAAGTGTGCATCGAATTGGATGCAGAAGCAATCTGGAAATCTTTGCAGTACAGGATAAAAGCAGAACCAAAACGCAAAAATGCTAAGGCAAACTTAAGATAATTAGCTACCGGTATAACTTACCGGCACAAAATGTTGTACGTCAACCACAAGCAGACTTAAAGTTTTACATCATAAGCCCCGGCATACCGGGGCAGAATTTAACAGAACATTGTTTTAAGGCACGCAGGGCCAAACAGACGACAAGGTAAATCTCAAAGGTAATCAGGGCAGGGGCTTCCGGAGGAACGTCGCCAGTACCAGCATCATCTAGAGGCTCCTCCTCGGCTTCATCCTCCTCCTCATCAAGATAATCTTTGACGTCAGGAGGGGGAGGAATGAAGGTGCGCATTTCGGCGTACTCCGCGATACGGTACGCACGATCCTGCCGCTTAGCGGTAAGAATCGGGTCCAGATCGGTTTCCGCGCCTTCGCGCACTCCGGTGAGGGCATCCAGGTCAAGCTCCGGGTACCAGGAACAAGCGACGCGGAGGGCAGAATCTGCTCCAGCGCGGGCAGCAGAGCACTGCCACTCGCGGATCCTCCTGCCGGCGCCCTTGAGACGGTCACTGATTAGGGAGAAAGTATCCGGCACCTCCTCGCCAGGCCAAAGGGTCCTAAAGAGCTGGGTAGCTACATCAGGAATGTCAGATAGATTGCGATCTATGGCGCGCATGTGAGACACCCGCGCGTTAAGCGCGACCAGATGGTCATTGGGCGTCCATGGCACGGCAAGATTCGCCTGGCCCTGGACGGCGACGCGTTGACTTTCTTGACAGCGTACGTCTGAGAGTCCGGAAAGAGGCCTGTGCAAAGAAATAAAAAGGCGGAGGAAAAGAATCCGGAAGAAAAAGAGACCGGAAGGAAAGATAGCGAAAAGAAAATAGGGTCGGAGGAAAAAAGGCTCGTATGCAGTAGTCAAAGGACTCACGGTAGGCAAGTGCATCGGTTTGCAGAATTAGCTGGTTGCACTCCTTGTGCTCCTCCTCCAGCCGCGCGGCTTTCTCCTCGGCACCTTTCCGGGCCTTGGCCAGCTCCTCCAGCTCAGCTCGCAACACCACGGTGGCATTGCTGGCGTCCTCCAGAGCCTCGTTCATCTTGGCCGCTGCATCAGCTTCAGCGGCTTTGAGGACCTTGGCATGGTCAAGACCTAGCTGAATGAGCTGGGACTTGAGCTCCTGGTAGCTGGTCTTGTGGGCGCTCAGCTCCTCCTGATGCTGCTGAATGAGCTGGTCCTTCTCCCCTGCAACACAGAAAAGAAGGTGTAAACAAGATTGTGTTCGTAACGTTGAAAATGAAACCAAGTTAGCAGGAGAAAAGAAAAAGTTGTACGTTGAGCGGCGGCGAGCTGCTCCTTGAGAGCATCAATGGAAGCTTCAGGGATCACTGTTAAGCAGAAATTGCGAATGTTAGAAGGAAAAAAGATTCTGGTAAGAAAGACGCCGGCAGAACAAAAACTTACCTTGGCACTTATCGTGTGCCTCAGCGAGCTCCCGATGCTCCCACAAGAGCTCCTCAAAGAGGGCCTTCCGAGCGTCAGCCGTGAGCTGTTCAAAGAAAAAGAGGTTAGTGAAGTTTCGCGCTAAGAACAAAGTTCTTAACCCGAAACTCGGGGACTGGCAGTGCCGGTTTCGCGCGTTCTAAGATAAGTTTCGCGCTAAGAACAAAGTTCTTAACCCGAAACTCGGGACTGGCAGTGCCGGTTTCGCGCGTTCTAAGATAAGTTTGGCGTTAAGAACAAGGTGTTCAACCCGAAACTCGGGGGCTGGCAGTGCCGGTTTCGCGCTAAGTTTTCAAGTTCAAGTTTTGTCCTAAAAGCTGCGCTCTCACCACAAAACTCGGGGACTGGGAAGATAGACAGGAGAGAAACCGGCATGAAACTAAAAGATAGAACAAATCCGGAAGTAAGGAAACCGGTAACAATTGAGAAAAGTTAGTAGAACGTACCATCAGGTTGTTCGTGGCATCGTACCACGCGCTGTCAAGCTCTTTCACGGCGCCGCGGAGCCGCATGAAGTGCTCTTCGGAAGACCGGTCCCCAACTGGATCAGGTGCCGGCAGCCTGTCCTTGCCTAAGCCGCGGGTCGCCGGAGTCACGTCCACTTCTGGGCGTAGGGCAGAAGATGCCCCAGATCCTGGCCTCTGCGCTTGAACTCAGTGATACGGCCAAGAAGACCGGTGGCCTTGGTGGCAGTATCCCTGGCGGCCTTGGAGACATGCAGCACCAGAGGCTGCTGGCCGCCAGAAGGGGCGCTGGAGGCCGTCGCCTTCCCTTGATGAGCTTGGAAGTCTTGGGCGGTGGCGCGGTAGGAGCGGCCACGGAAGGCTTGGCGCGAGGAGCACCTGGCGGCGGCATGAGGATGGTTCGTGGAGAATGGGGAGCGCTAGGCACATCACCCGGATTGGAACTTTCCGGCGCAGAAGATTCTGGCGCGGAGGTTGTCGTTTTTTCAGGGACGGGAGGAGCCGGAGGCTCCGTCCGCCCGGCAGCTTCTTCCTCTCCGGCACCGATATTGCTGGCGCCGGTATCCTGGTTCTCTGGGAAGAAGGAAAGATCCTCCTCCGTGCGGTGATCTGACGTTGAAGGGGCCGCACGCCCCGAACTTGTTGTGCCCCCCGAAAGGGAGGCAGAGGTGTTACCGGCACCAGATGGTGCCGGGCTTGAGCGAGGAGGAGGGGTTGAGGTCCTTGCGGAACCCTCAGAGCCTGATGGCCTTGGGCCAAGCTTGAGCGCAGGGCTAAGAAAAAGAAAGAAAGATAGTTGGAAAAGAGCAGCCGGAAAAAGAACTTGGCAAAAAAGAGGCAGGCCGGAAAATGAAAAACTTACCCGGAAGCAGTTGGCATCTGCTTGCGCCCGTAGCGGCGCATGCCCACTTTCTTCTCCCCCAAAGGCTCAGTCCGGAAGCGCTTGGAGGGAGGGGCCTGGCTGGAACCGTCATCAGATGCCGGCCGCTTGTTCTTTTGGCCCTGGGCCATGAGTTTGTCCACAAACTCAGAGCCGGCCTCGGCGCGCAGGGGCGGCACGTGCTCGTGGATCTATGAATTGAATAAGGCTAAGAGGCAATTCGGAGGAAAACAATAGTGGAAAAGTAAAAGAAACCGGAAAAGAAAATACCTCAAGCATGGTCAGGTCATCAGAGGACCCGGTTGGCTTTGGCGGAGACCGGCCCAGACGCGCAGCCGGAGTCTTGCCCATCTTCAGATCCTTCCAAAAGACGTAGGGATCTGGGTCGAAGGAGTCAAGGGCGCGCTTCCGGCAAGTTCCTCGCCGCTCTGCTTCAATGAGGGGGAAGCGGTCCTTGGCCTAAAACATGAAAAAAGAAGATTAGCAAGAGCAGAAAGTCACCGGCAAAAACAACCCCAATCGCATAATCCCTTACTTCTTGAGTTGGAGGGTTAGTAGTGCTGAAGGGAAGGAGGCCCCATTCCCAGTTAAATGGCATAGCAGTTTGGCAAATCTGCTTAGCCTTGAGAACAACGTCCTTCTTGCTAAGGGGATGGCCTGTGATCTTGGTAGGATCGCCAGGGCCATACATCTCGCTCATCCTATGCGCACGGCGCTTCAGAGGAAGCACCCGGCGCGAGATAAAGGTGCGAACAATATCGTCGGAGCAGATGCCGGTGTCCTTCATCTTCTGTTTCATGAAGCGTATAATCCGGTTGGTCTCGTTGTGAGACTCCTTCGGATTGTAGCCCCAGTTGGTCTTTGTGGGCGGCGCCGGATCAAAAGGAGGCAGATCAATGAGATCTGCGGCGCCGTTGTTCTTCACATAAAAGAACGTCCCTTGCCATAACCGGCAAGACTCGAGGCCGGAGAACTTAAAAAAGGGGCTCCCTTGACGGGAGCTGATTATGCAAGACCCGCATTGCACGGGAGGTTTGGGCTTGGGGATACCTAAGCCCTGAACGGAATTAATCCGAAGAGCAAAGAAGCGGGCAAACGTCTCAAGAGTGGGACGAATGCCGATATAGGCCTCCATGAAGGTGGCATAGCAAGAGAGGTAAAAGATGGAGTTGCCAGGAAGGTAGTGAGGTTGGAGTTTATAGAAATCTAGAAGATCCCGGAAAAAAGGGGAGGAGGAGGCCGAAGCCACGCTCAAAGTGAGCAAGAAAAACAACACGTTCACCGGGCTGGGGGTCCGGTACTATTTCGTCATCAGGAATCCGGCAAGTGACTCCTTCCGGAATCCTGCGGGACCGGTACAACCAATCGATCTCATATTCAGTGACATTGGAGCCCATCCAGGCTCCGCGGGTAATTGGGGAAGGCTCTGCGCCGGATGATTGGCTGGAGCTGCTGGATGCTTCACCAGAGTTACTCGCCTCAAGGTGGCTGCCGGATGCTTGGCTAAAGCTACCGGATTCTAAATGGCCACCGGACTCTTGGTGGCTACCGGATCCCTGCTGGTGGCCGGAATCGGTCTCCATCGGATCTGAAGCTGTAGATTCGCCGGGAGATTGTCTACGATGTCTAACGGAAGGAGAAGAAGAAGATGCGGAGGAGGATTCCTCGTCAGACATTGGATGGGAAGGCGAAAGAAACAGAAATCCCACACTTGGACCCCGCGTGAAGATCTACGAGTAAGAAGAAAACCAAAGAAAAAAGAGGAAATAAGAACACCGCAGACCCAAGATCTAAAAAAGCAGGCAGATGGCAAGCAAGGTAAGATTGGAACTAACCTTGAGCGTTGCGGTCGCTGAGGAAGACTTTCGCCGGCGAAGGAACGGACCTGCGGTCGCCGACGAGCACCGTCGACGGCGAGGCGGTGAAAGTCACGAAGAAGCAAGAATGCAGCGCGCTCGAAGAAGGTGCTGCAGAAGGTTCCCGCACGACGAGGTCCGGCGGAGGCGCGGCGTAAGTTCGCCGGGCGGCGAAGCTCAAGCAAGCAGCGGCGGACGAAGAGCGGCGAAGGCGCAGAGGCGAGGAGCACTGTGCGCAAAGGTAGGGGAATGCGGAGAAGAGGAAGAAGAAGGGGCAGTTGTGCTTATAAAGGAGAGAGGAGATGGGCCGAAAACCGCTGGGCCTCCGGTTCGCCTCGCGGCCCGCGACGGTTCGCACGCGGGTCACCACGTGGCAAAGAGGTACACGCGAAAAGAGGGAGGCCACACGGAGGCACACACGGAATCCGAAGCGGCTAGTGGGATCCGCAGCGGTGCATTAAATGGGCGCGCGGGGGTCAAAGCGAAGTGACAACTGACACTGGCGCGACAGTCACAGTGCGCATGTCTCTGACAGGCACGGGACCCGATATATTCTCGACCTCACCGAGGAGATATTTAATGACTAAGATGCCGGAGAGTAAGATGCCGGAAAATGCCTTGCGAGCAGAGAAAATGTAAGTCCGAGCAAAGATGCCGGATTTGAGCCAAGAACTAAGAAAGTTAAACCGGTATCCAAAGATACGGAAACCTGGCATGGTCTGTTGGATAGAATCCGCCAGACTATACCAGCTTCGGGGACTAATGTTGGGGGGATGACCCCCGGTATGCCAAAGGTATGCCAAACCGGATGGTCTCACCCTTCAAGATACCGGTTTAATGTTCATACCGGAATAAGAAGATAGAGTTTGGCTAAGTAAAGCTAAGCCGGTATCCCCAAGATGGGTATACCGGAACCGGGTAAGAAGATACCGGAGTACCGGAAAGAAGAGCATGTTGGCTGACTGGTCAAAGACTCTCTCCAGAGCAAGAAGACAAAGATGAGCTAAGCAAAGTGGCTTTAAACGAAGGCATGACGATAAAGAGAAGGGTGACGCCCAAAGCAACCGGAGGACATCAGCCTCCCTGTTTAAAGAAGACCCCGGCGTCATCTATGATTAAAGTAGCTTTATAAAGTATCTTTGTAAAGTAGTTTGTCTAGTCAAAGATCCCATTAGAGTTTCTTGTCCTGTAAGCCACCCTCTCCCCTATATAAGGAGAGGGGGCAGCCTCTTTCATACGCGCGTGACATTAGAGACAGAACCCTGTAAGCTCAAACTTGTATCATGTGGAGATCAATGAAGATAGCGATCTAGAGCGAGTTCTTCCTTGTGTCTTTCTTCTTCAACCTCTGGCCTTGGCCAAGTTCTTGAGGAAACCATCCGGAAGTTCGTCCCATCTAGTCGCAAACCCTCCCCCGAATCCTCTAGCGTCCATTCGGCCCCAAGATAAGCCATCCCATGGCATCTGTTTGTTCCCCACGACGACATTTATCTTCCTATGCTTGTTACTTTGCTCCTCATGAACTTGTTTATTTACAAGATTCCTATGCATAGGAAGCATGTTAGACTTAAATGTGTTTTGAATTTGCCTCTTGATGCTCTCTTTTGCTTCAACTTCTATTTCTTGCGAGTGCATCATTAAAACTGCTGAGCCCATCTTAATGGCTATAAAGAAAGAACTTCTTGGGAGATAACCCATGTGTTTTTTTTTACTACAGTACTTTGTTTTATATTTGAGTCTTGGAAGTTGTTTACTACTGTAGCAACCTCTCCTTATCATGTTTTTGTGCCAAGTAAAGTTTCTATGTCAAAGTTGATGTTATATTTGGGATCGCTGCAAGAACAGCATTCGTCTGTCACGAATCTGGGCAAAGCTCTGTAGAAAATTCGAAAACATCCGCCAATTTACGAGCGTGATCCTCGATATGTACGCAACTTTCATTAGTTTTGAGTTTTTCCATTTGAGCAAGTCCGGTGCCAGCTTTAAATTCGTCTTTACTTGATCGTCTGTTTTGACAGATTCGCCTTTTATTTCGCATTGCCTCTTTTGCTATGTTGGATGAATTTCTTTGATCCATTAATGTCCAGTAGCTTTATGCAATGTCCAGAAGTGTAAAGAATGATTGTGTCACCTCTGAACATGTGAATTTTTGATTGTGCACTAACCCTCTAATGAGTTTGCTTGAAGTTTGGTGTGAAGGAAGTTTTCAAGGGTCAAGAGAGGAGTATGATATACTATGATCAAGAGGAGTGAAAGCTCTAAGCTTGGGGATGCCCCCTGGTTCACCCCTGCATATTCTAAGAAGACTCAAGCGTCTAGCTTGGGGATGCCCAAGGCATCCCCTTCTTCATCGACAACATCATCAGGTTCCTCCCCTGAAACTATATTTTTATTCGGTCACATCTTATGTACTTTACTTGGAGCGTCTGTATGTTTTTGTTTTTTGTTTTTGTTTGAATAAATGATTGTTTGGGAGAGAGACACGCTCCGCTGGTTCGTATGAACACATGTGTTCTTAGCTTTTAATATTCATGGCGAAGTTTCCTCTTCGTTAAATTGTTATATGGTTGGAATTGAAAATGCTACATGTAGTAATTGGTAAAATGTCTTGGATAATGTGATACTTGGCAATTGTTGTGCTCATGTTTAAGCTCTTGCATCATATACTTTGCACCTATTAGTGAAGAAATACATAGAGCTTGCTAAATATTGGTTTGCATAATTGGTCTCTCTAAGGTCTAGATAATTCTAGTATTGAGTTTTGAACAACAAGGAAGACGGTGTAGAGTCTTATAATGTTTACAATATGTCTTTTATGTGAGTTTTGCTGCACTGGTTCATCCTTGAGTTTGCTTCAAATAACCTTGCTAGCCTAAACCTTGTATCGAGAGGGAATACTTCTCATACATCCAAAATCCTTGAGCCAACTACTATGCCATTTGTGTCTACCATACCTACCTACTACATGGTATTTCTCCGCCATTCCAAAGTAAATTGCTTGAGTGCTACCTTTAAAATTCCATCATTCACCTTTGCAATATATAGCTCATGGGACAAAATAGCCTTAAAAACTATCGTAGTATTGAATATGTACTTATGCAATTTATCTTTTATTAAGTTGCTTGTTGTGCGATAACCATGCTTCTGGGGAACGCCATCAACTATTGTTGAATATCATGTGAGTTGCTATGCATGTCCGTCTTGTCTGAAGGATCTATCACCTTAATGATTGGAGCATGCAAATTGTTAGAGAAGAACATTGGGCCGCTAACTAAAGCCATGAATCATGGTTGAAGTTTCAGTTTTGGACATATATCCTCAATCTCATATGAGAATAATAATTGTTGTTACATGCTTATGCATTTAAGAGGAGTCCATTATCTGTTGTCCATGTTGTCCCGGTATGGATGTCTAAGTTGAGAATAATCAAAAGCGAGAAATCCAAAATGCGAGCTTTCTCCTTAGACCTTTGTACAGGCGGCATGGAGGTACCCCTTTGTGACACTTGGTTGAAACATGGCATTGCAAAGATCCGGTAGTCCAAGCTAAGTAGGACAAGGTGCGGGCACTATTAGTATACTATGCATGAGGCTTGCAACTTGTAAGATATAATTTACATAACTCATATGCTTTATTACTACCGTTGACAAAATTGTTTCATGTTTTCAAAATAAAAGCTCTAGCACAAATATAGCAATCGATGCTTTCCTCTTTGAAGGACCTTTCTTTTACTTTTATGTTGAGTCAGTTCACCTATCTCTCTCCACCTCAAAGAAGCAAACACTTGTGTGAACTCATTGATTCCTACATACTTGCATATTGCATTTGTTATATTACTCTATGTTGACAATTATCCATGAGATATACATGTTACAAGTTGAAAGCAACCGCTGAAACTTAATCTTCCATTGTGTTGTTTCAATGCCTCTACTGTGAATTATTGCTTTATGAGTTAACTCTTATGCAAGACTTATTGATGCTTGTCTTGAAGTACTATTCATGAAAAGTCTTTGCTTTATGATTCACTTGTTTACTCATGTCATTACCATTGTTTTGATCGCTGCATTCATTACATATGTTTACAAATAGTATGATCAAGATTATGATGGCATGTCACTTCAGAAATTATCTTTGTTATCGTTTTACCTGCTCGGGACGAGCAGAACTAAGCTTGGGGATGCTGATACGTCTCCAACGTATCGATAATTTCTTATGTTCCATGCTACTTTATTGATGATACCTACATGTTTTATGCACATTATATGTCGTATTTACGCATTTTCTGGAACTAACCTATTAACAAGATGCCAAGTGCCAGTTCGGTTTCATGTTTTTGGTTTCAAATCCTAGTAACGAAATATTCTCGAATTGGACGAAATCAACGCCCAGGTTCCTATTTTTCCGGAAGCTTCCAGATCACCGAAGAGGGGCCAGATGGGCCAGGGGGCCCCACACCACACTGGGCGCGGGCCTGTGCCTGGCCGCGCCACCTGGTGGTGAGGGCACCCTGGTGCCCCTCCGAGGCTCCCCTTTCGCCTATTTAAAGGTCCCGACCTAAAACCCCGACGAGGAAGCCACGGACGCGAAACCTTCCAGAGCCACCGCCATCGCGAAGCCAAGATCCGGGGGACAGAGTCTCTCGTTCCCGCAC
Organism: Lolium multiflorum; assembly: GCA_030979885.1. Classification (NCBI taxonomy): domain Eukaryota; kingdom Viridiplantae; phylum Streptophyta; class Magnoliopsida; order Poales; family Poaceae; genus Lolium; species Lolium multiflorum. Next base: position 286,910,895 of record CM061748.1, read on the forward strand.
TGCCGGGGAAGTGCCCCTAAGGCTTCTCCATCGACACCGCCGCCATCTCCACCGCCATCTTCATCACCGCTGCTGCTCCCATGAGGAGGGAGTTCTCCATCGAGGCTCGGGGTACCGTAGCTATGTGGTTCATCTCTCCTATGTACTTCAATACAATAATCTCACGAGCTGCCTTACATGATTGAGATTCATATGAGTTTTGTATCACTATTCATCTATGTGCTACTCTAGTGATGTTATTAAAGTACTCTATTCCTCCTCCACGTGTGTAAAGGTGACAGTGTGTGCACCGTGTGAGTACTTGGCGTAGGCTATGATCATGATCTCTTGTAGATTGCGAAGTTAACTATTGCTATGATAGTATTGATGTGTATTATTCCTCCTACATAAGCATGAAGGTGACAGTGTGCATGCTATGCTAGTACTTGGTTTAGTCGTATCGATCTTTCTTACACTCTAAGGTTATTTAAATATGAACATCTAATTGTGGAGCTTGTTAACTCCGGCATTGAGGGTTCGTGTAATCCTACGCAATGTGTTCATCATCCAACAAGAGAGTGTAGAGTATGCATTTATCTATTCTGTTATGTGATCAATGTTGAGAGTGTCCACTAGTGAAAGTCTAATCCCTAGGCCTTGTTCCTAAATATCGCTATCGCTGCTTGTTACTGTTTTACCGAGTTACTACCGCTGCGTTACTACGCATGTTTACTTCCCGCAATATTACTACCATCAATCGCACGCCAGCAGTTTTTTTCTGGCGCCGTACTACTGGTCATATTCATTCATACCACTTGTACTTCACTATCTCTTCGCGAACTAGTGCACCTATTAGGTGTGTTGGGGACACAAGAGACTTCTTGCTTTGTGGTTGCAGGGTTGCATGAGAGGGATATCTTTGACCTCTTCCTCCCCGAGTTCGATAAACCTTGGGTAATCCACTTAAGGGAAACTTGCTGCTCTCTGCTCTTGAAGGCCCAACACTGTCTACAAGAATAGAAGCAATCGTAGACATCGGTCATCGCACCATGGCGTTCACGAGGAAGCGAACCACAAACATTGATGCGGATACAGCTTATTATTAGAACACTATGTTTTACAAGAATTCCCACCTCACGGAGGGACCATTTAAGCATCTTAGAACTAAAAAAAAAAATCATTGTTACCAGCCAACAAGATAACACGGAGATTAAAAAAATGCATCAGTACCATCGATTAGAGTATACCAAACTAACCAAAAAAATTATACCAAGTCCTTAATATTAGAGCACCATGAAATAATTAAATTTTAATGTTACAGCAACTTCTGCCGTATCTTGAGTTTGGGCCATTTTTGCCCAACCTAAGCTCGGCAATCTCCATTTGCCGCTAAATGTGAGTTAGCAAGGAAACCTCTTTCTGAGGCGCTGATGATGGGCTGGGCCCAGTAACTTTTTTCCCTCTGTGTGCTTATTTTTTGCTTTTCATTTCTTGTGGTTTTATCCTTTCTTTTATTTCTTCATTTTCTTTTATGCTTATGTTTTCTTTTTCTATTTATCTTCAATTTTAATTTCTCATTACTTTTTTTCATGAATAGATGAACTTTTCTTGAGATACGATACAATTTTTTTTGTTGCATTTGATAAATGTCCATGTATCTTCAAAAAGGATATTTATGTTTTTACGAGTTCAAGAAAATACTTCACGGATTTTTTTAAATGTACATGGATTAAAAATGTTTATGGGTACAAAATAATATTCACGCAATTTGAAATAAGTCAGCGTGTTTAAAAGGTATGCTCATGACTTTGACATGCATGAACATTTCCTGTTTGCAATGCAATATTTTAGCATTATTAAACTGAGTTGACAAAAAATCTTGATAATATGTAAAAAAATAAAACTATTGCCTTTTGCTGAAGCGCTCGCCACGGGCGGAGCACCCCAAATGCACGTACAAAGCGGCAAATAGAGCTCCCTGGCGGAAACCCCAACTAGAGCCCAAGCTCCATGCTGCCTCTTATTTTACAAATTTTGAAAATAATATTTATAGCTTCAAAAAAAATCTAGAAAAAGTTCTAGATGAGAATGTTGTACTTTAGCAACATGTAAAATCTCAACTTGAAATATCCTATGGTCCGGGATACATAAAAATGACAAAATCTGTCAAATTGGAGAGGTTGAAAATTTTGCAATGTTCATTACTTTAGGTGTCAGATTTTATTAATTTTTGTGTAGCCTTGAATAAAAGGTATTTTGAGTTGATATTTTAAACGTTGGTAAAGTGCAACATTTGTATATCAAGATATTTTTTCAGATTTTGTTTGAATCTCCAAATTGTTGCTTTTGAATTTTCCAAAAAAAAAGGCTACATGGACACGAGCTCCATTTGTCCACCCCCCCTCCCCCTGATTGTACTTTAATTTCTTCCATGTGATGCAATCGGTTTACTTAACGACTCGTGAAACCATCCTGAATTCACTTCAAAGTTTAGATTGTTTCCTATGCAATGAATTTAATTAGCTCTGTATTTCTTGCAGCCCCGAGTACATCTTGAACAAGTTATTCGAGCAACTTATTTCGTAACATCGTACGGAACACACACTTGGCAAACCGATCATCACATCACACACGCGCATCTACCGTTCAAACTACTCACATGGAAATCACGCGCCAGAATTATCACACTACGTACGTACGCTCGCAAGGTTGCAGCATCTGAAAATGGATCACCGAGCTGAAGTTTCAGTTTCAGGGAGCCTGCAGGAGGGAGCAACCGAGCGCGGCACGGAGGCTGCCGACCTCGTCCTTGGGGAGCACCGCCGTGACGACGCGGCCGCGCCCGTCGGAGTCCGGCTGCACCAGCACGGCGCCCTCCTCGCCGACGCCGGCCATGCCGTACTCCACGTGCGCCGGCCGCTGCCCCTTGATCTCCAGCCCGTACAGGTTCACCTGCTCCATGTCCACGAACGTCAGGTTCGCGCCGTAGATGATCACGTCCCCAGGGAACCCCGCCACCGCCGCCGTCTCGTCGACCAGGTTCTTGGCCAGCATCGCCGCCAGCTCTGACACGTCGGTCTTCGCCGGCGGCGAACCCGTCTCCACGTATCCGACCGTCTGCTCGTTCGCCAGCGAGTTGCCGGTCCTGGCAGACATGTCGTTCTTCACCACCGTCACGGTCTTCACCTCCTTATTGACCCTGATCTTCGCCACCGTCTGCCATAGGAGAGCCGAGATGAGCTCGAAGGCGCCGGTGGCGGCCGCAGACTCCTGCTGCTGCAGCCTCTTGAGCATCGGCTCGGTGACGTGGAATGAGTAGCATGCCATGTCGACGCCGGTGGGTGCCAGCCAGTAGTCCTCGATGGGCCCGACCTGCCTGACGGAGCGTGGCGGCGCCGCTGCGGCAGGTGCACGGTCTTGCGGCTCCTTCACAGGGTTGACGGTGATGGCGTCCGGCTTCTTGCCGGCGAGTATCTGAGCCCAGTTGTTGAAGCAGGTGGTCGCCGACGCCACGTCGCCGATGAGGTGCGCCCAGCTGAACCCGAGCGCCATCGCTCCACATTTGAAGTTTGTCACCTGCGAATCATCATTCAGTCAGAACAAAGCACCTGTGACTAACAAGATTCAGGTTTCATGCAGGGAAACAGATCGAATTGAAAATTCAAGTAGCTTGAGACTGAAATGGGAAACAGAATTAAGCCTGTCTTTGTTCAGAAAAGAAGCCAAGCAAAATGAACTGCAGATATTGGATGGAATTAGCTAGATACGATCTGGCCACATAGGTTGAGACACGGTGGTCCTACATGCCAAAAGCTGATCATAATGCACCACCGGTACTGACGGCGATCCATCTAACATTGTTGCCAAACCAACACACACAAGTATGACTAACTTAAGTGCTCAAGTACAGGGATTATTGCCCTCTGATCTGATGGACCGAAAATTTGAAGGGCTACTGTGGTACTAATACTGGTGGGATCGACGGTAGGGTTGAGATTCAATCTGAGAAGTGGTAGCTGAGATGTGCAAGGGAAATTGAATTATACGAAAGAAAAGAAGCTGGGTCTCTGTCTGAGAAGCTACACTTGTTCAGAGCAGACGTGGTGCAGTGAATACTGTCGATCGATGCTAGTTATTGGCAGACTCGGTACGCAGGACACGGTACGGTGTAGACCGCTCATAGTGGGAGAACTTGTGTATAACATCACACACTTGGGCTGCTTTATTACAAGATAAGAATAAATAAGAAGAGAGGAGTGCAGAACTAAACATGCTACCATAACATCACACACCCCAAGATAAAATGAGTCTACAAACTAATAAATGAGACTTTGCATGATACCATCTCTAAGTTACTTTTCACTATGAAGGTAACATGGACTAGTAAATTATGCATGACACCACCTTATATTACTCCCCACTATGAGCAGCCTAAGTGCATATGCAGCAATGAATGGTGTACTGTAATCCCACATGATCTCTTGAGACTCGTGCTCCAAAGCCTTTTCCATTCGATGTGGCTCAATACCGTGTCCGGCGCCCGAGATCATTTCTGTCCAATAGAACACATGTTGAGCACCCCGAGATCATCTCCATCCCATAGACCACATGTTGAGTGTGCCCAATGCAGCATGGTGACGATGTGGCAGTGGCGGGCCAACCATGTCATAGACATATCGGATGAGTGCCGGTTTCCTAGGCAGGCGCAACCAAGCATCCCATCGCACACGGATGGCGGCATGACATGACGGAATAGTGCGCGTTAATGCATGCTACCGCCGCTCCGCCACCGTCATTTAATTCGCCTCACGTGCCGCCCTCTCTTCACACACCCTCCACGACTCGTCTCATTAGAAAACCCTAGAGCCGCCCCTGCACCGAGAGACATGACCATCCCCGCCATGTCGAACCGCCTACCAGTGGCGCGAACGGCTTTGTGTCGCGAGCCTAACCGTCTCGTGGCGTGGCTCTTTACAACGTGCGATACCCAAACCGTTGGACATGCGCGCCAAGTGGCGTTGGGACTGGCCGACACCGTCAAGGACGAGTCGGACCAATGCGGGAAGAATGAGGTCGACGTCTCGAACTACCCGTATTTCAAGTAATACTACCACGGCGGCCACCACATCCGCAATTAGATTAGTTTAGTTAGATTTCATTAAGACTATGTAAAATATTATCAAATGTGGATGAAATGTTAAATTATCATTTGAACTTATTATTTTCAAAAAACTTTTTGGCGGACATGGCTGGAAACGGGCCTACCACAAACGTGACATCGCGCGGCAGCGTCCCACAATGGATCGCGACAATGGATCGATGTGACGCTTTTGCCAGAAGCCGTTTGGAGTTGTGACTGGACCCTTTTTGATACCGAACAATTGAATAACCAATACATGCGGGAATGTTTGGACAAACATTGCAAGCACCGGTGCTAGCGGGATCAAAGCAAATTCAGGTCGATTTTCTCTCTGTTCCCTCTGGTACAGTACGTGATGGATTGACGGGTAGTTGGGATTCAATCTGAGATGAGTGCAATGGGAATTGAATTGGAGAAGCGTTGCGTGATTGTGTCTTCCCTCTCCGATGGCAAGGTGCATTCACTCTTGTCCTAGATCGAAGTGGTGCAGTTAATACTGTCGATACCTACTGTCAGACTCGGTTACGCTGGACACGGTACGGGTAAAGGCGCGGCATGAATGACGTACTAACATGAGTACTGTATATAGGAGTATCCAGAGTAGATCAGTAGAACAGTTTAACTTTGCACTTTTCTGAATGGTAATTCTGGACATTTTCCGCCTTTACTTGACAAATTCACCGTAGGCTCAAGGTGGAATGCGTGAATCAGTAATGGAGATCCCTCATCAGTTCATCGCCACAACTCACCGTGGAGGAATATCTACTGGATAAAACCCTGATCGCGCACGAAACTGGCTCATTTGCTTCGTGTGATCAACTTGCTTCTGCGCCGCGAACACTTGAAGAAGAACAGCCTGGGCAAAACGGCCTTTGAGCGATCAGTTTTGCCCCCAGCACCAACCATAGGGCAGCAATAAAAGTTTCCGTTTCGTGGTCGATCGTCAGTGTTCTAGCATAAGTTTCTGATGGCTACAGCTATGGCTGCAGCTGCGAACCGCACCGAAAGCTACGTCTCCATGATTCGTCGATCCCATGTCGCGGCCCAACCAACCAAATCGCCGACGTAGACCGCGCGAAGTACTGAAGAAACTGCCTACAACGATTTTTTCCAGATAATGTTTAAAATCCTCGCGCAAACCGCGAAGATTCAACAGCTGAGTTTGTTTAATCTATGAAGAATTTGTAGTTGAATTCGTTATCGAGATGCGATTAGGTCGGGTGGAAATTCGATCGTGGTGGAATGAAGGAAGGGTCAACGGGTTTACCTGGACGTAGAGCAGCGGGGAGAAGAAGAGCTCCGGGCCGAGCACCTTGTCGTAGCAGAGCTGCGCGACGCGGTCGACGGCGTCGTCGCGGAGCCACTCGTCGAGGCTCCGGTCGCACTGGGCCTCCACGATGCGGACGCCGCAGTCGTTGCACTTGACGTAGGGCCTGCGGGACGCGCCTCCGCCCTCCTCCTGCTGCTGCGGCTGGTCGTCGGCGGGGCGGCGGACGCGGCCGGCGACGGGGTAGTAGGCGTCGAGCCAGGGGAACATGGGGTCCTTGAGCACCTTGGTGGTGACCCCGCGCACGGCCTCCCCCGCCGCGTAGTAGTACGCCCCGCGCAGGTAGTGCAGGCGGAACGCCAGGTCGGGGTCGGCCAGCCCGTAGCTCTCCACCTCCGTCACCGAGCTCGGCACCACCGTCGACAGCCGGTGCCCGTGCACCGCCCCGCCGGACGCCGCCGCTTCCGTCTCCAGACCCATGCCGATCGCGCCGCGCAACCGCTGCTACCTACGTGTGTTGTCGGACCGAGAGCTAGCTTGGGTGTGGGCGTGCGTGCACGGTGTCGGTTGGCCGGTAGGACGCGTGTAGTGGCGTATATATGGCGAGATCAGATAGCTCACGACAGCTCCTCCTTCGCCGGTGTCGTGGCTGGCTGGTGGTGGTGGTGGGAGGACGAGCACGGGCAGAGGGTTTAAATACGGCTGGGGAGGAGTTGGTTGGGGAGGTGAAGAGCGGGCGGTGACGGATGAATGGAGTCGACTGTGGTGTGGTGTCGACGGCGGGCGAGGTGTGCGCATGTCCGGCCCGATCGGTTTACGGTTGCGCGCGCCGCCGGTGAGAATTGATTGCCGGCGCACTGTTTTGCCTGGCTGTTCCTCTGAATTCTGCTTCCTCGATGATGGCCCTCATCTGATCTGTCCAAGGATGGATCGAGGAATGTAGTACAAGTACACCACCAGTGTCCAGTGCCCAGTGGGATTGGATCTGGGTCTGGGAATCTCTGATCGATCGGACCGATGCAACGCGGTGTCGGCGGCGCGCGCGCGCGCTGGACAGTGTGTGTCGTTGCAATAGTAGCGGCGGCGGCGACGGTGGCGTCTCCTCGTTCAAGTGGAGTCCGTAGCAGGTGGTACCACGGACGGACCGAGCAAGCAAGAGGCGGTGGACGCTGTTCAAGACTTGAAGGTCACGTGAAGGCATGGCCCGTTGCAGCGTGAAGCAGCTGAGATCTGTGCCGACCCAACTAGGACCAAACCGGACCAGGTAGGCTGGCAAGTTTCAGAATGACACCAACAGAAAATTGACTGCCCTGTCGATCTCCATTTTGTTTCGTATACTGTACTTTGTTTTGTCAGAACTCTTTTGTATGTAAAGGCTGCCAATATTTGATGCAATATTTGTTTTGCCGATACTTGGCGATGTACCCGGTATGGGCAGCCCGCCCGGGCCCAGGCCCAACCTGAAAACATAGGGGTGGGCTTGAAATCGGGCTGACAACCGGCAGAGCTTGCGTAGGCCAAAAACATGGTTTACCAAGTGGCCCAGCCCGCTGGGTTGGGCTGGGTTAGATCCTAGTTTAATTCTGTTGGGCTTCTTCTCGGCCTAGCCCAACGCATGCCCATTGCACAGGTATACTTGGCCATACCCTAGGACAACCTAGCCGGAGAAAACTTAGCCCAAGCCCAATCCAAAAGCCCATTGTGCCGGTGGGCAAGGCCTTTTCCTTAATGCATGCGCCCAACTAAGAAGCACAAGCTCGGCTTGGCTGTCGGGCCTAAATATCAAACGCAGGTTCGAGTTTCAGTGGGCCTACCCATGCCTAGGTATACTTGGCAAAGGTTATTATCAAACTTTTTTTGCATTGACCAGGCGTAAGAGGGCCCGTTGGTAGGATGCATGCAATTCATGGCTCACTGCGCCAATGAGATGGGACTCCGATCTCGTTTTGGACGAGCTCCGGTACACAAAACACACTCTGTTTGATAGCTTGGGTTGCATCGGGTGGTGGTACCCAAGTGACACTTTCATCGGCTGGTCGCATGGTTTTCCTAGACTCACCTATATGGCAACATAGTGACATTACTTCACCTATCACAAGACCACCATGGCACCGCCGTTCACAAACTTTGGCAAGTCGACGATGGCACCGCCGGTCACGCCGGTCAAAAGCATCACCACGTCGTCGACCACGAAGACGACGACCACCATGAAACCGTCGGTCACAAGCATGGGCACGTCGCCGACCACGAAGACGAAGACCACCATGGCACCGTCGGTCACAAGCATGGTCACATCGCCGACCACAAAGATGAAGACCACCATGGTGATGTCTACGTTCCCCCTCCTTTCCTGTAGACAGTGTTGGGCCTCCAAGAGCAGAGGTTTGTAGAACACGGCAAGTTTTCCTTAAGTGGATCACCCAAGGTTTATCGAACTGTGAGGAAGAGGTCAAAGATATCCCTCTCATGCAACCCCGCAACCACAAAGCAAGAAGTCTCTTGTGTCCCCAACACACCTAATAGGTGCACTAGTTCGCGAAGAGATAGTGAAATACAGTGGTATGAATATATATGAGCAGTAGCAACGGTGAGAAAATAGCTTGCTGGCGTGTAGTTGTTGGTGGTATAAAGAAGAGTAACGCAGAAATGTAAAGAACAAGCAGCGATAGCAATATTTAGGAACAAGGCCTAGGGATTACACTTTCACTAGTGGACACTCTCAACATTGATCACATAACAGAATAGATAAATGCATACTCTACACTTTTGTTGGATGATGAACACATTGCGTAGGATTACACGAACCCTCAATGCCGGAGTTAACAAGCTCCACAATAATGCTCATATTTTAGTAACCTTTAGTGTAAGATAGATCAAAAGACTAAACCAAGTACTAGCATAGCATGCACACTGTCACCTTCATGCATATGTAGGAGGAATAGATCACATCAATATTATCATAGCAATAGTTAACTTCGCAATCTACAAGAGATCATGATCATAGCATAAACCAAGTACTAACACGGTGCACACACTGTCACCTTTACACACGTGCAGGAGGAATAGAACTACTTTAATAGCTTTGCTAGAGTAGCACATAGATAGTAGTGATACAAAACTCATATGAATCTCAATCATGTAAAGCAGCTCATGAGATCATTGTATTGAGGTACATAGGAGAGAGATTAACCACATAGCTACCGGTACAGCCCCGAGCCTCGATGGAGAACTACTCCTCCTCATGGGAGCAAGCAGCGGTGATGAAGATGGCGGTGGAGATGGCAGCGGTGTCGATGGAGAAGCCTTCCGGGGCACTTCCCCGTCCGGCAGGGTGCCGGAACAGAGACTCGTCCCCCATCTTGGCTTCGCGATGGCGGCGGCTGGAACTTTTCTCGTACCGTGGCTTCCTCCGTAAGGGTTTTCGGGCGGGGGCTTTATAGGCGGCGAAGAGGCGGCGCAGGAGGGTCGAAGGGGCGATGACACCATAGGGTGGCGCGGCCAGCCCTGGCCGCGCCACCTGTCATCTGGGCCCACAGGGCCCCTCCGCGCTCTCGGGTGTTCTGGATGCTGATGCTTCCAAAATAGGAACCGGGCGTTGATTTCGTCCAATTCCGAGAATATTTCGTTACTAGGATTTCTAAAACCAAAAACAGTAGAAAACAGGAACTGCACTTCGGCATCTTGTTAATAGGTTAGTTCCAAAATGCATAAATATGACATAAAGTGTGTATAAAACATGTAGGTATTGTCATAAAACAAGCATGGAACATAAGAAATTATAGATACGTTGGAGACGTATCAGCATCCCTAAGTTCGTCCCGAGCAGGTAAACGATAACAAAGATAATTTCTTAAGTGACATGCCATCATAACCTTGATCATACTATTGTAAGCATATGTAGTGAATGCAGCGATCAAAACAATGGTAATGACATGAGTAAACAAATGAATCATAAAGCAAAGACTTTTCATGAATAGTACTTTCAAGACAAGCATCAATAAGTCTTGCATAAGAGTTAACTCATAAAACAATAAATCAAAGTAAAGGTATTGAAGCAACACAAAGGAAGATTAAGTTTCAGCGGTTGCTTTCAACTTATAACATGTATATCTCATGGATAATTGTCAACATAGAGTAATATAACAAATGCAATAAGCAAGTATGTAAGAATCAATGCACACACACAAGTGTTTGCTTCTTAAGGTGGAGGGAGATAGGTAAACCGACTCAACAATAAAAGTAAAAGAATGGTCCTTCAAAGAGGAAAGCATCGATTGCTGTATTTGTGCTAGAGCTTTTATTTTGAAAACATGAAACAATTTTGTCAACGGTAGTAATAAAGCATATGAGTTATGTAAATTATATCTTACAAGTTGCAAGCCTCATGCATAGTATACTAATAGTGTCCGCACCTCGTCCTACTTAGATTGGACTACCGGATCTTTGCATGCCATGTTTCAACCAAGTGTCACAAAGGGGTACCTCCATGCCGCCTGTACAAAGGTCTAAGGAGAAAGCTCGCATTTTGGATTTCTCGCTTTTGATTATTCTCAACTTAGACATCCATACCGGGACAACATGGACAACAGATAATGGACTCCTCTTTAATGCATAAGCATGTAACAATAATTATTATTCTCATATGAGATTGAGGATATATGTCCAAAACTGAAACTTCAACCATGATTCATGGCTTTAGTTAGCGGCCCAATGTTCTTCTCTAACAATATGCATGCTCCAATCATTAAGGTGGTAAATCCTTCAGACAAGACGGACATGCATAGCAACTCACATGATATTCAATAAAGAGTAATTGATGGCGTTCCCCAGAAGCATGGTTATCGCACAACAAGCAACTTAATAAGAGATAAAGTGCATAAGTACATATTCAATACTACGATAGTTTTTAAGGCTATTTTGTCCCATGAGCTATATATTGCAAAGGTGAATGATGGAATTTTAAAGGTAGCACTCAAGCAATTTACTTTGGAATGGCGGAGAAATACCATGTAGTAGGTAGGTATGGTGGACACCAATGGCATAGTAGTTGGCTCAAGGATTTTGGATGCATGAGAAGTATTCCCTCTCGATACAAGGTTTAGGCTAGCAAGGTTATTTGAAGAAAACTCAAGGATGAACCGGTGCAGCAAAACTCACATAAAAGACATATTGTAAACATTATAAGACTCTACACCGTCTTCCTTGTTGTTCAAAACTCAATACTAGATATTATCTAGACCTTAGAGAGACCAAATATGCAAATCAGATTTAGCAAGCTCTATGTATTTCTTCATTAATGGGTGCAAAGCGTATGATGCAAGAGCTTAAACATGAGCACAACAATTGCCAAGTATCACATTACCCAAGACATTATAGCAATTACTACATGTAGCATTTTCCAATTCCAACCATATAACAATTTAACGAAGAGGAAAATTCGCCATGAATATTATGAGCTAAGAACACATGTGTTCATACGAACCAGCGGAGCGTGTCTCTCTCCCACACAAGGATGAACTTATTCAGAGAACTAATATAACAAAATAAAAATAAAAGCACACACAGACGCTCCAAGTAAAGTACATAAGATGTGACCGAATAAAAATATAGTTTCACTAGAAGGAACCGATAAGTTGTCGATGAAGAAGGGGATGCCTTGGGCATCCCCAAGCTTAGATGCTTGAGTCTTCTTGAAATATGCAGGGATGAACCACCGGGGCATCCCCAAGCTTAGACCTTTCACTCTTCTCGATCACATTATATCACCCTCTTCTATTGACCCTTGAAAACTTCGCCACACCAAACTTCAAGCAAACTCATTAGAGGGTTAGTGCACAATTAATAATTCACACATTCAGAGGTGACACAAACATTCTTTACACTTCTGGACATTGCATAAAGCTACTGGACATTAATGGATCAAAGAAATAAATCCAACATAGCAAAAGAGGCAATGCGAAATAAAAGGCAGAATCTGTCAAAAACAGAACAGTCCGTAAAGACGAATTTCAAAATGGCACCAGACTTGCTCAAATGGAAAAACTCAAAACTAATGAAAGTTGCGTACATATCTGAGGATCACGCTCGTAAATTGGCAGATTTTTTAGAATTTTCTACAGAGAACTGTGCCCAGATTCGTGACAGACAGCAATGCTGTTTCTGCTAGCGATCCCAAATATAACATCAACTTTGACATAGAAACTTTACTTGGCACAAAACATGATAAGGAGAGGTTGCTACAGTAGTAAACAACTTCCAAGACACAAATATAAAACAAAATTGCTGTAGTAAAATAAACACATGGGTTATCTCCCAAGAAGTTCTTTCTTTATAGCCATTAAGATGGCTCAGCAATGATGCACTCGTAAGAAATAAGAGTTGAAGCAAAAGAGAGCATCAAGAGGCAAATTCAAAACACATTTAAGTCTAACATGCTTCCTATGCATAGGAATCTTGTAAATAAACAAGTTCATGAAAAGCAAAGTAACAAGCATAGGAAGATAAAACAAGTGTAGCTTCAAAAATTTCAGCACATAGAGAGGTGTTTTAGTAACATGAAAATTTTTACAACCATATTTTCCTCTCTCATAATAACTTTCAGTAGCATCATGAGCAAACTCAACAATATAACTATCACATAAAGCATTCTTATTATGAGTCTCATGCATAAAATAATTACTACTCCCAACATAAGCATAGTCATTCTTATTAATTGTAGTGGGAGCAAATTCAACAAAGTAGCTATCAAATATAGGAGGTATATTGTAATCATAATCAAATTTATCCTCCATAACAGGTGGTAACAAAAGACTACTATCATTATAATCATCATAAATGGGAGGCATATCATAATCAACATAAACTTTCTCCTCAATACCCGGAGGGCTAAAGAGATCATTTTCATCAAAACCGACCTCCAAGCTTAGAATTTTCCATAGCATTAGCAACAATGGTGTTCAAAGCATTCATATTAATAACATTCCCATTAGCATGCATATAAATTTCCATGGGTTTTTAATTCTCTCTTCAAACACATCATGTCCTAATTCAAGATAAAGTTCATAAAGATCTCTCATATTTTTGTTGTTTTCCATTATGCCTAACTAGTGCAAACAAGAAACCAAATGTCGCAATTGCAGTCTAAAGGAAATAGCTTCGAGTACTTACAACGGCGCCGGAAATAGCTTAGTAGCCGAGATCCGGAGTGTGAGTACCTTTACCTTTCCTCCCCGGCAACGGCGCCAGAAAATAGCTTGATGTCTACGTTCCCCTCCTTTCAAAGTGTTGGGCCTCCAAGAGCAGAGGTTTGTAGAACAGCAGCAAGTTTTCCCTAAGTGGATCACCCAGTTTTCGAACTCAGGGAGGAAGAGGTCAAAGATATCCCTCTCATGCAACCCTGCAACCACAAAGCAAGAAGTCTCTTGTGTCCCCAACACACCTAATAGGTGCACTAGTTCGGCGAAGAGATAGTGAAATATAGGTGGTATGAATATATATGAGCAGTAGCAACGGTGCCAGAAAATAGCTTCTGGCGTGTAGTTGTTGGTGGTAGTATTGCAAAGTAGAACCAGAAACAATAAACAAGCAGCGATAGCAGTATTTAGGAACAAGGCCTAGGGATTACACTTTCACTAGTGGACACTCTCAACATTGATCACATAACAGAATAGATAGATGCATACTCTACACTTTTGTTGGATGATGAACACATTGCGTAGGATTACACGAACCCTCAATGCCGGAGTTAACAAGCTCCACAATAATGCTCATATTTTAGTAACCTTTAGTGTAAGATAGATCAAAAGACTAAACCAAGTACTAGCATAGCATGCACACTGTCACCTTCATGCATATGTAGGAGGAATAGATCACATCAATATTATCATAGCAATAGTTAACTTCGCAATCTACAAGAGATCATGATCATAGCATAAACCAAGTACTAACACGGTGCACACACTGTCACCTTTACACACGTGCAGGAGGAATAGAACTACTTTAATAACTTTGCTAGAGTAGCACATAGATAGTAGTGATACAAAACTCATATGAATCTCAATCATGTAAAGCAGCTCATGAGATCATTGTATTGAGGTACATAGAGAGAGATTAACCACATAGCTACCGGTACAGCCCCGAGCCTCGATGGAGAACTACTCCCTCCTCATGGGAGCAGCAGCGGTGATGAAGATGGCGGTGGAGATGGCAGCGGTGTCGATGGAGAAGCCTTCCGGGGCACTTCCCCGTCCGGCAGGGTGAGAGACTCCTGTCCCCAGATCTTGGCTTCGCGATGGCGCGGCTCGGAACTTTTCTCGTACCGTGGCTTCCTCCGTAAGGGTTTTCGATGCGGGGCTTTATATAGGCGAAGAGGCGGCGCAGGAGGGTCGAAGGGCGATGACACCATAGGGTGGCGCGGGCCTAGCCCCGGCCGCGCCACTCTGTCATCCGGGCCCACAGGCCCGCCTCGGCTCTGTTCGGATGCTTCCGGGCAAAATAGGAACCCGGGCGTTGATTTCGTCCAATTCCGAGAATATTTCGTTACTAGGATTTCTAAAACCAAAAACAAGCAGAAAACAGAACTGCACTGGCATCTTGTTAATAGGTTAGTTTAAAATGCATAAATATGACATAAAGTGTGTATAAAACATGTAGGTATTGTCATAAAACAAGCATGGAACATAAGAAATTATAGATACGTTGGAGACGTATCACATGGCACCGTCGTTCACGCTGGTCACAAGCATCACCATGTCGCCGACCACGCCGAAAAGCACCACGACACTGCTTTTCACGCCCGTCACAACCATCACCATGTCGTCGACCACGAAGACGAAGACCACCACACAATGGCCACGCCGGTCACAAGCATCACCACGACCACGAAGCTGAAGACCACCATGACACCCTCGGTCACGCCGGTCACAAGATGGGCACGTCGCCAACCACAAAGCTAAATACCACCATGGCACCATCGGTCACGCCGGTCACAAGCATCACCACGTCGCCGACCACGAAGACGAACAACACCAATCCGCCACCACCATGGATTACCACGTCTCACTTTGCACGCATCATCACCCGTCGTCGTCCATGAAAATGGCAAGCGAGAAATTGAGCAAGAGTACTCCAAACTATGCTCACACATTACAGTATACTAGCGAGTCATTTATCTATCCGTGTATGTAGACCGAAACGAAAACCTGTCAACATAAAAGCCATGCGGAATGGTGAGGTGAACCTACTCCTCAAAGAAAATTTCAAACGATAAGCGTGTGCGACGAATTTGGCAAAATTCGCTTAAAACTTCATACACGAAATTGACGATTTACAACCGACGAACTCGAAACCGATTGTGTAAATTAATTCGTATCATCGACACGCATCTTTTTCGTGTACAACTTATTTTGATTCGGACTATATTTGTGTTGATTTGAGGAGAGGGTGTGTATGGAGTAGTGTAAGGGAGAACGAGTGTAAGCAAGAGCACGTGCATCACTTGCATCAGTGGAGCCAAGGAGACGTGAGAACGGGACATGCCCGCTAGGAACTACCGAACCAGGCGTCCGTCCAGAGCCTATCTCAGGAGCGCTTTAAAAACCAGTTCATGCCAAAACGTGAGTGAGCACAAGCAACTAAACATGCCGAAAATTGTTGGGTTAATGTGAGCTAAGGGGCGCCCAGCCTACCAAACGTGCCTAGATTATTGTTCTTGGGGATGCGTTTTGGGTTTTGAGAGCGTATGCTCCCACATGAAGAGTTAATACTTTAAAATGATTTTTCTTTAGAAAAGTTGAATTATTTTCTCTTGCAATATATGCAACATAGTTGTATATATCTAAGTTTCCCGTGAGCAAAGTAAATGCAGTGTCATAAGGCCATTTACATGTGCTGAAATACATATTTGTTTTGCAATTTTTTTTTTTACATTTTTATGATTCATAATTACATTTCTTAAGTTAATTGTTTTGTTGTTAGTTAATGTGAATATAATTATTTGTGAATACCAAACACATTTACTATGCATCCTAGGTGTTGAGCATGGTGCACTTATTAGGATGGACCAAGCTTGTCATCGCCTCTGGCATAAATCACGAGTCTAGAACATCCCATCCAGCAGCTTTCCTTTTTTTCTTTCTCCTAAACCAAAAACGAGGATATGATAGAAATACAAATTCCCTCCTAGCTTCTCCTTTTGTGCAGAAATATAGCCTTTTAGGCAACATGTCTATGATTTTGCAGGTTGCCTCCGTGTGGTTAGCTCGGCCTCCGTCGTCCTCCATGATTCACATGGAGCTCACCTTGTCTCTTTCTAACGAGCACTTGCCAGTCTTAAGTGTGCACTTATCGTGAGAGCATCTCCAACAGAGACGCAATAATATGGCGCTGTAAAACCAATTTCGCACGCGCTGCAGTGCGCGCGAGCCGAAATCCCCTCCACCAGACGCGCTATTTCGCCGCACGGGAGGTCTGCTGAAAAAACGCCCGCGGCAGAAGCTCTAATTTACAGCGCCAAAAACACATTTTGATTTAAAATAGTTCAAAAAGAAGATCTAAATAATATTGAAAATACATAGATAATAAAAAACCGCAGTCTACTCGTTGTTGTCGCCGGGGTTGTCTCAGTCCAAATGTCGTCCCAGCGAGGATCATTTTCGCCCCACGTCATGTTCAGGTTGTCGAGCTCGAACTCGGCGATGGCGCGGCAGCGGCGCCTGCAGGACCTACGTTGCGCCGTGAGGTTGGCGAAGAAGGCCTCCGTGTTGTCGACGTCGCTGGGGAACTGCTCCCTCCATTGGCGCATGAGCTCCTCATGGCGCTCGGCGATGGCGATGCGCCTAGCGGTGGCGGCGACAGTCCTCCTCGCTGACGAGGCGCGGCGCGGGCGCTAGGAACTCCGCCTCCTCCAGCGACTCGACGTCCTGGAAGTTGAGGTCGCGCCGTGGCCACTGGAATCGCCACGCGGCCGCGTCGTAGGAGCGCGCTGCCAGCTCCGGCGTGTTGAAGGTGCCGAGGGTGACGCGAAAGCCGTCGACGCGAATCTCTGCGTAGAACGTCCCGTTCGGACGTGCTCAGACGCCGCGGAAGCCCGATGATCCGCGGCGGCGCGGCGGCATCCCGACGACGAACGAGTGGAGGCATCGGCGACGAAGGAGAGCGGCGGCGACGCGTGGCGCAGGGAAGCGGCAGGGCGAGGCGAAGCGGTGGAACTTTCTGTGGCGGTTGGGTGCGCGCGCACGCGGCGCTTTATAGCGCGCGTGAAGCGACGCGGCAAGTTTGGCACTCAGGATGCCGCGATAGCGCGCGCGGGAATAATTTTCTTTCACGCGCAGTTTGGCGCATCCGCTTGAGGCGCGCGCGGCAAAAAGCGGTTGAAACGCGATGGCGCGCCGTTTCGAGTCTCTGTTGGAGATGCTCTGATGTAAAAAAAGAAGTTGCCCAGATCATCCAGTCGATCACGGGGACACATTTGGCAGGGTTCCCATGGCTGGCCACCCTCAATTGGGATCACGGGGACACATTTGGCAGGGTTCCCATTGCTGGCCACCCTCAATTGGGATGATGAAGCCTCCATGGCACGTATGACGAAGCACCTCTTCTGTTGGTGGTGTCACTGCCATATGCCGGTCTTCAACTTGTTGTCGTGAACGAGGTCGTTTAGGTGCAGCAGACGATAGTTGGGTATGTGGTTCTAGAGAATCTAGACACCGACTGCTTGGACGAGCTTCTCTGATTATCCGATCAAAAAACGGCGTATGCAAGGACGTGAGGCACTTGTGCCAGTATCCGACAAGTGAATACGGAAGGATTTGTATTATGATGATATTCTCAGTTTTTTTGGGGGAAAATATATAGCACAGAGGCCGAAAAATCGGACCGCCGTTGGATGGTTGCCACACACTCGCGGCGCACACAAATATACGAAGTTGCGAAATAAATGCCATAAAAGCGGGCCAATGACACGGCAAACTATTGCTTACCTACTCGTAACAAAACCGAGCGAGGTCATTGCAACAACATGGACACTACTTGCTGTATTGTTGGCACATTTTTTAATAAATAAAATAAAATTTCAAAAAAATATTGAACTACTTTTGTGAAAATACACATACTTGTATTTTTTTTTACGTATGCAAAGTTTCATGAAGAAAATATGGCTGTTATGCCGTTTGTAGGAAAAGAAAAAAAAAGGATATCATAATAAAGCTCCTTTTTTTTTGCATCAAAAGTGTTTTTCGAAAACTTACTTAAGGGAAGTTGGGGATTCTTCGTTGCTCTGCGGTCACACACAACTGACAGTCTGACACTCAAGTTTGCTCCACGGCCATTTCCACCATCTTGGAGGGGACATCATCCAGCCTTATCCTTCCCGTGCATACATGGCCATTTCCGAGGGAAGCGTTCATGATTCACCCCGGTGGGCTTGGTCCATTGCTTCATAATTCTTAGAGGTGTGCTTCGGTGCGCACCCTCTCCAAACTCGCGACTTATCGCCCAAGGGGTACGGTGGTCCCGATTTTGTTTTTTTTTGGTGCCCGCCGAAACCCATATCCAAGCCCAATGCAAGACTCGTATGGGTATACAGGGCCCGGTGTTTTTTTTTGGTGCCCGCCGAAACCCATATCCAATTCTTATCGATAATTTATACGGAGTATTTAAACAAATCAGAGGTTGGGAGTTGGGGAATTGATCGTCATTACTAAATTAGCAATTCCCTAGCCAGCTTAAATTTGTCAAATAAGCATGACACCGACGTGAACAGAGGACGACACCGACACCCCCACATAGCTAAACATGATTTTTTTTTTCATTTGTGTTGGTTAGACACAAATCAATGAAGTCTAATCTATCTAGTAATGGACAAAGAATCGACCGCATTAAAGCAGTGTTAGTGACCAGTAGGAGCTGTGCTTTTCACATCCACGGATCAACCACCTTAATCAAAAGCCTTGAACGTTATCAAATTGATGATTATCTTTAGTTAGTATGTTAAAATTCCAGTAGTGTCAGCATCAACAACGGGGGTGTAGCTCATATGGTAGAGCGCTCGCTTCGCATGCGAGAGGCACGGGGTTCGATTCCCCGCACTTCCAGCACGAAATACCCTTTTTGCTAATTACTCAGCCCCCTGCAAATTCAAAGCAGTCCGCCTTTTGCTCTTGAAAACGTATTTACGACAGCACGCCAGTTCCATTCCGTTTTCCGCAAGAAAGTGTGCCGCAAAAAGAACTGCCGAGAAAAAAAGCTCAAATTAAAGCGTGACCTGACAGAGAAGGGGAGGAGAGGAGGGCGACGAAGCCGCGGCCGCCATGGACGGGGAGCTGGATGAGGCCATCCGCAAGCTCGCGTGGCTCAACTTCGATTGCTCCAGGAACGAGCTCGGGTCCTGCGTCGCCCGGCTCACGGAGCTCAAGGTACCGACCCACCCATGGCTTGACTCCCCCACCCCCTTCCGAATTTTGTCAAGGATGGTTTCAGCGGAGTTCTGGAGTGGCATCGACGAATTAGTAGGCCCTTACGGTGGATGCATAAGGTTCGTATGTCGATTTTGTGTGTTTTTGGTGTTCCGTGGCGCGAAGGATGGGGTTTAGGAGCGGGGTTTGGGTGATCCTTGGGGAGGTATTTTCTTCCGCGGGTTTGATCAGGCTTAGGATCTATTTGATGGGTCGGGAATTCGGGATGTGCTTCCCGTAAATCCCCGAAATGCCCCAGTTGAACCACGATTGGTTAGGGTTTGTGCGACTTGTTGGAAATGAAGAGAGGGATTGGGGGCGAGGGTTTGTAATTTATTGGATGAGCAGCTGCGTTCCCACATTCACAATGCACTGATGGTAGTTGCTGGATTTGAGGGTTCGCGCTAGGATGAAATGCTGAGATTTTTTGTTTTTTGTTTTGAGGATTTCCTTTTAATTCAGCGTTTATTATCAGGCTTGGGAGGTGAATGGATGGGTCTGGAATTCGTGATGTACTTTCCCTAGGCCCCTGAAATTTCACAATTGTGCAGCAGATTGGTTAGGGTTTGCGCAACTTGTTGGAACTGAGGAGATGGATTGGGGCGAGGGATTGCAATTTTGGGGATGTGCAAGCCTGGTTCCACATTGACAATGTACTGGTGTAGGGCTGATTCTGGGGATTCGCTGTAGGAACAAATGCTGTGCTTTTTTGTTTTGTGGGTTTCCCTTAAATTTAGCGTTTATCATAAGGTGACACTTCTCTTCCTGTTGTTGATTTCAGATTCTCCTGACAAAGTTTCCTAGCCTGCCACCAACATTTCAGATGACACCTAATGCAGTAGAGGAGCTGAAATTCGCAAGTAAGCACTTGGTTTTGGGATATATACGTGATGAAACATTCTTATTTCCTGTAAATGTGGGATCCTGAATCAGTTTAAAAGAATTTCTCCTGTACAATGTAACCTAATATGCTGCATATCCAGTTCTATCCAATTTGAAGTTGCTACGTAGGTGAAGGTGTTTTCTGGAATACTTAGTTCAGGTTGTATGCGCGTTCATTAGTCATGGATTGCAACGAAAAGTCTACAAAGCATTCTGCTGAAGAGAACATTGTCATAACTGAAACTGTTCTTTACACTGTTCTGGAAAACTCTGTCCACGTTTTTCTTGATGCTGCATTTTTGCATGGCAGTTTATCATGTGTGTAGCGGGTTGTTGTGGGTAATCATCCGTGTTTTTGTATAAATCTGTTTGGTGACTTAATTGTGAAACTTTCAGGGGTTGTATACGAGTTTGCTGTTATCTTGAGCATGGAAATGAAAGACCAAGAAGCATTTGAGAGGGACTTAGTCCAACTAAAAGGTTTCTACATGGATACAAGGTTCCTTTCCTACTTTAACTCATTTTGGCCCTATGCACTGTATAGATTTATCCTATGTAAGCAAGCATTTTAAATATCTTTCTAACTTATTTTTTCTCTTGCGATCACATTTATATTTTTTCCCTGAAAATCACGTTGACAGTTGAAACATTCAGATCATGGACATACATTTATTGATACAATCTACTTCATTCTGGTGGTTGTTGTGACCATTAACTGTAGGTTTAATCTGTGGCCATTAACAGAACCTGTGAGGTGCCAGCAGAACATCCTTGATATAAATAGTAAATACAAAGATTAAGATTCCTCTCTGCACACAGTCTCAACATTTGTCAATTGTCAAGCTGTCGTTGTTAGGAATACATTTGTGTTAATTGGCCTCCTGGACTTTACGAGCACAGTTATGTTGTGGCTAAATGCTGCTGAAGATTTCTACATATATATTGTATTTTTAAACGCTGTATTTTCTGAAATAATGTTTGTTGAGTGCTATTTATACCTTTTTTTTCTTTGTGATTGTTCATCAGAGGCATGATTCCACCCTCACCAGACGAATACCCAATATTGGGGCTTAATCTTATGAGGCTTCTGGCTGGGAACAGAATAGCCGAATTCCACACTGAGCTGGAACTTCTGCCCTTGGGAGCCCTACACCATCCTTGCATCAAATATGCAGTAGAGCTTGAGCAAGCCTTTATGGAAGGGACCTACCGATTAATCAATGATCGAAAAGCTGTGCCACATGAGTCATACCGCTACTTCATGGACCTTCTTGCTGAAACTATCAGGTGAATGAATTTACATTATCCTTTCTACTTGGCTTCTGTGGTGAATTTCCTGATTGTGTGTGTTCTCTATGTGTTCGTTTGCAGAGATGAAATAGCTGATTGCAGTGGTCAGGCATATGATCACTTGCCAGTGAATGATGCCATGGAAATGCTGATGTTCTCCTCTGACCAGCAGCTTCTGGAATACATATCAGAGGTAAATGTTCTTTTATCTCTTCTGCCCCCATCATCATGTTTCAATATGAGCAATGATTTAAGGGTGGCATCCACATCTTGTTAAAGGCATGAGTGCGTCCACTAAGCTGCTGCTCTACTGGCTAAACCAGATAATACATTTCTGTACCACTTCTGACTATGCAAGTACTCCTGTTGATGGCAGAGGCAACATGAATGGGAGGTTCAGAACTGTTCGGTTCTTTTTCACATGGCGAAGTCCCAACCTCGTGTCGGCGTACACTCGTTTAAGCTGATCAAGCAATCTCTTTGCTACGCGCAGGAGCTGGAGCAGGTAGTGTAATTTGCAAAGCAAGGTGGACTTTGTTCTGATGTAGGTAGTCCCAACGGAATGATCAACTTAGACAGCCATGTTTTGCGATCTGCGGTTTCTTCCCTGCTGAAATGGTGGAATTTCTGTTAAGAGACGCTGTTGATGACTGCTTGAGGTGCTAAACTCAGCACTGTATTTTCGTGTCAGTGTTGACCCTGTCTAAGCTAACACGATAAAGATATGTTCACTTCCAGTCTGATGCTTCTAGTAAATTCAGTTCATTTCAGTTGGATGTGTTTTTAACTCAAGCTGGATGCTTTGTTTGCTTGTCGAAATATCATGGTGAGGTAGTAGCTGTCAACTCAATTTCCGTAGAAATATTTGGGAACATTCAGGATGTTAAGACCTTTTTAGACCACAACTCACTGGCCCCTAAGAATTTCAGTTGGTAGCAAAAATCACTGTACATAGGGCATGTTGGGCAACAGAGGAGCAGCGAAATAATTGATTTTAATTGTTTCTGCATGACAAGGGAGAAGGAAACAGATGTGAGCTGTGTCGAGGCCTTATATGCCTTGAGGTAACCAGCTGCCTTATTCCTTGCCGTGGATTAGCATCAACCCATATAACAAAGTGAACCAAAAAGAAGGTCAGCCAAGAATCTGTGGGACTCTTCATGAACCGGTTCCTATCATTGACTTGAGTATCTTCTTCAGGGTATCCACAATGCTTGAAAATGGAGGGCGCTGCCTTGGATCACTGAAAATAAAGCATAATCATGTTAAATGTAGCGACTGAGCACAAATGGATATAATCGCTTAAATTTTCATCAAGATAGCAGGTAGATCAAAGAAAATGCTTACTCAGTCCAACAGGATTCAACAAGAGCAGCTAGTTCTGGAATGGTATCTTGTGGGATAGGGAGCCTTCTGTTCTGGAATGCAACTGCTCCTACTACCTGCAAATGTTTCTCTAATGAATCACAAACAAACATAGCCCTTTTTCTGAACTACATCAGAGAACACAATAATGAGATGGGAGATTACTTGTGCGGGGCCTAGGCCGCTCCATGGTTGCTGCATTGTCAGGAGCTCCCATAAGATCACACCGAAACTGTACACATCGCATTTCTCGTTGGATGGCTCGCCACGGAGAAACTCTGGCGCCATCCATTCTGGCTGCAGTTTATCGGAATTCGAACATAAGACCCTAAAAGGGAAATGACAGATTACTAATGGAGCTAGACTGTTATATGAAGCTTACTGTTCCAGCGACTGATTTGGACGATATGAAGGTGGTAGCCTTAAATCTGGACAAGCCAAAGTCTCCTACCTGAAGTAGTATCAAGGATAGTAAATAAAGAGAGAAAAGCTGAACATCCATTCTTGATCGTGCTAAGCTAGGTTGGATAGGAACTCTAACTAACCTTCACGGACCAGTTCTTATCCACCAGCATGTTTGGTGTCTTCAGATCCCAATGTACAATAGGAGGATTCAGGCAGTGGAGATAGTTGATACCTTTTGCCTGCATTCCAAGCACAACAACGTGTCATGTGACATTCAGGAAAACTAATAACATGCTACCTGTAAAAGCCAGTATTCCGATACATACAACATCTAATGCCATGCGCAAGCGACGCCGTAGATCGAGCAATTCTCCACTAGCCGCTTTGTTGATGAGACGGAAGAGGCTCCCTCTGTTAACAACATCAGGATTCAGGTATTTTATTTTGTTGCAGGAAATTAGCTCATGTTGAACTGGTGGAAGGTTTACCGAGGCAAATACTCGGTTACTATCGACAAATGTGGGCATTTTGTCACTGCACCCATGAACAATACCACATTTGGATGGCGAACTCGTTTCATGATAGAGATCTGCAAGAGTTAAAGAATGAGACATATTGAGATCCATACTAGGGATAAGTAATGTTTTGATGCAAAAAAGAAGTGTCGAGTTACCTCTCTCAGGAATTCCTTCAGCTGAGCTTCGCCAACATCCTGGTCTGTAAGCACTTTGACTGCAACGTCCTACATACCCAAAATTATGGTCTTAATTTCGTGAGCTCTCCAAAGGATACTTAACTCACTTGCAAAGAGAAAAAGTTTCCATAGAGAAACGTTTAAGGTACTTACAGAACCGTGCCAGTCAGCTCGATAAACGGTACCAAATGAACCTGCATTATTCCAGTGAAGAGTGATCACTTTCACATCAGGCAGCAAGTTGAATAAGAATACTGAAGCTAAAGAAGTACCAGCGCCTACGCGTTCCTTGAGGTCAAGCTCATCCCATGATATCTCAAGCCAATCCATGGCGAAAGAGGGCTCAACAATCAGGCGTTTCGGGATTGCAACACCAGGGATGTTCTCCTTATTGAATAGTATCTCGGCACCGACCTCCATCGCCTTCAACTGCTTTGATACTTGAAACACTGACATGTTGTTGCAGTTGTCATTCTGCATGACCTGGCCGCATTTAGAGACCGCACCTTCCACGGCGGCTGCTTGAATAGAGTTCTTGTCCCCGGCAACTGCAATAGAACATGACCAATCAGTACGTGCATCTGCATGGTCTAGACATTTGATATCGACGCGGTATAATGATGTTGTAAATTGTACCTGAATACTGGGAATTTGAGAACATCAAATTGCAACGATCATCATCTACCGGACGATTCCTTGCTGCAACCGGTGTGATATAGTTTGCCAAACCTGCTGTGCAAGAAGTCTTGAAAGGCGAAGACACAGAGGAGAGCAGCTGCCCGTTGATGGAGGAGTCTGGATTGGAGATGCTCCCTGGCACAACGACGAGGTCCACGACATACTCCCTGATGAAGCACCATCATCATTGTAAATAAAGGGTTATACTTACTAGCCAGTGTATGGCATAGATTAACTGTTTAAAACACAAACATGCTGTAAAAGAGAGTCTCTAAATTCAGCTCTGCAATACATATAGCTGCAAAAATTCTCCGAGCACATCTGCACACACCTGGTATATCTTCTCTCGTCGATTTTGACGAGGCATGATGATCGGTGAGGGGCGGAGCAGTACTTGCAGCCTTGCGCGATCCGGCATGGCAGGCCTACGAAATCTGCCAGCTCCTGCATGGATTGATTTGAAAGACGACTGGCTACTTACTCAACCGGTTGGTTCAAACACGATGCCAGTGCATCAATGTCGGCGATCGGCGAACGTACCTTGAACAGAATAGCACGGTGCCTGCAGAACCCAATGGAGAGGCGGCCGATGGGGACGACGACGCTCTTCTGCTGCTTCCTCAGCCGCTTACTGACCGCCTTCCACCGCATGTACAGGTCCCCGTCCTCCGACCTCAGTGCACCCCTTCAAAAAACACAGCAAATTGAGCAATGTGCCGTGGGCTGTCTGTTCAGATAAAGCTCAGGTTCTATCTAACGAATCTTAATAACGTATAATCAGCATTCAGTAGAGACAGAAACGTGACCATGACGGTCGTGAAGTCACCATTGAAATTGGAGTGGTGTTCACATGTTCGTCAGTCCCCAGATTTGGAGGTTCACGGACAAAAATTCGCGTTCGTCCCATGTCTGACTGTCCATCGGCCACTCACATTCACCGTCAGTCACAGGGAGTGCATGCACATCACGGACACACACAAACACGAGCGGGCCATTGCAACAACACGGACCAACGTATCCTTTTTGCTTTGTAAAGCAAAATCACGGGAATGCATCGATCGAAGGTAGCAGCTAGGATAACGTACCCCATTTGGTCGGAGACGAGTACGGCGAGGCGGCGGACGAAGTCGAGCGTGGAGCCGAGGGCGCGGTGGAGGTCGAGCGCGCGCCGCTCGAGGTCGACGAGCACGGAGTCGCCGCACCTGTCGACGAGCAGCACCTCGAGCGACGACTGGTCGCTGGCGTCCACCTCCCGCAGCGCCGCCAGCGTGGGCAGCCGGCGCGCTTGGTCCTCGTCGGCGTTGCACATCGCCCACAGGTGCGGGTCGATCCCCATGATGTTGTAGAACCCATGCGCGATCTTGTCGCCCCACGGCAGGCACCCGTTCACCTGCGCGCACCATGCACATTGCTAATCAATCAAGCTGATAATGATGTTTACTCGAGAGACGAGAGCATCCAGTTAGCCAGTAGCTCTCGATTAAAAGAAAGATCTAGCCAATGATGGAGCTGAAGGTTGGACGCCTTGATTTGCTTCAACTTGCAGTTTTTAATTTGCAGAGATTCGAATGATAAAGAATTCGATGGAGAAGAGAGGCTGCGCTGATTAGTTTAGCACTATAGCGCTCGCTAGCTGAGTGATTAGTGCGGAATGCGTAATCTGGTCATGACGGGGGAACAATGATTAAATTATGCGTACCCAGAGCCGGTAGGAGACGGCGGCGGCATCGGCGGGCAGTTCCGGCGGTTCTTGGCTGGGGCCGAGACGGTGTAGGAGGAGCTCGGGCGGGACGCCGGCGAGGAAGGCCTCGGTGGTGATGCGGACGGCGAAGGAGAGCTGCAGGTAGTAGCTCTCCCTGGAGCGTTGAACCCACGTGTCGTCCCTCCCGCCGCCACCAGCCGCGGCGGTGGTGGAAGGCGGCGCCAGGGAGGAGCTCGTCGCCGTAGCGGTGGAGACGGTCGCCGGCTCGGTGCCGGTGGTGGAGGTGGTGAAGGCGCTGCTTCCGGCGCTCCAGTGCGTGGACGGCGGCGCGGCGGGGACGTCGATGGGCTTGAGGCGCGCGTAGTCGGCGAGGAGCGGCAGCCGCGAGTCGGGGTCGGCGAGGTCGAAGGCGGCGTGGGCCGGGGGCAGCGGTGGCGCGAGGGCGTGGAGGCGGCGGCGGTGCGGCATGGCCGGAGGAGCTGGCTAGTAGAGGCTACGCGTGCATGGGCGAGCTAGCAGATCGAGGCTGCTGGTGCCGGGTTGCCGGAGACAGCCAGAGAGTTTGTGTGAAATGTGACGGCGGTGTCGAAAAACTTGGTGGAGCGGGCGGGGGAACAATGGAATGGCTCCAACTTGCATGTTAGCCCTCGTGATTTCCGTCGCCTTTCCATTGTGGCTTCATTGTGGTACTCTTCACGAACCAGATCACGGGGGTGCGCGAGCAAAAAGGCGCCGCCGGTGCACGTGGACAGCGGAGCTCGTGGCGCCATGGCGCGCTGCCGCGTGTGGGAGCGAGGACACGCGTCGCCGGCCGGATCGTCGCGTCAGGTCGGGGAATGGCGCGATGCGGCCGTTCTTGACTTGCGGCGACCGCAAGCAAGTCCGCAACCGCAAGGCATTGGCGGAGGCCGGAGGGCAAGTTCGGAGCTAAGCCGCTTCGCTCCACCGCGCGCCACCGGAACGACACCACAGGCCCCGCAGGAACACGCGGTCGTCTCGACACATGCACCAATCAGCTACTCCCTCCTTTCCTTCCTCAAACATGTGTAATGTTCTAATTTTGTCTTAAATTAAATTTAAAATTTTGACCAATTGTATTGATGGATGGATCGGAAATTAGGTTCAAATAGCTAGGCAATGCCACACTTCGAGAGTAATATTTGGCTTTGTATAATATTGTGCGCCGCAAAAACGATATACTCATTAAGGTGATGGAAACTTCCAGCACCAAATATATCGTTCAGAAGCAGTCTCATTTGTCCTAGACAAGCATCTTCGAATGCTACAACGTCTGAATTCGGTCCTTGACGCAGGGATCTCAATGAGAGTAACAAATTCTGGGTAGATTCTATGTATAAGGCTTTAATTCAACCTAATGTACCAGCCAATAATAATTGTAAATTTTGGAAGATGAAGATCCCGCTTAAAACGAAAGCATTTACGTGGTATCTTCGTCGAGGGGTAATTCTACCAGAGACAACCTAGCAAAATGCAATTGCTATGAAAGTAAACATGTGTCTTTTATTATCAGGACGAGACTATGAAACACTTATCTTCTAGTGTAAATTTGCTAGATACATATGATCAGTCATCCAGATAGGTTCTGCCTTGTACCCACCATAAAGCTTTGCGAATATATTCGGTAATTGGCTTAATGGTATGGATCGTAGGCTTAAGCTGCTTATTAGGATGGGGAGATTGTTGTTATTTAGTCGCTTTGGTTATGTAGAAATAACAAGGCTTTTAGCGATAAAAATGATTGTCTTATGTAGGTCATGTACCGGTACACGGCTACGCTCCGTTTGTGGTCGTCTCTATAATGTGTGGAGCATCACAATATTTTTATGGAAGTGTCTACACGGTTAGAAAACACGACGAGGGATACTTTTACCCTAGATGGATTGCATGCATAATCTATGAATTGATCTTCCATCTCCATAGGCGCTCCCATAGTTCGGCCATGTTGTCTAGAGCCTTAAGTTATTTTTCTTTATTGTATTTCGTGAATTGGATCGGTTGTGTGCATCTCAGTTTTGCCAAAGTTTAGTACAGCTTGTGTCGCCGATTTAGTACAAAGCTGTGTACTAAATCAACTCCACTTATCATGGACCAGACATCGGAGCAAGTATCTGTTATGGAAGTACACCCCCTAAATTGTAAAAAACGTTTTCTAGTAAATTTATTTTATGATACAAAATTTTATTTTACCTACCAGAGATGCTATGATCACCTCAGATGGTGCATCAATCGATTTAAAGGTCGGGCTTTCCCTCTTTCAAACAAAAAAGTCAAGCTGGCGTTATCGCTGCTCTGCTCGAGTCAAGAAAGAAACCAATTCAAATCTTTATTTAAAGTCTTGCTTATTTTGCGAAAAAAATGTCTAGCTTGGTGAGACCCATGCTCTGATGTCCCATGACTCGTTGCTCCCAGTCCCATACTTGAGTCGTCTCTGACCATTTCGATACTGCACGGCACAGCGCCGAGAAAAAAACAAATGCATATCAGCTTGGGAGCTCAAGCATGCCTTCCCATGATTGTGAGCTGCGAGTGCAGTTGTGGCCACAGCAACACAAACACGCCTGCAATGCAGCTCTGTAAGGGCATCTCCAACGCGGGCACCCCAAACGCAAAACAGACGTTGAATCGGTCCGTTTGGGTAAAAACTGCTCCCAACGGGCCGACCCAAATTAAAAACGGACAGCTGCCGCGTCCGGAACGACCCAAAGCCGGACCAAATTTACGTGGCTTTTGGGGCGAGCCGGACGCACGCGGGCGTCCACTGTATCCGTCTGTGTCCGCTTCCTGGCCCATCTGACAGTGACACAAAATATAACCACAAGGCCCCCACCCTTCTCTCTCCTCCGTTCGCCTTTTCCCCATGGAAACCTTTCTCGCTCCTCGCCGGAATGGAGCTCGCCTAACCATGCTCCGCCTCCGCCCTCGCCTGAAGGCCCCCGCCGCCGCTGCCTCCTTTTTTTTTCAGCCCTATTGAAAGTCACCGGAGTTGAAACGAGCGCCGCCGGCCTCGACGCCACCGAGCAGACGAAGACGGGGCGGAGCTCGCCGTGGCTGGCAGCAGCACCACGGGCCGCTGCTGGCCGCGCGCCGCCACGACGCGAGCATGCACCTCGACGCCGCCCCGTGCCGCGCCTCGACGCCGCCCTGCCTTGCCTCGACACGAGCGCCTCGACGCGGCCTCGTCCGTGCCGCGCCTCGGGCCGCCCCGTCGCTGGCCTCGCCACGACATGAGCGCCTCGACGCCGCCCCGTCGGTGGCCTCGGCACGACCTCGACGCCGCCCCGTCGCTGGCCTCGGGCCGCCCCGTCCGTACCTCGCCTTCCACGGCCGCGCCGCGCCCTGCCCAGGCCGTGCCCCGCGCAGCCCGCCCAGGCCGTGCCCCGCGCCGCCCGCCCAGGCCGTGCCCCGCGCCGCCCGCCCACGCCACGGCCACGCCCCGCGCCGCCCTCGCCTTCCACGGCCGCGCCCCGTGCCGCCCGCCCCAAGCCACGCCGGGCGCGTCGCGAGCCACGCCGCCGCCGCAGGCCACGCCCCGCGCCGCCCTCGCCTTCCACGGCCGCGCCCCGTGCCGCCCGCCCCAAGCCACGCCGGGCGCGTCGCGAGCCACGCCGCCGCCGCAGGCCACGCAGCCCGCGCCTCGCCTCGACGACGCCCTGTGCCGCGCCACCACTCGCCACAACGCCGCGCGCACCAGCCGCGTCGCGCGCGCATGCCTGCTCACCAGCCACGGACACCAACTGCACCCCGCTCACCACCAGCCAGCGCGGGCGCGCGAAGTGCTGCCACAGCTAGGTGTTGGACGCGTGCACGCCGTGGAGCTGCTGCTTTTGGCCATGCGTTGCTACGCGGCTGCTGCTGCGGGTGCTCGCTGTTTGGGCATGCCGGAGACGGGGCAGCGCGCGGCGATGGGGCTGCGCCCGCGACGACGGGCCTGCGGCGGCGAACGGGGCTGTGCCCGCGGCGACCGGCCGCCCTGCGCCTCGCCTCCCCTGAGCAACGCCAGCTGCTCCCAATTTGGGTCGTGGGTGCGTTGGGGAATAAAAATCGAGCCGGACGTCTCCGAGCGTCCGCGCGACATCCGGGTGTCCGGTGCACGACCCAAACGACCCAAAACGGACGGTCCAGCGCGTCCGTTTGGGTCGCTCGGTTGGAGATGCCCTAAAGCGACGCAAGGGCACTGAAGGATAAGATGAGAGTCTTCTGAAGATGGCAACATTCAGGCACGCATGCAGAAGAAGAAAATTAAGGGCGCACGCGATCATGGCACTGGTGTTCAATTTTTTCCGGTGTATTTTCCTCTTCCCGTCCATCACATGCCTCGGTTCCATATCACGTTCTCATTCATTCACTGACATTATACCAAAAAATTAGAGTAGCTTAGGGCATGAGCAATGGAGGCAGCTGTCCAACTAGGCTTGGATAAAACTTTTGACATATGCATGCCATGTTATGGTCCCATTAATATGTCTTTCTCTAAAAAGCTGATTTGGGTTTTCTCTCTCACATTTTCACTTTATGGCTGAAGAGGCTGCCTCCTGATGAAGAGGCTGCCTCCTTATCCGAACCTAGTTTGGACCACCCGAACCAAGATAAAGCTGCGAGGCAGCACCCCTCGGGCTATGCATTGGGCATGCCCTAAATTAGAAATAATCGGAAAGCTGCAATAAGTGACCTTTCCAACCAGCTTTATCATCAGTAGACTGCGTCAGCGTTGCTGTTCCTTCATGTGCGACTGGGTTCGATGTGTCTCCTTTTAAATGCCTTGCGCTATGAGCTAAGCCAAAACGTACTATCCTAATGTGTTCTATATGTTCCTAATTTAATCACCACCTTAATGGACTAGAGAGCAAGGATTCGTCGAGATCTTAAACGCTACTAATCCACTAGCTCAAAGCTTTGAGGATATGGTTATCTTACTTGAGGGGCCATGTGCAATTACACCAATTGGATATTGTCTCGAAAACATACCGTAGAAACCAAGTTTTTTTTAGACAACATGCTAATTTTCACGAGCATTAAATTAACAATACCCTTAACAGTGAATGCTGACCAACCAATGAAAATGTCAAGCTAGGAGAAAGGTCTTCATCTACTTGGAAAAGGGCAGCCGTCGTTCACGCTAACCATCTATATATCACCCAAGAGGCACCTCTACCCTAGAACAGACAAAGAGCAAAGACCCGGTGCATTTGTTGTCTGCAGAGGACCAAACGTACAAAATAGATGCCCTCAGGTTCCCCTTTGCCAATTTACGATACAATAGAGCATCTAGTACTACTATACTAGTGTTCCATCGTGGCGCAGATCTTCTCCTCAGATCAAGCCCCCGCACTGAGGAAAAGGAGGGAAGCGGGTCTACCGCCACCACCAGATCTAAGGATGGCAATTTTATACACGGATATCTGGTTTGCCGTACACGGGTATGGATGACCAATATCCACTAACTCATGGGTTGGACATGGGCAAAGGTTTCTCCCCATGGATATCCGGCTGGCATGTGGGTCACATGCCAGACATCAGATTCAACAATTATGTACTTTGTGGTGTTATCATGTGATATTTGACATATTTTAAAGTCCCTTGTGGTTGAAATACTGTTGCTTTGATATTCCTATGCATTTTCCATATGATTTAGAAATGTTGTTGTAATTCCGCTGATATGCTAAATTTTGTTATGTTGATGTACATAGTGCGTAAGGCCATGGATATCCGTCAGGTTTGGATTTGGAGAGGAACATACCATACCAATGGATATCTTCTGGGTAGGGCACAAGGATACTAATGGATATGGATATGGATCTAGTTTTGGTATATTTATCAAAACCCGCTCCATTGCCATCCTTAACCAGATCCCGTTGAGGTGCACCCATCTCTCCACACCAAGCTCCAGTCGATCCGTCCACTTCTCAGATCAACCCCGTGCACCCATCTCCGGCGAGAGGAGGGAAGCGGTTCGACGGCGGCTGCTCCATCTTTGGCGAGAGGAAGGTCGCAAGGCGCGGTGGCGGCCCATCGGGACGAGCCGCGCTGCTGCACAAAAGAAAAAGGAGGGAAAGGGAAAGTGGGATTCGGGAGAGAGATAGGGAGGAGAGAGAGAGAGGATTGTTGGGCTCCTATCGCTGAATCGTGGGGCAGGCCAAACATGAGGAGGAAAAGAGCGGTCAGCGCACGCGTCCAGATTGGCACAAACGGGATGCAATTTTCTCCATGAATGGATCTCG
Source organism: Lolium multiflorum (assembly GCA_030979885.1). NCBI lineage: Eukaryota > Viridiplantae > Streptophyta > Magnoliopsida > Poales > Poaceae > Lolium > Lolium multiflorum. The sequence continues at coordinate 286,943,987 of CM061748.1, forward strand.
TGTGGACGTTTTGTTTGTTTAGGTCAGACTGTTGGGCTAGGGTATTTGTCCATTTTAACCGAAACGTATGTCCGTTTGCACCCGCCTGGTGGAGATGCCCTGACAACCAAGAAAGAGGATGCTCCGAGCCTGGCCACCGCCACCAGCTGCACCACCTCATCAGCCAACACCACATTTGCCTACCAGAACTAACGTATGATAACTAAAATGAAAAGAACCAAGGGATCTTTGGACGCCACCTCTAGGAAGGAAACGACGCCTACATTTTTTTGGAGTAAAAGGAAAAGGAAGAGCAAAAATCTGATATGGAAAAGGTATTTTGTGGAAGAGGAATGTAAAAGAAATTCTAAAAAAACGTAAAATAAAATTGGGAACCAATTCCAATGAAAATAGAAACGGCAAGGAAATTCTAGAAAAACAAATACGGAAATTGGAAATATAATGCAGCCAATCTTGAGTATGGAGTAGTTTGATATTTTTCCTTTCCTCAGGTCATGGAATAGTGAAACAAGGCCACATATAAATGTTTGTTTTCGTATCATATCCAATCCCGTATATGTTCTGTCTCTTGTAATTTTAGGCGGAAACGATTGATAAAACAAGTTTTCGTCTTTTTCCGCTTCCAACCCTACTTCCAGAAGTTCATTGCTCTTTTTTTTTTTTGAGAAATCAAGGGGGCGCGAGCGCCCATCTGAAGTCATATTTTAAAGCTGAAGGTACATGGTGCGATACCAGAGAGTTGCAACCAAAAACATGGGTCTGGGGCAGCATACCGCGCCCTAGAGGGAGCGCGTACGATCCACAAGCGGAGGTGGTCGACCACCATAGCGAGCACACGGTAAGTAGACATGAGATCCACGTCAAACACCATTCTATTACGAGATTTTCAGATGGACCACAAGAGGGCAAGGATCAGTGGCGGAGCTTGAAAGAAATAGCTGGGCGGGCCAACTAAAAAAGATCACAGATTTTTTTTTACTACCTAAGAATTTTGGGGGAAAATAGTGTGAAAACTATAAAACAGCTAAGAATTTGGATAAAGAAACAATATTATACGTATAACCAACATACCTGATATTTTGAACTGACTAAAAAAACTTTTTTTAGATGGAACTGGCTAACAAGGAAGCTGCCTAGCTAGCAACGAGACTCAGGGGGTGTTTGGTGTGGCTTTTTTTGGCTTTTGGCTTTGGCAAAAGCCACCAAAAGGCTTTTTGGCTTTTTTTTGGAAGCCAAAAACAAAGATCCTATTCTTTTGGCTTCCAAAATCCAAAAGCCAAAAAAGCACCTATTTAGGTGCTTTTGGTGGCTTTTGCCAAAGCCAAAAGCCAAAAAAAGCCACACCAAACACCCCCTCAATGTTTGAGAAAGAAAAACCAAGAAGCAGTCAGAGCAACGTGTTGTGTCAAGCTATTTTTTATTGGGCCTGTTGCGCTTCCTCTCTCTCACAAGAGTTGTTGGTGCTCGCAGGCTTCCACCCGAAAACTCTAGAAAAAGTTCGCCCTTTGGATAACGCTAACTCACAACAAGTGGCGCGTTGAAACAAAATGAAGGACTGCCCGTGTCAAGCCACGCAAGTGGATGGGGGAGAGAGAGGTTGTTGTGTAGTTTTCCCCTTTTCTTCTAGATTCGTTTTTTCAAAATGAAATATCTTGAGAACCGTAAGTCCAAATTGCGAATCGTTTTTCATTTTTGAGATCCTCGCGTCAAGATCTTCAAAACTAGATCCCATGTTGATAGGTTTGGAGATAATTTTTTTTCGTACTTCTAATAATATTATGATTGTACCTGTGGTGTGTACCTAACTGTACTCGTGTTTCAACTGATAATTACTTCTATTTTTAGTGTATTTGGTGTAATTTTTCCTTTACTCGCTAATCGTACTCCGTGTGCGGAGTACCGTACTTACGCGCGACTTTACTGTGTGCGCCATCGTATTTATGTACATGTACTTGTTCGTGTTCACGATCGTACTCTCGTATGCGCGTTTATACCTCGCGTCTGTGTGGATCGACCTACTGTGTGTGCCATCGTATTTCAGTACATGTACTTGTTCGTGTTCACGATCGTACTCGTCAGATGCGCGTTTATACCGCTCGTCTGTGACTGTACTTGTACTCGCTAGTGTGTTCAATTGTACTCGTGTGTTGTGCACGATCGTGTTTCGTCGTGCGCACGATCAGACCTACTCGCGTTGCATCACCCGCATGTGTGTTCAATCAGACTGTGTGCGCGTGACGCATCGCTACTCATCGTATATGATCGACTTATACTTACCTATACGTGCAACTATACCTAATATTGTATTGACTCCTCCTTCTTTATCAGATTAAGACAAATGACAACAAATAATTAAAATAACGGAGGAGATTGATTTTGCAAGAGATAGCTGGCTGCATGCGCGGCAGTATGCGTACCTCACGTGGTAACTCGCGCGTACTCGCGCCCGATGATGAGCCAGCTAGCGCGAGCGCGTACTCGCACGGGAGGAGCCGTACTCGCGCGGGATGAGCCTAGCTAGCTGCGTACTCGCGTGCGGCCGTGCGCGTACTCGCGCGCGAGATTGGAGGAGTGCGTCGCGCGGGACGGACACGTGTCAATTTTTCGTACGTTTCGCGGGACGCAACTTTCCCTTCGTAATGGTTGGTCTTTTTCTAGTGGTACCCCTTCCAGCCGGCAAATCCTATTCTCCGCTTATAGCGGGACGGATCCGGCGCTCCGCACACGAAAAGTTCTTTCTGGGCCGGCCCATTTACCGAAGGCAGTGTGTTTTCTCCGGTTTTTGTCTGTTTAGGTGTGTGTTTCTCTGGTTTTACTTCCAGTTTTTGCTGGTTTTCCAATTTTTGTCAGTTTTTAAAACTTATTTCAAATTTGAATTATAAAACCTCTTGAAGTTTTTAAATCCGAACATTTTTCAATTTTTGAACTTTTTCGAATTTTGAACATTTTTTTTAAATTTGAACATTTTTTGTTTAGAACAATTTTTAGATTTGAACATTTTTTGAATTCGAGTACTTTTCAGTTTCAAAATTTGTAATGTTTGATATTTTTTAGATTTGAACAGTTTCAAAATTTGAACATTTTTTCAGATTGGAACATTTTAAAATTCGAACATTAAACAACAAGAAAACATACATCTTAGAGTCCAGCGACTGAACGAACGAGGTGACCTTGACGTAAATGGGCCCAGCCCAAGTTATCTTCCCTTGAGCGATTTTAGTCAATGGCATCGCTTAAAGCATAGAATAGGGGCTCCCCTTCCAGCCTGCTTCATCGCTGGCTTTGCCAGTCGATTGGGCCACCGATACTCTATATTCATAGTTTTTACACAAATTCTGGGCGGGCCACGGCCCAGTTCGGCCCCTGAGTAGCTCCGCCAGTAGCAAGGATGACAGTGTTACGCGAGATTCTATTGCGAGATTTTCAGATGGACCATAAGAGGGCAAGGATGACAGTGTTACGCGACTTCACGTGCATGGGTAGCAGGTCTTCAAACTAAATATCCACATACAATTCACCGTGTTGATAGTACGACCCAACGCTAGCATCTGGAGTAGATCGATTTCACGTTCCACCATACCGCTCCGCGGCAAGCCGACCGGCGTTATCCTGCCCAACTCGGTAACCAATCCCTGGATTTCCAAACTGATCGATTTCTGTCTCCACCCTTCCCCACCGCGGGAAAGCGGCCAGCTATCTCCTAGCTCGTCCAACTCTGTCGTCTGATTCACGGAGCACGCGACGGGCTCGCCGTAATTAATCTGGAGCGGCGCGACACAAAGAAGGCCACCATGACCAGCGGCGGGGCCGCCGACCGGATCAGCGCCCTCCCCGACGAACTTCTCCACCACGTGCTCTCCTTCCTTCCGGCGCACGAAGTGGTGTGGACGTGCCTGCTCGGGCGGCGCTGGCGCAACCTCTGGAGATCCGCCCCCGCCCGCGTTACCGGCGTCAAGGGGTGCTACAACTCTGAATGGTTCGTCAACTTCGTCCACACCTTGCTCCTCCTCCGGGACCCCCGCGCCCAGCTCGACTCGTTCGAGATCGACCTCGACGAGCGGGACTTCGACTTCGAGGCGTTCCTCCCCGAGAACGACGATCACGTGAACACCTGGTTCCGGCACGCCGTCATGTGCGGACCCCGCGTGCTGCTGGCGTTGCGCACTACCCATGGCGTCTTCACGGACTCGGACGACTACTGTACCCTACAACTTCTCAACGTCCCTCTCGCATCCCACCACCTCACGAGATTGGAACTGAAGCAGATGTATGTGTGTGGCAGGACTCTCGATTTCTCGGGGTGTCCAGCGCTGGTTAGTCTCAGATTGGATGGATGCGACATTGACGGGAACATCTCTTCTCCGTTCTTGAAGCACCTCAGCATTGTCTCCAGTTACTTTCAGACAGATCCCTTCCGCGCCCGAATCTGTTTGCCGAGCCTTGTTTCGCTGGAACTGATAGGTGTTTTGCGTAGGGTTCCGGTACTGGAAAGCAGCATGCCCCTATTAGTTTCAGCAATCGTCAGACTTCATTCGGGCTGTCATGATTCTTGCAGTAAGAATGACTTCGGGGATTGCGGTAATAGGCAGTGTTATGGTTGTCACAATTCTCAAGGTGGTGCCGATGATAGGCGTGGCGAGTCTGTCCTGTTAAAAGGATTATCGGAAGTTGCAGAATTGGAATTGTCAGCTGATTCTAAATTGGTATGCTTGCTTGTGCCTGCTTCAGCTTTTATCTTTTCCAAAACCAGATCCTGGTTATGTTTCTGATAATTCTTACTATGTTGCTCATACAAGATCCGATGCAATTTATACTATTTTCCTGAAACAATGGGGCTATTTTCTAAAGATTAATATTGTGCCGTTTTAAACCTGTTGTATTGGTTTGTTATAGTATAGCCTCTTGAGCTGAAAGTTTGTATTCCCCAATCCTTATGGTGTAATCGCATCTTGTACTATGAGTACACAACTTCGGCAAACTAACGATTTTGTTCATTCGCACAGTTTATTGTCAACAGGGATTTAAAACTGTGCCCTTCATTTAGCAAGTTAAAGGCCTTGTTGCTCAGCGAATGGTGTCCTGGCATTGGTAGTGACCTCAATGTATTAAGTTACTTTCTCAAATATTCACCAATTCTAGAGAAGCTCACTCTCCAACTTTCTGAGGTATTTTATTTTGTACAGGAACAGCCGTGTTTTACTGAAGTTGATTACTATCCAGGATTAATCGATTATATAATTAAAATATCTGAGTATTTTATTATAGGTACCTAAAGTTCCTGTGGAAACACAAAGAAGTTACACTCCATTGGATCAATTGATTGCATGCAGCCATCTGAAGATTGTTGAGATCAAATGTGAAGAAGTTGATTGGAGGGCTCACAAGGTTTTTATCATCTTGAGTTCCTACGGCATACCACCCGAGAAGCTTAGAGCATGTACAATAAGGCTGAGTCAGCGGGCTATAAGAAATTAAATATAGTATTTGTGCTTAGTTGGAGGGGAGAGAAGAGGAGAGAGAAGGTAAGTGGGCTATTATCTTGTAGCCAGCTCTAGCACGTGCTCCTAGGCACTATGTGAGACTAAAAGGCCATGTATTGTAAAAGTACTACACTTTTATAGCTCACTATTGTATATATTGGCTCTATGTTAGCTATAGATGACATGGCACTTGGCTTATAGCTAGCAGCTGGCTACACTATTGGAATTGCTCTTAGTTTCCAGAGAACTAATAGAACTTCTGGCTAATTGAGCATATATATTTTTTGGGGCATGTTGGTTATGCTATTGATACTTATGTTACATTTGATTCAGTACCTACCAATGGGTGTAATTTATATACCAAGATATACTCCATGCTGACAATAAACTGCATTTAGGAACACTGTCGTTAGAATTTGCCACTAGAAAATGTAATTTTCGAGAAAGTTTCAACACTAATTAACCACTAGAAAATAATTGTTAGAATTTTCATGTACATGGAAAGGATAGATGGCCTCTAATCCCTACGTCTCGTAAAGAGGAAGCAAAACATTTAAAACTAAATTTATCCATGCTACTAAAGTATTGTGTATGGCATATGGTTAGAACCAACTGTTCGTTCTGAGGCGTATCCATGGACTTAGCTCAGCGCCCCCAATTTCTGAAGTTTCGTGAAGTCCAGGAATTTGCCATGGCGAACAAGTGGTTAACAAATCAGTTCCACAAATGGACATGTTCTTATTCCTTAATTAACTTTCTTTCATCAGGATTTTGAGTTTTGTTGTATTTTCAGCTCTATCCAGAAGTTAACTACTCCCTCCGTTCCAGAATGTAAGACGTTGGGGGATTATTCCGACCAGGTGAAAATGGTGTAAAATTACATTGCTACCCCTATCTAAATCTAAATCTCCATCGCCCGAGCGTCTTCCACCTCCGTCCCGAGTATGTCCCAGCTCTGTCCCCGACCCAGCTATTGTCCAGATCCTCCTCGACCTAGCTACTCCTCCACCCCATCTACTCCTCCACCTCTACCCCAGCCATCCAGCTTCAATCCCGATCCATTTGCTCCTCGACCTCCGACCCAATTTCTATATCAGCCTGATGCCCAGGTATTTGCCTGAGCCCCAGGTCAAGGATCCCCATGTCGCCTGAGCCCTGGGTCCCTGATCTGCAGCTCGCAAACACCTGATTATCTGGATCCCCAGGTTTCCCAGGCCGGAGCGGGGAGGGACGGCGTGGGGGAGCGGCTGAGGAGGGGGTGAGCGCAGAGACCATCGAAGGCAGCGGGGAACAGGTGGCGGCAGTGGCAGCAGCCTTGCTATGATTCAACGATTCTCCTCCAACCCTGTAACAATAATTGTTAATTCAACACATCAATATGCCCCACTACCTTCGATGGTCTCTGCGCTCACCCCCTCCTCCGCCGCTCCCCCACGCCGTCCCTCCCCGCTCCGGCCTGGGAAACCTAGGGATCCAGATAATCAGGTGTTTGCGAGCTGCAGATCAGGGACCCAGGGCTCTGGCGACATGGGATCCTTGACCTGGGGCTCAGGCGGATACCTGGGCATCAGGCTGATCTAGAAATTGGGTCGAGGTCGAGGAGCAGATGGATCGGGATTGAAGCTGGATGGCTGGGGCAGAGGTGGAGGAGTAGCTGGGGCGGAGGAGTAGCTGGGTCGGGGAGGATCTGGACAATAGCTAGGTTGGGGACGGAGTTGGGACACGCTTGGGACGGAGGTGGAAGACGCTCGGGCGATGGCGATTCAAATTTAGATAGGGGTAGCAATGTAATTTTACACCATTTTCACCTGGTCGGAATAATCCCTCAACGTCTTACATTTTGGAACGGAGGGAGTTGAAGTGAAGGATACTACTGCTCCAGCCCTACTCAGAACCAGACTTTCTTTTAATTTTCTATTTGGAGAAGAACAAGAAAGATTGTTTTCTTCTAGTTGTTGGATAATTAGGCACAATTTCCATGATTAATTCCAAAATATTAAACATGACGGCAACAACTACTAACATGTGAAACTCGAACATACTAGATGCATTAACCAACATGAATAGTAGCAGTGCAAACGGTACAACATCCATCGCTAAACAGATCGAGATATGCCGCACGTACCGATCTCGTGGAGGTGGCGGTGGCGGTGTAGCATGACGTCGCAGCAGTTCGTTGTTGATGACAACGTTGTTGACGACGGGACGACCCGTCGAAGTAGACGGCGTTGAAGACGACGTTAGGCAGCACCGCCCGACTTGACGGAAGACGACCCGTGATGAAGAGCTTGAGCAACGCGCTTCCCAAAACCTAATTCGCCCTCTCCCGTACATGATTGCAAAGGCGAGCGGTTCCGGACTTCTCTCCTTCGCGTGCACGCCGGCGGGCGGGATGGAGTAGGCTACGATGGTGGCGCAACCAGAGAGAGGTGGAAACTCTAACTCGTGTATATCGTGTGTCTTTCTGCGCCGGCAAGAGATTATATAGGCTCAGGAAACCCTAGGCAACGTGGGGCACACCCACGTTCGAGTCGGTTACGATAGGTTACGGTCCGCGACGCGTCCGTCTAGGACTATTCGTTTTCCTGAGCTGCAAAAAGAAAGGAAAGTCTCGGCTCGAGGCTCAATCCACTCACCACGAGCGCGGCGCGCGTCGTGTCAAGACGAGCGAGGAGGGGAGCGCGCGTGTACCACTCCTATTCTTACTCACCTACTAGTCCAAAGTCACAAGTCACACACGATACCCGCACGCGGTAGGTGAAGATTGGCTTCTATTTATAGAGGGGTGCCAGGTTTGAATTTTTATGAGGAAAACTATGAGATAATTCAAAGCGGGAACGAAATGAGATTTCACTGGTTCCCTCCTCATCTTAATTGCTTGATGAAACAGATGGACGGACGAGATGAGTGGTGCCATGGATTGATGACATGGCGGTTGGTCTTGGGAAATAAATCAAGACGTAAATTATGTGACACGCAGGTAGTAGTAATTGGGGACGGTTCATTCTTTCTAAAGGCTATTTATGGTGTTGACCTTTTTTAAAGGATCTAGAGAGACTCGCTCCACCACTTCACCTTATCTATCTGTTCTCTGGGTTTGCATGGTATCGTCTCTTTCCTATCTATCTGTTGTCTGGGTTTGTATATGGTACCGTTTCTGGCTTGAGCGCAGGAATTAGTTTGTCCCAAACCTGAGGTAGCTATTTGTACCGTGTAGATATCGATTAAAATATATTTATTTATGCTGATCAAACTCTAAAGCAATTCATATGGATTGGCAATTCTACCGCAAGTTCAACAGTTTCCTTCCGTGGTATAGATTGGAGTACATGTATTTTTCTTTTGTATGGTTTCACTTCCAATCAGCAGCCTCGCGCCAAACGACTACTTTACTTCACAACACAAATACACAACTGACAACACAAATACACAACTGAGAAACCGTTGATCATCGAACAAGTGATCAGCTTAGCAATCGTTGAAAAATGAGAAATTACAAGTTTACAACACATCAGGAAGTTCTTATTGATAATTGAAAAGATTCTAGGCAGTTCTAACTGATTAATCCAATTTTTGATTTTACAACTTGTTGCTGAGCTGGGAGTTCAAGAAATAAATAGTAGCTTCAGGATAATTATTACAAAATGCTAAAATGGCTGTGTAAACATGAGAACATATGTCAGGAGCCACCATGGTCTTGCACTTCAAGCATGCATCGATATCATCGTGTCCCACGATGATTAGGATCTTCTCATCAGGAGAGCAACAACTCATAATTTACAACTTACTTACAATATTGGTATCCATCAATACACAAGTCACCACAGAGTGTAATCTCCGACCACAAATTCCTGGAACGAACTTCACCACAGCATGCTTCTTAAGCTCAGAACACACATGCACAGGCAATCAATAGTTGTAGTCAAGAGAAAACAACGCGGGTCAGCATGCACTAAGTGGAAAATAACATATGCACATGCAACAACTTAGCCACAGAAATCCAAACTCTAGTTTTTCTTACTATGGTTCTCCTCTTGGCCTAGCATAAAATTATGTCCTGTTGTCCATGTTGACAACCAGATAAGATACACATTTTAGGAGAAACACAACTAGATAAAAGATACACGCTCTTTCTACTACTGCTACCCAAACAAATCAGGAAAAAACAATAGCAATAGGATGTTTATATCTTTCTGCAAAGCTTTGGAAAAATTTCGCCTTTCAACTATCCAGTCATTGCTGGAAGACCAATTCAAACAATTACAGTGGCCGACCACAAGTTCAAGTACACTAGCTTTGCATGCTAGCTTTTCGCACTAGCTGCTGCGCTAACCAACCAGACTAGAATATTAGCACCAGAGTAGCACTAGGTTTCGTCTCCAAAATACATCTTAGCACAACCATAATTAGTACCAATACATACATCTCAGTAAAACCATTGATGAATAAAGAATATCACAGATCCTGATGCACTAGGAAGTCTAGAATAACATGGTCCCACTCTTCTTCACAATTTCCAAGTCCAAACTCACGCAATGTAGGCATCATTCAGCATGCTCGTTCACTTAACTTCAACCTAGATAAATCTAAAAAAACAAATTCAGCTATTGACCATCACAATAGCAAAAACGAGAACTTAGGTACCAATTAAGCGTGTACGGGAAATTCATTTGAATATCTACACAACCTCTCCTTTTGCATCCGAAGAGTAAACAAGAAAAACACAAGCTATTAACAGCCAATAAAACAAGAAATAACTACATTACATTTAGATGGACACCAAGCATGAATGGAACATGTATTAGCAGGACACCGACCTGCCAGGTCCATTGATATCAATACCCCGTGATGGCATGCCCAAGTGCACATGCATACATCAAAAATCTAATAACACAAGAAGGATAGCTATTCTTAAAAATTAAAACAGAACAATCAAGCGTCTCTAGGCTTACCACATAAGCAAATATTTAGTTATCGCTACTGAAGGCACATCAAGGAATGGGACAGGGTGCCGATAAAAAGCCTGTGAAGATGTAGGAAAATTGTGAGACCATGTTGTTTGCAAAATACTAGGTGCATGATAGTATAAGAAAGTAAGAAACCTGAAGCAATAAACTTGGGCACAACCAAATAGACCTCTATGCTAAGCAAGTAGCCGAGTCTAAAAGAATGAAACGCCTAGTAATCTACATTGTTTCAAGTTTTTCTACATCTATCTTTCAGCAATTGGGAGTGGCCTCCCGTCGTTTCATCGCCGTTGTCAAGCAACTAGAGCAACATTAGTTGTGCATATTTAGCACTAGCGCATTTTATCTACAAAATGTCGTAGGGGTTATATTTCAACCTTTCAAAGATGAATTTTCTAGAAAGTCAAAGCACATGGGTAAGATTGCCCTGCCAGATGTACACATATAGTTAACTTCCCATGATGTTGCATATGGGACCAAACTTAATATGTCCTTGTTTGACCACAAACAAGATAGCACCCAAGTCAGCTTCCAAGTAATGTAATGGTGGTACCATACCAAACGTCGTAACAAGATTTACTGAAAACTAGAACCATAAGACTCACCAATAAGGTTATGAGATGGCATATACAAACGTACCAGCTAGATTGCTTCAACACTTGTCCTCATTCCTTCTTTCATGTTTCTTCCATATGCCAAAGTAATTAGTAAGTTTATCTACTTGACAGAGATAAGAAACATACTACTTAGTAAAGGAGCCAAACTATTCCGGGGAAGCTTAAGAAACAAAACAGAAAGTCCATAAATTTTGCTATCAATCGAAGAAACATGAAAGCTTGTATATGAATTTACTTTATGACACAACTTGACATTCCAGGCCAGGTTACCAACAAATTATCATGTTTAACTATTGTTACACAATGCAACCTAATTTTTAGTTACATCCTTGCAGAAAATTGGACCATCCAAGCCCCATTATTATTGAAGTTTCCCTCCTACACACATCTAGTAGAGGAAACACAAAGCAAATACAACCCATGAAACAAGAGGGAATAGCACAAAGCATACACATCAATATAATGCACAATTAGATAGGACAAAACATACACATGATAAGCAGGTTAAGTGGTACTTCTGGATGCTATATGCACAACAAGAACAAAATAATCAGCAATAGGGTGTTGCTAGGCAAGTAGTTGGATTTCTGCTAACATGCACAAAAGGTGATATACGCCTGCTGAACAATTAGATGTTCAGAATAGGGATAATGAAGGCATTCACAAAATCAAACATTATACAAGAAGCATTAATAAAATAAACTGGAACGGGTATTAGAAATGCAAATGTATTTGCTAACATCCACTACCTTCCACGATCATGTGCGGTTCCCCAAATGAGTTACTTGAGTGCATGTGGTGCAAATTTATTCTTGGTCGTTAGATTGTGCATTCACGACGTGCTGAAAAAGAAATTATTCCATCAATTACTAAATAATCACCTATTCTCAGCTATATGTCTGAAATATAGTTTGCAATGCATGACTAATTCATGCACCACACAAATTACCAAGCAGTAGATGGTGTGCAAGGGTTGTAACCATGGTAAATAGCCACTTTGTTTATTTTTTCAAATAATAGGACAATTTTCCATCTTTCATACGTAGCATAAAAACATTACAAAGAAGCCAAACTGTATGGTATATACAAATAATCAAACAGAATCCAAACAAGCATCATGGCAAACAACAAGGACTAATATGTTGCTTCTTAAGTAATTTGCATAGTACCAGACCACTATTTGAATATGCATAGCAGACATACATAACCTGGAACTTCATACTAATGTGGTGAATCGTGCTAAGTTACTAACTAAACATAAACTTAAGCTATGCTAGAGCCAAGCAATTTTTCAGACTTGATTCTACAGACTCTACAGGCTCTATGTAGAGAAACTTCATCAGGAGAAAAGAATCTAAAAGCTCCAGAATAATACCACCTAGATTCAAAGGACAGCAAGTAACTCACAATATTACCACCAAGTTTAGACTTTATCTTGCCATTGGTGTGCAAAGCAGAATCAGGGATAATATAAGCGGTAGTGCCACCACATACCAGATATTATCATCAACCAGACCATCTTCGAAGGCAAATCAAACCTTGTGTTGCCACATTTTCAATCAGGGTCTGCTCACAGTTGTTTTCATCAACAGCTGATCCAACGGTTTGATCCTGCAAATATATGAAGTATCGAGTTAAATTTCAAGAGCTGATCCAACACTAACTATTGCAATGCCCATTGCAGTTATAGCACTTTAAGCCAAAAAAATTAAAATTGCAAGATCATGACAAAAACAACAAGTGAATTTTAGTTGCTACCTAGTATCCACTTTTAACTTAAACAAGCTTATCTTGCAATTAAGAGAATAAATAATTAACAGAATGCACACAATCTAGCACTGGAAATAGATGTAAATGCGGGATCAACACCTAATTATGGTAGAACCAAGCATGAAAATGACACCATAACCATAACAGTTAAGCAACGATTTCAAAATTTTACTAAGACACATGACCTAGAGCACAATGCGTGCGCCGATGAGCGGCAAGGCAGCGGCCTGAGCGGAGGAATAATTACACCTTGTAGGCATGTGCAATTAGAAAGGCGATAAAACCATTAAAATGGGTGTTAATGGCATGTGCAGCTAAGGCAACAAGCCATTTATTTGTCCAAGAAAACACATGCATTATTAGTGTGACTCAACAACCATTACATTAGTAGTGTGACTGCAATTACATTATTAGAAACCGGTAGGCTACACAACCATTATATTATTAGTGTGACTGAAATTCTGGGTAAGTGGGTATCAATCGAAGTAGGATGTTAAGTCAGTTATGACCATTAATTCTATCAGGATGACAATTCAGACACGATGACAAGATTGCAACTTGAGCATAGAAATATCTTGCACTCCAAAGTTAGTTGCTACAGGGTGAGAGACCACAGTGCCAACGATAATGAACAAATTAACAGTGATATGTTTTTAGGATCTTTTATCGGCAAAGAAATCACCGCAACAGTCGAAAACTCTTCCAAGCTATCACCTTCTATACTGGTAGTAACTAGACAAACAGTGACTGGTGCACGGCAATTGACAGAGTAACAAAGTTCAAATAAATACTACATGCAGCTGTTGTCCGGGATTAATAATAGAGTAACACATGAAACAATCATAGAGATGAATGATTTATACCTCCATGTAGCAACGACAGTACCAGCTATCAGACTAGGTCGCCAGTTATGTCCGAGGCAGAGGCGCACCACGCGCCTCTCGACGTCCAGGAAATGAAGAAAGCTCGTGAAGGAGGGTGCACAGCATAAGCACAGCGCCAGCAAGAGCCTCGCTGCAATGACCACCCGCCAGCAAGTTACAAACACCTCTTGGCTTTTGGTCCAGGCAACGGTGAAATATCGAGCAGGAGGGTGCACAGCGTGGCGTCGGTACCAGCAAGAGCATCACTGCGATCACCACTCACCGGTGAGCTACACTGCGCCTCCCGCTCAATCTCTCTCCCACAGGTTCTCAAAGATGATATTTTTCTACAAATCTAAATGAACAATTCATTGAAGTTACAAAACTAAAGTAGAACAGGCAGACTCATGCACACAGCTTAGAAGTGGCAGAGTAGTGCTCCATCAGATTGCCATAATATAAACACAGTTTTACACATGACAATAGAGACAATAGAGTGAAACAACAAGCATTTCTCAAATATGATTAGCACTCTAGCATGCTGAAAAAATATAGCAATACAGCCAGCTCCACATGGTTTACTTTCCCTTAGCATCAGCAAAAACAACCAGCTAACGGATACTTCCTTGATAGGAGAGCCTAAGCCACACGCACACCACAATACTAATGCAGCTGAAGCAGAACAGAGCACGAAACATGCTATACAAATCAAAGAGACGGGAAGAAGATGGCACGGAACGCAACAAAGCATTGCTCCAGATGTAATCAGAACTTACCCTCAGCTGCAACGACCGAGCAGTTACTCCAATAGACAAAGCGACCCAGTGTAGGCGGCGATTTGATTCATCCCAGCCCTTCCATTGACCTAACCCAAGTGGTCAGGCTGGTGGCATGAGCACCGGGCAAACAGTTTCCGACATTGGTGTCCATCACTGCGCCAAGTTGGATCCAAGCGGTGCTCAAGAAATTCTACAAAATAGGCAAATGAATGCATGAAGTTTGTATGTGACCGAGTAGTGCTCTTACTCTGCAATGACCTCTGCTCCAATCAAATCCCTGCTGGGGTAGCTGTAGTAGATGAGATTTGGCACCATTCTGTTTCCCCTGAACACCTGAAGCAGTAGCTGCTGCACTCCCATGTCAAATTCTCGAACCAAATCGAACAAGGGGCAGAGGCGGGCCATGCTATAAATACTAGTGAGAAGTGAAAAACAGGTTCAAGGGTACAATAAAGGAGTTGACATTACTGACCTAGTTGAGAAGTTAAGTTACAAAAGGCTAATGTATTTTCAACCATGTTGCCCAAACAATCTCCTTTTCGACATAAACATCATAATCCGGAAGAATCTGAAGTACCTTAAATCAAGGAAATTAATTGTTGCTCAAAATCTTAAGAGGAAGAAATATTAGCTTAAAGAAACCAAATTGAAGAGTACAATCACACCTCCCCTCATACAAGTACCCAAGAAGTAGACATCACTAGCAGCATACTGAAGTTGTTTTTTTTTTTTGAAACCTTTGACTGCAGGGGAGGCCCCCACAGCATCCTTTATTAAAACCCACAAAACAGACTGTACAGGAGATTATATACAAAAAGGAAAAAGAAACTAAGAAGAAGCTACAAAACAAGCTAAGCTAAGGCAAAGAGGAGATCCATGCTGACAAGGATACTAAGTTGTTGTCTTGAGAGAATGCAAGCTTCCAGTTTTTCATTCTCATGTCGAAATGCTTCAGCAACTATTGTCAGGAAGTTGCAAGCCATAAATAAAACTGCAACATAACAATATTCTAGTGTCAAAAACACTAAACAAGAATATATAATAATATAGACCAAGCAAGAATGCATCATCAACAAACAAATATTCGTTTTATACTTTTCTAGAGCATTTCATAGACAATTCATAGTTTAGTCAGCTAACTAAAAATCCCTCCAATTCATATTACTTGTCACTAGTATGGATGTATCTAGAACTAAAATGCGTCTAGATAGATCTATACAAGAGACAATTAATGTGGATTGAAGGGAGTAGTTAACTTTGTATTACGTACCACAACAAACATTGCCACAATACATCAATACATACCAAAGATACATGGATATGGAACCAACATAATTTGAGTTCAGTTATTTGTTATAAAAAAACTTCTGTTTCATAGGCATCTAGATTAGCATAAAGCAAGAAACTTCAAAATGAGCATAAGGTTCTAGAATTTTTCATATACAAGCATAGCTCGTTCACAACATGAAAAGGATTACAATGGAGAACCTAAGCATCTCAACTTTACAAATATAAGCATAACTAGATGACTCATTACAGTTCCAACAATTGAAACAAATAATTATAAAATTGCATGATGATCATGCAAAAGAAAAACAAGTGCATTTTAGTTGCTAGCTAGTATACACTTTTAACTAAAACACGCGCGTAACTGGCGCTCCGGGTCGCACGCGCGTGCGGCTCCGGGCGATCCAACTCCAGCCGAAAGTTCGTCTTCACCGGTTCTCGATCTAGCCGTCGCTGCCGTCAGCCGTGGCGGCGGTGGCGGCGCCCTGGTTGGCAAGCGCCATCAAGGGGAGGTGGGCGGGGCACTGCATCGTCTTCTCGCGCGGGGAGTCGATGCGGTTTGTTCCGCGCGGGTGCTGCTCGAGCAGGGAGCTGGTCGGGCGCTGCTGGTGGCACGGCGGCGGGGCTGGGGCGACGCCGGGCGCCGGGCGTTGTTGGGTAATCTAGCCTTTCTTCAGTTATAGGTGTCAATAAGCCTAGTGTCTCTGTCAGTAGTTTCAGTTAGTTCAGTTAGCGTCAGTTAGCGACGTTGGATTCTAGCCGACGGTGAACAAGTCTTGGGATGGCAGGAGTTTGTTAGCTGACCGGTTCCAACGTCAGGTAGTGGTCTTTATCCTCAACAACACGATCAAGTCGTGGGATGGCACGACTTAGTAGGATCGTGCAGCGGGGTTTCAGCTCGTGCTGTTGAGTTCTTTCCTGTTTTCCAGCAATAAAAGGAAGAGAGAAACCTGAAAAGCCGTACGTTATACGCGGCACAAATTCTTTGCCTCTGCTCGCTCTGAGTTCTTGCATAGATTGAGTAGGAGATTTGGGCCACAAGTGGTATCAGAGCCTAACCCCATGGTTGGGACTCCACCGCCGGCACCTCCAGCGCCGGCAGATGCAGCGGCTGCAAGCGCCGCAGCAGCCAGGAGCCCTCTTCGCATGCGCTCGCAAAGCCGTGGACGAAGCAGGGGAAGGAGGAGCAGTGGCGGCGAGGTGGTTGTGCGGGAGACGATCGTGCGGGACGGTGGCAGCGGCGGCTCCACGTCCTGGCCGACACTCACCAAGACCAACTACACGGAGTGGGCAATCCTGATGCGCGTCAAGCTCCAGGCCGCGGGCCTGTGGGAGGCTGTCGACGCGGACGACGCGCCGGAGCGGCAGGAGAGACAAGCGCTCGGCGCCATCCTGAGCTCGGTGCCGTCGGAGATGGTGCAGCTCCTCGCCGCCAAGGACAACGCCAAGATCGCTTGGGACACGATCAAGACCATGCGCGTCGGTGTCGATCGCGTCCGCGAGGCGCGCCGGCAGAAACTCCGCAAGGACTTCGACGGCATGGCGTTCAGGAGCGGGGAGAACGCAGAGGAATTCTCCCTCCGCGTCTCGAGCATCATCACCGAGCTGCAGGCTTTGGGTGACACCACCACCGAGCTCGACGGCGTGTCGAAGATCCTTCGCGTCGCGCCGAAGAGGTATGCACACATGGCCTGCTCGATTGAAACCTTGCTCGATTTGAAGGAACTCTCGATCGAGGAGCTCAGCGGCCGACTGTCGGCGTCCGAGGGACGCGGCGAGACAGAGGCTGACGCTGGCGACCGCTTGCTGCTCACGGAGGAGGAGTGGCGGGCACGCGCCGCTGAACGCCAGCCCGGCAGTGGCTCCGGCGGGAAGCAGCAGCGCAAGGACCACCGCCCAGGCGGCGGCAAGGACGGAGCCCGCAGCGGCCCATCCAAGGACGACAAATGTCGTTACTGCGGCAAGAAGGGCCACTGGGCTCGCGATTGTCGCAAGAAGAAGAGGGACCAGGGTGCGCAAGCACACCTGATCCAAGAGGAAGACGAGGGCGACCCCGTCATGCTGCTGGCCGAAGTGGTGCTCGAACCAGCACCTGCCGCCCCTGTGCTGCCGAGTGCCACGATGGCACTGGCGGTGGAGGCGCCGCCAGCTGCTCATGTCGCGCCCGCTGCACCGGTGCGCGAGCTGGTCTTCCTCAACGAGGAGAAGGCCAAGGTCGTTCCAAACAACGACGGCGGCGCCGCCGACTCCGTGTGGTTCCTGGACACTGGAGCGTCCAATCACATGACAGGTGATCGTTCAGCTTTCATGGAGCTGGACGAGGCGGTGCGCGGCAGCGTCAAGTTTGGGGACGGCTCCGTCGTTCAGATCATGGGGCGCGGGACAATTGCCTTCTCCATCGATGGAGGAGAGCACCGCGTCTTCTCGGATGTCTACTACATCCCGCGGCTCAGGAGCAGCGTCGTGAGCCTCGGCCAGCTGGACGAGCTCGCCTGCGACATACGGATCAGGCACGGGACGCTCTCGATCCACGACAGGCGCGGGAACCTCATCGTCAAGGTCCGGCGCGCGCCAAACAGGCTGTACAAGCTGACCCTGCGTCCTGTGGTGGGCACCTGCCTCGCCACACGCCACGACACAGCGTCTTGGCGGTGGCACGAGCGCTTCGGCCACATCCACCTCGATGCCTTGCAGAAGATGGGGCGCGAGGGCATGGTGCGCGGGCTGCCAGCGGTCGAGCCAACAGGGGAGCTGTGCCAGGCATGTCTCGCCGGCAAGCAGCGGCGCACGCCCTTCCCGCAGCGAGCAAAGTTCAGGGCGGAGGAGCCACTTGAACTGGTGCACGCAGACCTGTGCGGAGCCATCTCCCCTCCCACACCAGCTGGGCGGCGCTACTTCCTTCTCCTCGTCGACGATTACAGCCGCTACATGTGGCTCACGCTGTTGGCCGCGAAGGACGAAGCGGCAACTGCCCTCAAGCGCTTCCAAGCCGAAGCGCAGACGGAGGGGCGCTGCAGGCTCCGGACGCTGCGCACGGACCGCGGCGGAGAATTCACCTCGGTGGCGCTCGCTGCTCACTTCGCGGACACTGGTGTCAAGCGACACTTGACGGCACCATACGCGCCCCAGCAGAACGGCGTGGTGGAGCGTCGCAACCAAACCGTGGTGGGCATGGCGCGATCCATGATGAAGGCCAAGGGGATGCCCAACTACTTCTGGGGAGAGGCGGTGAGCACAGCGGTGTATGTGCTGAACCGCGCCTTCACCCGCTCAGTAGACGGCAAGACCCCGTACGAGGCTTGGCACGGGACGAAGCCCTCCGTCGAGCACCTCCGCGTCTTCGGCTGCGTCGCGCATGTCAAGAACGCTCGCCCACTCCTTCGGAAGCTGGACGATCGCAGCACGCCGATGGTGTTCATCGGCTACGAGCCTGGATCAAAGGCGTACAGGGTGTACGATCCCACCACTCGACGCGTGCATGTGACACGCGACGCCATCTTCGACGAGCTGGCAAGCTGGAAGTGGGAGGAGAAGGACGGCACGCCAAGCACGTCGCAGGACTTCGTGGTGGAGTACGTGGTCACCACGGAGTCGCTGCCATCTGCGCCGCCGGAGCCGGCGCACGTTTCGGAGGAGCACCGCGGAGGCGAGCACTCCTACAACTGGGAGGACCCAGGAACTCCGGCCACGCCTCCACAAGCTCAGGAGGCACACGAGCACCCTGTTGAGCTCGCCACGCCTCCCCTGGTAGCCGATCCGGAGCTCCTCGACGCTGCGGACGGTGGCGAACCGCACAGGTATCGCCGCGTCACTGATCTGCTGGGACCAGGGCTCATAGCCCCTGGGCTCGCCGAGCGTCTCCTACTCACCACGCCGGAGGAGCCGTCGTGCGTGGCTGAGGCGCTGAAGGAGGAAAGCTGGACCAAGGCCATGGCAGAGGAGCTCACCTCCGTCGAGGAGAACGAGACGTGGGCGCTCGTTGACCTTCCAAGAGGCCACCGCCCAATTGGGCTCAAGTGGGTGTACAAGGTAAAGAAGAACGAGCATGGCCAGATCCTGAAGCACAAGGCCCGGATCGTGGCAAAGGGCTACGTCCAGAAGGAAGGGATCGATTTCGACGAGGTTTTCGCGCCCGTCGCCCGTCTCGACTCTGTCCGCCTCCTTCTCGCTGTCGCTGCACAACAGAGGTGGGAAGTACACCACCTCGACGTGAAATCTGCCTTTCTCAACGGCGAGATCAAGGAGGAGGTGTACGTGACACAGCCGCCCGGGTTCGTTCGACACGGACAGGAAGGCAAGGTACTTCGCCTGAACAAGGCGCTGTACGGGCTGCGACAGGCTCCACGCGCCTGGAACGCGAAGCTGGATCACAGCCTCGCCTCGCTCGGCTTCGTCAAGTGTCCGTCAGAGCACGCCGTGTACACAAGGGAGAAGCACGGCCAGCGGCTGCTTCTTGGCGTGTATGTCGACGACCTCATCGTCACGGGCACGGCTACGACGGAGATCAAGGCCTTCAAAGAGGAGATGGCCAAGCTCTTCAAAATGAGCGACTTGGGCCTGCTCTCCTACTACCTGGGGATTGAGGTAAAGCAAGCGCCAGGGCACATCCAGCTGAGCCAGGCCGCGTATGCGCAGAAGCTGCTCGATCGCATGGGCATGGGCGAGTGCAACCCGGCGGCCACGCCCATGGAGCCGCGGCTGAAGCTGAGTAAGAAGGGCAGCGGTAAGGCAGTGGATTCCACTCTCTACCGCAGCGTCGTCGGCGGCCTACGCTACCTGGTGCACACGCGCCCCGACCTGTGCTTCGCGGTGAACTACCTCAGCAAGTTCATGGAGGCACCCACCGGCGAACACTGGAGCGCAGTCAAGCACTTGCTCCGCTACGTAGCTGGCACCAAGACTCTTGGGTGCGTCTACACACGCCAGGAAGGAGAAGAATCTCGGCTCGTCGGCTACAGCGATGCCGATTGGGCTGGCGACGTCGACGACAGGAAGAGCACAAGTGGGATGATGTTCTTCTACGGCAAGTGTCCCATCTCCTGGCAGGCAACCAAGCAGAAGATCGTCGTGCTCTCGACCTGCGAGGCTGAGTACGTCGCTGCCACCGGAGCGGCGTGTCAGGGCATCTGGCTCAAGCGGCTGCTGGGTGAGCTGCTTGGCCACGGCGACGGCATCACTGAACTGCGCGTCGACAACAAGTCAGCGATCGCGCTGGCCAAGAATCCGGTCTTTCACGACCGAAGCAAGCACATCCAGATTCGCTATCACTTCATTCGTCAATGTGTGGAGAATGGCGACATCGACATTCAGTTCATCCGGACTGAGGCACAGCTCTCAGACATCATGACCAAGTCACTTGGGCGAGTGCGACTCCAGGAGCTGCGCCAGCACATTGGTATGGTCAAGGTGACTGAAGTCTAGATTAGGAGGAGATTGTTGGGTAATCTAGCCTTTCTTCAGTTATAGGTGTCAATAAGCCTAGTGTCTCTGTCAGTAGTTTCAGTTAGTTCAGTTAGCGTCAGTTAGCGACGTTGGATTCTAGCCGACGGTGAACAAGTCTTGGGATGGCAGGAGTTTGTTAGCTGACCGGTTCCAACGTCAGGTAGTGGTCTTTATCCTCAACAACACGATCAAGTCGTGGGATGGCACGACTTAGTAGGATCGTGCAGCGGGGTTTCAGCTCGTGCTGTTGAGTTCTTTCCTGTTTTCCAGCAATAAAAGGAAGAGAGAAACCTGAAAAGCCGTACGTTATACGCGGCACAAATTCTTTTGCCTCTGCTCGCTCTGAGTTCTTGCATAGATTGAGTAGGAGATTTGGGCCACAGGCGTGCGGCGGAAAGGAGGATCGCGGCGGTTGGTGTGGCGGCGCCCCGGGCTCGATCTGGACTCGCCCGAGCTTTGCTCGGGGCCGATCTGGGTCAAAGGATGGCTGCTTTTGCATGGTGGCACTCTGCTGCCGTGTGTGCGGCCCTCTTGCGGGTCTATGCTGCTGGCTTCCCGCCGTTCGGGTGGTGCAAGGTGCTCCGCAAACGTTGCCGGTTGCTGTGCTCGTCGTCTCCTCTGCAGCCGGCTAGTGGCGTGGGGGCTGTTGGCCTGGCATGAATAAAGGTGGTTGTCCTAGGGTTCTTCTCTTGCAAAGATGGTGATCTTCCGGAAGCCGGTTCTTTTAGCCGAAGTGATGAGTTCCTAAGCCGGCAAATGTAACAAAGCATCTTATGCCTGGAGTTTGCTGGATCGGGTGGTATTCGGTCGTGCGCACCCATGCTTTTATTCCGACCATTTGGTTCTGGAGGGAGCGACGCGAAGCTCGTTCTGTGTTGACATCAAGATACATTTTGGTCAATGGTGAAGTCAGAAGTAGAGAATATTATGAAGGCCGGATTCGAGGACTAGCTAAGGGAGTTCAAGTCTCCGCAATGTTGAGGGACTTGTTTGGTGTTCCGGCTTCGCAATGCTGGTATGAAAGTGGGGCGGCAGCACGGTGAAGTTCGATCCTACGTTTCAGGGTGAAAAACCAAGGTCCCTTAATCGGTTGTGCCTGGCAAGACCTTGTTGGAGGCATTGTTTTGAGAGCGGGGACTATCTTCAGGTGAAAACCTAAGATCTTTGATCGGGCGACGACGGCGCTAGTGCACCATTCCCTTCTTGGAGGCGCGTTTGGAGAGTCATTTCAGTGTTGTCTCGGTGGTGGTTGTATTGTGTTGCTAGGCCTGGGATCTGTAGCGGGGCGTTGTTTCTTAGTTTTCTTTTCTTTTTTCTGTGTGCATCCGTACGCCATTATGGTGTTGCGTTGTTGCAGAGGCTGAGTGTAATTGATATCTTTTGATATTAATATATTCCCTTTATCGAAAAAAACTAAAACAAGGTTGCTCTAGAAATTAAGAGAATACCTTAATTAATTGGAATACACACTAGCTAATAGAAATAGAGATAGTTCTGGGGAAAAATAAGGATTAACACATCACTATTGTAGAACCAAGCATCAAAACAACACAATTTTAAAAGATGAACAAGACATGACCCAAAGCATAATGTGTACAACGATGAGCAGCGAGGCAGCGATGGCCCTAGCTGCTGAATCCAGGGGAGCGGTAGAATAATTACACATTCTAAGCAAATTAGAAATGCAGAAAAATGTCACCTATCAGCAAACCATAGGACACGAACAACAATGATACAACAACTTCAAGTACTACACAAAAACTCTCACAAATAAGTAACAAACTGAATAGGTAACAAAATAAGGCAACCAAGATTCAGTATATAGGTAATAAAAGCTTCAGCAGAAATATAATGGTGGAATTTTCGATTTCCCTAGAAGAGCTAATCTCTATCAGGATTACAGCTGAGATGAGAATATAACATCCAATCAACATGGTACATATCAGTAGTAGGCCTAGTTGATCAGCATGGAATACGAAAAGATTAACAGAGCCAAACCATGAGTCACAGGGGCACATAAACATGTCAAGTAGGACAGCTTGATCAACAATGTCTAGCACAACACGCGCGCACGGACGTGACACAGTGGCCATGACCCAGAGCACCATCTCAAGACACAAACTCCTCCATAATCTACTCCTCCCATTGAGAAACATGAAGCGCATAGATCACCATCTGCAACAACCATACCAAACCACCAGGGTGGGAGAGAGAGATTACCTAGACGACGTACCACGAGGAAGCCATGGTCATCAACGACCAAGCAGCAGGACACAAGGATAGCAGCATCCTCTCCGGCGACATCACCAGCTTGCCACTGCAGATGATCTGATAACCCCATGGGGGACCAGCCATGGAAGCTCTTCCTGCAGGTGGTGCCAAATCAGTAACTTTGGACCCCACACTCTTGACCACCAATGTTCATAATTTGTAAGCTGCAACAAAATGGTACTAATGCACTCATACTAAATTCCCCAAATATTATTGTGCATTGAATCAATCAGAAGCTCTACTACTACTCCGAGCTAAAATGTGTGTAAAGATCAAAGCTTGCAAAAAGCATTGATTCTTAAAAAAAACATTGAGGATTCCATGCACATTCAAGACTAGATATGTAAAAGAAGCAGAACTTCAGGAAGAATTGACACTGCAATATAAGGACCTCTAAAGCAAACTTTTTATACAGAAGCAACACCATCTAGGAAAAAACAAGGACTAGAAGAGTAGTGATGCATGTTTGTAATATGCAGCATTATTCAAGATGTACTATTCATGAGTAAGAAGGCATATATACTTCAAAAAAAAAGTCAACCATATATAATTGAGTATTTAAACTTCACCTAAGTAAAAAAGATCAAAAGATTTGGTTAAAGTGTTAACCATGCATGTTTGTGTACTTACAGACTCCAACCAAATTTTGAATTAAAAAGATGATCAAATCCGAACAGATATCATTCAAGGGAGACATCCTTGCAACTGTAAATGAGTATCTTGTTGATGCACAAACCAAGCATTTTTTTGCATATATAGGGAAGACGACTAGAATTAAAATAAAATAAAGCTGCTCTAGGTCATGGTGTTGTGGGGTCTCATCTCCATCTCCGCCGTCGGTCTCGACAACGGTGGTTTCAGGAGATCTTTGCTGAAGTTCTGCACAGTGCATATCCAGGGACATGTTTGTAATTTCTTTCTTTTTTGGTGTCCTCTGTGTAAAGAGATTTGGTCAGCTATGTTTCCAGAGCGTTCTATATATACGTGCCTGCGTGTTTTAACCTACAGATGAATGAATGGACACGTGGTATCTCTAAAAAAGCAAATTGTTGCCGATGATTTGTAATCTAGGGAACAATGATACTACTAATTAACAGAGAGAATTGGTACTAAATGCCCCAAATATTAATGAGTGTTGAATCAATCAGAAGCTGAACATTGGAATCGATCTAAGCCAAGCATCTTCCATATGTTAGCTGAACATGACTTCCCACTGAGAGAGAAAAACTGAAGCTAATTAATCTCTCCTCTACAACTTGCCTGTTTCAAATGCATGCTCACCTTAGAGCTCAGCAGATTAGCAAACGGATCATCAATCGTGAGAATTAACTATGATACATTTGCGGGGCTCCCTCGAGCTGGAGGTCAGACTGACTGCCTACTCTTCGCCGCCAGGCCGTCCCCCACCCCTCCCCTTGTGTGTTGCCCACTCGCAGCTCATAGCGGCATTGGAAGATGAAGACGCATCGGAGGGAGGGAGGAAGAGGGACTGACCGAGGAGAAGTCGAGATGGGGTCGACGGTGAAGCCCTCCCTCCATGGATTGGAGGCGGAAGGTGCCCGGGGACTGCAAGGGAGTGGTGATTCATGGCGCAAGCAAGCAGAAGAATGCCGTGGCCGACGCATTTTCCGACAAGGCCCAGCCGGAGCAGTGGAGGGCGGAGCCACGTCCTGGACGACGAGACGACAGGAGTGCTGCTGGGGGTGCTGCTAAAGGCCGGCAAGGGGAGAGACTGGGGCGGCGCGGGTGGGTGGGTGGAGGGAGAGACTGAGAGGACTGGAGATCGAGGAGGTCGACTGGGATTCGGGAGAGGAGGAGGCGGTTTCGGCTGGAAACGAGACGACGGAAGTTTGCATCTGCCTCCTCGATTGATGCGTGTTGGCTCCAAATAGGCAGGCTCTTCAATTCCCCGCTGCCTAAATAAGTACAGTTAATTAGGCCATCGAATTTTGTGGCTGATTTTATTTTGCATTCTAGGTCCAAGTTGATTCTATGAGCAGAGCCCCTTTTGGTTTGCCAGTTTGCGAGGCATGAATGCTCCATGTCTCTTTATTTTCTTCACCTTTCATCAACCTACTAGTACTACTACTACTAGCATTGCTTCACAGCTCCAATGAATGCATCATGGTGGTAACACTTAGGCTGGCCATAGTGGTAAGAGCATCTCCACCGGGCGCGTTTCATATAGTTATCGACAGGGACGCCGGCACTGTCGTATGTGGGTCGTCGGCAGAGCATACTGTATTTGAGTTTGCTGCTCCCATACCGACGCCCCCCATAGTGTAACCCCAATATAAATTTAAATTTAAAATTACATTTAAAAACCAAAATTCATACTAAAATTTATATAAAAGTAACTCGAATTTAAACCTAAATAAAACTTAAACTTAATCCTAAGCTACTTGCCGCCGGTTGGGGCGCGCGACAGGCCTGCCTCATCGTCGTTCTTCGCATTTGCCGCATGCGTTCGTGCCCGCCTCTCGTCATTTGCTTCGCGCATCTGGCGGTGGAGCATGGCGGCCGGCGTCGCAGAAGATTTCCGGCGGCGCTATCCCCGCGCTTCCAGCCTTTGCCGAGAAGCCTCGTTCTCGGCGCGTCTCGCTTGCTCGCGGGCGAACGCCTCGTAGTGGTGATGAGCGTTGAGCTCGTAGAGCTTCTGTCGCTCCGCCTCCATGAGGAGGCATCCCCGCCTCCTCCGTGGCCGCTCGCTGGCGCGAGATCTCGAGGGCGTGCTCGAGGTTAGCGTCGTTGACGAACTCCCGCTGCTCCTACTTCAACCTCCGGAAGCGCCGCGTTCAACGATGCCGGGATCAACGCCTGCTCCAGGTCGGCGGGGGCCTGCGGCTGCTAGCCCCACTTCGCCGCCTCTTCCGCCGCCTCAGCTTCAGCGTCTGCAATGTAGGCCTCGTGCCACACCGCGAATCGTGGGTCCGCGTCGGGCTGCGGCTCCCGCTCCGACTGCGGTGGTGGTGGACACGGACCTACATTGCAGACGTTGTTGAGACCAAGCATGGAGTACGTCGTCTTAAGATGGCGCGGCATTTTTGAGGTGGAGAGGAGAGAATGGCGAGGCGGCGATGGTGGAGATGAGAGGATAACACCGCGGTGGTGGACGGCGTACGTACTAAAATAGTGGTGCCAACTACCCGCATTTACGGTGGCGTAGGCGACTGGACGCCGCGTGGCCAGTCGCTGCCCTCGTCGCTGCCTCGGTTTCCGCGTGGGAGACCATTAAACGCCGACAACCAACCTTCTCGAGTCGCAGCCGATGGTGGTAAAACTTAGGGAGTAATAGAGAATGGCAATGTGCACATCTATCTCTATAATGGGTAGCAATTTATACGTGATTTCATGCATTGTGTGTTATTTTGTTATGTTGTAGACTCATTTTCTCTTGTGGTACGTGATGTTGTGATAACATAGATATTTACCACCTCACTCTCTTTATTTATTTATTATCATGACATGTCAACAAAATGTCGTCTTGGGTGTGTGATGTTACTTATGTTACTGAGTACTTTAAGAAAACAAACAACTAAGAAATCCATTGGGATACGTACCTAGCGGCTCATTCGAAGATGACCTTGTCATGGACTAGGGGCGACCTTTCCTCAACTCCATTGTTTACGCCATACACTCGCCCGGACACACACTATCCGCGTGTCGATTCTACGGACAACTAGCCCACATTGGTCCTTATATGGCATATGCGATCACGGCAGCGCCAGACACGCCACATGAGCAGTTTACTTTTTACTACGTAGTTACACGAACTATCAATTTTGTTACGTAGGATTAGCAGCCATCTAGATCACCACGCCTGCGAAAATATGAATGGTGAGATGCCCTAGATGGGTCTCGATTCGTTCGGTCTACCGTACCACATGCACACCAACAGATCATGATCAAGTTGTATCTTGACATCGTATATCTTTCATGCTCTATACATAGGCACGGTGGCGGCAAAACTTGGACGGCCATATCCACCGACCATGGACCCGGATGTTCATGACGACATCATCCAAGTTCTGCGACGAGAGGAACATGGTTAGCTAGGGGAGGATTCAGTCATGGGCATCTCTGTGGTATGGTTCGCCGATATAGCGATGTCGAGGTGCACCTTTGGCATTGTCGTTTCTCGAGGAGCGACACATGAAGGCCAAATGTCGGGTAGGTGCCGCAGGGTAGTGGATGAGATGTCCAAGCATTCAATTCTTCTTTCTCTTTTTTATGTGGAGATGATGGTCGAGGCTCAAACGGCATGCAGCCAAGCCAACACGGCATAATTCTTTCTTTTCCCTCATGTGTCGTCTAATGCTGCCAACCAGCCCAACGTGTCAAGTCATCCAACATGCCATTTCAATGATAAGGTCACATCAGCCTCGCTGAAGTGGCACAGTCACAAACTAGACGACCTCATGGAAGTTTAGTACTACTAGTTGGCAGTCCGTGCATCGCGTCAACGTTAACTAGGGAGAGGGCGGGCGTTTGGCATTTCTCTCCGTTGAGCATATAATTAATGATGAATTTATTGATTTAGTACTACTCACATTGCATACTACTCCCAGGGAGAATAGCTCAAATTTGCAATCGCAGCGGAACCAAGGTAGGTGTTGATTGGCTCCAAATAGCTGTTAATCTTTCCGCTAATTTAGTTTTGGAACCGTGCCGTTCCCGGCTGAGGCCCACGCGACGAGTTGCTCCTCCTTCCCTGCATATAAACTCTTTGGTTTCACAACGCGTGCACCACCATATTCACGCCACATGCAACCGGTTGGAGGAATTATAGGGGAAGAAAAGCAAAAGGTGGGAGTGAATTTAGGAGGGCAGCCCCAGGCTGCTCCACTTAATTGTGAGAGTTAATTACGGAGTTTTTCTTCAAATCACAAATTTACCTTCTAATCCGGTATGGAGGATACAGCTAGCGTCCCTTTCTTTCCTTCTTCATTTATTTATCAGGGGAAAAAAGGAGCGCAGTTTACAGCAGACAGACGTACTTCTTTTTCTTGCCGTAGGTGACGTTTGTTGGTATCTCGATCGGAGACGAGAAGGCCAACTTAATTTGGTGTGCACTAGAGAAAAGTACAAGCAAGGAACGAACCCACCACCTACGCGGCTACGGCTACGGTCGATCTTGCGATCTGATTTCCTGGAATTTAGGAGGCGCAATAATTAGCTTCCAATCAACCCTAGTCGTGCTAGCTCGAGATGGTAGATTCAAAGCATGCATGCCCTTCCACCTACTCTCCTTAATCAAGCCATGCATGAAGGCATACCACCAGTCCATGCAATAAATTAAAGCGTATTGTAGTTAACCATCAAACTAATTACGTCTTCCATATCTGTTAGTAAGTCTTGCACGTACCTAGATTGTCAATTTGATCCATATAATACAAATTATATAATATAAAAATGATGCCATTGTAAAATATAAGATATGAAGAATCTAGTGTCATACTTGATGCAGTAGAATTAAAGAGCATGTTCGGGGCAGACTCGCTATCCCATCGCTCACTAGCTCTCTCAATGTAAGCTTGTGCCGCCTCGCTTATCCTTGTATTCCTTAGACACAATTTTGAAGTAGCACCCTTTGGGGAAAACCCTAGAATTAGACCTTAGTATGTACCTTATTCTCTAGATCTAAATCTTAATCCCTACTACTCCGTATATCAAGACCATATAGGGGTCGAAAGCCATAGATCTTTGGCGTGAAGCACCGGTATGTAAGGCTAGTCATAGTGAAGAGTAACTTAGACTAGTAACATATGCCATGTTACTAGTCTAGGTTACTAGCATTGTATCATTTATTATGTTATAGACTCATCTTGCCTTGAGGTGTGTGATGTTATGGTAACATAGCTAGTTACCACCTCACTCTTTTTCTTCATTTATTAACATGTCATGCCACCGAAATGTCTTGAGATGTGTGGTGTTACTAGCTATGTTACTCCCACTATGACCAGTCTAAAGAGTACAATCCAAGATGCAACTTTAAAGTGGCATGCCCCTTCACAAAATGGACCACCTCGTAGGAAATTTCGAAACTTAGTGGAAGACTCCAAGCCATAGAAATCAAAGCATTATTTGGAAAAACTTGACCTTTTTATGCTGATATTGTTCTCCTGACTTGTTATACCACTAACAAAGTGGAAAGTCGTATCTTGACCGGATCGCGGAGAAAACAACTCCAGATGCCCTATGTCGGCTGCCCTAATAAGGATAGGACAGGGAAGGACCCTTATTGGGACTTCAAGATGTAGTCGTTACCTCACCATCATGAAAAGACACTGCAAATACCTAAAAAGGAGTAGAACGAAAGACCTCCCATTTTGGTATGTCGCAGAGATGGAGCGGTGGCCTTGGGACATATCGTAAATCATCTTGATTTTAGACATTAAAATTTGAATCAATCCGTGTTTTTACAGTGACTGGTATCGATGTTTCTTGGTTGGTAGGGAGGGTAACGGTAAAACTGTTTACGGGTTGGTTTCACATTTGGGTACTTACAAAAATTGGGCTATCGCCATGAACAAAGCATGCTCGCACTGATGTAGCTACAGCCGGTTATGGTACAAAAATGATACATCGTTTTGTGACAATCGTATGTAGTATATCCAACTATTTTGCCTAACCCATCCAACATTACAGAAAAACACATGTAGCAATGGTGCAAATTTCTATGTATCATCATATATACACAAAAATCATTGTACCACTTTGGTCATACTTACACAACGAAAATGATATGCACATGTAACAAATCGCAACAACGCGTGTGGGACATGAACAAAAATCTGCAAAAGTTCCCCTTCCTCGACGACTGTGTCAATAGCGCCATGGCCGATTCGAGCTCGGCGGCGATGAATCCGCCATGCCGGGTGTCTGTCGGAGGGAGATCGGGTGAAGCCGGCCCCAACCATTCCACTCATTGATGCCTCACCATCTTTTGTACCGGTGGGTGTGGTGGAGCTTGTTCTCAATGGTGAGGTCGTCGTCCTCCTTTGCTCGAGGCGGCATCGGCCCGTGGTTCCGCCTACGTGGGATCTGGAGCCTACTCGAAGCGATTGAGTGGGGAAGCATGTGTCAGTGGTGGGCGAGCAAGGGATAATGCGACGGCGGCCTAGTGAGGGCGCACGCGGCCGTAACCGAGCGAGGGTGGCGATGACGGGAGCGTGCGGGGAGCTCGCAGCGGCGGCGGTGGTGGGAGCTAGTGGACGTCGCGGAAGTGAGAAGATGGGGTTGGATAAGAGAGGTACACCGGCTGTAGCTACATCGGTCTGTCGAGAAGACTTTACCTTTTTTATTGTTATAAGTTTAGGAACCCAACGAAAGATTGTGTGCTCCAAAGTCACGTACGTGTCGGAGGTGGTGTAGCAGAGCAGCGGAGTCACACGCGCGCGCGAACCCGGCCGAGTGGAGCACGGTTGGATGAGATGAGGATGATTTTGACATGCACATGCACGTGCGGATCTGAGGGATCGGATCCATCTTTCAAATATCGAACTTTGCCCAAATAAAAGCTGGCACAATCTTTATAAAAAAATACACGCAATCACAGAAAACAATATTTCAGAAAATAGTACATCACCTGCAGCAATATTTTTCTCTGAACTTCACACACTATCTCTCTGAAATGAACTTCCGTACGCACGGGCAAGTTTCCTAGTATATATATTATCTTTACCTAATAATAAAGGAGCTAAGGTTTCTGCCAAAAAATTTCGTCAACGCTTTTTTTTGGGACCGTTTTGCCCTCCCACCAAAACTTTTGCTAGGTGACACTGACTGGTTTAAAACGGTGACACCCCTAGTTTGAGGGATGCAGCATTGTGGCTGGCACAATCTTTATAAAAAAATACACGCAATCACAGAAAACAATATTTCAGAAATAGTACATCACCTGCAGCAATATTTTTCTCTGAACTTCACACACTATCTCTCTGAAATGAACTTCCGTACGCACGGGCAAGTTTCCTAGTATATATATTATCTTTACCTAATAATAAAGGAGCTAAGGTTTCTGCCAAAAAATTTCGTCAACGCTTTTTTTTGGGACCGTTTTGCCCTCCCACCAAAACTTTTGCTAGGTGACACTGACTGGTTTAAAACGGTGACACCCCTAGTTTGAGGGATGCAGCATTGTGTGAAGGAATTAATAAGGGAGCAACCTAATAAGGGAGGCACAATTGGTGGTACTCACTGGTATCATCATCTTTGTAGGTTGTGCTGAACAATTTGTACAAATTTCCTAGGAAGGCTCTGGAGCCCATATCTTTGAGCCCATATAACCTAGTTATATCCAAGAAGTAGCAGAAATTGTGTAGCAGAGCAGCGGAGTGGGCATGTATGTATATACCGTGGTAGTCGCGTAAGCATGATTAATTTCTTGTCACACGCGCGCGCGCGAACCCGGCCGAGTGGAGCACGGTTGGATGAGATGAGGATGATTTTGACATGCACATGCACGTGCGGATCTGAGGGATCGGATCCATCTTTCAAATATCTGTGGCAAGAAGGAGAGTAGTACGTATGTGATGAGATAATTAAGTTTGAGCCGTGATCAATCCATACCATACATGCACCAAGAAGGAGAAGAAGCGGAGTGCCTCTTGTTCTTTAACTAACCGACAAATAAAGAGAGAGGAAGAAGCGTAGCTAGTCGATCAAGCAAAAGAGATGCGACCGAGCGAATCCATGCGCGCGGCCGGGTGCCGAAACAATTCACGGCACGTACGTAATTAAGAGGACGAAAAAGAAAAAAGAAAAAAAAGCGGGAGGGTCCGTAATTAAGAGGGAGGATGCGGAATTCACGGCAAGGGCATGCGTATGTACGCATTAATTGTGCGTGGGGAGCCATTCCTTCGCGTAATCGATTCCAGCTGCATGCACAGTCTTGCTAGCTGGCTGGTTGTACCGCGCGGGCCAGCTGGACATGCTGAACGTGTACGGCGCGACACGAGAAGAGAAGGCTTCCCACCAATTGGTGCGGACTTCCGCCCCCGCCCTGCCCGCCTCGAGTCGTTCAGTTTGGAGTTGCAGATTAATTCGCCTCTCAAGCCAACGGGCCGGAGAGAGCAGCGTGTACCCCTCACGAGTCACGAGAAATCGATATTCCGTCGTCTGTTCCTAGAGTACGCCCCACGTCCCACGTCGCACGCGACCTGCTCGACGTAATGTCTCTGGAGCGGCGCGACACAAAGAAGGCCGCCATGTCCAGCGGCGGGGCCGCCGACCGCATCAGCGCGCTCCCCGACGAACTTCTCCACCACGTGCTCTCCTTCCTTCCGGCGCACGAAGTGGTGTGGACGTGCCTGCTCGGGCGGCGCTGGCGCAACCTCTGGAGATCCGCCCCCGCCCTGCGCGTCACCGGCGTCAAGGGGTGCTACAACTCTGGATGGTTCGTCAACTTCGTCCACACCTTGCTCCTCCTCCGCGACTCCCGCGCCCAGCTCGACTCGTTCGAGATCGACCTCGACGAGCGCGACTTCGACTTCGAGGAGTTCCTCCCCGAGAACGACGACCACGTGAACACCTGGTTCCGGCACGCCGTCATGTGCGGACCCCGCGTGCTGCTGGCGTTGCGCACTACCCATGGCGTCTTCACGGACTCGGACGACTACTGTACCCTACAACTTCTCAACGTCCCTCTCGCATCCCACCACCTCACGAGATTGGAACTCAAGCAGATGTATGTCTATGGCAGGACTCTCGATTTCTCGGGGTGTCCAGCGCTGGTTAGTCTCAGATTGGATGGATGCGACATTGACGGGAATATCTCTTCTCCGTTCTTGAAACACCTCAGCATTGTCTCCAGTTACTTTCAGACAGATCCCTTCCGCGCCAGGATCTGCTTGCCGGGCCTTGTTTCGCTGGAGCTGATAGGTGTTTTGCGAAGGGCACCGGTACTGGAAAGCAGCATGCCGCTATTAGTTTCAGCAATTGTTAGACTTCATTCGGGCTGTCATGATTCTTGCAGTAAGAATGACTTCGGGAATTGCGGTAATAGGCAGTGTTATGGTTGTCACAATTCTCAAGGTGCTGCCGATGATAGGCGTGGCGAGTCTGTCCTGTTAAAAGGATTATCGGAAGTTGCAGAATTGGAATTGTCAGCTGACTCTAAATTGGTATGCTTGCTTCAGCTTTTATCTTTTCCAAAACCAGATCCTGGTTGAGTTTCTGATAATTCATACTATGTTGCTCATACAAGCTCCGATGCAATTTATACTATTTTTCCTGAAATAATAGGGTTATTTTCCGATTTTCTAAAGATTAATACTGTGCCGTTTTAAACCTGTTGTATTGGTTTGTTGTAGTGTAGCCTCTTGAGCTAAAATTTTGCATTCCCCAATCCTTATGGTGTAATCGCATCTTGTACTACACAACTTCGGCAAACTAACGATTTTGTTCATTCGCACAGTTTATTGTCAACAGGGATTTAAAACTGTGCCCTTCATTCAACAAGTTAAAGGCCTTGTTGCTCAGCGAATGGTGTCCCGGCATTGGTAGTGACCTCAATGTATTAAGTTACTTTCTCAAATATTCACCAATTCTGGAGAAGCTCACTCTCCAACTTTCTAAGGTATTTTATTTTGTACACGAACAGCCGTGTTTTACTGAAGTTGATTACTATCCAGGATTAATCGATTATATAATTAAAAAATCTGAGTATTTTATTATAGGTACCTAAAGTTCCTGTGGAAACACAAAGAAGTTACACTCCATTGGATCAATTGATTGCATGCAGCCATCTGAAGATTGTTGAGATCAAATGTGAAGAAGTTGATTGGAGGGCTCACAAGGTTTTTATCATCTTGAGTTCCTACGGCATACCACCCGAGAAGCTCAATATCCAGAGAACTAATAGAACTTCTGGCTAATTGAGCATATTTTTTTGGGGGCAATGTTGGTTATGCTATTGATACTTATGTTACATTTGATTCAGTACCTACGTACCAATGGGTGTAATCATACTTCTTATAAAGAAAAACCCCACTAACTACAATTAATATTAGTCTATCTCTACATGCAAGCCATCCGCATCATCTATTCCATTACCCAATCAAATATCCCCAGTAACATTCATTATTGATGTATCCTTAATTGCATGCAAGCTATCTATGTCACCATTTTTTGATTAAAATGTCCACATAGCTAATTTATAGCCATCAAATATAAAAAATAATGTGAATTAAATTTAGCATTTCAACTTTTTTGGAAAATTGAATATTGCATACTTCTACAGATAATTCATATTACATATGTATTATACCATTTCATTTAGACAATATAATTTTTAGAAGATTCCCGCTGCAATTCACGGAGTATCCTTCTAGTTTATATACCAAGATATACTCCATGCTGACAATAAACTGCGTGAAGGAACACTATCGTTAGAATTTGCCACTAGAAAATGTAATTTTCGAGAAAGTTTCAACACTAATTAACCACTAGAAAATAATTGTTAGAATTTTCATGTACATGGAAAGGATAGATGGCCTCTAATCCCTACGTCTCGTATAGAGGAAGCAAAACATTTAAAACTAAATGTATCCATGCTACTAAAATATTGTGTATGACATATGGTTAGAACCAACTGTTAGTTCTGAGGTGTATCCATGGACTTAGCTCAGCGCCCCCAATTTCTGAAGTTTCGTGAAGTCCAGGAATTTGCCATGGCGAACAAGTTGGTTAACAAATCAGTTCCACAAATGGACATGTTCTTATTCCTTAATTAACTTTCTTTCATCAGGATTTCGAGTTATTTTTTTGTATTTTCAGCGCTATCCAGAAGTTAACTGGAAGTGAAGGATACTACTACTTCAGCCCTACTCAGAACCAGACTTTCTTTTAATTTTCTATTTGGAGAAGAACAAGAAAGATTGTTTTATTCTAGTATCATCGGCAGGCTGTTTATCATCAGAACGTTCAAAAAGAATGAAAGAAGCACAGACGCAGCCTGTTGGAGAGAGTTGTTTTGTCAACTAGGGCTACCGGCTACGTTATTGTAGCTAATCACGTCATGCAGCACGCAGTATCCTCTGATCTTGTCAAGAGCCGAAGCGATTCAAAAAAGCAAAAAGTTTGGCTAGCTTGGTTTGACCCATGCTAGAATGTCGCCTCATCTGCTCCTCTCCAGTGCTTAAATCGCGCCCATGACTTGCTCCTCTTCCGTGCTTAAATCGCGCCCATCACTAGTAGAAAATAAGGCCTTCGTCCTCTTGGACCTTTAGTCCCGGTTTAAATACGAATCGGAACTAATGGGTCCTACTAGTCCCGTTTCAACCTAGAAAGCCTTAGTCCTGGATTATTTGGAACCTTTACCAACTGAGACCGAAGGGGTAAAGGCATGATGCCTCCGGGGCAAACGTCTTTAGGGCTTTTTAGGTTTTTTCGCTCCCCACACACCTCCGTGTACAACTTTAGAAAATATAAAATAAAATGATACAAAATTCAAAAAAAAAAAATCTTTTGAGATTCATGTATGTTACGCAACCTACTATTAGGGGAAATTAATAAATTGACTTTCAACTTCTTTTTGCAAAAAAAGTTTAGAAAAAGGTAAAATGGCTTTTTTGGTTGCATAAGAAGTCGGAAAAAAACTTATAATATATCAAAATAATTGTGGGAAAAAGTTACATCCGAATTCACCCGGGTTTACCTGGTTAGCAAATTTTTAGATTCTCAAAACTCCAAATAAAAATATGAAAGCTGGAAGATTTTAATTTTGGCCAAAAATTCAGGATTTTATATTTTTGAAAATTTTAAATTAGTAATTGCATCCTGCATAAAGATTACTAACTTAATCATAAAGTTAGCCAATTTTTAGATTTTCAAAATTTTAGGTTTGGCAAAAGAATTTAAAAAATTAATTATTGTTACAAATAAAGAAAGTTAATATTTATTTATTTATTCAAGATTATTGTTACATCTTTAATTTTGTTTATTAAAAAAATTAATTGAAATTTAAACAATAAAGAAGTGTGATATCTGATACGTCTCCAACGTATCGATAATTTCTTATGTTCCATGCTACTTTATTGACAATACCTACATGTTTTATACATACTTTATATCGTTTTGATGCATTTTCTGGAACTAACCTATTAACAAGATGCCGAAGCGTTCCTGTTTTCTCTGTTTTTGGTTTCAGAAATCCTAGTAACGAAATATTCTAATCGGACGAAATCAAGACCCATTCCTATTTTTCCAAAGCATCCAACACCCGAGAGCGGAGGGGCCCGGTGGGCCCAGATGACATGGTGGCGCGCCCAGGCCCTGGCCGCGCCACCCTATGGTCTCGTCGCGTTGACCCTCCCGCGCCGCCTCTTCGCCTATAAAGCCCCCGCATCGAAAACCCTTAGGGAGGAAGCCACGATACGAGAAAAGTTCCAGAGCCGCCGTCATCGAAGCCAAGATCCGGGGGACAGGAGTCTCTTCCGGCACCCCGGAGCGGGGAAGTGCCCCCGAAGGCTTCTCCATCGACACCGCTGCCATCTCCACCGCCATCTTCATCACCGCTGCTGCTCCCATGAGGAGGAGTAGTTCTCCATCGAGGCTCGGGCTGTACCGGTAGCTATGTGGTTCATCTCTCCTATGTAGTTCAATACAATAATCTCATGAGCTGCCTTACATGATTGAGATTCATATGATGATGCTTGTAATCTAGATGTCATTATGCTAGTCAAGTGGGTTTTACTTATGTGATCTCCGGAGACTCCTTGTCCCACGTGTGTAAAGGTGACAGTGTGTGCACCGTGTGGGTCTCTTAGGCTATATTTCACGAAGTACTTATTCACTGTTGAAGAGCGTAGTGAAGTGCTTATTTATATCTCTTGATGATTGCAATGTGTTTGTATCACAATTTATCTATGTGCTACTCTAGTGATGTGTTATTAAAGTAGTTTTATTCCTCCTGCATGTGTGCAAAGGTGACAGCGTGCACCGTGTTAGTACTTGATTTATGCTATGATCATGATCTCTTGTAGATTGCGAAGTTAACTATTGCTATGATAATATTGATGTGATCTATTCCTCCTACATATGCATGAAGGTGACAGTGTGCATGCTATGCTATTACTTGGTTTAGTCTTTTGATCTATCTTACACTTAAGGTTACTTAAACATGAGCATTATTGTGGAGCTTGTTAACTCCGGCATTGAGGGTTCGTGTAATCCTACGCAATGTGTTCATCATCCAACAAAAGTGTAGAGTATGCATTTATCTATTCTGTTATGTGATCAATGTTGAGAGTGTCCACTAGTGAAAGTGTAATCCCTAGGCCTTGTTCCTAAATACCGCTGAGTTACTACTGCTTGTTTATGTTTTACTGTGTTACTATGCAATACTACCACCATCAACTACACGCCAGAAGCTATTTTCTGGCACAGTTGCTACTGCTCATATATATTCATACCACCGTATTTCACTATCTCTTCGCCGAACTAGTGCACCTATTTGGTGTGTTGGGGACACAAGAGACTTCTTGCTTTGTGGTTGCAGGGTTGCATGAGAGGGATATCTTTGACCTCTTCCTCCCGAGTTCGATAAACCTTGGGTGATCCACTTAAGGGAAACTTGCTGCTGTTCTACAAACCTCTACTCTGGAGGACCAACACTGTCTACAGGAAAGGAGGGGGAACGTAGACATCAAGCACTTTTCCCGCCGTTGCCGGGAGGAAAGGTAAAAGGTACTGACACTCATCTCGGCTACTAAGCTATTTTCCCGGCGCCATTGTGTACTCGAAGCTATTTCCTTTAGACTCTGCAATTGCGACATTTGGTTTCTTGTTTACACTAGTTAGGCATAATGGAAAACAACAAAAATATGAGAGATCTTTATGAACTTTATCTTGAATTAGGACATGATGTGTTTGAAGAAAGAATTAAAAAACCCATGGAACTTTATATGCATGATAATGGGAATGTTATTAGTATGAATGCTTTGAACACCATTGTTGCTAATGCTATGGAAAATTCTAAGCTTGGGGAAGCTTTGATGAGCATGATATTTTTAGTCCCCCAAGCATTGAGGAGAAAATTTACTTTGATGATACTTTGCCTCCTATTTATGATGATTATAATGATAGTAGTCTTTTGTTACCACCTATTATGGAGGATAAATTTGATTATGATTACAATATACCTCCTATATTTGATAGCTACTTTGTTGAATTTGCTCCCACTACAACTAATAAAATTGATTATGCTTATGTTGGGAGTAGTAATTATTTTATGCATGAGACTCATGATAAGAATGCTTTATGTGATAGTTATATTGTTGAGTTTGCTCATGATGCTACTGAAAGTTATTATGAGAGAGGAAAATATGGTTGTAGAAATTTTCATGTTACTAAAACACCTCTCTATGTGCTGAAATTTTTGAAGCTACACTTGTTTTATCTTCCTATGCTTGTTACTTTGCTCTTCATGAACTTGTTCATTTACAAGATTCCTATGCATAGGAAGCATGTTAGACTTAAATGTGTTTTGAATTTGCCTCTTGATGCTCTCTTTTGCTCAAATACTATTTCTTGCAAGTGCATCATTAAAACTGCTGAGCCCATCTTAATGGCTATAAAGAAAGAACTTCTTGGGAGATAACCCATGTGTTATTTTGCTACAGTACTTTGTTTTATATTTGTGTTTTGGAAGTTGCTTACTACTGTAGCAACCACCCACCGCGCGGCCACCGGCGCCATTGCAGCCGACGCACCCCAGCGGAGCGCAGCCGCCGCCGCCAGCGCCCAAGGGCAATGTGGTAGGCGCCAAGCGGTCGGCTGCGGCGGCTGCTCTCCCAAAAGTCACAAGTCACACACGATACCCGCACGCGGTAGGTGAAGATTGGCTTCTATTTATAGAAGGGTGCCAGGTTCAAATTTTTATGAGGGAAAACTATGAGATAATGCTAAGCGGGAAATGAAATGAGATTTCACCGATTCCCTCCTCATCTTTGTTGCTTGATGAAACAGATGGACGGACGAGATGAGTGGTGCCATGGATTGATGACATGGCAGTTGGTCTTGGGAAATAAATTAAGACATTAATTACGTGACACGTAGGTAGTAATTTCTGGACGGTTCATTCTTTCTAAAGGCTATTTATGGCGTTGACCTTTTTTTAAGGATCTAGACAGACACGCTCCATCGCTTCACCTTATCTATCTGTTCTCTAGGTTTGCATGGTATCGTTTCTTTCCTATCTATCCGTTGTGTGGGTTTGCGTATGGTACCGTTTCTTGCTTGGGCGCAGGAATTAGTTAGTCCCAAACCTGCTAGCTATTTGTACCGTGTAGATATCGATTAAAATATATTTATTTATGCTGATCAAACTCTAAAGCAATTCATATGGATTGGCAATTCTACCGCAAGTTCAACAGTTTCCTTCCGTGGTATAGATTGGAGTACATGTATTTTTCTTTTGTATGGTTTCACTTCCAATCAGCAGCCTCGCGCCAAACGACTACTTTACTTCACAACACAAATACACAACTGAGAAACCGTTGATCATCGAACAAGTGATCAGCTTAGCAATCGTTGAAAAATGAGAAATTACAAGTTTACAACACATCAGGAAGTTCTTATTGATAATTGAAAAGATTCTAGGCAGTTCTAACTGATTAATCCAATTTTTGATTTTACAACTTGTTGCTGAGCCGGGAGTTCAAGAAATAAATAGTAGCTTCAGGATAATTATTACAAAATGCTAAAATGGCTGTGTAAACATGAGAACATATGCCAGTAGCCACCATGGTCTTGCACTTCAAGCATGCATCAATATCATCGTGTCCCACGATGATTAGGATCTTCTCATCAGGAGAGCAACAACTCATAATTTACAACTTACTTGCAATATTGGTATCCATCAATACACAAGTCACCACAGAGTGTAATCTCCGACCACAAATTCCTGGAACGAACTTCACCACAGCATGCTTCTTAAGCTCAGAACACACATGCACAGGCAATCAATAGTTGTAGTCAAGAGAAAACAACGCGGGTCAGCATGCACTAAGTGGAAAATAACATATGCACATGCAACAACTTAGCCACATAATCCAAACTCTAGTTTTTCTTACTATGGTTCTCCTCTTGGCCTAGCATAAAATTATGTCCTGTTGTCCATGTTGACAACCAGATAAGATACACATTTTAGGAGAAACACAACTAGATAAAAGATACACGCTCTTTCTACTACTGCTAGTCTGCTACCCAAACAAATCAGGAAAAAACAATAGCAATAGGATGTTTATATCTTCCTGCAAAGCTTTGGAAAAATTTCGCCTTTCAACCATCCAGTCATTGTTGGAAGACCAATTCAAACAATTACAGTGGCCGACCACAAGTTCAAGTACAGTAGCTTTGCATGCTAGCTTTTCGCACTAGCTGCTGCGCTAACCAACCAGACTAGAATATTAGCACCAGAATAGCACTAGGTTTCGTCTCCAAAATACATCTTAGCACAACCATAATTAGTACCAATACATACATCTCAGTAAAACCATTGATGAATAAAGAATATCACAGATCCTGATGCACTAGGAAGTCTAGAATAACATGGTCCCACTCTTCTTCACAATTTCCAAGTCCAAACTCACGCAATGTAGGCATCATTCAACATGCTCGTTCACTCAACTTCAACCTAGATAAATCTAAAAAAAAATCAGCTATTGACCATCACAATAGCAAAAACGAGAACTTAGGTGCCAATTAAGCGTGTACGGGAAATTCATTTGAATATCTACACAACCTCTCCTTTTGCATCTGAAGAGTAAACAAGAAAAACACAAGCTATTACAAGCCAAGAAAACAAGAAATAACTACATTACATTTAGATGGACACCAAGCATGAATGGAACATGTATTAGCAGGACACCGACCTGCCAGGTCCATTGATATCAATACCCCGAGATGGCATGCCCAAGTGCACATGCATAC
This sequence comes from Lolium multiflorum, assembly GCA_030979885.1. NCBI lineage: Eukaryota > Viridiplantae > Streptophyta > Magnoliopsida > Poales > Poaceae > Lolium > Lolium multiflorum. Next base: position 286,985,397 of record CM061748.1, read on the forward strand.
ATCAAAAATCTAATAACACAAGAAGGATAGCTATTATTAAAAATTAAAACAGAACAATCAAGCGTCTCTAGGCTTACCACATAAGCAAATATTTAGTTATCGCTACTGAAGGCACATCAAGGAATGGGAGAGGGTGCCGATAAAAAGCCTGTGAAGATGTAGGAAAATTGTGAGACCATATTGTTTGCAAAATACAAGGTGTATGATAGTATAAGAAAGTAAGAAACCTGAAGCAATAAACTTGGGCACAACCAAATAGACCTCTATGCTAAGCAAGTAGCCGAGTCTAAAAGAATGAAACGCCTAGTAATCTACATTGTTTCAAGTTTTTCTACATCTATCTTTCAGCAATTGGGAGTGGCCTCCCGTCGTTTCATCGCCGTTGTCAAGCAACTAGAGCAACATTAGGTGTGCATCTTTAGCACTAGCGCATTTTATCTACAAAATGTCGTAGGGGTTATATTTCAATCTTTCAAAGATGAATTTTCTAGAAAGTCAAAGCACATGGGTAAGATTGCCCTGCCAGATGTATACATATAGTTAACTTCCCATGATGTTGTATATGGGACCAAACTTAATATGTCCTTGTTTGATCACAAACAAGATAGCACCCAAGTCAGCTTCCAAGTAATGTAATGGTGGTACCATACCAAACGTCGTAACAAGATTTACTGAAAACTAGAACCATAAGACTCACCAATAAGGTTATGAGATGGCATATACAAACGTACCAGCTAGATTGCTTCAACACTTGTCCTCATTCCTTCTTTCATGTTGCTTCCATATGCCAAAGTAATTAGTAAGTTTATCTACTTGACAGAGATAAGAAACATACTACTTAGTAAAGGAGCCAAACTATTCAGGGGAAGCTTAAGAAACAAAACAGAAAGTCCATAAATTTTGCTATCAATAGAAGAAACATGAAAGCTTGTATATGAATTTACTTTATGACACAACTTGACATTCCAGGCCAGGTTACCAAGAAATTATCATGTTTAACTATTGTTACGCAATGCAACCTAATTTTTAGTTATATCCTTGCAGAAAATTGGACCATCCAAGCCCCATTATTATTGAAGTTTCCCTCCTACACACATCTAGTAGAGGAAACACAAAGCAAATATAACCCATGAAACAAGAGGGAATAGCACAAAGCATACACATCAATATAATGCACAATTAGATAGGACAAAACATACACATGATAAGCAGGTTAAGTGGTACTTCTGGATGCTATATGCACAACATGAACAAAATAATCCGCAATAGGGTGTTGCTAGTCAAGTAGTTGGATTTCTGCTAACATGCACAAAAGATGATATACGCCTGCTGAACAATTAGATGTTCAGAATAGGGATAATGAAGGCATTCACAAAATCAAACATTATACAAGAAGCATTAATAAAATAAACTATGGAACGGGTATTAGAAATGAAAATGTATTTGCTAACATCCACTGCCTTCCACGATCATGTGCGGTTCCCCAAATGAGTTACTTGAGTGCATGTGGTGCAAATTTATTCTTGGTCGTTAGATTGTGCATTCATGACGTGCTGAAAAACAAATTATTCCATCAATTACTAAATAATCACCTATTCTCAGCTATATGTCTGAAATATAGTTTGCAATGCATGACTAATTCATGCACCACACAAATTACCAGGCAGTAGATGGTGTGCAAGGGTTGTAACCATGGTAAATAGCCACTTTGTTTCTTTTTTCAAATAATAGGACAATTTTCCATCTTTCATACGTAGCATAAAAACATTACAAAGAAGCCAAACTGTATGGTATATACAAATAATCGAACAGAATCCAAACAAGCATCATGGCAAACAACAAGGACTAATATGTTGCTTCTTAACTAATTTGCATAGTACCAGACCACTATTTGAATATGCATAGCAGACATACATAACCTGGAACTTCATACTAATGTGGTGAATCGTGCTAAGTTACTAACTAAACATAAACTTAAGCTATGCTAGAGCCAAGCAATTTTTCAGACTTGATTCTACAGACTCTATGTAGAGAAACTTCATCAGGAGAAAAGAATCTAAAAGCTCCAGAATAATACCACCTAGATTCAAAGGACAGCAAGTAACTCACAATATTACTACCAAGTTTAGACTTTATCTTGCCATTGGTGTGCAAAGCAGAATCAGGGATAATATAAGCGGTAGTGCCACCACATACCAGATATTATCATCAACCAGACCATCTTCGAAGGCAAATCAAACCTTGTGTTGCCACATTTTCAATCAGGGTCTGCTCACAGTTGTTTTCACCAACAGCTGATCCAACGGTTTGATCCTGTAAATATATGAAGTATCGAGTTAAATTTCAAGAGCTGATCCAACACTAACTATTGCAATGCCCGTTGCAGTTATAGCACTTTAAGCCAAAAAAAAATTAAAATTGCAAGATCATGACAAAAACAACAAGTGAATTTTAGTTGCTACCTAGTATCCACTTTTAACTTAAACAAGCTTATCTTGTAACTAAGAGAATAAATAATTAATAGAATGCACACAATCTAGCACTGGAAATAGATGTAAATGCAGGATTAACACCTAATTGTGGTAGAAATGACACCATAACCATAACAGTTAAGCAACGATTTCAAAATTTTACCAAGACACATGACCTAGAGCACAATGCGTGCGCCGATGAGCGGCAAGGCAGCATAGGCCTGAGCGGAGGAATAATTACACCTTGTAGGCATGTGCAATTAGAAAGGCGATAAAACCATTAAAATGGGTGTTAATGGCATGTGCAGCTAAGGCAACAAGCCATTTATTTGTCCAAGAAAACACATGCATTATTAGTGTGACTAAAAAACCATTACATTAGTAGTGTAACTGCAATTACATTATTAGAAACCGGTAGGCTGCAGAACCATTATATTATTAGTGTGACTGAAATTTTGGGTAAATGGGTATCAATCGAAGTAGGATGTTAAGTCAGTTATGACCATTAATTCTATCAGGATGATAATTCAGACACGATGACAAGATTGCAACTTGAGAATAGAAATATCTTGCACTCCAAAGTTAGTTGCTGCAGGGTGAGACACCACAGTGCCAACGATAATGAACAAATTAACAGTGATACGTTTTTAGGATCTTTTATCGGCAAAGAAATCACCGCAACAGTCGAAAACTGTTCCAAGCTATCACCTTCTATACTGGTGGTAACTAGACAAACAATGACTGGTGCACGACAATTGACAGAGTAACAAAGTTCAAATAAATACTACATGCAGCTGTTGTCCGGGATTAATAATAGAGTAACACATGAAACAATCATAGAGATGAATGATTTATACCTCCATGTAGCAACGACTGTACCAGCTATCAGACTAGGTCGCCAGTTAGGTCCGAGGCAGAGGCGCACCACGCGCCTCTCAACGTCCAGGAAATGAAGAAAGCTCGAGAAGGAGGGTGCACAACATAAGCACAGCGCCAGCAAGAGCCTCGCTGCAATGACCACCCGCCAGCAAGTTACAAACACCTCTCGGATTTTGGTCCAGGCAACGGTGAAATCTCGAGCAGGAGGGTGCACAGCGTGGCGTCGGTACCAGCAAGAGCATCACTGCGATCACCACTCACCGGTGAGCTACACTGCGCCTCCCGCTCAATCTCTCTCCCACAGGTTCTCAAAGATGATATTTTTCTACAAATCTGAATGAACAATTCATCGAAGCTACAAAACTAAAGTAAAAGTGTAAGTGCACTTAACGAAAGAAACACAACAGGCACACTCATGCACACAGATTAGAAGTGGCAGAGTAGTGCTCCATCAGATTGCCATAATATAAACACAGTTTTACACATGACAATAGAGACAATAGAGTGAAACAACAAGCATTTCTCAAATATGATTAGCACTCTAGCATGCTGAAAAAATATAGCAATACAGCCAGCTCCACATGGTTTACTTTCCCTTAGCATCAGCAAAAACAACCAGCTAACGGATACTTCCTTGATAGGAGAGCCTAAGCCACACGCACACCACAATACTAATGCAGCTGAAGCAGAACAGAGCATGAAACATGCTATACAAATCAAAGCGACGGGAAGAAGATGGCACGGAACGCAACAAAGCATTGCTCCAGATGTAATCAGAACTTACCCTCAGCTGCAACGACCGAGCAGTTACTCCAATAGACAAAGCGATCCAGTGTAGGCGGCGATTTGATTCATCCCAGCCCTTCCATTGACCTAACCCAAGTGGTCAGGCTAGTGGCATGAGCACCGGGCAAACAGTGTCCGACATTGGTGTCCATCACTGCGCCACGTTGGATCCAAGCGGTGCTCAAGAAATTCTACAAAATAGGCAAATGAATGCATGAAGTTTGTATGTGACCGAGTAGTGCTCTTACTCTGCAATGACCTCTGCTCCAATCAAATCCCTGCTGGGGTAGCTGTAGTAGATGAGATTTGGCACCATTCTGTTTCCCCTGAACACCTGAAGCAGTAGCTGCTGCACTCCCATGTCAAATTCTCGAACCAAATCAAACAAGGGGCAGAGGCGGGCCATGCTATAGTGAGAAGTGAAAAACAGGTTCAAGGGTACAATAAAGGAGTTGACATTACTGACCTAGTTGAGAAGTTAAGTTACAAAAGGCTAATGAATTTTCAACCATGTAGCCCAAACAATCTCCTTTTCGACATAAACATCATAATCTGGAAGAATCTGAAGTACCTTAAATCAAGGAAATTAATGGTTGCTCAAAATCTTAAGAGGAAGAAATATTAGCTTAAAGAAACCAAATTGAAGAGTACAATCACACCTCCCCTCATACAAGTACCCGAGAAGTAGACATCACTAGCAGCATACTGAAGTTTTTTTTTAAACCTTTGACTGCAGGGGAGGCCCCCACAGCATCCTTTATTAAAACCCACAAAACAGACTGTACAGGAATACATACCAAAGATACATCAATACATACCAAAGATACATGGATATGCAACCAACATAATTTGAGTTCAGTTATTTGTTATAAAAAAAACTTCTATTTCATAGGCATCTAGATTAGCATAAAGCAAGAAACTTCAAAATGAGCATAAGGTTCTAGAATTTTTCATATACAAGCATAGCTCGTTCACAACATGAAAAGGATTACAATGGAGAACCTAAGCATATCAACTTTACAAATATAAGCATAACTAGATGACTCATTACAGTTCCAACACTTGAAACAAATAATTATAAAATTGCATGATGATCATGCAAAAGAAAAACAAGTGCATTTTAGTTGCTAGCTAGTATCCACTTTTAACTAAAACAAGGTTGCTCTAGAAATTAAGAGAATACCTTAATTAATTGGAATACACACTAGCTAATAGAAATAGAGATAGTTCTGGGGAAAAATAAGGATTAACACATCACTATGGTAGAACCAAGCATCAAAACAACACAATTTTAAAAGATGAACAAGACATGACCCAAAGCATAATGCGTACAACGATGCGCAGCGAGCAAGCGATGGCCCTAGCTGCTGAATCCAGGAGAGCGGTAGAATAATTACACATTCTAAGCAAATTAGAAATGCAGAAAAATGTTACCTATCAGCAAACAATAGGACACGAACAACAATGATACAACAACTTCAAGTACTACACAAAAACTCTCACAAATAAGTAACAAACTGAATAGGTAACAAAATAAGGCAACCAAGATTCAGTATATAGGTAATAAAAGCTTCAACATAAATATAATGGTGTAGGGCTACCAATACACTGTCATGGGACTACAGTTAGGAATTTTCGATTTCCCTAGAACAGCTAATCTGTATCAGGATTACAGCTGAGATGAGAATATAACATCCAATCAACATGGTACATATCAGTAGTAGGCCTAGTTGATCAGCATGGAATACGAAAAGATTAACAGAGCCAAACCATGAGTCACAGGGGCACATAAACATGTCAAGTAGGACAGCTTGATCAACAATGTCTAGCACAACACGCGCGCACGGACGTGACACAGTGGCCATGACCCAGAGTACCATCTCAAGACACAAACTCCTCCATAATCTACTCCTCCCATTGAGAAACATGAAGCGCATAGATCACCATCTGCAACAACCATACCAAACCACCACGGTGGGAGAGAGAGATTACCTAGACAACGTACCACGAGGAAGCCATGGTCATCAACGACCAAGCAGCAGGACACAAAGATACATGGATATGCAACCAATATAATTTAAGTTCAGTTATTTGTCATGAAAAGACTTCTATTTCATAGGCATCTAGATTAGCATAAAGGAAGAAACTTCAAATGAGCCTAAGGTTCTAGACTTTTTCATATACAAGCATAGCTGGTTCACAACATGAAACTGATTATAATGGAGAACCTAAGCATGTCAACTTTACAAATACAAGCATAACTGGCTCATTACAGTTACAACACTTGAAACACATAATTCTAAAATTGCATGATCATGCAAAAGAAAAACAAGTGCATTTTAGTTGATAGGTAGTATCCACTTTTAACTAAAACAAGGTTGCTTTAGAAATTAAGAGAATACCTTAATTAATTTGAATACACACTAATAGCAATAGAGATAGTTCTGGAAAAAAAGGATTAACACATCAATATGGTAGAACCAAGCATCAAAACAACACAATAACAATCAAGCACAATTTTAAAAGATGAACAAGACATGACTCAAAACATAATGCATGCGCCAATGAGCAGCGAGGCAGCGATGACCCCAGCTGCTAAATCCAGGGGTAAGTAGAATAATTACACCTTCTAAGTATATTAGAAATGCAGAAAAATGTCACCTATCAGCAAACCCTAAGACACAAACAACAATAATACAACAGTTTCATGTACTAAACAGAAACCCTCACAAATAAGTAACGACCTAAATATGTAACAAAATAAGGCAACCAAGATTCATTTAATATAGGTAATAAAGCTTCAACAAAAATATAATGGTGTAGGGCTACAATACACTCTCATGGGACTATAGTTAGGAATTTTCGATTTCTCTAGCTAGAAGAGCTAATCTCTATCAGGATTACAGCTGAGATGAGAAAATAACATCCAATCAACATGGTACATATCAGTAGTAGGCCTAGTTGATCAGCATGGAATATGAAAAAATTAACATAACCAAACCACGAGTCACAGGAGCACATAAACATGTCCAGTAGGACAGCTTGATGAACAATGTCTAGCACAACATGCACAGACAGACGTGACACAATGGCCATGACCCAGAGCACCATCTCAAGACACAAACTCCTCCTTGATCTACTCCTCCCATTGAGAAACAGGAAGCACATAGAACAACATCTGCAACAACCATACCAAACCACCAGGGTAGGAGAGAGAAAGATTACCTAGACAACGTACCACAAGGAAGTCATGGTCATCAACGACGAAGCATCAGGCCACAAGGATATTATAGTGGCATTCTCTCCGGGGGCATCACCAGCTTGCCGCTGCAGATGATCTGAGAACCCCATGGGGGACCAGCCGCGGAAGCTCTTCCTGCAGGTGGTGCCAAATCAGTCACTTTGGACCCCACACTTTTGACCACCAATGCTGCAACAAAATTATACTAATGCACTTGTACTAAATTCCCCAAATATTATTGTGCATTCAAGACTAGATATGTAAAAGAAGCAAAACTTCAGGAAGAATGACACTGCAATACAAGGACCTCTAAAGCCAACTATTTATGTAGAAGCAACACCATCTGGGAAAAAACAAGGACTAGAAGAGTAGTGATGCATGTTTGTACTATGCTATGCAACATTATTCAAGATGTACTATTCATGAGTAAGAAGGTATAAATACTTCTAAAAAAATGGTCAACCATATATAATTGAGTATTTAAACTTCACCTAACTAAAAAGATCAAAAGATTTGGTTAAAGTGTTAACCATGCATGTTCGTGTACTTACAGGCTCCAACCAAATTTTGAATTAGGAAGATCAGATATCATTCAGGGGAGATCCTCACAACTATAAATGAATATCTTGTTGATACACAATCCGAGCTTTTTTTTTTGCATATTTAAGGAAGACGACTAGGATTAAAATAAAATAAAAACTGCTCTGGTTCATGGTGTTGTGGGGTCTCATCTCCACCTCCGTCGTCGGTCTCGACAACAGTGGTTTCGGGAGATCTTTTCTGAAGTTCTGCACAGTGGATCACAGGGGCATGTTTGTAATTTCTGTCTTTTTCGGTGTCCTCTGTGTAAAGCGTTTGGTGAGCTATGTTTCTGGAGCGTTATGTACGTGCTTGCGTGTTTTAACCTACCAGATGAATGAATGGACACGTGGTATCTCTCAAAAAAGCAAATTGTTGCAAGAGAATCACCAAACCACAACAACTCATTATAATATATCGTACCCATTAAGACATAACACTAGTGTGCAACTGGTGGTTGAATATAGCCACCACAGACACAAGCGCCATTGACTAATTGATCATACAAAAGCATCCAAAACCAGGGTACATCATTTTGTACAGCTAACATGTGTACTAGAAACACCTAGAGATGTTTTCAAATTCATTAATTCAGTATCACGCTTTTTTATAGACAAGATGGAACTGATTATGTTTACCCTCTGACTACACTTGTCACACTGTCTTAAGCACTGACATGGTTTATAAAATTCAGATATCTTAAAAGGGTTTTTCTTTCTTAGAAATTAGTCTACTTCCGCTGACTTCCTTTTCTACAAAATCTTGTTGAGTAAGCATTTCAAGCACGCCTCGTAAACTACTTCATCCTAGAAATGAACCGCATAATGCTTGTTGTCAGCTCTCTACCGTCAGGTGATCTTGTTAGTTGCTTATTTTCTTGCATCTTGGCCTTAGAAAACAATACATACATTTTAATCAGAAAATAGTTATCCAACTCATCTTGATAACACAGATTGGTATCTCACGATCTAGGGAACAATGGTACTATACTGACAGAGAGAATTGGTACTAAATGCCCCAAATACTAATGAGTGTTGAATCAATCAGAAGCTGAACATTGGAATCGATCTAAGCCAAGTATCTTCCGTATGTCAGCTGAACATGACTTCCCATGAAGAGAAAAAAAACTCAAGCTAATTAATCTCTCCTCTACAACTTGCTTGTCTCAAACGCATGGTCACCTTAGAGCACATCGGAGCAGAACATGTGAAGAAAACATGTACGTTTGCGGGGCTCCCTCGAGCTGGAGGTCGGACTGACTGCCTACTCTTGGCCGCCAGGCCGTCCCCGACCCCTCCCCTTGTGTGTTGCCCACTCGCAGCTCATAGCGGCAATGGAAGATGAAGACGCATCGGAGGGAGGGAGGAAGAGGGACTGACCGAGGAGAAGTCGACACGGGGTCGACGGTGAAGCCCTCCCTCCATGGATTGGAGGCGGAAGGTGCCCGGGGACTGCAAGGGGTGGTGCTTCATGGCGCAAGGAAGCAGAAGAATGCCGCGACCGACGCATTGTCCGACAAGGCCCCAGCCGGAGCAGTGGAGGGCGGAGCCACGTCGTCCTGGACGACGAGCCGACAGGGGTGCTGCTAGGGAAGCGGCGTTGGGTGGGTGGGGGCTGGCAAAGGGAGAGGCTGGGGCGGCGCGGGTGAGAAGACATGACAGGATTCGGGAGAGAAGAGGAGGAGGCGGTTTCGGCTGGAAACGAGACGACGGAAGTTTTGCATCTGCCTCCTCGATTGATTCGTGTTGGCTCAAGTGCAGTTAATTAGGCCATCGAATTTCGTGGCTGATTTTATTTTGGGTTCTGGGTCCAAGTTGATTCTATGAGCAGAGCTCCTTTTGGTTTGACTGTTTGCGAGGCATGCTCCATGTCTCTTTAATTTCTTCACCTTTCTAACTGTATCATTTTACTTGACAGCAGGTACAACAATGCCAATAAGCCGGCTGTAGCTTTTTCCATGTCATCAAACTCCAACGTGGAAGAGAACAGAGTAGAGAGAGGATAGTGAGCCCTACAGTATCGCCCGGCTCTAGCACTTCCACCGAGAAAAATTTACCCGCATGCAGCCCAGGACCAATAGAATCCATGCATTGGGTAATTAAGTCTTAATTAAAGCCAACTTAGCAGCCATCTAATAGCTATTCTATTATATGAGTGGGCTTTTTGTTGACTCAAGACTAGAATGACCTGGCATAGCTATATAGCCGGCATCAGTCTCTCTTATTAATCTTGCTCTGACAGCCCATGCATGCAAAATGCTGATGTGACAGTGTAATTGTAGAAATCAAGCATCGGATATGAAGGAAGATGATCAAAATACTCTATATTTAATTTTGTATCTGAGAGCAGACATGATATGGCGGAGACGAACTGAAGCTTCTACAGCTCTCTAATTCACCCCCTTCAGATATACATCTTGTAGTTATACACTTTAGTCTCTTAACATGTTCCTATTTACAACTAGGTCCTACAACACTCCCCCTCAAGATGGGGTGAATGCATCATATAGCCCCATCTTGCTACATAAATTAGAAAATACTTTTTCTGGTAGAGCTTTAGTTAAGATATCAGCCAGTTGATCAGAAGAACACACATATGGCATGCAGATAATTCCATGATCTAGCTTTTCCTTGATAAAATGTCGGTCAATCTCAATATGCTTCGTTCGGCCATGTTGCACTGGATTGTGAGCAATATCAAGAGCGGCCTTGTTATCACAGTATAATAATAATGGCTTATACTGAAATAACCCCAACTCCATTAAAAGAATTTTCAACCATAGCACTTCACATACCCCATGTGCCATAGATCTTAACTCTGCTTCAGCTGTAGATCTAGCCACCACATTTTGCTTCTTGCTGCGCCAAGTGACCAGGTTGCCTCCAACAAAGGTGCAATATCCTGAAGTAGATCTCCTATCATCCAGTGATCCAGCCCAGTCTGCATCAGTATAACATTCAACTTGCAAATTACCATGTGAAGCATATAATAAGCCCCTACCAGGACACCCTTTAAGGTAGCGGATTATTCTCATAACTGCGTTAAGGTGATGACTTCGGGGATCATGCATGAACTGACTAACCACACTCACGGCAAATGCAATATCAGGACGTGTATGAGATAGATAAATTAAACGTCCAACAAGTCTTTGATATTGCCCTCTATCAACTGGTGATCCACCTTCTTTAACAAGACGGTGGTTTTGTTCTATTGGTGTATATGCTGGACGACATCCCGTCATTCCTGTTTCTGATAACAGATCTAAAATATACTTTCTTTGAGAGAGATAGATACCTTTTGCACTCCTAGACACCTCAATTCCCAGAAAGTATCTTAATTGGCCCAAGTCCTTGGTTTCAAACTCTTGTGCTAACTGCTTCTTCAATCTTCTTGTTTCTTGATCATCACTTCCTGTAATAATAATGTCATCGACATAGACAATTAGTATGGTCAGCTTGTCATCCCTACGTTTATAAAACAGAGTATGGTCTGCATTACTCTGTTTATACCCCATCTGAATTATAGCTCTACGAAAACGGTCAAACCATGCACGGGGAGATTGTTTTAAACCATACAAGGACCGGTGTAACTTTAGCACTTTCCCCTCGGTCTGACGTGTACTAAAACCAGGTGGTATTTTCATATACACTTCCTCACGAAGATCCCCATGAAGGAAGGCGTTTTTTATGTCTAGCTGATGTAGATCCCATCCCATATTAGATGAACAAGATATGAGTGTTCGTATGGTATTCATCTTGGCCACGGGTGCGAATGTTTCTTCGTAATCAATTCCATAAGTCTGCGAATACCCTTTTGCCACCAAGCGAGCTTTAAATCGTTCTACCTTGCCCTCGGGATTATGTTTGACAGTGTATACCCATTTGCAACCTACAGCCTCCTTGCCAGATGGTAATTCAACTAGTTCCCAAGTTTTGTTTTTCTCTAGAGCACTCATTTCCTCTAGCATGGCTGCTTTCCACTTGGGATCCCTCATAGCATCTTCCCAACTCTTAGGAATAGAGGTGGAGTCTAACGATGCAATGAATCCTTTATATGAGGGGCTACACCTTTCATATGTAATAAACTTAGCAACATCATGCTCATAGCCCACACAGTCTTTGAGACGTGCTGGGATATTTGTATGCCTAACAGATTTTCTCAGGGCAATTGGACGTTCGGTTACTGGAGTGGTAGATGTTACCATAGGATTTAGGGTACCTTCTTGTCCTGTAGTATCAACAATAGGCTCCGAGCCCACTGTATGATCAGCGTCTCTTTCAGCTACATCATGAACAGGTTCGCTAGGTACATCAGATACCCCTGGTCCTCTTACTTGTTGAGGCAATGAATTATCACATACCTCTTCAATAGTTGCACTTCTGTTTTCTTCGCCACTATTTATATTTTCCTCCCCCTCAATTTGATCACCTGGCTGAGCTGTATCGATCATAGGAATCATTACTGAACGACCAGACACATAATCATCATTAGAGATCTCCCCCTGGCTATGAATAGTATGAGTAGTGCCGATATTTGAAGGATAAAAAGGTTCATTCTCATGAAATGTTACGTCCATACTTACAAAGAACCTTTTCTCGGTTGGGCTCCAACACCGATATCCTTTCTGAGTTGGTGAGTATCCCACAAAGATGCACTTGACTGCTCGTGGATCAAGCTTTCCCACTGAATTCCTGTAATCATGAACAAAACAAGTGCATCCAAAAACTTTGGGAGGTACAATAAAGGAGTTAGTACCACTGAGGCATTCAATTGGAGTTTTATAGTTTAAAACCCTTGATGGCATACGATTTATTAAGTATGCTGCAGTCTTGACTGCTTCACCCCAAAGGAATTTCGGCACATTCATCATAAACATAAGGGATCGAGCAACTTCTAACAAATGCCTATTCTTCCGTTCCGCGACCCCATTTTGCTCAGCGGTATTTACGCAGGTGGTTTGATGTATAATGCCACGTGAAGACAAGAAGTTATTAAAATCACTGTTAACATACTCGGTTCCATTGTCTGAGCGGAATATTTTCACATTAGCATTGTACTGATTGCAGACCAAACTATGGAAATTTTTAAATGCAGACAAGACATCTGATTTTTGCTTAAGCAAATATAGCCATGTACATCGACTAAAGCCATCAATAAACGTCACATACCACCTTTCACCTGATAGAGATGTTACAGATGAAGGACCCCAAACATCTGAATGAATTACTTCAAAAGGTATTTTGCTCCTCTCACTATTACTAGGATAATTAGCCCTCGTATGTTTAGCCAGTTCACAAATGTCACATACCAGTTTATCTTTGCAACAAGAGGCAAAGAGTGAGGGAAACATACGCCCTAGAGACTGAAAAGATAGATGTCCAAGTCTACAATGCAGTAATAATAACTCATTTGTAGATGAGCCACACCGAGTACTAAGGGCAAATGGAGTCGATGTCCTGTCAAGATAATAGAGACCATCTCGTTCAGTCCCGATCCCAAGTATGCTTCCCGACTTTAGATCTAGAAATACACAGAATGTTGGCTCAAACCAAGCTCCACAATTCAATGTCTTTGTTATAGAACTGACAGATAATAGATTTATTGGGAAATTAGGGACATGCAAGACAGGATTTAATGACATTGATGGGGTACAACTTATAGTCCCAGACCCCATTATGGGAGCTGAAGACCCATCAGCTATACGCACTCTGTCTTTCCCTGAACATGGCTTGTAAGATAAAAAGTGTTTTGGTGAGCCTGTCATGTGATTTGTTGCCCCTGAATCTATAATCCAGGGAAGAAATAAATGGTCCTCACCATGAGAATTAGATGCTTCATCTGATCCCGTATTAGAAGCAGCCATCAACTTCGCCTTGAACTCTTTCATCACTTCCATAGCTGCAGCAGATAATTCTCGTGAAGACGAACTGAACTGAGCATTTCCATGCCTCTTCTCGTGACTACCAACAACACTGGTTTTCACTTGCTTATGCTGCCAGTTTGGCGGATAACCCACTAGGTCAAAACAGTCTTTCTTCAGATGACCTGGCCTCTTACAATGATCACACACCACCCTTTTTCTCTGTCTATAATTAGACTTGATGCCATTAGCCTGGTAGCCTCTAGGAGAAGGAGCCTGAACATGAGTTAGTGCAGCTCCATTATCAGGATGCACCTGTGTGATTGTTCCTTGACTTGCCAAGCGAGTTTCTTCTTCTAAAATGCTAGTGATTGTCTCATCTAAGGTCGGCCATTCGGAAGTTGCAAGGATCAACTGAGAACGGAGATGGAACTCATAATTCAACCCCTCTAGAAATATTTGCACGAGTAATGGTTCAAACCACTCACGGAGGAGTGTGAGGTCTCTAGGATCATGAGGTTTAAATGGCCTGAAAAATTCCAGGTCTCTGTAGAGCCTTTTAAGATCACCGGCATATTCTGTAACTGTTTTTTGGCCTTGTCTAATATGCCGCATTTCATGAAAAGTTTTACTGACCCGCATCTTGTTGGATTTTCCAGAGAATTGTTTTTCAATGCAAGTCCATATCTCTGCTGCAGTTTGACAACCTTCAACCTGCTCCCGGACAGCCTTATCCATTGAACTCAAAAGCCAGACCATGACTTTTTTCTGATGTTGCTCCCATTGTTCCTGTGTCATCTCCCCTAGACGCTTCTCATCCTCCTTTAGAAATTTACTCATGCCATGTGATTCTAGAATTAAAGATGCATTACGTGACCAGCTAAAGTAGTCACAGGGGCTAGTCAACTTAACTGGATTAGATTCCAGGATAGTATTCTGAACATTAGGAGCACCGCTAGATTTCATCTGCAGCTGCTCCATTAACTGAGCAAGTATTTTCTGCATGCTCTCACAAAACTTCTCAACACTAGAGTCCACATTCTTATTTTTGTCTCCCATGGTTCGTTCACAAAGAGACCTCCAATTAGCAGTTCAAGCACAGCAGGTTCTAGTATAGACAAACAATCCAAAATCCTCTCCACTTACACAGATTGAGAAGATTTAATCCACCAAAAAAAACCTTGACTGAACAAACGTGTACCTGAGATGGTTACGGTCGGATTCAGAACAACTCCAATTTTTTCCTCTTTGCAGCACCAGGATGGATTTAGATCAGCACAGTTGGACGAGAGGAGGCAAGGAGCGACACGGCACAAAGGCGATGCGGCACAGCACGCGGGCGACAGCGACGCGGCGTAGCAAGAAGACTAAGAGGCCTTGTGGAGGACGGCTGCGGCGCACAAAGGCGGCCACGAACGCGGCGACGGCGACCACCGAATCCCGGAAACCGCCGAAGCTCGAATCAAACCAGATCAAGGTCAAGCGCACTTTTCCAGACCGATTGCTCTGATACCATGTAGAAATCAAGCATCGGATATGAAGGAAGATGATCAAAATACTCTATATTTAATTTTGTATCTGAGAGCAGACATGATATGGCGGAGACGAACTGAAGCTTCTACAGCTCTCTAATTCACCCCCTTCAGATATACATCTTGTAGTTATACACTTTAGTCTCTTAACATGTTCCTATTTACAACTAGGTCCTACAACAGTAATTAAGGATGAAAGAGAGTGTACTAGTATCATAGGTAGATACCGTATCATAGCACATACTACTAGAAAAAGTAATGTCAAGTAAATCTTGTACACATATTTGCATTGAGATTCTACAAAACAATTAATATATAGAGACTATGATACTAGTGTATGATACCATGCATTGTGGAGATAGTAACATGTAGTAGTATCAAACGCATGATACTTCTATATGATACTATGCATTGTGACTAGTCTAAGCAAGGTGCCATGTCATCTATAGCCAACATGTAGTTAACATGTACAATAGTTGGCTATAACAATATACTACTTTATCTATATATGGCCCACTTTTCACTCACACAAGGTGCCTAGGAGCACGTGCTAGAGCTGGCTCTTGCATTAGAGTAATTCCAATAGTGTAGTCAGCTGCTGGCTATAAGTCAAGTGTCATGTCATCTATAGCTAACTTAGAGCCAACATATACAATAGTGAGATATAAAAGTGTAGTACTTTTACAATATATGGCCCACCTTTTAGTCTCACATAGTGCCTAGGAGCACGTGCTAGAGCTGGCTATAAGATAAGAGCTCACTTCTCTTCTCTCTCCTAATCTCTCTCCTCCAACTAAGCACATTTATAATATTTTATCTCTTATAGCCAGCTGACTGTACCTTATTGTACTTGCTCTTAGAGTCCACTTACCTTCTATCTCCTCTTCTCTCCCCTCCAACTAAGCACAAATAGTATATTTAATTTCTTATAGCCTGCTGACTCAGCCTTATTGTACATGCTCTAATAGCTATTCTATTATATGAGTGGGCTTTTTGTTGACTCTAGAATGACCTGGCATAGCTATATAGCCGGCAGCAGTCTCTCTTATTAATCTTGCTCTGACAGCCCATGCATGCTTCATGTCACCAAAATACCACCTCAACTTCTTTCTTCATTTTATTGCCATGCCATGTCACCAAAATGTTTTGGGTGCGTGCTCCCACTATGAGTATTCTAAGGAGATGAACAATTAAAGAATCCATCGAGATACGTACCTAGTGGCTCATTCGAAGATGACGCTGCCATGGAGTAGGCGATCTTCCCCTCAACGCCATCATTTACGCCATACACTCGCTCGGCGTGTCGATTTGATGGACAACTAGCCACATTGGTCCTTATATAGCATATGCAGTCGCGGCAGTGCCGGACACGCCAAATTGTAAAGACAATTAGCAATTTACTTTTTATTACGTACTTACACAAACTTTCTATTTTGTTATGTAGGACTAGCAACCATCTAGATCACCGCGCCTCGGAAAAAAAATATGAATTGTGAGATGCCCTAGATGGGTCGTCATGGTCGTGTTCTTCTCTCGATTCGTTCGGTCCACCGTATCGCATGGACGCCAACATATCATGATCAAGTTGTATCTTGGCATCGTATATCTTTCATGCTCTATACCTAAGCATGGTGGTAGCAAACTTGGACGGCCATATCCACCAACCATGGACCCAGACGTTGATGACGACATCGTCCAAGTTTTCCGGTAAGAGGCACATGGTCAGCTAGGTGAGGCTTTGGTCACGGGCATCTTTGTGGTATGGTTCGCCGATATGGCGATGTCGAGGTGGACCTTTGGCATTGGCGTTTCTCGAGCAGCGGCACATGAAGGCCGCATGCCGGGTAGGTGCGACGGAATGGTCATGAGATGTCCAAGCATTCAATTCCTCGTTCTCTTTTTTATGTGGAGATGATGAGGCTCAAACGGTATGCAGCCAAACCAACACGGCGTAATTCTATCTTTTTCCTCTTGTATCGTTTAATGCTGCCAACCAACCCAACGTGTCAAGTCGTCCAACATGCCATTTCAATAATAAGGTCACATCAACCTCGCTGAAAATGGAAACTCCTTAACAAACTAGACAACCTCGTGGAAGTTTCTTGACTTAGTGTTAAAAACTCCAATTTCGAGAGAACCAAACTAATTTTGTAACAAAATGGCATTGTTCTTAGTTGATGTTGTTCATATGCCATATTTTGTCACTAACAAAGAGAAAATTCACATAAACCACCATTTTTATATAAGAAGTTGGCATATTTCCATTTTGGGGCCCATAGAAAATTGGAACACATGAAATCACGCAAAAAAGTCAACGGTCCCCCCCCCCCCCCCCCCCTTGATCTCGATCTTGCCCTAGATTGCTAAGAAGGGTATAAACGGTTATTGTCACCTCTTTCACAAACTGGAGTACCTCGTGGAGAGATTTCTAAACATAGAGTCTAAAACTCCCACTTCGAGGCAATCAAACCAACTTTTGTAATAACTTGCCAGTTTTTCTTGTTCTTCTGCCCTATTATATCAATAAGTAAAGTCACATAAAATCGCAACATTCTATGAAAAAATGGTATATTTTTGTTTGTGAGCCTCGGAGAACGGTAACACGTGAAATCATGCCAAAATCATCGAAAATCCTAGCCCTTTTTCATGGAGTAATGATATGGTTATATGAGGTTTGTGGTAGATAGAAAAATCCAACACATAAATTTGAAGCAGCACCTCCATGACAAACTGGAGTACCTCGCGGGAAGTTTGAGGACATATAGTGGAAAAACTCCTACTTCGGGACAACTAAAACACTGCCAGTCGATATGGTCTAGATACCGTAGGGTCAACACAAGGAGGTTTTTCGACTCCCACGTCGTGGATAATGGCCGAACTAAATTTCGGGGTAGGCGGGGTCTTTCAAGGCTATGCTCCACTTTATCTATGTAGACTCGTTGCGCAAGATAGAAGATGATGATGAAATAGGAAGGATGTGATTTGCCACAGCAGAGAGGTATAGCATTGAGAAGCTCAAGTTTATATGCGAGAGCATATTGTGCAACGGTATTAGCACAAGCAGAGCTGCAAAGTGACAACTGCATTGGTATTTGCTGCAAAATTCGAAATAACTTTTCACATTTTTTCGGTGTGATAACTTGTTATGGCTGGATGAGCTAATCCGGGGTATGATTGAAGTTGATCATACGAAGTACTCTATTCGTCCATGAATAAGTGAGTCAACTTTGTCTAGATTCGGATGTATGTAGATGCATTTTAATTATAGATACCTCCGTACTTGCCGTCTCCTATAGATTAACAGCAAGCAGCAGATGGTTCATTTTTTAATTGAAAGCGATGGGCTTGTAGATTGCCAAATTGTAGGAACAAGTGTCCTATTTGAAATATGTAGTTATAGGCTTTGTGCTTGACGAGTTTATGCTGTTTTATTTGAGCTCTCCATGGGAGTTGCATAAATGTGAGATGAGTGTTGCTTTTATGAGCTCTCCCTGGTAGTACTCCATTTGCCGTGTGAGCCGGATGTCGAAGAAGGTCATTCCGAATTCTTGTACTCGATCCCTCCGATGTATCTAGACATATTACTGCATGTGATTAGGTATATCTGTATATGAGAGACAAGAATAATACTAGAATGGATTGAGCAGCTAATTACTATGATGTACTCGATTGATGAGCTTGGGTAAAGAAGAAATGGACAAAATGAGTCCAGTTTTCACGTTGAGCTGATCCACACACAAAAAAAGGTTTCACGTTGAGGGGCAGCTGAAGCTAAATATACTACATACTAGTATAGAAATGTAGGTAGTTTGGGTCATCGACAAATCTAAAAGAAAAAATGTACTCCAGTCCACCATAATAACGTAATTAATCAGTCGCTGCGCACGATTAGTACTACTACTTGGCAGTCCGTGCATCGTGTCAACGTTAACTAGGGAGGGCGGGCGTTTGGCATTTCTCTCCGTCGAGCATATAATTAATGATGAATTTCTTGATTTAGTACTACTCACATTGCATACTACTCTCAGGGAGAATAGCTCAAATTTGCAATCACAGCGGAACAAAGGCAGGTGTTGATTGGCTCTAAATAGCTGTTAATCCATCCGCTAATTTAAGTTTGGAACCGAACCGTTCCGGCTGAGGTCCACGCGACGAGTTACTCCTCCTTCCCTGCATGTAAACTCTTTGGTTTCACAACGCATGCACCACCATATTTACGCACATGCAACCCGTTGGAGGAATTAGAGGAAGAAAAGGAAAGGATGAGAGTGAATTTAGGAGGTCAGCCCCACGCTGCTCCACTTAATTATGAGAGTTAATTACGGAGTTTGCCTAACAAAACGATTCTTCTTCAAATCACAAATTTGCCTTCTAGCTAATCAGGTATGGAGGGAGAGAGGTGATACAGCTAGCGTCACTTTCTTTCCTTCTTCATTTATTTATCAGGGGGAAAAAGAAGCACAGTAAACAGCTGACATTTATTTAAGATATGAAGAATCTAGTGTCATACTACTTGATGCAGTAGAATTAAAGAGCATGTTTGGGGCATACTCACTATCCCATCGCTCACTAGCTCTCTCAGCAATCTAAGCTCGTGCCGCCTCGATTATCCTTTATTCTTTTGAGAAAGTACAATAAGGTTTAGGTTCAGTCAGCTAGCTATAAAAGATAAAATATTATTTTTTTACTTAGTTGGGGAGTGAGAAGAGGAGAGATGAGGTAAGTGGCTTTTAGAGCAAGTACAATAAGTCCTAGTCAGCTGGCTACAAGGATTAAAATAATATATTGATGCCTAGTTGGAGGAGAGAAAAGAGGAGTGAGCTCTTATGCAAGAGCCAGCTCTAGCACGTGCTCCTAGGCATTATGTGAGAGTGAATGGTGGGTCATACATAGATAAAGTAATACAATTTTATAGCTCACTATTGTACATGTTGGCTCCAAGATGACTATAGATGACATGGCAAATGGCTTATAGCCAACAGTTGGCTCTACTATGCAAGAGCTAGCTCTTGCACGTGCTCATGCACTTTGTGAGAGTGAAGGGTGGGCCATATTTCAAAAAAGTAGTACATTTTTAGAGTCAACTATTGTATATGGTGACTATAAGTTGGCTATAGATGACATAGCAAACCGCAATAGCCAGCAGCTGGCTACACTATTGTTCTTGCTCTTAGACACAACTTTGAAGTAGCACCCTTTGGGGTAAACCCTAGAATTAGACTTAGGTATGTGCCCTATTCTCTAGATCTAGATCTTAATCCCTATTACATCAAGACCATATAGGGGTCGAAAGCCATACATCTTTGGCATGAAGCACCGGTATGTAAAGAGTACAACAATCCAAGATGCAACTTTAAAGTGGCATGCCCCTTCACAAAATGGACCACCTCGTAGGAAATTTCTAAACTTAGTGGAAAACTCCAAGCCACAGGAGTCAAAGCATTATTTGGAAAAAGTTGACCTTTTTATGCCGATATTGTTTTCCTGACTTGTTATACCACTAACAAAGTGGAAATTCGTATGTTGACCGGATCGTGGAGAAGACAACTCCAGATGCCCTTTGTCGGCTGCCCTAACAAGGATAGGGCAGGGAAGGACCCTTATTGGAACTTCAAGATGTAGTCGTTACCTAACCATCATGAAGAAGACACTGCAAATATCTAAAAATAAGTAGAACGAAAGACCTCCCATTGTGGTATGCCACATGTTCAAGGCCCTAAGGCCACCGGAGACGGAGCGGTTGGCCTCGGGACATATCTAAATCATCTTGATTTTAGACATTAAAATTTGAATCAATTCGTGTTTTTACCGTGACTGGTATCGATGTTTCTTGGCTGGTAGGGAGGGTAACGGTAAAACTGTTTACGGGTCGGTTTCACATTTGGGTACTTAAAAAAATTGGGCTATCGTCGTGAACAAATCGTGTTGGCACCGATGTGGCTTAGGTGTTTCCGCATAAAAGTATAACTAGTTGAGCCATTATGTTTGAGCCATCGCTGAACAAATCGTAATAACGCGTGTGTGACATGAACAAAAATCTGCAAAAGTTTCCCTTCCTCGACGACCGTGTCAATAGCGCCATGGCCGATTCGAGATCGGCGGCGATGAATCCGCCATGTCGGATGTCTGTTGGAGGGAGATCGGGTGAAGCCGGCCCCAACCATTCCACTCATTGAGGCCTCATCATCTTCGGTACCGGTGGCTGTGGTGGAGCTTGTTCTCAATGGTGAGGTCGTCGTCCTCCTTTGCTCGAGGCGGCATCGGCCAGCGGTCGTGCATACGCGGGATCTGGAGCCTACTCGAAGCGATCGAGTGGGGGAGCATGTGTCCGTGGTGGGCGAGCAAGGGATAATGCGCCGGCGGCCTAGCGAGGGCGCACGCGGCCGTAGCCGAGCGAGGGTGGCGATGACGGGAGCGTGCGGGGAGCTCGTAGCGGCGGCGGTGGTGGGAGCTAGTGGACGTCGCGGAAGTGAGAAGATGGGGTTGGATAAGAGAGGGACGGACAGACCGGGTGTAGCTACATCCATCTGTCGAGGAGACTTTACCTTTTTATTGTTAGTTTAGGAACCCACCAACGAAAGATTTTGTGCTCCAAAGTCACGTACGTGTCCGAGGTGGTGTAGCAAAGAGCAGCGGAGTGGGCATGTATATACCGTGGTGGTCGCCTAACCATGATTTATTGTCACGCGCGCGCGGACCCGGCCCGGTGGAGCACGGTTGGATGAGATGAGGATGATTTTGACATGCACATGCACATGCACGTGCGGATGTGACCGATCGGATCCATCTTTCAAATATGTGTAGCAAGAAGCAGAGTAGTATGTGATGATGAGATAATTAAGTTTGAGCCGTGATCAATCCATAGCATACATGCACCAAGAAGAAGAAGAAGCGGAGTGCCTTGTTCTTTATTTAGCTTCCCGATAAATAAAAGAGGAAGAAGCGTAGGTAATTTAATCGATCAAGCAAAAAAGAGGCGACGGAACGAATCCACGCGCGCGGCCGGGTGTCGAAACAATTCACGGCACGTACGTAATTAAGAGGACGAAAAAGAAAAAAGAAAAATAAAGGAGCTAAGGTTTCCTAGTATATATATTATCTTTACCTAATAATAAAGGAGCTAAGGTTTCTGCCAAAAAATTTCGTCAACGCTTTTTTTTGGGACCGTTTTGCCCTCCCACCAAAACTTTTGCTAGGTGACACTGACTGGTTTAAAACGGTGACACCCCTAGTTTGAGGGATGCAGCATTGTGGCTGGCACAATCTTTATAAAAAAATACACGCAATCACAGAAAACAATATTTCAGAAATAGTACATCACCTGCAGCAATATTTTTCTCTGAACTTCACACACTATCTCTCTGAAATGAACTTCCGTACGCACGGGCAAGTTTCCTAGTATATATATTATCTTTACCTAATAATAAAGGAGCTAAGGTTTCTGCCAAAAAATTTCGTCAACGCTTTTTTTTGGGACCGTTTTGCCCTCCCACCAAAACTTTTGCTAGGTGACACTGACTGGTTTAAAACGGTGACACCCCTAGTTTGAGGGATGCAGCATTGTGTGAAGGAATTAATAAGGGAGCAACCTAATAAGGGAGGCACAATTGGTGGTACTCACTGGTATCATCATCTTTGTAGGTTGTGCTGAACAATTTGTACAAACTAGATGATTCCCCGCGCGTTGCTGCGGTAATTTTGTAAAATATGATTGATTTACTATTCACATACACTCCAATAAAATTTACCAAAATTATTAATTAATGAATTTTCGTTGCTATTAAAAAACAGGTCATGCATGCTTATACTATTGGAAACACTATGTACTGAAAGGGATCATAGTGTCGAGTAAGAAAATAGGGAAAATATGCCATATCTTTATGTACAAATTAGATAAAATTAGGGCATATGAATTCGGCCTTCTATATTGAGAAAAAATTTCTGGATGTTTGATACATCTTAAGTTCGAATATTCTTGCTATCGGAGATTTTCCTTTTCAAATTTCAAGCCATCGAAAAGATTACACATGGATTGCTCTTGGAAAGTAATAGAGATTCAATACTGATCTGAGGATATAATCATTTAACCAGAACTAATACAAAATGCTATGAAGAAACTAACATGTATTACAACTGGATGGGCGAAATCACGTGAAAAAAGGATTGGAGACAAACACCATCAGAAGACATTAACTGCAGTTGTACCAAGTTGGTCAGTTTTGAACCTTGCACAATCGACATGTAAAGTAACCCGAAAAAAACATGATGAATTAAAAGGAAGTGAATATGTGGAATGTCAAACCGACTTGTCTATCACACGAAAGTAAATACATAAGAGGAATGGATAATATGTCTGATGTTACAACTTAATATTGTAAATGAGGATCCAGACTTTATGCAATTTTTTCCATTGTGCACGGTTCTGCAAGTCGGTCAATTTTCATATGGAAACAACAAACAATATAAATGATAGAAACAATGGGAGCTAGTTGTTATGTGAGAACATAGTACCTTGCCTTCAGAAAGATGGCCAAAAGCTGGATGATTTGGAAGGATGCACCAGCCCGACATATGCATCGACTACTGCTTTTGCCGTCATGCATTTGCTAGATGTCAGATGAAGCTGCCCTCGTCAATACCCACATAAATTTTTAAAGAAAATCTCAACCTTAAACAAATCAGTTGAAGCTCCATCATGCTTCATTTGTAATGGAGGCACTCAATCGTACTCATAGATAGATGCACAAAGAGAAGGAGAAGAGATACTTATCTGTAAATCTTTTTCAATTCATCATATGACGGAGAGTGGAGACATTCCATCAAACATATGATAGAAAAAACAGTACCTGGAGGGAATACAAAAATGTTTATAGATTCAATTGCATCTAGTAGGAGGGGTAGCCCATTTCTTAGATCATATATCAGGCACGCAATCAACGCAAATGTGGTTCTGAAGCAAAATTGTATAGGAGAATACAACATTTGACACTTGGACAAAAAGACTATGATTCTCGCAAAAAAAAGAATTATGATTAATCGGCTTTTTAGAAGTGTATCCACAACTGGTATTTGCTAGTTTCAGTGAGTGAACAAAAGAAATCTTAAGCGAGCAGACAGAGAAGTCCATTAATAAAAAGAAATCGGGTGGAGCTGACGAATCACGAGACAAAATCGATCCAATCAAAACTGGTGGAGGGGCCAAACCTGGAGCGGATTTCCAGCCGGGTGGAGCTGATGTATTACCATACAGAATCGATCCAATCAAATCTAGTTGAGGGGCCAAACCTGGAGCGGATTTCCAGCCGAGCTCAACGAATCAACCTGCCAGATTGGGAAGACACACTTAGGGATTGAAAAAAACTAAGAACAAATTAGACTGGGGAGCGGGAAGGTACCAGGGTGGAGGCCGGTTGCAGTGCTGGCAGGGAGAGGCGGCTTGCGCGATTGAAGCGTATGGCAGCATAGCCTGCTTTTTAAGCTTGGAGGTGGCGGCTGATTAGTTCTAGCGAGCAGTTTCAAGTGGTGATTACTGGGATTTATGAGGCGTTTTCATCAGCATTTGTGAGGAGGAGGCCTTAGGTCGCTGGTGGAAAATTTCGTGGGGAGGGGAAGGGAACGTCGCGGCCACTCAGGAAGACGAACAGCGGTTAGCCGAGGAAGAGGAATAGATCGAGGAGAATGAACGTGCAGGGTTGGGAAGCGGGCCAACCTAGCCCAGGCCATGTCGGTCCGGAGCATCTCTCGTTCTGAAGTGGGGTTAGGAACAATGCGGGTGTCGGGAAAGATCGGGAGAGGCAGAGAGCAAGCACGGTCGAACGACAGGCAACGCGAGGCAGAATTAGTGATGACGTGGACGCATGAGAGGGCTCCAAAATGGGGCCATCTATTAAGAAAGAGAAGATTTCCTAGGAAGGCTCTGGAGCCCATATCTTTGAGCCCATATAACCTAGTTATATCCAAGAAGTAGCAGAAATTGTGTAGCAGAGCAGCGGAGTGGGCATGTATGTATATACCGTGGTAGTCGCGTAAGCATGATTAATTTCTTGTCACACGCGCGCGCGCGAACCCGGCCGAGTGGAGCACGGTTGGATGAGATGAGGATGATTTTGACATGCACATGCACGTGCGGATCTGAGGGATCGGATCCATCTTTCAAATATCTGTGGCAAGAAGGAGAGTAGTACGTATGTGATGAGATAATTAAGTTTGAGCCGTGATCAATCCATACCATACATGCACCAAGAAGGAGAAGAAGCGGAGTGCCTCTTGTTCTTTAACTAACCGACAAATAAAGAGAGAGGAAGAAGCGTAGCTAGTCGATCAAGCAAAAGAGATGCGACCGAGCGAATCCATGCGCGCGGCCGGGTGCCGAAACAATTCACGGCACGTACGTAATTAAGAGGACGAAAAAGAAAAAAGAAAAAAAAGCGGGAGGGTCCGTAATTAAGAGGGAGGATGCGGAATTCACGGCAAGGGCATGCGTATGTACGCATTAGGGCCCGTTTGGTTCCCAGCCACACTTTGCCAAGCCAAAGTTTGGCAATTTGGCATGTGTTTGGTTCTTGCCACACTTTAGAGCTGCCACACTTCACTATCCATATGG
The DNA here is from genome assembly GCA_030979885.1 of Lolium multiflorum. Taxonomy (NCBI): domain Eukaryota; kingdom Viridiplantae; phylum Streptophyta; class Magnoliopsida; order Poales; family Poaceae; genus Lolium; species Lolium multiflorum. The sequence continues at coordinate 287,011,348 of CM061748.1, forward strand.
CCCACTTGTCATAGAGTGAATTTTTTGCCAACTTTTGCCACACTTTGTGGCTTCCAAAATCCTAGCCACACTTTTGTGGCTGCCACACTTACCAAAGTTAGGTTTGGCAAAGTGTGGCTGGGAACCAAACAGACCCTAATTGTGCGTGGGGAGCCATTCCTTCGCGTAATCGATCCATCCATCTCCAGCTGTAGCGGACCAGCTGGACGTGTGAACGCGATTTGGTAGGGACGGAGGAACAGGTGTGCGCGGCGTGAAAGGTCCAGCTAGGGACGGCCTCCGTCCCCAAAGACGACACGAGCGGGTATTCTACAGGCGCGAGTAGACGCTGCCCCGGCCTGTCCAGCTGGCTCGCGCGGTACACCGCAAAGTACCAGCTCGCAAAGTAATCCTACATTTAAATCCAGAGAACCAAAGAGCCCCTGCTCTCCGATTTTGCTGCTACCCAAACTCTCCAATCCTAATTGATTCCTTTCTGTTTCCGGCAAAAGCCGTCCGGGCCAACTCCTGCTATTCCGTCGTCTCCCTGTTCGTGCTCGACGTAACGTCTCTGGAGCAGCGTGACACGAAGAAAGCGTCCATGGCGAGCGGCCGAGGCGACCGCATCAGCGCCCTCCCCGACGAACTCCTCCACCACGTGCTCTCCTTCCTTCCGGCGCACGAAGTGGTGTGGACGTGCCTGCTCGGGCGGCGCTGGCGCAACCTCTGGAGATCCGCCCCCGCCCTGCGCGTCACCGGCGTCAAGGGGTGCTACAACTCTGAATGGTTCGTCAACTTCGTCCACACCTTGCTCCTCCTCCGCGACCCCCGCGTCCACCTAGACTCGTTCGAGATCGACCTCGACGAGCGCGACTTCGACTTCGAGGAGTTCCTCCCCGAGAACGACGATCACGTGAACACCTGGTTCCGGCACGCCGTCATGTGCGGACCCCGCGTGCTGCTGGCGTTGCGCACTACCCATGGCGTCTTCACGGACTCGGACGACTACTGTACCCTACAACTTCTCAACGTCCCTCTCGCATCCCACCACCTCACGAGATTGGAACTCAAGCAAATGTATGTCTATGGCAGGACTCTCGATTTCTCGGGGTGTCCAGCGCTGGTTAGTCTCAGACTGGATGGATGCGACATTGACGGGAATATCTCTTCTCCGTTCTTGAAGCACCTCAGCGTTGTCTCCAGTTACTTTCAGACAGATCCCTTCCGCGCCCGGATCTGTTTGCCTGGCCTTGTTTCGCTGGAGCTGATAGGTGTTTTGCGTAGGGCACCGGTACTGGAAAGCAGCATGCCGCTATTAGTTTCAGCAATTGTTAGACTTCATTCGGGCTGTCATGATTCTTGCAGTAAGAATGACTTCGGGGATTGCGGTAATAGGCAGTGTTATGGTTGTCACAATTCTCAAGGTGGTGCCGATGATAGGCGTGGCGAGTCTGTCCTTTTAAAAGGATTATCGGAAGTTGCAGAGTTGGAATTGTCAATTGATTCTAAATTGGTATGCTTGCTTGTCCCCGCTCCAGCTTTCATCTTTTTCGAAACCAGATCTTGGTTGAGTTTCTGATAATTCTTACTATGTTGCTCATACAAGCTCCGATGCAATTTATACTATTTTCCTGAAATAATAGGGTTATTTTCTAAAGATTAATACTGTGCCGTTTTAAACCTGTTGTATTGGTCTGTTATATATAGTATAGCCTCTTGAGCTAAAATTTTGCATTCCCCAATCCTTATGGTGTAATCGCATCTTGTACTACACAACTTCGGCAAACTAACGATTTTGTTCATTCGCACAGTTTATTGTCAACAGGGATTTAAAACTGTGCCCTTCATTTAGCAAGTTAAAGGCCTTGTTGCTCAGCGAATGGTGTCCCGGCATTGGTAGTGACCTCAATGTATTAAGTTACTTTCTCAAATATTCACCAATTCTGGAGAAGCTCACTCTCCAACTTTCTAAGGTATTTTATTTTGTACACGAACAGCCGTGTTTTTACTGAAGTTGATTACTATCCAGGATTAATCGATTATATAATTAAAATATCTGAGTATTGTATTATAGGTACCTAAAGTTCCAGTGGAAACACAAAGAAGTTACACTCCATTGGATCAATTGATTGCATGCAGCCATCTGAAGATTGTTGAGATCAAATGTGAAGAAGTTGATTGGAGGGCTCACAAGGTTTTTATCATCTTGAGTTCCTACGGCATACCACCCGAGAAGCTCAATATCCAGAGAACTAATAGAACTTCTGGCTAATTGAGCATATATTTTTTGGGGGCAATGTTGGTTATGCTATTGATACTTATGTTACATTTGATTCAGTACCTACCAATGGGTGTAATTTATATACCAAGATATACTCCATGCTTTTTTTGCGGGTATACTCCAAGATATACTCCATGCTGACAATAAACTGCGTGAAGGAACACTATCGTTAGAATTTGCCACTATAAAATGTAATTTTCGAGAAAGTTTCAACACTAATTAACCACTAGAAAATAATTGTTAGAATTTTCATGTACATGGAAAGGATAGATGGCCTGACGGTGGAGGCGACGATTTGGTAGGGTCCTGGGGTGGCGGCTATGCGGCTAGCCTATTGCACCAGGGCGGTTGGAGCTTCACGGGTCCATCTAGACCTGGCCGGGCCAACGGGGCCTGTTGTGCTCTAGCTGCCTTGTCTGGTCAATGACTGCCCTCTGGCGATGGAGGCGGGTTCCTCCCGCTTGGTTACGAGTATGTTGTTCCTAGCCACGTCAATGTCGTGTACCTCTATTGTTCAGTCCTCTTGTCAGTGTCTCGAAGCTATTGATGTTGGCATCTCCAAGATCGTGTTGGGGTATGGGTGGGTGGCGAAGATGGGCGGTGGTGCTCCCTTGTGCCAGGGTTTCTTGTGGATGGGGACCTTCCTGCCGTCGACACGCCGCGGGACGGCAAGAGTCCGCGGGGATCGTCAGTGTCCGGCGGGATTGCCGTCGTTCACCTCAGTGGTCGTGGTGCCCGCCGCTTCGGTCTTGTACTGCCCGGGGCCGGAGTTTCTGCGGTGAGCCGCGCCATATCGCGCGCGTACAGAGGGCCCAAGCGCAGACGTGAGAAATTAGCAGGAGGGCGTGGGAGGTGAGGAATTAGCATGGCATGGGAGTCCAAACCCGACGCTCCCAAATCGCTGGTCGTCGGGGCCGCCGTCGGTGAGGAAACGCGGCGGGGAAATTGGAGTGGACGACGGCGGTAGCGCGAGAACGGCGTCACCCGACTCAAGCAACGACGGCAGGTGACGGAGGAGCTCAGCAAGGGGAGAAGTCGTTGCAGGGGAAGGATTTCGTCCCAGACTGGCGGCAAGGTTGAAAGGACTGAGAAGTACCGGCCTTGGAGGGAGAGGACGGCGCCGATGATGGAGATATTTTTCTGGCCTAGCCGATGGGGATTGGAGGAGGAAGACGGAGTGGGCAACGATTGAGATTGGAAAGAAGAGAGCTCGGTCTGGGGCACCGCTTTACCGCTTTGACCATGGAGACCGGAAATCATGGGTAGTACAACAGACCAAAAAATAAATAAACAATCAAGATGACCGGATGCATCTGATGGAATAACCGGAAGCCTCCCGGTAACCACAATTTTTACACACAAAAATAAAGGAGGACCAAAACAACCAGCGTGAAGGACGGAAACTACCCATGCGCATCTACAGTGAAAAAACCTGATGTGGCAATGCCTGATTGGGTGAAAACCTACCATTACAGTACCCAAAATTTTATAGTTATACCCAAAATTTTATGGTTTAGGCAAAGGGGGTCAGCTTTTATATAGTTAATAATATGCACATCTCGCTGTGGCTGAGAATCAAGAAAACCTTTTTTTTTTGCGATCAAGAATCAAGAAAACCAGACGGAGGGTGTGAAAGCCATACACAAATTTGTACAGAGTAGAAGAAAGAAACAAAATTCTACCAAATGAGAGAAGCAGAATCGGTAGATTCATACATGTATATACAATCCGGATCATCTGGATTAATACGTACGTAGGCTGCAAGCAGATAATAACATGACAAAGGAGAAAACAACTAACCATCGCTGCTCCACTCCACCGGCCAGATATCCAATCGAATTGCCAGGTATAACTCTGCTGGCAGCCGACGCCGGCCATGGCAATCATCAACTCCATTTTCGGCCATGGCGTTCGCTCTCCTCTCCTCGTCCGCAGTCCAAAGTCACAAGTCACACACGATACCCGCACGCGGTAGGTGAAGATTGGCTTCTATTTATAGAGGGGTGCCAGGTTCAAATTTTTATGAGGGAAAACTATGAGATAATGCTAAGCGGGAAATGAAATGAGATTTCACCGATTCCCTCCTCATCTTTGTTGCTTGATGAAACAGATGGACGGATGAGATGAGTGGTGCCATGGATTGATGACATGGCAGTTGGTCTTGGGAAATAAATTAAGACGTAAATTACTTGACACGCAGGTAGTAATTGCGGGACGGTTCATTCTTTCTAAAGGCTATTTATGGTGTTGACCTTTTTTTAAGGATCTAGACAGGCACGCTCCATCGCTTCACCTTATCTATCTGTTCTCTAGGTTTGCATGGCATCGTTTCTTTCCTATCTATCCGTTGTGTGGGTTTGCATATGGTACCGTTTCTTGTTTGGGCACAGGAATTAGTTAGTCCCAAACTTGCTAGCTATTTGTACCGTGTAGATATCGATTAAAATATATTTATTTATGCTGATCAAACTCTAAAGCAATTCATATGGATTGGCAATTCTACCGCAAGTTCAACAGTTTCCTTCCGTGGTATAGATTGGAGTACATGTATTTTTCTTTTGTATGGTTTTACTTCCAATCAGCAGCCTCGCGCCAAACTACTACTTTACTTCACAACACAAATACACAACTGAGAAACTGTTGGTCATCGAACAAGTGATCAGCTTAGCAATCGTTGAAAAATGAGAAATTACAAGTTTACAACACATCAGGAAGTTCTTATTGATAATTGAAAAGATTCTAGGCAGTTCTAACTGATTAATCCAATTTTTGATTTTACAACTTGTTGCTGAGGTGGGAGTTCAAGAAATAAATAGTAGCTTCAGGATAATTATTACAAAATGCTAAAATGGTTGTGTAAACATGAGAACATATATATGCTAGTAGCCACCATGGTCTTGCACTTCAAGCATGCATCGATATCATCGTGTCCCACGATGATTAGGATCTTCTCATCAGGAGAGCAACAACTCAGAATTTACAACTTACTTGCAATACTGGTATCTATCAATACACAAGTCACCACAGAGTGTAATCTTCGACTACAAATTCCTGGAACGAACTTCGATAGTTGTAGTCAAGAGAAAACAACGCGGGTCAGCATGCACATGCAATCGATAGTTGTAGTCAAGAGAAAACAACGCGGGTCAGCATGCACTAAGTGGAAAATAACATATGCACATGCAACAACTTAGCCACAGAATCCAAACTCTAGTTTTTCTTACTATGGTTCTCCTCTTGGCCTAGCATAAAATTATGTCATGTTGTCCATGTTGACAACCAGTTAACAGTGAGATAAGATACACATTTTAGGAGAAACACAACTAGATAAAAGATACTCGCTCTTTCTACTACTGCTACCCAAACAAATCAGGAAAAAACAATAGCAATAGGATGTTTATATCTTTATGCAAAGCTTTGGAAAAATTTCGCCTTTCAACTATCCAGTCATTGCTGGAAGACCAATTCAAACAATTACAGTGGCCGACCACAAGTTCAAGTATACTAGCTTTGCATGCTAGCTTTTCGCACTAGCTGCTGCGCTAACCAACCAGACTAGAATATTAGCACCAGAGTAGCACTAGGTTTCGTCTCCAAAATACATCTTAGCACAACCATAATTAGTACCAATACATACATCTCAGTAAAACCATTGATGAATAAAGAATATCACAGATCCTGATGCACTAGGAAGTCTAGAATAACATGGTCCCACTCTTCTTCACAATTTCCAAGTCCAAACTCACGCAATGTAGGCATCATTCAGCATGCTCGTTCACTTAACTTCAACCTAGATAAATCTAAAAAAACAAATTCAGCTATTGACCATCATAATAGCAAAAACGAGAACTTAGGTGCCAATTAAGCGTGTACGGGAAATTCATTTGAATATCTACACAACCTCTCCTTTTGCATCCGAAGAGTAAACAAGAAAAACACAAGCTATTAACAGCCAAGAAAACAAGAAATAACTACATTACATTTAGATGGACACCAAGCATGAATGGAACATGTATTAGCAGGACACCGACCTGCCAGGTCCATTGATATCAATACCCCGAGATGGCATGCCCAAGTGCACATGCATACATCAAAAATCTAATAACACAAGAAGGATAGCTATTCTTAAAAATTAAAACAGAACAATCAAGCGTCTCTAGGCTTACCACATAAGCAAATATTTAGTTATCGCTACTGAAGGCACAGCAAGGAATGGGAGAGGGTGCCGATAAAAAGCCTGTGAAGATGTAGGAAAATTGTGAGACCATGTTGTTTGCAAAATACTAGGTGCATGATAGTATAAGAAAGTAAGAAACCTGAAGCAATAAACTTGGGCACAACCAAATAGACCTCTATGCTAAGCAAGTAGCCGAGTCTAAAAGAATGAAACGCCTAGTAATCTACATTGTTTCAAGTTTTTCTACATCTATCTTTCAGCAATTGGGAGTGGCCTCCCGTCGTTTCATCGCCGTTGTCAAGCAACTAGAGCAACATTAGATGTGCATCTTTAGCACCAGCGCATTTTATCTACAAAATGTCGTAGGGATTATATTTCAACCTTTCAAAGATGAATTTTCTAGAAAGTCAAAGCACATGGGTAAGATTGCCCTGCCAGATGTACACATATAGTTAACTTCCCATGATGTTGCAAATGGGACCAAACTTAATATGTCCTTGTTTGACCACATACAAGATAGCACCCAAGTCAGCTTCCAAGTAATGTAATGGTGGTACCATACCAAACGTCGTAACAAGATTTACTGAAAACTAGAACCATAAGACTCACCAATAAGGTTATGAGATGGCATATACAAACGTACCAGCTAGATTGCTTCAACACTTGTCCTCATTCCTTCTTTCATGTTTCTTCCATATGCCAAAGTAATTAGTAAGTTTATCTACTTGACAGAGATAAGAAACATACTACTTAGTAAAGGAGCCAAACTATTCCGGGGAAGCTTAAGAAACAAAACAGAAAGTCCATAAATTTTGCTATCAATCGAAGAAACATGAAAGCTTGTATATGAATTTACTTTATGACACAACTTGACATTCCAGGCCAGGTTACCAACAAATTATCATGTTTAACTATTGTTACACAATGCAACCTAATTTTTAGTTACATCCTTGCAGAAAATTGGACCATCCAAGCCCCATTATTATTGAAGTTTCCCTCCTACACACATCTAGTAGAGGAAACACAAAGCAAATACAACCCATGAAACAAGAGGGAATAGCACAAAGCATACACATCAATATAATGCACAATTAGATAGGACAAAACATACACATGATAAGCAGGTTAAGTGGTACTTCTGGATGCTATATGCACAACAAGAACAAAATAATCAGCAATAGGGTGTTGCTAGGCAAGTAGTTGGATTTCTGCTAACAAGCACAAAATGTGATATACGCCTGCTGAACAATTAGATGTTCAGAATAGGGATAATGAAGGCATTCACAAAATCAAACATTATACAAGAAGCATTAATAAAATAAACTGGAACGGGTATTAGAAATGCAAATGTATTTGCTAACATCCACTACCTTCCACGATCATGTGCGGTTCCCCAAATGAGTTACTTGAGTGCATGTGGTGCAAATTTATTCTTGGTCGTTAGATTGTGCATTCACGACGTGCTGAAAAAGAAATTATTCCATCAATTACTAAATAATCACCTATTCTCAGCTATATGTCTGAAATATAGTTTGCAATGCATGACTAATTCATGCACCACACAAATTACCAAGAAGTAGATGGTGTGCAAGGGTTGTAACCATGGTAAATAGCCACTTTGTTTATTTTTTCAAATAATAGGACAATTTTCCATCTTTCATACGTAGCATAAAAACATTACAAAGAAGCCAAACTGTATGGTATATACAAATAATCAAACAGAATCCAAACAAGCATCATGGCAAACAACAAGGACTAATATGTTGCTTCTTAAGTAATTTGCATAGTACCAGACCACTATTTGAATATGCATAGCAGACATACATAACCTGGAACTTCATACTAATGTGGTGAATCGTGCTAAGTTACTAACTAAACATAAACTTAAGCTATGCTAGAGCCAAGCAATTTTTCAGACTTGATTCTACAGACTCTACAGGCGCTATGTAGAGAAACTTCATCAGGAGAAAAGAATCTAAAAGCTCCAGAATAATACCACCTAGATTCAAAGGACAGCAAGTAACTCACAATATTACTACCAAGTTTAGACTTTATCTTGCCATTGGTGTGCAAAGCAGAATCAGGGATAATATAAGCGGTAGTGCCACCACATACCAGATATTATCATCAACCAGACCATCTTCGAAGGCAAATCAAACCTTGTGTTGCCACATTTTCAATCAGGGTCTGCTCACAGTTGTTTTCATCAACAGCTGATCCAACGGTTTGATCCTGCAAATATATGAAGTATCGGGTTAAATTTCAAGAGCATCCAACACTAACTATTGCAATGCCCATTGCAGTTATAGCACTTTAAGCCAACAAATTTAAAATTGCAAGATCATGACAAAAACAACAAGTGAATTTTAGTTGCTACCTAGTATCCACTTTTAACTTAAACAAGCTTATCTTGTAATTAAGAGAATAAATAATTAACAGAATGCACACAATCTAGCACTGGAAATAGATGTAAATGCGGGATTAACACCTAATTATGGTAGAACCAAGCATGAAAATGACACCATAACCATAACAGTTAAGCAACGATTTCAAAATTTTACTAAGACACATGACCTAGAGCACAATGCGTGCGCCGATGAGCGGCAAGGCAGCGGCCTGAGCGGAGGAATAATTACACCTTGTAGGCATGTGCAATTAGAAAGGCGATAAAACCATTAAAATGGGTGTTAATGGCATGTGCAGCTAAGGCAACAAGCCATTTATTTGTCCAAGAAAACACATGCATTATTAGTGTGACTCAACAACCATTACATTAGTAGTGTGACTGCAATTACATTATTAGAAACCGGTAGGCTACACAACCATTATATTATTAGTGTGACTGAAATTCTGGGTAAATGGATATCAATCGAAGTAGGATGTTAAGTCAGTTATGACCATTAATTCTATCAGGATGACAATTCAGACATGATGACAAGATTGCAACTTGAGCATAGAAATATCTTGCACTCCAAAGTTAGTTGCTACAGGGTGAGAGACCACAGTGCCAACGATAATGAACAAATTAACAGTGATATGTTTTTAGGATCTTTTATCGGCAAAGAAATCACCGCAACAGTCGAAAACTCTTCCAAGCTATCACCTTCTATACTGGTAGTAACTAGACAAACAGTGACTGGTGCACGACAATTGACAGAGTAACAAAGTTCAAATAAATACTACATGCAGCTGTTGTCCGGGATTAATAATAGAGTAACACATGAAACAATCATAGAGATGAATGATTTATACCTCCATGTAGCAACGACAGTACCAGCTATCAGACTAGGTCGCCAGTTATGTCCGAGGCAGAGGCGCACCACGCGCCTCTCGACATCCAGGAAATGAAGAAAGCTCGTGAAGGAGGGTGCACAGCATAAGCACAGCGCCAGCAAGAGCCTCGCTGCAATGACCACCCGCCAGCAAGTTACAAACACCTCTTGGCTTTTGGTCCAGGCAACGGTGAAATATCGAGCAGGAGGGTGCACAACGTGGCGTCGGTACCAGCAAGAGCATCACTGCGATCACCACTCACCGGTGAGCTACACTGCGCCTCCCGCTCAATCTCTCTCCCACAGGTTCTCAAAGATGATATTTTTCTACAAATCTAAATGAACAATTCATTGAAGTTACAAAACTAAAGTAGAACAGGCAGACTCATGCACACAGCTTAGAAGTGGCAGAGTAGTGCTCCATCAGATTGCCATAATATAAACACAGTTTTACACATGACAATAGAGACAATAGAGTGAAACAACAAGCATTTCTCAAATATGATTAGCACTCTAGCATGCTGAAAAAATATAGCAATACAGCCAGCTCCACATGGTTTACTTTCCCTTAGCATCAGCAAAAACAACCAGCTAACGGATACTTCCTTGATAGGAGAGCCTAAGCCACACGAAACATGCTATACAAATCAAAGCGACGGGAAGAAGATGGCACGGAACGCAACAAAGCATTGCTCCAGATGTAATCAGAACTTACCCTCAGCTGCAACGACCGAGCAGTTACTCCAATAGACAAAGCGACCCAGTGTAGGCGGCGATTTGATTCATCCCAGCCCTTCCATTGACCTAACCCAAGTGGTCAGGCTGGTGGCATGAGCACCGGGCAAACAGTGTCCGACATTGGTGTCCATCACTGCGCCAAGTTGGATCCAAGCGGTGCTCAATAAATTCTACAAAATAGGCAAACGAATGCATGAAGTTTGTATGTGACCGAGTAGTGCTCTTACTCTGCAATGACCTCTGCTCCAATCAAATCCCTGCTGGGGTAGCTGTAGTAGATGAGATTTGGCACCATTCTGTTTCCCCTAAACACCTGAAGCAGTAGCTGCTGCACTCCCATGTCAAATTCTCGAACCAAATCAAACAAGGGGCAGAGGCGGGCCATGCTATAAATACTAGTGAGAAGTGAAAAACAGGTTCAAGGGTACAATAAAGGAGTTGACATTACTGACCTAGTTGAGAAGTTAAGTTACAAAAGGCTAATGTATTTTCAACCATGTTGCCCAAACAATCTCCTTTTCAACATAAACATCATAATCCGGAAGAATCTGAAGTACCTTAAATCAAGGAAATTAATGGTTGCTCAAAATCTTAAGAGGAAGAAATATTAGCTTAAAGAAACCAAATTGAAGAGTACAATCACACCTCCCCTCATACAAGTACCCAAGAAGTAGACATCACTAGCAGCATACTGAAGTTTTTTTTTTTTGAAACCTTTGACTGCAGGGGAGGCCCCCACAGCATCCTTTATTAAAACCCACAAAACAGACTGTACAAGAGATTATATACAAAAAGGAAAAAGAAACTAAGAAGAAGCTACAAAACAAGCTAAGCTAAGGCAAAGAGGAGATCCATGCTGACAAGGATACTAAGTTGTTGTCTTGAGAGAATGCAAGCTTCCAGTTTTTCATTCTCATATCGAAATGCGTCAGCCACTATTGTCAGGAAGTTGCAAGCCATAAATAAAACTGCAACATAACAATATTCTAGTGTCAAAAACACTAAACAAGAATATATAATAATATAGACCAAGCAAGAATGCATCATCAACAAACAAATATTCGTTTTATACTTTTCTAGAGCATTTCATAAACAATTCAAAGTTTAGTCAGCTAACTAATAATCCCTCCAATTCATATTACTTGTCACTAGTATGGATGTATCTAGAACTAAAATGCGTCTAGATAGATCTATACAAGAGACAATTAATGTGGATTGAAGGGAGTAGTTAACTTTGTATTACGTACCACAACAAACATTGCCACAATACATCAATACATACCAAAGATACATGGATATGGAACCAACATAATTTGAGTTCAGTTATTTGTTATAAAAAAACTTCTATTTCATAGGCATCTAGATTAGCATAAAGCAAGAAACTTCAAAATGAGCATAAGGTTCTAGAATTTTTCATATACAAGCATAGCTCGTTCACAACATGAAAAGGATTACAATGGAGAACCTAAGCATCTCAACTTTACAAATATAAGCATAACTAGATGACTCATTACAGTTCCAACACTTGAAACAAATAATTATAAAATTGCATGATGATCATGCAAAAGAAAAACAAGTGCATTTTAGTTGCTAGCTAGTATCCACTTTTAACTAAAACAAGGTTGCTCTAGAAATTAAGAGAATACCTTAATTAATTGGAATACACACTAGCTAATAGAAATAGAGATAGTTCTGGGGAAAAATAAGGATTAACACATCACTATTGTAGAACCAAGCATCAAAACAACACAATTTTAAAAGATGAACAAGACATGACCCAAAGCATAATGTGTACAACGATGAGCAGCGAGGCAGCGATGGCCCTAGCTGCTGAATCCAGGGGAGCGGTAGAATAATTACACATTCTAAGCAAATTAGAAATGCAGAAAAATGTCACCTATCAGCAAACCATAGGACACGAACAACAATGATACAACAACTTCAAGTACTACACAAAAACTCTCACAAATAAGTAACAAACTGAATAGGTAACAAAATAAGGCAACCAAGATTCAGTATATAGGAAATAAAAGCTTCAACAGAAATATAATGGTGTAGGGCTACCAATACACTGTCATGGGACTACAGTTAGGAATTTTCGATTTCCCTAGAAGAGCTAATCTCTATCAGGATTACAGCTGAGATGAGAATATAACATCCAATCAACATGGTACATATCAGTAGTAGGCCTAGTTGATCAGCATGGAATACGAAAAGATTAACAGAGCCAAACCATGAGTCACAGGGGCACATAAACATGTCAAGTAGGACAGCTTGATCAACAATGTCTAGCACAACACGCGCGCACGGACGTGACACAGTGGCCATGACCCAGAGCACCATCTCAAGACACAAACTCCTCCATAATCTACTCCTCCCATTGAGAAACATGAAGCGCATAGATCACCATCTGCAACAACCATACCAAACCACCAGGGTGGGAGAGAGAGATTACCTAGACGACGTACCACGAGGAAGCCATGGTCATCAACGACCAAGCAGCAGGATACAAGGATAGCAGCATCCTCTCCGGCGACATCACCAGCTTGCCACTGCAGATGATCTGAGAACCCCATGGGGGACCAGCCATGGAAGCTCTTCCTGCAGGTGGTGCCAAATCAGTAACTTTGGACCCCACACTCTTGACCACCAATGTTCATAATTTGTAAGCTGCAACAAAATGGTACTAATGCACTCGTACTAAATTCCCCAAATATTATTGTGCATTGAATCAATCAGAAGCTCTACTACTACTCCGAGCTAAAATGTGTGTAAAGATCAAAGCTTGCAAAAAGCATTGATTCTTAAAAAAAACATTGAGGATTCCATGCACATTCAAGACTAGATATGTAAAAGAAGCGGAACTTCAGGAAGAATTGACACTGCAATATAAGGACCTCTAAAGCAAACTTTTTATACAGAAGCAACACCATCTAGGAAAAAACAAGGACTAGAAGAGTAGTGATGCATGTTTGTAATATGCAGCATTATTCAAGATGTACTATTCATGAGTAAGAAGGCATATATACTTCAAAAAAAAAGTCAACCATATATAATTGAGTATTTAAACTTCACCTAAGTAAAAAAGATCAAAAGATTTGGTTAAAGTGTTAACCATGCATGTTTGTGTACTTACAGACTCCAACCAAATTTTGAATTAAAAAGATGATCAAATCCGAACAGATATCATTCAAGGGAGACATCCTTGCAACTGTAAATGAGTATCTTGTTGATGCACAAACCGAGCATTTTTTTGCATATATAGGGAAGACGACTAGAATTAAAATAAAATAAAGCTGCTCTAGGTCATGGTGTTGTGGGGTCTCATCTCCATCTCCGCCGTCGGTCTCGACAACGGTGGTTTCAGGAGATCTTTGCTGAAGTTCTGCACAGTGCATATCCAGGGACATGTTTGTAATTTCTTTCTTTTTTGGTGTCCTCTGTGTAAAGAGATTTGGTCAGCTATGTTTCCGGAGCGTTCTATATATACGTGCCTGCGTGTTTTAACCTACAGATGAATGAATGGACACGTGGTATCTCTAAAAAAGCAAATTGTTGCCGATGATTTGTAATCTAGGGAACAATGATACTCCCTCCGTTCTTTTTTAATTGACTCGAATTTAGTACAAAGTTGTACTAAATCCGAGTCAATTAAAAGAGAACGGAGGGAGTACTACTAATTAACAGAGAGAATTGGTACTAAATTCCCCAAATATTAATGAGTGTTGAATCAATCAGAAGCTGAACATTGGAATCGATCTAAGCCAAGCATCTTCCATATGTGTTAGCTGAACATGACTTTCCACTGAGAGAGAAAAACTGAAGCTAATTAATCTCTCCTCTACAACTTGCCTGTTTCAAATGCATGCTCACTTTAGAGCTCAGCAGATTAGCAAACGGATCATCAATCGTGAGAATTAACTATGATACATTTGCGGGGCTCCCTCGAGCTGGAGGTCAGACTGACTGCCTACTCTTCGCCGCCAGGCCGTCCCCCACCCCTCCCCTTGTGTGTTGCCCACTCGCAGCTCATAGCGGCATTGGAAGATGAAGACGCATCGGAGGGAGGGAGGAAGAGGGACTGACCGAGGAGAAGTCGAGATGGGGTCGACGGTGAAGCCCTCCCTCCATGGATTGGAGGCGGAAGGTGCCTGGCGACTGCAAGGAGTGGTGCTTCATGGCGCAAGCAAGCAGAAGAATGCCGCGGCCGACGCATTTTCCGACAAGGCCCCAGCCGGAGCAGTGGAGGGCGGAGCCACGTCGTCCTGGACGACGAGCCGACAGGGGTGCTGCTAGGGAAGCGGCGTTGGGTGGGTGGGGGCCGGCAAGGGGAGAGGCTGGGGCGGCGCGGGTGAGAAGACATGAGAGGATTCGGGAGAGAGGAGGAGGAGGCGGTTTCGGCTGGAAACGAGACGACGGAAGTTTGCATCTGCCTCCTCGATTGATGCGTGTTGGCTCCAAATAGGCAGGCTCTTCAATTCTCTTCTGCCTAAATAAGTACTGTACAGTTAATTAGGCCATCGAATTTTGTGGCTGATTTTATTTTGCATTCTAGGTCCAAGTTGATTCTATGAGCAGAGCCCCTTTTGGTTTGCCAGTTTGCGAGGCATGAATGCTCCATGTCTCTTTATTTTCTTCACCTTTCATCAACCTACTAGTACTACTACTACTAGCATTGCTTCACAGCTCCAATGCATGCATCATGTGCATCATGGTGGTAACACTTAGGCTAGGCTGGCCATAGTGATAAGAGAATCTCCACCGGGCGCGTTTCATATAGTTATCGACAGGGGCGCCGGCACTGTCGTATGTGGGTCGTCGTCAGAGCATCCTGTATTTGAGTTTGCTGCTCCCATACCGACGCCTAACCCCAATATAAATTTAAATTTAAAATTACATTTAAAAACCAAAATTCATACTAAAATTTATATAAAAGTAACTCGAATTTAAACCTAAATAAAACTTAAACTTAATCCTAAGCTACTTGCCGCCGGTTGGGGCGCGCGATGGGCCTGCCTCGTCGTCGTTCTTCGCATTTGCCGCATGCGTTCGTGCCCGCCTCTCGTCATTTGCTTCGCGCATCTGGCGGTGGAGCATGGCGGCCGTCGTCGCAGGAGATTTCCGGCGGCGCTATCCCTGCGCTTCCAGCCTTTGCCGAGAAGCCTCGTTCTCGGTGCGTCTCGCTTGCTCGCGGGCGAACGCCTCGTAGTGGCCGTGAGCGTTGAGCTCGTAGAGCTTCTGTCGCTCCACCTCCATGAGGAGGCATCCCCACCTCCTCTGTGGCCGCTCGCTGGCGTGAGATCTCGACGGCGTGCTCGAGGTTAGCGTCGTTGAAGAACTCCCGCTGCTCCTACTTCAACCTCCGGAAGCGCCGCGTTCAACGATGCCAGGATCGCCGCCTGCTCCGGGTCGGCGGGGGCCTGCGGCTGCTCGCCCCACTTCGCCGCCTCTTCCGCCGCCCCAGCTTCAGCGTCTGCAATGTAGGCCTCGTGCCACACCGCGAACCGTGGGTCCGCGTCGGGTTGCGGCTCCCGCTCCGGCTGCGGTGGTGGTGGAGGCGCCACAGGCAGCGTGCGGCAGTTGAGGCCAAGCATGGAGTACGTCGTCTTAAGATGGTGCGGCATTTTTGAGGTGGAGAGGAGAGAATGGAGAGACGGCGATGGTGGAGATGAGAGGATAGCACCGCGGTGGTGGACGGCGTATGTACTAAATAGTGGTGCCAACTACCCGCATTTACGGTGGCGTAGGCGACTGGACGCCGCGTGGCCAGTCGCTGCCCTCGTCGCCGCCTCGGTTTCCGCGTGGGAGACCATTAAACGCCGACGACCAACCTTCTCGCGTCGCGGCCGATGGTGGTAAGACTTAGGGAGTAATAGAGAATGGGAATGTGCACATCTACCTCTATAATGGGTAGCAATTTATAGGTGATTTCATGCATTGTGTATTATTTTGTTATGTTGTAGACTCATTTTCTCTTGTGGCACGTGATGTTATGATAACATAGATATTTACCACCTCACTCTCTTTATTTATTTATTATCATGACATTTCACCAAAATTCGTCTTGGGTGTGTGATGTTACATATGTTACTGAGTACTTTAAGAAAACAAACAACTAAGGAATCCATTGGGATACGTACCTAGCGGCTCATTCGAAGATGACCTTGTCATGGACTAGGTGACCTTTCCTCAACGCCATTGTTTACGCCACACACTCGCTCGGACACACACTATCTGTGTGTCATGGACGGGCCTTTAGTCGCCGTTCGTAAGCAACCACGACTAAAGGGGGGTCTTTAGTCCCACATATTTAATCCCGGTTGCGTAACCGGGATTAATGGCAGGTACGAACCGGGATTAAAGGCCCTTTTTTCTACCCGTGTTTGGCCCTTATATGGCATATGCGATCGCGGCAGCGCCAAACACGCCACATGAGCAGTTTACTTTTTACTATGTAGCTACACGCACGCCTGCGAAAATATGAATGGTGAGATGCCCTAGATGGGTCTCAATTCGTTCGGTCTACTGTACCACATGGACACCAACAGATCATGATCAAGTTGTATCTTGCCATCGTATATCTTTCATGCTCTATACGTAAGCACAGTGGCTTCAAAACTGGGACGGCCATATCCACCGACCATGGACCCGGATGTTCATGATGACATCATCCAAGTTCTGCGACAAGAGGCACATGGTTAGCTAGGGGAGGATTCAGTCATGGGCATCTCTGTGGTATGGTTCGCCGATATGGCGATGTCGAGGTGCACCTTTGCCATTGGCGTTTCTCGAGCAGCGACACATGAAGGCCAAATGTCGGGTAGGTGCCGCAGGATAGTGGATGAGATGTCCAAGCATTCAATTCTTCTTTCTCTTTTTTATGTGGAGATGATGGTCGAGGCTCAAACGGCATGCACCAAGCCAACAAGGCGTAATTCTTTCTTTTTCCTCATGTATGCTGCCAACCAGCCCAACGTGTCAAGTCGTCCAACATGTCATTTCAATGATAAGGTCACATCAGCCTCGCTGAAGTGGCAACTCCGTCACAAACTAGACGATCTCATGGAAGTTTAGTACTACTACTCGGCGGGAGTTTGGCATTTCTCTCCATTGAGCATATAATTAATGATGAATTTATTGATTTAGTACTACTCACATTGCATACTACCCAGGAAGAATATCTCAAATTTGCAATCGCAGAGGAACCAAGGCAGGTGTTGATTGGCTCCAAATAGCTGTTAATCTTTCCGCTAATTTAGTTTTGGAACCGTACCGTTCCCGGCTGAGGCCCACGCGACGAGTTACTCCTCCTTCCCTGCATGTAAACTCTTTGGTTTCACAACGCCTACACAGGACGAGGCTTGCCCGTGCCCGCGGCGTGCGACCATCTGTGCGCCGTGGGTACGTGGCCTCCATCGCGTCCTTTCTGCCTATTTTTCCCGTGTGTGTGCTATTTATTTGCAAAAGAAAAATGGAAATACGGGCAGTACACGGTCGTCTCTCATCAGTACAAAGCTAATTTGTACATCACACCGATTATACTTCTTCTCTATCGGTTTCCATGGCCTAAACTTGGAGCTGGGAACGGCCGGAGATGCCACAGTCCGGCGAAGGCTTCCTCATGCACATAATCGACAAACCGCATGTATGAACTTGAACTGGCCAGCAGTCCGGCCTGGTCTACCATTAAGTAGCCGAGCTTTGCAACCGTTCCACCATATGCTCCGGCGACGCCGTGGTCATGAACTGCTTCTACTTGTCCGTCTGGTTGCCTGGTTGTAGCTGAAGAGCCCCGCCTCCGAAAGGTCGAGCCCCGGCGACATGCATTTCAACGCTGGCTGAGCCTCGAACAGCATGTCGCGGTCCTGCGCAGCGCCGAAGAGGCCGCTGAGCTCCGAGTTGAGAATGAGGGACGACCACAAGGCGGCGCACCGGTTGAGAACTCGCTCGGGGAGCACTCAATAGCAGAGGCATGTCTACTAGAATGGATCAATCACCCTGCGGCTTATTCACTTTTGTTATGTGATTACAGGCGGCGGAGCTTCACGGCGAAGAGCTGGAACTCCTGTCCATGATCACGTCCGCCGGTCCGGTGGTCACTGAGTCCGACATTCAGCGCATGATCTCCTCCTGGACAGGCGTCCCGGTGGAGAAAGTCTCCGTGGACGAGTCTAATCGGCTGCGCAACATGAAGGAGACCCTGCACCGGCGCGTCATCGGCCAGGACGACGCCGTGACAGCCGTGTGCCGCGCCATCCGTTGAGTGCGCGCCGGCCTTGGGAGGCCCCGCCGCCCGATCGCCAGCTTCATGTTCGCTGGCCCAACGGGGGTCGGCAAGACAGAGCTCGTGAAGGCGCTGGCGTCCTGCTACTACGGGTCGGAGGATGCCATGGTCCGGCGCACTGTTCAGGGTCGAGACGGTGAGGGTGAAGACGAACAGCGGGCCGCGGCCGACGTTCACAGATCCCACCTTGTCGCTGTCGCGGACGTTTACGACGCCCAGGCTCCACGACGCCTCGGACACTCATGGAGTCATGGTCGTGGTCAGGCTTCGCGCAGGGCGTGTTTGTATCAGTAGGTGCGAGTATCACGGGGTGGGATTCGCCGTATTCGCGGTTTGTTTTTCCTGCCGAAACGTACTAACGCTCGCCGATGTTTGCGGAGCCGCTGGATGGACGCCACGCCTCATGGGCGCACAGATGGGCGCGCGGCTTGGGCGCAGGCAAGCCTCGTCCCGCGTGCACCACCATATTCGCGCCACATGCAACCGGTTGGAGGAATTATAAGGGAAGAAAAGGAAAAGGTGGGAGTGAATTTAGGAGGGCAGCCCCACGCTGCTCCACTTAATTGTGAGAGTTAATTACGGAGTTTGCCTAACAAAATGATTTTTCTTCAAATCACAAATTTACCGTCTAATCCGGTATGGAGGGAGAGAGGTGATACAGCTAGCGTCCCTTTCTGTCCTTCTTCATTTATTTATCAGGGGAAAAAAGGAGCGCAGTAAACAGCAGACAGACGTACTTATTTTTCTTGCCGTAGGTGACGTTTGTTGGTATCTCGATCGGAGACGATCAAGAAGGCCAACTTAATTTGGTGTGCACCAGAGAAAAGTACAAGCAAGGAACGAACCCACCACCTACGCGGCTACGGCTACGGTCGATCTTGTAATCTGATTCCCTGGAATTTAGGAGGCGCAATAATTAGCTTCCAATCAACCCTAGTCGTGCTAGCTCGAGATGTAGATTCAAAGCATGCGTGCCCTTCCACCTACTCTCCTTAATCAAGCATGCATGAAGGCATACCACCAGTCCATGCAATAAATTAAAGCGTATTGTAGTTAACCATGAAACTAATTACGTCTTTCATACATGTTAGTACTAAGCCTTGCACGTACCTAGATTGTCAATTTGATCCATATAATACAAATTGTATAATATAAAAATGATGTCATTGTAAAATATAAGATATGAAGAATCTAGTGTCATACTTGATGCAGTAGAATTAAAGAGCATGTTCGGGGCAGACTCGCTATCCCATCGCTCACTAGCTCTCTCACCAATGTAAGCTTGTGCCGCCTCGCTTATCCTTGTATTCCTTAGACACAATTTTGAAGTAGCACCCTTTGGGGAAAATCCTAGAATTAGACCTTAGTATGTACCTTATTCTCTAGATCTAAATCTTAATCCCTACTACTCCGTATATCAAGACCATATAGGGGTCAAAAGCCATAGATCTTTGGCGTGAAGCACCGGTATGTAAGGCTAGTCATAGTGAAGAGTAACTTAGACTAGTAACATATGTCATGTTACTAGTCTAGGTTACTACCTTCATAGTGGGTAGTAACTTATATGTGGTGTCATGCATTGTATCATTTATTATGTTATAGACTCATCTTGCCTTGAGGTGTGTGATGTTATGGTAACATAGCTAGTTACCACCTCACTCTTTTTCTTCATTTATTAACATGCCATGCCACCGAAATGTCTTGAGATGTGTGGTGTTACTAGCTATGTTACTCCCACTATGACCAGTCTAAAGAGTACAATCCAAGATGCAACTTTAAAGTGGCATGCCCCTTCACAAAATGGACCACCTCGTAGGAAATTTCGAAACTTAGTGGAAGACTCCAAGCCATAGAAATCAAAGCATTATTTGGAAAAACTTGACCTTTTTATGCTGATATTGTTCTCCTGACTTGTTATACCACTAACAAAGTGGAAAGTCGTATGTTGGCCGGATCGCGGAGAAAACAACTCCAGATGCCCTATGTCGGCTGCCCTAATAAGGATAGGACAGGGAAGGACCCTTATTGGGACTTCAAGATGTAGTCGTTACCTCACCATCATGAAAAGACACTGCAAATACCTAAAAAGGAGTAGAACGAAAGACCTCCCATTTTGGTATGTCGCAGAGATGGAGCGGTGGCCTTGGGACATATCGTAAATCATCTTGATTTTAGACATTAAAATTTGAATCAATCCGTGTTTTTTCCGTGACTGGTATCGATGTTTCTTGGTTGGTAGGGAGGGTAACGGTAAAACTGTTTACGGGTTGGTTTCACATTTGGGTACTTACAAAAATTGGGCTATCGCCGTGAACAAAGCATGCTCGCACCGATGTAGCTACAGCCGGTTATGGTACAAAAATTCCATAAATGGTACAATTTTTCTGAATGTAACATTTTCAAAAATGATACATCGTTTTGTGACAATCGTATGTAGTATATCCAACTATTTTGCCTAACCCATCCATCTCCAGCTGCAGCATCTGTACCTGCTCTATTTCGTGTGAACGCGATTTGGTAGGGACGGAGGAACAGGTATGCGCGGCGTGAAAGGTCCAGCTAGGGACGGCCTCCGTCCCCAAAGACGACACGAGCGCCGAGCGGGTATTCCACAGGCGCGAGTAGACGCTGCCCCGGCCTGTCCGTGAAACACGTCCAGCTGGCTCGCGCGGTACACCGCAAAGTACCTGCTCGCAAAGGAATCCTACATTTAAATCCAGAGAACCAAAGAGCCCCTGCTCTCCGATTTTGCTGCTACCCAAACTCTCCAATCCTAATTGATTTCTGTTTCCGGCAAAAGCCGTCCGGGCCAACTCGTGCTATTCCGTCGTCTCCCTGTTCGTGCTCGACGTAACGTCTCTGGAGCAGCGTGACACGAAGAAGGCGTCCATGGCGAGCGGCCGAGGCGACCACATCAGCGCCCTCCCCGACGAACTCCTCCACCGCGTGCTCTCCTTCCTACCGGCGCACGAAGTGGTGTGGACGTGCCTGCTCGGGCGGCGCTGGCGCAACCTCTGGAGATCCGCCCCCGCCCTGCGCGTCACCGGCGTCAAGGGGTGCTACAACTCTGAATGGTTCGTCAACTTCGTCCACACCTTGCTCCTCCTCCGCGACTCCCGCGTCCACCTAGACTCGTTCGAGATCGACCTCGATGAGCGCGACTTTGACTTCGAGGCGTTCCTCCCCGAGAACGACGACCACGTGAACACCTGGTTCCGGCACGCCGTCATGTGCGGACCCCGCGTGCTGCTGGCGTTGCGCACTACCCATGGCGTCTTCACGGACTCGGACGACTACTGTACCCTACAACTTCTCAACGTCCCTCTCGCATCCCACCACCTCACGAGATTGGAACTCAAGCAGATGTATGTCTATGGCAGGACTCTCGATTTCTCGGGGTGTCCAGCGCTGGTTAGTCTCAAATTGGATGGATGCGACATTGACGGGAACATCTCTTCTCCGTTCTTGAAACACCTCAGCATTGTCTCCAGTTACTTTCAGACAGATCCCTTCCGCGCCCGGATCTGTTTGCCTGGCCTTGTTTCGCTGGAGCTGATAGGTGTTTTGCGTAGGGCACCGGTACTGGAAAGCAGCATGCCGCTATTAGTTTCAGCAATTGTTAGACTTCATTCGGGCTGTCATGATTCCTGCAGTAAGAATGACTTCGGGGATTGCAGTAATAGGGAGTGTTATGGTTGTCATAATTCTGGAGGTGGTGCTGATGATAGGCGTGGCGAGTCTGTCCTTTTAAAAGGATTATCGGAAGTTGCAGAGTTGGAATTGTCAATTGATTCTAAATTGGTATGCTTGCTTGTCCCTGCTCCAGCTTTCATCTTTTTCGAAACCAGATCTTGGTTGAGTTTCTGATAATTCTTACTATGTTGCTCATACAAGCTCCGATGCAATTTATATACTATTTTCCTGAAATAATAGGGTTATTTTCTAAAGATTAATACTGTGCCGTTTTAAACCTGTTGTATTGGTCTGTTATATATAGTATAGCCTCTTGAGCTAAAATTTTGCATTCCCCAATCCTTATGGTGTAATCGCATCTTGCACTACACAACTTCGGCAAACTAACGATTTTGTTCATTCGCACAGTTTATTGTCAACAGGGATTTAAAACTGTGCCCTTCATTTAGCAAGTTAAAGGCCTTGTTGCTCAGCGAATGGTGTCCCGGCATTGGTAGTGACCTCAATGTATTAAATTACTTTCTCAAATATTCACCAATTCTGGAGAAGCTCACTCTCCAACTTTCTAAGGTATTTTATTTTGTACACGAACAGCCGTGTTTTACTGAAGTTGATTACTATCTAGGATTAATAGATTATATAAGTAAAATATCTGAGTATTTTATTATAGGTACCTAAAGTTCCAGTGGAAACACAAAGAAGTTACACTCCATTGGATCAATTGATTGCATGCAGCCATCTGAAAATTGTTGAGATCAAATGTGAAGAAGTTGATTGGAGGGCTCACGAGGTTTTTATCATCTTGAGTTCCTACGGCATACCACCCGAGAAGCTCAATATCCAGAGAACTAATAGAACTTCTGGCTAATTGAGCATATATTTTTTGGGGGCAATGTTGGTTATGCTATTGATACTTATGTTACATTTGATTCAGTACCTACCAATGGGTGTAATTTATATACCAAGATATACTCCATGCTGACAATAAACTGCGTGAAGGAACACTATCGTTAGAATTTGCCACTAGAAAATGTGATTTTCGAGAAAGTTTCAACACTAATTAACCACTAGAAAATAATTGTTAGAATTTCATGTACATGGAAAGGATAGATGGCCTCTAATCCCTACGTCTCGTATAGAGGAAGCAAAACATTTAAAACTAAATTTATTCATGCTACTAAAATATTGTGTATGACATCTAAAGGTATAATAGAGGGGAGCTCATGGAGCCTTCCGAGGCCATCCACGACAGGCCACCAGGCACGCAAGGGATGGGCGTCGGCCTCATTTTTCCTCCAGTGGTTGGGCCACGTGGCATCGCGTGATTGGTTAAGCTGAGAGAGGAAAGAAATATCAGAAGCAGGGGAAAAAGGTAGCGCTGAGCCGCCGACCCAGCAAACCCTATCCCCGCGCGCCTCGCAGCCGCCGCTCGCGCCTCCCATCCCCGCCGCCGCCTCGCGCCTCCCATCCCCGCCGGCGTCGTGCGCCTCTTCTCGCCCAAGGCGCGGCCGGTTTCTGCTCCGCGTATGCGCTGGCGCGGCGTCCTACTTTTCCCCATCGCCATCCTGGCCGCCTCAGCTTCAGCCGACGGTCGGCCACTCCGCGCGGTGGTGTACGATGGCGTGGAGGCGGAGCCACGCGCCACAGCCTCCGGCCCCGAGCTCTCCGCCTCGACTCACCGCCTCCCCTGCTCACCGGAGGAGGAGGCCGAATCATCCACGATGCAGGCGTCATCATCCTCGGTGTGCGCGTCGTCGCGCGGGAAGGAGGCATCCTTGCCGCAGGTGGAGCTCCGGCGGCCGAGCTGGCTGCAGCGCCGCCGCCTCGCTCTCGCAGAGCACGAGCCGCCGGGATGAGCCGCAGGCCGCCGCTTGCGCCCCCACCGTGCGAGGACCAGCAGCGCTCGCCAGGGCGGTGGAGCATGGTGCAGCCATCGTGCTTGTACATCTTAGGCATCTCTCTCCATGAGAAGCCCCATGGATCCTCTTTCGTTTGTCATCTCTTTTTACTCAGATTCTATTTTATGTATGCTCGGAAGGTGTTTGACATAATTCATGCAGGGCTAGATTTTTTTTTGTCTCTGATTGCATGACATTTTTGTTTGTATTTTTCAATAGGAGCAACACTAGAGGAGGAGCAGCTGCAAAAATGGCTAACTGTGATGAGGAGGGACCAGCGGAAAGCAGCCCGTCATCATCAACATCCACCGCCATAGCTGCTATGAGGTACCTATTCTGTCTTCTTAAAGCAGGTAGCTTATTCATGTTTGTATTTGGTCCTTTCTAAGCCTATGGGAGCATGGGTTCTTAAATGGAAAAAATTAGGTCGACACTGGAATGGCTATATCAATCACCAACTTATCTCTTTATGATGTTTTTCATGTCAGCACCAGCATGGTCAGCTGTCAAACTCAACAAGGAATTATTCGGCGGTACGGAAGAGGAACGGAAAGCACCACATCAACATCGGCATCACCACATATAGGTCTATTGGTAGAATATTTTCCATTCATATTATCAGCAAACATGACATATGGTTTAGACCTTGACGGTTCCATTCCCTTGCATTTCAATTATCAATCTTGTTTTGTCAACAAGAATTTGATTGTACTGAGATGTCCATGATGATGTCTATCTTTGCAGGCATTGAGCTGATCTAGATTATTGACATTGAAAATGAAATGGCCATCGCATTAGAGATTGTCACTTGGGGTGCGCTCATTTCTCCGTTCATCTATACTCTGGTATAGTTAGTGCTATATTTTGTTATCCTTAATTTAGGCAATGATAGGTATGTCTTCACGAATTTACCTACACAAGCTTCTGATATTAGGCATAAACTTACTTAAGAGCATCTAACCTCTCCTTCTGGTCCTCCTCATCTCAAGCAAGGTGAGGTCTGGTGCTCTCTCCTGTCTCTCATTTGTTGTTTGTGTGGATCTGAAAATAGTAGGCTATTAGTTTTATTTTTCTGTGCTAGGATTAGTTACAATTAGGTGCTAGGAATTAAAGATAGGAGTAAGATTAAATACAGTGTCTTCTCAATGCATTAACTCTTCTCTCTATTTTCCTTCTTATTTGTGGAGATTCTGTTATTTATTCCTAAAATGTGTTCCACAGAAATCTCTGAAGTGCAGACTAATCTATGTCATATGTTTGCTTTGAGCAAAATTGATGAAATTATACAATCATAACACGTTGCCAAAATTGCTTATGAAATTATATAATCATAACATGTTGCCAAAATGATCATAGCAGGCTTCCATTGAAACAAAAATACTATATCTAAGAGTGTGGTCCACTGAAAACTATTATATGCACTACTATTCTTTTTAGGCATTCATTACTGAAACTCCTTTGTTAGTAGTGCAAGATCTCATTGAATTTTATGGAATCTGCCAATTGTGAGAGTAACCGGAAAATGAGTATATTCATGGTTGCAGAATCTTGGATGAATTTGGATGAATTAAGCTGCTTTGAGATGGTATGCCATGATATGATATAACCTATTTATATATACGGAGTTACAAACCCTTCCAATGTTGAATAATGGGTCATCGCCAAATGAGTGATACGCCATGATAGTTCGCACGCCTCTTATTCTGTTTTTTAGACCAATTAGTCTTAAAGTAATGAGTAGCAAAAAAATCTTATTGCGCGAGTCTTTGGATTAGCTCCTTAATAGCACTGCCCTTGGACCTCAATGACACAGCTCAACATGAATTTCACATCTAAAGGTTACATACTTTCCTTTAGATTTATTACCTCCAGTTCAATAAGGATTTCAGCATGCCGTAAATCCAAATTGATAATTTTACTATTGTTTTGGATCCTAATTGTTTCATCCAGAGGTTTCTTTATTTTAGAGGAGAACACTCATTCATTCACGGAATAAAAGTTTACAGAAGCTTGCGGTGGCAGCTCATTTAGTTTAGGAGAAAATCCCTGGAGTTTGAGATGGTTTCCCTCCCATTGTTGTGTACTATATTACACCGCAGTACTGCTGAGTAAATCTTGCCCTGTGCGCATAAATTTTTCCCCTGGATTGCAGGAAAACACAGCTTCAGAGGATGGCAGATTCAAGCAAAGCCAGTGCTCGCCGTCACCAAGGTGTTGTGGTGTTCCGCGGTCCTCCGCGTCTCTGAGGATGGTAATCGAATTGTTTTCCCTTGGCCTGCCTACCATTAAGTATTCCTGTGTCGTGGCTACTAAGCATAAATTCTGAGCGAAATGACAAATATTCCATTTCCAGTTTTGGTAGACCGTCCTGTCTAGGTAGGCGGCCGCGACACCCTGACGAACTTGACTAGCATGTGTAGGTGAATACAAAATTGAGAAATAAGTGAACGGCAAATTGTTGGTGAATGTAAATTTCTGAAAGGAAATAATTAGTTTTATGTTCATTTTGGTCAAACATCGTTACTGCAGCTGATGCTGTGTTATAATCTGAGTTATTCCATGCGAGCTCGTACTGCAGTTTGGGTTATAATCTGATTTTTGATATACTGCTGGCATTTTTTTGCACATAATACATGCTACTTCAGCTACAATGCAGCTAGCAGCACAAATAAATTGTCAACCAGTGAACCTGCTGCTTATGCAATTGAATAAATGGATGAGCTCCCAGGTTGATAGGGTTAATTGTACATGCATTTCTCCTATATGCGTTTGCTGCAGCTATTTGATATACAAAAATTCAGAGAATGCTTTTCAGGTTATGAGCATCGGTGAATTTTTCCCGGGACAACGTCAGCAGATAGGTTCAGAGCTTAAATTAATGTGTCCTTTAAGTTCTCTGAAAAAAATCTGATTCACAAACCATCCTTAATTAGAATTAGGACAAACGACCCTCTGCTAGCTAGCTACAGTCTAATCAGCTCGCATCAAGTCACGGAAAATAAGAGTTCAGAAAGCTACAGTCTAATCATTACGCATCAAGTCACGGAAAATTAGAGGAGTTTATGACAGAACACAAATACAATGATGTTATCTCTCCTTTATAACAGTGTTTTTGTACCTTGTGTATATAGTAAAGGAAAATCAGAGAAATACACTTGGAAAACCAACAGTTCAGCTTTTCTAATGGATCGCTGTAATTTTATTGAACCGAATGATTCTTCGGAACGATCAGAACGATAGGGATGCTATTAATTAGCTTATCTTGACATAAGCTAGACGACCTTGCCGGAATGCGGCCACCGCACCTGCCTGGCGCCGGCCTTACCTATTTTGTTGTTTGACTACGTTCAATCACCTGATAATTTTTACGTTTACCCAGTAAATGCAATTACGCCGTGACTTCTAAAGACCATTCTGAAATAGACTCCTGTAGATGTTGCTTTTGTTGTTCTTTCCTTAATTTTATCGATCTTGAAAAAACCAGAGTGTTAATTATTATAATATATGCCTCTATTTCTCTAATTGTATATAAGCACGTTTGGTTGATGATTTGGTTTATTTTATCCTAATTTCATTTGATTGACTTCGTTTTGTAAAATCTAACAATGTATTATCATTTAGCTACCTAATTTTATCATTATTATACAAAGTGTAAATCAAAGTGAAATTGACGGGATGGTGCGCCAAGGCCTGGTTTGATAGGGCCTGGCCTTCATTAGATGTTGTGTGTGCATCTTCTTTTGTAGATGTTGTGTGTGCATCTTCTTTTGTTTGATAGGGCCTGGCCTTCATTATGGGTGTTTACAGCAGTCTGGTGACAAAATGAAATACATATGGATCAGTTACAGAGATTAGGTACCACTGTCATCTCTTCTTAATTCTGTGTAGGTCATTCTACATTGTAATATGATTCACTTTCACGCTGCCACCCTTCAAATATGTTGGTTTACATTGCCAAGAGATATTTAAAGGTTCGTTTATGCGGTACTCACTATGTATTTTTGTCTCCATTCTTGAAAGAGTTTCCTCCGCATAAGCCTAGGTGGGATCAAAGTTGATTACCATTTGTAGATGTAGAGTACTATTATGCATTTTGTATTTAGCTGAAAAGTAAGGTTTGGGAGGTTCACTTGCGTTTTCAAGCCTGAAAATTTTGTCCAGGGAAGGAATTTGACATTTGACATGTTATTATTTAGTCTAGAGCTGCTCATCTATGGTGTTTTCCTACACATGTATCATCAATGTTTTACTGCTGGACTAAGACACTAATATGGTGTTCGTAAGCTGTCACCGATAGTACTGTTTCTATACAGTCTGGTTGTCGGTTAGAATTACTTTGTACCATCCTCTCATTATTCCACTGTTCATAAATTTAGTAATTTACAGAACTATTGTGTGTTTGTAAATCTGTTCTTCCTATTATTAATATCTTCAATTCAAATTTAGTTCAGCTTTGTCAACAGTGAGTGCTACTTCCGAATGAAATTGACTGATGCCCTCTATGTCTTTGTTATAGTGTTTGAAGCCTCAGAATAATATTGCTATTGGCCTTTTCGTTTTTACTGCAAGAGTATTGCTGATCCTTCGTATATCTGCTGCAGGTCAGTGGTTGTTGCTTTAATTTCTGTTATTTTCTCCAGCGTTTCTCTACGTTGATGATGCATTTATTGCATGAACAAGGACGTTATGCATATGCCCTTATAACGATGTTACTGATCTGCTAACCTAATAAGTAAAACATATTGCTGTAAAAACATGATTTCATTTCTCTGCTAGAAATGCACTGATGTGTATCGTGCTTTTCAAGCAGTTTATTTGCTATGAGGTTGCTGGACTTTCACTTGGTACCATGAGAGTAAATGTGTAAAACATACTATGTGATTGTTGGCAAGAAAAAATTGTTTGTTCCAAGGAATAGTTACCAAAAAAAGTTGGAGTAAGATTCAGAATGTCATCTCTTTTAAGTTAAGTTTTCTCTTGCAGCAAATGATATGCAATGAGTCATAGGGAGAGATCGTGTATAATCCTAGGTGGACCCAGAGAGAAATCAGGTTGTGCCATAACCCAACTGATAGAAGTATTCATATTTGAGCTTATTAAAATTATTTGCTATTTATTGCATCAATCGCTGAAGGTTAGACTTCTGTCTGATCTACAAAAATGTCGACCGAACAAGTCGTCTAGCTGATGGTGCATACACTGCATTTGCAGCTTGGCATCCATATATGCTTCTAAGTTTTATCATAATACTCCAATTCTCCAAGTTTCTCTTTCAGACTGTAGAGCTATATGCTCCACATGTTCCTGAAAAGTTCAGTATTCATAAAGCCACATTTGTGATGGTTTGGACATAACGTAGTGAAGGAACTATCCTGAATTTTCTAATGTATCTAAACCTAATGTATGGAAAAGCAATGTGTTTTGCTCTAAACTTAAATTGCCATTGATGTGTGTAATATATTTCTTCACATTCTATTCGTATGTTTATTTGCTGCTTGCTTATGAGTGGTTCTATGCATGATTTATATAGCGTGCTGGCAAACTGGTGGTCTGTTAGATCTCATGGATATAGAATTAGTAAATCAATTAAATTGGGTGTTTACGTATCTAAACGAGCACAACCTGTTGATACGGTTTGCGATAGGTTTCTTCGCAACTTTTAAGATATGTGGTGTTTAGGCTTAAACATATAGACGCCTGCTTGGACAAGAATTACTTTGACAAGCAGATACTCTTGGCGCCTTCTTCAGTTCTCTTCTTTGTGTGTAGTCAAAGCAAGGCTCCTAAATCTATTCTTTTCAATTTGTTCTTATGGTTAATGTGTGGCAATTGTTTTGTTTATCTCTTCGATTTTCACTTCTTTGCCATTTTACTTCAGATGGTTTGTGTGTTAGTCACCTCTTTGTTGAAGGTCGTGGTCCTGTTGAAGGTTGCTGCCTAAAGGCTCAGTTGTTTCTCTGGTAGATTTGGGATTCGACTGTGTTGCAGGTAAGCTTTAGCATCTAAAAGGGATGTTTTGGAAATCATGTTCTGCTAAATGATTTCTGTTTGCGAGTGCTGCAACCGTTTGCAATCAATCTAGCTCATTTTGTATATTCTCTCCAAGCTATTATATGTTCATTAGATTGGCTATGCCCTAGATTATATAGTTTGGCAGCATGATCATGTATCATATACAGTTTGATATGCTTGTTAAATATGGATGAAATTGGTGTCACTTTGTAACGGCTTTTCTCTAACGTCACAGTTTGATTTCTACAGTTATTAAGAGGCTACCAGTCTTCCTAATATTGCAGTGTTTGAATTCTCCACTCTACAAATTATCTTTTTATTTTTATGTGCATGGATTCATCGTAATTAGTGTGCAGGAAGAGGTACTAAGGTAATGGGGAATTTGGGGCTAATAAACAAATTATCACCTTCCTAGAATATTGCATCTTTCAAGTTTCTTATCTATGATTTAATTTTGTCTCTCCAACGAAATCTATTACAGCAAATGATCCTCAAGGCTTTCTTAGTAATTCAGCTTAGGAACACTTGCATTTTCTGTTTAATTTATGCCTGTCAGCTGCATACAAATTGTAAGGACTTTTTTTGACACAGCTTAGGATTACTGGCAGGGACCGCCGGTTGATTCAAAGACAAGATTGCATCCTGATTTTGTTTTCCCTGGGCCCAACTTCTTTAGTAAAATTAAACAGGTCTTAGGTCCTAATTGCTTCAGGTTGATCTTGATGTTGTTATTTATTTTGTCATCCTATCGTCAAAATCATTGTATATATTTTGGTGAAAATCATTCTTGTGCGTCTAAATCCTATGTTGGCATTAATTAAGTATATATAAGTTTAGTTAGCTTTCCAATTAGTGGGAGGGGAGATTCCGGCATTATAAGTATATAAGTACATAAGTTTAGGTAGCCAAATTCCTGTTACGTGCTCTGACCTATCATCCCATCAGGTCATGGTGTATGCATACCCATATGTGGTGGCGTGTAGACTGAGCGCTCTTAAGGACAAAGCCGACGCTAAGAACACTTTGCCATCTACACCATGGCCGTGCCTTTTCCTATCTAATTCATCTTTGTTTTACAAATTGTAACTCTGTGCAAATTTTACGGGATCTTGCGCCAAGGCGCACCTCTACATCTGGCCGTGCTTCTGTAGAATGCGTGTAACAAGAAGTGAAGCAAGTATCCTACGAATTTAGTTGGATTATCATGCTGATGTTGTGTTATTGCATTCTAATGACTTTTTCCTTTCCACACTTTTAGAATCACAACAAGAAACTAGGAGCATATACTACTCACAAACTAGCTGCAATAGTAGGCCAGTCCTGACCATTGTACCCAGTTTTTTCTTTGCTGATTCCATATGTACTGACAAACTAGGACAGCTGCTGAGCAGCTGAGACCTCTTCTTTGTGGGCCCGGTGGTTGGCTAGGCTCCGCCTTCTCCATCCCGCAGCTAGCCTTGTCCCTTGGCCTCCTCCTTTGGTTTGATTAACTAAACGATAGGTGCACCTACACTTGATGTCAGGTCTCGCTCTCAGTTTACCTCTAGCAGGTTCACATATTTTTTCTCTGTTCTTCTTTCCTAACAAACTTGCTATTTCAGTTTGCACAGGTTTATTGGACATGAACCCATACTTTCTAATCTGAATAAGGAGGTAGAGCTTGTTTTGCAGCCAAGTGAATTTTGTTCAGGTCATTGCAGTTGTTCATGGTCTACGAAGCAAGATTTTTTTCATTGTACAATGACCGTTCTTATTCAGCCCAACAATTCAGCCATGTGATCTTGGTTTACAGTGTTAAGAATTATTCAGCATGCTCTAAATTTTTGCGTGCTTCATCATTTTGAATTATTTACTAAAAATGAGCAAATGAGTCTGTGCACCAAACAAAATGCTAATTTGTACACTCATGGTAGCTTTGCATGACAATCCTAGGGGAAGAGATCCTGAAGATCCATGTCAATCCGGGATGGAAGAGGGGCATGAAGATGAACGAGCATCGACACACAATCACTGCGGACCTGGTGTTCAGTGCTCACACAGGATGGCAATGGAATGGTGGTGATATAAGAGGTGCTCCTCACATGCCCTATTAGTACACACTATAGACATTGGACATGTGCAACCTGACGGTACCTGATGCCCTATCGGATAATTATTCAATCTTTACTTAATGCTAATTATCATTGATGTTTACAATTGTAGTATATAAAATAAACATTGACACAAACTTTACGGGATCGTGCGCCAAGGCGCACATCAAAATCTAGTATGGTATTATGGTTAGAACCAACTGTTAGTTCTGAGGCGTATCCATGGACTTAGCTCAGCGCCCCTAATTTCTGATGTTCCGTGAAGTCCAGGAATTTGCCATGGCGAACAAGTTGGTTAACAAATCAGTTCCACAAAATGGACATGTTCTTATTCCTTAATTAACTTTCTTTCATCAGGATTTCGAGTTATTTGTTGTATTTTCAGCGCTATCCAGAAGTTAACTGGAAGTGAAGGATACTACTACTTCAGCCCTACTCAGAACCAGACTTTCTTTTAATTTTCTATTTGGAGAAGAACAAGAAAGATTGTTTTATTCTAGTATCATCGGCCGGCTGCTTATCATCAGTAACGTTCAAAGAATGAAAGAAACACAGACGCAGCCTGTTGGCGAGAGTTGTTTTGTCAACTAGGGCTACCGGCTACGTTACTGTCACTACAAGAATGGCGGGATACGCCGACGGCTAAACCCTACGCCGAGGGCTTTTTATCGGGGCCGTCGGCGTACGGCCTCGCCGGGGCAGCGCCGGAAGACGCCCGTCGGCGTACACTTGCCGTCGGCATAGAGGATGCTACGCCGAGGGCGGCCGTCGGCGTCAACCTGGCCCTCGGCGTAGGCACCAGCGTAGCTGCTGCTCCATCGGCGACGCGACGGCGCGCTCACGGCGTCAGGCTAGACGCCGAGGGCTACCCTCGGCATAGGGCATGGCCCCCCTATGCCGACGGCCACCCTCGGCATATAGGATTTTTTTATTTTTTCTTTTTTTCTCTCATATTACTTTATATTATGTTTCTATTATTTATTTACTAGTATGAATTACGTAAAAAAGGTACTATTTTTTAAGAATTCGACGATGCATTGCATATATGTAGGTCCCACGGGTGACGCTCTTCGCAGACGGGTCAACCGGAGCCACTAGGCCGAACTTCTGCTATCTATGTACATATGTCCTTAAACATTTAGAAAAAATTCCATTGCTAACCCTAACTCCAACCCTAACCCTAACCGAGGCCATTCCCGCCCTAGGGTTTCCCGCTTCTGCGGGCCAACTTTCTATTTTGCGAACATTTTGGTAACCCTAAACCTCACCCGGATGTTATCCCTAACCCTAACCCTAGGGGTAGATCTGCGGGGTCCCCGCCCTAGGGTTTGGCTAACCTTGCATGTACCCGGCGTTGACGATTTCCGCATACATGGGCTAGCACTTGGTAAAATACAGATCTGTATGTGGAAACTCCCGCCACGGCTCAAACGGAGCCTATTTTATGGTAAAGTATGTCCAACTTATGGTTTCCATGTACATATGTACTAAACAAACCAAAGCAAGTAAAAAGTCCATTGGTAAACCCTAGCACGGAGAAAGCTATAGGGGTAGATCTCGGGGTCCCCGCCCTAGGGTTTTCCAAGATACACCACCTGAGCGTCGGAATCCCTGGAAAACTTGCATATGCCCATAACATATGTGTAAAATTGTGATGTAAGGTTTGGCTAACCTTGCATGTACCCAGCGTTGACGATTTCCGCATGCATGGGCTAGCACTTGGTAAAATCCAGGATTTGTATGTGGAAACTCCCGCCACGGCTCAAACGGAGCCTATTTTATGGTAAAGTATGCCCAACCTATGGTTTCCATGTACATATGTCCTAAACAAAGCAAAACAAGTAAAAAGTCCATTGGTAAACCCTCGCACGGAGAAAGCTATAGGGGTAGATGTCCCCGCCCTAGGGTTTTCCAAGATACAAACCACCGGAGCGTCGGAATCGCTGGAAAACTTGTGTGTGTCCACATGGCATGCACAAAAGTGATTTGAGAAGGTTTTATATCCAAGGCTACCCCCAAGGTGTGTCCGGCTTCTCGGACAGGGGTTCCTACACTTAGCAGATTCTGGATGTATAGGGGGAACTCCTCGTTGGTGAACCGGAGAGAAACTTGGGATCATATGGGATGATCCTTGTTACCACATGTACCTATGACCTAACCAAGCTAAAATGGAGGCATATGCCCACCGGGGACCCCGATGGGATGCAGTCATAGGGGTAGACCGCGGTCAAAACTAGGTAGGTTCGAGCATCGGATGTAGGGAATGGCCCCAAAACTTGTGTGTGTCCACATGAAATGAACAAAAGTGATTTAAGATGGTTTTATATCCAAGGCTACCCCCTAGGTGTGTCCGGCTTTTCGGACAGGGGGTTCCTACACTTAGGCAGATTCTGCATGTATAGGGGGGAACTCCCTCGGAGTTAAACCGGAGAGAAACTTGAGATCATATGGGATGATCCTTGTTTCCACATGTACCTATGACCTAACCAAGCTCAAATGGAGGCATATGCCCACCGGGGACCCCGATGGGATGCAGTCAAAGGGGTACACCGCGTGGTCAACGAACTAGGGTTTCGTCAAATCGAGCATCGATGTAGGGAATGGCCCCAAAACTTGTGTGTGTCCACATGGAATGCACAAAAGTGATTTGAGATGGTTTTATATCCAAGGCTACCCCCCAGTGTGTGTCCGGCCTGACAGGGTTCCTACACTTAGGCAGATTCTGCATGTATAGGGGCGAACTCCCTCGAAGTTGAATCGGAGAGAAACTTGAGATCATATGGGATGATCCTTGTTTCCACATGTACCTATGACCTAACCAAGCTCAAATGGAGGCATATGCCCACCGGGGGACCCCCGATGGGATGCAGTCAAAGGTAGACCGCGGTCAACATAACTAGGGTTTCGTCACAAATCGAGCGTCGGATCTAGGGAATGACCCCAAAACTTGTGTGTGTCCACATGGCATGGCATGCACAAAAGTGATACATTTAAGAACTTAAGACCCACACACTAACCGAAACACTTAAAGAACTACACCCACACACAGGAACCAAAACACTTAAAGAACTACACCCACACAGGAACCAAAACACTTAAAGAATTAGACCCACACACAAACCAAAACATTTAAAGAACTACACCCACACACGAACAAAGCACTTAACACTGGGTCGACGCATGACCCGCTAGACACACGGACTCGACACACACACATATTAATCAGAAGTCGAAATCTTCATCCTCGCTAGGGGTGTCCTCTGAAGCGGTGGTTGTGAGGTTCCACGACCACCGTTCATCATCCTCCCCCATGTCGACGCCCTCCTTTGGCGTACTCTGCTTCAACCTCGGCCTTCCTCCGCCGCTTCCCGCCCTCCTCTCTCTCCGTACGTCTTCTTGTCCTTCCAGAATGCGCGCTCGCCGACGGCCCAGGATTGTCTCTGCGCCACCGTGCCATGAACTGCTTGTCCGCCTCGGTGGTATCAATCCGCCGCTACCGCCGCGCTTCACCCTGTGAGCGAAGTAGCGGCTCAATAGAGAGACTCTGAGCCTCCGTCAGAGACCTGACCTCCGGGAAGTTCATTTCATGGCGCGGCCGGCCAAACCTCCAAGCCGCAACGTCGTATGCGCGGGCAGCAGCCTCCTTCTAGAAGGTGCCGAGCCACACACGCGTACCACCGGCGTGATTTCAGCCGCGAAATGTCCCGCGGTGCCGGTGTGCCGATGTTGCGGCGGACGAGGAGCCATCTCGGGCACAGCTCAGAGATTTTGTGGTTCTGTTGGATGAGAGAAGCGATGAAGGGAGAAATGTTGCTGCTGTTAGTGGAGAAGACATGGCTATATATAGGCCGACGAGGGCTGAAACGGCGGGAAAACTTGGCGGAAGAGAATGGGCTGGAAAGGGTGGGCAGGAAAACTTGGCGGGAGAGAATGAGCGGGAAAGGGTGGGCGGGTAAACTTGGCGGGAAATCATGGCGGGAAAAAAGGGCGGGAGAGAAGCAGCGGGAAAGGGTGGGCGGGAAAAAAGGGTTTCGTCGGAAATCGAGCGTCAGATCTAGGGAATGGCCCAAAAACTTGTGTGTGTCCACATGGCATGCACAAAATTGATTTGAGATGGTTTTATATCCAAGTCTACCCCCCAGTGTGTCCGGCTTCTCGGACGGGGTTCCTACACTTGGGCAGATTCCGCATGTATAGGGGAACTCCCTCGTACGTGAACCGGAGAGAAACTTGATATCATATGGGATGATTTTTGTTTCCACATGTACCTATGACCTAACCAAGCTCAAATGGAGGCATATGCCCACCGGGGGACCCCCGATGGGATGCAGTCAAAGGGGTAGACCGCGCGGTCGAACAGGGTTTCGGAAATCGAGCGTCGGATCTAGGGAATGGCCCCAAAACTTGTGTGTGTCCACATGGCATGCACAAAATTGATTTGAGATGGTTTTATATCCAAGGCTACCCCCAGGTGTGTCCGGCTTCTCGGACAGGGTTCCTACACTTGGGCATTCTGCATGTATAGGGGGAACTCCCTCGTACGTGAACCGGAGAGAAACTTGATATCATATGGGATGATTTTTGTTTCCACATGTACCTATGACCTAACCAAGATCAAATGGAGGCATATGCCCACCGGGGACCATGGGATGCAGTCAAAGGGGAGACCGCACGGTCAACGTAACTAGGGTTTCGTCAAATCGAGCGTCGATCTAGGGAATGGCCCCAAAACTTGTGTGTGTCCACATGGCATGCACAAAATTGATTTTAGATGGTTTTATATCCAAGGCTACCCCCAGGTGTGTCCGGCTTCTCGGACAGGGGTTCCTACACTTGGGCAGATTCTGATGTATAGGGAACTCCTCGAGGTGAACCGGAGAGAATCTTGGGATCATATGGGATGATACTTGTTTTCACATGTACCTATGACCTAACCAAGCTCAAATGGGGGCATATGCCCACCGGGGGACCCCCGATGGGATGAATTCAAAGGGGTAGACCGCGCGGTCAACCGAACTAGGGTTTTGTCGGAAATCGATCATCGATGTAGGGAATGGCCCCAAAACTTCTGTGTCCACATGGAATGCACAAAAGTGATTTGAGATGGTTTTATATCCAAGGCTACCCCTGTGTGTGTCCGGCTTCTGGACAGGGGGTTCCTACACTTGGGCGATTCGATGTAGGGAACTCCCTCGTACGTGAACCGGAGAGAAACTTGATATCATATGGGATGATTTTGTTTCCACATGTACCTATGACCTAACCAAGCTCCAATGGAGGCATATGCCCACCGGGGACCCCGATGGGATGTAGACAAAGGGTAGACCGCGCGGTCAATGTAACTAGGGTTTCGTCGAAATCGAGCGCGATCTAGGGAATGGCCCCAAAACTTGTGTGTGTCCACATGACATGCACAAAATTGATTTGAGATGGTTTTATATCCAAGGCTACCCCCAGGTGTGTCCGGCTTCTCGGACAGGGGGTTCCTACACTTGGGCGGATTCTGCATGTATAGGGGGAACTCCCTCGTACGTGAACCGGAGAGAAACTTGATATCATATGGGATGATTTTTGTTTCCACATGTACCTATGACCTAACCAAGCTCAAATGGAGGCATATGCCCACCGGGGGACCGATGGGATGCAATCAAAGGGGTAGACCGCGCGGTCAACAGAACTAGGGTTTCGTCGAATCGAAATCGGCGGATCTAGGGAATGGCCCCAAAACTTGTGTGTGTCCACATGGCATGCACAAAATTGATTTGAGATGGTTTTATATCCAAGGATACCCCCCGGTGTGTCCGGCTTCGGACAGGGGGTTCCTACACTTGGGCAGATTCTAGATGTATAGGGGGGAACTCCCTCGGAGGTGAACCGGAGAGAATCTTGGGATCATATGGGATGATCCTTGTTTTCACATGTACCTATGACCTAATGATACGTCCCAAACGTATCTATAATTTCTTATGTTCCATGCTACTTTATTGATGATACCTACATGTTTTATACACATTATATGTCATTATTATGCGTTTTCCGGAACTAACCTATTGACGAGATGCCGAAGTGCCACTTCCGTTTTGGTTTCGAAATCCTAGTAAGGAAATATTCTCGGAATGGACGAAATCAACGCCCGCATCTTAGAAATCCACGAAGCTTCCAGAACACCCGAGAGGGACCAGAGGGGGGCCACAGGGGCCCCACACACTAAGGCGGCGCGGCCTGAGGGGGGGGCGCCGGCCTGGTGTCTGGGCCCCCGTAGCCCTTCCGACTCCGCCCTTTCGCCTATATAAGCTCCCTGACCTAAAACCCCGAGAAGAATAAGCCACGTACGAGAAAGTTCCAGAGCCGCCGCCATCGCGGGCCAAGATCCGGGGGACAGAGTCTCTGTCCGGCACGCCGCGGACGGGGAAGTGCCCTGGAAGGCTTCTCCATCGACACCGCCATCTCCACCGCCATCTTCATCAACGCCGTTGCTCCCATGAGGAGGGAGTAGTTCTCCATCGAGGCTCGGGGCTGTACCGGTAGCTATGTGGTTAATCTCTCTCCTCTGTACTTCAATACAATGATCTCATGAGCTGCTTTACATGATTGAGATCCATATGATGAGCTTTGTATCGCTACTAGTTATGTGCTACTCATGTTATGTTATTAAAGTAGTCTATTCCTCCTGCATGGTGTAAAGGTGACTAGTGTGTGCACCGTGTGGTTCTTGTCATAGATTATGATCATGATCTCTCGTAGATTGTGGAGTTAATTATCATTATGATAGTATTGATGTGATCTATTCCTCCTTTCATAGTGTAATGTGGAGTGTGTGCGCTATGTTAGTTCTTGGTTTATTTTGCAATGATCTATTATGCTCTAAGGTTACTTAAACATGAATATCGAATGTTGTGGAGCTTGTTAACTCCGGCATTGAGGGTTCGTGTAATCCTACACAATGAATGATGTTCATTATCAAACAAGAGTGTATGTAGCACATATGAGAAGAAGTATTTATTATGCGATCAATGTTGAGAGTTGCCACTAGTGAAAGTATGATCCCTAGGCCTTGTTTCCAATACTGCAAACACCGTTTATTTACTGTTCTACTGCATGTTTACTTGCTGCCATATTTTATTCAGATTGCTATTACCACTCATATACATCCATACTACTTGTATCTCACTATCTCTTCGCCGAACTAGTGCACCTATACATCGACAAGTGTATTAGGTGTGTTGGGGACACAAGAGACTTCTTGCTTTGTGATTGGGGGTTGCTTGAGAGGGATATCTTTGACCTCTTCCTCCCCGAGTTCGATAAACCTTGGGTGATCCACTTAAGGGAAAACTTGTCTTGCTCTACAAACCTCTGCTCTTGAGGCCCAACACTGTCTACAAGAATAGAAGCACCCGTAGACAGTTCTTCACCGTCAAGGGGAGGAAGGTACTACATCCTGGATCTCGGCTACAAGCTATTTTCCGGCGCCAAGTACTCGAAGCTATTTCCTTTAGATCTGCAATTGCATCTTTTGGTTTCTTGTTTACACTAGTTAGGCATAATGGAAAGCAACGTGAGCTTTTATTTCTATTTCCTGAGTTAAGACATGGATTGTTTGCTGCGAAAATTAAAAACCCTATGGAATCTTATTTGCATGCTGAGCAATGATATTAGTATGAACGCTTTGAACACCATTGTTGTTAATGATATGGAAAATTCTAAGCTTGGGAAGCTGGTTTTGATGAGCATGATATTTTTAGTCCCCCAAGCATTGAGGAGAAAATTTTCTTTGATGATACTTTGCCTCCTATTTATGATGATTATAATGATAGTGGTCTTTTGGTGCCGCCTACTATGGAGAGTAATAATTTTATGCATATGTCTCATGACAATAATGTTTTATGTGATACTTATATTGTTGAGTTTGTTCATGATGCTACTGAAAGTTATTATGAGAGAGGGAAATATGGTTATATGCATCTTAATAATATTAAGTTTTCCCTCTTTATGTTGAGAATCTTGTATTCTATGCTTGCCACCTTTCTATGTTGCCACTTTGTTCTTCATGCAAGGAAGCATGTTAGATTAAATGCATGGAAGATGAGACTTAAATGTGTTTGAATTTGCTTTTCTGTGAGTGCTTCAGCTATTTTCATGAGTCATCATTAAAATTGTCGAATCTTAATGGCTATAAAGAAAGAACTTCTTGGGAGATAACCCAGTGTGTTTTGTTTACTACTTATTTTTTTCTCCTTTTGAAGTTTTTCCTGTAAACTCTTTTATCATGTTCTGCGCCAAAAGTCAATGGCTAAATTTGAGCTGAAGTCTTGTAAAAATCAGAATCTGTGCAAATGAAAAAATCTTCAAAACTTTGCAAATTTTTGAGTTTAAAGTTTTTCATTAGAGTTTTTTCAGATTTTGTCCCTTTGGGGCTTTACGACTTTCTGTGACAGATTCTGCCTTTTATTTCGCATTGCCGCTTTTGCTATGTTGAATGGGTTTCTTTGTTCCATTAACTTTCAGAAGTTTTGTGCAATGTCCAAGTGTTAAGAATGATTGTGTCACCTCTGAACATGTGAATTTTGATTATGCACTAACCCTCTAATGAGTTTGCTCGAAGTTTGGTGTGGAGAAGTTTTCAAGGGTCAATAGAAGAGGGTGATATAATGTGATCGAGAAGAGTGAAAGGTCTAGCTTGGGGATGCCCCGTGGTTCATCCCCGCATATTTTAAGAAGACTCAAGCATCTAAGCTTGGGGATGCCCAAGGCATCCCCTTCTTCATCGACAACTTATCGGGTTTCTTCTAGTGAAACTATATTTTTATTCACACATCTTATGTATTTTACTTGGAGCGTCTGTGCTTTTATTTTTGTTTTGTTATTTTCATTCTCAATAAATTCATCCTTGTGTGGGAGAAAGACACGCTCCCTGGTTCATGTGAACACATGTGTGTTTTAATGTTCATGGCGAAGGTTGAAACTGCTCGTTAATTGTTATATGGTTGGAAACGGAAATGCTACATGTAGTAATTGGTAGAATGTCTTGAATAATTTGATACTTGGCAATTTTTGTGCTCATGTTTAAGCTCTTGCATCATATACTTTGCACCTATTAATGAAGAAATACATAGCGCTTGCTAAAATTTGGTTTGCATAATTGGTCTCTCTAAGGTCTAGATAATTTCTAGTACGGATGAAGCCTGGTGACCGGGTGTATACGTGAGCACGCGGTGAATGACTGCCACGTTTCTAACGGTGTATGTTTCTCCGTGAGATGATAACCCAATCCTACTCTAACCTCACGCAGGCATGCGCCCAACTCAGAACATCTGAAGTATTGTCTTATCTCCTTCACTACATACCACTCTCTCACCCTCTGATCTTCAGCTAGCCGCTTCTCCACCCATATCCCCCACCGCCGGCAGACTCGCGTCGACCAGCGCGTCCCCCGCCGCCATTAATCCAGCAGCCGCCACCACTAACATGGCCGCATGGCCGCCCCTCGAGCTCCCATCGAAGGAGAGGAAGAACACCGCGGAGCAGCCGCAGGGGAGCTCGTGGAGCGTGCGACGCGGGCGAGCCGAAGGGCGCGCGGGGCGTTGCTGTCAAGGGCGGCATACGGGAGCTGGCCGGGGGCACGCAGCTAGCCGCCGAAGTGGACGATTTGGCGATTGGGTCGTGGCCTCGCCCATGGCGCAGTGGCCGATTGGGGCCTGGCCGAGTGGGGAGTGGCCGATTGAGGACAGCCAGCTCCCGGTGTGCCTCACCGCCGGTCGCCGGAGCAGTGGTGTTGACTGTTGTGATCTGGCCAGAGACGCGCGAAGGGGGCGCGGGACTGTGACCTGATGGATGATGGATGATGGACAATGGCCGGATGCGGTGTTTATTTTGGTCAGTACAGCAATACAGGCTCGGGTGAGAATGTGAGCTGACTGTAGTTTTCCATTTGCATCTTGGCTCGCTAAATTACAGGCTTGGCTCGGTAAATCACATGCAGCTGTATCATTTTATATTGGGTTTGGTTGATCGGGAGTCAATATGGAGTTGGTTTCTTTCATAAGCAGTTTGGAGAAATTATGCTAGAAGGAAAAATAAACACAAATAAAACTTAAGAGCTGCGGCAAAATTGTTTGTTGATTTTTTCTTGTGTTATTTTGAGAGAGAGGATATATATAATATTTAGTATTACCTCCGTTTTATATGTAAGCTCTTTTTAGTCAGAGAAACTTATTTAATTATTTATTATTGGAATTTAGAGAGTGAAATTTAGGAAGGCAATTGGAGTCCACCAAGAAATAGTGGAGGTATTTTTTGGGAGAGGATCTCCAACTAGGATATATGGAGAGCCAATTTTTCTGTATTGCAAATATATAGTCACGAATAATCCCGCTAAAGTATGGATTTGGCCTAAGATGATTCCAAAATAGAAAAAACTTCAATCATTTCGATTTGTTTTATTGGCTAGGCATGGATTGGAACCCCTCGATGCTGAATATAGGTTATATTTGTTGAGTAGAGGACCCCACAGGCCACTACCTTGGATGGAGCCACTCACGGACAGCTCCGTGTTGTCCATCCTCAACATGAACCTCGTCGGCGGCCTGTAGGTGCTGCAGCGAGACGGACCAATCTCGAGGTGGTACGGGGTGCGCCCGGTGGAGGGGATGCTCGCGGTGAACCTCGACGACATGATGCAGACCATGAGCGGCGGCGCGTACCGGAGCGTTGAGCATAGGGTGGTGGTGCCATCTCCGACCGCGGCCCGG
Source organism: Lolium multiflorum (assembly GCA_030979885.1). Taxonomy (NCBI): domain Eukaryota; kingdom Viridiplantae; phylum Streptophyta; class Magnoliopsida; order Poales; family Poaceae; genus Lolium; species Lolium multiflorum. The sequence continues at coordinate 287,054,523 of CM061748.1, forward strand.
CGCTGTCCGGCTGCGGCCGTGCCGCCTCTCATCCCGCGTGTCCACGCGCAGCTGCTCCTCTCCCCCGCCGGCGCCCCGCTCACCCAACCACGTCATGTTGCGGCCGCCGCGGTCGGGCGCGCCCACTCGGCCCAGTCCGCGCGCATGGCAGACACCACCACGTGCTGGTCTAGTCGCGTCGTCTTCTACGCCGCCCGCGTGGCGATGTGTCAGGGCTGCAGGCGGATCGGGTTGCGGTGGCGGAGCCCCGCGATGATGGAGAGCTCGGAGAGGAACTCGGCCCGCGCCTGGGCGTTGGTGCCGTTGCAGACAACGCCGAACGCGTCGTTCCCGATGGCGCGCAACGCATCCAAACCAGCGTGGCGGCGCTCCTCCTTGTAGGTGAACTCCCGCGGCGAGCGTGCCATGGTCGCCGCCGACAGCATGTTGTTCCGCTTGGTGGCCGATCTCCAATTAAATTCCTCCTTTTCCATTTATTAGTATACAACTACTCAATAGCCAATTGCTATTTAAAAACAAGACAGTGATTAATCTAGTCTGTACTGCTGTAGCGAATTGGTGTGTGGGGGTTGGCATTTGACTTGCATGGAGCGGCCGAGCGAGGCAAGTGGAGAGGAGGCGCGGTGGAGTACGGCCGGCCTGCAGTGGATGTTTTCGATCAGAGTAACTAGCACCAATAATTAGCTTGGCAAGAACAACAGACAAAAGCAGATTCCTACTCCGTGTGTCTCCGTCAGTTCACAGGTTGAGATGGCAGAATCTCAAAGCGAATCCAACGGTAATGGATGCGTGCTCACGTATATACGCGGTCACCAAATCCACTCTCATTTCTAGTATTGGGTTGAACAACAAGGAAGACGGTGTAAAGTCTTATAATGTTTACAATATGTCTTTTATGTGAGTTTTGTTGTACCGGTTCATCCTTGTGTTTGTTTCGAATAACCTTGCTAGCCTAAGCCTTGTATCGAGAGGGAATACTTCTCATGCATCCAAATCCTTGAGCCAACCACTATGCCATTTGTGTCCACCATACCTACCTACTACATGGTATTTCCGCCATTCCAAAGTAAATTGCTTGAGTGCTACCTTTAAACAATTCAAAAGTTATTACCTCTTATTTGTGTCAATGTTTTATAGCTCATGAGGAAGTATGTGGTGTTTATCTTTCAATCTTGTTGGGCAACTTTCACCAATGGACTAGTGGCTTCATCCGCTTATCCAATAATTTTGCAAAAAGATGGCAATGGGATTCCCAGTCCCAAATTAATTAACAAAAATAGACACTCCTCCATGGTATGTGATTGTTGGACGGCACCCGAAGGATTCGGTTAGCCATGGCTTGAGAAAGCAAAGGTGGGGAGGAGTGTCATCATAATAAAACTAAAATAAAAAGGCACTCCTTCATGGTATGAGATTGTTGGTGCACCCGAGGATTCGGTTAGCCATGGTTTGTGAAAGAAAGGTTGGAACGAGTGCCACCCAAAAATAAAATAAAATGGGAGCCGCTCTTTGAAGGTTTGTCCGGCAAGGGGGTTAGAGTACCGCTACATTCGTTGACAACAACAAACACCTCTCAAAACTTTATTTTTATGCTCTCTTTATGTTTTCAAAATAAAAGCTCTAGCACAAATATAGCAATCAATGCTTCCTCTGCGAAGGGCCTTTACTTTTTTATGTTGAGTTAGTTCACCTATTTCTCTCCACCTCAAGAAGCAAACACTTGTGTGAACTGCATTGATTCCTACATACTTGCATATTGCATTTGTTGTATTACTCTATGTTGACAATATCCATGAGATATACATGTTATAAGTTGAAAGCAACCGCTGAAACTTAATCTTCCTTGTGTTGCTTCAATACCTCTACTTTGAATTATTGCTTTACGAGCTAACTCTTATGCAAGACTTATTGATGCTTGTCTTGAAAGTACTATTCGTGAAAAGTCTTTGCTTTATGATTCATTTGTTTACTCATGTCATTACCATTGTTTTTGATCGCTGCATTCATTACATATGCTTACAATAGTATGATCAAGGTTATGATGGCATGTCACTTAAGAAATTATCATTGTTATCGTTTACCTACTCGAGGGCGAGTAGGAACTAAGCTTGGGGATGCTGATACGTCCCAAACGTATCTATAATTTCTTATGTTCCATGCTACTTTATTGATGATACCTACATGTTTTATACACATTATTGATACGTCTCCAACGTATCGATAATTTCTTATGTTCCATGCCACTTTATTGATGATACCTACATGTTTTATGCACATTATATGTCATATTTATGCATTTTCTGGAACTAACCTATTAACAAGATGCCGAAGAGCCGATTCTTTTTCTGCTGTTTTTGGTTTCGTAAATCCTAGTAAGGAAATATTCTCAATTGAAATTTCAGGGTCCTATTTTTGCACGAAGCTTCCAAGACCGAAGAGATAACGAAGTGGGCCACGAGGCAGCCGGGGACAGGCGGCGCGCCCAAGCCCCGGCCGCGCTGCCCTACCCCCGGGCACCTCGTGTGGCCCCCGCGTCCTTCCGCCTACTTAAAGTCTCCGTGCGAAACCCCAGTACCGAGAGCCACGATACGGAAAACCTTCCGGAGACGCCGCCGCCGCGTCCCATCTCGGGATTCAGGAGATCGCCTGCACCCTGTGAGAGGGGATTCATCTCCGAGGACTCTACACCGCCATGGTCGCCTCGGAGTGATGAGTGAGTAGTTCACCCCTGGACCATGGGTCCATAGCAGTAGCTAGATGGTCGTCTTCTCCTTGTTGTGCTTCATTGTTGGATCTTGTGAGCTGCCTAACATGATCAAGATCATCTATCTGTAATTCTATATGTTGTGTTTGTCGGGATCCGATGGATAGAGAGTACTATAATTATGGTGATTATCAATCTATTGTTTATGTGTTGTTTATGATCTTGCATGCTCTCCGTTATTAGTAGAGGCTCTGGCCAAGTTTGTACTCTTAACTCCAAGAGGGAGTATTTATGCTCGATAGTGGGTTCATGCCTCCATTGAATCTGGGACAGTGACAGAAAGTTCTAAGGTTGTGGATGTGCTGTTGCCACTAGGGATAAAACATTGATTCTATGTCTAAGGATGTAGTTGTCGATTACATTACGCACCATACTTAATGCAATTGTCATTGCTTAGCAACTTAATACTAATGGGGTTCGGATGATAACCTGAAGGTGGACTTTTTAGGCATAGATGCAGTTGGATGGCGGTCTATGTACTTTGTCGTAATGCCCAATTAAATCTCACTATATTTATCATATCATGTATATGCATTGTTATGCCTTTCTCTATTTGTCAATTGCCCGACTGTAATTTGTTCACCCAACATGCTTTTATCTTATGGGAGAGACACCTCTAGTGAACTGTGGACCCCGGTCCTATTCTTTACATAGCATACAATCTACGCAATTGTGTTTTACTGTTTTCTTTGCAAACATCTTCCACTCGATACGTTTAATCCTTTGTTACGGCAAGCCGGTGAGATTGACAACCTCACTGTTTCGTTGGGGCAAAGTACTTTGGTTTTGTTGTGCAGATTCCACGTTGGCGCCGGAATCCCGGTGTTGCGCCGCATCACATTTCGCGACCATCAACCTTCAACGTGCTTCTTGGCTCCTACTGGTTCGATTAAACCTTGGTTTCTTTCGAGGGAAAACTTGCTACTGTGCGCATCATACCTTCCTCTTGGGGTTCCCAACGAACGTGTGAGTTACACGCCATCAAGCTCTTTTTCCTGGCGCCGTTGTGGGATCAAGACACGCTGCAAGGGGAGTCTCCACTTCTCAATCTCTTTACTTTGTTTTTGTCTTGCTTTATTTTATTTACTACTTTGTTTGCTGCACTAAATCAAAATACAAAAATTAGTTGCTAGTTTTACTTTATTCTTGTCTTGCTCTCTATATCAAAAACACAAAAATTAGTTACTTGCATTTACTTTATCTAGTTTGCTTTATTTATTTTCTTGCACTCTATATTAAAAATACAAAAGAAAAAAATTAGTTACTTTTATTACCATGTCTAGCTCTGAACCTGTTACTTCTTCACCTGAGGACTTAGTTTTTACTTTTAAACAAGGGGATGAGGAGAGTTTTAAGGATGCTTGGTCTAGAATTTTTACTTCTTATCGTAAAACTGAACCTCAAATGACTCTAAGTTTGCTCCTTAGTAATTTTTATTTTGGTCTTATGGTTCGCTATAGATATGCTTTGGACACTTTAGTAGGAGGAGATTTCCTTCATTGTAATGGGGATCAAGCTTTTAATGCCATAAAGAAATTGGTTGCATCACATGATTCAGCTAATAACTTTGATTCAGCCCTTATTAGCATTTATAATAGATTGAACAATCTTGAGATAAGTACATCTCGCTTGAATGACAATTATCACTGTTCGTAATCGTCTTGAACAAGTTTTAGTGAATTCTAAACCTTCATTATGGGATCCTACTGTTAAAATTGTTATTGGTGATCAAACTCTTCGTGCCAACTGTGATATTATGTCTGAATTTTGCCTTATGCCTGAGAGCATTTATAAATCTTTGGAACTATGGGGAGTTGATGAAGGAGGAGAAGAAATAACTCTCATTGATAATTCTGTTATAATGCCTAAGGGAATAGCCGCAGGTGTGCATACGACCATTCTTGGAAGAACAATATCCATTGATTATCTTGTTATTGAATGTGTAGGAACAAGAAAAGTCACACTCGGAAGATCCCTGCTAAAACTATTGGGAGCAGTAATAGATGTGGGAGAAGGCATCTTGGATTTCACCTCTATACCAGGGGGGAATCATACATTTCCTAAATCAAAGAGAAAGGAAAACAACAAGAAAGGTAAGGGTAAAGCCCAAGGTAAGGATGATGTACCACCATTCGATAATACTTGATTTGCACTTTCTGCGCCTAGCTGAAAGGCGTTAAAGAAAAGCGCTTATGGGAGACAACCCATGTTTTTACCTACAACAATTTTGTTTTGTTGAGTCTTGGAAGTTGTTTACTACTGTAGCAACCTCTCCTTATCATGTTTTTGTGCCAAGTAAAGTTTCTATGTCAAAGTTGATGTTATATCCGGGATCGCGCAGAAAACAGCATTGCTGTCTGTCACGAATCTGGGCACAGTTCTCTGTAGAAAATTCGAAAAAATCTGCCAATTTACGAGCGTGATCCACAGATATGTACGCAACTTTCATTAGTTTTGAGTTTTTCCATTTGAGCAAGTCTGGTGCCATCTTTAAATTCGTCTTTACGGACTGTTCTGTTTTTGACAGATTCTGCCTTTTATTTCGCATTGCCTCTTTTGCTATGTTGGATTTATTTCTTTGATCCATTAATGTCCAGTAGCATTATGCAATGTCCAGAAGTGAAAATAATGATTGTGTCACCTCTGAATGTGTGAATTATTAATTGTGCACTAACCCTCTAATGAGTTTGCTTGAAGTTTGGTGTGAAGGAAGTTTTCAAGGGTCAAGAGAGGAGTATGATATACTATGATCAAGAGGAGTGAAAGCTCTAAGCTTGGGGATGCCCCCGTGGTTCACCCCTGCATATTTTAAGAAGACTCAAGCGTCTGCTTGGGGATGCCCAAGGCATCTCCTTCTTCATCGACAACATCATCGTGTTCCTCCCGAAACTATATTTTTATTCAATTACATCTTGTGTTCTTTGCTTGGAGCGTTGGTTTGTTTTTGTTTTTGTTTTTGTTTGAATAAGATGGATCCTAGCATTCACTTTGTGGGAGAGAGGCACGCTCCGCTGTTGCATATGGACACATGTGTCCTTAGGCTTTACTCATAATGTTCAAGGCGAAGTTTCTTCTTCGTTAAATTGTTATATGGTTGGAATTGGAAAATGCTACATGTAGTAATTCTAAAATGTCTTGGATAATGTGATACTTGGCAATTGTTGTGCTCATGTTTAAGCTCTTGCATCATATGCTTTGCACCCATTAATGAAGAAATACATAGAGCATGCTAAAATTTGATTTGCATATTTGGTCTCTCTAAGGTCTAGATAATATCTAGTATTGAGTTTTGAACAACAAGGAAGACGGTGTAGAGTCTTATAATGTTTACAATATGTCTTTTATGTGAGTTTTGCTGCACTTGTTCATCCTTGAGTTTGCTTCAAATAACCTTGCTAGCCTAAACCTTGTATCGAGAGGGAATACTTCTCATACATCCAAAATCCTTGAGCCAACTACTATGCCATTTGTGTCCACCATACCTACCTACTACATGGTATTTCTCCGCCATTCCAAAGTAAATTGCTTGAGTGCTACCTTTAAAATTCCATCATTTACCTTTGCAATATATAGCTCATGGGACAAAATAGCCTTAAAAACTATCGTAGTATTGAATATGTACTTATGCACTTTATATTTTATTAAGTTGCTTGTTGTGCGATAACCATGCTTCTGGGGAACGCCATCAACTATTGTTGAATATCATGTGAGTTGCTATGCATGTCCGTCTTGTCTGAAGGATCTATCATTTTAGTGGTTGGAGCATGCAAAATTGTTAGAGAAGAACATTGGGCCACTAACTAAAGCCATGAATCATGGTTGAAGTTTCAGTTTTGGACATACATCCTCAATCTCATATGAGAATAATAATCATTGCTACATGCTTATGCATTTAAGAGGAGTCATGTTGTCCCGGTATGGATGTCTAAGTTGAGAATAATCAAAAGCGAGAAATCCAAAATGCGAGCATTCTCCTTAGACCTTTGTACAGGCGGCATGGAGGTACCCCTTTGTGACACTTGGTTGAAACATGGCATGCAAAGATCCGGTAGTCCAAGCTAAGTAGGACGAGGTGCGGACACTATTAGTATACTATGCATGAGGCTTGCAACTTGTAAGATATAATTTACATAACTCATATGCTTTATTACTACCGTTGACAAAATTGTTTCATGTTTTCAAAATAAAAGCTCTAGCACAAATACAGCAATCGATGCTTTCCTCTTGAAGGACCTTTCTTTTACTTTTATTGTTGAGTCCTCCTTCCACCTTAAGAAGCAAACACTTGTGTGAACTGCATTGATTCCTACATACTTGCATATTGCACTTGTTATACTACTTTATGTTGACAATATCCATGAGATATACATGTTATAAGTTGAAAGCAACCGCTGAAACTTAATCTTCCTATGTGTTGCTTCAATACCTTTACTTTGATTTATTGCTTTATGAGTTAACTTATGCAAGACTTATTGATGCTTGTCTTGAAGTACTATTCATGAAAAGTCTTTGCTATATGATTCATTTGTTTACTCATGTCATTACCTTTGTTTTGATCGCATTCATTACATATGTTTACAAATAGTATGATCAAGATTATGATGGCATGTCACTTCAGAAATTATCTTTGTTATCGTTTTACCTGCTCGGGACGAGCAGAACTAAGCTTGGGATGCTGATACGTCTCCAACGAATCGATAATTTCTTATGTTCCATGCCACTTTATTGATGATACCTACATGTTTTATGCACATTATATGTCATATTTATGCATTTTCTGAACTAACCTATTAACAAGATGCCGAAGAGCCGTTGCTTTTTTTGTTTTTGTTTCAGAAATCCTAGTAAGGAAATATTCTCTTGTAAACTTTCGGGGTCCTATTTTTGCACGAAGCTTCAAGACCGAAGAGATAACGAAGTGGGGCCACGAGGCAGCCGGGGACAGGCGGCGCGCCCAAGCCCCGGCCGCGCGGCCTACCCCCGGGCACCTCGTGCCCCCAGTTGCTTCCGCCTACTTAAAGTCTCCGTCGCGAAACCCCCGAGCGAGAGCCACGATACGGAAAACCTTCCAGAGACGCCGCCGCCGCCGCGAATCCCATCTCTGGGGATTCAGGAGATCGCCTCCGGCACCCTGCGAGAGGGGATTCATCTCCCGGAGGACTCTACACCGCCATGGTCGCCTCCTGAGTGATGAGTGAGTAGTTCACCCCTGGACCATGGGTCCATAGCGTAGCTAGATGGTCGTCTTCTCCTTGTTGTGCTTCATTGTTGGATCTTGTGAGCTGCCTAACATGATCAAGATCATCTATCTGTAATTCTATATGTTGTGTTTGTCGGGATCCGATGGATAGAGAGTACTATAATTATGGTGATTATCAATCTATTGTTTATGTGTTGTTTATGATCTTGCATGCTCTCCGTTATTAGTAGAGGCTCTGGCCAAGTTTGTACTCTTAACTCCAAGAGGGAGTATTTATGCTCGATAGTGGGTTCATGCCTCCATTGAATTTGGGACAGTGACAGAAAGTTCTAAGGTTGTGGATGTGTTGTTGCCACTAGGGATAAAACATTGATTCTATGTCTAAGGATGTAGTTGTCGATTACATTACGCACCATACTTAATGCAATTGTCTGTTGCTTAGCAACTTAATACTGAATGGGGTTCGGATGATAACCTGAAGGTGGACTTTTTAGGCATAGATGCGGTTGGATGGCGGTCTATGTACTTTGTCGTAATGCCCAATTAAATCTCACTATATTTATCATATCATATATATGCATTGTTATGCCTTTCTCTATTTGTCAATTGCCCGTGTAATTTGTTCACCCAACATGCTTTTATCTTATGGGAGAGACACCTCTAGTGAACCGGGACCCCGGTCCTATTCTTTACATAGCATACACCCATCAAATTGTGTTTTACTGTTTTCTTTGCAAACATCTTCCACTCGATACGTTTAATCCTTTGTTACAGCAGCCGGTGAGATTGACAACCTCACTGCTTTCGTTGGGGCAAAGTACTTTGGTTTTGTTGTGCAGATTCCACGTTGGCGCGAATCCCTGGTGTTGCGCCGCATCACATTTCGCGACCATCAACCTTCAACGTGCTTCTTGGCTCCTACGGTTCGATTAAACCTTGGTTTCTTTCGAGGAAAACTTGCACGTGCGCATCATACCTTCCTCTTGGGGTTCCCAACGAACGTGTGAGTTACACGCCATCAATTATATGTCATTGTTATGCGTTTTCCGGAACTAACCTATTGACGAGATGCCGAAGTGCCAGTTCCTGTTTTCTGCTGTTTTTGGTTTCAGAAATCCTAGTAAGGAAATATTCTCGGAATTGGACGAAATCAATGCCCAGCATCTTAGAAATCCACCAAGCTTCCACCCGAGAGGGACCAGAGGGGGGCCACAGGGGCCCCACACACTAAGGCGGCGCGGCCAGAGGGGGCGCCGGCCTGGGTCCCGGTAGTCTGACTCCGCCCTTTCGCCTATAAGCTCCCTGACCTAAAACCCGAGAAGAATAAGCCACGCAGAAAAGTTCCAGAGCGCCATCGTCGAAGCCAATATCCTGGGACAGGAGTCTGTTCGCACGCCGCCGGACGGGGAAGTGCCCCCGGAAGGCTTCTCCATCTCCACCGCTGCCATCTCCACCGCCATCTTCATCAACGTTGCTGCTCCCATGAGGAGGGAGTAGTTCTCCATCGAGGTTCGGGGCTGTACCGGTAGCTATGTGGTTAATCTCTCTCTCACTTCAATACAATGATCTCATGAGCTGCTTTACATGATTGAGATCCATATGATGAGCTTTGTATCGCTACTAGTTATGTGCTACTCATGTGATGTTATTAAAGTAGTCTATTCCTCCTGCATGGTGTAAAGGTGACTAGTGTGTGCACCGTGTGGTTCTTGTCGTAGATTATGATCATGATCTCTCGTAGATTGTGGAGTTAATTATCATTATGATAGTATTGATGTGATCTATTCCTCCTTTCATAGTGTAATGTGGACAGTGTGTGCGCTATGTTAGTTCTTGGTTTATTTTGCAATGATCTATTATGCTCTAAGGTTACTTAAACATGAATATCGAATGTTGTGGAGCTTGTTAACTCCGGCATTGAGGGTTCGTGTAATCCTACACAATGAATGATGTTCATTATCAAACAAGAGTGTATGTAGCACATATGAGAAGAAGTATTTATTATGTGATCAATGTTCAGAGTTGCCACTAGTGAAAGTATGATCCCTAGGCCTTGTTTCCAATACTGCAAACACCGTTTATTTACTGTTCTACTGCATGTTTACTTGCTGCCATATTTTACTCAGATTGCTATTACCACTCATATACATCCATACTACTTGTATTTCACTATCTCTTCGCCGAACTAGTGCACCTATACATCTGACAAGTGTATTAGGTGGACACAAGAGACTTCTTGCTTTGTGATTGCAGGGTTGCTTGAGAGGGATATCTTTGACCTCTTCCTCCCTGAGTTCGATAAACCTTGGATGATCCACTTAAGGGAAAACTTGCTGCTGTTCTACAAACCTCTGCTCTTGGAGGCCCAACACTGTCTACAAGAATAGAAGCACCCGTAGACATCACCTAACCAAGCTCAAATGGAGGCATATGCCCACCGGGACCCCCGGATGATGAATCAAAGGGTAGACGACGGCAGTCAACTAGGTTTTGGTAAAATCGAGCATCGGATGTAGGAATGGCCCCAAAACTTGTGTGTCCACATGGAATGCACAAAAGTGATTTGAGATGGTTTTATATCCAAGGCTACCCCTGTGTCTGTCCGTTCTCGGACGGGGGTTCCTACACTTAGGCATTCTGGATGTATAGGGGGAACTCCCTCGGAGGTGAACCGGAGAGAAACTTGATATCATATGGGATGATCCTTGTTTCCACATGTAACTATGACCTAACCAAGCTAAAATGGAGGCATATGCCCACCGGGGACCCCCGATGGGATGCATCAAAGGGTAGACCGCGGTCAACGAACTAGGGTTTCGTCGAAATCGAGCGTCGGATCTAGGGAATGTCCCCAAACTTGTGTGTCCACATGGCATGCACAAAAGTGATTTGAGATGGTTTTATATCCAAGCTCCCCCGTGTGTTCTCGGACAGGGGTTCCTACACTTAGGGATTCGCATGTATAGGGGGAACTCGTACGTGAACGGAGAGAAACTTGATATCATATGGGATGATCCTTGTTTCAACATGTACCTATGACCTAACCAAGCTCAAATGGAGGCATAGCCCATGGGCCAACCCATGGAGGCCGTGAAAGGGGTAGATCTGCGGGGCTCCCAGATTAGGGTTTCTTCTACCAGAGGGAATATTGAGGTAAGATAGGGTAATTATTGGCACTACATGTTCCTATGACCTAACACAACACAAAGGAAGAGAAAATTCCATGGGTCAACTGTTATCGGAGGCCGGTGAAAGGGGTAGATCTGCGGGGCTCCCAGATTAGGGTTTCGTCTACCGGAGGGAATATTGATGTAAGATAGGGTAATTATTGATACTACATGTTCCAATGACCTAACACAACACAAAGTAAGAGAAAAGTCCATGGGTCAACTGTTATCGGAGGCCGGTCAAAGGGGTAGATCTGCGGGGCTCCCGGATTAGGGTTTCGTCTACCGGAGGGAATATTGAAGTAAGAAAGGGTAATTATTGATACTACATGTTCCGATGACCTAACACAACACAAAGGAAGAGAAAAGTCCATGGGTCAGCTGTCATCGGAGGTCGGTCAAAGGGGTAGATCTGCGGGGCAACCGGATTAGGGTTTCGTGTACGGGAGAAAATATTAAGTTAAGATGTGGTTAAAAAAATTATGCGCATAGCTTGGGAATGTAGAAGATCAAAACAAATTTGTATGGACCTATATTAATATATTTTATAAATATAATTGACATTAATAAAATTTAAATAGAAAATAAGTTGAAAAAGGAAAAAAGGGCTATGCCGAGGGCTGCCTCGGCATATGCCTGGCATATAGCCTAGGGTATGACCAGGCGCTCCTCAAAAAAAGGCGGCCGGCCGAGTTGGTCGAGCCCGACCAACTCAACGCACGCCCCACCCAGCCGCTCCCCGCGCCTCGCTTCCCCGCCTCGCGCCGCCACGCTCAGCCCCGGCCGCCGCCTTCCCGCCCGCCGCCACCTCCTCTCACCGTCGCTACGGCCGCCACGCTCCGTCCCGCCGCCCTCCTCCCCTCGCTGCCCTCTGGCCGCCCGCCGCCACGCTCCGCCCCGCCGCCCTCCTCTCCCCTGCGCCATCCTCCTCTCCCTTGGCGGTGCCGCCCCGCCCTCCTCCACTCCCCTGCCTATGCCGCCCGGCCCGTCCCCTCTTCCTCGCCGGCAAGGCCTGCCCGGCCCCTCTTCCCTGCATTGGTAAGCTAGGGTTAGATCCCCTGTTTTTTTCTATTTGCTTAATTGTTGTACTAGAAATACAATAGTGGGATAGAAATAGAATAGTGGAAATAGTTGAAAGAAATAAAATAGAATTGATTTGAAATAGCAATATAAATAGAATATTGGAAATTTGGACAGAAATAGAAATTAAATGGAAATGTGCAATAGAAATAGAAATGAATTTGTTTAATAATGGGAATAGAAATGAATTTGTTTAATAATGGAAATAGAAATGCACATGTGAATTTGTTCTAATATTGTGAATTTGTAATAGGCCATGTGGTGACCGCCTCGTCATGAGCACCCCGGCGTGACGATCCCGGATCTTGACGCGCTTCTCGACGGTCGCCGACATCGACACTTGGTTGTTGGACTACTTCCTCTACAGCCGAGGGTGAGCTAAATTTCCAACTTCTTCTCCGCATTTTCTTATGTCACTAGATTCATTTTCCAAGTCCAGTTGCGTAACCTAGGTGTCACTTCCCGTCCGCGAGCGTTACGCGGATAAATATGCATTAGTGGTCCGCATATTTTGAACCGTAACGCTTGCGGCATTTACGGGACAGTCGGCGGATGCGTAGTTGTCTACGTTTTCCATGTTCTACTCCGGTCCGAGTCAGGATTTCGGCGGCGCCTCCCCGTTGTTCTCCGGATGCACATCCTCTCGGCTTTTTGCCGAGACGTGTATCGGGAGAGCAGCGGGGAGGTGCTGCCGAAATTCTGACTTGGACCGGGGTAGAGCATGGAGAACGTAGCCAACTACGGATCCGGCGGCTGCTAGGAGCCCACCTAGTAGAGATGTAGGTTGATGCATGCGTTTCGCCCGGTAAAATAAATAAAAATATGATGCATTTAATTTCCTATTTGATATAAATGCTATGTATGTGGTTTGGCTCCCAATAAAGCAGAGGATGGCTGATAATGGATGGATGTACAATGAGCGTGTTAGTGCGACTGAGAAAACAGCTGAGTGGACAAGGAAGACCCATTTTCTAGTGAATGAGTTAGCGCGTGGTACAAAGGGGCTGGCTCGGCCACTTTGCCCTTGTGTTCGCTGCGTGAAGCGTCTCCGTCGTGGAAAGGATGAAATGTATAAACACCTTCTGCAATATGGGTATATGCATGGGTACGTCCCGGAAGTCGACTTTGATGAGCGCGAACGTGACAGAGGTGAGGTGATGCGGCAGCGGCTCAATGGCAATGAGTACGATGGAATTAGAGACTTTCTAGATGATCTCGTCCATGCCGATGTCCCGGATTCGCCACCTCCAGAACCGGAGGCGCCGCCAGAACCGGAGGAACCTCCAGAACCGGAGGAACCAGAGCCAACCGCGAAGGCCTTCTATGATATGATTGCCGCGGCTAAGAAGCCTCTGTACGAGGGCGCCGCGATTTCTCAGCTCGATGCCATCTCCCAATGTCTAGCCGACAAGACCCGGTACAACACCACCCGTGAGGGCTTCGAAGCAAATCTGAAAACAATTGGTAACATGTTGCCCAAAGATCATTGTCTGCCTAAAAGCCTGCACGCGACGAGGAGAATGATGAAGGACCTCAACATGGATTATCAGAAGATAGACTGTTGTCCCAAAGGCTGCGTTCTATTTTGGAGACAGTTTGCGGAGGACAAGTACTGTCCCATCTGTAAGCAGTCTAGGTATGCAGAGGTGACGGGAAAGGATGGTCAGGTGAGGCAGTCAAGCACCGCAAAGTCGATTCTTCGATATCTCCCATTCATAAAAAGAATCCAGCGGCTTTACATGCACGAGGAGACAGCCAAACAGATGACGTGGCACAAGCATGGGAAGAGATTCGTGGACGAAAAGAAGCAGTTGAAGATGGGACATCCATCCGATGGTACGGCATGGAAGAACTTCGATAGGAAATTCCCCCTGAGGGCAGCCGAGGCTCGGAATGTCAGAATTGCGATAGCAACAGATGGCTTCAATCCATATGGTATGTCGACTGCCAATTACAGTTGCTGGCCCGTGTTTGTTATTCCGCTCAATCTCCCTCCCGGAGTCCTAATGACGAGGAAGACCATGTTTCTGTCGATGATTATTCCAGGCCCTGAATACCCGGGGAAGAATTTGAGTGTCTACATGCAGCCGATTGTGGAAGATTTGAACCACTCTTGGCACCACGGGACACTGACGTACGACCGAGCAACGAAGACAAACTTCTACATGAAAGTTTGGTTGCAGTATACCATGCATGACATGCCCGGGTACGCCCTAACATGCGGATGGTGTACAGCTGGTAAGTGGCCATGCCCAGTGTGCAGACACCGGCTTGAGTTCCTTTGGCTACAGAAGGGTCGCAAGTATGTTGCGTTTGACACGAATCGACAGTTCCTCAAAAGGATACATCCGTTTAGAGGACGAGGAGGACGAGGTGGAGGACGAGGTGGTGGCGGGGTACACATGGACTTTGACGAGCCACCCTCCGCTTCTAGCGACGTGGCTCCTGAGTTGTTCCTAGAGGGTCCGTCTAGTGGGGAGGTGGAGATGGAGACGGAGTCTACACACGAGTCGGACTCTAGGGCTGAGTTGGAGGTGATGGAGGGTGGGGGTGCGCCGAAGCCCTTGAAGATTCGTGGAGAAGCTAGAGTCCCCGAGGCGAGGAAGGAGCCTAAGACCCATGATGACAAGGCCCTTATCATTCCTTCGAGCGATGAGTAAGTGTACTACTTCAGAAATGTCGATTTATTTTCATCTTGGGCATAATAAACAATTTGGCATTTGTACTAATGTGTGATTTATTTGCAGCAACTGGACATGGGAGGTCAAGCCAGCCCGCGTGCCTAACAGCTTGCTTGGGGCTCTGATTAAGAAGTTCTGGCCGGGCAGATACACTCCCCTTAGCGCGGTCCCCGGTGGCGAGACGAAGCTAGCCACTACTTGGGCGGACTATGAGGATGCCCCTGCCGTAGGCTTCGCGACAGCTGCTGAGGCTGTGACCACCAAGTTCTGGGTAAGACATATACTTCTCGAGCACCGTTCATTGTTGATGGCCCTAATGTGCTAACTCATGACTTTCACAACTGATTTATGCATGATTGAAGTGCTTCTACCGTGTGGACCCGGAGCATGATGCGCGGGCGCGTCTCACTTTGCGTGGCGCTTGCGAGAGGTTGACACCGCAGCAGTGGTACAACCAAAAGGTCACCTCCGCTAGTGCCTTCTGGGCTAACAAGGGTAAGAGGGTCAGGAAGGAGTACTTTGTGGGTAACCAGCCTACGGAGGAATGGGCAATGACCATTGAGGAGTACATGTCGGTGAGTAAAATGTCAATGAGATTCTACATTGCTGCTAAGTTTTCATTGGATTATCTTGAGTTGAGTATTGCGTTTTCAGGTTTGTCCCGAGTGGGCCGAGCAGCATAGGGAGGCATGGGAGGAGCTGATTAGGGCGAGGTGGCTCAGGGAGGACGAGGAGTTTGCAGCCGTGTCGAGGCGGAACATGGAGAACCGAGGCACCGGTGGCACACACTGCGCGGGAAACCGCGACTACACCCGCTACAAGGGGAAAATGGTATGTATATACATGGAACGACCTTCTTTCATTTCCCGTCATGTTACATTTGTGGTACGCATAACTTTTCTTTTCGCGATGCAGGTGGCCGAGGCAGCACCTGGGGTGGTGCTTCATGATGCCCAGATATATGACATGATGCGGACGAAGAAGAAGCCCAATCCCGCATTGCCTCAGCCACAGTACTACGGCAATGCCAAGGCCGCCAAGGAGGACTACTGCGACATGGTCAAGTCTCGTCACCCCGAGGTGGATGACCCCTTGAGCATTCCGGTCGACGAGGAGTCGTTGGTCCTGTCGGGGCGCGGGCGTCCGCATGGCCGTTACCCCTTTCTGAATAAGGCGGTCAAGCCTACCCCAGCCACGAGCTACACGCGTCTCAAGCATACCCTCACCGCCGACAGCCCCCAGCCTCGTCCACGGCCTGCTCGTCCACCCGCCTACGATGTAAGTTTTCCTCATTTTCATCCTCTTTCCGGTTTTCCTTCCTACATGGCTAAGTGTTGACGAGATTCATTGTTTCTGAAATTGTAGCCTGAGTTCGAGGCGGCCTTCGAAGCCTGTAATGAAGCGTATCAGCAGGCCGCTGCGCAGTGGAATAGGCAGAATACGGCCTACATGGCGTATATAGGAGTAAGTCTGAATCTTTCTTCTCGCAAGTAGATGACAAGTCTCAGTTTGATGCTTTATTTCTGCAAAGCCTAACTTGTAACCTATCTTGCAGGAAATGATGATCTCTATGTCTACTGGTACACCGCCACCGGCTCGAGTTACCGTGGCGGGGGACATGCCTATCATGCCATCGAAGGCAGCTTTCGCTGCGACTTACTACGGATCCACACCGGAGGTAAGTTCTTTGCCAAACCGGTAGTTACCACTTTCCTTTGCCTCGCAAGTTGCTAACATGTAGGGAACACGTAGGGAACGGGATGGTCCGGGAACCAGGCATCGCCGGGTGGGCGCGAGGTCACACCGGTTCATGAAGGTGGTCGGTCTCCTGGGCGTTCTGCTGGTGCCTCTCCGTCGACTACTCCTGGGACTACTCCTGGTGCCTCTCCGTCGACTTCTCCTGGGCGTAGCTGAAGGAGATATGCCCTAGAGGCAATAATAAAAGTGGTTATTATATATATCTTTATGTTTATGATAAATGTTTATATACCATGCTATAATTGTATTAACCGAAACATTGATACATGTGTGATATGTAAACAACAAAGAGTCCCTAGTAAGCCTCTTAACTAGCTTGTTGATTAATAGATGATTAGTTTCATAATCATGAACATTGGATGTTATTAATAACAAGGTTATATCATTGTATGAATGATGTAATGGACACACCCAATTAAGCGTAGCATAAGATCACGTCATTAAGTTATTTGCTATAAGCTTTCAATACATAGTTACCTAGTCCTTATGACCATGAGATCATGTAAATCACTTATACCGAAAGGTACTTTGATTACATCAAACGCCATCGCTAAATGGGTGGTTATAAAGGTGGGATTAAGTAGTATGAGTTGAGGCATATGGATCAACAGTGGGATTTGTCCATCCCGATGACGGATAGATATACTCTGGGCCCTCGGTGGAATGTCGTCTAATGTCTTGCAAGCATATGAATAAGTTCATAAGAGACCACATACCACGGTACGAGTAAAGAGTACTTGTCAGGAGACGAGGTTGAACATGATCAAACCTCGGACAAGTAAAATATCGCGTGACAAAGGGAATTGGTATCGTATGTGAATGGTTCATTCGATCACTAAAGTCATCGTTGAATATGTGGGAGCCATTATGGATCTCCAGATCCCGCTATTGGTTATTGGTCGGAGTGAGTACTCAACCATGTCCGCATAGTTCACGAACCGTAGGGTGACACACTTAAAGTTGGATGTTGAAATGGTAGAACTTGAATATGGAATGGAGTTCGAATATTTGTTCGGAGTCCCGGATGTGATCCCGGACATCACGAGGAGTTCGGAATGGTCCTGAGAATAAGATTCATATATAGGATGTCATTTTATGTGAATAAAATGATGCGGAAGGTTATGGAAGGTTCTAGAAGGTTCTAGAAAGTCCGAAGAAACCACCAAGGAAGGTGGAGTCCACATGGGACTCCACCTCCATGGCCGGCCAACCCTAGTGGGGGAGGAGTCCCAAGTGGACTCCCCCAGGGGGCCGGCCACCCCCCTATGGAAGGTGGAATTCCCACCTCTAGTGGGAATCCTAGCTTGGGAAGGTTTCCCACCATATGGAAGGTTTTCGGGTCTTATTCGAAGACTTGTAGTCCAACACTTGGGGCTTCCACCTATATATAGAGGGCCAAGGGGAGGGGGCCGGCCACACCAAAGCCACAAGCTTGGCCGCCCCCCATAGTGGCCGGCCCCCCCCTCTCCCCAAACCCTAGCGCCCGCTCCTCCACCATATCCCGCACGCTTAGCGAAGCTCCGCCGGATTTCTCCATCGCCACCGACACCACGCCGTCGTGCTGTCGGATTCAAGAGGAGCTACTACTTCCGCTGCCCGCTGGAACGGGGAGGTGGACGTCGTCTTCATCAACAACCGAACGTGTGACCGAGTACGGAGGTGCTGCCCGTTCGTGGCGCCCGAACCGATCGTGATCAAGATCTTCTACGCGCTTGCAAGCGCAAGTGAACGTCTACCGCAGCAACAAGAGCCTCCTCTTGTAGGCTTTGGAATCTCTTCAAGGGTGAGTCTCGACAATCCCTCGTTGCTACCGTCTTCTAGATTGCATCTTGGCTTGGATTGCGTGTTCGCCGTAGGAAAATTTTTGTTTTCTATGCTACGTTATCCTACAGTGGTATCAGAGCCGTGTCTATGCATAGATGGTTGCACGAGTAGAACACAATGGTTTGTGGGCGTTGATGCTCTTGTTATCTTTAGTTTGAGTACTTTGCATCTTTGTGGCATAGTGGGATGAAGCGGCTCGGACTAACTTTACATGACCGTTCATGAGACTTGTTCCTCGTTCGACATGCAACTTGTATTGCATAAGAGGCTTTGCGGGTGTCTGTCTCTCCTACTATAGTGAAGATTCAATTTACTCTTCTATTGAAAACATTAGTATCAACGTTGTGGTTCATGTTCGTAGGTAGATTAGATCTCTCTCGAAAACCCTAAACCACGTAAAATATGCAAACCAAATTAGAGACGTCTAACTTGTTTTTGCAGGGTTTGGTGATGTGATATGGCCATAATGTGATGATGAATATGTATGAGATGATCATTATTGTATTGTGGCAACCGGCAGGAGCCTTATGGTTGTCTTTAAATTTCATGTTGAGTAGTATTTCAAAGTAGTTGTAATAGTTGCTACATGAGGTGAACAATCATGAAGACGGCGCCATGAACCTTGACGCTACGCCAACGATGATGGAGATCATGCCCGTTAATGATGGAGATCATGTCCGTGCTTTGGAGATGAAGATCAAAGGCGCAAAGACAAAAGGGCCATATCATATCACATATGAATTGCATGTGATGTTAATCCTTTATGCATCTTATTTTGCTTAGAACGCGACGGTAGCATTATAAGATGATCCCTCACATTAATATCAAGATAATAAAGTGTTCTCCCTCGTATGCACCGTTGTAACAGTTCGTCGTTTCAAAGCATCTCGTGATGATCGGATGTGATAGATTCAACGATTCACATACAACGGGTGTAAGCCATGTTGCACACGCGGAATACTTGGGTTTGCTTGACGAGCCTAGCATGTACAGACATGGCCTCGGAACACGGAAACCGAAAGGTTGAACACGAGTCATATGGATGATATGATCAACATGTTGATGTTCACCATTGAAGCTACATCATCTCACGTGATGATCGGTTTTGGTGTAGTGGATTTGGATCGTGTACCACTTAACAACTATGAGGGATGTTGTATTAAGTGGGAGTTCATTAGTAATTAGATTAAAACATGAACTAATTATCATAAACATAGTCTGAGTAGTATTTTGAATTAATTTTGTAGTATTGGCATCCGTTTACTACTATGCGCTAGTCTTATAATTGAGATAGAAATACTGTTAAAATCTGACAAGAAACTTTACGGATTGGTACCGTATTGTTAAAGAATCAAGAATTGATTAAGTCCTATTGCAAACTTTTAGTAAACCTCACATTGTTGATTCAAAGAGCTATGGTTTCAATTAGTACCTAAAGTTATCTTGTCTCCGTGAAACTTGAAGTTCAAATCTGTTTGAAAAGTAAGGAGCTGAAAATTTAGTTTTCAGAAATAATCAAGGTATGAGATATATGTGATATCTAAGACCTTATTGCAAGATGATAGAATATAAATTTGGTGAGACTACATAAACTCATAAGTTTTATGGGAATGTACGAAGGTTGAAGACGCAAGGCGTCCCAATCCTCCAACTATTGGGGCACTAATGATATTCGCATATCCATGAAGTGATTGTCCTTAGTATGCACCGTTGCTAAGACTCGTCGTTTCGAAGCATCACGTGATGATCGGGTGTTATAGATTCTACGTGTGCTTCCAACGGGTGCAAGCCAGATTTGCATATGCGAATACTAAGGTTTAAACTTTATGAGCCTAGCATGTACAGACATGGTCTCAAAAAGTTGTCATGAATTGATGGATAAAATTATGAGTGAAATTGTTCATCATAGTTACTAATATGTGAAATCTAGAACACTTGTCATATGATGATCAACTTCAAAGTAAGAACCTCAAGGTTATTGGTATTTGACCAACAAACCTAGAAGTTATTGATGTTGAAATGTTTTTCTGAATAATGAGGAAAGCTAAAAGAGAAACTGCAAAAGATATTTTGGCAAAGAGAAAGAAAAGACTAGAAAGTCTAGCTCAGGTGTATATAAATGATATACATGTTATGGTTGTATTCCTAGTTAAGTCACACAATGAAATTCTTGGGTATTAATACCATATTGGTTGGTATGAAGTGTCATACAAAACAACGCAATTCAAGAATACAATGGCCTAAGTGACTGACAAGGAATATGATAAGAATGTTCGCCTGGAACAAAAATAAAGTGTTATTATGTTCATCATTGGCATTCTATCTAGCCCTTAGAATTTATAATAAAGAGCTTAATAAATTGTTATTTTGCTCGGTCAAATAAAAACAATGAGTTGTTCAAATTATGACATTACTCCATGTATGATGGATAAGTTATTATAAATCTTAAATGGTGAAACACACATACATAACACTGACGCTAAAAATGCCATAAGGCAAATGATTTGAATTCCACTTATTTGTGGAACCGCATTTAGGTCATGTTAGAAAGGATCGCATGAAGGAACTCCATGCAAATGGATTTTTGGAGTCATTCGATTTGTTGAATCGTTTGGCACTTGCAAAATCTTTTCTAAAAGGTAATGACTGAAATACCGTTCATAGGCAAAAGTTGAACGGGCAACTAACTTAGTGAAAACATACATAATGATATATGTGGTTCACTGGGCATAGTTGTGTGCGGAAGATTCTTCTACTTCATGAAAACTTTCAAACAATGAATTGAGTATATATGTGGATATATTCAATAAGGAAAAGTTTGAAACATTTGAATAGGATTCAAATAAATTTCAGCATGAAGTGGAAATCATCGTAATAGAAATCAAATATCTATGATTGGATCATGGTGGAAATATTTGAATTACGAGTTTTAGCGAACATCTAAGAGAGTTATGAAATTGTTCTACAACTTACGTTTCTTGGAGTATCATAGTGATGATGAAGTATCCAAGAGATATATCCAAACTTTGTTGGATCAATGATGAGATAAAATATTGATGCCATTATATTTTTGTGGATTATGCTTTAGTGACTACCGCTTTTACACTGAATAGAGCATCATCATGATCCGTTGAAATGACACCATACAAGTTATGGCATGGGTATAAACCCTAATAGTCAACCAAAATCGGATGAATGTCTTTGTTGGTTATCCCAGAGATTTAATTGGGAATTCTTCCCACGAGACAAAGACAAAAGTGTTTGTCAATGTTTCTTATTTCCGAGAAATTGTTTCTAGTGAAGTATTTGAGTGGGAGGACAATATAATTTGATAAGGTTTATGAACCTGAGCATAATGATCAGAGTAGCGCAGCATCGGAATTGGTTTCGGAAGCGGCCACGACGATCATGGCTCTCATGACTACAAAATGTTTTAGCCATGGAGATCGAAGTACATATTGAACCTTGTAGGTATGGTTTACTTTGTGATCAAATAAATGATTTGTGGACAAAGGATTGATTTTGATCAATGATAAACCAACTACAAAACAAAGAAGTTATGATGGGCCCTGACTCCATTAAAATGGCCATGCGCCATGAAATCCAAGATAGATGAATACTTTATGAAAGTAAATGGATCTATGAAATTGATAGACTTGGATGAAATATCCTTGAAGAAAGCTTGACTTATCGAAAAATTGTTTACGACAAAGTTCAAAGAGTTGAATACGATAAGATTAGATCTTCCGTAGCAATGCTTATAATCTATGTGGATTATTCTAGTAATCACTACATATTTCTTTTATGAGATATGCTAGTAGGATGGCAAAATACACTACTTAACAGAAGTATGTATACAAGATACAACCAAGAGTTTTGCTGGTCCGTGGTATATTAGATAGGTATACAAACTTCAAATTGATGAAGTGAGTATCGCGGAGTTTGAATCTTCACCAGATGAAATAGTCAAAGAGTTTTTGATTTCATCAGAAATGATGAAGAGGCTTGCATTTGCAAGAAATTAAGTGGGAGTGCTAAGACACATTTATAATACTTTATGTAGGTGACATATAGTTGGTTATAAATGATGTAATTATATACTTGATTAAAAGGATATGGACTGAAACAAATTTAGTGTCAAGATCTATGAAGATAGATTGAAACACATAAATAAGTTTAAGTCAAAGTACATATGATGGATATTGAAGTAGTTCAATATAGAAATATTAAGAAAATGTTCTTGTCATGTGAAGGTTTAACAAGACTTGAGTGTATCTGACACTCGATGAGTAAAAACACATGAGTGATTTTAGATCACGAATAAAATGTACACAATCAGATATCATGTGCTATAAAGTGTTATGAGCATATACCAGAATGATTCATATGATGATCATTGGACGACAGTAAGAATATCCTTGAGTACTTTAGAAGAACTAAGGATATATATATTTGTATGAAGAAATGACAAACAAATCGCTGTAAGGTGTTACACCGATATTGGTTTTGTCACATATAAAATATAATTTCAATCTCAAATTAGACTAAGTGTTGTTTAAAAGGTAGCATAATGAGCTAGAAGTTGTCTATCCTAGATTTAGAAGAGTTCTAAATATTGTGACGGATTCTACAAAAGAAGGCAGAGTATGTCATTGTTTTGACAATGACAAAGGATGTTAAGTCAAGAGGTTCTTTGAGAACATGGTGTAGTTCCGACGGAATCAGAACTTTGAAGCTATATTGTGTATGACAATATTAGTGACATATTTCAGACCGCGAATTAAGGTTCCACCAGAAGACCAAACATATTTAATGCCGACTCATTTGGAAATGAGTGATGCGTTGAGAGGCAAATGAATTACAAAATACATACGTTTCTGAGCGTGTCAGATCCGTTGACTAAAAACCTCTCCCGTGAGCAATACATGATAAAACACCGGAAGGCCAAGGTGTTATATCTTTACAAATGTAAACTAGATTATTGACTCTAGTGCAAGTGGGAGACTGAAGGAGATATGCCCTAGAGGCAATAATAAAAGTGGTTATTATATATATCTTTATGTTTATGATAAATGTTTATATACCATGCTATAATTGTATTAACTGAAACATTGATACATGTGTGATATGTAAACAACAAAGAGTCCCTAGTAAGCCTCTTAACTAGCTTGTTGATTAATAGATGATTAGTTTCATAATCATGAACATTGGATGTTATTAATAACAAGGTTATATCATTGTATGAATGATGTAATGGACACACCCAATTAAGCGTAGCATAAGATCACGTCATTAAGTTATTTGCTATAAGCTTTCAATACATAGTTACCTAGTCCTTATGACCATGAGATCATGTAAATCACTTATACCGGAAAGGTACTTTGATTACATCAAACGCCACTGCGTAAATGGGTGGTTATAAAGGTGGGATTAAGTATCCGGAAAGTATGAGTTGAGGCATATGGATCAACAGTGGGATTTGTCCATCCCGATGACGGATAGATATACTGGGCCCTCTCGGTGGAATGTCGTCTAATGTCTTGCAAGCATATGAATAAGTTCATAAGAGACCACATACCACGTACGAGTAAAAGAGTACTTGTCAGAGACGAGGTTGAACAAGGTATAGTGTGATACCGATGATCAAACCTCGGACAAGTAAAATATCGCGTGACAAAGGGAATTGGTATCGTATGTGAATGGTTCATTCGATCACTAAAGTCATCGTTGAATATGGGGGAGCCATTATGGATCTCCGATCCCGCTATTGGTTATTGGTCGGAGTGAGTACTCAACCATGTCCGCATAGTTCGCGAACCGTAGGGTGACACACTTAAAGTTGGATGTTGAAATGGTAGAACTTGAATATGGAATGGAGTTCAAATATTTGTTCGGAGTCCCGGATGTGATCCCGGACATCACGAGGAGTTCCGGAATGGTCCGGAGAATAAGATTCATATATAGGATGTCATTTTATGTGAATAAAATGATGCGGAAGGTTCTATGGAAGGTTCTAGAAGGTTCTAGAAAAGTCCGGAAGAAACCACCAAGGAAGGTGGAGTCCACATGGGACTCCACCTCCATGGCCGGCCAACCCTAGTGGGGGAGGAGTCCCAAGTGGACTCCCCAGGGGGCCGGCCACCCCCCTATGGAAGGTGGAATTCCCACCTCTAGTGGGAATCCTAGCTAAGGTTTCCCACCATATGGAAGGTGCTCGGCTTATTCGAAGACTTGTAGTCCAACACTTGGGGCTTCCACCTATATATAGAGGGCCAAGGGAGGGGGCCGGCCACACCAAAGCCACAAGCTTGGCCGCCCCCATAGTGGCCGGCCACCCCTCTCCCCAAACCCTAGCGCCCGCTCTCCACCATATCCCGCACGCTTAGCGAAGCTCCGCCGGATTTCTCCACCGCCACCGACACCACGCCGTCGTGCTGTCGGATTCAAGAGGAGCTACTACTTCCGCTGCCCGCTGGAACGGAGGTGGACGTCGTCTTCATCAACAACCGAACGTGTGACCGAGTACGGAGGTGCTGGCGCCGCAACCGATCGTGATCAAGATCTTCTACGCGCTTTTGCAAGCGGCAAGTGAACGTCTACCGCAGCAACAAGAGCCTCCTCTTGTAGGCTTTGGAATCTCTTCAAGGGTGAGTCTCGACCCCCTCGTTGCTACCGTCTTCTAGATTGCATCTTGGCTTGGATTGCGTGTTCGAGGAAAATCCCGGTTTTCTCCGTCGACGTTCTCCTGGGCGTAGCACCGGTCCTTCTCCAGGTGGTTCTTCTGCAGATTCTACCGGAGCGCAACCCCGGGCTGCTCGTTTCGCCAATGATGTGGGCGGACACACCCCGCCCGGGTCCTTCCTCCGCTAGTCAGCTTAGAACTAGGGTTTGCTTGCTACTACTATGTATTTGGATGACATGGCACTCTCCGCTCTCCGCTTGTATGCTATTATGTGCACCATGTATGGTATTATGTGGATTATATGATATTTATGTGAATTATGGCGAATTTGGTCGATTTTGGATGAATTTGGATGAATTGGACCTGCTGAACTGTGAACTGTGAACTGCTGAACTGTGAACTGTGAACTGCTGAAACGAAAAAAAATAAGGCCATGTCTACGCCGAGGGTAATGCCGTCGGCATAGGCCCTGCCATGACCATATGGTCAGGTCTATGCCGAGGGCATTCCGTCGGCGTAGACGCTGGCCTGGCGCTCCTCCGCTTGCCACGTGCAAGCCTATGCCGAGGGGGAAGCCCTCGGCGTATGGCTGTTGCTGGCGCCCCGGGGAAGCTGTGGCCACGTGCCACGTGGCCGTCTACGCCGAGGGGGCCGGCCGTCGGCGTCTTGCATGGTTCCATCAACGGCGACGGCGCGCCGGCATGCTCTGCCGAGGGCGTGGACACCGAGGGCCGCACGTGGCCGTCGGCGTAGGAGGCGTACGCCGACGGCCAGCCCTACGCCGACGACGCAGCTACCTATGCCGAGGGAGGTACACGCCGATGGAGTACGCCGAGGGCTACTGTCGGCGTAGCCTACGCCGAGGGCCAGGCGTGGCTACGCCGAGGGCAGCCGGCCGTCGGCACCTCGGCAGATTCCTATAGTGTGTGGCTAATCACGTTATGCAGCACGCAGTATCGGCTGATCTTGTCAAGAGCCGAAGCGATTCAAAAAAGCAAACAGTTTGGCTAGCTTGGTTTGACCCATGCTAGAATGTCGCCTCATCTGCTCCTCTCCCGTGCTTCAATCCCCGTCCATCAGTAGTAGAAAACAGGGCTTTCGTCCAGCATCACTGAGAGCTTTAGTCCCTGTTTAAATACGAACCGAAACTATTGGGTCGTACTAGTTCCGGTTCAACCTAGAAAGCCTTTAGTCCCGGTTTGTTTGAAACCTTTACCAAACGGAACTAAAGGGGTGGCGGCAGGCTGCCTCCGGGGCAAACGCCTTTAGGGCCTTTTAGGTTTTTCCGCTTCCCACGCAACTCCACGTCCCCCCCCCATCCCCTTCCCGGTGGATCATCTTTTTTAAACTTTATAAAATATAAAATAAAATGATACAAAATTCAAAAAATAAAATCTTTTGAGATTCATGTATGTTACGCAACCTACTATTAGAGGAAATTAATAAATTTGAATTTCAACTTCTTTTTGCAAAAAAAGTTTAGATAAAGGTAAAACGGCTTTTCTGTTTGCATACGAAGTTGAAAAAAAGTATAATATATCAAAATGATCGTGAGAAAAAGTTACATCCGAATTCACCCGGGTACCCGGTTAGCAAATTTTTGATTCTCAAAATTCCAAATGAAATGAAAGCAGGAAGATTTTAATTTTGGCCAGAAATTCAGGATTTTAGATTTTTTAAATTTTAAATTAATAATTGCATCCTGCATAAAGATTACTATTAATTAATCATAAAGTTAGCCAATTTTTAGATTTTCAAATTTTCAGATTTTAGGTTTGGCAAAAAAGAATTAAATTTAAAAAACTAATTATCGTTACAAATAAAGAAAGATAATATTTATTTATTTATTCTTACATCCTTACTTTTGTTTATTAAGAAAATTATTAATTCAAACAATAAGAAGTGTGACATCGACCAACATGTTAATAGGACTGATATGATACTAGTATCAACAATATGCGCGTGAAACACTTGGATGTGAGACGGGAAGGAACTCGGAAGTTAAGTATAAGTGGGAGGATGGGTGACCGAGCGGGAAGTTTGACCCCAGGTAAGTAATTTGACTAGAGATTAAGTATAGTTAGAGACTAAACTTGTCAAATAACTGAAATACTAGAAATTCTAAAAAAAAAGAGGGAGTGAAAAATGAAAAAAATAATTATAAAAAAATGTATAAAAAAGAGGTCATTCGCCTCGACGCGCCAGCAGCCTACGTGGCAGGACCTTTAGTTCCGGTTTATTTTATAACCAGGACTAAAGGAAAGGGCCTTTAGTTCCGGATGACTAGTTCAGGTTGCAAAATCGGGATTAAAGGCCCTTATCAACAAAGACACTTTTTCTACTAGTGCACGTGGTACTGTGCGCGTGCTAAAATCTCTCTCTCTGGTTTGACCCATGCTAGAATCTCTCTATCTAGTTAGTCCCTGACGGCAATTAGCACATCCCATTGTATATTTGTGTGTGTGCCCGCAAATGTCGAGCTTCCTGAATTCAGGCATGTGTGGCATGAAAAAAGAATTGCTCATGCACCTGTGCATGCTAGTTCACCCTGCTGATACAACAACCCAACGATAGAATCATATCTTTTCGAAAAAGAAAAAAAGAATCATATCCTAGATCGGTTTCACGTTCCACCCTATCCCACCGCGGGAAGCCGGCGTTATTCCGCACAACTCGGTAACTAATCCCTGGATTCATCCAAATCCACCTTTCCTCACTGCGGCATAGCCGGCGGCGATCTCCTGTTACTCCGTCGTCTGCTTCACGGAGCAACGCGACGTGCGCCACACAAAGAAGACCTCCATGGACAGCGGCGGACCGGACCTCATCAGCGCCCTCCCCGATGAACTTATCCACCACGTGCTCTCCTTCCTCCGCGCGCACGAAGTGGTGCGGACTTGCGCGCTCGCGCGGCGCTGGCGCGAGCTCTGGAGATCCGCCCCCGCCCTGCGCGTCACCGGCGCCAAGGGGTGCAAGAACTCTGGATGGTTCATCAACTTCGTCAGGCACTTGCTCCAGCGTCGCGACGCCAGCGCCCACCTGGACTCGTTCGAGCTCGACCTCGACGAGCGCGACTTCGATTTCAACAAGCCGTTCCTTCCCGCCAACGAGTGGCACGTGAACGGCTGGTTCCAGCTCGCCGTGGCGTGCGGACCCCGGGTGCTGCTGGCGCTGCGCACCACCAGTGCCATCTACGAGAACCCGGACGACTACAAGACTCTAGAGCTTCTCAATCTCCCTCTCATATCCCGCCACATCACGAGATTGGAACTCCAGATGGTGTCTGTGCGCGGCAGGACTCTCAATTTCTCCGGCTGTCCGGCTCTGGTTGATCTCAGGATGGAGGAGTGCGACATTATGGGGAATATCTTTTCCCCGTCCTTGAAACGCCTCAGCATCATCTCGGGTTATTTTCGGACAGATCCCTTCCGCGCCCGGATATGTTTGCCCAGCCTTGTTTCCCTCGAGCTAATCGGCGCAATGCGTAGGGCTCCTGTACTGTGCGAAAGCATGCCACTCTTGGTTTCAGCAATTGTTAGACTTGATTCTACCTGTGTTGATTCTTGTCCTAAGAATGACTACGGAGATTGTCATAATCGCCAGTGTTATGCCTGCTATGGTGCCGGTGCTTATGACAGGCGTGGCCAGTCCGTGCTTTTGAATGGATTGTCGGAAGCTGCAGAATTGGAGCTGTCAGTTGATTCTCAAGTGGTATGCTTTTCTGCACATGATTTTTTTCTTCTTCCGAAACAAATACTGCTTCAGATTCTCAGAGTTATCTTTATGTTGCTCATACTGGCTGCGGTGCTATTAATACTGTCTATGTTTCTGACATCACATAAAAAAAATACTGTCTATGTTTCTGACATCACATAATTTGAAGTGAGATACATCCATGAAACATATATGGGGTTTAAACCTGTTGCATTACTTTATTCAGTTTTGCATCTTGAGCTACATAAGTTTAGCAGCTTTCTTATATGATTGTTCCTTTTCGCAGTTTGTTATCAATCGGGATTTGAAATTCTGCCCCACATTTAGCAAGTTAAAGACCCTGTTGCTCAGCGAGTGGTGCCCCAGCATTGCTAGTGACCTGAATGTGTTAAGTTGCTTCCTCCAACATTCACCAGTTCTTGAGAAGCTCACACTCCAGCTCTCTCAGGTATGAGAATTTTTTTTATATGAACAACCTTGGGTTACTGAAGTTGTTTTCCATCCATGATTGATTGATGTAGTAAAGTATTTGAGTGCTTTATTAGGTACCTAAAGTCCCAGTGGAGACACAAAGAAGTTACATCCCATCAAAGCAATATTTTACATTCAGCCATCTGAAGCTTGTTGAGATCAAATGTAATGAAGATGATGAGAGGGCTCGCAAGGTTTTGAACATCTTGAGCACCTACGGAATACCACTCAAGAAGGTCAATATATCCAGATAAATAAGAAAACTTCTGGATCTTAATGTCAGTAAAGCATTTTTTGATACGGGGAATTTTGGTTATGCTGCTGACACTTATCCTACTTCTGCTTCGTCCTTCTGCTAGTGAGTGTGTGTCAAACTTAACCACTAGAAAATAATTGTTAGAATTTGCATGTAAAGAGGAAGATATACATTTATATTACATCTATCTAGTTAGGATATTTATATATGGTTAGAATCAACTGTTGGTTTTGAGGCTTATCCCTGGAGTTAGCTCAGCGCTCCAGTTTCTTAAGGTCTGTAAAGCCCCGGAATTTGCCATCGCAAAGAAGTGGTTAACAAATCAGTTCTGGAAATGGACATGTTCTTACTCCTTAGTTAGCTTTATTTCTTCAGGATTTAGAGTTATCTGCTGTATTACAATGTTATCCACAAGCTAACTGGAAGCGAAGGATACTACTTCAGTTCTCCACAGAAGTCAGAACAGAACTTTTTATTTTGTAATTTGGAAAAGAACAAGAAGCATGCATATTCTGGAATCTTCGGCCGCTGCTCTATTCATCAATAAGATACAGTGCAGTGGCGACTGGCGAGAGGTGCCAAGATTGCGTTAACCATGCCAGTGGAATAGTTCATATAACAAAACCATGCGGGCGATGGTCCCGGCTATGCTCATGTTATTTAACCGCAATTACCACATCGCGTTACGTGTGTGTGCAACTTCAGATTCAGAATTCAGAGCCGTGCCATCGAAAACAAATGCTCATGCCATGCATGCTAGCTTCCCATGATTGCAAGGTGCGAATGCAGTGGGACGCAGCATAAACACGCAGTGGCCAAATGCAGCTCTGTAAAGTGATGCAGCACTTTAGGATAAGATAAGAGTCTTCTGAAGATGGCAACATTCAGACAGAGAAACAAAATGAAAGGGTTGGCGCGTCATGGCACTGCAGATCGCCGTCTTCAGAAGACACGCCACAGTTCTCTGCTTCTTTTCTCGAGTGTACCTCTGCATTTCGTTCTCATCTCCACCGCACGCCTCAGTTCGTCAACTTACTACCAAAAGGTAATCACAGCAGCTTAGACAGAATATGGGTACCACATTGTTTTCTAACTATTTTGATGTGTAGGCTGAAAGGCACATATACCTCTTTTTTTTTGAATCTCAATAATGACAACCACGCATGCATGATTCAGTTCGGCCATGTTTTATAGAAAGCATAATTCGGCGAGATCCAGCAAAATACTAGCCTACTAGTCGAGCACCTCCAACTTTTAGCCTCAGGAGGTCGCCCGACCACTCATGGCCCCTGCATCGCCTAACCCTAGGCGACACAGGGGTGCCTGCGCCGCTGGCCTCAAGCCCCTTTTCCCCTCGGAGGACCCCCCCCCCGAGAATCCTAGGCGGCGACGAGTCTTTCTCTCTCGCGCGGCGGTGACATTTCCTCTAGGCGCGTGGATCGGCGGTGGCTGGGCGGCGAGGTGCTGCAGGGCCCGACGGCGAGCGCGGTGCGGTGTTGTCGGAGAAGGCGCGGCCGCCCCACAGCATGTTGATTTCGAAAGGTAAGTACCAAAGTGATAACCTTCTGGTTTAAGTGGAGAGTTTGGAACTGCATGTTGATTTCGAAAACTTGAGGAGGAAATGCAAAAGTATGATTTGGGTTACAACCGATTTTTTTCATCCCATCATCAGGCGACCACCGCCTTAGTGCCGCCCTTAGTTTTGATGGCTATTTTGGTACACGTGTGATTCTGTGCAAAATAACTATGTTTCCTAGTCACACATGCACACCCCATTGGCAAAAAAAAGTCACACATGCACCCCCCCATTTTTATATTGCTCGAAGTGACTCAACATAGTCAAATGACACGACTGGGAAAATACAAGGGGAGGAAGAGAGACTGAAAATTACTAACACATCAAAATATAGGACCTAAGATAGTCGAGTGAGACATGATCCACACTCCAGCCGGTGGCTCAAAATTGCAAGCGCATCGGCAACACGATTGAGGATGTCACGGGTGGAGCAAGGCTTCGATCGAACGGAAGACATGATCATCATGCATTTTCCAAAGAGTCCATAGAGCGACGGCGAGGCCTCAATGCCAGAGAATCAACATGAGGTTAGATGGCTAGGAGGGTGGTTGTACATATATAGCCCACCAGAATTCAAATACCGGGTTTGACACCCGTGTGTGTGTCAGAAAGACAGAGAGATGAAGTTCTCGTCGATGAGACGCCTATGGCGATTTCATCAATGTCGAGACTCGAACCATCGGCTTAGTCTTTCGTAGAAGCTCATAGGGGTGGGTTGTGCATGCGTGCGTTAATTGAGGAATGTATATATACGTATGCGTCTATGTGAGCGTATAAGTTCGGCTCAAAGGAATGGCGATATTGGCGGACATATTTATGTCCATCCACAATGCCCTATTTGTCAGGATCCTGGAGATATAACACAACTACTGTTCGGGTGTGCTACGGCGTGAAAGGTTTGGGCTGAGCTCACATTATCAGCTGTAATTGATCTAGACATGGATATTTATAGGTCGTGTTCGGTGGTGCTTGAGCATATTTTATTAGCTTGAAGATCTCCACTTGTTGATAGTTTAGACCTAGAAGAATTCATTTCCGTGAGGTGCTGTTATATTTGGTGGTGATAAGGGGTGGCCCGATCTTCTCAGTAAGCAACGGTGGTGATGATGTTCACGGGGTGATGGCAGCGGAGAAACACGACGATGTAGTGGATGATAACTTGTATGACGCAACGAGATCTCTCGATTGGTCCCATGCAACAGCTCTCAACCCTGCAAGATATTCGCAACTCCACACACTCGCGCATGTAGCCGCCGACCACGAAGCGGTAAGTTGCAACCGTCTAATTCCCAATGGAACAGCAGATCACACAAGACTTAAACAGGATCTACACAATATCCAAGCAATATGGTGTAGAATTCAATAGTTTTGCAGTAAACAACTAAGAACTAGGTTTATCTTAAACGTGGTCTAAAGCAGCTAGGGGGCTCCAAGGCACTTATAGGCGTCCGGGACGAGTTCTGGTCGAAAGATACAAGTAAAACCGACCCAAAATAGATCTGGTCGAGACAGACTGACCCGGTCCGGGATCCGGTCAACCGGCTGGTACCGGGCGGTCCGGTCTGGTCCGTCAACCGGGTGCTGCAACCGGAAACGCCGCAGAAATCGTCCGGTTGGCGCCCGGTACGAGGCATCACAACCGGACCAGGGACCGTGGCCGGTCAGGCCCGGTCGACCGGTGCTAACCGGGCAGCCCTGGTGTGGGGGCCGGCCTGACCGGGCGCTGGACCGGCCCGGACGCTTCTTCTTCTCGCGCATTCCTCCCGCTTCCCTCCCTCGCCATGAGATATCTTCATGTCCAGCTCCATGTCCAGCTTCACGTCCATCTTCACGTCTAGCTGCTCCTCCTCCTCGTGCGATGCTCGTTCTCCTCTTGATACCCGATGATACACAAGTAATAGGACTTAGGCAGTATAAAGTTCTCATCAATCAAAGTATCGTTCTGGAAACAAGTTCACCCGTTGTTTAAGTAGCTTCACGAGCTCTCGTGTTATTGGTCCAATCCCGACTTCATTGGACTTGAGCTTCACAAACAGGTTCATCTTTAGTTGGTAATGACGGGTAGTAGTGAGGTAGGATGTCCTCATCATCTCCCCCTTTCAAAAGGCGTCGACCCCGACGCCCAAGGTCTTCTCCGTCATATGGTGTCAAATCAGCAACATTGAAAGAATTATGACACCAAACTCATCCTCTCGGAAGATCTATCGAGTATGCATTATCATTGATCTTGGCAAGCACTTTGTAAGGACCATCACCACGAGGCTTCAACTTAGACTTCTCAGCCTTCGGAACCTATCCTTGCGAAATGTACCTGCCAAATCACCAGCTTGAACAACATCTTTTGCGCTTCTTATTCATCCTTGCAGCATTGCTCTTGCCTTTCTTCTCAATCAACTCTTTAGTCTTCTCATGAATCTTCTTCACATAATCGGCCCTCTTTGCCTCCATATTAACTCTCTCATGTATGGGCAAAGGCAACAAGTCAAGTGGAGTAATGGGTTTGAAACCATACACCACCTCAAAAGGACATAGCTCCGGGTAGAATGTACCGCCCCGTTGTAAGCAAACTCCATGCGGCAAACACTCTTCCCACTCCTTCAGGTTCTTCTGATCATGGATCTCAACACAGACAATGTTCTATTCACCACTTCAGCTTTGACCATCGCTTGGGGATGACAAGTAAAAAATAGCAGCTGTCCCCAGCTTTCCAAAGCGTCTTCCAGTAGCTCATAAACTTCACGTCACGATCAGAAACAATAGTCTGGGACTCCATGTAGACGTACAATCTCCCTGAAAAACAGGTTAGCAATATGCGCATCGTCGCTCTTGTGGCAGGCAATAAAGTGGGACATCTTAGAGAATCTATCCACTACCACAAATATAGAATCATGGCCTCTCTTAGTACGCGGCAACCCAACACAAAATCCATACTAATATCCTCCCATGGTGTAGTAGGTGCCGGTAAAGGAGTATACAAACCGTGAGGCTTCAGCTTGGACTTGGACTTATTGCAAGTAATGCATCTCCTCACATATCTATCCACGCCCGCCTCATCTTTGGCCAATAAAAGTGGTCAGCTAGCATGAGTAGCGCTTCTCACGCCCAAAGTGACCCATCAAACCTCCATGTGATTTGCAATAAGAGCAAACGCAGACGATTCTCGAACACATAGTTTGTTAGCCCTAAACAAGAACCCATCATGTATGTGATATTTTTCCCATGCTTTACCAAGAGCACATAAGCGATATGGT
Source organism: Lolium multiflorum (assembly GCA_030979885.1). NCBI lineage: Eukaryota > Viridiplantae > Streptophyta > Magnoliopsida > Poales > Poaceae > Lolium > Lolium multiflorum. The sequence goes on from CM061748.1 coordinate 287,088,947, forward strand.
TCAGCAAAATCATGATAAGTAGCATACAAATCACATAGAATCTCTAAACCAGGAATTTTAACATCAAGTTGAGTTAATAACATATTCTTCCTAGATAGAGCATCAGCAACAATATTATCTTTTCCGTTCTTATGCTTAATAATGTATGGAAAGACTCAATAAACTCAACCCACTTAGCTAGACGCTTATGCAAAGTAGATTGGGCTTTCAGGTATTTCAAAGCTTCATGATCAGAATGTATGATAAATTCTTTTGGCCACAAGTAATGTTGCCAAACCTCAAGAACTCTAATTAAAGCATACAATTCTTTATCATAGATAGGATAGTTCAACTTAGCACCAGAAAGTTTAAAATATGCAATTGGGCCTCTTGCATCAACACACCACCAATTCCAATACCACTAGCATCACATTCAATCTCAAATTGCTTATTGAAATCAGGAAGTGCAAGCAACGGTGCGGAGTTAACAATCTCTTAAGTTCATCAAAAGCATGATTGGCTGCGCCCCACTCAAAAACAACACCCTTTTTAGTCAAATCATTCAAAGCAGTAAATAGTACTAAAGTTGGGCACAATCTGGCAAAACCCAACTAGACCATGAAAACTTCTTACTTGACTCACATTCATGGGAGTAGGCCAATTTTGAATAGCTTCAATTTTAGACACATCTACTTCTACCCATGCTTAGAGACAACATAACCTGAAATATGACCTTATCTTTGCAAAATGTGCACTTCTCAAGATTACCATAGAGTTGATTATCACACAACACTTGCAAAACATGTCAATATGTATAGTATGATCAGATTCATTGCGGCTGTAGATTAATATGTCATCAAAATACACAACCACAAATTTGCCAATAAATTCACGCAAAACATGGTTCATCAGTCTCATGAAAGTGCTAGGTGCATTAGTTAAAAAAGGCATTACTAACCACTCACATAAACCAAATTTTGTTTTAAAGGCTGTTTTCCACTCATCCCCTTCTTTCATCCTAATTTGATGATAACCACTACGCAAATCAATTTTAGAGAAAACAGCAGCACCATTCAATTCATCTAACATATCCTCTAAACGGGGAATAGGATGACGATATCGAATAGTAATGTTGTTTATAGCTCTACAATCTACGCACATACGCCAAGTACCATCTTTCTTAGGAACTAGAATAACAGGAACAACACAAGGACTAAGGCTTATGCGGATATAACCTTTGTCGAGTAGCGCTTGTACTTGCTTCTGTATCTCCTTCGTCTCTTCGGGATTAGTGCGATATGGCGCCCTATTGGGCAGCGATGCTCCGGGAATCAAGTCAATTTGATGCTCAATACCTCGCAATGGTGGTAGTCCTGCGGGTACCTCCTCCGGAAACACGTCGCCGAATTCCTGCAAAACATTAGAAACACCAAGAGGAAGAGGGGCCATGTCGTTAGAAACCAAAACCGTACCCCTGTACAAAAGCACAAGAGGCATGGCCGTAGGATCCTCACTAAATTCTCTCATGTCTTCTTTGGTGGCTAATGAGACTAAGGAATTCACTCTCCCACTTTTCGTTATATCACTCACGATATTACAATTCTCTCGCCTATCTAGAGGTGCATCCTCAAATTCACTTCGATCTTCTGACGAGACTTATTGACAATTTGTTGTGGTGACATAGGCTGTAAGTTAATTTTCTTGCCCTTGTACTCCAAGTGATATGTATTGGCACGGCCATTGTGTTGCACAGAACGGTCATAGAGCCAAGGCCGACCCAATAAGAGGTGACAAACCGTCATAGGAACCACATCAAAATCAATGCAATCCTTATACGGTCCAATCGCAAACTCAACACGCACCATGTGGTTTACCTTCATCTCACCATTGTCGCCAACCACTGAATATAATATGGATGCGGGTGCGTAGATACTTCAACTTCAACTTGGTACATAATTGCTTGCTAAATTGCGGCAACTCCCGCCATCAATAATGACCTTGCAAGCCTTGTCAGACCAACTAAAGCTTTGGTTTGGAACAAATTGCAGCGCTGAGTAGATGCACTAGGCAACACATTAAGAGCACGCTGCGACACAACAATGGTGCGAGCATCGAAGGATATGCATCTTCACCATCAGTGTCATAGTCATCATTGTCTTGAGCATTTGGATCAACATCATCTCCAGCCTCATACTCATTGTCCTCATTGATAAACATGACTTTGCGGTTAGGACAATCTCTCTTGAAGTGACCCTTGCCACCACATGTATGGCAAAGCATATCGCGGCGCGTTGTAGACACACCAGAACCACTCGTTTCTGCAGCAGATTCGGACTTCTTTGCATTAGATACATTGAGACCGGTTTGCTAGGCGGAGTAGAGTAAGGAACGGAGCGCGCCGAAGGCGCTCGGCGGGAGGCGCGCGTAAACGCCCACTCACGTAGCACGTCCTTAACCTTTGCTTCTTCAGCCAACGTGATTCAGCTTCTCTTCATGATGTAACAATTGATTCATATTGGTGTAGGTGTAATGACGAACAATGCCTTTAACATCATACTTCAATCCATTGAGAAAACGCTGCATTGTCATCTCTAGAGACTCACGGACACGACCACGCTGCATAAGCATCTCCATCTCCATGTAGTACTCATCAACAGTCTTCACACCTTGCCTCAATAGTGTCAACTTATCAAATATATTCCGCATGTAATTTGTAGGCACAAAACGAGAAGTCATAACCTCCTTCATTGCACGCCATGTACGGATAGGCTGTGCACCATCTTCGTCGCGGTTACGAACCAAAGAATCCCACCAACGCAATGCATAACCATCAAATTCAGAAGAAGCAAGCTTGATCTTCTTATCTTCAGAGTAGTTGGGATGTAAGCTCCATAATTTCTCAATCTTGAGCTCCCAAGTGAGGTATTCTTCAACATCAGCTCCTCCTTCAAACTTGGGTATGAAAACTTAGGCTTACCCAATCCATCTTCTTCATCTTGTCCACGACCATTGCGGCCAAGTGGAACCCAGCCACGAGGACGATGACCACGAGGCGCACCACGAGCATTGTGTGCGTCATCTTCAAGCTCAGGATCTTCATCATCTTCTTGTTGTTGTTGTTGTTGTGCAGCAAGTTCTCAATAGCGATGAGCATGTCTGCAATATTGCGCTGTATATCCGTTACTTGATCAGCCAATCCAGTGACAGTTGCATTAGTAGCATCCAGCGTTTGTTTGATCTCGTCAACTGTACCCTTAAGCTCCTCATCCTGAGCGCGGAATTCACGTCGCATCTCATTACGAAGAGCCTCAAACTCCCTCCAGTTAATAATATCTGCAGAATCCTTGTTCTCCTGGTTAACAATCTTATGATCACTAGCAGACATGATTAGTAGGTTAGTGCACTAAATCAAAATATATGGTGGTACTCTCACAACTCACTCAAAACTGATAAGAAAATAAATTAGTGTTGCTTACCACTTGTAGTAACAACTAGTGCACGGATGTAGCGAAGCGAATATCAAGGGTATAAGAACAATCAAACGACAAAGCAGAGTATATGTGGGGCTGTAGGTAGGCTACCTATTTGCACCAATAACAACCTCTAGCGCTGACCGTAGACAACCAATGATACTCACACCAGGCGATATAATGGGGCAATGCAACTATATGGAGGAAAAGTTGCAATGCACTAGAGAGACGCTAGTAAAGCTCAACGAGACAGCACAAGATTGCTCAACTACGGATGCAGTAAAAAGAAAACTTAGGCCTTTCACTTGATTTCAACTAGCACACACTTTTCTTTTTGTATTTTCTTTTTGTAACACACGCAGCTATGTAGCTCTTTTTGCTTCTTTTCTATTTTCTTTTTTTTTTTGATTTTATGACTCAACTCCTTGATAACACGGCCAACAAGATATGCAAAGCACCAAAACCTAATGAGCAGCCTGTCGAGCGGTAAAACTAGTCTCTTCCGGGAAGTTCCTAGTCACGTATATCGAAAGGCTGTGTCTATGGTTGGGAACAAGCACACTGTACGCTATGTGGACTCGGAGTAACAAAACTGACACTAGAAGATAAACTAGATGATAGAGAAAACACAAACCCTAACATTTCTACTAGAAGAAAGATAAAGGTACGCAAAAACAACTACGAAAAGCAACTAAAACTCGAAATTAGTGCAAACTATGGCTATGGCAAACTCTAACCCTAATTTTTTTTTGGCTTTTTCTCTGGATAGGAAAACACTCACAACTCAACTATGGGGTGGATTGTGGATGACTTACCGAGGAAAACTGGAAATCTGATACCAAGATGATAAGGGGTGGCTCGATCTTCTCAGTAAGCAACGGTGGTGATGATGTTCACGGGGTGATGGCAGCGGAGAAACACGACGATGTAGTGGATGATAACTTGTATGACGCAACGAGATCTCTCGATTGGTCTCTGTCGCCAGATGCAACAGCTCTCAACCCTGCAAGATATTCGCAACTCCACACACTTGCGCACGTAGCCGCCGACCACGAAGCGGTAAGTTGCAACCGTCTAATTCCCAATGGAACAGAGATCACACAAGACTTAAACAGGATCTACACAATATCCAAGCAATATGGTGTAGGGAATTCAATAGTTTTGCAGAGCAAACAACTAAGAACTAGGGTTTATCTTAAACGTGGTCTAAAGTAGCTAGGGGGTCGTCCAAGGCACTTATATAGGCGTCCGGGACGAGTTCTGGTCGAAAGATAAGTAAAACCGACCTGTACAGATCTGGTCGCAGGCATCGACATGTCCGGCCTGGGATCCGGTCAACCGGGCTGGTGACCGGTGGTCCGTCTGTGGTCCGGTCGACCGGGTGCTGCAACCGGAAACGCCGCAGAAATCGTCCGGTTGGCGCTCGGCACGAGGCAGCGTCAACCGGACCAGGACCGGTGGCCGTCAGGGTCGGTCGACCGGGTGTGAACCGGGCAGCCCGGCGTGGGGCCGGTCCGACCGGCGCGGACCGGCCCCGGACGTCTTCTTTTCCTCTCGCGCATTCCTCCCGCTTCCTTCCTCGCGCGTCCATGAGATATCTTCATGTCCAGCTCCATGTCCAGCTTCACGTCCATCTTCACGTCTAGCTGCTCCTCTCCTCCTCGTGCGATGCTCGCCTCCTCTTGATACCCGATGATACACAAGTAATAGGACTTAGGCAGTATAAAGTTCTCATCAATCAAAGTATCGTTCAGAAACAAGTTCACCTGTTGTTTAAGTAGCTTCGCACAAGCTCGTGTTATTGGTCCAATCCTGACTTCATTGGACTTGAGCTTCACAGCAAGTTCATCTTTAGTTGGTAATGACGGAGGTAGTAGTGAGGTAGGGATGTCCTCATCAGGTGGTAAAGAAGGGAGAAGGTCAAAGAAAATCAGGTTTCATCTCCGGCTAGTTCAACGTTTGCTATTTCTGCACTCGCAGCGATGCGTGGTTCGTATAAACTGAATGTTGATGCCTCCTATTTTCTAGATGGATCGGGGTTGGCTGGCGCTATTATCCATAATCATCGTGGTGAGACGATTAATTGTATCTGAAAGCAAAAAATAGCAGGAAAGTAAAGAAGTTGCTAAAACTGACAGAAAGCTACAGCTAAGAGCACCATCTCCATAATGAAACAGGCAGAGTTACAATTGGCATCAAAGCTCGCTTGACAGAGGCGGGCCTTGTAATTCCATTGATTTTTGGATTTCAATCCTATCAAAGATCTTTTTTTTTTATCTGGGTTGCTAACTCAATGGTAGAGTACTCGGCTTTTAAGTGTGACTATGGAGCAATGCTCCTGTACTGAGTACCCTGGAGCGCAGCCCGCCGTGTGTCCTTTCCCAGCAGCAAGCAGGTCAGTGTAAGTAGACGCCCAGGAATTGATCCAAGCAGAAACCAGCGTTGCTTGGAGGTGAGGGAGAGGGTGTTGCAGGCACCGCTTCCATGACATGGGGCAGATGTTTTCCGGAAAACCCCAGCAACATAGCATAATCGGTATGATGGGTCGTCAGAGTAGAGTGGTGTGTTTCCAAACCATGCTACGATCTTGATCTTGGGAGCTGTACTAAGGTGAAAATCTTTCACCATAGTCTGGAGTTTGGAGTTGCAGGGGCAGCATGCAGATTCGCCTCTCACTCCAACGGGAGAGAGCAGCGTGTACGCCCCACGAGTCACCAGAGCTGGAGGAACGCGCAGCCAGCCCTGTGCCCGTGTCCATACTTCTCACGTTTGGAACAACTCAACGTACCATAATAATATCTGAATCCCACTTTTAAACCCTGAGAGCCAAAGAGCCCCTGCTCTCCGATTTTGCTACTACCCAAACTCTCGAATCCAAATTGATTTCAGCTTCCGGCAAAGCCGGCGGCGCTCTTCCCTGTTAGATGTAATAAGATCCTGACACGTATACTGTATGGAGTAGTACTCCAACACGTCTACGTGTCCTACTTGTACACGCCATCGTGGGGCTTTTCCACCTATATAACATGCAACACGAGACCCCAACGGGTCATCGTTTCCGCCTAGGTTAATATGGTATCAGAGCCTACCTCTTCCACCTCCTAGCCGCCGACACACAAAATTTTTCGCCGCTGACTACACGTCCGCCGCCGCCGCCTACACATCTGCCGTCGCCGCCGGTCCTTCTGACCCGCTGCCACCGCCTTACATACAATAGCCAAAATCTCCAACCTACAAAACACCGCCGCCGCAGCTAGCCAAGTGCCCCTGCCGCCGCCAACATACAACCCTAGCCTCCGCCGCCGACTTTCTGTCCGCCGCCGTCGCTTCATCAAAACCCTAGCCGCCGCCGATCTTTGATCCGCCGCCGCCGCTACACACCTTGTCGCTCCAATGGCGTCCTCCTCATCGTCGACTGTCCTCGGTGTGACCCTCGGCTCACCTCCGTCTCAGAAGCTGACACGGGGCAATTTTTTGTTCTGGAAAACACTTGTCACTCCGACGCTGCGTGGCGCCCAAGTTCTGCCTCTCCTTGAAGGTACTGACGTCGCCCCGCCAGAGTTCGTTGAGGTTGAAGATGCTGACAAAAAGAAGATCACGATCGCCAGCCAGGCATATGCTGCCTGGATCGCCCGCGATCAGGCGGTCATGAGCTATCTCCTGAACTCGCTCTCCCCTGATATCCTTGCACACACTGTTGGCCTCGAATCCTCGGCGCAGGTCTGGCTTAAGATCAACACCATGTTCTCTACTGCCTCTCGTTCCAAGGTCAACCATCTCCGTGATGCTCTCAACAGCACAAAAAAGCTTGAGCTCTCGGCTACAGCCTACTTTGCAAAGATGAAAGGCTTCTGTTCTGAGCTTACTGCAATGGGCAAACCTGTTGATGATGATGAACTTGTTGGCTACATCTGCCGTGGCCTTGATGGCTCTTATAATGATGTTGTTTCTGCAATCAACGGCAATTCTAGTGCCACCTTGGATGATCTTTTTGATCAAATCAGTGCTCATGACATCCGCCAAGCACATCTTCAAGCCTCGGGTGATTCTTACACCCTTCAAGCCAATCTCGCTCATCGTGGCCGCGATTCTCGTGGGGGTCCCGACCGTGACCGTGATCGTGCTGATGATGATCGTGGCCGCCGTCGTGATGATGGTGGTCGCCGCGATGATACTGGACGCCGCGATGATCGGCGCCGTGATGATTGGCGTCGTGACGACCGGCGCCGTGATGATAACCGTCGCCGTGATGATCCTCCTCGTCGTCGTGATGACGCTCCACGCCGTCGCGATGATGATGCTCCTCGCCGCCGTGATGACAAGCGGGATGGTGGTGCTCCTTCTCGTCGCCGTGATGATGGCGACCGCTCTGACCGTCGCCGTCGTGGACGTGCGCCCACTCCCTTTGTGGATACCACGTGCCAAATATGCAAGATCTATGGCCACCCTGCTTCTGATTGCTGGTGGCGCTATGATGGTGATCGTGATGATTCTGATGATGATGATCGTGACACCAAAGCTGCTCATATAGCGTCCTATGGTGTTGATACAAATTGGTACACTGATACCGGAGCTACGGACCATATCACTGGCGAGTTGAGCAAGCTGTCTACACAGGAGAAATACACTGGACGGGATCGCGTCCAAACAGCAAATGGTAATGGTATGCAAATTGCTCATATTGGTCATTCAACTTTTCGCACCCCATATCGTCGCATGCATCTTAATGACATCCTTCATATTCCTAGTGCTTCTAAGAATCTGCTTTCTGTTCATCGATTTACTCTTGATAACCATGTCTTCATTGAATTTCACCCCTTTTTCTTTTTGATTAAGGATCAGGCCACGCGGAGAATACTGTTTAAAGGTCCGTGCTATGGCGGCCTTTACCCCCTCATCCCCTACATGACCAACGCCTCCAAGCAAGCCTTCATCACCATCAAGCCTTCATCCTCCACGTGGCATCGTCGCTTAGGCCATCCGTCTTCCTTTATAGTTCAGCAGATTCTTAGGAAAAACAAAATTTCGTATACTCCAGAAATAACACCTTACGTGTGTGATTCATGTCAATTAGCTAAGAGTCATCAGTTGCCATATCCTATGTCCACCAGTGTCTCTACTGTTCCTTTGGAACAAGTGTTCTCTGATGTCTGGGGTCCAGCACCTATGTCTGTTGGCAAGAACTCATACTATGTAAGCTTCATCGATGATTATAGTAAATTCACTTGGATCTTTCTTCTTAAGAAACGTTCTGATGTCTATCAAGTATTTCTTAACTTTCAGCAATATGTTGAAAGGCAATTTGGCACTAAAATTAAAACCATGCAAACTGATTGGAGAGGTGAATATGAAAAACTTAACAGTCTATTTCAGAAAACAGGCATTGTTCATCATGTCTCTTGTCCCCATGCTCACCAGCAAAACGGCTCGGCTGAGCGTAAGCATAGACATATAGTTGAAGTTGGTCTTTCTCTCCTTGCTAATGCCTCTATGCCTCTCAAATTTCGGGATGATGCTTTTCTTACAGCAACGTTTTTAATAAACTTGCTTCCTACCAAAATTCTCAATTTTGACACACCGGTTGAACGTCTCCTTGGTATTAAGCCCAACTATGAGTCTCTTAGAATTTTTGGCTGTGCTTGTTGGCCTAATCTTCGTCCATATAATACTCGCAAGCTTGCATATCGGTCTACCCAGTGTGTCTTTCTTGGATATAGTCCTTTACACAAGGGAGTTAAATGTCTTGATGTCAAAACAGGCAGGGTTTATGTCTCTCGTGACGTTGTTTTCGATGAGAATGTCTTTCCCTTTGCCTCTCTTCATCCCAATGCTGGTCTACGACTCCGTCAAGAGCTTCTTTTGTTTCCTCATGATCCTCCTCCCACATCTTTGAATATTGGGGATGCACCAGTTGATGAACATATGACTATGCATTACATACCTGTTGTTACTAACAATACTCAGAATATTGTTGAGCTTGATGTTACAGATAATTCTACATCAGATTCGGAGCACACTACAACAAATCTGAGTGAAAACGGCGCAGATACGGAAATTTTACAGCATGAAATACCGATGCCAGAAAATGACACCAGCACTGAACACGATGCTGATTCTGGAGCTGTCTCACCTGCGCGCGCGGATCCCGATGAAGATCTGCTGTCGCGCCCTGCCGCGCGTGCGCGTCCGCCCGCCACGTCGCCGCCTCCTGCTGGTCCGTCGGCCGGGCCGAATCCGCCCCAACCGCGCCGTGCCACGTCGCCGCCCCAGCCTGGCTTCCCGCCTGAACCGCGCCCGGACCCGCCTTCCTCGCAGACCGCATCTGTGCGCAGGTCGGCTGCACCCCTGCCGTCGTCAGCGTCAGGTCCAGGATCCTCTGTGTTGCCGACTGTTGCTGCTCCTGGTGTGCAAACACGCTTACAGAAAGGTATTCGAAACCCCAAAAAATATACTGATGGCACTGTCCGCTATGGTTTGCTTACTGCTTCAGGTGAACCTCGGACATTGTCTGAAGCTCTTCATGATGATCATTGGCGATCTGCTATGGAAGAAGAATATCGTGCTCTTATGCAAAATCAGACGTGGCATCTTGTGCCACCCAGTTCTAGCAAAAATTTGATTGATTGCAAATGGGTCTATCGTATCAAGCGTCGTGCTGATGGTACTATTGATCGATATAAAGCTCGCCTTGTTGCCAAGGGATTTCGGCAACGCTATGGCCTTGATTATGAAGAGACATTCAGTCCAGTTGTCAAAGCTGCCACCATACGAGTTGTCCTAGCTATCTCTGTCTCTCGAGGTTGGAGTCTGCGGCAGCTAGATGTGAAAAACGCGTTTTTACATGGTATTCTGGAAGAGGAGGTCTACATGAAACAACCACCTGGTTTTGAAGATTCTACTTATCCACAACACATTTGCAGGCTTGATAAAGCACTCTATGGTCTTAAACAAGCTCCTCGTGCCTGGTTCTCTCGCTTGAGCTCTAAGCTTCATGAGTTTGGGTTTGTTCCATCTAAAGCTGATACGTCTCTCTTTCTTTATCGACGATCACAGATCACAATTTATGTGCTTATATATGTGGATGATATCATTGTCACAAGCTCCTCTGATGCTGCAATTTCGGCTCTTCTCAAAGACTTGGGTGCAGATTTTGCTATTAAAGATCTTGGAGATTTGCACTACTTCTTGGGTATGGAAGTTCAGAAAACAGCTAATGGTATTATTCTCACACAAGAAAAATATGCCTCGGATATTCTGATCAAAGCCAATATGACTGATTGTAAATCTGCACCTACTCCTTTGTCTTCTACCGAGTCCCTGTCTCAGCATGAAGGGGAACTGCTTGGTCCTGAAGATAGTACACGATATCGCAGCCTTGTTGGTGCTCTTCAGTATCTTACATTGACACGTCCAGATTTGTCATTTGCAGTTAACAAAGTCTGCCAGTATCTTCATGCTCCTACGACTTCTCATTGGTCGGCTGTTAAAAGGATACTGCGATATGTTAAAGATACAGTCAACATTGGTATAACGTTTCAGCGGTCATCCTCCACTCTTCTGAGTGCCTTCTCCGATGCTGATTGGGCTGGCTCTCTTGAAGACAGACGCTCCACTGGTGGGTTTGCCATTTTTGTTGGTTCTAATCTTGTTTCTTGGAGTGCTCGAAAACAGGAAACTGTCTCAAGGTCTAGTACTGAAGCAGAATACAAGGCGTTAGCTAATGCTACAGCAGAATTAATTTGGGTTGAAGCTCTTCTGCGTGAACTTGGAGTTCAGTTACAGAAGAAACCGTGTCTATGGTGTGATAATCTGGGAGCCACATATCTTTCTGCAAATCCGGTGTTTCATGCCCGCACAAAGCACATTGAGATAGATTTTCACTTTGTCCGTGAAAGAGTTGCTCGTAAACAGTTGGATATTCGGTTTATCTCCAGCAAAGATCAAGTTGCTGATGGTTTCACAAAGGCGCTTCCAGTCAAGAATCTACAAGAGTTTCGTCGTAATCTAAATCTTCTTCGTCGCCCTCCGTAGTTTAGATTAAGGGGGGTGTTAGATGTAATAAGATCCTGACACGTATACTGTATGGAGTAGTACTCCAACACGTCTACGTGTAATACTTGTACACGCCATCGTGGGGCTTTTCCACCTATATAACATGCAACACGAGACCCCAACGGGTCATCGTTTCCGCCTAGGTTAATATTCCCAACTCCTGCTACCTGCTCGACGTAACGTCTCCGGAGCGGCGCGACACGAAGAGGCCGGCCATGGCGAGCGGCCGAGGCGACCATATCGGCGCCCTCCCCGACGACCTTCTCCACCACGTGCTCTCCTTCCTCCCCGCGCACTTAGCGGCGCGGACGTGCGTGCTCGCGCGCCGCTGGCTCCACCTCTGGAAATCCGCCCCCGCCCTGCGCGTCACCGGCATCAAGGGGTGCAACAACGCTGCACGCTTCGCCAACTTCGTCGACAACCTGCTCCTCCTCCGCGACCCCCGCGCCCGCCTCGAGTCCTTCGAGCTCGACCTCGACGAGCGTGACTTCAGCTTCAACGCGTTCCTCCCCGCCTACGAGAGGCGAGTGAACCTGTGGTTCCGGCTCGCCTTCGCGTGCGGGTCCCTGGTGAATCTGGCGCTGCGCACCACCAACGGCGTCTACATCTGCCCGGATGACTACGAGACTCTATGGTTTGCCAATGTCCCGCTCATATCCCAACACCTCACCAGACTGGAACTCAAGAGGGTCTACGTGCTAAGCAACACACTCGATTTCTCGGGGTGCCCCGCGCTGATTCATCTCAGGATGGAAGACTGCGACATCGAGGGGAATATCTCTTCTCCGTTCTTGAAACATCTCAGCATTGTTGCTAGTTTTTTTCCGACTGATCCCGTCCGCGCCCGGATCTCTCTGCCGGGCCTTGTTTCACTGGAGCTAACGGGTGTTTTGCGTAGGACTCCCGTGCTGGAAAGCATGCCACTGCTAGTTTCGGCAATTGTTAGACTTGAATTGGATTGTCATGATAATTGTAGTAAAAATGACTACGGGGATTGCGGTAATAGGAGGTGTTGGAATTGTCATGATCCTACAACTGGTGCTGATGATTGGCGTGGTAAGTCTGTACTCTTAAAAGGACTATCGGAAGTTGCAGAGTTGGAGTTGTCAGTCGAGTCTCAAGTGGTATGCTTGCTTGCACCTACTTTAGCTCTTCTTTTTCCGCTTTCAATATATTATGCTTCAGTTTCTTATAGTTGTTACAATGGTATTCGTATAGGCTACGATGCAATTTATACTATCTAAGTTCCTGGCATAACGCAATTTTAAGAAGATTATATTTCCCTATACATTTAGTGTAATGACATATTATACAACAAAACTTTATTAAATTAATGATTTTTTTTCTTTGGACAGTTCATTGTCAACAGGGATTTGAAACTATGCCCGACATTTAGCAAGCTAAAGACTTTGTTGCTCAGCGAATGGTGTCCAGACAATGCTAGTGACCTCAATATATTAAGCTGCTTTCTCAAACATTCACCAATTCTTGAGAAGCTCACTCTCCAGATTTCTAAGGTATTATATTTTTCATTGATGAACAACTGTGTTTTAGTCAACCATACCTGATTGATCAATGTAGTAAAATATTTGAGTTCCTTATTAGGTACCTAAAAGGCCAGCGGAAATACAAAGAAGTTACACTCCACCAGAGCAACCATTTGCACTTAGCCATCTGAAGAGTGTTGATATCAGATTTGACGAAGTTGATGGGAAGGTTTTGAACATCTTGGGTGCCCACGGTGTACCTCTCGAGAAAGTTAATATCCAGAGAAATAAACCATTGGATCTTAATGTGAGTTAAGCTATTCATTGCTATGCTTCTTTTGATTTTGTATTTCACTAATGTGGAAGTATTTCCTAATCCCTATAAGTCGTAAAGTGGAAGCAAAACATTTAAAATGCATCTATCATACTATATATCATACATACGAACTATTAACTGTGGGTTGTGAGGCTGATCCCTGGACTTAGTTCAGCGCTCCAATTTCTTAAGTTTTGTGAAGTCAGGCAATATGCAATAGCAAAGAAGTGGTTAACAAATCAGTTCCGGAAAATGGGCATGTTCTTAATCCTTAATTAGCTCTCTTTATTCAGGATTTTAAGTTCTTTTCTGTATTATAATGTTGTCCGGAAGTTAAGTAGAAGTAAAGGATTGTAAGATACTAACTCCAATCCTTCTCAGAGCAAAACATTCGATTTTGGAAAAGAACAAGAAGCATGTTTATTTTAGAATCAGCAACTGCTTTATTTATAAATAACTTTCAAAGGAATACTATACAGCAGTCCGGTGGCAAGCTGATAACATGATAGTCTTCTGAAGATGGCAGCATGAAGGCAGGCACATAGAAGAGAAATTAAGGGTGTATCTTGCCACTGACTGCCGTCTTTGTGGCGAAAAGATGTTTTCTACTGCTTTTTTTCTCAGTGCATCTCTGAATTTTTCTTTCTCATTGAACACACCCCTCAGATATTATGCTTTTACTGACCTTTTTTTTTCAATCGTGCATTCACTAACTTACTACCAAAGGAAATTACGACAGCTTAGGCAGAATAAAGGTGGTATGTTCTATTTATCTTGATGTGTGGATGTTAGGGACTTGATATGGAAAGGTTGGAAGGCACTATGAGTGATCTTTCCCAATTTTAATGATGCCACCCATCCCTTAGTTTCTCTTCGAGTCGGCCCCAGCTTTACCTTTGGGCGCCATGAGGACTCAACACTATTGTTTCTTCATTTGCACATGAGTTGTTTAACTGTGCATCAACCATTTTGCACTACTATGCGTATTCGGTTTCTCTTTGATTACTGTGTGTACTTGCTAGCAGTGGCGGACCTTGCAGAAAATCTTTGGGGGGGCGAAGCTACAAAATAACATGTAAATTTTATTTGGAACACCAAATTATACCATGGCAATAAGTATATTCAGAAACATATATAGTTATATTTATTTGTCCACAAAATATAATTTTAGAAGCAATATATGCCTAAACTACTCCAAAACAAAAGTACAGATACTACAGGATATCATGGAACTATGTACTATTGTAGTTGATCACACTACAGGTCGGTTCTTCATGACTTTTTTGTTCAAATTTGAGCAGCAAAAGAGGGGTTTGGACATGAACATTGGGCTCTTCAGGTTCAGGAACAACTAGTTCATTTGCTTTACAGTTATCTCTTTGTTTTCTGAATCAATGGTTTTTCCTTTGCTCATCACTGCTTCCTACCTAAACAGAGAAACAACAATCCAGCAATTTCAATTTCTGCAACACTCCATGACCTAGCTAAAATCTTCCCAAATTTAAGATCCAAGAATCAGAACGAAATTTAGCCAGTAGTAGAATTGGGACACCAATAGAAAAGGAGAAGTTGCCAGAAGTTGAACAGAAACAGGGAGAGCCAGAGACTGAGAGGGTTCGCCTCGCCTGTGGCCAGTCGGCTGGAGGCGGAGACTGAGATGGTTCGCCTCCCCTGTGGCCGGTCGGCTGGAGGCGGATACGGAGAGGGAGGTGCGAGCGGGGACGCTGGAGGAGGAGCTCGGCGAGCAGGGGAACTGGAGGAGGAGCGGCGGAGGAGGGGCGCTAGAGGAGGAGCTCGGCGAGAAGAGTCACACGAGAGGACGAATGGATGAGCATCGGCGGCGGTCGATGCTGTTCTCTAGTCGATGCACTCTCTTTTCCTCCTTTTTTTTCTTAACGGATGATAGAGCTGTGGGAAGGGCAAAAGGGCTAAGGCCTTATGGGCTGGAAATACTACTAGGTAGTAGTAAAATCAACATTTTGCTGGGGGGCGACGGCCCAATTCGCCCCCACTAAGGTCCGCCTGTGCTTGCTAGGCCAATATATGTCTCTAGTTTTATCAGACCCATGAAGAAGAACTAGAGAGCAAGATCTGGATTGTTGTTGGGCGCTGTGTGGCATACTCTTAATTGTCTCATCTTTGAAACCAAGCTGATTTTGCAGCCGGCTGACGCAATTCAGAGAATGATCATTTTTCTTCTTCTTTTTCTACAGAAATGACGTGCTCACTATTGGACGAAGAATGAAGCAGGAGTTGATCACTTCATCGCCATGTTCCAAGGGACGCTGATCATGAGTTATGGCTCTCCATCTGGGGACCTTTATGACGTCGCGAGTTTCATGTGGGGAGTCTTCTTTTGCTCAGTAGTTCTCTTTTGCAACGCCCTACCTTGTAACCAGGTACCCTGGAGCTTTGTAACAAAACCTCTAATTTCTATAGCCATAATAAAAACCTGTGTACCTAAAAAAAGGGGTATGTGCACTTATTACAGTTTGACAATATCAGGAGGTGTGCCACTGTCTGTTGCTAATCAGGACTAATAATGCTATTGCTAGTATAGTAACGCTGTGGAATAAGTAGCAACTTCGGTGGCTAATAAATAGCCTAATACTAATATTACAAGAGTACCTATTCCTCACAAAAAAAAAATTAGAAGAGTAATTTCATATTAATTTGTCATGAACACAAATGTGCAGAATCAATTGACAACAAAGTGGTTAATCAACAACACAGTTCTCAAAGCGGACATGTTCTTTTTTTTTTTTGCTAAATGTGCATATCGCACATGCCACCGCCTCATCGCGAGAATACTCGTGTGGTGGGTGCGCCTCCATTCGGGCATGTTCTCCTCCTCGAACAGGCTTTCGCCCCGCTATATTAATATAGCAACCACAACGATAGAAGAGTCTGAAAACAAGAAAACATTGGGGCAACAACATAGACATGCCAAAAAGGAAAAGAAATGACGGTAATGGCGAAGCGATGAAATGATGATGACCCGCAACCGCTACGCCCTACATCTTCAACCCACCAAGCTCCAAGCACTCCGAAGTGCCCGTACCAAGCGACACCTTCAAGAAGGGAAACGTCGTTGACAGGACGCTGCTGCCCGGAGAGCGGTCCTAGGGTTTCCCTCGGTATGTAGAGTATAGTGGACAGGGGAATCCATCAATGCCCTCCAGGAAGGAATGGTGCCACACAACGGCGACACATGGCTAGACAAGCTGGCAGGGATTTCTCCGCCCCCATCCACAAGAAACCCTGGCACAAGGGAGCACCGTTGCCCATCTTCGCCACCCACCCATACACCAACACGATCTTGGAGACGCCAACATCAGTTGCTTTGAGACATCAACAAGCGTCCTAAACAATAGAGGTACATGACATCGACGGGGCAAGGAATAGTGTTGATATCAAGGCAGCTGTCATTGACCGGACAAGGCAGCTGGAGCACACTAGGCCCCACAGGCCCGGCCAGGTCCAGACGAACCCGTGAAGCTCCTGCCGGCCTTCTGCAATAGGCTAGCTGCAAAGCCGCCATCCAAGACCCTGCCAAATCGTCGCCTCCACCGTCAGGAAGCTGCACCACCATAGAGCACCGACCTGCTCGAGCCCATTGAGGATGGGGCGCCCAGACCCAGGGTACAGACCCGCCGGCGCCCCTACCGCAGAGCCCCGCCACCACAGGACACAGCCAGTAGCCCCCAGCAGCACCGGACCAGGACCGCCCTAAGTGCACCATCGTCAGGGAGAGGGAGGGCCCTGACCCGCCCTCCATGGCATGGTGGGGAGAGAGTGTGGGGGAGGGGCCGGCGGGTGGGGAGGCCCCGTCACCCTCGGGGGGAGGGGAGGGGGGAGGGGCGAGGGGTTGGGCTTTTCAACTCGGCTGAGATCTCTTCCTCTCCCGAATGCTTTGGCGTGGAGAACGAAGGGGAGAAGCTCGTCGAGCCGATCTGTAGTCATCTTTCTTACTTGAGGATTTCTAGCAGAAACTCAATTCGGCTCCCAGGTGCGTATGATCCCTCTACCATAAAAAACATATTTTCAAGTGTTAAAAAATTTTGACAATTTTTTTTGCATTGACATCTCCATAATATATGTGTGTTCGTCAAGTTTCACGAAAAAATGATATTTTTTGTTGCCTACGTGAAAAAGAGAAAATTTATTATCTTATGACAAATCTTTGTTTTAGCACTGAATTTTGTTTCTTTTTACACATGCCACACGATAAGTCGATCTTTCATGAAATGACTTTGTGAGCATGTAGTACATGAAGATGTACGAAATTTATGTTTCAAATTTTTTAACATTTTAAAATATGTCTAACATGCATTTTAAAATAAAGGGAGCATACGCTCCCATTTGCCAAAACATCACTCCCGGATTTCTAATCATTTCTTTCTTTACTATAATTATTCGAATGACTTCGAGTCATTTGTTGCACAATAGTGCTAACCAAAAAAATGAGCTGGATGTAAAATAGACTACTTCAATCCTTCTCAGAACAAACGGTATCAAATTTGTCAGCTTCTACAGTCTACACACCCTTTTCTTTCTATTTCTATTTTTAAGCAAAAAAAAAAGTCAACGAATCTCGTGTGCCGAGGCCTTTGGGCCACAGGTCATGAGGTGGGTCTGCCATTGGGCCGTGCAACAGAACCTAAGAGAGAGAGAGAGATCGATCGACTGATTCCGGAGAAATCGCCGGTGCGCACTGCCCTCTCGTGGTGAGAGAACCGCCAGCACCCCACGCGTTGGTTCGTCAGATTCGACGAGCGGAGAGAGCTTTCGCATTGTATAAACTAGAAATGGCCACATAGCCATTAGTTTGCTCTAGTCCATGATCATATGAAGTAACCATGTCATATTTTTACATAATAATGTAGAGTAGGTGAATTATGATTTATGAGAGTTGGAATCAACTCAAAATCATTTATAGTTAATTTTTAATAAATATTGGAAGTTTGAAAAGGCCCTGCCTTGTTATTTTTGCTATTTGAATTCTACAATGAATCTACAAGTGAGACCAGTGGGGTTGTGTAGATAATTTAATAAGCTTTCTAAATATATATAATTTGTCAAATTTGGTTCAGTAGATTTCATTCTATTAAATTTTGAAAATGTATCCAGTATTGAAATTGGCTAAATTGAATTAATTCAAATTCGAATAGATGGGCTTAGGCGGGAAACCAACGTGGGCCAGAGGAAAAAGAAAAACGGGCCAGCCCACTCTGCGTCTCGCGCGAGCAGGCCGTCTGACGGTGGGCTCCACCCGTGAGTGGCACATAACACGCGAAGAGATATGAGTGAACGAGAGGCGTAGGATTAGAACGTGATCGTGTGGCCGTGGATCATCGTCGTCTCCGACGAGATCCCGCGCTACTGGCGGTGAGGCTAGGGGGTGGGAGAGCCTACCGGTGCTCCGGCGGTCGACGGCGAGGTGCGCGGCGATGTTGGCGTGGACGACGAGGCTCCTGGTACCGGCGGCTTCGCTCGAGGAGGCTCCAATCGATGGCGCCGATCTGCAGGTCCAAACGGGCTCCAGCGAAAAATTGGGGCAGCTCCGGCGATGATTTGCCTCGAGATTGGTTCGAGGAGAGGCAGAGATGGGAGGAGAAGCGATGAGTGTGAAGAAATGGGGCGCTGGAGTGCTCTATTTATAGAGGGGAGGAGGTGCTGCGGGTGCCGTGGGGTCGCAATGGCGCGGCGTCTCCGGTGCGCGAAGGGCCAAGGCGAGGACGGCGTGGTGAGGCGGCATCATGGCGATGCTCAATGGCTAGCTGGCGCAGCAAAAGGGCGATGGGATTGCTCGGGTGCATGCATTTTCTGCCACGGTACTGGCGGACGAAAGTCGACGAGGACGACGGCGATGGTGCACGCGCAGGGGCTTGAGCATGTCTACTGGCTAGCTGGAGGGGTGATGTTGCTCGTTGCTGAAGCGGAGAAGTAGGGGAGGACGGAGGAGATGGGTCGAGCTGCCGCTCTGGCGCGTCCAGTACGCAGTGAGTGCGCACGGGCGTGCCTGGGCTTGCTGGGCGTGCTCTGGCCTGGCCAATGCCAGCCTCGCGCGAGCCAGGGCCGTGCATGGTGATCATCAGCAATGCCAGGGGATGCTCCAGGACAAGAAGAAAAGAGAAGAGAGGGCCAGAGACGATGAGTGGCATGAGGCCGACATGGTGCACGACATGGGGATGAATTTGATCTCTCCATGCTTTAATCATCAAGAGCAAGTACTGGCATTGATGCAGGAGACACAGAGGAGCAATGATCATCAAGAACTGAAAGTGGTTTAGCCCAGGATCCTCTGGATAAAATAGTGTGTGTGTAAAGCAAATTGATGTCTGCCATGTGCTCGACGAAATGGCCGCATGAAGAAATATTTGGAATGTTTCGAATCTTTTTTGTGGAGTTGATTTGAATAATGAATGGAGTAGAATGGTGGTGTGGTTTGAAAAATGGTGCTGGTTTGCAAAGTTTTAAAATGGGGATGATCTTCTCTTTGTTTCAAGGTTGCCACTTGTCACATTTATATTGGTCAAACTAGGCAGAGTCAACTATGGTGGTCAACACAAGAATTGTTCATCTTGATATGGTCTTGGATGAGGTGGAAAGAAGTGAGAGGTTTTGGTTTAAGAATCTTCTAATCCAGGGACTCAAAGTGAGCATGATGATATAAAAGTGCAATTTGACCATTTTCATATGTGATTGAATTTTGATATTTCCTTTGCTTTTATTTGTGTTTCTTTGATGCAAATGTGTTTATTATTGATATATTAGTGTTTCACAAGCATTGGCACAAGCCATGGTGGCCTTGGTTAATGATTTACATAATTGGCTATATGTGTATGTGAGTGATATTTGCATTTTTCCATTTCTTTTATTTCTCTCTATTTGGGGTTCTATGATCATGTACTAGGGTTTAAGCACATTTGATCATCACACAAACACTCATCATGGTAATGGCACACAAGAATGCATGAACACTATATGTAGCACTATATGCAAATAAAAGTTTTTGTTAGTTGTGAAATTTGAGTAATTGAAATTCCTTTTCCTTATTAAGTTGAAACTTGGGATGTTACAAACCCTTCCCCCTTACAAAAGATCTCGTCCCGAGATTGACATAGGCATCCCCAATGGACCAGCCGAAGATGGTACCCGGGGTTTACTGAAGGCCCACAAGTCGAAGGATATGAAGTTCGGAAGCCCAGTTAGTATTAAGGAAAGATAGAGTTGTATTAGGAAGTATAAAGACTTGTAATTTTACGGGACAGATTAGAAACCCTCACGGACTCTGTAACTTGTATACTACGAATCCCTCGGCTCCGCCTCCTATATAAGGGGGAGTCGAGGGACGAAGAAAGGATCGAATCTATTGTCAACAAAACCCTAGTTTTACAATCGTCCAGACTTTTCGGAAACCTTCGAGATCTACTTGCCCTCTACTTCTAGAAAAACCCTAGTCTACAATACGTAGGCATTGACAAGTTAATACCTTGTCAATTGGCACCGTCTGTGGGAATTAGATGCGACAAGGAGCTGACCTCGATGGCACGTTCAAGATCGTCGACTTCGTCGGTAGCAAGCAACGCGATGGATCGAGGTAAATAGGTCAAAACTAATCTAGTCGATTTTGTTCCTCACCCGCCCTCCCGTTTGGATGCATATGCGTATCTGGAGGAGCCCATGGAGATGAAGTTCGGAGAATTCCGATTCTGCGTCGACAAAGAAGGATCGTATCGTCTCGAAGTTCCGATCTCATCGGGATTATCAGCGATCGGTTCCGACTTTTCATCAGGCGAAGAGGAGATTTCGTCGCCACGCTTCATCAACACCATGGCACGCGAAAAGCTCGCCAAGATCTTCAGCGACAAGTCCTTCGAGTCGTCTGCGGACTCTGATATAAGCAGCGATTCAGGCAGCGCCGACAACTTCAATTTCATCGACAGATCTGTTGTTATTGGAAAGGTCTTCACCAATCTCTACGATGGTGTCACCAATCCTGACAAAAATCAAAATTCAAAATATCATCAGATCTACGCAATTGAGGAAACAAACCGAGCAGAGCCGGAGACGTCGGAGGCTTTCGACAATGTGGGAAACCCATATGTTGATCCCGCTGATCTCAGGAGAGGTCTAGGCACTAAATATGTTGGACCTACCCCACGTTTAAGAGTTCAGCTCCCGCAAGAAGCGTGGGACAGAGCCGCAAGAGCCATGGATGGCACAGAACCAATGACCACAACTGCTACGGCAGAGGAATTGCAAGCTTATCAATATAGACTCGCTCGGGTGAGCAGAGAGTTGGAAAAACAAACAGCCGAACTAAATAGGAGAAAGGAGGCAGCTTCCACGTCAAGTAGGCGACGAGCAGATCTAAGCCGACAGTCAGGAACTTCGGGAGATAGTCACAGAGAAGCTCGAAGGAGAGCAAGATCTCGGCTGCAAAATATACCCGAAGCAGAGAGGGAGAATATAATTCAAAACCTCGACATGTCTTTTATGTCAATCGACACAAGGGGAAACATTATCCCTAAAACACCAGAAACTAGGTACATGGCAACGCAAGCTTTCATCCTTGCGTCCAGACCACCTCCTGGGGATCCGAGAGAAGCGTTGTTCAACATGGCAATGGCAGGAGTTGGAGACATGGGAACAGCGTTCGCAGCTACACCTCCCGAAGGAACTGCAAGGCAAAATAGTCCGCGACCCACCGCAGCAGCAAGATCCACCGAGAGCAAGGGAGCAAGGATTCAGCGGCTCAGTGCAAGGGTGGATAGAGCGCGACAAGAAAGAAGGGAACATCGGCAGTCACCAGAAGTTGCTGAGGAAGATATGTGTGGACTCCCGTGTTTTACGAGACGAGTTCGAAAACTCGAGTCCCGTCGGGTTTAAGTTACTGAAAATTTCAAGAAATTCGACGGTCTGCGGATCCCGAAGATTGGCTGATTACCTCGAGATGGTGAAGTTGATAGGCGGAACCAGGCAACAACCATGCAGAGCATCCAAGTACACTTGAGCGGAGCCGCACGATCTTGGATAAAGAAACTTCCCCCAAGTTCCATCGATAGCTGGGATAGTTTTGAGGATATCTTCGTTAAGAATTTCCGATCCACCTGCAAAAAACCCGCGTCATTAGAAGATTTGAGGGCGTGTAGACAGAAACATGATGAGTCAATGAGAAAATATATACAGAGGTGGAACATTATCAAAAACTCGGGCAGAGGACATATTTGACGAGAGGGCAATAGACGCTGTTCATGGCAGGAATTCGACGAGGAGATTTCGTTGAAGACTTAGGAAGAACCAACCCAAAGACAATATCAGCATTGATGGAAATAGCAAACAGATGGGCAGATGGAGAAGATGCTATACACAACAAGCGACATAGATCGCCGCAGGAGGACCGCAATGAAATTTCCAAAATAGACGACGATTCTCTCGATAGTTCTATAAGTAATGATGCTTCTGGCCATATCAGCTGGTTTCCGAGGAAACACTGGAGGAAACAATGAGATGATTATCAAAGAGTAACGAGCAACAAGGCGACAACAGAGGTGATTTCCGTAGTAACAGCAAAATAGTGGGCCAAGGTTTCAGAGACCATATGTGTCTCCCGAGGATATGATGAACAGGCCATATCAGATGCATTTTTATCTCGACAATAATGGGAAGAGGCAGTCGGGACATCTGCAGAAGGATTGTCGCAATTTTCAAGCAATGTTGCGGTCGTGGGCTAGCCAACGCTCAAGCAATAAATAGAAACCCCCAAGGGCCCAGGAGTGAGATCCACCGCCACCTCCTCCCGCAATTACTGACGAAAATCGGCACCAGCTTGAATAGCGGCAGCACCACACCCTCCTCCATATGTTGACCCCAACTCCAACGGTGCGGTCTCGATGATTCAAAAGCTAGGCCATCTAATAGAGCTCAGAAAGTAATCTCGCGACAAGTGTTCATGGTAGAAGATGCCTCCACCAACGATTGAGTACTTAAATTGGTCGGGACAGGACATTGGCTTCACAATTGCGGATCACCCGCAGCAAGTTCCTCGACCATGGCAACCTGCACTTATCTTAGCGGCAGTGATCGCAGGATTCGAAGTGTCGAGAGTCTTAATAGATGGCGGCAGCAGCCTAAACCTTATGTATGCAGATACACTAAGGAAGATGAATATATCCCTGGAAAATCTAAAACCAACCAACACACGTTTCCATGGAATCACGCCAGAGAAGCCGAGTTATCCGTTGGGGAAGATCAATCTTGATGTTCAGTTTGGGACCCGAGAAAACTACAGGATCGAAAAGTTGGAGTTTGAAGTTGTGGATTTCCCGTCGCAATATCACGCCTTGTTGGGGCGACCAGCAGATATAGTGTTTATGGCGTACTGATGTCTACTAGTGCTTCTATTCTTGTAGACAGTGTTGGGCCCCAAGAGCAGAGGTTTGTAGAACAACAAGCAAAGTTTCCCTTAAGTGGATTACCCAAGGTTTATCGAACTCAGGGAGGAAGAGGTCAAAGATATCCTCTCAAGCAACCCTTAATCACGATACAAGAAGTCTCTTGTGTCTCTAACACACCTAATACACTTGTCGGATGTATAGGTGTACTAGTTCGGCGAAGAGATAGTGAAATACAAGTAGTATGAATGTATATGAGTGGTAATAGCAATCTGAATAAAATATGGCAGCGAGTAAACATGCAACAGAACAGTAAGTAAGCGGTGTTTGTAGTATTGGAAACAAGGCCTAGGGATCATACTTTCACTAGTGGACACTCTCAACATTGATCGCATAATAAATAACTCTTTCTCATATGTGCTACATATACTCTTGTTTGATAATGAACACCATTCGTTGCGTAGGATTACACGAACCCTCAATGCCGGAGTTAACAAGCTCCACAACATTCGATATTCATGTTTAAGTAACCTTAGAGCATAATAGATCATTGCAAAATAAACCAAGAACTAACATAGCGCACACACCGTCCACATTACACTATGAAGGAGGAATAGATCACATCAATACTATCATAATGACAATTAACTCCACAATCTACAAGAGATCATGATCATAGCCTACGACAAGAACCACACGGTGCACACACTAATCACCTTTACACCATGCAGAGGAATAGACTACTTTAATAACATCACATGAGTAGCACATAACTAGTAGCGATACAAAGCTCATCATATGGATCTCAATCATGTAAAGCAGCTCATGAGATCATTGTATTGAAGTACATAGGAGAGAGATTAACCACATAGCTACCGGTACAGCCCCGAGCCTCGATGGAGAACTACTCCTCCTCATGGGAGCAGCAGCGGGGATGAAGATGGCGGTGGAGATGGCAGCGGTGTCGATGGAGAAGCCTTCCGGGGCACTTCCCGTCCGCAGGGTGCCGGAACAGAGACTCCTGTCCCCCAGCATCTTGGGCTTCGCGATGGCGGCGGCTCCGGAAGGTTTCGTGGGTTTCACGAACGTAATAGGGTTATCGCGACGAGGCTTTAAATAAGGAAGGGCAGCCTCGGAGGGGGCCTCGGGGGCCACCACACCATAGGGCGGCGCGCTCCGGCCGCGCTTGCAGGGTGTGGGGCCCCAGGGTTCCCTCCGCGCTCTCGGTGTTCCTTGATGGTTCCGGGAAAATAGGAACCCGGGCGTTGATTTCGTCCGATCTCCGAGAATATTTCGTTACTAGGATTTCAAACCAAAAACAGAAAACAGGAACTGGCACTTCGGCATCTTGTTAATAGGTTAGTTCCGTAAAATGCACGAATATGACATAAAGTGTGCATAAAACATGTAGGTATCATCAATAAAGTAGCATGAAACATAAGAAATTATCGACACGTTGGAGACGATCAACATCCCCAAGCTTAGTTCTGCTCGTCCCGAGCAGGTAAAACGATAACAAAGATAATTTCTGAAGTGACATGCCATCATAAACTTGATCATATTGTAAACATATGTAATGAATGCAGCGATCAAAACAATGGTAATGACATGAGTAAACAACTGAATCATAAAGCAATGACTTTTCATGAATAGCACTTTCAAGACAGGCATCAATAAGTCTTGCATAAGAGTTAACTCATAAAGCAATAATTTAAAGTATAGATATTGAAGCAACACAATGGAAGATTAAGTTTCAGCGGTGCTTTCAACTTGTAACATGTATATCTCATGGATAATTGTCAACATAGAGTAATATAACAAATGCAATAAGCAAGTATGTAAGAATCAATGCACTTCTACACAAGTGTTTGCTTCTTAAGGTGGAGAGAGATAGGTAAACTGACTCAACATAAAAGTAAAAGAAAGGTCCTTCAAAGAGGAAAGCATCGATTGCTATATTTGTGCTAGAGCTTTTATTTTGAAACATAAAGAGAGCATAAAAATAAAGTTTTGAGAGGTGTTTGTTGTTGTCAACGAATGGTAGCGGGTACTCTAACCCCCTTGACAAACCTTTAAAGAGCGGCTCCCATTTTATTTTATTTTTGGGTGGCACTCCTTCCAACCTTTCTTTCACAAACCATGGCTAACCGAATCCTCGGGTGCCCGCCAACAATCTCATACCATGAAGGAGTGCCTTTTTATTTTAGTTTTATTTAGATGACACTCCTCCCCACCTTTGCTTTCTCAAGCCATGGCTAACCGAATCCTTCTGCCCCAACAATCACATACCATGGAAGAGTGTCTATTTTTTGTTAATTAATTTGGGACTGGGAATCCCATTGCCAGCTCTTTGCAAAATTATTGGATAAGCGGATGAAGCCACTAGTCCATTGGTGAAAGTTGCCCAACAAGATTGAAAGATAAACACCACATACTTCTTCATGAGCTATAAAACATTGACACAAATAAGAGGTAATAACTTTTGAATTGTTTAAAGGTAGCACTCAAGCAATTTACTTTGGAATGGCGGAGAAATACCATGTAGTAGGTAGGTACACAAATGGCATAGTGGTTGGCTCAAAGATTTTGGATGCATGAGAAGTATTCCTCTCGATACAAGGTTTAGGCTAGCAAGGTTATTTGAAGCAAACTCAAGGATGAACCGGTGCAGCAAAACTCACATAAAAGACATATTGTAAACATTATAAGACTCTACACCGTCTTCCTTGTTGTTCAAACTCAATACTAGAAATTATCTAGACCTTAGATAGACCAATTATAAACCAAATTTTAGCATGCTCTATGTATTTCTTCACTAATAGGTGCAAAGTATATGATGCAAGAGCTTAAACATGAGCACAACAATTGCCAAGTATCACATTATCCAAGACATTTTACCAATTACTACATGTAGCATTTTTCCAATTCCAACCATATAACAATTTAACGAAGAGGAAACTTCGCCATGAATATTATGAGCTAAGAACACATGTGTTCATATGAACCAGCGGAGCGTGTCTCTCTCCCACACAAGGATGAACTTATTCAGAGAAATAAGATAACAAAACAAAAATAAAAGCACACGACGCTCCAAGTAAAATACATAGGATGACCGAATAAAAATATAGTTTCAAGAGAAGGAACCGGATACTTTGTCGATGAAGAAGGGGATGCCTTGGGCATCCCCAAGCTTAGACGCTTGAGTCTTTAAAATATGCAGGGATGAACCATGGGGCAACCCCAAGCTTAGAGTTTTCACTCCTCTTGATCATAGTATATCATACTCCTCTCTTGACCCTTGAAAACTTCCTTCACACCAAACTTCAAGCAAACTCATTAGAGGGTTAGTGCATAATCAAAAATTCACATGTTCAGAGGTGACACAATCATTCTTTACACTTCTGGACATTGCACAAAACTTCTGAAAGTTAACGGAACAAAGAAACTCATTCAACTTAACAAAAGCGGCAATGCGAAATAAAAGGCAGATTCTGTCAAAAACAGAACAGTCCGTAAAGACGAATTTTAAAATGGCACCAGACTTGCTCAAATGGAAAAACTCAAAACTAATGAAAGTTGCGTACATATCTGAGGATCACGCTCGTAAATTGGCAGATTTTTTCGAATTTTCTACAGAGACTTGTGCCAGAATTCGTGACAGACAGCAATGCTGTTTCTGCGCAGCGATTCCAAATATAACATCAACTTTAACATAGAAACTTTACTTGGCACAAAAACTTGATAAGGAGAGGTTGCTACAGTAGTAAACAACTTCCAAGACTCAAATATAAAACAAAGTACTGTAGTAAAAAACACATGGGTTATCTCCCAAGAAGTTCTTTCTTTATAGCCATTAAGATGGGCTCAGCAGTTTTAATGATGCACTCGCAAAAAATAGTATTTGAAGCAAAAGAGAGCATCAAGAGGCAAATTCAAAACACATTTAAGTCTAACATGCTTCCTATGCATAGGAATCTTGTAAATAAACAAGTTCATGAAGAGCAAAGTAACAAGCATAGGAAGATAAAACCAGTGTAACTTCAAAAATTTCAGCACATAGAGAGGTGTTTTAGTAACATGAAAATTTCTACAACCATATTTTCCTCTCTCATAATTTCAGTAGCAACATGAGCAAACTCAACAATATAACTATCACATAAAGCATTCTTATCATGAGTCTCATGCATAAAATTATTACTCCCCACATAGGCATAATCAATTTTATTAGTTGTAGTGGAGCAAATTCAACAAAGTAGCTATCATTATTATTCTCATCATCAAATATAGGAGGCATAGTATCATCAAAGTAAATTTTCTCCTCAATGCTTGGGGGACTAAAAATATCATGCTCATCAAAGCCAGCTTCCCCAAGCTTAGAATTTTCCATAGCATTAGCAACAATAGTGTTCAAAGCATTCATATTAATATGTTCCATGGGTTTTTTAATTTTCGTATCAAACCATCCATGTCTTAAATCAGGAAATAGAATAAGAAGCTCATTGTTGTCCATTATGCCTAACTAGTGTAAACAAGAAACCAAATGTCGCAATTGCAGAGTCTAAAGGAAATAGCTTCGAGTACTTACAACGGCGTCGAAAATAGCTTAGTAGCCGAGATCCGAGTGTGAGTAACTTTTACCTTTCCTCCGCAACGGCGCCTTAAAAAGTGCTTGATGTCTATCGGTGCTTCTATTCTTGTAGACAATGTTGGGCCTCCAAGAGCAGAGGTTTGTAGAACAGCAGCAAGTTTCCTTAAGTGGATTACCCAAGGTTTATCGAACTCAGGGAGGAAGAGGTCAAAGATATCCCTCTCAAGCAACCCCAATCACGATACAAGAAGTCTCTTGTGTCCCCAACACACCTAATACACTTGTCGATGTATAGGTGCACTAGTTCGGCGAAGAGATAGTGAAATACAAGTAGTATGGATGTATATGAGTGGTAATAGCAATCTGAATAAAATATGGCAGCGAGTAAACATGCAAAAGAACAGTAAGTGTTTGCAGTATTGGAAACAAGGCCTAGGATCATACTTTCACTAGTGGACACTCTCAACATTGATCGCATAATAAATAACTCTTTCTCATATGTGCTACATATACTCTTGTTTGATAATGAACACCATTTGCGTAGGATTACACGAACCCTCAATGCCGGAGTTAACAAGCTCCACAACATTCGATATTCATGTTTAAGTAACCTTAGAGCATAATAGATCATTGCAAAATAAACCAAGAACTAACATAGCTCACACACTGTCCACATTACACTATGAAGGAGGAATAGATCACATCAATACTATTATAATGACAATTAACTCCACAATCTACAAGAGATCATGATCATAGCCTACGACAAGAACCACACGGTGCACACACTAATCACCTTTACACCATGCAGGAGGAATAGACTACTTTAATAACATCACATGAGTAGCACATAACTAGTAGCGATACAAAGTTCATCATATGGATCTCAATCATGTAAAGCAGCTCATGAGATCATTGTATTGAAGTACATAGGAGAGAGATTAACCACATAGCTACCGGTACAGCCCCGAGCCTCGATGGAGAACTACTCCCTCTCATGGGAGCAGCAGCGGTGATGAAGATGGAGGTGGAGATGGCAGCGGTGTCGATGGAGAAGCCTTTCGGGGCATTCTCCCGCTCCGGGGTGCCGGAACAGAGACTCCTGTCCCGCATCTTGGCTTCGATGGCGGCGGCTCGAAGGTTTCGTGGGTTTCGTCGAACGTAATAGGGTTTTCGCGACTGAGGCTTTAAATAGGCGGGGCAGCCTCGGAGGGGGCAGGGGCCACCACACCATAGGCGGCGCTGCTCCCTTCCGGCCGCGCCAGGGGGGTGTGGGGCCCCGTGGCCCCTCTCGGCGCTCTCGGGTGTTCGATGGTTCCGGGAAAAATAGGAACCGGCGTTGATTTCGTCCGATTCCGAGAATATTTCGTTACTAGGATTTCTGAAACCAAAAACAGCAGAAAACAGGAACCGGCACTTCGGCATCTTGTTAATAGGTTAGTTCCAGAAAATGCACGAATATGACATAAAGTGTGCATAAAACATGTAGGTATCATCAATAAAGTAGCATGGAACATAAGAAATTATCGATACGTTGGAGACGTATCAGTACCACACTACACATACCTGTTGTGGAGGTTACCTGGACCTAAAGGACCAATTACAGTCAAAGGAAGTTTCGCGTTAGCTGATAAGTGCGACAAAGATTTTCATCGACTGTCAGAAACTTTCGGGATGCAAGCAGAATATATGGCGTCAAGGCTTACAACCGATTATGATGTGTTGCCAGATACAGGAAGGCCACTCAGGGAGCCAACCTTTAACACTACTAAGGATTCCAAGGAGGTGCAGATTCACCCGACAGACCCAAAGAAAACGACGTCCATTGCAACAAACATGGACCTTGCATAGGAAAGCGCGCTCGTCAAGTTCCTCCGTGAGAACTGGAAAATCTTCGCATGGTGTCCAGCCGACATGCCAGGAGTACCCAGGGAACTTGCCGAGCACCACCTAAACTTGGATCCAATAGCGAGACCAATCAAACAACCTTGCGGCATTT
Organism: Lolium multiflorum; assembly: GCA_030979885.1. Lineage (NCBI taxonomy): Eukaryota > Viridiplantae > Streptophyta > Magnoliopsida > Poales > Poaceae > Lolium > Lolium multiflorum. The sequence goes on from CM061748.1 coordinate 287,119,238, forward strand.
TTCGGAACCAAACCGCAAAGCTATGCTATCAGAAATTGATCGACTCAGAGAAACTGGTTTTATTAAGGAGATATCTACAGAAGCCACGTGGGTAGCTAACCCAGTGATGGTGCCAAAGAAAAACACGAAAGTCCTTCGCATGTGTGTCGACTTACGTGTCTCAATAAACACTGTCCAAAGGATCACTTCCTCCCAAGGATCGATCAAATCATCGACTCCACGGCAGGATGTGAACGTCTTTCCTTCCTGGATGCATATTATGGTTATAACCAGATCGACTAAAAGAAGACGATGAAGTCAAGACAGCGTTCATAACACCTTATGGCGTGTTCTCTATAGAACAATGCCTTTTGGCCTGAAAAACGCGGGAGCAACATATCAGCGGATGATGCAGAAGTGCCTTGCAACACAGATTGGTAAAAATGTACAAGTATATATTGACGACGTTGTCATAACAACAAAAAAGGGGTCAACCTTGATCGAGGATTTGAAAGAAACTTTCGACAACCTTGACAAGTTCTGCCTGAAGCTGAACCCGACAAAGTGCTCCTTTGGCGTTCCTGCGGGAGAACTTCTGGGTTCCTAGTATCAGCAAGAGGGATCGAGGCTAATCCAGAGAAAATCCAAGCCATCGTAACGATGAGGAAGCCGACTAAAAGAAATACAAATGGATCAAGCAGTCGCAGATTGATTCGTCGCCAGGTTGGGAGAAAAGGCATTGCCGTTTTACGCATTGATCAAGCAAGGTGATAAATTCCAATGGAACGAAGAAGCGGACAGAGCCTTCAAGGATCTCAAGCGCACAATCTCGACACCACCAATCTTGTTGGCGCCAAAGGAGAAGGAGCCCTCCGTTATATATCGCTGCCACGCCTCGGTGGTAAGCACAGACTAGTAGTTGAAAGAGGAAGAAGGAAAACTCCATGGCGTGCAACGGCCGGTATACTCGTCGCGGTTCTATCGCCTTCCAAACAACGGTACCCGCAGTACCAGAAGTTGGCATATGGAGTTTTTACAATCGCAAGAAAATCGTGGCACTATTTTTCGGCGCACCCGATAATAGTAGTCAATGAGGCGCCCTTATCCAATATACTAAACAATCCAGCTATGGTCGTGTCTCCCTTTTGGGGGAGCTTTCCGAGACATCACGTACGAAAAAAGAAAGGCAATAGAATCGCAAATATTGCCTGATTTTATTGCGGAATGGATGGAGCTGCAGAACACGGGACCCCCGGATTTATCGAGAACTTGGACTATGAATTTCGACGGGTCCAAGAGATTGGAGGGAGCTGGAGCAGGCGTGATACTAATATCACCTGAAGGCGATAAATTGAAGTATGTCTTACGGATGACGTTCCCAAACGCGTCTAACAATGAGGCAGAATACGAAGCTCTCATACACGGGATGAAGATGGCAAAGGCTTGTGGTGCAACCCGATTAAAAATCTTTGGCAACTCACAATTGGTGGCTCAACAGGTCATGGATCAGTGTGACGCAATCAATGAAAGTATGATAGCATACAAAGAGGTGTATAATGAGCTCGAGAAGCTGTTTGATGGGTGCGAGGTAAATCACATCAGCAGACTAAGTAATGATGAAGCCGATGTTCTTGCAAACATCGGGTCGCAGTGTCTTGCAATACCACCTGGTGTATTTTGGGAAGAGATATCTGAGAGATCTACCAAGCCGAAGAAACATCAGAAGAAGGGGAAGGAAAAGAATCCCTCGGGGGCTAAAGAAATACCATCAGAAGAAGAGGAAGATCCTGAAGTGGTAATGATAATACAGATTCCATGGATGCAGGCATACATAGCATATATTTTGAGAAAGGAACTACCCGATGATCCAGTTGAAGCAAGGCGAATTATCAGGCGATCCAAAGCCTTTACTGTGGTGAAGGGAGAGCTGTATAAAAGAAGTATCTCGGGAGTGTTACAACGATGCGTCACACCTGAGCAAGGGAGGATAATTCTAAAGGATGTACACGAAGGAGTGTGTGGACACCATGCAAGCAGTCGAGCTATAGCAGCCAAAGTTTTCAGAGCAGGGTTTTATTGGCTAACGACAATTGAGGACGCGAAAGACATAGTCCGCACTTGTGATGTGTGCCAAAGGTTTGCCGCAAAACCTCATTCTCCGGCAGCAGAGCTCATGCCAATACCGTTGTCGTGGCCTTTCGCTCAATGGGGTCTTGACATGGTGGGAAAATTGCACAAGGCTTCGCCAGGAGGATACGAGTATATGCTCGTAGCTGTCGACAAGTTAACGAAGTGGATAGAAGCAAAGCCGATAAATTCACCAGACACAGCATCAGCAGTCAAGTTCGTGAAAAGTATCGTTTTTCGATTTGGCGTCCCCAATAGCATCGTCACGGACAATGGCAGTAATTTCACATCCAATGAGTTCAAGGCATATTGTGCAGAGGTAGGCATAAAACTACACTTTGCCTCCGTGGCGCACCCGCAAACCAATGGTCAAGTCGAGAAAGCCAACGGTACCATATGCAACGGTATCAAGAAACGTCTGCTAGCACCATTGGAGAAAGCTCGACATACCTGGCCAGAGGAGTTGCCCAGCGTGTTATGGAGTATTCGAACAACACCAAATACAGCAACACAGAAACTCCGTTCTTTCTGGTCCATGGAGCTGAGGCCGTGTTACCGATAGAAATAGAGCACGACTCTCCAAGAGTAGTGGAATATGAGGAAGAAGCTTCAAGAAAAGCTTTGGAGGACGATGTCGATGCACTCGACGAAGCTCGCGACGAAGTATTGTCACGAGTCGCTAAGTACCAGCAGGACCTGAAAAATTACCACAGTCGACGTTTGCGACCAAGATCCTTCCAGGCGACTTAGTTCTTCGGCTAACTCAAAAAAGCCATGAAAAACTCGAGTCGCCGTGGCTGGGCCCTTACATCGTCACAGAGGTAATCGAAGGAGGAGCATATAGAATCAAGGACAAGAAGACAGGAATCGCCGAGCCAAATCCTTGGAACGTGGCGCAGCTCAGGCGTTTCTACGCTTAGAAGTCGAAATATAGTCTTCCTTGTAAACATACAATTTACTGAAACACCCGCGAGTTTTCAGACGCACTCTTTTACTTTTTCGGGGCACCGAGTGGGGCCGGAAAAGGTTTTTAATGAGGCGGACTCACGGTGCTGCAATATAATAAAGATAGTGGAGATATACATCTTTCTTCGACAGGCTCGGGGGCTTACACCCAGAAGATACAATATACATATATAATGTCGGCAAGCACAAGGCCTTGGTGCGAAGCACCTCACAAAACAAAATACAGATACAAAATAGTGATAAAAAAAAGACTTGGGAGCTAATACCCGCAAATATAGTACATTCAATATACTTTACTTTGCTTTGGTTCAACCTCGCTTGCACAATGGAGAAAATCGCTACCTAAACACTCGGGGGCTTGACAAGAAAAATATATCCAGCAGCTGTACAACATAGATTGTGTTTACAATATACAGGGAAAAAATCACAAAGATGGGTCTGACAAAATAGAGAAACAACCTTCATTCACTGCCTAATATATCATCTATGGTTAATCGCTCATTATTTGTTGCACGAGTACTATGTTCAGCATAGCTACCCTTCACGAAGAATTCAGCGTCCATCCGAAGAAGTTCATCCATCATTTCCTCTGCAACAGGGGTCACAATGTCATCAATCTTGCCGACGTTCCTTTCCTTTTCGCCATCTTGGCCAGGCACTTGGCAACAATTCGGCTCATGTCTAACTTCGGGTAGCAAATTTGTATCATCATCATAGCAAACCTTGCGCCAGCAATTGGGCTCGCACAAAGCCGTGGATTCGAGGAGCATCCCGAAATTTCTCCATCAGAGCAGGAAGGGTTTCTGGCATTTTATTGCGTGGGAACATGATGCTATAAACCAAAGACAATGTCCTTGTGCAGAAGTCGAGAAAATCACGGACCTCAATCACGCGATCTTGAAACCTGACGATTTGGCGGGTACGTTCAGGTGTCGCCCAAAAATTTGAACCATACTCCAATGCAAGCTTGAGAAGCGCATTAGATCGAGCTTCAACACGTTGATCTTCGGCAGCAGTATCCAAAAAAGAACCTGTTTTCAATGGAGGAATCAGCAAGGAAGGAAAACCAACAAAGATAAGAATCAAATGTGACCAAGTAATGAAGCGTACCTGTCATATCCGAGCTGGAGTCATTCATTAATTGAAGCATAGAATTCTCTCGAGAAGTGGCTTGATTAGCCTCAGCAATTGCAGCTTCTTTGGCAGCCGTAGCTTCTTGAGCTTGCCGACGTGCAATTTGTTCCCTTTCAGTTGCTTTTCGGGACTGTTCCATCACCAAGAGTACTTGTTTCTTCATGGATTGAAGTTGCTGGCGAAGATCTTCCAAATCTCGCGATGGACCCGTACCCGAGAAATCTTTAGCAAGTCCTTCAGCGTCTGGAGTTTTCTTCGAATAGGATGAAGCAGGAAAGGCATCCGAAGGATGAGGAGTTGAAGTGTAGTTATCAAAAATCAACTGGAAACAAAAGTTTCGACATCAATCATCAAGTAAAAATAGATTTCCATTGATATTCAACATGCTTACATAGATATTACAGAAGGAAGGTCCCTGATAAACTACTGAAGCTATGTTGTCGCCAAAACTATTATGGCGACAGCATCAAAAGAAAGGTAAAACAACAAAAAAGAAGACAAGGTGGTCTACTTGACCTCCGGCTTCGACGAACTGGGAGCAGGAGTTGGTTTGTATCCGAGATAGGCAAGGATCTTCTTCGAGTTTGGCTTGCCAGCCTTAATCAAAGACTGCCACCTCTTCGTCTCCATCTCCTCCGTGTTGCCAACTCTTGCCCAGTCGACTTCTTGTTGGCTGTCAGCAACCAAGGCAATGGTGCCTTCAACACCAACTTTCAAACCTTCTTGGCGAAGTTGGAGTCCAAGGTCTTCTTGAGAATTGAAGCACTTGGCGAGAGCGGTAAAAGTCGTGGGTGCCTCCTTCTTCTTGAAGAAGTATGGGAAAAGCCGCGACAGACCAGTCCTGGCTTCAGCAAGACCTTCACGAGCTTCATCTCCATGAATCTCAAGAAGGGATAGTGCGTCGAGAAGAGGATCACCTTCAGGACTTTCCAGTTCATAATCTTGTTGCGTTTTCCCTGAATGAGTAAAAGAAGTTTGTCAAGAAAAAGCAAGCAAGGACAGACAAAATGATCCGAAGAAACAGAAAGACTTGGGCACTTACTGACAAACCGACCGACTCCAGGCGAGTAAGAATTTCTTTCGCGCGCAGACTGCTGAGATATGTTGTCGCTCAAAGAAGTTTCCGCGTCATGAAGTCTTTTTCGAAGATCTTCGACAGTGGCAGCATCTGCTTCAGCCTTCTTGCGAGCTTTTTCGCTTTGCTCTAACTTAATAGCAAGAGCGTCAGCGCGTTTGTTGGATTCCGCAAGAGTTTCTGCCATAATAAAAGACAAGTGAAACATTGTGGCAAAAAATAGCGACGGAGTATACTCGCCAAGAAAAGGCAGATAAAAAAAGCACCTTCAAGTTTGGCGGCATAATCACGGTACCCGACAAATTGGGTACCGAGGCGGATAAGCTCCTTCATGAAAGGCTGAAGAGAAGACCATAGAAAAGAAAATCAATATAGGAAGCGAAAAGTTCGACATCACCAAGAAATAAACAGAGGGGAGTTCAAAGCATTGAAATCAGTACAGGAAAAAGAAACAACTTACTTCCTCCATTAAAGGAGTCGTGGAACAACCAATTAACATGGCAGGCTCCTTGGCTGGATTTCGATGGAGGATTCACTGTAAATGCTCACAGACAAGTATTCAGGGGGTTTTGATATTGCAGATAAATAAAGTACAAGTAAATAAAATGCGAGAGAAATAATTGCAGCGAGTGGCCCAATCCTTTTTAGCACAAAGGACAAGCCGGTTTGTTTACTTATAATGACCAAACGTTCCTGAGGACACACGGGGATTTTAGTCTAGTACTTTCGCTTCATGTGGTTTAATAATCTTCATTGTTTTGATAAGTGTTGTGTGGGTGATCCTATGCTAATGCACCGCCCTTCCTAGGACTAATACATACTTGTGATTATACCCCTTGCAAGCATCCGCAACTACAAGAAAGTAATTAAGATAAATCTAACCACAGCCTTAAACTCTGAGATCCTGCGATCCCTCCTGCATCGATATACTAACGGGGGCTTAGGTTGTCACTCCGGCAACCCCGCAATTAGCAACCGAATACAAGATGCACTCCCCTAGGCCCATAAATGGTGAAGTGTCGTGTAGTCGACGTTCACACGACACCACTAGAAGAATGACACCACAACTTAAATATCATAACATTGAATATTACTCAACCATAATTCACTACTAGCATTTAGACTTCACCCATGTCCTCAAGAACTAAACGAACTACTCACGAGACATCATATGGAATACAATCAGAGGTGATATGATGATGAATAACAATCTGAACATAAACCTTGGTTCAATGGTTTCACTCAATAGCATCTACAACAAGTATAGAATAACACCGGGAGAGTTTCCCCTATCAAACAATCAAGATTTAACCCGAATTGCTACAGCGGTGACGAGGTGCAGCGGTGGTGATGGCGGTGTAGATGGTGGAGATGATGATGATGATGGAGATGATGTCCCGCTCGATGACGATGGCGATGGCGTCGATTTCCCCCTCCGGGAGGGAATTTCCCCGGCGGATTCCTGTCGCCGGAGAGCTCTTTCTCTCTGGTGTTCCGCCCCAGAGGCGGCTGTAACCTCGTGAGGTCCCCTCTGTGGCTTAGGTTTTCGGACGAAGGAGTACGCGAAGAAAAGGAGGCGAAAGAGGCTATGGGGCCCCAGAGCATAGGGTGGCGCGGCCAGGCCATGGGCCGCGCCGCCCTATGGTTTGGGCCCACAGTGGCCCTCTCTTCTTCCCCTTCTGCTCCCCGTCATCTGGAAAAATAGGAATTTACGTGAAATTCCCTTCCACAGTTGATCTTCGAAATATTGCGTTCGACGGTGCTTTTTCCAGCGAATCCTGCTCCGGCTTGATCCTCCAATAATGATGAAACATGCAAAATAGATGAAATAACATAAGTATTGTGTCCCAATATGAAATATATCAATGAATAACAGCAAATTATGATACAAAATAGTGATGCAAATTGGACGTATCAACTCCCCCCAAGCTTAGACCTCGCTTGTCCCCAAGCGAAACTGAGCTCGATAAACAAGACCACATGTTTATGGAGTGAAGAGTCGATAAATAAAATACGGACAAGAAGCATCATATTCATTCACACAAGACATTCTAGTAAACAACTTCCTAATATAACTCATCTCGAAATAAGTAAAGAGAAATCACAAGTAAAGGTGCATAAGAAATCATAATTGGTGATGGCAAACTTTGTTCTTGGTCAGAGAACTACTAACGGATTGTACTTCTAAGCAAAGCTTTCATATTAGAATTTATGGCTGAGCCTTCATATTTAAGCATGACAATCTCTTCATAATCATTGATAACTTCAAAGTCATATTCATTCAGATAAAATTGGTACTAAACAAGAAAGTATAAAAGACATGATCAACTGAATCATAGCATAAATGATTGGTTCACAACAACTCAATTGCTTGCTTGAGATAGAGGGAAATAGGTTTACTGACTCAACATAAAAGTAAAAGATAGGCCCTTCGCAGAGGGAAGCAGGGATTAAATCATGTGCTAGAGCTTTTCATGTTTTGAAATCATATAAAGAGCATAAAAGTAAGATTTTGAGAGGTGTTTGTTGTTGTCAACGAATGGTAGCGGGTACTCTAACCCCTTGCCAAACGAACCTTCAAAGAGCGGCTCCCATGAGGGACGGCATCTCTCTACCAGCAAGGTAGATCATCCCCCTTCTCTTTTGTTTACACATGTATTTTAGTTTTATTATGGGTGACACTCCCCCAACCTTGGCTTTCTCAATCCATGGCTAACCGAATCCTCGGGTGCCTTCCAACATTCACATACCATGGAGGAGTGTCTATTGCAAAATTAAGTTGCTTACTGATAAATCAGAGCAAAACATGTGAAGAGAATTATTAATGAAAGTTATTAATTGGGGCTGGGAACCCCGTTGCCAGCTCTTATTGCAAAGTTATTGGATAAGCGGATGTGCCGCTAGTCCATTGGTGAAAGTCCGCCCAACAAGATTGAAAGATGAAACACCACATACTTCCTCATGAGCTATAAAACATTGACACAAATAAGGAGTAATAGTTTGAATAATTTAAAGGTAGCACATGAAGTATTTACTTGGAATGGCAGAAAATACCATGTAGTAGGTAGGTATGGTGGACACAAATGGCATAGGTTTGGTCTAAGGTTATGGATGTATGAGAAGCATTCCCTCTCGATACAAGTCTTTGGCTAGCAAGGTTTGATAGCAAGCATAAAGGTTGAGGGAAACAAACAAATATACATATGATAGAAACAATCATGCATCTTTTGTTGGAGATATGCCCAAGAGGCAATAATAAAATGGTTATTATAATATATCTTTGTGTTTATGATAATGTTTGCATACCATGCTATAATTGTATTAACCTAAACATTGATACATGTGTGTTATGTAAACAACAAGGAGTCCCTAGTAAGCCTCTTGTATAACTAGCTTGTTGATTAATGGATGATCATGGTTTCGTGATCATGAACATTGGATGTTATTAATAACAAGGTTATGTCATTAGGTGAATGATATAATGGACACACACCCAAATGAGCGTAGCATAAGATCAAGTCATTAAGTTCAATTTGCTATAAGCTTTCGATACATAGTTGCCCAAGTCCTTCGACCATGAGGTCATGTAAATCACTTACACCGGAAGGGTACTTTGATTACATCAAACGCCATTGCGTAAATGGGTGGTTATAAAGATGGGATTAAGTATTCGGAAAGTGTGAGTTGAGGCATATGGATCAATAGTGGGATTTGTCCATCCCGATGACGGATAGATATACTCTGGGCCCTCTCGGTGGAATGTCATCTGATTAGCTTGCAAGCATATGAATGGTTCATAAGAGATCACATACCACGGTACGAGTAAAGAGTACTTGTCGGTAACGAGGTTGAACAAGGTATGGAGATACCGATGATCGAACCTCGGACAAGTAAAATATCGCGTGACAAAGGGAATCGGCATCGTATGTAAATGGTTCAATCGATCACTAAGTCATCGTTGAATATGTGGGAGCCATTATGGATCTCCAGATCCCGCTATTGGTTATTGCTCGGAGAGGAGTCTCGACCATGTCTGCATAGTTCGCGAACCGTAGGGTGACGCGCTTAAGGTTCAATGTCGCATAAGTAGATTCGGAATATGAGATGGAGTCCGAAGTTTTGTTCGGAGTCTCGGATGGGATCCAAGACATCACGAGGAGGTCCGGAATGGTCCGGAGAATAAGATTCATATATGGGAAGTCATTTTCAGGGTTACCGGAAAAGTTCAGGATTTTTCGGTATTGTACCGGAGGTTCTAGAAGGTTCCGGAGGGTACCATAGTGGGGCCCACCTATCCCGAACGTCCAACATGGACCGGAGGGGGTCACATAGGCCCACATGGGCCAGGCACACCAGCCCCCCAAGGCCCATGTGGCTGGATCAAGTGGATAAGATCAAATCCCTTAAAATTAGGGACTTAACTTGGGGGGGAAGTTGCCCCCCTTGTTTTGGCCGACCCAAAGGCTTGGAGGGGGGGCCAAGGCAGCCCCCCACGCCTATATAAGAGGGAGGGGAGGGCTGGGGCGCAGCACATGATTTCCCCAAGCCCTAGCCGCCCCTCTCTCCCTCCTCCTTCTTCCTGCGCAGGCTTGGCGAAGCCCTGCAGGAATTTCTCCTCCACCTCCACCACCACGCCGTCGTGCTGCTGGGATTCCGAGGGGATCTACCACACCTCCGCTGCCCGCTGGAACGGGGAGAGGAAGGGCTTCATCGACACCGTACGCGCGACCGAGTACGGAAGTGCTGCCGGATTGCAGCACCGGGGACGATCGTCTACACCAACAACGAGATCTAATCTCGTAGGCTTTGGAAATCTTCGAGGGTTAGTCTCATATCAATCTCGTTGCTCCGATCTTGTAGATTAGATCTTGGGTGTTCCATAGATTAGATCTTGGATTTATTCGTCTTGCGGTAGGAAAATTTTTGTTTTCTATGCTACGAACCCCATCAGTGGTATCAGAGCCATGTCTATGCATAGATCTGTTGCACGAGTAGAACACAATGGTTTTGTGGGCGTTGATGCTTTTGTTGCTTTAGTTTGTGTACTTTGCATCTTGCGGGATGGTGGGATGAAGCGGCCCGGGCTAACTTTACATGACCGCGTCTCATGAGACTTGCTCCACGCTTGACATGCAACTTGTATTGCATAAGTGGCTTTGCGGGTGTCTGTCTCTCCCACCATAGTGAAGATTCCAATTTGCACTTTCTATTGTCAACACTAGTATCACCGTTGTGGTTCATGTTCGTAGGTAGATTGGATCTTACTCGAAAACCCTAAACCACGTAAAATATGCAAACCAAATTAGAGGCGTCTAACTTGTTTTTGCAGGGTTTGGTGATGTGATATGGTCATGATGTGATGATGATTATATTTGATGTATGAGATGTTCATTGTTGTATTATGGCAACCGGCAGGAGCCTAATGGTTGTCTTTAATTTTTGTTAAAGACCTGCGTGTCTATTCATCATGTAATAGCTTTATTTCAAGTAGTTGTCATAGTAGCTATAAGTGATGGACAACCATGAAGCGGCGCCACGGACCTTGGTGCAATGCTGGTGATGATGGAGATCATGATCATGTGCTTTGGAGATGGAGATCAAAAGCACAAGAAGAAAGGCCATATCATATCACATATTATGAATTGCATGTGATGTTAATCCTTTATGCATCTTATCTTGCTTAGATCGCGACGGTAGCATTATAAGATGATCCCTCACATTAATATCAAGATAATAAAGTGTTCTCCCCTCGTATGCACCGTTGCTACAGTTCGTCGTTTTGAAGCATCTCGTGATGATCGGATGTGATAGACTCTACGTTCACATACAACGGGTGTAAGCCATGTTTGCACACGCGGAATACTTGGGTTTGCTTGACGAGCCTAGCATGTACAGACATGGCCTCGGGACAACGGAAACCGAAAGGTTGAACACGAGTCATATGGATGATATGATCAACATGTTGATGTTCACCATTGAAGCTACATCATCTCACGTGATGATCGGTTTTGGTGTAGTGGATGTGGATCGTGTGCCACTTAACAACTATGAGGGATGTTGTATTAAGTGGGAGTTCATTAGTAATTAGATTAAAACATGAACTAATTATCATGAACATAGTCTGAGTAGTATTTTGAATTAAAGTTGTAGAATTGGCATCCGTTATCTACCATGCGCTAGTCTTGTAATTGAGATAGAAATACTGTTAAGTCTGACAAGTAACTTTACGGACTGGTACCGTATTGTTAAAGAATCAAGAAATGATTAAGTCCTATTGCAAATTTTTAGTAAACTTCTCATTAATGATTCAAAGAACAATGGTTTCAATTAGTACCTAGAATCATCTTGCCTCCATGAAACTTGAAGTTCAAATCTGTTTGAAAAGTAAGGAGCTGGAAATTTTGTTTTCAGAAATAAGCAAGGTATGAGATATATGTGATATCTAAGACCTTATTGCAAGATGATAGAATATAATCTAGTGAGACTACATAAACTCATAAGTTTTATGGGAATGTACGAAGGTTGAAGACGCCAGGCGTCCCAATCCTCCAACTAGTTGGGCACTAACGATATTCGCATATCCATGAAGTGATCGTCCTTAGTATGCACCGTTGCTAAGACTCGTCGTTTCGAAGCATCACGTGATGATCGGGTGTGATAGATTCTACGTGTGCATACAACGGGTGCAAGCCAGATTTGCACATGCGAATACTGAGGTTAAACTTTACGAGCCTAGCATGTACAGACATGGTCTCGGAAAGTCGTCATGATATGATGGATAAAATTATGAGTGAAATTGTTCATCATATTACAAAGTTACTAATAGTGAAATCTGGAACACTTGTCATATGATGGTCAACTTCAAAGTAAGAACCTCAAGGTTATTGGTATTTGACCAATGGACTTAGAAGTCATTGAAAGTGAAGTGTTTTCTGAGAATGAGGAAAACTAAAAGAGAAACTACAAAAGATATTTTGGCAGAAAGAAAGAAAAGACTAGAAAGTCTAGCTCAGGTGTATATAGATGATATACATGTTATGAATGTATTCCTTGTTTGGTCACAAAATGGAATTCTTGGGTATTAGTACCATATTGGTTGGTATGAGGTGTCATACAAAACAACGCAATACAAGAATACATTGGCCTAAGTGACTGAAAAGGAATGTGATAGGAATGCACGTCTGGAACAAAAATAAAGTGTTATTATGTTCGTCGTTGGCATTCTGTCTAGCCATTCAGATTTATAATAAAGAACTTTATAATTGTTATTCTTGTTCTGGTTAAATGAAAACAATGAGTTGTTCAAATTGTAACAGCATTCCATGTACGATGGATAAGTTATTATAAATCTTTATGGTGAAGCACACATACATAACACTGACGCTAAAATGCCATAAGGCAAATGATGTGAATTCCACTCATTAGTGGAACCGCCATTTAGGTCATGTTAGAAAGGAACGCATGAAGGAACTCCATTTGAATGGATTTTTGGAGTCATTCGACTTGGAATCGTTTGGCGCTTGCAAATCTCTTCTAAAAGAGAATGACTTAAATACCGTTCATAGGCCAAGAGTTGAACGGGCAACTAACTTAGTGGAAACATACATAGTGATGTATATGGTTCACTGGGCATAGTTGTGTGCGGGAGATTCTTCTACTTCATGAAAACTTCTAACAATGAATTGAGTATATATATATGTGGATATATTCGATAAGGAAGAAGTTTGAAACATTTGAATGGATTCAAATAAATTTCAGCATGAAGTGGAAATCATCGTAATAGAAAAGTCAAATATCTGTGATTGGATCATGGTGGAAACATTTGAATTACGAGTTTTAGCGAACATCTAAGAGAGTTATGAAATTGTTCTACAACCTCACGTTTCTTGGAGTATCATAATGATGACGGAGTATCCAAGAGACGTATCCAAACCTTGTTGGATTAATGATGAGATAATATAAAATGATGCCATTATATTTTTTGTGGATTATGCTTTAGAGACTATCGCTTTTACACTGAATAGAGCATCATCATGATCCATTGAAATGACACCATACGAGTTATGGCATGGGTATAAACCCTAAATGGTCCTTTCATAAATTTTGGTATGCATAGCATAAGTAAATGAGTTTACAACCAAAATCGGATAAATGTCTTTGTTGATTATCCCATGAAATTGATTGGGAATTCTTTCCACTATGAAGTCAAAGACAAAAGTGTTTGTCAATGTTTCTTACTTATTTCAAAGAAATTGTTTCTAGCGAACTATTTGAGTGGGAGGACAATAGAACTTGATAAGGTTTATGAACCTGAGCATGATGATCAGAGTAGCACAACATCGGAAATGGTTCCGGAAGCAGCTACGAAGATCATGGCTCCCATGTCTACAAAGTGTTATAGTCATGGAGATCAAAGTACTTATTGAACCTTGTAGATGTGGTTTATTTTGTAATCAAATAAATGATTTGTGGACAAAGGATTGTTTTTGAACAATGATAAACCAACTACATACAAAGAAGTTATGATGGGCCCTGACTCCGTTAAATTGGCTATGCGCCATGAAATCCAAGATAGGTGAATACTTTTTGAAAGTAAATGGATCTATAAAGTAGATGGACTTGGATGGAATATCCTTAAAGAAGCTTGACTTATCGAAAAGCAGTTTACGAAAAAGTTCAAAGAGTTGACTACGATAAGATTAGATCTTCCGTGGCAATGCTTATAGTCTATGTGGATTATTCTAGTAATCGCTACATATTTCTTTTATGAGATATGATAGTAGGATGGCAGAAATACATTCCTTACCAGAAGTGTGTATGAAGGATGTATACTAGATACAACCAAGAGTTTTGCTGGTCCGTGGAATACTAGATAGGTATACAAACTTCAATTGGATGAAGTGAGTATCGCGGAGTTGGAATCTTCACCGGATGAAATAATCAAAGAGTTTTGATTCCATCAGAAACGATGAAGATGCTTGCATTTGCAAGAAATTAAGTGGGAGCGCTGAGACATATTTATAATACTTTATGTAGATGACATATCGTTGATTATAAATAGTGTAATTATATAATTGATTTAAAAGGTTTCATTGAGAATTAACATCAATGAAAGGATATGAATTGAAACATATTTAGTGTCAAGATCTATGAAGATAGATAGAAACACATAATAAGTTTAAGTTTAAGTACATAGAATAGATATTGAAGTAGTTCAATTAAGAAGGTGTTCTTTTCATGTGAAGGTTTAACAAGACTTGAGTGTATTTGACACTCGATGAGTAAATACACATGAGTGATTTTAGATCACGAATAATATGTACAAAGTCAGAAGTCCTGTGCTCTAAAGTGTTACGAGCATGTACCAGAATGATTCATGTAATGATCATTGGACAACAGTAAGAATATCCCTGAGTACTTTAGAAGAACCAAGGATATATATATATATATATATATATATATATATATATATATAGTTTTATATGGGGTAATGACAAACAAATCGCTGTAAGGTGTTGCACCGATATTAGTTTGGTCACATATAAAAATAAAATTTCAATCTCAATTAGGCTAAGAGTTATTTAAAAGGTAGCACAATGAGCTAGAACAAGTCTATGCTAGATTTGGATGAGTTCTAAATATTGTGACGGATTCTACAAACGAAGGCAGAGTATGTCATTGTTTTGACAATGACTGAGGATGTTAAGTCGAAGAGTTCTTGGAGAACTTGGTGTAGTTTCGACAGTGTCAGAATTTTGAAGCTATATTGTGTGACAATATTAGTGACTTATTTCAGACCGCGGAATTAAGGTTCCACCAGAGGACTAAGCATATACAATTAATGCCGACTCATTTGGAAAATGAGTGATGCGTTGAGACGCAAATGAATTGCAAAATACATACGTTTCTGAGCATGTCAGATCCGTTGACTAAAACCTCTCCCGTGAGCAAAACATGATAAGCACCAGAAGGCCAAGGTGTTATATCTTTACATATGTAAACTAGATTATTGACTCTAGTGCAAGTGGGAGACTGTTGGAGATATGCCCAAGAGGCAATAATAAAATGGTTATTATAATATATCTTTGTGTTTATGATAATGTTTGCATACCATGCTATAATTGTATTAACCGAAACATTGATACATGTGTGTTATGTAAACAACAAGGAGTCCCTAGTAAGCCTCTTGTATAACTAGCTTGTTGATTAATGGATGATCATGGTTTCGTGATCATGAACATTGGATGTTATTAATAACAAGGTTATGTCATTAGGTGAATGATATAATGGACACACACCCAAATGAGCGTAGCATAAGATCAAGTCATTAAGTTCAATTTGCTATAAGCTTTCGATACATAGTTGCCCAAGTCCTTCGACCATGAGGTCATGTAAATCACTTACACCGGAAGGGTACTTTGATTACATCAAACGCCATTGCGTAAATGGGTGGTTATAAAGATGGGATTAAGTATTCGGAAAGTGTGAGTTGAGGCATATGGATCAATAGTGGGATTTGTCCATCCCGATGACGGATAGATATACTCTGGGCCCTCTCGGTGGAATGTCATCTGATTAGCTTGCAAGCATATGAATGGTTCATAAGAGATCACATACCACGGTACGAGTAAAGAGTACTTGTCGGTAACGAGGTTGAACAAGGTATGGAGATACCGATGATCGAACCTCGGACAAGTAAAATATCGCGTGACAAAGGGAATCGGCATCGTATGTAAATGGTTCAATCGATCACTAAGTCATCGTTGAATATGTGGGAGCCATTATGGATCTCCAGATCCCGCTATTGGTTATTGCTCGGAGAGGAGTCTCGACCATGTCTGCATAGTTCACGAACCGTAGGGTGACGCGCTTAAGGTTCAATGTCGCATAAGTAGATTCGGAATATGAGATGGAGTCCGAAGTTTTTGTTCGGAGTCTCGGATGGGATCCAAGACATCACGAGGAGGTCCGGAATGGTCCGGAGAATAAGATTCATATATGGGAAGTCATTTTCAGGGTTACCGGAAAAGTTCAGGATTTTTCGGTATTGTACCGGAGGTTCTAGAAGGTTCCGGAGGGTACCATAGTGGGGCCCACCTATCCCGAACGTCCAACATGGACCGGAGGGGGTCACATAGGCCCACATGGGCCAGGCACACCAGCCCCCCAAGGCCCATGTGGCTGGATCAAGTGGATAAGATCAAATCCCTTAAAATTAGGGACTTAACTTGGGGGGGAAGTTGCCCCCCTTGTTTTGGCCGACCCAAAGGCTTGGAGGGGGGGCCAAGGCAGCCCCCCACGCCTATATAAGAGGGAGGGGAGGGCTGGGGCGCAGCACATGATTTCCCCAAGCCCTAGCCGCCCCTCTCTCCCTCCTCCTTCTTCCTGCGCAGGCTTGGCGAAGCCCTGCAGGAATTTCTCCTCCACCTCCACCACCACGCCGTCGTGCTGCTGGGATTCCGAGGGGATCTACCACACCTCCGCTGCCCGCTGGAACGGGGAGAGGAAGGGCTTCATCGACACCGTACGCGCGACCGAGTACGGAAGTGCTGCCGGATTGCAGCACCGGGGACGATCGTCTACACCAACAACGAGATCTAATCTCGTAGGCTTTGGAAATCTTCGAGGGTTAGTCTCATATCAATCTCGTTGCTCCGATCTTGTAGATTAGATCTTGGGTGTTCCATAGATTAGATCTTGGATTTATTCGTCTTGCGGTAGGAAAAATTTTTGTTTTCTATGCTACGAACCCCTTCATCTTTCTCATAAGCACAAGCAAATTTTAACTTAAGAATACTAAGCTCATAAGCATAGAGATAATAGAGTAATGTATCTAAGTGTATTTCTCTCTTTTATTAAACATCAAGATGTTGTTGCTATTGACCAATGCTAAGTTTGCCAAAACCAAATAGATTTACTTGATGCTCCCAAAGTGATATCAATACTCATGTCAAGAGTAATCATATAATGGAGATTGCAAACTAAAATAAGGTGTGCAAAAAGTAAATGATAAGACTTCTCATTAATATTCCATAACGATAACTCACACCAACGGATACATAGATAACTAACTAAGAGAGATACTTCCACATTGCATACTATTTCATATGATAACTTCCCTACTCATGATATGACACTACTTGATAGTAAAAGATAAAGGTGGTGATGATGTGATACCGCGGCACTCCCCCAAGCTTGGAACAAACCAAGGGGATGCCAATACCGATGATGAATTACTCCTTCGGCGATGGTGGTGATGAATTCCTGACAAGCTTCTCAATAAGCTCCTGGAGCTCGTCAATCCTGTATATGAGATTGCGAATCATCTCTGAATTGTGCTCGACGCGGTTAAGGAGTCTGTCCGACGGTGAGTCCCAACTCTTGGAGTTATTTCCCCACTCTTCAGCCTCAGGCTCCTTCTCTCCTGCAGTGTTAGAGCGATCTATATCCCACTGGCTAGGCAATGCTGCCTTGGGAGTCCCTTCAATTTGATTATTGAAAATTAGATTGTGGAAGGGGTGATGAGTGCCTGATAAAGATGACTTTGGAGCTAGGTAATGACGTGGAACCGCTCCTCCAGTGCGAATTCTTGCGCTCTTGTTTGCGCTAAAAGGGTTGTCCACCACCTTGATGCTTGCGATAGTAGCACGCGGGTGTGCGCGCGAATCTTCATCCACCTCTTCTTCATCCTCTTCCTTGACGTCCTTGTCTTCCTCTTTCCGCCCAAGATCTCGATCATCTTCTTCCGGAAACTCCTTGCCCTTGTTCTTGGAGACCATGGCGCTTCTAAACTGAAAACAGATCTGGCAGAAAACAGCTCGAAACAAAACACGACGAGAAAACGATATTACGGACCTCCAGGGGTCCGGGAGATTATATAGCAAATATTTTTACGACAAAAGGAAGGTTCCAGGCCGAACTAGAGTGGAAAGGGGCAACGAGGCGGCCAGACCATAGGTCGGCGCGGCCAGGGTGGGGCCCGCGCCGGCCTATGGTGGCACGCCCTCGTGCGTCCTTTCCACTCCGTTTCGAACTCATAATTTTTCATATTTTCTAAAAACAGCAGAAATAATGTTCGGAAAGGTAAACGCGGACTTTTTATTACCTATACTGTTACCTATTCAAAGTCGAGTTCTGGCGGACTGTCAATTTGTCCTTTGATGAAAGCCTCCGGTGTTTCCACTTGAATAATATCAACATCAACATTATAAGAATCGCCCGAGATATAATGCTTTAGTCTTTGTCCATTCACCACTTGTGTGGCATTGCCTTGGAGAGAGCTAATTTTAATTGCTCCTGAACGATACACCTCCTCAACAACATATGGTCCTTCCCACTTCGAGAGTAATTTCCCTGCAAAGAATCTGAGACGAGACCGATACAATAGAACTTGATCTCCAACATTAAATTCTCTTTTGATGATCCTTCTATCATGCCATTTCTTAACTTTTTCTTTAAAGAGTTTAGCATTTTCATAAGCTTCACTTCTCCATTCATCTAGAGAACTTAATTGCAACAACCTCTTATTACCAGCTAATTTAGGATCTTTATTTAATTCTCTAACAGCCCAATAAGCTTTGTGCTCTAGTTCTAGAGGTAAATGACAAGCTTTTCCATAAACCATTTTATAAGGTGACATTCCCATAGGATTTTTATAAGCAGTTCTATAAGCCCATAGTGCTTCTTTCAATTTGCTAGCCCAATTCCTCCTAGATTTATTAACAGTCTTACCTAAGATAGCTTTAATCTCTCTATTTGATAATTCTACTTGACCACTAGTTTGAGGGTGATAAGCAGAAATTCTATGATTAATACCATACTTAGCAAGAGTTTTTCTAAAACCTCCATGAATGAAATGAGAACCTCCATCAGTCATAATATATCTAGGTACTCCAAATCTAGGAAATATAACATCTACAAGCATTTTTATAGAGGTCTCACCATCAGCACTTTTTGTAGGTATAGCTTCTACCCATTTAGTAACATAATCAACAGCGACAAGTATATGAGTATTACCTTCTGAAGAAGGGAAAGGACCCATGAAGTCGAATCCCCAACAATCGAATGGTTCAATAACAAGAGTATAATTCATAGGCATTTCATTGCGTCTGGAGATATTACCAACTCTTTGACATTCATCACAAGATAAAATAAATTTCCTTGCATCTTTGAAGAGTGTTGGCCAATAAAAACCTGATTGTAGAACCTTTTGCGCGGTTCTATCTCCAGCGTGATGTCCTCCATAAACACTACCATGACATTTATTCAATATCTCCTGTTGTTCATATTCAGGAACACATCTTCGCATAATACCATCTACTCCTTCTTTATATAAGTGTGGGTCATCCCAAAAATAATGCCTCAAGTCATAAAAGAATTTCCTCCTTTGCTGAGCTGAAAAGGTTGGAGGCAAATACTTCGAAACAATAAAGTTAGCATAATCTGCATACCAAGGGCTCTCTCGCGAGCTCACCTTTATTACAGCCAATTGTTCATTTGGAAAACTATCATTAACAGGAACAGGATCATAAGCAATATTTTCCAATCTAGACAAATTATCAGCAACAGGATTATCAGCACCTTTCCTATCTATAATATGTAAATCAAATTCTTGCAACAGAAGTACCCATCTAATAAGCCTTGGCTTAGCATCTTTCTTTGTCATAAGGTATCTAATTGCAGCATGATCAGTATGAATTGTGACTTTCGAATCAACAATATAAGGTCTAAACTTATCACAAGCAAAGACTACAACTAACAATTCTTTTTCAGTTGTAGCATAATTTCTTTGAGCAGCATCAAGAGTCTTACTAGCATAATGAATAACATTTAATTTTTTATCTACCCGCTGTCCAAGAACAGCGCCTACAGCAAAATCACTAGCATCACACATAATTTCAAAAGGTAAATTCCAATCAGGAGGTTCAACTACAGGAGCAGTTGTTAAGGCTTTCTTTAGAGTTTCAAAAGCTTCCTTACAATCATCATCAAAAACAAAAGGTACATCTTTTTGAAGAAGATTAGTAAGAGGCTTTGAAATTTTAGAGAAATCTTTAATAAATCTCCTATAAAACCCAGCATGACCAAGAACACTACGAATACCTTTAACATCCCTCGGATAGGGCATCTTCTCAATTGCTTCAACTTTAGCTCTATCAACTTCAATACCTCTCTCGGAAATTTTATGTCCCAATACAATTCCTTCATTAACCATAAAGTGGCATTTCTCCCAATTAAGAACAAGGTTAGTTTCTTCACATCTCTGCAAAACTTTATCGAGGTTTCGCAAGCAATTATCAAAAGAATTCCCATAGACAGAAAAATCATCCATGAACACCTCTACAATACTTTCGCAAAAACCATGAAAAATAGCAGACATGCATCTTTGAAAAGTAGCAGGAGCATTACATAAACCAAAAGGCATACGCCTATAAGCATAAGTTCCATAAGGACAAGTAAACGTGGTTTTCTCTTGATCTTTAGCTTTAACAGCAATTTGTGAAAACCCAGAATAACCATCAAGAAAGCAAAAATGAGTATTTTTAGATAACCTTTCTAGCATTTGATCAATAAAGGGTAAAGGGTAATGATCTTTCTTAGTAACTTTATTAACTTTACGAAAATCAATGCACATTCTATAACCTACAACTATTCTTTGAGGAATAAGCTCATCATTATCATTAGGCACAACAGTCATTCCTCCTTTCTTAGGAACACAATGCACAGGACTAACCCATCTACTATCAGCAATAGGATATATAATACCAGCTTCAAGAAGTTTTAATACCTCGTTCCTTACCACCTCTTTCATCTTCGGAATTAGACGACGTTGATGTTCAACAACAGGCTTTGCATCTTCTTCCATATTAATAGCATGTTGGCAAATAGAAGGAGAAATCCCTTTCAAATCATCAAGAGTATAGCCAATAGCTCCTCGGTGTTTCTTCAATATTTCCAATAACCTTTCTTCCTCAATCTCTGAAAGCTTAGAACTAATAATAACAGGATATATTTTCTTATCATCAATATGAGCATATTTAAGATTATCAGGTAAAGGCTTTAAATCAAAAACAGGATCTTCCTTTGGTGGCGGTGTTGTACCCAAATCTTCCACCGGTAAATCATGCTTGAGAATAGGTTGGCGAAGAAAAATTTCCTCAAGCTCATCTCTTTCTTTCCTAAAAGCTTCACTTTCACTATTCTCCAAATGTTGCTGCAAAGGATTATTAGGAACAAGAACAATAGATGCACATTGCTCCATTTTAAAATCATTACTAGGCAAGTCAACTTTATAAGGAGTTTTGGTAAATTTAGAAAAGTTAAATTCATAAGGTTCACCAGCAAATCTAGTCAAAATTTTCTCTTTCTTACAATCTATAATAGCTCCACAAGTATTTAGAAAAGGTCTACCAAAAATGATAGGACAATGATCACTAGCAGCAGAACCAAGTACCAAAAAGTCAGCGGGATATTTAATCTTACCACATAGAACTTCCACATCTCGAACAATACCAATTGGAGAAATAGTTTCTCTATTAGCCAAATGAATAACCACATCAATATCTTCAAGTTCACAAGAACCAATTTCGTGCATAATCTCCGTGTAAAGCTCATAAGGAATAGCACTAACACTTGCACCAATATCACATAAACCATAATAGCAATGATCACCAATTCTAACAGATAGCATAGGAACACTAACTTGTTTGGATTTATTAGGATGTGAAACAATATTAGAAGCATCTTCACAGAAAATAATATGACCATCCTCTACATTTTCAGTCACAAGATCTTTAACTATTGCAACAGCAGGTTCAATTTTAATTTGTTCTTCAGGTTCTCTAGGTTTCTTTTCACTTTTATTAACCGCACTAGATATGACAGAGTACTCCTTCATTTTAGCAGGGAAAGGAGTTTTTTCAATATAAGCTTCAGGAATAACATTATCAACAGTTTCAATCACTACACATTTGTTTACAGATGAATCAACTTTATCCTTATACGGTTCATGATACTTGTCAAAATTCTTCTTAGGCAGTTCATAATGAGAGGCAAAAGCTTTATAAAGATTTGCAACAACTTGGGAATCAAGACCATATGTAGCACTCATATTACGAAATTTATCAGTATCCATAAAAGCTTCAATGCATTTATAATCATAAATTATACCTGATTCTCTATCTTTGTCGTTCTCCCATCCTTCAGTATTTTCTTGGATCCGATCAAGAAGGTCCCTTTTAAACTCTTCATTCTTGCGTGTAAATGATCCAGAACAAGAAGTATCCAGCAAGGTCTTGTCTTGAAAAGAAAGTCTTGCATAGAAATTATCAATAATAACATTACCAGGAAGCTCATGAATGGGGCATTTGAGCATTAAAGACTTCAATCTCCCCAAGCTTGGGCAATACTTTCTCCATCATGAGGCCAGAAATTATATATGCGGTTCCGATCTTTGTGAATTTCACTTGGAGGATAAAATTTGGAATAAAATAAAGGCACAATGTCCTCCCAATCAATAGAATCACCATTCTTCAGCAATTTATACCAGTGCGCCGCTTTACCAGACAGCGATATAGTGAATAGTTTCTTCCTAACTTCATTCATAGAAATACCTGCACATTTGAATAAACCGCATAATTCATGCAAAAACAATAAATGATCACCAGGATGGACAGTTCCATCCCCTTCATAGCGGTTATCCATAACACGTTCAATAATTTTCATAGGTATTTTATATGGTACTACTTCCTCACCTGGCGCTTCATCCACTACCGTTGCAGTAGTAGTAGATTTCCCAAATAGAAATTGAAGAGAAGATCTCTCCATAATGATTTATAGCAGCAGGCAGAAATAAAATCAGCACAAACAGTAAATTTCCTTACCAATAGCGCTTCACTCCCCGGCAACGGCGCCAGAAAATAGTCTTGATGACCCACAAGTATAGGGGGTGTATCGTAGTATCTTCGATAAGTAAGAATGTCGATCCCAACGAGGAGCAGAAGGTGTTGGCAGCAGTTTCGATGGAGGATTCACTGTAAATGCTCACAGACAAGTATTCAGGGGTTTTGATATTGCAGATAAATAAAGTACAAGTAAATAAAATGCGAGAGAAATAATTGCAGCGAGTGGCCCAATCCTTTTTAGCACAAAGGACAAGCCGGTTTGTTTACTTATAATGACCAAACGTTCCTGAGGACACACGGGGATTTTAGTCTAGTACTTTCGCTTCATGTGGTTTAATAATCTTCATTGTTTTGATAAGTGTTGTGTGGGTGAACCTATGCTAATGCACCGCCCTTCCTAGGACTAATACATACTTGTGATTATACCCCTTGCAAGCATCCGCAACTACAAGAAAGTAATTAAGATAAATCTAACCACAGCCTTAAACTCGAGATCCTGCGATCCCTCCTGCATCGATATACTAACGGGGGCTTAGGTTTCTGTCACTCCGGCAACCCCGCAATTAGCAACCGAATACAAGATGCACTCCCCTAGGCCCATAAATGGTGAAGTGTCGTGTAGTCGACGTTCACACGACACCACTAGAAGAATGACACCACAACTTAAATATCATAACATTGAATATTACTCAACCATAATTCACTACTAGCATTTAGACTTCACCCATGTCCTCAAGAACTAAACGAACTACTCACGAGACATCATATGGAATACAATCAGAGGTGATATGATGATGAATAACAATCTGAACATAAACCTTGGTTCAATGGTTTCACTCAATAGCATCTACAACAAGTATAGAATAACACCGGGAGAGTTTCCCCTATCAAACAATCAAGATTTAACCCGAATTGCTACAGCGGTGACGAGGTGCAGCGGTGGTGATGGCGGTGTAGATGGTGGAGATGATGATGATGATGATGGAGATGATGTCCCGCTCGATGACGATGGCGATGGCGTCGATTTCCCCTCCGGGAGGGAATTTCCCCAGTTCCTGCTCGCCGGAGAGCTCTTTTCTCTCAGTGTTCTCCGCCCCGAGAGGCGGTGTAACCCTCGTGAGGTCCCTCTGTGGCTTAGGTTTTCGGACGAAGGAGTGCGCGAAGAAAAGGGCGAAAGAGGTGGGGCCCCCGAGCATAGGGTGGCGCGGCCAGGCCATGGGCCGCGCCGCCTATGGTCTGGGCCCTGATGGCCCCTCTCTTCTTCCCTTCTGGCTCCCTCCGTCATCTGGAAAAATAGGAATTTACGTGAAATTCCCTTCCACGATTGATCTTCCGAAATATTGCGTTCGACGGTGCTTTTTCCAGCAGAATCCTGGCTCCGGTGCTTGATCCTCCAATAATGATGAAACATGCAAAATAGATGAAATAACATAAGTATTGTGTCCCAATATGAAATATATCAATGAATAACAGCAAATTATGATACAAAATAGTGATGCAAATTGGACGTATCACTTCCTCCATTAAAGGAGTCGTGGAACAACCAATTAGCATGGTAGGTTCCTTGGCTGGATCCACCCTAGCTCTCTTTGGTGAAGAGGCTCGGGGGCTCGCAACTGGAGTTGGATGCTCTGTGTCTTGCTGAGGAGGCGAAGTTTCGTCCCCATCAGGTTGAGCTTCAGAGACAACTAAAGTACGAGACGTACTCGTTCGAGCAGTCACGTCGATAGGTGTATCTTCATCTTCGTTGCCACTACAATAAACAAGATGATAAGATAGGAAACAATATAGACAAAATATTGAGAACAAACAACAAAGAGCAGCAGGAACTTACGAGCTGACAAGAGCATCTTCATAAGGATCAAAAGTTTTCTTTCCAGCATCAGGAATAACTTCTTCGGCATGGAATGCGCCGGTTTTGGAGGTGCCGGAATCAGCAACCTCGCCCCTCTTTCTCTTATTCCTTGGAGAAACAGCTGGGGAGGAGAGTGTGTCGAGGCAGTAGCCTCAGACTCGGTTTCTTTTTCAGAGGAAGCCGCGGATTTTTGAGAACCCGCGACCTCACTCTCAAGGCGAGTAGTACCCTAGTTGTCATCAATGACAACAGTCCGTTCTTCGACTTCTCGACCTTGAGGAAGAGGAGGAAGAGAAGCTAGAACAGGGTGGTTCTGCAAAAACCAAGGAGTGTCGACCAAAAGTTAGGCAAAGAACGCTGGCAAGATAGTAGTCAAGAGAAAAATTGAGAAGACAAGATAGTAGTCAAGAGAAAAATTACCTCGGGAAGGGCGTTGGTGCCACTATATGGCTCAACGCGACAAGAAGAGGGAATAGTATCCTTATTACTGAGCGACGAAATTATTCGGACCAGTTTCTCCAAATCCTTCACCTGAAGGTCTTTGGAGAGCCTGTCGACGTCTTCTTCTCCAGCATACATTCAAAGGGGATTTTTGCGAGCTTGTAAAGGCTGCACTCTAATCCTAAGGAAGTAGGCTGTAATCTGGATACCCGACAATGCCTTGCCACGGGTGTTCTGGAGCTCATGGATGCGAGTCATCAGCGCCTCTGTCGCCGATTTCTCTTCGTCGGTGGCTTCAGCATCCCAGGAACGGCGGCGAAGAATCTTGGCTCCTCCGTCGAAAGGAGCAATATTGTATTCTACTGAGTCGGAGCTCTCTTCGTGCACATAGAGCCATCTTTTCCGCCACCCCTGGACAGAGTTGGGGAATTTGACGTTGAAGTACTCGACATCAGAGCGAACGCAAATGACAACGCCGCCGATGTTATAGGCGACGTTGTGGGAGCCATTGCGGCGGAGGCAGAAGATGCGCTTCCACAGAGCCCAATTAGGTTGGACTCCGAGGAAGCATTCACAGAGGGTGATAAAAATCGACACATGGAGGATGGAGTTGGCGTCAGCTGATGCAGCTGAGCCCGTAGACAAAAAGGAGACCACGAAGGAACTTGTGGATTGGGGGAGAAAGACCGCGAATGAGATGGTCAACGAAACTGACCCGATATTCGATTGGAGGCGATGGAAAGCTTTCTTCCTTGGGGAAGCGCAGGGCGTTCTCCTTCTTCGTGAACCCAAGTTTCTTCAACAAGTTCATGTCTTGATTGGAGATTTTGGATCTCTCCCACTCCAGATCTTCAGCGGCCATCTGGGACTCGGGCATGCTGTGCCTGGTGAGCCGCGCGCGCGGTGGCATCAACGAAAGTGGAGGAGAAAAGCGCAAGCGTGGTGGAGCTCAAGAACTGTAGGGCGCAATGGAGGATTTTAGCATAGGAGAGCAGAGGAGCAGCGCGAGCGAAAGTGTGGAAGGAGGAAGACGATGACCTTAAGTAGAGGTGCGGTGAATCGACGCACCGTTGGATGGAGAAATTGTGAGATAGATGGTGTACACGTGGACAAGGGGTAAAAATGCAATTTTCACTGAGAAAGGAAAGAACAGGCGCTACAGTGCGCGCCAGTAAAAGCGGAGGACGTGTGTCCCCCACTTGCACGACGTGTCAAACAAATGAGGGTTACGGGCCCACAAGACGAGAGGGAGGCGTTGCTCGCACCTTCCCAATACAAGAGGACGTGGCCAACGTCAGCAATGATGTCATTTTACCAATGGAAAAACATCGGCAGAGGTGATGTGAAAAATGGCGACAGGAAAGAACGGCTGATAATTTGGAGAGCCTTTGACCAAATACAAGTTTTTGATCAAATGCTCGGGGGCTACTTTGGAAAAAAGGAAAATTCGAGTATGGCAAAATAGAAATGGCGAGAGCCTATGACCAAATGCAAGCATTTGTTCATAGCCTCGAGGGCTACTCCCATCGAGAGCGCTGATCGCGCACCCGATAGATATGAAAAAGCAAGAGAAAGAATAACAATATAGCGACAAGAGGTACTAATTTGTTGAGCCTACAACCAAGTACAAGTCCTTGGCTGTAGCCTCGGGGCTACTCCATCGGAGCAACGCGTGCCCGATGATATTATAAAAAAAAAGAGAGAGAAAAGAAGTGATTATATTTCGAGTTATACGAATAACTCTATATATACTCCCATCGGGAAGGCAAAATAAGTCGTCCGATTGACTCAATAAAATGTGCTATTCCAACAGTCGAACAACACTCGACAATATATTCTCAGAGCGTTAAAAGTCACGAATAATCTCTGAATGCCGCAAAACTTTGCGAAGGTAAGACCCCATATCCGTTCTGAGCGGCGTGGCACCGTCTCGACGGCGTTTTGCTACTTTTTCCGTATCAACGAGATACGAAGAAAAATCTAACGGACGCATTAGGTACCCGATAAAACATGACTGGGACTCGACAGAATGGTAAGACCTTAAGCGGCACCTGTCGAAGTTTACACCAGTATCCCGAGATCATGTCTAGGGACGTGATCTTGAAGTAGGTTTTTGCGGATTGCCACTAGAGCAGTTAACTAGTACCTGATCCGTCAGATGAACTAGCCCCAACTACCATTATCCCTGTACAATATATAATTTTGTGTCTAAAGATATGCAATAAAATCGACAAAGTTATTGGATGATTGTAAAGTTGGAGATTTTCCCTAATTCTTCGATTCAAGCAAAATCTCGGGGGCTACTGACATAGGCATCCCCAATGGGCCTGCCGAAGATAGTTCTCGGGGTTTACTGAAGGCCCACAAGTCGAAGGATATGAAGTTCGGAATCCCAGTTAGTATTAAGGAAAGATAGATTTGTATTAGGAAGTATAAAGACTTATAATTTTACGGGACAGATTAGAAACCCTCCCGGACTCTGTAACTTGTGTACTACGAATCCCTCGGCTCCGCCTCCTATATAAGGGGGAGTCGAGGGACGAAGAAAGGATCGAATCTATTGTCAACACAACCTAGTTTTACAATCGTCGAGCACTTTTCGGCTGAAACCTTCGAGATCTACTTGCCCTCTACTTCTAGCAAAACCCTAGTCTACAATACGTAGGCATTGACAAGTTAATACCTTGTCAGAGATCTTAAAGAAAATTTGGTACTAAAGAGATCTGGGTATTCAGTCCTCATGAAGTCTTCTCGCTCCCAAGTGGCTTCTTCTTCGGTATGGTTACTCCATTGGATATTCAGAAACTTGATACTCCTGGTGCGGGTGGTTCTGAAGGATTCTTCCAAGATGCGAATAGGTACTTCGCGATAGGTCAAATCTGAGTTGATATCCACAGCTCGGTGATCGATGTTCTTGAAAACCTCGGTCTTCTCCGGCACTTCCAAGCATTTCCGGAGTAATGAGATGTGAAACACATTGTGCACCGTTGACATTTCTTCCGGTAATTCCAGTTGATAGGACACTTCTCCTCGGCGACTCAGGACTTTGAAGGGTCCCACATATCGGGTGCAAGCTTTCCTCTAAGCTGGAATCTCTGCATTCCTTTAAGGGGTGATACCTTGAGATACACAAAATCTCCGATCTCGAAGGTCATCTCTCGGCGTCTTTTGTCAGCGTAGCTCTTCTGTCTTGATTGGGTTGTCTTGAGGTATTCTCGGATCTTGTGCACCTTCTCTTCGGCTTCTCGGAGAATATATGGTCCAAACACTTGACTCTCTCCGACTTCCAACCAATTCAAAGGGGTATGGCACTTCCTTCCGTACAGTGCTTCAAAGGGGGCCATTTGTAAACTGGCTTGATAGCTATTGTTGTACGAAAATTCTGCATAAGGCAGGCAGTCTTCCCACTTGGATCCATACTCAAGTACACATGCTCTCAACATGTATTCAAGGATCTGATTGACTCGTTCAGTCTGTCCATCAGTCTGCGGGTGGTAGGCGGTGCTGAAATTCAGCCGGGTTCCTAGTCCTTCATGTACCTTCCGCCAGAATCTTGAGGTGAATTGAGATCCTCTACCTGACACAATTGACTTCAGAGTTCCGTGCAGGGTGACTATCCGTGAGATATACAACTCGGCTAGCTTTGGTCCTTGGTAGGTGGTCTTGACGGGGATGAAATGGGCGACCTTAGTCAATCTATCGACCACTACCCAGATAGAATCATTTCCTTTACTAGATTTGGGCAATCCGGTGATGAAGTCCATTCCTACCGAATCCCACTTCCATTCGGGAATCTGCAGGGGCTGTAGCAGTCCTGCGGGTCGTTGATGTTCTGCTTTGACTCTCTGACAGATATCACACTTGGCGATGTAGCTTCCGATCTCTCGCTTCATTCCATGCCACCAAAATTGTTCCTTCAAGTCTTGGTACATCTTGGTCCCTCCGGGATGAATGGAGGGTGTCATGGGCTTCCTTCAGGATAACTTGCTTCAACTCTGAATCTGACGGCACACATAAGCGTCCGTTATACCAAAGCACTCCTTCTTCATCTTCGGTGAATCCCGGTGCCTTTCCTGCAGCTATTTGGCTCTTGATTCCGTCAATACTAACATTTCCTTTCTGTGCTTCTTTGATTTGGCTAATCAAGGTAGGCTGAAGCTCTATGCTTGCGAGGTATGATGGGGTTCGTTGCATAGAAAACAAAAATTTTCCTACCGCAAGACGAATAAAACCAACAGATCTAATCTATGGAACACCCAAGATCTAATCTACAAGATCGAAGCAACGATATGGAGATGAGACTAACCCTCGAAGATTCCAAAGCCTACGAGATTAATCTCGTTGTTGGTGTAGACGATCGTCCCGGTCTTGCAATCCGGCAGCACTTCCGTACTCGGTCGCACGTACGGTGTCGATGAAGCTCCTTCCTCTCCCGTTCCAGCGGGCAGCGGAGGTGTGGTAGATCTCCTCCAAGTTCCAGCAGCACGACGGTGTGGTGGTGGAGGTGGAGGAAGAAAACTGCAGGGCTTCGCCTAAGCCGGAGCAGCGTATGGTGGAAGAGAGAGGCGGCCAGAGGAGGGGCAATGATGGGGTGTTGTGGCCGGCCACCCCCTCCCCTCTTTATATAGGGGGCCAGGTCGGCTGGGGTGGCCCCCCTTCCCATCTAGGGTTAGGGGGCGGTGGCCAAGGGGGAGAGGGCTTTCCCCTCCCCCAAGTTGATCCCCCCCAGGGAAACCCTAGGGGGTTGGCCGGCCTGGGCCTTGGGGGGCATGTGCCCCTGGCCCATTAGGCCAGGGAGCATCCCCTCGGCTCATGCTAGGCCTCCTAGGTCGTGGGCCCCATGGTGGACCCCTCCGGAACCTTCTAGAACCTTCCAGTCAACCACCGGAAAAATCCCGAACATTTCCGAAACCCAGAAATCAACTTCCCTTATATGAATCTTATTCTTCGGACTATTCCGGACCTCCTCGTGACATCCTGGATCACATCCGAGACTCCGAACAAACTTCGTCTCCATACCATATTCAAATCTACTTATGCGACATCGAACCTTAAGCGCGTCACCCTACGGTTCGCGAACTATGCAGACATGGTCGAGACTCCTCTCCGAGCAATAACCAATAGCGGGATCTGGAGATCCATAATGGCTCCCACATATTCAACGATGCCTTAGTGATCGATTGAACCATTTACATACGATGCCAATTCCCTTTGTCTCGCGATATTTTACTTGTCCGAGGTTTGATCATCGGTATCTCCATACCTTGTTCAACCTCGTTACCGACAAGTACTCTTTACTCGTAGTGGTATGTGATCTCTTATGAACCATTCATATGCTTGCAAGCTAATCAGATGACATTCCACCGAGAGGGCCCAGAGTATATCTATCCGTCATCAGGATGGATAAATCCCACTATTGATCCATATGCCTCAACTCACACTTTCCAAATACTTAATCCCATCTTTATAACCACCCATTTACACAATGGCATTTGATGTAATCAAATTACCCTTCCGGTGTAAGTGATTTACATGATCTCATGGTCGAAGGACTAAGGCAACTATGTATCGAAAGCTTATAGCAAATTGAACTTAATGACTTGATCTTATGCTACGCTCATTTGGTGTGTGTCCATTATATCATTCAACTAATGACATAACCTTGTTATTAATAACATCCAATGTTCATGATCATGAAACCATGATCATCTATTAATCAACAAGCTAGTTATACAAGAGGCTTACTAGGGACTCCTTGTTGTTTACATAACACACATGTATCAATGTTTCGGTTAATACAATTATAGCATGGTATGTAAACATTTATCATAAACACAAAGATATTATAATAACCACTTTATTATTGCCTCTTGGGCATATCTCCAACAGTCTCCCACTTGCACTAGAGTCAATAATCTAGATTACATTGTAAGGTACCTAACACCCATGGCATTCTGGTGTTGGTCATGCTTTGCCCTAGGGAGAGCTTTAGTCAACGGATCTGCAACATTCAGATCTGTGTGTACTTTGCAAATCTCTACTTCACCATCTTCGATATACTCGCGAATCGAATGAAAACGCAGCTTGATATGCTTTAGCTTCTTGTGTGACCTTGGTTCCTTTGCATTGGCGATGGCACCCGTGTTGTCACAATAAATGACTAGCGGGTCCAATGCACTAGGAACCACACCAAGCTCAACAATGAACCTCTTCATCCATACCGCTTCTGATGAAGCCTCTGAAGCCGCTATATATTCAGATTCTGTTGAAGATTTCGCCACCGTGCACTGCTTGGAACTGCTCCAGCTTACTGCCGCACCATTCAATATAAACACGTACCCAGACTGAGACTTAGAGTCATCAAGATCGGTGTTCCAACTTGCATCGGTGTAACTGGTTACAACGAGCTCTTGGTCACCACCATAACAAAGAAACATATCCTTAGTCCTTTTCGAGTAGTTCAGGATATTTTTGACCGTTGTCCAGTGTTCCATTCCTGGATCACTTTGATATCTGCTGGTCAAACTAACAGCATGTGCGATATCCGGTTTAGTACACAGCATGGCGTACATGATAGAGCCTACTGCCGAAGCATAGGGGATCTTGCTCATCCTCTCTCTTTCATCTGTCGTAGCCGGACCTTGAGTCTTACTCAAGACCTTACCTGGCAACATAGGCAAGAACCCTTTCTTGCTTTCATCCATTCTAAACTTCTTTAGAATCTTGTCCAGGTATGTACTCTGTGAAAGCCCTATTAGGCGTCTTGATCTATCTCTATAAATCTTGATGCCTAAAATTTATGCTGCTTCACCAAGGTCTTTCATTGAAAAAGACTTATTCAAATAACCTTTAACGCTGCTTAATAGTTCTATATCATTCCCAATCAATAATATGTCATCTACATATAATATTAGGAATGCTACAGAGCTCCCACTCACTTTCTTGTAAATACAGGCCTCACCATAAGTCCGTATAAAACCAAAGTCTTTGATCACTCTATCAAAGCGTAGGTTCCAACTCCGGGATGCTTGCTTCAGTCCATAAATGGAACGCTGAAGTTTGCATACCTTGTCAACATTTTTAGGATTGACAAAACCTTTGGGTTGTACCATATACAACTCTTCCTCAATATCTCCATTAAGGAACGCCGTTTTGACATCCATCTGCCAAATCTCATAATCGAAAAATGCAGCTATTGCTAACAAAATCCTCACAGACTTTAGCTTCGCTACAGGTGAGAAAGTCTCATCGTAGTCAACTCCTTGAATTTGTCGGAACCCCTTCGCGACAAGTCGAGCTTTATAGACGGTAATATTACCATCAGCATCTGTTTTTCTCTTGAAGATCCATTTATTCTCGACAGCCTTGCGGCTATCAGGTAAGTCTACAAAGTCCATACTTTGTTATCATACATGGATCCCATTTCGGATTTCATGGCTTCTTGCCATTTGTTGGAATCTGGGCTCATCATCGCTTCTTCATACGTCGCAGGGTCTTCATCATTGTCGTCCACAATCATGACATTTAGATAGGGATCATACCAATCAGGAGTGGTACGTTCCCTCGTCGATCTGCGAGGTTCAGTAGCTTCCTTTGAAGTTTCATGATCATCATCATTTGCTTCCTCTCCTATCGGTGCAGGCTGCACAGGAACTTCTTCCGGCACTGCGCTACTCTGATCTATGAGAGAAGGTTCATCAACCTCGTCGAGTTCTACTTTTCTTCCAGTCACTTCTTTAGTGAGAAACTCCTTCTCAAGAAAGGATCCGTTCTTGGCAACAAAGATTTTGCCTTCGGATCTGTGATAGAAAGTATACCCAATTGTTTCTTTAGGGTATCCTATGAAGACGCATTTCTCCGCTTTGGGTTCTAGCTTGTCAGGTTGTAACTTCTTTACATAAGCTTCGCAACCCCAAACTTTAAGGAACGACAGCTTAGGTTTCTTCCCAAACCATAATTCATACGGTGTCGTTTCAACGGATTTAGATGGTGCCCTATTTAAAGTGAATGCGGTTGTCTCTAATGCATAACCCCAAAACGATAACGGCAAATCGGTAAGAGACATCATAGAACGAACCATATCTAAGAGAGTTCGATTACGACGTTCGGACACACCATTGTGTGTGTTCCCGGCGGTGTCAACTGTGAAAGTATTCTGCATTTCTTTAAATGCATGCCAAACTCATAACTCAGATATTCGCCTCCACGATCAGAACGCAGAAACTTAATCTTCTTGTTACGTTGATTTTCTACTTCACTTTGGAATTCCTTGAACTTCTCAAAAGTCTCGGACTTGTGTTTCATAAAGTAAATATATCCATATCTACTCAGATCATCCGTGAAGGTTAGAACATAACGATAACCACCGCGCGATGCTACACTCATTGGTCCGCACACATCGGTATGTATGATTTCCAATGTGTAGCTCGCTCCATTGTACCAGAAAATGGAGTCTTAGTCATTTTTCCCATTAGACATGCTTTGCATCTGTCAAGTGACTCAAAGTCAAGTGACTCAAGAAGTCCATCGGAATGGAGTTTCTTCATGCGCTTCACTCCAATATGACCAAGACAACAGTGCCACATATAAGTAGAATTATCATTCAATTTAATTCGCTTAGCATCAATGTTATGAACATGTGTATCACTACTATCGAGATTTAACAAGAATAAACCATTCATCTCAGGTGCATGGCCATAAAAGACATTACTCATATAAATCGAACAACCATTATTCTCAGACTTAAACGAATAACCGTCTTGCATCAAACAAGATCCAGATATAATGTTCATGCTCAACGCAGGTACCAAATAACAATTATTAAGGTTTAAAACTAATCCCGAAGGTAGATGTAGAGGGAGCGTGCCGACAGCGATCACATCGACCTTGGATCCATTTCCAACGCGCATCGTCACCTCGTCCCTGCCAGGCTTCGTTTATTCCGCAGTTCCTGTTTCGAGTTACAAATGTGAGCAACCGAACCAGTATCAAATACCCAGGCACTACTACGAGAACCAGTAAGATAGACATCAATAACATGTATATCAGATATACCTTTCTTCTTGACGTGGCCGCTCTTCAGATCAGCCAAGTATTTGGAGCAATTACGCTTCCAGTGCCCCTTCCCCTGGCAGTAATACACACAGTCTCAGGTTTAGGACCAGCCTTAGGCTTCTCGGGTGCGTAGCAACTTTCTTGCCGCCCTTCTTGAAGTTACCCTTGTTAGGCTTGCCCTGCTTTTTGAAACTGGTGGTCTTGTTGACCATCAACACTTGATTCTCCTTCTTTATCTCTACTTCAGCAGATTTCAGCATGGAAAAGAGTTCAGGTAAATCTTTATTCATGTTCTGCATGTTGTAGTTCATCACGAAGTTCTTGTAACTTGGTGGCAGTGATTGAAGGACACGATGAATACCCAGCTGATTAGGGATCATCATCCCCATGTCACTGAGCTTCTTCGCATGTCCGGACATGGCGAACATGTGCTCACTAACGGAGCTGCCCTCTTCCATCATACAGCTAAAGAACTGCTTCGAGGCCTCATAGCTCTCCACGGCCGCATGAGTTTCAAAGATAAGTTTGAGCTCACGCATCATATCACAAGGGTCGTGGTGCTCAAAACGCTTTTGGAGCTCTGCCTCTAAACTGCATAGGATGGCACACTGAACTTCGGAGTATCGAGTTACCCGAGTCTCATAAACATTCTTTATGTCCTCGGATACTGCAGGAGGTGGTGGGGGACCTAGCGGTGCATCGAGCACATATTGCAGGCTTCCACCAGTGAGGAAAATCCTCACATGACGGAACCAGTCGGTGAAGTTGCTACCATTGCCCTTAAGCTTTTCTTTCTCTAGGAACTGGTTAAAATTGATGGAGGGCGGCGCCATGATCTACAACATATTTGCAAAGAGTTTAGACTAAGTTTATGATAAAATGAGTTCAATTTTAATTCTTAAATTAACTAGGTGAACTCCCACTCAAAACAACATCCCTCGCATTGTCTTAGTGATTACACGAACCAAATCCACTACACCAAGTCCGATCTTCACGAGAAAAGATGTAGCTTCAAAGGCGAACACTCAAAGTGTTCATCATATCATTCATATGACTCATGCTCTACCTTTCGGTATCCCGTGTTCCGAGACCATGTACATGCTAGGCTCGTCAAGGCAACCTTAATATCCGCGTGTGCAAATCTGGCTTGCACCCGTTGTATGCACATGTAGAGTCTATCACACCCGATCATCACGAGATGCTTCAAACGACAAGTCTTAGCAACGGTGCATACTAAGGATGAACACTTTATTATCTTGATATTTAGTGAGAGGGATCATCTTATAATGCTACCGTCGCGATCTAAGCAAAATAAGATGCATAAAAGGATTAACATCACATGCAATTCATAATGTGTGATATGATATGGCCTTTCTTCTTGTGCTTTTGA
The DNA here is from genome assembly GCA_030979885.1 of Lolium multiflorum. NCBI lineage: Eukaryota > Viridiplantae > Streptophyta > Magnoliopsida > Poales > Poaceae > Lolium > Lolium multiflorum. The sequence continues at coordinate 287,155,162 of CM061748.1, forward strand.
TCTCCATCTCCAAAGCACGGACATGATCTCCATCATCACCAGCATGGCGTCAAGGTCAGTGGCGCCGCTTCATGGTTGTCCATCACTTATAGCTACTATAACAACTACTTGAAATAAAGCTATTACATGATGAATAGACACGCAGGTCTTTAACAAAAATTAAAGACAACCATTAGGCTCCTGCCGGTTGCCATAATACAATAATGAACATCTCATACATCAAATATAATCATCATCACATCATGGCCATATCACATCACCAAACCCTGCAAAAACAAGTTAGACGCCTCTAATTTGGTTTGCATATTTTACATGGTTTAGGGTTTTCGAGTAAGATCCAATCTACCTACGAACATGAACCACAATGGTGATACTAGTGTTGACAATAGAAAGTGCAAATTGTAATCTTCACTATGGTGGGAGAGACAGACACCCGCAAAGCCACTTATGCAATACAAGTTGCATGTCAAGCGTGGAGCAAGTCTCATGAGACGCGGTCATGTAAAGTTAGCCCGAGCCGCTTCATCCCACCATCCCGCAAGATGCAAAGTACACAAACTAAAGCAACAAAAGCATCACCGCCCACAAAACCATTGTGTTCTACTCGTGCAACAGATCTATGCATAGACATGGCTCTGATACCACTGATGGGGTTCGTTGCATAGAAAACAAAAAATTTCCTACCGCAAGACGAATAAAACCAACAGATCTAATCTATGGAACACCCAAGATCTAATCTACAAGATCGAAGCAACGAGATGGAGATGAGACTAACCCTCGAAGATTCCAAAGCCTACGAGATTAATCTCGTTGTTGGTGTAGACGATCGTCCCCGGTGCTGCAATCCGGCAGCACTTCCGTACTCGGTCGCGCGTACGGTGTCGATGAAGCTCCTTCCTCTCCCGTTCCAGCGGGCAGCGGAGGTGTGGTAGATCTCCTCCAAGTTCCAGCAGCACGACGGCGTGGTGGTGGAGGTGGAGGAAGAAAACTGCAGGGCTTCGCCTAAGCCGGAGCAGCGTATGAGAGAGGCGGCCAGAGGAGGGGCAATGATGGGGTGTGGTGGCCGGCCACCCCTCCTCTTTATATAGGGGGCTCGGCTGGGGTGGCCCCCTTCCCATCTAGGGTTAGGGGGCAGCGGCAAAGGGGGGAGAGGGCTTTCCCCTCCCCCAAGTTGATCCCCCCAGGGAAACCCTAGGGGGTTGGCCGGCCTGGGCCTTTGGGGGCATGTGCCCCCGGCCCATTAGGCCAGGGAGCATCCCCTCGGGCCATGCTAGGCCTCCTAGGTCGTGGACCCCTCTGGAACCTTCTAGAACCTTCTAGTCAACCACCGGAAAAATCCCGAACATTTCCGAAACCCAGAAATCAACTTCCCTTATATGAATCTTATTCTCCGGACTATTCCGGACCTCCTCGTGACATCCTGGATCACATCCGAGACTCCGAACAAACTTCGTCTCCATACCATATTCAAATCTACTTATGCGACATCGAACCTTAAGCGCGTCACCCTACGGTTCGCGAACTATGCAGACATGGTCGAGACTCCTCTCCGAGCAATAACCAATAGCGGGATCGGAGATCCATAATGGCTCCCACATATTCAACGATGACTTAGTGATCGATTGAACCATTTACATATGATGCCAATTCCCTTTGTCTCGCGATATTTTACTTGTCCGAGGTTTGATCATCGGTATCTCCATACCTTGTTCAACCTCGTTACCGACAAGTACTCTTTACTCGTATTGTGGTATGTGATCTCTTATGAACCGTTCATATGCTTGCAAGCTAATCAGATGACATTCCACCGAGAGGGCCAGAGTATATCTATCCGTCATCAGGATGGACAAATTCCACTATTGATCCATATGCCTCAACTCACACTTTCCAAATACTTAATCCCATCTTTATAACCACCCATTTACGCAATGGCGTTTGATGTAATCAAATTACCCTTCCGGTGTAAGTGATTTACATGATCTCATGGTCGAAGGACTAAGGCAACTATGTATCGAAAGCTTATAGCAAATTAAACTTAATGACTTGATCTTATGCTACGCTCATTTGGGTGTGTGTCCATTATATCATTCAACTAATGACATAACCTTGTTATTAATAACATCCAATGCTCATGATCACGAAACCATGATCATCTATTAATCAACAAGCTAGTTATACAAGAGGCTTACTAGGGACTCCTTGTTGTTTACATAACACACATGTATCAATGTTTCGGTTAATACAATTATAGCATGGTATGTAAACATTTATCATAAACACAAAGATATTATAATAACCACTTTATTATTGCCTCTTGGGCATATCTCCAACAAGGTATCCTTCGCTAACTAGCTCGAGTCTAAACTGCTCAAATTCTTGGTACAAGCTAGGTTGCTCGTCTGCGATCATGGAGTTCAGCTGACACGGCTGTCTACTCAAAGCATCCGCTACCACATTGTCCTTGCCGGGGTGGTAGTGAATCTCTAGATCATAATCCTTGATTAATTCTATCCATCTTCTTTGCCTCATATTCAGCTCCTTCTGGGTGAAGATATACTTTAAGCTCTTGTGATCCGAATAGATCTCACATCGATTACCCATGAGGTAATGACGCCAAACTTTCAAGGCTAACACAACAGCTGCCAGCTCTAGGTCATGGGTTGGATAATTCTGCTCATGTTGCTTCAGTTGCCTTGACAGATATGATATCACTTTTCCTCCTTGCATCAACACACATCCAAGACCAATCTTGGAGGCGTCACAGTACACATCAAATGGCTTGGTGATGTCCGGCATGATCAATATTGGGGCGGTGGTTAATCTGCTCTTGAGTTTCTGAAAACTCTCTTCACATTTGTCAGTCCATTCAAACTTCTTGTCCTTCTTCAACAGTTGAGTCATTGGTCTTGCGATGCTTGAAACCTTCAACAAATCTGCGGTAATATCCCGCTAATCCAAGAAATGCACGGACTTCAGTCTGAGTGGTTGGGGCTTGCCATTCTGCAACGGTCTTGATTTTTGCGGGGTCCACGACAATTCCTCCTGCGGACAAGATGTGTCCCAGGAATCCTACTTCCTTCAACCAAAACTCACACTTGCTGAACTTGGCGTACAACTTGTGCTGTCTAAGGGTTTCTAGGATGATCTCCAGGTGTTGCTCATGTTCCTCCTCGGACTTGGAGTAGATTAGGATGTCGTCGATGAAGACAACGACAAACTTGTCCAAGAAGTTCATGAAGATCTTGTTCATGAGGTTCATGAAGTAAGCGGGGGCATTGGTCAATCCAAATGACATGACGTTGTACTCATACAACCCATATCTAGTGGTGAAGGCAGTCTTGGGAATATCCGTTGCACGAATCTTCAGCTGATGATAACCAGTCCTAAGATCAATCTTAGAAAACACTTTGGCACCGGTCAACTGGTCAAACATGTCTTCTATCTTTGGCAAGGGGTACTTGTTCTTAATGGTGACATCGTTAAGCTTACGGTAATCCGTACATAAACGAGTGGCACCATCCTTTTTATCCACAAACAAAACTGGCGATCTCCAGGGTGACGCACTTGGTTGGATCAAACCTTTGGCTAGCATATTGATACGTCTCCAACGTATCTATAATTTATGATGTTCCATGCTAGTTTTATGACCATACCTACATGTTTTGTTCACACTTTATATCATTTTTATGCATTTTCTGGAACTAACCTATTAACAAGATGCGAAGTGCAGTTCTGTTTTAAGTTTTTGGTTTCAGAAATTCTACACGAAATATTCTCGGAATTGGACGAAACAAAGCCCAAGGCCTTATTTTTAACGGAGTGTTCCAGAACACCGAAGGAGAGACGGAGAGGGCCACGAGGTGGCCACCCCACGGCGGCGCGGCCAAGAGGGGGCACGCCCAGCTATGGGGTGGGCCCCGGGACCCTCCGCCGCCCTTTCTCGCCTATATAATCCTCCGGATACGAAAACCCTAAATCATAAAGATATATTCCACGAAGAGTTCCGTGGCGACGCCATCGGGAAGCCAAATCGGGGGCAATCTCTATTCCGGCACGCCGCCGGGACGGGGAATTGCCCCCGGAATCCATCTCCATCGACACCACCGCCATCTTCATCGACGTTGTTGTCTCCCACGATGAGGATGGAGTAGTTCTCCCCCGAGGCTGAGGGCTCTACCGTAGCTATGTGGTTCAATCTCTCTCTCTTATGATGTGATCTTTATGTGATCATAGGCTTTACAATCTAGATGTCATATGCTACTCAAGTGTTTTATTATGTGAACTTTGGGGTTACTGTGACCTCGGTGTACAGTGTGTGCGTCGTGTGTAACTCCCTTATGAATTGTGGTGTGTTAGTACCTCCTATGAATGCTCACGTTGACAGTGTGGGGTGTTTATTAGTACTTGGGAATACGCCTTTGAGGTGTGCTTTTGCACACTTGCCCAATGAATTTGAGTTCTTTATCCAACAAGAGAGTGTTTTCAGAGTAGTATGATGAAGTGCTTATATTTATATTCAATTATGATTGCAATGTTGAGAGTGGCCACTAGTGAAAGTATGATCCCTAGGCCTTGTTTCCAAATACTGCAAACATCCTTATTTACTGTTTTACTGCATCTTTATTTCCTGCAATATTTATTTTAGATCGCAATTACCGTTTACCACCATCTATACCACCTGCGTTTTAATATCTCTTCGCCGAACTAGTGCACCTATACATCTGACAATTGTATTAGGAGTGTTGGGGACACAAGACTTCTTGTATCTTAATTGCAGGGGTTGATTGAGAGGAATATCTTTGACCTCTACCTCCCTGAGTTCGATAAACCTTGGGTGATCCACTTAAGGGAAACTTGTTGTTGTTCTACAAACATCTGCTCTTGGAGGCCCAACACTGTCTACAAGAATAGAAGCACACGTAGACATCAAGCTATTTTCTGGCGCCGTTGGGGAGGTAAGGTAAAAGGTATTCACATCCTCCGACTACTAAGCTATTTCCTAGCACTGTTGCCGGTGTGTGAGTGCTCGAAGCTATCTCCTTTAGATTCTGCAATTGCATCTTTTTGTTTCTTATTTTTATTTTTCACTAGTTAGGCATAATGGAAAACAACAACAAATTTAGTGAGCTTTTTAATCTTTTTCCTGAGTTAAGACATGAATTGTTTGATGCGAAAATTAAAAAACCTATGGAACCTTATTTGCATGCTAGTAGCAATGTTATTAGTATGAACGCAATTACTGCTAATGCTATGGAAAAGTCTAAGCTTGGGGAAGCTAGTTTTTATGATCTTTTTAGCTTCCCATCTTTAGGGGAGAAAATTTGCTCTGATAATACTTTATCTCCCATATGCGATAACTCTAATGATGCTTGTGATATTTTAAATCCACCTACTGAAAGTATTCCTTTCAAGATACCTATGAAAATTGTTGAACTTGCTATGAACAATTGCTATTTTGGAGATGGGACTGTCCATCCTAGTGATCATTTACTCTTTATACATGAATTATGCGAGTTGTTCGAGAGTGCAGGTATTTCAAAGGACCAAGTTAAGAGGAAGCTATTCTCTATATCTCTGAAGGGCAGAGCTGCGGAATGGTATAAGATGCTGAAGAATGGTCGATCTATTGGTTGGGAGGAAATTGTACCTCTCTTTTATTCTAAATTTTATCCTCCTCATGAAGTGCATGTTGATAGGAATTACATTTATAACTTTTATCCTCGTGATGGAGAGAGTATTTCCCAAGCATGGGGGAGATTGAAGTCACTAATGCTCAAATGTCCCATTCATGAGCTCCCCCGTAATGTTATTATTAATAATTTTTATGCAAGGCTTTCAGGACACCACAAGGACTATCTAGATGCCTGTTTGGAGGGATCTTTCACAAGCAAGGAGGTTGAAGCTAGATGGGATCTTCTTGAAAGAATTCAAAGCAATACTGAAGATTGGGAGAATGACAAAGGTAAAGAATCAGGTATAAACTACGAGTATGATTGCATTAAGTCTTTCGCTCAAACTGCTGATTTTCAAGAGCTTAGTGCTAAATATGGTCTTGATCCTCAAATTATGGTCGATTGCTATAGAGCCTTTGCTTCTCATATTAATGTTCCTAAAGAAAATTGGTACATGTATCATGAACCTTTTAAAGACATCAGCATGAAGGATGAAACTGTTATTAATGATTGCAATGAACATGCTCAAACTTCTGAAAATGCTATTTCCTATAAGCATGTTAATTTTTGTGGAGTTCATAGACCTTGTGAAAAGAATAAAATTGAAGAAGAATATTGTATCCATCACAGGAATGAAAAAACTAGAAAGTGGTCTAGGGCTCTAGATGATCTTGGTGAAAAAGTTTGTGCCCTCTATCCTTTTATTTGTGAACTTTGCCATAGAGTGGGTCATTTTAATTTTCAATGTTCTGGTCATGATGATAGTATTTCGAATTTAATGAGTACTTCAAGTCTATATTGTGATAACATGATCACTGATAATCAGCATGATGAACTTACTTTATTTTTGGGGTGTGAAGAGTTATTGAGAAAAACTTCTTTGGTGGATATGAGTGCTCTTGATATTACACGTCCGTGTCCTGCAAGAGGAAGGTATGATGCGCAGTGGCAAGTTTTCCTCAGAAAGAAACCAAGGTTTAATCGAACCAGGAGGAGCCAAGAAGCACGTTGAAGGTTGATGGTGGCGAAATGTGATGCGGCGCAACAACAGGGATTCCGGCGCCAACGTGGAATCTGCACAACAAAACCAAAGTACTTTGCCCCAACGAAACAGTGAGGTTGTCAATCTCACCGGCTTGCTGTAACAAAGGATTAAGCGTATCGAGTGGAAGATGATTGTTTGCAAGAAAACAGTAAAGAACAATTGCAGATTGTATGCTATGTAAAGAATAGGACCGGGGTCCACAGTTCACTAGAGGTGTCTCTCCCATAAGATAAAAGCATGTTGGGTGAACAAATTACAGTCGGGCAATTGACAAATAGAGAAGGGCATAACAATGCATATACATGATATGATAAATATAGTGAGATTTAATTGGGCATTACGACAAAGTACATAGACCGCCATCCATGCATCTATGCCTAAAAAGTCCACCTTCAGGTTATCATCCGAACCCCATTCAGTATTAAGTTGCAAAGCAACAGACAATTGCATTAAGTATGGTGCGTAATGTAATCGACAACTACATCCTTAGACATAGAATCAATGTTTTATCCCTAGTGGCAACAACACATCACAACCTTAGAACTTTCTCACTGTCCCAGGTGTCAATGAAGGCATGAACCCACTATCGAGCATAAATACTCCCTCTTGGAGTTAAGAGTAAAAACTTGGCCAGAGCCTCTACTAATAACGGAGAGCATGCAAGATCATAAACAACACATAAACAATAGATTGATAATCACCATAACATAGTATTCTCTATCCATCGGATCCCGACAAACACAACATATAGTATTACAGATAGATGATCTTGATCATGTTAGGCAGCTCACAAGATCCAACAATGAAGCACAATTAGGAGAAGACGACCATCTAGCTACTGCTATGGACCCATAGTCCAGGGGTGAACTACTCACTCATCACTCCGGAGGCGATCATGGCGATGAAGAGTCCTCAGGAGATGAATCCCCTCTCCGGCAGGTGCGGAGGCGATCTCCTGAATCCCCGAGATGGGATTCGCGGGCGGCGTCTCTGGAAGGTTTTCCGTATCGTGGCTCTCGGTACGGGGGTTTCGCGATGGAGGCTTTAAGTAGGCGAAAGGGCAACGTGGGGGGCCACACGAGGGCCCCACACCACAGGTCGGCACGGCCAAGGCACAGGCCGCGCCGCCCTATGGCGTCGGCCCCTCGTGGCCCCACTTCGACTCCTCTTCGGTCTTGGAAGCTTCGTGCAAAAATAGGACCCTGGCGGTGATTTCGTCCAATTCCGAGAATATTTCCTTACTAGGATTTCTGAAACCAAAAACAGCAGAAAAACCGGCTCTTCGGCATCTTGTTAATAGGTTAGTTCCAGAAAATGCGTAAATACGACATATAATGTGCATAAAACATGTAGGTATCGATACGTCCAATTTGCATCACTATTTTGTATCATAATTTGCTTGTTATTCATTGATATATTTCATATTGGGACACAATACTTATGTTATTTCATCTATTTTGCATGTTTCATCATTATTGGAGGATCAAGCACCGGAGCCAGGATTCTGCTGGAAAAAGCACCGTCAGAACGCAATATTTCGGAAGATCAACTGTGGAAGGGAATTTCACGAAAATTCCTATTTTTCCAGATGACGGAGGGAGCCAGGGGGAGCAGAGAGGAGCCAAGGTGGGCCCAGACCCTAGGGTGGCGCGGCCCATGGCCTGGCCGCCACCATGTGGTGGGGGGCCCACGACCTCTTTCGCCTCCTTTCTTCGCGTACTCCTTCGTCCCGAAAACCTAAGCCACGAGAGAGGACCTCACGGAGGTTACAGCCGCCTGCGGGGCGGAGAACACCAGAGAGAAAAGAGCTCTCCGCGGGCAGGAATCCGCCGGGGAAATTCCCTCCCGGAGGGAAATCGACGCCATCGCCATCGTCATCGAGCGGGACATCATCATCATCATCATCATCTCCACCATCTACACCGCCATCACCACCGCTGCACCTCGTCATCGCTGTAACAATTCGGGTTAAATCTTGATTGTTTGATAGGGGAAACTCTCCCGGTGTTATTCTATACTTGTTGTAGATGCTATTGAGTGAAACCATTGAACCAAGGTTTATGTTCAGATTGTTATTCATCATCATATCACCTCTGATTGTATTCCATATGATGTCTCGTGAGTAGTTCGTTTAGTTCTTGAGGACATGGGTGAAGTCTAAATGCTAGTAGTGAACTATGGTTGAGTAATATTCAATGTTATGATATTTAAGTTGTGGTGTCATTCTTCTAGTGGTGTCGTGTGAACGTCGACTACACGACACTTCACCATTTATGGGCCTAGGGGAGTGCATCTTGTATTCGGTTGCTAATTGCGGGGTTGCCGGAGTGACAGAAACCTAAGCCCCCGTTAGTATATCGATGCAGGAGGGATCGCAGGATCTCAGAGTTTAAGGCTGTGGTTAGATTTATCTTAATTACTTTCTTGTAGTTGCGGATGCTTGCAAGGGGTATAATCACAAGTATGTATTAGTCCTAGGAAGGGCGGTGCATTAGCATAGGTTCACCCACACAACACTTATCAAAACAATGAAGATTATTAAGCCACATGAAGCGAAAGTATTAGACTAAAATCCCCATGTGTCCTCAGGAACGCTTGGTCATTATAAGTAAACAAACCGGCTTGTCCTTTGTGCTAAAAAGGATTGGGCCACTCGCTGCAATTATTTCTCTCGCATTTTACTTACTCGTACTTTATTCATCTGTTACATCAAAACCCCTTGAATACTTGTTTGTGAGCATTTACAGTGAATCCTTCATCGAAACTGCTGCCAACACCTTCTGCTCCTCGGTGGGATCGACATTCTTACTTATCGAAGATACTACGATACACCCCTATACTTGTGGGTCATCAAGACTATTTTCTGGCGCCGTTGCCGGGGAGTGAAGCGCTATTGGTAAGCGGAATTGGTAAGGAAATTTACTGTTTGTGCTGATTTTATTTCTGCCTGCTGCTATAAATCATTATGGAGAGATCTTCTCTTCAATTTCTATTTGGGAAATCTACTACTACTGCAACGGTAGTGGATGAAGCGCCAGGTGAGGAAGTAGTACCATATAAAATACCTATGAAAATTATTGAACGTGTTATGGATAACCGCTATGAAGGGGATGGAACTGTCCATCCTGGTGATCATTTACTGTTTTTGCATGAATTATGCGGGTTATTCAAATGTGCAGGTATTTCTATGAATGAAGTTAGGAAGAAACTATTCACTATATCGCTGTCTGGTAAAGCGGCGCACTGGTATAAATTGCTGAAGAATGGTGATTCTATTGATTGGGAGGACATTGTGCCTTTATTTTATTCCAAATTTTATCCTCCAAGTGAAATTCACAAAGATCGGAACCGCATATATAATTTCTGGCCTCATGATGGAGAGAGTATTGCCCAAGCTTGGGGGAGATTGAAGTCTTTAATGCTCAAATGCCCCATTCATGAGCTTCCTGGTAATGTTATTATTGATAATTTCTATGCAAGACTTTCTTTTCAAGACAAGACCTTGCTGGATACTTCTTGTTCTGGATCATTTACACGCAAGAATGAAGAGTTTAAAAGAGACCTTCTTGATCGGATCCAAGAAAATACTGAAGGATGGGAGAACGACAAAGATAGAGAATCGGTGCTATTCCTTATGAGCTTTACACGGAGATTATGCACGAAATTGGTTCTTGTGAACTTGAAGATATTGATGTGGTTATTCATCTGGCTAATAGAGAAACTATTTCTCCAATTGGTATTGTTCGAGATGTGGAAGTTCTATGTGGTAAGATTAAATATCCTGCTGACTTTTTGGTACTTGGTTCTGCTGCTAGTGATCATTGTCCTATCATTTTTGGTAGACCTTTTCTAAATACTTGTGGAGCTATTATAGATTGTAAGAAAGAGAAAATTTTGACTAGATTTGCTGGTGAACCTTATGAATTTAACTTTTCTAAATTTACCAAAACTCCTTATAAAGCTGACTTGCCTAGTAATGATTTTAAAATGGAGCAGTGTGCATCTATTGTTCTTGTTCCTAATAATCCTTTGCAGCAACATTTGGAGAATAGTGAAAGTGAAGCTTTTAGGAAAGAAAGAGATGAGCTTGAGGAAATTTTTCTTCGTCAACCTATTCTCAAGCATGATTTACCGGTGGAAGATTTGGGTACAACACCGCCAAAGGAAGATCCTGTTTTTGATTTAAAGCCTTTACCTGATAATCTTAAATATGCTCATATTGATGATAAGAAAATATATCCTGTTATTATTAGTTCTAAGCTTTCAGAGATTGAGGAAGAAAGGTTATTGGAAATATTGAAGAAACACCGAGGAGCTATTGGCTATACTCTTGATGATTTGAAAGGGATTTCTCCTTCTATTTGCCAACATGCTATTAATATGGAAGAAGATGCAAAGCCCGTTGTTGAACATCAACGTCGTCTAATTCCGAAGATGAAAGAAGTGGTAAGGAACGAGGTATTAAAACTTCTTGAAGCTGGTATTATATATCCTATTGCTGATAGTAGATGGGTTAGTCCTGTGCATTGTGTTCCTAAGAAAGGAGGAATGACTGTTGTGCCTAATGATAATGATGAGCTTATTCCTCAAAGAATAGTTGTAGGTTATAGAATGTGCATTGATTTTTGAAAAGTTAATAAAGTTACTAAGAAAGATCATTACCCTTTACCCTTTATTGATCAAATGCTAGAAAGGTTATCTAAAAATACTCATTTTTGCTTTCTTGATGGTTATTCTGGGTTTTCACAAATTGCTGTTAAAGCTAAAGATCAAGAGAAAACCACGTTTACTTGTCCTTATGGAACTTATGCTTATAGGCGTATGCCTTTTGGTTTATGTAATGCTCCTGCTACTTTTCAAAGATGCATGTCTGCTATTTTTCATGGTTTTTGCGAAAGTATTGTAGAGGTGTTCATGGATGATTTTTCTGTCTATGGGATTCGTCCCCGACGTATCCATAATTTCTGTCGTTCCATGCTTGTTTTATGACAATACTTACATGTTTTGCTTGCACTTTATAATGTTTTTATGCGTTTTCGAACTAACCTATTAACAAGATGCCACAGTGCCGGTTCTGTTTTTGCTGTTTTTGGTTCCGGAAAGGCTGTTCGGGCAATATTCTCGGAATTGGACGAAATCAACGCCAAAGATCTTATTTTCCGGAAGCATCCAGAACACCGAAGAAGAGTCGGAGGAGAGCCGGGGGCCACCGGGAGGGTGGGCCGCGCGGGCTAGCCCCAGGCCGCGCCCCCTATGAGGAGGCCACCCTTCGACCCTCCCGCGCCGCCTCTTCGCCTATTTAACCCCTTTCGACCTAAAAACACCGTACCACTTGACGAAACTCCAGAAAGACTCCGGGCGCCGCCACCATCGCGAAACTCCAATTCGGGGGACGAAGTCTCTGTCCGGCACCCTGCCGGGACGGGGAAGTGCCCCGGAAGCCATCTCCATCAACGCCACCGCCTCCATCATGCTCCGTGAGTAGTTCCCCCATGGACTACGGGTTCTAGCTGTAGCTAGTTGGTATTCTCTCCCCATGTACTTCAATACAATGATCTCATGAGCTGCCTTACATGATTGAGATCCATCTGATGTAATCGGTGTTGTGTTTGTTGGGATCCGATGGATGATACATTATGATTAGTCTATCTATAAAGTTTGTGAAGTTATTGTTGCTGCAATCTTGTTGTGTTTAATGCTTGTCACTAGGGCCCGAGTGGCATGATCTTAGATTTGAGCTCTATAATTATTGCTTAGATTGTATCTACAAGTTGTATGCACATGTCACTGTCCGGAACCAAAGGCCGTGAGAAATCGGGACAACCGGAGGGGATGGCGGTGATGTGAGGGACACATGTTTTCACGGAGTGTTAATGCTTTGCTCCGGTGCTCTATTAAAAGGAGTACCTTAATATCCAGTAGATTCCCTTGAGGCCCGGCTGCCACCGGCTGGTAGGACAATAGATGTTGTGCAAGTTTCTCATTGCGAGCACGTACGACTAAATATGGAAAACATGCCTACATGATTAATGAATTGATGTTCTTTCTTAATGCCTTATCAATCCTATCAATTGCCCAACTGTAATTTGTTCACCCGACACTTGTTATTGGAGAGTTACCACTAGTGTAGATAGCTTGGAACCCCGGTCCATCTCGCATCATCATATACTCGTTCTACATGTCATTGGAAGTAGTATCAACTATTTTCTGGTGCCATTGCTCTCATATTACTACTACTGCTGCTGTGTTACTGTTACTATTGCTCTCATATCACTGCTACTTTCACATCACCCCTGTTGCTAGTGCTTTTCCAGGTGCAGCTGAATTGACAACTCAGTTGTTAAGGCTTATAAGTATTCTTTACCTCCCCTTGTGTCGAATCAATAAATTTGGGTTTTACTTCCCTCGAAGACTGTTGCGATCCCCTATACTTGTGGGTCATCAAGACTATTTTCTGGCGCCGTTGCCGGGAGGCATAGCTCTACTCATAAGTTCACCTGGGGAGTACACTCTACCTCTCTCTCTGCTTTTATTTTATTTTGTCTTGCTAGTTTACTTTTGTCTAGTTTATTTGTGCTTAGTTTATTTCTGTCTAGTATTATTTTGTCTAGTTTACTTTTGCTTAGTTTCTTTTTGTCTTGTTTTACTTTTCCTATATACCCAAAAATCCATAAAAATTTGAAAAACCTAAAAATTAAAAACTGCTGTTATGGGAGAACCAATAACCTACTTGGAGCTTATAGAATGTTATAATAATTATAGAGAATCAAGAACTGGTAAAATAATGAGTGCTATGATAGAAAAATTGAATACAATTGCTGAAATCTTGCTTGAACGCCATAATATAAACTGTTGCTCTCAACAGGATACTAAACATCTTAAATTTCAATGTGGCTTTAGTGAGGAATTTTTAATTAAGAACTATAATCGGAATTGCTATATTCATTATGGGTTCGAAGAGGTAGAACAATTTGTCTTATTTATGGGAGCCTCCGAGATAGAATCCTTCATGGTTGAGAATTATGAAACTTGTGTTGTTTGTAAGGGCCTTAAAGATTATGTCTCTACTATCCTTAATTCTTGCATAGAATGCTACAGTAGGAATCCTTATATCCTTGATTATAAAGAGAGACACATTAATGCACAAGAATGCACTCACAATTTGCAGGAACCGGTGGAAGAAGAAATTGATGAACCTGAAAGCTCATTGGATGAAAAAGAGGAGGAAATTGATGAACTTGAAAGCTCATTGGATGAAAAAGAAGAAGAGAGCGACGAAAAAAGGAGGAAGAATGGATTAGCTACCCATGCCAACCTTCTAATGAGAGTAACTCTTCATCTCTTACACTATTTGATTGTCCTCCATGCTTACCGAAAGAGGTTGAATGTTATGTTCCTGTGGATTCTCTTGAAATATTTCCTATAAGTAAAACTTGTGAGAATAATTATGCTGCTGTTATATATGATAATCCATGCTACTTTGATAAATCTTATGATAATGCTTTGTTTGTGCCTGATGTCGAAATGCATGGTACTAAAGAATTTTGCTTGGCAAATGTTTATGATAAAGCTCTAGATGATGGTCCTATGTTACTTGATAATATTAATTGTACTAATAATGAAAATGGGATTGGAGAGTTCTTGACTTATTCTATGAGTCCCATATCTATTGAGATTGATCACCTACCTTGTTATATTATTAATAAAAGTAAGTTTGAAAGTTTTAATTCCACTATTCTTGAACTTGATAAAAATTATGTGTTTGGAAATCATGAAAAGTATGCTGCATGTGATAGTTATATTGTTGAGTTTGTTCATGAAGCTACTGAAAATTATTATGAGAGAGGAAAATATGGTAGTAGAAATTTTCATGGTACTAATACACCTCTCTATGTGCTGAAATTTTTGAAGCTACACTTGTTCTATCTTCCTTTGCTTGTTACTTTGCTCTTCATGAACTTGTTTATTTACAAGATTCCTTTTCATAGGAAGCATGTTAGGCTTAAATGTGTTTTGAATTTGCTTTTTGATGCTCTCTTTTGCTTCAAATACTATTTCTTGCGAGTGCATCATTTAAAACTGCTGAGCCCATCTTAATGGCTATAAAGAAAAGAACTTCTTGGGAGATAACCCATGTGTTATTTTGCTACAGTAATTTGTTTTATATTTGTGTCTTGGAAGTTGTTTACTACTGTAGCAACCTCTCCTTATCTTAGTTTTGTGTTTTGTTGTGCCAAGTGAAGCCTCTAATCGAAGGTTGATACTAGATTTGGATTCCTGCGCAGAAACAGATTTCTATCTGTCACGAATCTGGGCAAATTTCTCTGTAGGAAACTCAGAAAAATCTGTCAATTTACGTGCGTGATCCTCAGATATGTACGCAACTTTCATTAGTTTTGAGTTTTCTGATTTGAGCAACGGAAGTACCCCGTAAAAATTCGTGTTTACTGGCTGTTCTGTTTTGGCAGATTCTGTCTCTGTTTTTTGCATTGTCTCTTGTGGACTTTATGTGAGGCTTTCTAGACGTGGAGAGCTGTAGCTAATGTTTTATTGAGTTCTTGCAATGTGCCACTACAGGACCAAGGTGGATTCAAATTTTTTGAGTACTAACCCCTCTAATGAAGTTTATGAGAAGTTTGGTGTGAAGGAAGTTTTCAAGGGTCAAGAGAGGAGGATGATATATGATCAAGAAGAGTGAAAAGTCTAAGCTTGGGGATGCCCCCGTGGTTCATCCCTGCATATTTCAAGGAGACTCAATCTAAGCTTGGGGATGCCCAAGGCATCCCCTTCTTCATCAACTTATCAGGTTCCTCCCCTGAAACTATATTTTTATTCGGTCACATCTTATGTGCTTTACTTGGAGCGTCTGTGTGTTTTTATTTTTGTTTGTGTTTGAATAAATTCAGATCCTAGCAATCCTTGTTTGGGAGAGAGACACGCTCCGCTTTTTCATATGAACACTTGTTCTTCGTTTTACTTTTAATGTTCAATGAATAAAAGTTGGAAGCTACAATATTTATCTTTATTTGGTTGGGAAAAGAAAATGCCTCATATGTCTTGGATAATTTGATACTTGGCAATTGTTTTGAGCTCTCAAGTAGATCATAAGTTTTTGCATGTAGTTTAAACCTATTAGTGGAGAACTACCGTAAAGCTTGTTAAAATTGGTTTGCATAATTGATCTCTCTTAAGGTCTAGATATTTTCTGGTAAAAGTGTTTGAGCAACAAGGAAGACAATGTAGAGTATTATAATGCTTGCTATATGTTCTTATGTAAGTTTTGCTGTACCGGTTCATACTTGTGTTTGCTTCAAATAACCTTGCTAGCCTAAACCTTGTACTGAGAGGGAATACTTCTCGTGCATCCAAAAACCTTGAGCCAAAACCTATGCCATTTGTGTCCACCATACCTACCTACTATGTGGTATTTCCTGCCATTCCAAAGTAAATTGCTTGAGTGCTACCTTTAAATAATTCAAAATGCTTCTCAATTTGTGTTAATGTTTCATAGCTCATGAGGAAGTATGTGGTGTTTAGCTTTCAACCTTGTCATTTACTTTTGACGGACTCTCATATGGACTAGTGGCACATCCGCTTATCCAATAATTTTGCAAAAAGAGCTGGCAATGGGGTTCCCAGCCCCAATTAATTAACTTTCATTAATAATTCTCTTCACATGTTTTGCTCGATTCATCAGTAAGCAACTTAATTTTGCAAATAGACACTCCTCCATGGTATGTGAATGTTGGAAGGCACCCGAGGATTCGGTTAGCCATGGCTTGTGTAAGCAAAAGGTTGGGAGGAGTGTCATCCATAAATAAAGAAAAACTAAACTAAAGTACATGTGTAAACAAAAGAGAAGAGGGATGATCTACCTTGCTGGTAGAGATAACGTCCTTCATGGGAGCCGCTCTTGTGAGTCCGGTTGATGAGGTAGTTAGTGTACCCACTACCATTCATTGACAACAACAAACACCTCTCAAAATTTTACTTTTATGCTCTCTTTATGTTTTCAAAACCAAAGCTCTAGCACAAATATAGCAATCGATGCTTCCCTCGTAGAAGGGCCATTCTTTTACTTTTATGTTGAGTCAGTTACCTAATTCCTTCCACCTTAGAAGCAAACACTTGTGTCAACTGTGCATTGATTCTTACATACTTGCATATTTGCATTCATCATATTACTCTATGTTGACAATATCCATGAGATATACATGTTGAAAGTTGAAAGCAACCGCTGAAACTTATATCCTCCTTTGTGTTGCTTCGATGCCTTTACTATGAACTTATTGCTTTATGAGTTAACTCTTGTGCAAGACTTTTGATGCTTGTCTTGAAAGTACTTTCCATGAAAAGTTTTGCTATATGTTATCTATTTGTTAGCAACTATAGATCATTGCCTTGAGTCACTTCATTCATTTCATATGCTTTGTAATAGTATGATCAAGGTTATGTAAGTAGCATGTCACTACAGAAATTATTCTTTTTATCGTTTTACCTGCTCGGGACGAGCAGGAACTAAGCTTGGGGATGCTGATACGTCCCCGACGTATCCATAATTTCTGTCGTTCCATGCTTGTTTTATGACAATACTTACATGTTTTGCTTGCACTTTATAATGTTTTTATGCGTTTTCCGGAACTAACCTATTAACAAGATGCCACAGTGCCAGTTCCTGTTTTCTGCTGTTTTTGGTTCCAGAAAGGCTGTTCGGGCAATATTCTCGGAATTGGACGAAATCAACGCCAAAGATCTTATTTTTCCCGGAAGCATCCAGAACACCGAAGAAGAGTCGGAGGAGAGCCAGGGGGCCACCAGGAGGGTGGGCCGCGCGGGCTAGCCGCGCCCCCTATGAGGAGGCCACCCTGTCAGCCCTCGCGCCGCCTCTTCGCCTATTTAACCCCTTTCGACCTAAAAACACCGTACCACTTGACGAAACTCCAGAAAGACTCCGGGGCGCCGCCACCATCGCGAAACTCCAATTCGGGGGACAGAAGTCTCTGTCCCGGCACCTGCCGGGACGGGGAAGTGCCCGGAAGCCATCTCCATCAACGCCACCGCCTCCATCATGCTCCGTGAGTAGTTCCCCCATGGACTACGGGTTCTAGCTGTAGCTAGTTGGTATTCTCTCCCCCATGTACTTCAATACAATGATCTCATGAGCTGCCTTACATGATTGAGATCCATCTGATGTAATCGGTGTTGTGTTTGTTGGGATCCGATGGATGATACATTATGATTAGTCTATCTATAAAGTTTGTGAAGTTATTGTTGCTGCAATCTTGTTGTGTTTAATGCTTGTCACTAGGGCCCGAGTGGCATGATCTTAGATTTGAGCTCTATAATTATTGCTTAGATTGTATCTACAAGTTGTATGCACATGTCACTGTCCGGAACCAAAGGCCCCGAAGTGACAGAAATCGGGACAACCGGAGGGGATGGCGGTGATGTGAGGGACACATGTTTTCACGGAGTGTTAATGCTTTGCTCCGGTGCTCTATTAAAAGGAGTACCTTAATATCCAGTAGATTCCCTTGAGGCCCGGCTGCCACCGGCTGGTAGGACAATAGATGTTGTGCAAGTTTCTCATTGCGAGCACGTACGACTAAATATGGAAAACATGCCTACATGATTAATGAATTGATGTTCTTTCTTAATGCCTTATCAATCCTATCAATTGCCCAACTGTAATTTGTTCACCCGACACTTGTTATTGGAGAGTTACCACTAGTGTAGATAGCTTGGAACCCGGTCCATCTCGCATCATCATATACTCGTTCTACATGTCATTGGAAGTAGTATCAACTATTTTCTGGTGCCATTGCTCTCATATTACTACTACTGCTGCTGTGTGTTACTGTTACTATTGCTCTCATATCACTGCTACTTTCACATCACCCCTGTTGCTAGTGCTTTTCCAGGTGCAGCTGAATTGACAACTCAGTTGTTAAGGCTTATAAGTATTCTTTACCTCCCCTTGTGTCGAATCAATAAATTTGGGTTTTACTTCCCTCGAAGACTGTTGCGATCCCCTATACTTGTGGGTCATCACTATGGGAATTCTTTTGATAATTGCTTGTGAAACCTCGATAAAGTTTTGCAGAGATGTGAAGAAACTAACCTTGTTCTTAATTGGGAGAAATGCCACTTTATGGTTAATGAAGGAATTGTATTGGGACATAAAATTTCCGAGAGAGGTATTGAAGTTGATAGAGCTAAAGTTGAAGCAATTGAGAAGATGCCCTATCCGAGGGATGTTAAAGGTATTCGTAGTGTTCTTGGTCATGCTGGGTTTTATAGGAGATTTATTAAAGATTTCTCTAAAATTTCAAAGCCTCTTACTAATCTTCTTCAAAAAGATGTACCTTTTGTTTTTGATGATGATTGTAAGGAAGCTTTTGAAACTCTAAAGAAAGCCTTAACAACTGCTCCTGTAGTTGAACCTCCTGATTGGAATTTGCCTTTTGAAATTATGTGTGATGCTAGTGATTTTGCTGTAGGCGCTGTTCTTGGACAGCGGGTAGATAAAAAATTAAATGTTATTCATTATGCTAGTAAGACTCTTGATGCTGCTCAAAGAAATTATGCTACAACTGAAAAGGAATTGTTAGTTGTAGTCTTTGCTTGTGATAAGTTTAGACCCTATATTGTTGATTCGAAAGTTACAATTCATACTGATCATGCTGCAATTAGATACCTTATGACAAAGAAAGATGCTAAGCCAAGGCTTATTAGATGGGTACTTCTTTTGCAAGAATTTGATTTACATATTATAGATAGGAAAGGTGCTGATAATCCTGTTGCTGATAATTTGTCTAGATTGGAAAATATTGCTTATGATCCTGTTCCTGTTAATGATAGTTTTCCAAATGAACAATTGGCTGTAATAAAGGTGAGCTCGCGAGAGAGCCCTTGGTATGCTTATTATGCTAACTTTATTGTTTCGAAGTATTTGCCTCCAACCTTTTCAGCTCAGCAAAGGAGGAAATTCTTTTATGACTTGAGGCATTATTTTTGGGATGACCCACACTTATATAAAGAAGGAGTAGATGGTATTATGCGAAGATGTGTTCCTGAATATGAACAACAGGAGATATTGAATAAATGTCATGGTAGTGTTTATGGAGGACATCACGCTGGAGATAGAACCGCGCAAAAGGTTCTACAATCAGGTTTTTATTGGCCAACACTCTTCAAAGATGCAAGGAAATTTATTTTATCTTGTGATGAATGTCAAAGAGTTGGTAATATCTCCAGACGCAATGAAATGCCTATGAATTATACTCTTGTTATTGAACCATTCGATTGTTGGGGATTCGACTTCATGGGTCCTTTCCCTTCTTCAGACGGTAACACTCATATACTTGTCGCTGTTGATTATGTTACTAAATGGGTAGAAGCTATACCTACAAAAAGTGCTGATGGTGAGACCTCTATAAAAATGCTTGTAGATGTTATATTTCCTAGATTTGGAGTACCTAGATATATTATGACTGATGGAGGTTCTCATTTTATTCATGGAGGTTTTAGAAAAACTCTTGCTAAGTATGGTATTAATCATAGAATTGCTTCTGCTTATCACCCTCAAACTAGTGGTCAAGTAGAATTATCAAATAGAGAGATTAAAGCTATCTTGGGAAAGACTGTTAATAAATCTAGAAAGAATTGGGCTAGCAAATTGAAAGAAGCACTATGGGCTTATAGAACTGCTTATAAAAATCCTATGGGAATGTCACCTTATAAAATGGTTTATGGAAAAGCTTGTCATTTACCTTTAGAACTAGAGCACAAAGCTTATTGGGCTGTTAGAGAACTAAATAAAGATCCTAAATTAGCCGGTAATAAGAGGTTGTTGCAATTAAGTTCTCTAGATGAATGGAGAAGTGAAGCTTATGAAAATGCTAAACTCTTTAAAGAAAAAGTTAAGAAGTGGCATGATAGAAGGATCATTAAAAGAGAATTTAATGTTGGAGATCAAGTTCTATTGTATCGGTCTCGTCTCAGATTCTTTGCAGGGAAATTACTCTCGAAGTGGGAAGGACCATATGTTGTTGAGGAGGTGTATCGTTCAGGAGCAATTAAAATTAGCTCTCTCCAAGGCAATGCCACACAAGTGGTGAATGGACAAAGACTCAAGCATTATATCTCGGGTGATTCTTATAATGTTGATGTTGATATTATTCAAGTGGAAACACCGGAGGCTTTCATCAAAGGACAAATTGACAGTCCGCCAGAACTGGACTTTGAATAGGTAACAGTACAGGTAATAAAAGTCCGCGTTTACCTTTCCGAACATTATTTCTGCTGTTTTTAGAAAATATGAAAAATTACGGAATCGAAACGGAGTGGAAAAGACGCGCGAGGGCCCGTCACCACACGGCGCGGGCCCCACCCTGGCCGCGCCGACCTATGGTGACGGCACCTCGGCGTCCCGTTTCCACTCGTTTTCGGCCTGGAACCTTCCTTTTGTCGTAAAAATATTTGCTATATAATCCCCCGGACCCCTGGAGGTCCGTAATATCGTTTTCTCGTCGTGTTTTGTTTCGAGCTGTTTTCTGCCAGATTTGTTTTGATCTAGAAGCACCATGGCCTCCAACAACAAGGACAAGGAACCTTTGAAGGAAAATATTCAAGACCCGGAGCTGAAGAAAGAAGACGCAAGAGAGGATGAGGAAGAAGTGGAGGAAGCTCCGCAGGAACACCAGCAAGCCACCGTTGCAAGTATTGGCGTGATATCAAATCCATCCAACATCAAGAGGAGTGCACGAATCGCTACCGGAGGAGCGGTTCCACGTCATTACTTGGCTCCAAGGACATCTTCTCCGAGCCATTACAACCCTTACCGCAATCTAATCTATGATCGTCAAACTGAAAGGACCCCCAAGGTAGTGTTGCCAAGTAATTGGGATATAGATCGTTCTGACATTGCAGGAGAGATGAAATCTGAAGCTGAAGGATGGGGAAACAATTCTAAGAGTTGGGATTCACCACCGGACATGATTATGAGCCGCGTTGAGCACAACTCGGAGATGATTCGCAACCTCACCTATGAGATTGAAGATTTAAAGGAGCTGGTTAAGAAGCTTGTCGAGAGGAATCCATCACCACCATCACCGAAGGAGTAATTCATCATCGGTATTGGCATCCCCTTGGTTTGTTCCAAGCTTGGGGGAGTGCCGCGGTATCACATCATCACTACCTTTATCTTTTACTATCAAGTAGTGTCATATCATGAGTAGGGAAAGTTATTATATGGAATAGTATGCAATGTGGAAGTATCTCTCTTAGTTAGTTATCTATGTATCCGTTGGTGTGAGTTATCGTTATGGAATATTAATGAGAAGTCTTATCATTTACTTTTTGCACACCTTATTTTAGTTTGCAATCTCCATTATATGATTACTCTTGACATGAGTATTGATATCACTTTGGGAGCATCAAGTAAATCTATTTGGTTTTGGCAAACTTAGCATTGGTCAATAGCAACAACATCCTGATGTTTAATAAAAGAGAGAAATACACTTAGATACATTACTCTATTATCTCTATGCTTAGTATTCTAAAGTTAAAATTGCTTGTGCTTATGAGAAAGATGCATGATTGTTTCTATCATATGTATATTTGTTTGTTTCCCTCAACCTTTATGCTTGCTATCAAACCTTGCTAGCCAAAGACCTGTATCGAGAGGGAATGCTTCTCATACATCCATAACCTTAGACCAAACCTATGCCATTTGTGTCCACCATACCTACCTACTACATGGTATTTTCTGCCATTCCAAGTAAATACTTCATGTGCTACCTTTAAATTATTCAAACTACTACTCCTTATTTGTGTCAATGTTCTATAGCTCATGAGGAAGTATGTGGTGTTTTATCTTTCAATCTTGTTGGGCGGACTTTCACCAATGGACTAGCGGCACATCCGCTTATCCAATAATTTTGCAATAAGAGCTGGCAACGGGGTTCCCAGCCCCAATTAATAACTTTCATTAATAATTCTCTTCACATGTTTTGCTCTGATTTATCAGTAAGCAACTTAATTTTGCAATAGACACTCCTCCATGGTATGTGAATGTTGGAAGGCACCCGAGGATTCGGTTAGCCATGGATTGAGAAAGCCAAGGTTGGGGGGAGTGTCATCCTTAATAAAACTAAAATACATGTGTAAACAAAAGAGAAGGGGGATGATCTACCTTGCTGGTAGAGATGCCGTCCCTCATGGGAGCCGCTCTTGAAAGGTTCGTTTGGCAAGGGGGTTAGAGTGCCCGCTACCATTCGTTGACAACAACAAACACCGCTCAAAACCTTACTTTTATGCTCTTTATATGATTTCAAAACTTGAAAAGCTCTAGCACATGATTTAATCCCTGCTTCCCTCTGCGAAGGGCCTATCTTTTACTTTTATGTTGAGTCAGTAAACCTATTTCCCTCTATCTCAAGCAAGCAATTGAGTTGTTGTGAACCAATCATTTATGCTATGATTCAGTTAATCATGTCTTTTATACTTTCTTGTTTAGTACCAATTTTATCTGAATGAATATGACTTTGAAGTTATCAATGATTATGAAGAGATTGTCATGCTTAAATATGAAGGCTCAGCTATAAAATCTAATATGAAAGCTTTGCTTAGAAGTGCAATCCGTTAGCAGTTCTCTGACCAAGAACGAAGTTTGCCATGACCAACTATGATTGCTTATGCACCTTTACTTGTGATTTCTCTTTACCCATTTCAAGATGAGTTATATGAGGAAGTTGTTTACTAAAATGTCTTGTGTGAATGAATATGATGCTTCTTGTCCGTATTTTATTTATCGACTTTTCACTCTATAAACATGTGGTCTTGTTTATCGAGCTCAGTTTCGCTTGGGGACAAGCGAGGTCTAAGCTTGGGGGAGTTGATACGTCCAATTTGCATCACTATTTTGTATCATAATTTGCTGTTATTCATTGATATATTTCATATTGGGACACAATACTTATGTTATTTCATCTATTTTGCATGTTTCATCATTATTGGAGGATCAAGCACCGGAGCCAGGATTCTGCTGGAAAAAGCACCGTCAGAACGCAATATTTCGGAAGATCAACTGTGGAAGGGAATTTCACGAAAATTCCTATTTTTCCAGATGACGGAGGGAGCCAGAAGGGGGAGCAGAGAGGAGCCAAGGTGGGCCCAGACCCTAGGGTGGCGCGGCCCATGGCCTGGCCGCGCCACCATGTGGTCTGGGGCCACGACCTCTTTCGCCTCCTTTTCTTCGCGTACTCCTTCGTCCGAAAACCTAAGCCACGGAGAGGACCTCACGAAGGGTTACAGCCGCCTCTGCGGGGCGGAGAACACCAGAGAGAAAAGAGCTCTCCGGCGGGCAGGAATCCGCCGGGGAAATTCCCTCCCGGAGGGGGAAATCGACGCCATCGCCATCGTCATCGAGCGGGACATCATCTCCATCATCATCATCATCATCATCTCCACCATCTACACCGCCATCACCACCGCTGCACCTCGTCATCGCTGTAACAATTCGGGTTAAATCTTGATTGTTTGATAGGGGAAACTCTCCCGGTGTTATTCTATACTTGTTGTAGATGCTATTGAGTGAAACCATTGAACCAAGGTTTATGTTCAGATTGTTATTCATCATCATATCACCTCTGATTGTATTCCATATGATGTCTCGTGAGTAGTTCGTTTAGTTCTTGAGGACATGGGTGAAGTCTAAATGCTAGTAGTGAACTATGGTTGAGTAATATTCAATGTTATGATATTTAAGTTGTGGTGTCATTCTTCTAGTGGTGTCGTGTGAACGTCGACTACACGACACTTCACCATTTATGGGCCTAGGGGAGTGCATCTTGTATTCGGTTGCTAATTGCGGGGTTGCCGGAGTGACAGAAACCTAAGCCCCCGTTAGTATATCGATGCAGGAGGGATCGCAGGATCTCAGAGTTTAAGGCTGTGGTTAGATTTATCTTAATTACTTTCTTGTAGTTGCGGATGCTTGCAAGGGGTATAATCACAAGTATGTATTAGTCCTAGGAAGGGCGGTGCATTAGCATAGGTTCACCCACACAACACTTATCAAAACAATGAAGATTATTAAGCCACATGAAGCGAAAGTACTAGACTAAAATCCCCGTGTGTCCTCAGGAACGCTTGGTCATTATAAGTAAACAAACCGGCTTGTCCTTTGTGCTAAAAAGGATTGGGCCACTCGCTGCAATTATTTCTCTCGTATTTTACTTACTCGTACTTTATTCATCTGTTACATCAAAACCCCTTGAATACTTGTTTGTGAGCATTTACAGTGAATCCTTCATCGAAACTGCTGCCAACACCTTCTGCTCCTCGTTGGGATCGACATTCTTACTTATCGAAGATACTACAATACACCCCCTATACATCAGTATCATCAATAAAGTAGCATGGAACATAAGAAATTATCGATACGTTGGAGACGTATCAGCATCCCAAAGCTTAGTTCTGCTCGTCCCGAGCAGGTAAAACGATAACAAAGATAATTTCTGAAGTGACATGCCATCATAATCTTGATCATACTATTTGTAAACATATGTAATGAATGCAGCGATCAAAACAAAAGTAATGACATGAGTAAACAAGTGAATCATATAGCAAAGACTTTTCATGAATAGTACTTCAAGACAAGCATCAATAAGTCTTGCATAAGAGTTAACTCATAAAGCAATAAATCAAAGTAAAGGTATTGAAGCAACACAAAGGAAGATTAAGTTTCAGCGGTTGCTTTCAACTTATAACATGTATATCTCATGGATATTGTCAACATAAAGTAATATAACAAGTGCAATATGCAAGTATGTAGGAATCAATGCACAGTTCACACAAGTGTTTGCTTCTTAAGGTGGAGGGAGATAGGTAAACTGACTCAACAATAAAAGTAAAAGAATGGTCCTTCAAAGAGGAAAGCATCGATTGCTGTATTTGTGCTAGAGCTTTTATTTTGAAAACATGAAACAATTTTGTCAACGGTAGTAATAAAGCATATGAGTTATGTAAATTATATCTTACAAGTTGCAAGCCTCATGCATAGTATACTAATAGTGCCCGCACCTTGTCCTACTTAGCTTGGACTACCGGATCTTTGCATGCCATGTTTCAACCAAGTGTCACAAAGGGGTACCTCCATGCCGCCTGTACAAAGGTCTAAGGAGAATGCTCGCATTTTGGATTTCTCACTTTTGATTATTCTCAACTTAGACATCCATACCGGGACAACATGGACAACAGATAATGGACTCCTCTTAAATGCATAAGCATGTAGCAACAATTATTATTCTCATATGAGATTGAGGATATATGTCCAAACTGAAACTTCCACCATGATTCATGGCTTTAGTTAGCGGCCCAATGTTCTTCTCTAACAATTTGCATGCTCCAATCATTAAGGTGATAGATCCTTCAGACAAGACGGACATGCATAGCAACTCACATGATATTCAACAATAGTTGATGGCGTTCCCCAGAAGCATGGTTATCGCACAACAAGCAACTTAATAAAAGATAAAGTGCATAAGTACATATTCAATACTACGATAGTTTTTAAGGCTATTTTGTCCCATGAGCTATATATTGCAAAGGTGAATGATGGAATTTTAAAGGTAGCACTCAAGCAATTTACTTTGGAATGGCGGAGAAATACCATGTAGTAGGTAGGTATGGTGGACACAAATGGCATAGTGGTTGGCTCAAGGATTTTGGATGCATGAGAAGTATTCCCTCTCGATACAAGGTTTAGGCTAGCAAGGTTATTTGAAGCAAACTCAAGGATGAACCGGTGCAGCAAAACTCACATAAAAGACATATTGTAAACATTATAAGACTCTACACCGTCTTCCTTGTTGTTCAAAACTCAATACTAGATATTATCTAGACCTTAGAGAGACCAAATATGCAAATCAAATTTTAGCAAGCTCTATGTATTTCTTCATTAATGGGTGCAAAGTATATGATGCAAGAGCTTAAACATGAGCACAACAATTGCCAAGTATCACATTATCCAAGATATTTTAGAATTACTACATGTAGCATTTTCCAATTCCAACCATATAACAATTTAACGAAGAAGAAACTTCGCCTTGAACATTATGAGTAAAGCCTAAGGACATATTTGTCCATATGAAACAGCGGAGCGTGTCTCTCTCCCACAAAGTGAATGCTAGGATCCATTTTATTCAAACAAAAACAAAAACAAAAACAAACCGACGCTCCAAGTAAAGAACACAAGATGTGATTGAATAAAAATATAGTTTCAGGGGAGGAACCTGATGATGTTGTCGATGAAGAAGGGATGCCTTGGGCATCCCCAAGCTTAGACTTGATTCTTCTTAAAATATGCAGGGGTGAACCACGGGGCATCCCCAAGCTTAGAGCTTTCACTCCTCTTGATCATAGTATATCATACTCCTCTCTTGACCCTTGAAAACTTCCTTCACACCAAACTTCAAGCAAACTCATTAGAGGGTTAGTGCACAATTAATAATTCACATATTCAGAGGTGACACAAACATTCTTTACACTTCTGGACATTGCATAAAGCTACTGGACATTAATGGATCAAAGAAATGAATCCAACATAGCAAAAGAGGCAATGCGAAATAAAAGGCAGAATCTGTCAAAAACAGAACAGTCTGTAAAGACGAATTTTAAGATGGCACCAGACTTGCTCAAATGGAAAAACTCAAAACTAATGAAAGTTGCGTACATATCTGAGGATCACGCTCGTAAATTGGCAGATTTTTCGAATTTTCTACAGATACCTGTGCTCAGATTCGTGACAGACAGCAATGCTGTTTCTGCGCAGCGATCCCAAATATAACATCAACTTTGACATAGAAACTTTACTTGGCACAAAAACATGATAAGGAGAGGTTGCTACAGTAGTAAACAACTTCCAAGACTCAAATATAAAACAAAGTACTGTAGTAAAAACATGGGTTGTCTCCCATAAGCGCTTTTCTTTAACGCCTTTCAGCTAGGCGCAGAAAGTGCAAATCAAGTATTATCGAGAGTAGAAGCATCAACATTATTATTTTTCATGCAAACACAACTTGTTGCAGAGGGTACTTTAGGTGCTCCATTATCTAAATTCTCTATGGTGGTGCTAGGGGTTTTAGAAATTTTAGGCCTATAATAATTCTTTTGTTTAGGCACTTTAGAGGCGTACATGAATTTTTGCTCTTTACCCACATAAGCTTTCTCATTATACTTGAGAGAAGAAAAGGTTGAACCCAAGGTTCCCATAGCTTTTTCAAGTTCATCAATCCTATTGGTTTGATTATCATGGACAACACAAGTTCCTAGGACACTAATTCTTTCATCAATTCCTCCTAAGGATTTATCAAGTTCATAAGTTTTATCAAATAACATTTCCAATTTAGTTTCAACACTTGAAAAAATTTTCTCTATGGTTTCCAATTTTTTCATAACATCTTCAAGAGAGATTTCAATTTTAACTTCATTAACAGGTGGTATTCCAACTAGACTCTCAATGATGCAACTAGCTTCTAAAGCGGGAGTACCTAGGAAATTGCCTCCCGAAAGAGTATCAAGAACATACCTATTCCAACTAGATAAACCAACATAAAAGTTCCTAAGAAGGATAGTGGTGGAGTGTTTCTTAATGCACCTATGATGAGCATTACTAATTCTATACCAAGCATCTTTAAAACTTTCTCCCCCTTGTTGCTTAAAAGAACGAACTTCAACTTCAGGATTACTCATTTTAGTAGCAATAAAGTAAACTAGGCAAATAAAGTAAAGACAAGTAACTAATTTTTTTGTGTTTTCGATATAGTGAGCAAGACAGTAAATAAAGTAAAACTAGCAACTAATTTTTTTGTGTTTTATTTAGGTGCAGCAAACAAAGTAGTAAATAAAATAAAGCAAGACAAAAACAAAGTAAAGAGATTGAGAAGTGGAGACTCCCCTTGCAGCGTGTCTTGATCTCCCCGGCAACGGCGCCAGAAAACAGCTTGATGCGCGTAAATGTACACGTCCGTTGGGAACCCCAAGAGGAAGGTATGATGCGCACAGTGGCAAGTTTTCCCTCAGAAAGAAACCAAGGTTTAATCGAACCAGGAGGAGCCAAGAAGCACGTTGAAGGTTGATGGTGGCGAAATGTGATGCGGCGCAACAACGGGATTCCGGCGCCAACGTGGAATCTGCACAACAAAACCAAAGTACTTTGCCCCAACGAAACAGTGAGGTTGTCAATCTCACCGGCTTGTAACAAAGGATTAAGCGTATCGAGTGGAAGATGATTGTTTGCAAGAAAACAGTAAAGAACAATTGCAGTAGATTGTATGCTATGTAAAGAATAGGACCGGGGTCCACGGTTCACTAGAGGTGTCTCTCCCATAAGATAAAAGCATGTTGGGTGAACAAATTATAGTCGGGCAATTGACAAATAGAGAAGGGCATAACAATGCATATACATGATATGATAAATATAGTGAGATTTAATTGGGCATTACGACAAAGTACATAGACCGCCATCCAACTGCATCTATGCCTAAAAAGTCCACCTTCAGGTTATCATCCGAACCCCATTCAGTATTAAGTTGCAAAGCAACAGACAATTGCATTAAGTATGGTGCGTAATGTAATCGACAACTACATCCTTAGACATAGAATCAATGTTTTATCCCTAGTGGCAACAGCACATCACAACCTTAGAACTTTCTATCACTGTCCCAGGTGTCAATGAAGGCATGAACCCACTATCGAGCATAAATACTCCCTCTTGGAGTTAAGAGTAAAAACTTGGCCAGAGCCTCTACTAATAACGGAGAGCATGCAAGATCATAAACAACACATAAACAATAGATTGATAATCACCATAACATAGTATTCTCTATCCATCGGATCCCGACAAACACAACATATAGTATTACGGATAGATGATCTTGATCATGTTAGGCAGCTCACAAGATCCAACAATGAAGCACAATTAGGAGAAGACGACCATCTAGCTACTGCTATGGACCCATAGTCCAGGGGTGAACTACTCACTCATCACTCCGGAGGCGATCATGGCGATGAAGAGTCCTCAGGGAGATGAATCCCCTCGAGTGCCGGAGGCGATCTCCTGAATCCCCGAGATGGGATTACGGCGGCGCGTCTCGGAAGGTTTTCCGTATCGTGGCTCTCGGTGCTTGGGGTTTCGCGATGGAGGCTTTAAGTAGGCGAAAGGGCAACGTGGGGGCCACACGAGGGCCCCACACACCAGGTCGGCGCGGCCAAGGCCTGGGCCGCGCCGCCCTATGGTGTCGGCCCCTCGTGGCCCCCGACTCCTCTTCGGTCTTGGAAGCTTCGTGCAAAAATAGGACCCTGGCGGTGATTTCGTCCAATTCCGAGAATATTTCCTTACTAGGATTTCTGAAACCAAAAACAGCGACAACGGCTCTAATAGGTTAGTTCCAGAAAATGCGTAAATACGACATATAATGTGCATAAAACATGTAGGTATCATCAATAAAGTAGCATGGAACATAAGAAATTATCGATACGTTGGAGACGTATCAATGAGTGCTCTTGATATTAATAGTGTCCTGCATGGGTGTCTTTCTTATTGCATTGATAATTGCCACACAAATACTTACATACAAAATATTTATAGAATATGACACTTTGCCAAAATATGATAGGACCGCTGTGTGTTTTGAACTTATTAATGAAAAGGAGGAATCCTCCCAAGTTTCTTCTATTGTTTCTGGAAATAAATCAGGTTATGTGGAGAAGCCTCCCTTCAAGCCTCTTCCTCCTAGGAAGAAGAAGAAGAAGAAGAAGAAGAAGAAGAAGAAGAAGAAGAAGAAGAAGAAGAAGAAGAAGAAGAAGAAGAAGAAGAAGAAGAAGAAGAAGAAGAAGAAGAAGAAGAAGAAAAGAGGGAAAAAAGAAAGAGGTAACACATATCCCCGTAATGATATAACAATAGGTAAGTAGTATGTTGCTTATGATAATAAGATAATGATGATCTTCCTATGCCCTTTACCTATATTAGTGATCATGATTTGGAAGAGCACACTACTTTTGATACTGAAAATCTCTTTGGTACCGATTATGAAAGTAATGATGTTAGCACTATCCATGTTCCCTCAAATGATGATATTGAAAGCTTTAAGCTTGGGGATGTTGTGCTTAAAGATCCTATATTTGAGACCTTTACTTTTAGTGAAAATGATGATATTATATCTTCGGGTTTAGATAATCGTTATAGAGATGGCTACGACACAGGTCATAATTATCCTTATGAAACTTGTCATAGTTATGATGGGATTGTCAAAAACCATTCCCTTAGTATGCAACTTGTTTACCATGTTCAAATTCTTGATAATGATCCTGCTCCAATTACTATTAATGAGTTTTTCTTATGCCAAAAATAATGATACTTTTATGCATATGAACCATGATAAGAATGTTTTAAGTGATGGTTATATTTTGGATTTCATCAATGATGCTACTGAAAGTTATTATGAGAGAGGGAAACATGGTTATATGCATGTTAATAATATTAAGTTTCCCCTCTTTATGTTGAGAATCTTGAAGTTGCGCTTGTGTTGCCTTTCTATGCTTGTTGCTTTGTGCTTTCAGTACTTGTTCCTTTGCAAGATTTCTTTTCATAGGAAGAGGATTAGACTTAAAAGTGTTTCATACTTGCTTTTTGACGCTCTCTTTGTTTCAACTCTTATTTCTTGCGAGAGCATCATTAAAATTACTGAGCCCATCTTAATGGCTATAAAGAAAGCACTTCTTGGGAGATAACCCATGTTTTTATTTTGCTACTGTTTTGTTGTGTCTTGGAAGTTGTTACTACTGTAGCAACCTCTCCTTATCATGTTTATTTCGTTTTTGTGCCAAGTAAAGTCTCTAATAGAAAGTTGATGCTAGATTTGGATTTCTGCGCAGAAACAGATTTCTTAGCTGTCACGAATTCATGTTTTTCTCTCTGTAGAAGAATCCAATAAATCTGTGAAAATTCATGCGTGATCCTCAGATATGTACGCAACTTTCATTAGTTTTGAGTTTTCTGATCTGAGCAAGTTAAGTGCCTCGAAAAAATTCGTCTTTACGGACTGTTCTGTTTTGACAGATTCTGCCTTTTATTTCGCATTGCCTCTTTTCTTGTGTTTGAGTGGATTTCTTTGCTCCATTAAATTTCAGTAGCCTTGGGTAATGTCCAGAAGTGTTGGGAATGATTGTGTCCTTCTGAACATGTGAATTTTTGATTATGCACTAACCCTCTAATGAGATTGCTTTGAGTTTGGTGTGAAGGAAGTTTTCAAGGGTCAAGAGAGAAGGGTGATATAATGTGATCAAGAAGAGTGAAGAGTCTAAGCTTGGGGATGCCCCCGTGGGTCACCCAAGCATATTTCAAGAAGACTCAAGCGTCTAAGCTTGGGGATGCCCAAGGCATCCCCTTTTCATCAACAATTTATCAGGTCATCTCTAGTGAAACTATATTTTAATTCTTTCACATCATATGTGCTTTACTTGGAGCGTCTGTGTGCTTTTATTTTCGTTTTTTTATTTTCATTCTCTGAATAAATCGGATCCTATCATGCTTGTGTGGGAGAGACACGCTCCGCTTTTTCATTTGAACACTTGTGTTCTTCGTTTTACTTTAATATTTATGGCGAAAGCTGAAAGCCTCGGCATTGATTGTTATTTGGTTGGAAACAGAAAATGCTTCATGTGGTAATTGGTATATTGTCTCGAATAATTTGATACTTGGCAATTGTTTTGAGCTCTCAAGTAGATCATGTTTAAGCTCTTGCATCATGTAGTTTAAATCTATTAGTGGAGAACTACCGTAGAGCTTGTTGAAATTTGGTTTGCATGATTGGTCTCTCTAAGGTCTAGATATTTTCTGGTAAAAGTGTTTGAACAACAAGGAAGACAGTGTAGATTCTTATAATGCTTGCAATATATTCTTGTGTAAGTTTTTGCTGTACCAGTTCATACTTGTGTTTGCTTCAAACAACCTTGCTAGCCAAAGCCTTGTACTGAGAGGAAATGCTTCTCATGCATCCAAAAACCTTGAGCCAAAACCTATGCCATTTGTGTCCACCATAACTACCTATATGTGGTATTTTTCTGCCATTCCAAAGTAAATTGCTTGAGTGCTACCTTTAAAATTTCATTCCTTGTCTTTGCAATACATAGCTCATGGGAAAGTAGCCTAAAAAAATATTGTGGTAATGAATATGTTGTTATGTATCTTAGTTCTTATAAGTTGCTTGTTGAGCGGTAACCATGTTTCTGGGGACGCCATCAACCTGTCACATCTTTGTTGAATATCATGTGAGTTGCTATGCATGTTCGTCTTGTCTGAAGTACGGGAGATTTGCCATGAGTTGAAATGGTTTGAGTATGCATATTGTTAGAGAAGAACATTGGGCCGCCAACCAAAGCCATGTATCATGGTGGAAGTTTCAGCTTGGACATTAATCCTCAGAATCTCTTATGAGAATATTATTGTTGTTGAATGCTTAAAGCATAAAAGAGGAGTCCATTATCTGTTTTCTATGTTGTCCCGGTATGGATGTCCTTAAGTTGAGATCTATCAAAATCGAGAAATCAAATACAATTTATCTCCTTGGACCTTTGTACAGGTGGCATAGAGGTACCCCTTTGTGACACTTGGTTGAAACATATGTAATGCAATGATAATCCATGGAAATCCGAGCTAATTAGGACAAGGTGCGGGCACTATTAGTATTCGATGCATGAGGCTTGCAACTTATAGGAAGTTTTATGCATAACTCATATGAATTATTACTACCGTTGACACAATTGTTTCCATGCTTTCAAAATAAAAAGCTCTAGCACATGAGTAATCCCTGCTTCCCTCTGCGAAGGGCCTTTCTTTTACTTTATGTTGAGTCAGTTTACCTACTTCTTTCTATCTTAGAAGCAAACACTTGTGTCAACTGTGTGCACCGATTCTTACATGTTTACTTATTGCACTTGTTATATTGCTTTATGTTGACAACTATCCATGAGATATACATGTTACAAGTTGAAAGCAATTGCTGAAACTTAAATCTTCCTTTGTGTTGCTTCAAAGCCTCTTATTAAGAATCTATTGCTTTATGAGTTAACTCTTATGCAAGACTTTTTGATGCTTGTCTTGAAAGTACTATGCATGATTTTTTTTTGCTATATGATTCAGTTGTTTAGTCATTATCTATTTATTAGCAAACTATAGATCATTGCTTTGAGTCACTTCATTCATGTCATATGCTTTACAATAGTGTTGATCAAGATTATGTTGGTAGCATGTCACTTCAGGAATTATTATTTTTATCGTTTACCTACTCGAGGGCGAGTAGGAACTAAGCTTGGGGATGCTTGATACGTCTCCAACGTATCTATAATTTATGATGTTCCATGCTAGTTTTATGACAATACCTACATGTTTTGTTCACACTTTTATATCATTTATGCATTTTCTGGAACTAACCTATTAACAAGATGCCGAAGTGCCAGTTCCTGTTTTGCTGTTTTTGTTTTCAGAAATTCTACACGGAAATATTCTCGGAATTGGACGAAACAAAAGCCCAAGGCCTTATTCTTCACGGAGTGTTCCAGAACACCGAAGGAGAGACGGAGAGGGGCCACGAGGTGGCCACCCCACCTGGCGGCGCGGCCAAGAGGGGGGGCACGCCCAGCTATGGGGTGGGCCCCTCGGGACCCCTCCGCCGCCGCCCTTTCGCCTATATAATCCTCCAGATGCGAAAACCCTAAATCGTCAAGATATATTCCACGAAGAATTCCGTGGCCGACGCCATCGGGAAGCCAAATTCGGGGGACAGAAGTCTCTGTTCCGGCACGCTGCCGGGACGGGGAATTGCCCCCGGAATCTATCTCCATCGACACCACCGCCATCTTCATCGACGTTGTTGTCTCCCACGATGAGGATGGAGTAGTTCTCCCCTAGGCTGAGGGCTCTACCGTAGCTATGTGGTTCAATCTCTCTCTCTTTATGATGTGATCTTTATGTGATCATAGGCTTTACAATCTAGATGTCATATGCTACTCAAGTGTTTTATTATGTGAACTTTGGGGTTACTTGACCTCGGTGTAAGGTGACAGTGTGTGCGCCGTGTGTAACTCCCTTATGAATTGTGGTGTGTTAGTACCTCCTATGAATGCTCACGTTGACAGTGTGGGGTGTTTATTAGTACTTGGGACTACGCCTTTGAGGTGTGCTTTTGCACACTTGCCCAATGAATTTGAGTTCTTTATTCAACAAGAGAGTGTTTTCAGAGTAGTATGATGAAGTGATTATATTTATATTCAATTATGATTGCAATGTTGAGAGTGGCCACTAGTGAAAGTATGATCCCTAGGCCTTGTTTCCAAATATTGCAAACATCGCTTATTTACTGTTTTACTGCATCTTTATTTCCTGCAATATTTATTTCAGATCGCAATTACCGTTTACCACCATCTATACCACATGCGTTTTAATATCTCTTCGCCGAACTAGTGCACCTATACATCTGACAATTGTATTAGGAGTGTTGGAGACACAAGAGACTTCTTGTATCTTAATTGCAGGGTTGCTTGAGAGGAATATCTTTGACCTCTACCTCCCTGAGTTCGATAAACCTTGGGTGATCCACTTAAGGGAAACTTCTTGCTGTTCTACAAACCTCTGCTCTTGGAGGCCCAACACTGTCTACAAGAATAGAAGCACACGTAGACATCACATATCATCCAGTTGCTTCTTCAGCTCCACTAACTCTGCCGGGTTCATGATGTAAGCTCTCTAGGCTATGGGTCATGTTCTAGGGATTAACTCAATGATAAACTCGATATCCCGATCTGGGGGCATACCGGGTAGATCATCAGGAAACACATCAGGGTATCTACAGAAGACCCTGATCTGATCCAAGGTGAGCTTGGCTAGACTCTGGTTGCAGGTGAATTTTCTGGGCAACCTTTCATATATATGTTCTACTAACACTCCGGTGCTACTAGTCATGGTGATGGCATTCTTGGCACAATCAATCAATCCATGATGCTTGGACATCCAATCCATACCCAGTACTACTTTCAAACCCTTTGTTCCCAGAACAATCAAATTTGCATAAAAATCTATTTCATGTATTCTGATAGGCACATCTTTGCAAATTTTTCTAGCTTTTGTAGTTGAACCGGGTATTTGAACTATCATGACATGCTTCAAACTGATGGGTTGAATCTTACTAGTGCATGCAAAATCCTCGGTAACAAATGAATGCGATCCGGAATCAAACAACAATCTTGTGGGTACTGAGTTAACAGAGAACATACCCAGCACGACATCGGCGCTTCTGGGCTTCTTCGGCGCTCATGTGAAAGAGGCGGCCGCTGCGGTTGTTGGGGTTGTTGGGGTGAACTTTGCCGGTGGAGACACGGCGTTGCTGCTGACGAGTGCAACGGTGTTGGGGGCAGTCTTGGCCAACCTTTTGGGCACTCATTGGAGTAGTGTCCCACGATTCCACATTTATAGCGGGTGATGGTGGACTTGTCCTTGGGGCGACGGCAACACGTTGCTCCAGTTTGGCGTGTTGGTGTTGCTGTGGTTGGCGGGGGCTCTCATCGGGCGCGGTTGAAGTGGTTGGTGTTGTCATGGTGGGGGTTGTTGTTGTTGCTGTTGTGGCCTCCTGGCCTAGGGTGTCCTCCACTCGGTTCGAAAACCGGACGTGACATCTGCATCGGTGGCTTGTTGTTTCTTGGGGCAAACCCTCCGCTTGAGTGGGCGATAACTTGGGTATTGCTGGGCCCACTCGGTGCATCATGCGGCGCTTGCGGTTCTCGTTGGCTTGGTTCAGTTTCCCTCCATCTGGATGGCGGAGTCAACCAGGGCTTCAAGGTCAGCAAAAGGAATGTTGACCAGCACAGTCTGCATCTCATCGTGCAGTCCGTTCAGGAATCTCTCCTTCCTCTTCTCGGTGGTGTCGGTCTCATCGGGCGTACCTTGACAGAGTGAGGAATCTGTCGCGGTATTCCACCACGGTCATTCTGCCCTGCTTGAGTTCCCTGAACTCGTCCCTCATCTTCTTAATCAGACCCGAGGGCACGTGATACTTGCTGAACTTGAGCTTGAAATCCGCCCAAGTCATCATTTGCCCCGCATTTAATGCACGGGCACTCGTCCACCAAGCTCGTGCAGGTCCTGCCAAGTAGTGCGTAGCGAACATCACCTTATCATTGGCTTCCACTCAAGCAACTTCTAGATTGTTCTCCATGGCTTGGAGCCAATCGTCAGCATCAAGGGGCTCTTCAGTTTTGCTAAACACCGGTGGATTGGTGTTCTAGAAGTTCTTCAGCTTGGATCCCGGGTGATCATGGTTTCCATGGCCTTGGTTGTTCTGAGCGATCTGCTGCAGTGCAGCGATATTGGCTTGCCTTTCAGCTCGTTCAACCTCTCTATCGGCCATCATCATCTGCAACATCTGCATCATTGCATCCTGATTTGTGCTGCGAGTTGGAGGGGCCATCTGGACATTGAGATAGATCATGAGACGAGAGGGAATTTTCTATGGCTTATTTTGGGTAAAGTTCAAAAGTTTAAAGCTTGAGTTCTTGACATGTTGAAATTAAACACACTTTTATTAATTCAAGGAGCACACATTACAACTAACACACCGGATGGTTTGAAGAACCATTTCACCGTTCTACGATACAAGGGACCGATACAACTCACACCTACTCAAGTGCTCATGTGAACTACTCCTCATCAACATTGATCGGGAAAGAATCATCCATCCCGGCTTCCAGGTGCTCATAGCCATCCACATAGGGGTGGAAGGCCAGGTCTTCATCTTCTTCCTCTTCATAGTCATTGTCATTGCTCACGTAGGAGTATCCATCTCCCTGGATGTCTTCTCCTTCTCCTTCTCCCTCCAGGTCCTTGAGCTGGTCTTCCTGGGCCTTGATGGTCTCCTTTAGTGAGGCGATCTTGGCGCCGAGGCGAGCGATGGTGTAGTCCTTCTTCGCGTTCTGGCGGCGAAGAGTCTTGCGCTCCTTGGCAAGGATCTGGATGGTCTCCGTCTGCTGTGCCATCTGGAGGTAGGTGTGGTTGGCGTAGGCGCGGGAGTTGTCCAGCTCCATGCGAGTCTCGCATATCATGAAGTCAAGGTGCTCCACATGGTGCTTCACCTCGGGGTGAGGTGACAGATCCATCGGTGCTCCCATGGAGTCATGCCTTGCCAGGTGGAAGAAGCGAGTTCCCCGAATCCGGGGCAGGTTCTGCCCGCACAGACGGGCAAGTGCTTCCTGCATGGCGCGAGCAAGTCCGTCCGCCCAGTTGTTCTCCCTCAAGGAGAACTGGATCCTCTCGGTCATGGGTGGCTCTAGCTTCCCGCACAGGTCAGCGATGATGACCCACTGCAATTGTCCTCCGGGCTGGTCGTTGACTTAACCCCCGAATACTCTGGGAACGGGCGTCCGAGGAACTCAGCTAGCTCCTTCAAGTCCTTCTCGAAAACCAGGCGTCCTCCATTGCCTAGCTGGTAGAACTGGGTTTGGGTGAACTGCTCCATCTGTAGAGGAATTGGATGAGTAAGTTAGAGAAGTGCAAGTGTTCAAAATTTTAGGTAGCTTTATAAGGAATAGCATGAACTTATGGTTTTTGAAACAAGATCTCAAGGGTAAGAGTGTGAATATGTTTTCATAACTATTCACTTCATTGGTTTTGAAACTAAGTTTTTCGGACGTCCATTCTAACTAGGTTCTCCTAAGGTCAAACAATGGCTCTGATACCAACTTGTCAACACCCGGATTTTTAAGTCCAGATGCCTATTATGCCATACATCGCAATCCCAGGAAGATTGTTTTTGCGAGACATAACAGTTGAATATCATAGAGTCATCATTTATTACAACACATAATCGTCTTACAACAATAGATCCCATGATCCAATATTACACAAATAGTTGATCTAATGATCAACGAACATAAGTAGCGGAAGCGAAGTAGTAGTGGACTATCTATTCCATAGGCAACGCTTGACGTTAGAAGATGCTCCTAGTTATCGTAGACGTCATTGTCCATCGTCTTGATCTTGTTGCTCCTCTTCATAGTCTGGCATTTGAATAGCCAGGGACACAGCCATGAGTACTTTAAGTACTCGCAAACTAATACTAATGTAAGTACTTATCAATTTTAATAAGGGGTGCTAAGCTCTAGGTTTATTTGCATAAAGCCAAGTTTAGTTCATAAACATTTAGTAAAGACTCTTCATTTGCTAGACTAACTCAAGTGGGAACATTAGTGTCATTCCCACAACTTCGTTGTGATTCAAGTCATGTCATCTTTCAATTCACCATTCCTTTTTAAAAAAAACGGAACAGTATGGCATTTCCAATCGTCCCTAACCGTGGACACGGCTATTCGAATAGGTTTAACACTCTGCAGAGGTTGTACTCTTGTG
The DNA here is from genome assembly GCA_030979885.1 of Lolium multiflorum. NCBI lineage: Eukaryota > Viridiplantae > Streptophyta > Magnoliopsida > Poales > Poaceae > Lolium > Lolium multiflorum. The sequence goes on from CM061748.1 coordinate 287,194,337, forward strand.
CCACAACTTTTGATTACATCCGTCAGGGATAACCCTAAATCATCGTAACTCAGTACGCGGATCATCAACCCTAACCTTTCACTTATATATCCTAGTATAGGCACCTCTCCCCATGAGCTTGGCCTCTCGGTGAAGACAAACCGTCAACCCGGGAACTGCACAGGGCTTGGGTCACCTCATATTCACATCATTTCACTTTCAACGGAGGCAGCCTCGGCATAACCCCTATGATGCTTGTTTAGAGGGAACCCATACTAAACTACATAAGCTTCTAGTTAAGCCCTACCCATAATCAGGTATTGTGGGGGTACTTGTATAATTGGAATGGTATCGCATCCGAACACAATCATTAGTTTTCATCAAAATTCAGCAAGTCATTCATGTCATATTCACCATCAAAATCTTTCAAAGTCATTTCATTTCACATGTTCCCATCTAGAGTAGTCAATTTTATTTATTTAGCACTAGCAACTAGTCATGAGGGGTGCTATCTAGCTTTGATTGCTCTAGGCTAAATTTGATGCTCTTGTTCTATTCTAGACCAAGTGAATCATGAATCAAAAAGTAAACTTTAAAATACAACAAGCAAAATCGTTGCAAGGTAAAAAAACATGGGATAGAATCATTAAACATAAAGTAACATGTAATGTTGCCTTGCTCTTGTGGATCTTTGCATTAGGGTGGCTTGCAAGAATATTAGCTTGCCTTGAGTGGGGTAGTGATCAAAGTTCTCTTCCTCCTCCTGAGAGTAGACCTTCTCCTCCTGGTACTCCTCGGTACTAGCGTCTATACACGAATACGAAGTATACAATCACCAAACAAAACTTAAGTGCTAGACTAAACACACCAAAGTTTCACACAAGCCTATTCTAGCATCACATCCTTATTAGCATGGTGATTTACTTTGTTTTTTTTTAAGAAAAATAATTTTCTCTCATTATAAATATTGATTAGTATTTCTATTTATTTCTTTGGATTAATAATTTCCTCTCATTGAATCTTATTAAGATTTAATCTCCTCAAATAATAACAAGGTATGAATATTTGTTGACCAAGGTCAACACTTCATATTTATTATTTGGGAGTATGATTTAAATGAGGTGCTACACCTCATTCATTTTAATAATAGCATGGTAATGATTTAATATCACTAAGTAATGAAATATGAGGTTCATTAGACCAAGGTCATTACTCTTATTGAATTACTTAGGATCAAGATTTAAATGAGAGAGTAACTCTCATACTATTTAAATAAATTAATTGAGATAATTTAAATAAACTAGAAATGGCCACATAGCCATTATTTTTCTCTAGTCCATGATCATATGAAGTAACCATGTCATATTTTTACATAATCATGTAGAGTAGGTGAATTGTGATTTATGAGAGTTGGAATCAACTCAAAATCATTTATAGTTAATTTTTAATAAATATTGGAAGTTTGAAAAGGCCATTCCTTGTTATTTTTGCTGTTTGAATTCTACAATGAATCTACAAGTGAGACCAGTGGGGTTGTGTAGATAATTTAATAAGCTTTCTAAATATATAAAATTTGTCAAATTTGGTTCAGTAGATTTCATTCTATTAAATTTTGAAAATGTATCCAGTATTGAAATTGGCTAAATTGAATTAATTCAAATTCGAATAGATGGGCTTAGGGGGGAAACCTACGTGGGCCAGAGGAAAAAGAAAAACGGGCCGGCCCACTCTGGGTCTCGCGCGAGCAGGCCGTCTGACGGTGGGCTCCACCCGTCAGTGGTACATAACACGCGAAGGGGTATGAGTGAACGAGAGGCGTAGGATTAGAACTTGATCGTGTGGCCGTGGATCATCGTCGTCTCCGACGAGATCCCGCGCTACTGGCGGCGAGGCTAGGGGGTGGGAGAGCCTACCGGTGCTCCGGCGGTCGACGGAGAGATGCGCGGCGACGTTGGCGTGGACGATGAGGCTCTTGGTACCGGCGGCTTCGCTCGAGGAGGCTCCAATCGACGGCGCCGATCTGCGGGTCCTGGCGGGCTCCGGCGACAAATTAGGGCAGCTCCGGCGACGATTTGGCTCGAGATTGGTTCGAGGAGAGGCAGAGATGGGAGGAGAAGCGATGAGTGTGAAGAAATGGGGCGCGGGAGTGCTCTATTTATAGAGAGAAAATTCCTTATTTGACACTACTTTCAAATATGATTCCTTATTTGACCCTGGAAATTTTTGGCTTCCCTATTTAACACTAGGTGTAAATTTTGGTTCCCTATATGACACTACCGTCTATTCTCTTACATGGTTCCGTTAGTTTTTTATTAGGTGGACCAAAGTACCCCTAAGTTAGTGACTAGTTGTACGTCCATGCCAAGAGAAAATCTGCCCGATCGAACCATACTCAGACCCGACTCGGGTCACCTGATGAGTCCTCCCCACCTGTCCCTGTACGTCCTGAGTACCGCCTCAACGGCGTGAGCTGAGTCCCCATGGACCAAGACACGCGGCTTCGGACGGCAGCCAAGGCGGGATTTTGAACGGCGACCCAGGCGAGTCGGAGGGAGGCCAACGTGGGGCTGCGGTGGGCAGCCAAGGCACGGATGAGGGCTTGGCTGCAGGCATGGATGGGGGCTCGACTGTGCAGTGCCCGTCCATGAAATCAGCTGCAGGCATGAAAGCGGGCTCGCCGCTCGCCTGCAGGCATGGATGGGGCTCGACCGTGAAGAACCCTGATTGTCGAACAACTCGATTATTCTGGACAGGCTCCCTTTGCCGTGCATGCCGCCTGTAGACCATGACGTGATCCAATGAGTCCATGCAACCTAATGGATGGCGTCAATTGTGCTATTGCTGCATCATGCATGAGCAGCATACAAATTAGTTGTTAGCATACATTTTTTTACCGACAAATTAGGTGTTAGCATACATACTACATAGCCAAATATGTCACACTATAATGTTTGTCCTGTAAACAATTTTGGTAACGTTATGCACCAGGAGCAAAAGCGTCCTTGTAGGTCCCAATTAACACCGTTAGTTCTCCAAATGCACTAGAGTGTCATCTAAGGAACTAAAATTTACACATAGTGTCAAATAAGGAATCCAAAAAATTCTAGGGCCAAATAAGGAATCATATTTGAAAGTAGTGTCAAATAAGGAATTCTCTCATTTATAGAGGGGAGGAGGTGCTGCGGGTGCCCGTGGAGGTCAAGCATGGCGCGGCGTCTCCGGTGCGCGAAGGGCCAAGGCGAGGACAGCGTGGTGTAGGCGGCATCATGGCGATGCTCAACGGCTAGCTGGCGCAGCAAAAGGGCGATGGGATTGCTCGGGCGCATGCATTTTCTGCCACGGTACTGGCGGCCGAAAGTCGACGAGGACGACGGCGATGGTGCACGCGCAGGGGCTTGCGCATGTCTACTGGCTAGCTGGAGGGGTGCTGTTGCTTGTTGCAGAAGCGGAGAAGTAGGGGAGGACGGAGGAGATGGGTCGAGCTGCCGCTCTGGCGCGTCCAGTACGCGGTGAGTGCGCACGCTGGCGTGCCTGGGCTTGCTGTGCGCGCTCTGGCCTGGCCAATGCCAGCCTCGCGCGAGCCAGGGCCGTGCATGGTGATCATTAGCAATGCCAGGGGATGCTCCAGGACAAGAAGAAAAGAGAAGAGAGGGCCAGAGACGATGAGTGGCATGAGGGCGGCATGGTGCACGGCATGGAGATGAATTTGATCTCTCCATGCTTTAATCATCAAGAGCAAGTACTGGCATTGATGCAGGAGACACAGATGAGCAATGATCATCAAGAATTGAAAGTGGTTTAGCCCAAGATCCTCTGGATAAAAGAGTGTGTGTGTAAACCAAATTGATGTCTGCCATGTGCTCGACGAAATGGTCGCATGAAGAAATATTTGGAATTTTTCAAAAAAAAATTAGTGGAGTTGATTTGAATAATGAATGGAGTAGAATGGTGGTGGCGGTTTGAAAAATGGTGCTGGTTTGCAAAGTTTCAAAATGGGGATGATCTTCTCTTTGTTTCAAGGTTGCCACTTGTCACATTTATATTGGTCAAACTAGGCAGAGTCAACTATGGTGGTCAAAACAAGAATTTTTCATCTTGATATGGTCTTGGATGAGGTGGAAAGAAGTGAGAGGTTTTGGTTTAAGAATCTTCTAATCCAGGGGCTCAAAGTGAGCATGATGATATAAAAGTGCAATTTGACCATTATCATATGTGATTGAATTTTGATATTTCCTTTGCTTTGATTTGTGTTTCTTTGATGCAAATGTGTTTATTATTGATATATTAGTGTTTCACAAGCATTGCCACAAGCCATGGTGGCCTTGGTTAATGATTTGCATAATTGGCTATATGTGTATGTGAGTGATATTTGAAATTTTCCATTTCTTTTATTTCTCTCTATTTGGGGTTCTATGATCATGTACTAGGGTTTAAGCACATTTGATCATCACACAAACACTCATCATGGTAATGACACACAAGAATGCATGAACACTATATGTAGCACTATATGCAAATAAAAGTTTTTGTTAGTTATGAAATTTGAGTAATTGAAATTCTTTTTCCTTATTAAGTTGAAACTTGGGATGTTACACTACCCCACGTTGACGTCCACCAACTACATCGAGTGGGCACTGGTCATGAAGATCAACCTGCGTGCCCAGGGCCTCTAGGAGGCCATGTCCGGCGTGGGCGAGCCGGGCGACCGCGAGGACATGGCGGCGCTCTCAGCGCTAATCCGGGCGGTGCCGCAGGAGATGGTGCCGGTCCACTCCGTCAAGGACACCTCGAACGAGGCGTGGGACGCCATCAAGATGCTGCGCATCGGCGTGAATCGCGTGCACGTGGCAACGACACAGCGGCTGCGCAAGGAGTTCGAGCAGATCGCCTTCAAGGACGGTGAGACGCTCGATGCGTTCGGCATGAGGATCATGGGCATCGTCAACAACCTCCGCTCGCTGGGCGACAACGTCGAGGAGGTAATTGTTGTCCAGAAATTCCTTCGTGAAGTTCCGAAGCAGTACTCCCAGATTGCATGCTCGATCGAGATGCTCCTCGAACTCAACGGCATGTCCGTCGACGAGCTCATCGGTCGTCTCCGCTCTGCTGAGAGCCGTTGCGGCATCAACGAGAAGAGCGGCGACATGGCCGGCCAGCTTGAGGAGGAGCAGTGGCAGGCACAAGGGAAGCAACGGGAGCACGGGCAGGGCTCCGGCTCGAACGACGGCAAGAACAAGGGCAAGGGGAAGCAGAAGCAGCAGAACTGTCGCAACAACGGCGAGCGCGACATGACTCAGGTAAAATGTTACAATTGTAACAACAAGGGTCTCTTCTCCAGGGACTGTCCTGAACCACGCCGTGAGCGGAAGAATCAGCCGCGCGCGAACCTGGATGCTGCTGGTGATGATGAGCCGGCCGCCCTGCTCGCGGTACAGGCATGTACCCTGAACGGCGACGAGGATCCCTCACTGCTGATGGCGACGGTGGAGCCTACCGCCGCGGAGCTCACGGTGCTGGCGGCGCGTCGCGACACACCCGCGTCCGTGGTGACCGGCATCACGGAGCACGTCGACCTCGTGGAGGATCGCGTGCACCTCACGCGCAACGAGCACCGTGACGACACCTGGTTCCTGGACACCAGCGCCAGCAACCACATGACGGGATACATCTCCGTCTTCGCCGAGCTGGACACCGCCGTGTCAGGATCCGTCAAGTTCGGCGACGGATCTGTCGTCGAGATCAAGGGCCACGGCACGGTCCTCTTCACCTGTCGGAGAGGCGAGCACCGCGCCCTCACGGGCGTCTACTTCATCCTGTGGCTGCGCAGCAACATCGTCAGCCTTGGCCAGCTCGACGAGAACGGCTGCGACGTGCACATCGCCGGTGGGGTGCTCCGCCTCCGAGATCGACAGAACCGCCTCCTTGCCAAGGTGCAGCGGCGAAATCGGTTGTACGTGGTCACGCTGCACATCGCCGGTGTGCCTAGCTGCACGCCACGGTGAGGACGCATGGAGGTGGCACGCACGCTACGGCCACCTCAACTTCGACGCACTGCGCAGGCTGGCGAGCCGCGGCATGGTGCGCGGACTACCCTACATCGAGCAGGTGGACAAGCTGTGCGATAGCTGCCTCGCCGGGAAGCAACGACGCGCTCCATTCCCCCTTGCAGCCAAGTACCGCGCCGACGGACTCCTGGACCTGGTCCACGGTGATCTGTGCGGCCCCATCACGCCGGCAACACCCGCCGGCAAACACTACTTTCTCCTCCTCGTCGACGATCGGAGCCGTTTCATGTGGCTCACACTTCTCAAGACGAAGGATGAGGCTGCGGAGGCGATCAAGCGGTACAAGGCGCGGGCGGAGAACGAAACTGGGCGCAAGCTTAAGCTTCTGCGTACGGATCGCGCGGCGAATTCACCTCGGCCACCTGTACGTCGTACTGCGCAGACGAGGGCGTCGGTCCCCAGCTCACTGCACCGTACTCACCGCAACAGAACGGTGTAGTGGAGCGGTGCAACCAGACGATCGTCTCCACGGCGCGCAGCATCATGAAGGCCAGGAGTGTGCCGGCTCATTCTGGGGAGAGGCCGTGAGCACGGCAGTGTTCCTGCTCAACCGCTCGCCCACGAAGGTCGTCCAAGGCAAGACGTCGTATGAGGTATGGTATGGGCGCAAACCTGACATCTCTTACCTTCGAGTGTTTGGTTGCGTCGTGCACGTGAAGGTGGTGAAGCCACACCAGGCCAAGCTTGACGACAGGAGCCGGCCGATGGTGTTCCTTGGCTACGAACCAGGCATGGCGGGCTACCGTGCCTACGACCCAGCTGCAGACCGTGTGTATGTCACACGGGATGCGGTGTTCGACGAGGACACGAGCTGGAACTGGGGAGAACCGGGAGTTGCTGCTGAACCAGCGTCATTCTCCGTCGAGTTCTTCACGCACACGGTGACACGAGCAGCGGCCAGACCTGCTGCACGTCAGGTCACTCCAACACCATTAACGCCTCGCCACGACAACACCATACATGCCACGCCTGCGTCGTCGTCCACTGCATCCATGCCTGCTGCATCTCCACCTCCAACGCCGACGACGCCGACGGAACAGGAGGATCCGCCACGCGCTCGCCATCCCATGGTGCCGCGCGCACGGGACGGCATCGTGCAGCCGAACCACTACTACGACGACTTCACCCTGGTGCAAGATTCAGAGGAGCTGCACCTGGGAATCGCGGACGAGCCTCGCACGTTTGCGGAGGCACATCACGACATCAACTGGCGCCGCGCCATGCACGAGGAGCTGAGCTCCATTGCCGAGAACGACACTTGGCGTCTTGTCTCACTTCCTGCAGGTCAGCGCCCCATTGGCCTCAAATGGGTCTTCAAGCTCAAGCGCGACGCGAATGGTGACGTCCTGAAGCACAAGGCGCGCCTCGTCGCCAAGGGCTACGTCTAGCAGCAGGGAGTGGACTACGAGGAAGCTTTCTCCCCAGTTGCTCGCCTCGAGTCGGTGCACTTGCTCATCGCACTCGCCGGGATGGACTGTCCATCACATGGATGTGAAGAGCGCATTCCTCAACGGCGAGCTGAAGGAAGAAGTTGTTGGTGCAGCCCGAGGCTGCACCTCTTCTTCCCTCTCACTCACAGCTCACGGACTTGAGGTAGAAGAAGACACAAGGTTTTCCGGCCAGCGACGAATGCCGCCACGGGCGCACCAACGCCCGATTCTTTCTTTTTATTTCAGCTGGCACGTACTCATACAAGCAGTACACGCGCTGGTTATATAGGCGGAGCACTAGCGCACGCACGCCTTCCTCCACTCCTGCCCACCAGCCAACCCACGCACGCACTAAACTGCCGCCATGTCCGGCCACTAAGCCAACTAATCTAGCTACATGCAGGCACGCACGTACGCCACTCTAGGATTCAGTCCACAACGGCCACAGGACTTGGTCCGGCAGCTGCGCACGACCCGCCCACACGTGCACCCATCAAGATTAGTGCTAACATTTTTCCTCCTAATCTTGACATGGCTCGCCGTCGACCCTTGCCTTGAACGTCTCCATCCGTCTCCGGCGACACACGCCGAGCTCCTTGTCCGCCGGGGACACACGCCCGACTCCGCCACCGAGCTCCTCGGCGACACACGCCGAGCTCCTCCATGACGCCATGCCCTGCACGCCCCGTCTCGCGCACACGATCACGCACTGACGTGATCGACGCGGTCGTCCTGCGCTCCGCTGGACGCGTTCTCCTCCGGTGATCCGCACGCCCATGGCTCACGCACATGCCGCGCCCTAACGCAAGCAACGTGGCCGCTCGAGCTGCCTCACCCGCCGCACGACGGCTTCTCCTCCACGCCGCCGAGCCACGCCGTGCCACCGCAGCCTCTGCGCCACCACGCAGGTCCACCGCGGCCGCCGCGCTCCCGCACGCACGACATGGCCATGCTCCATGGCCATCGTGCTGCGCCGCTGCGGCCTCAGCTGCAACACAACACTCCATGCCGCCACGCAGCCGCGGCCACCACACAGCGGCTCCGGGGCTTCCACGCTCGCCGCACGTACGACATCACAGCGCTCCGCCTCCGCGTCCACCGCGCTCGTCGCGGACTCGCCGCGAGCCACGGCCCGGAACATGAGGCTCTGATACCAATTGTTGGTGCAGCCCGAGGCTGCACCTCTTCTTCCCTCTCACTCACAGCTCACGGACTTGAGGTAGAAGAAGACACAAGGTTTTCCGGCCAGCGACGAACACCGCCACGGGCGCACCAACGCCCGATTCTTTCTTTTTTATTTCAGCTGGCACGTACTCATACAAGCAGTACACGCGCTGGTTATATAGGCGGAGCACTAGCGCACGCACGCCTTCCTCCACTCCTGCCCACCAGCCAACCCACGCACGCACTAAACTGCCGCCATGCCCGGCCACTAAGCTAACTAATCTAGCTACATGCAGGCACGCACGTACGCCACTCTAGGATTCAGTCCACAACGGCCATAGGACTTGGTCCGGCAGCTGCGCACGACCCGCCCACACGCGCACCCATCAAGATTAGTGCTAACAGAAGTGTACGTCGCACAGCCGCCGGGCTTCGTCAAGCAGGGCCACGAGCACAAGGTGCTTCGTCTTGACAAAGCTTTATACGGTCTACGTCAAGCCCCACGAGCGTGGTACTCCAAGCTCGACCGCTGCCTGTGCTCCCTCGGCTTTCGCCGGAACGACACGGAGCACGCAGTGTACGGACGCGGGAGTGGCACAGCACGGCTGTTGGTTGGGGTCTATGTCGACGATCTCATCATCACCGGCAGCGATGAGCTGGAGACCTCAAGGTTCAAGGAGGAGATGAAGAAACTCTTCCGCATGAGTGATCTCGGCCTGCTCAGCTTTTACCTTGGCATCGAGGTCAGGCAGAGCGCCAATCAGATCACGCTGAACCAAGAAGCGTACGCCGCGAAGATCCTTGAGAAGAGCGGCATGGATGGGTGCAACCCATGCCTGGTGCCGATGGAAGCCAGGTTCAAGCTCAGCAAGGTGAGCACCGCGTCCGCGACGGACGCGACAGAGTATCGGAGCCTCGTCGGCAGCCTCCGATACCTGGTGCACACAAGGCCTGATATCGCATACTCCGTCGGCTACGTCAGCCGCTTCATGGAGGCGCCAACGACCGAGCACCTCGCTGCCGTCAAGCACATTCTCCGGTACATCGCCGGAACGCGACACTTTGGCTGTCTCTACCGGCGCAACCCCAGTCACGCTGCGCTCGTGGGCTTCAGCGACAGCGACATGGCGGGCGATGTCAATACCCGCAAGAGTACCACCGGAGTTCTCTTCTTCTACGGCCAGAGCCTAGTCTCGTGGCAATCCCAGAAGCAGAAGGTGGATGCTCTATCCACCTGCGAGGCGGACTACATCGCCGCAACGACAGCGGCATGCCAGGGCATCTGGCTGGCTCGGCTACTTGGCGAACTGCAGAACAAGGATGCTGAGCAGATCGTGCTGAAGGTGGACAACAAGTCCGCCATCTCCCTCACCAAAAATCCCGTCTTCCACGAGCGAAGCAAGCACATGGACACCAGGCTTCACTTCATTCGGGAGTGCGTTGAAGATGGGCGCGTTGAGGTCGAGTTCATCCGCACCGACGGGGAGCTTGCAGATATACTGACAAAGGCACTTGGGCTTGTCAAGTTTCAGGAACTTCGAGCTGCGATCGGTGTCATCGAGGTACAGTAGAACAGCACAGGGTTTAGGGAGTGATTGTTAGCTTTGTTAAACCCTGTCGCTAGTTAGTTCAGTTTCGTCAGTTAGGGAATAAACCAGCGTGTCTGCGTACACAGCTTGTTCTTGTTTTTGCTTCATCGATTCCTAGTTTGTAGGACATCGCCAAGACCTCTTCTGTGGGATGGCACGGAGCTTCAGCGGTCGTGGCGATAATGTAGGGGCACGGATTGGGGGCCGTTGGGATGGCAGCGGCCACTAACCTGAACGTGGCCTGCTTTAGCTTAAGTTTAGGTGATCAGTTTGTTACTTTGTAGCTGAGCCTATAAATAAGAGTCAGAAAGAGAAAAGCTGTAAGTTGTTACACAGCGCCAAATCCTTGTCCAATTCTCTGAATTCGGTGTTTAGTTCGTTGGATAGATCGCTGCAGGTCTAACAAGCATCGCATATTAAAGTTAATAATCCTGGATAGAGGTGGAACAAGATTCAGAATTATGTGCACCTATGCCACCAGTTTCTCTTAAAGTTAATAAAGTAGACACCGTCCGTCCGTCGGACGTGCACATGTACAGCCATCTGGATCCCATGGAAACCAGCGGAACAAAAGGAGCCTGCGCGGCGGCCGGCGGCGGAATGCACTGGTGCTACGCGGTGCGCTCTTGTCGGTGACACCATGCCTTCTCCCCGCCGGATGACTGTCGATGGCGCAGCCTTTGAGGTCGCTGCCCACGGGAAAAACAGCATGTCCGCCGCCCATGGGGGAAACCGCACGTCCTAGATCCCCGACGCAGCGGACGAGATCGAAGTCCGTTGCGCAACGAAACGCAACTTGGAGGAGCTGCAGCTGCAGATCACGCATCTCCCGCACACGCCGACGTACTAGGAGGCCGCGCGCAACAGCCTGCAGCCTCACCGCCGCCGACACGTGGCGGATAGCGATCCAATCCGGAAGCGGTGACGGCGACGGAGGGAAACAGACCTGGTGGAAGGGCATCCCGGGCGGTGTCGATGTAGAGCCCGGGGCCAAGGTCGCTCCCGCACCGCCGAAAGGCAGGGACGGCGTCGGTGGCGGCAGCAGCCGCTGCTGCGGTGTTGCTGGCGACGGCAGCAGCTGCTGTTGTTGCAGCTGCCCACCGAACGGCAGGGACAGCGTCGGTGAGGACAGCAGCTGCATCGGCGGCGTTGGTGGCGGCGGCAGCTGCTGCTGTTGCTGCTGCAGCGTCCCGGTGGGGAAGAAGGCGGCCGGCTGCTGGAGAAGAGGGACCCCCGGCACCGAGGTAGGGCCCGACCCGGAGATGGTGGACAGCGGCAGCGGGGACTGCAGCAGCCCGGCGTCGGGTGGCGGCGACGACAGCAGCAGCGTCGGCAGCAGCGCCGGTGCGTCGGCTGCCACGGCAGCAGCGCCGCCGGCAGCGGCCCGTAGGGACCGACCAGGAAGAGGCGGATCTCCTGGACAGCAGTGGTGAGATCGCCGGGGTGAGGGCGACGGGAAGCGGCGCGGTAGAGGTGGCCGGCACCGACCTGGGCGGGGCGCTGGTGGTGGTGGCCATCGGGCCAGTGGTGGTGGGATGGCTAGACATGATCGAACCCGGAAAGCTGATACCAAATTGTTAAGGTGCTGCTAGAGGGATGGCGCGAGAGGGCCGGCCGGGGGCCTTGCCCACGGCCGGTGGCAAGAGGGAAGGGATTTCCTTCTTAATTTTTGCTTGATTAGATTAATACGTCTCCTGTCCTTATAGAGAGAGGTTTACTTGACCCCTAAGCAAACAAGTCTCATCTCTAATTAACCCTAAGACTGACGGCCTATACCGCCAGCCCAAGGCCATTAAGTACTCTAACACAACATCAGGGAAATCGGATTGGAACACTGTGGAATAGGTAGCAACTTCGGTGGCTAATAGCCTATACTAATATTACAAGAGTACTTATTCCTCACAAAAAAATAATTAGAAGAGGAATTGCATATTAATTTGTCCTGAACACAAATGTGCAGAATCAATTGAGAACAAAGTGGTTTATTAACAAAAGAGTTCTGAAAGCAGACATGTTCTTAATCCGTGTTCAGCTTTCTTACTTGAGGATTTCCAGTCATTTCTTTTTTTTACTATAATTATTCATAAGGACTTGAGTCATTTCTTGCACAAAAATGCTAACTAAGAAAGTCAACTGGAGGTAAAGTCGACTACTTCAATCCTTCTCAGAACAACGGCATCAAATTTGCCAGCTCTAAACACCCTTTTCTTTCTATTTTTTCGCAAAAAGGGAACTAAACGAAACTCGCGTTCATGTGTGCCGACTGCCGAGGCCTTTGGGCCACTGTTTTTTTTTTTGGAACAAAACACGCTTGACTTTATTTATTAAGGATGTTTATAGATATCAGAATAGAATCAGGAGGATGGATCAACCACATGTGGCGACATCTAGTCCTAGCATATGTTTTGCGAGATAATTTGCCTCTCTATTTTTTTCTCCTCTCTCATGGATCACTGGGAAAGAAGCTAGTCCACTTGGCACAACTTTTATCTCCCGAATGATATTCAGATAAGCCCCTCTGCTGCAATTCTAAATATCTTCTACCACACCTTTGTAGTCTGATGGTAAGATACCCCTTGCTGGTGAGAGAGCTTCTCTACAAGCTAGAGCCTCGAGAGTAGCTGGATCGGTAATTCCAGAGCTCAAAACTGCTGAAGCTCCAAGACGGCGGCGGGTTGGATCCCCACCGTCTGGTTCCTGTGGTGGTTGGGTGGTTTTCCGCGCCTCCTGCTCGGCTGACGGCCATGGGTCATTTCTCGTCAGTGGTGATTTTTCGATGTTTCATACGTTCGCTAAATTTGTAGCAAACATGCATGAGTTTTCTTGTGAAAGCACATGTGACATGTTGCATCTTTTTATGGGTGTTTGCTACAAGTTCAGGTTTCATCAGATTTTTCGATTCTTATTTGCTTTTCAAAATGCTACACACATGTTTTTTCTATAGTTGGTGATCATTATTGAAATATTTGGTGATTTTGTTGCAAATTAATCCGTGGCACAAACATTATTGCTTAAACATGTATTTGTTGCTTCAAACATATGGTTATCTTGATGTAATTGTTTATTATTTTTGTTGACATAGTTGGTAATTTTTGTTGCAAATGAATATGTAATTGTTTATTATTTTTGTTGACATTGTATATAAACCAACGTTGTTTAGAGGTGAGGGACAGAGGGAGACGGTGTTGCAGGCACCGCTTCAATGACATGGGGCAGATGTTTCCCCGGAGATCCCATCAACATAGCATAATTGTTATGAGACAACAAACTTGCAATATCTATAGGCCCAACCGTTTTCTCTCTTTTCCTCTCGCGAGAGGCGGCGGTGGTTATGCTCCTCCCGATCTTGTCCGGCCAGGGCGTTGGTCATGGTCCCCTCTCCCTCTGCTCGTTGATCCGGCAGTGGCATGGGGGAGGGGTATCTCGTTCCTCCCTTCTGGCCTAGTAGTTAGTTTTGTTTCCTATGGTGCGCCGTTGGGGTGGTGGGAGTGGCGTTCGGGCTAATAAATCTGCCACAACTCTACTCCCACACCGGCGACGACCTTCTGGGTGGCCTCTCGGAGTTGATGGCAACGTGTGTTGATCGGTCCTTCAGTGATAGCTTGGTCTTCTCGCCGTTCTTCAGATCAGGGGAGATCAATTTCTCAGTGTGTCACTGGTATTCATTGTTATCCACGACGATACTGGCGTCCGGGGTGAGATGGTTATTCTAGAACGAAGATGTTGGTCCGGAGGTGGTGGATATGCCGTCTTATCCGACTTCGTCGATGGGAGGCGACGTGGTCCAAAACAACATTGGGACGTCCCGCGGTCGACGTGCCACAACAGCATGTGCCTAGCAACATGTGCCTCGCTGCTTGCAGTAGGCTGTTCATCGACTCATAAACCTTCGTTGGTGATGGTGCTTGATACGTCTCCAACGTATCTATAATTTCTTATGTTCCATGCTAGTTTTATGACAATACCAACATGTTTTAGTCATACTTTATAATGTTTTTATGCATTTTCCGAGACTAACCTATTAACAAGATGCCGCATGTCAGTTCCTGTTTTCTGCTGTTTTTGATTTCAGAAAAGTTAGTATACGAATATTCTCGGAATTGGACGAAAAAAGCCCACGGTCCTATTTTCCACGGAGCCTTCCAGAACACCGAAGAGGAGACGAAGAGGGGACGCGAGGCGGCCACACCATAGGGCGCGCGGCCCCACCTCGCCGCGCCGGCCTATGGGGTGGGCCCCTCGGGCGCCCCCGACGCTGCCTTCGCCTATTTATTCTCCCCGCGAAAACCCTAGTACCGAGAGCCACGATACTAGAAAAGTTCCGGAGACGCCGCCGCCGTCAACCCCATCACGGGGGTTCGGAAGATCGCCTCCGGCACCTGCCGGAGAGGGGAATCATCACCGGAGGGCTCTACATCACCATGCCCGCCTCCGGAGATGCGTGAGTAGTTCATCCTTGGACTACGGGTCCATATAGCTAGATGGTTGTCTTCTCCTCTTGTGCTATCATGTTTAGATCTTGTGAGCTGCCTATCATGATCAAGATCATCTATTTGTAATGCTACATGTTGTGTTTGTTGGGATCCGATGAATATGGAATACTATGTCAAGTTGATTATTGATCTATCATATATGTGTTATTTATGTTCTTGCATGCTCTCCGTTGCTAGTAGAGGCTCTGGCCAAGTTGATACTTGTGACCCCAAGAGGGAGTATTTATGCTAGATAGTGGGTTCATGTCTCCATTGAATCTGGGGGAGTGACAACAACCCCTAAGGTTGTGGATGTCTTGTTGCCACTAGGGATAAAATATCAATGCTTTGTCTAAGGATATTTTTATTGTTTACATTACGCACAGTACTTAATGCAATTGTCTGTTGTTTGCAACTTAATACTAGAAGGGGTGCGGATGCTAACCTGAAGGTGGACTTTTTAGGCATAGATGCATGCTGGATGGAGGTCTATGTTCTTTTTCGTAATGCCCTAAGTAAATCTCATAGTAGTCATCATGATATGTATATGGATCTCTATTTGTCAATTCCCAACTGTAATTTGTTCACCCAACATGCTATTTATCTTATTGGAGAGACACCACTAGTGAACTGTGGACCCCGGTCCATTCTTTTACATCTGAAATAAAATCTACTGCAATCATTTTTCTCTGTTGTTTTCTGCAAGCAAACATAATTCTCCACACCATACGTTTAATCCTTTGTTTTCAGCAAGCCGGTGAGATTGACAACCTCACTGTTAAGTTGGGGCTAAGTAGTTTGATTGTGTTGTGCAGGTTCCACGTTGGCGCGGAATCAGGTGTTGCACACTACACTCCTTCACTAACAACATTCACGTGGTCTTCATCTCCTACTGGTTCGATAAACCTTGGTTTCTTCGAGGGAAAACTCGCTTCTACTCATCATACCTTCTTCTTGGGGTTCCCAACGGACGTGTGCTTTACCGTCACAAGGAGCTGCCTCCACGCGCAGCAAGCTTTTTGCGCCTGCAGGAGATCAAGACACGCTGCAAGGATTCTCTCACATCCAATCTCTTTACTTTGTTTATTGTCTTGCTTTATTTTATTTTCTGTCTTGTTTGCTTTCTGTATATCAAAAACACAAAAATATTAGTTACTTGCTTTACTTTATTTAATTCGGTTTTCTTAGTTTATTTTTATTGCTAAAATGAGTACTCTTGAGAACACTAAGTTGTGAGACTTCACTAGTTAGGCTTAATGGAAAACAACAAAAAAAATAGAGATCTTTATGAACTTTATATTGAATTAGGACATGATGTGTTTGAAGAGAGAATTAAAAAACCCATGGAACTTTGTTTGAAAAATAGTTGTAGCAATGTTTTTAGCATGAATTCTTTGAACACTATTATTTTTAATGCTATGGAAAAGTCCAAGCTTGGGGAAGCTGGTTCTGATATTTTTAGCTCCCCAAGTTTTGAGGAGAAAATTTTCTTTGATGATACTTTGCCTCCCATTTATGATGATTATAATGATAGTGGTATTTTGGTGCCACCTACTATGGAGGATGAAGTTTATTATGATTATACCCTGCCTGCAATTTATGATGATTACAATGATGGTTGTGATAGTTTTACTCCCACTATTACTAATAAAATTGATTATGCTTATGCGGAGAGTAATGATACTTTTATGCATGTGGATCATGATAAGAATGCTTTATGTGATAGTTATAGTGTTGAGTTTGTTCATGATGATACTGGAAATTATTAAGAGAGAGGAAAATATGGTTGTAGAAATTTTCATGGTACTAAAACACCTCTCTACATGCTGAAAATTTTGAAGTTACACTTGTTTTGTCTTTCTATGCTACTCACTTTGTTCTTCATTGACTTCTTTTCTTACAAGGCTCCTATGCATAGGAAGAGTGTTAAATTTAAACATGTTTTATATATGCTTCTTGATGCTCTCTTTTCAACTCTCATCTTTATGTGAGCATCATAAAAATCACTATGCCTAGCTGAAAGGCGTTAAAGAAAAACGCTTATGGGAGACAACCCATTGTTTTACTTCTGCAAAAAAAAATTTATATTTGAGTCAAGGTGCTTGTTACTAATGTAGCAATACCTTTGTATCATTATTTTTTTGCATTGTTGTGCCAAGTAAAGTCTCTAATAGAAAGTTGATACTAGATTTGGATTTCTGCGCAGAAACAGATTTCTTAGCTGTAACGAATTCGCGTTTTTCTCAATGTAGAAGAATCAAAAAAATCTGAAAATATTCATGCGTGATCCTCAGATATGTACGCAACTTTTATTAGTTTTGAGCTTTTCCATCTGAGCAAGTTAAGTTCCTCGAAAAAATTCGTCTTTACCAACTGTTCTGTTTTGACAGATTCTGCCTTTTATTTCGCATTGCCTCTTTTACTGTGTTTGAGTGGATTTCTTTGCTCCATTAAATTTCAGTAGCCTTGGGTAATGTCCAGAAGTGTTTTGAATGATTGTGTCCTTGCTGAAAATGTGAATTTTTGATTATGCACTAACCCTCTAATGAGATTGTTTTGAGTTTGGTGTGGAGGAAGTTTTCAAGGATCAAGAGAGGAGGATGATATGATATGATCAAGAAGAGTTAAAAGTCTAAGCTTGGGGATGCCCCGTGGTTCATCCCTGCATATTTCAAGAAGACTCAAGCGTCTAAGCTTGGGGATGCCCAAGGCATCCCCTTCTTCATCAATAAACTTATCAGGTCACCTCTAGTGAAACTATATTTTAATTCTGTCACATCTTATGTGCTTTACTTGGAGCGTCTGTTTGCTTTTATTTTTGTTTATGTTTGAATAAATTCGGATCCTAGCAATATTTGTGTTGGAGAGAGACGCGCTCCGCTTTTTCATTTGAACACTTGTGTTCTTCATCTTATTTTAATATTCATGGCAAAAGCTGAAAGCCGCAGCATTTATACTTGTTGTTATTTGGTTGGAAACAGAAAATGCCTCATATTATCTTGAATAATTTGATATTTGGCAATTGTTTTGAGCTCTCAAGTAGATCATGTTTAAGCTCTTGCATCATGTAGTTTAAATCTATTAGTGAAGAACTACTATAGAGCTTGTTGAAATTTGGTTTGCATGATTGGTCTCTCTAAGGTCTAGATATTTTCTGGTAAAAGTGTTTGAACAACAAGGAAGACAGTGTAGAGTCTTATAATGCTTGCAATATGTTCTTGTGTAAGTTTTTGCTGTACCGGTTCATACTTTTGTTTGCTTCAAACAACCTTGCTAGCCAAAACCTTGTACAGAGAGGGAATGTTTCTCGTGCATCCAAAAACCTTGAGCCAAAACCTATGCCATTTGTGTCCACCATAACTACCTATATGTGGCATTTTTCTGCCATTCCAAAGTAAATTGCTTGTGTGCTACCTTTAAAATTTTATTCCTTGTCTTTGCAATACATATCTCATGGGAAAGTAGCCTAAAAAACTATTGTGGTAATGAATATGATGTTTATGTATCTTAGTTTTTATAAGTTGCTTGTTGAGCGGTAACCATGTTTCTGGGCACGCCATCAACCTGTCACACCTTTGTTGAATATCATGTGAGTTGCTATGCATGTTCGTCTTGTCTGAAGTAAGGGAGATTTGCCATGAGTTGAATGGTTTGAGTATGCATGTTGTTAAAGAAGAACATTGGGCCGCCAACCAAAGCCATGTATCATGGTGGAAGTTTCAGCTTGGACATTAATCCTCAGAATCTCTTATGAGAATATTATTTGTTGTTGAATGTTTAAAGCATTAAAAAGAGGAGTCCATTATCTGTTTTCTATGTTGTCCCGGTATGGATGTCCTTAAGTTAAGATCTTGTTATCACCAGATTTTGGCCAAATCAGGAGATGGGCCGTAAGTGAAGATGGGCTTGAAGGATACACGCGTGGAGCATCTTTGAAGCGGCCTTGCACGAAGAGTTTGGGCTTAATTGCCCATGTATCTGTAACATAGTAGATCGCATCTTAGTTTAGAATTAAAAGATAGAGTTTAACTCGTGCACGGTTAGGTGCACGCCCGAATTAGAAAGTCCCTTGGACTATAAATATGTATCTAGGGTTATCGAAAAGGAGGACAATCACGTTCACAACAAACACAAATCAGGCGCATCGCCACCCCTTCTTTCGAGGGTTTCTCCCGGGTAAGCATCATGCTGCCTTGCGATCTAGGCAGCACACGTTTATTCGTTTACCTTGTGCTGCTCGTGCTGAAGCGTTGTTGATGGCGAGTAGCACTATTTATCGTAGATGTTTTGGGGCTTGCATGGATGCTTTTCTTATGCATATCTACTTAGCTATGCCGCCCCTCGATATCTAGCTGCCCTTACACCTATCCAGGTGTAAGGGCAGCGTCTTGCTTGTTCGTTGTTTAGTACATCCGATCCGTTATAGTTGCTCCTTGATTCCTCAAGGATTGGTTTAATATCTGTATGGTTAGGCCTTGCAAACGGGTTGAACGATCTGGTGGTGCGCTAGGTATGGTTTGTTAGTCCTAAAAGGGATGTTCCGGGAATTAACTTAATGTTGGTTTTTAGGCCTCTTTTAGGGTTAGTTTTCCATTATCTTTCGTGTCTATTAGGCTCAACTACGCGTAGGATGTTCCGATCATACGGTGAAAACCCTAAACTGTCATAGATTGGTTTGACTTTATATTGATCAAGCAGGAGCCCCATGTCATCGTTAACCCGACGCAAACCATGGGGCGATCGGCTCTTTGAGCCGATCCACAGGGCAACCTGAGAGCCGATTGGGCTCGTATTTAATGTTTACGTGTCGCCATGCGAGAAACTAATCGAGCGATCCAACACCTTCACGACCGGTAGGTCGGGTGGCACGCCCTTGCAACCGCTAGGACGTGTGCCGGAACATTGCGGGACGACGTCGAGGGGCCCCCTGCAGTCTTGGAAGCCTCCGGCTCTTCGTGTTGCTTAACCTTTGCTCGCGGTGGGTTTTGGCAGGCAACACATCGCACGCCCGGTGGGACAATCGGGACAATCTTCGCAGCAACCACGTCAACATCTACATCTGAGATGGCGGAAGAACCGATCAAGTACAAAGATCTGCCTGCTGAGCATAAGAAGAAATATGATGATCTCAAGGCCATCTTGGAAGCCGATCTCATTGGCGCTTTTGACAGGACCCGTTCATACGGCATTAAGTTCAAAGGGTTCCAACCTGAAGGCGCGTTAGAGGGACTAGATCTATCTCTCCCTCGGATGAACGTACCAGAGCCCTGACAGGAAGTCAACTATGCCGTGGCTCACTCTCTTCATCGGCATTCGAGAGCCTGGTGAACACTCTGGAACGTGTCGCGCTCAATGTGGTGCAAGAAATCATGAAGCATAAGTACTCTCCGTCGGGACCTGCCCTAGGGACTCACCGGGGGGAGATACCGCTCTAGGCCACCACTGCAATATACGATGGCAGCTCCACGGCAACAAGGTTCACCGGCGTACGTCGTCTACAAGGTTGGAGGTGATCTGGCGATTACCAATTCCTGAGCCGCCCAAGGAGATTCCACATGGATACGTGTGCACATACGCGCGGCTGCAACAACTGGATGACCAGTTACGGAAGGACGCCACGCGAGGAGGGATCGCCGGACAGGAGTAGTTCTGGAGCAGGAAACAGTTCTGGAGCAGATGCTGAGAAACAAGCGTGGATCGCTAAATATGCCACCGGTACAAATCATGAACGCTCAACTTCTGTAGCTCCTACGGTGGATGAGATCACCGCAATCATGAGAGATCAGTTCGGCATCCTGCCGAAGAAGAGAATGATCGGCTATTCCAAGCCGTATCCCAACGAGTATGACCTAATCCTACCGCCAAGTATCGGCTCCCTGACTTCACAAAATTCAGTGGATCGAAGGAACCAGCTCAATCGAGCACGTGAGCCGATATTTGGCACGGTTGGGCATGGTTTCAGCTTCACACGAGCTGCGTGTGAGGTTCTTCTCACAATCTCTCACGGGTCCGGCCTTTGGATGGTACACCTCGTTGCCACAGATTCAGTGGACGTGGAAGCAGCAGGAAGACAGTTCCACGTACAATACCATTCGAAGCTCTGAAGGCGGCATTGCCGATCTAACCAGGTTCGGCGAGGCGAGGAGAGACGGTGTACGAATACATTCAGCGCTTCGGGACCGTTAGGAACCGATGTTACTCGGTTCGTTTATACGAAAAACGGTCGAGCTGGCGATAGCGAGGATTGTCGGCGCCGCTCAAAGATGTGACCTTCAAGCTGACTACAATTCATTGGCGCATATGGTTCAGAAATTGACATCGTATGAACAGCGCCACCCGAAATTGTACCAGGACAAGTTCAAGCGCGTCGCCCTGATCGAGATGGAAGAAGATGAAGATTCAGGAGATCAGAAGTCGATGTAGCTGAATGGACTCGGGGCAAAGCCCGTGTCCTGCAAGTGGGTGAAACAACCGGGGCCTGCAAAAGGGTTTGACTTTGATTTGAGCAAAACGGAGCAAATTTTTGATTTGCTGCTGAAGGAAAAACAGCTGAAGTTACCCGAAGGCCACAAAATCCCCACATTACAAGAGATGAACGGCAGGCCATACGCAAATGGCATCACACGTTCACCCATGCCACGTTGCAAAGTCTTGCGCGGACAGATTCAAATGGCGATAGAACAAGGCCGATTACTCTTCGGTCAGTTTGCCATGAGAGTTGACACGCAGCCGTTTCCAGACGTCAACATGGTGGATCTCCTGCATAAGACACGAGCTAGGTTTCTCTTTTGGTATCAATATGGCAGGGCTTGGGATCGCCATAACCGGGATAAGCCGAGACATCCTCTGGCAAAGATGAAGAGGAGGCCAGTCCACGTGATTGGCCCCAAAAAATAAAAAGTTGTGAACCCTCGATAAGCATTGCGATGAAAAAGGAGGCCGATCCTAGCGATCGGCTAAAGCTAACCTCAACATGCCTTCACTGTGCTCGCATTGATTTAGCAGGCGACGGAAAGTGGGGTATGGGTTTACATCGGTGATGAACTAGAAGAGATTGACATTGGTCCGGGGATAAGCCACGACCGACATTTATCAGCAAAAAGTTGGATCCACAGTTGAGGAGCCGGTTGATAGCCCTGTTGAAAGAGTACCCAGATTGTTTCGCATGGGATTATACGGAGATGCCTGGGTTAGACAGGAGCACTATCGAGCATCGGCTCCCTCGAAGAAAGGATTTCGGCCGTTCAGCAGCGTGCACGACAAATGAAGGCCGAAATCTTAGTGGAAGTCAAGAAAGAGACCAGAAGATGTTAGACGCCGGGTTCATCAGGCCATGCGGTACGCTGAATGGATTTCCAATGTCGTACTGTGGAGAAAAAGGATGGCCGATGGCGCGTCGCTATAGATTTCGGAATCTCAACAGTGCCACCCCAAAGGACGAATATCAATGCCAGTAGCAGAGACTTTGATCAATGCAGCTGCTGGTCATAAAGTTTTAAGCTTCATGGATGGCAATGCCGGCTACAACCAAATCTTTATGGCTCCAGAAGATATAAACAAGACTGCATTCAGAGTGCCGGGCTCGGTGGGCTTGTTTGAATATGTAGTCATGACATTTGGACTGAAGAATGCTGGCGCAACATACCAGAGAGCCATGAATTACATCTTTCACGATTTGATCGGCAAATTGGTCGAGATTTACATCGATGACGTGGTGGTCAAGTCTGTTTCGGTGGACGGACACTTGGAAGATTTACGGCGCGTCCTGGACCGAACTAGGAAGTTCGGACTAAGAATGAATCCAAAAAAATGTGCCTTTGGTGTGATGGCCGGTCAGTTCTTGGGTTTCTTGGTTCATGAACGCGGAATTGAGATCGGCCTGAAAAGTCAAGAAGCGGTGCGCACAATGAAGCCACCCACCACGAAGAAGGAGCTCCAGTGTCTCATCGGCAAAATCAATTTCGTCAGAAGGTTTATCTCCAACCTGTCGGGACGAATCGAGCCGTTCATGGGACTGGTCAAAATCAAATCTGATGAGGAGTTTCGCTGGGGGGCAGAGCAACAAAAAGCATTTGACGATATTAAGGAATACTTGACAAAGCCACCTGTGTTGGTTCCACCACAGCAAGACAGACCCTTCTACATTTACTTATCATGGCTGATACCTCTATCGCGTCGGTGGTGGTGCAGGTTTATGATGGTCTGGAAAAAGTGGTTTTCTACCTCAGCAGAAGGATGTTAGATGCGGAAACAAGGTACCTCGAGATCGAGAAGTTGTGCCTTTGCCTGTTCTTTACCACGATTCAGCACATCTTGCTGAAAGCAGAAATCATCGTCATATGCAAATCGGATGTCATCAAGCACATGCTCGGCTCCTGTATTGAAAGGCCGACTCGGCAAATGGATGTTTGCTCTATCGAATTTGATATTCGGTATCAACCTGCGAAAGCAGTCAAGGGACAAGCGCTGGCCGATCTTATTGCTGAGCGAATAAACACGGATGTAGCGGCACTATCCGTGCGTGCATGGACCATGTTCTTCGATGGATCGGTCTGTGAAGATGGTTGTGGCATCGGCATGCTACTCGTGTCGCCTCGGGGGGCAACATACTCCTTCTCCATCAGGTTATCTACACCTTGCACTAACAATGTTGCTGAATATGAAGCGATATGCAAGGGAATGGAGTTGCTATTGGACGTCGGGGCGGAGGCAGTGGAGATCTTTGGGGATTCCAAATTGGTGATTTCTCAACTCACGGAGGAATACAAGTGTGAGAGCGAGTCACTTTTCCCATTATGTATGCAATGCCGTGAGCTGATGGCCCAGTTCAGGTATATCAACTTCCATTGGATCCCGAGGACGCAAAATACCGAGGTAAACGACCTTGCACAGACGGCGTCAGGATACAAAGACGTGGTCGAGGAAGCCGATTTTCAGGTGCAGCTCATGGAGCCCGATGATTGGAGAGCCGATATCTTCAATTACTTGAAAGATCCGGCTCGGGGGGCACCTAAACGGATAAGATACGGGGCCATGAAGTCCTGATTGGTGATGACATGTTCTACAGGACTCTGGAAGGGTTACTTCTCAAGTGTTTGTGACCAGCCGAGTCCAATCGGCTCTTGCATGAGGTACATGAGGGTGCATGTGGAACTCACCAATCGGCTAATAAGATGAAGTGGTTGATCCGGCGATCGGGATTTTATTGGCCCACTATGCTTGAAGATTGTTTCCAATACTATAAAGGGTGTCAAGCATGTCAAAAGTTTGGGAGCATCCAGATGGTGCCTGCATCAGCAATGAATCCTATTATCAAGCCGTGGCCATTCCGAGGTGGGGCATGGATATGATCGGCAAGATACATCCTCCTTCAAGCAAAGGTCATGTATGGGTTCGGCCATTACAGATTATTTTACCAAATGGGTAGAGGCCGTCCCTATGAAGGCGAAACGCGTCAGATGTTGTCGATTTTGTGAAGGAGCATGTTATCCACAGATTTGGAATTCCCAGACTATTATGACCGATGGAGGTTCGGTTTTTGTTTCTAAGGAGTTTAGAAAATTCTGCGAGGATATGGGAATCAAGTCGATCAGATCATCCCCATACTACGCCCAAGCAAATGGACAGGCTGAAGCATCCAACAAAAGTTTGATCAAGCTGATTAAGAGGAAGATCGACGAGAATCCTAGACGTTGGCACGAGGTGTTGTCAGAAGCTTTGTGGGCTTATCGCATGTCGTGTCATGGAGCAATAAAAACCTCGCCGTACCATCTGGTCTATGGACAAGAGGTTGTGTTACCCTGAGAAATCAAAGCTGGGTCGAGAAGGGTTACATTTCAGAATGATCTAACTACTGAAGAATATGCAGCCCTGATGAGCGACAGTATTGAGGATGCAACGGAACTTAGACTTTGGTCACTTGAGAAAATCAAGGAGAATAAAGCCAAGGTGGCTCGGGCATATAATAAGAAATTGAAGCCAAAGGAGTTCCAGGTTGGTGATCTGGTATGGGAAGCTGTATTGCCGTTGGGGACTAAGGATAAAATGTATGGAAAATGGTCTCCAAATTGGCATGGCCCGTACAAAGTCGACCAAGTTTTAAAGGGTAATGCATACATGCTAGAACAGTTGGATGGTGTGAAGTTCCAGTGGCTGTCAATGGCCAGCATCTCAAGTACTTCCCAAGCATGTGGGATGATGAGTAGTAAGATATGGAGGCCGATACATGAATTCGGCCAGTAAAAAAAAATTCTTGGGATTTTTGGGAAACAGCCGATGTACCGACATCGACTTTGGAATAAAAACAGCCGATGCGCAGTCATCGACTTTAGAGGCACAAAGCACCATGGTCAGGTTTTAAGTTATTGTCTAAATCTGAGGATTGTTTGCTTGAACTTGTCTAGTTGGTTATCAGATTGGCTTTATCGGCGTCTGATGGTAAAAAGCCGATACGATGCTATTGGCTCTTGGGGGCGTTGACCACCTTTGACAATTGGAAGATGGAGGAGATATGAAATTGGATGATTGGAAGTTCAATTGGAAGAACATTTTCATTGATTCAAAGGGGATTTTACAACGAAGAGCTAATTGCTCTCAAAAGGGGTCATTTGAGTGCCTAATGCACTGCTACTAACCCTATACTACTCCCTAATCTAAGGGTCACTGCCCTCGTCGTCGCCGTCGGCGGCTACTGCGGGCTCTTCGTCGCTGCGATGAAGCCGCCAGTAGCGTCTTCATTTTCCTCGTCGTCGTCATCGTCGTCGACCAGGCCCGGCCTCGGAGGCGCTTGGCCGGCGGGTACCGGCGGAGGAGGAGTCTTCTTCCTCGGACTCCTCCGCTTCTTCTTCCTCTTCGTCGGAGGAAAGATCCGCCTCCCATGAGAGGAGGTCGTCCTCGCACGCCGCTTCCAGCTCCCCATCGACGAGGAACCGGAGGTCTTCTTCCCCGACGGTGCGGGGCTCGTCGTCCTCCGACTCGATGGTGAAGTCCCATTCTCTCGCGTCCCAATACTCAGGCGCGAGAGCATCGTAGATGGCCATCTGATTGACCTCCGGCTCCACTTCACTCGAGGAAGAGGATTGGGAGGAGGAAGAGAAGACATGGCTACGAGAGGAAGAGGGTTTTGGTGACGGCTGGTTTGGAGCAGGGGATGAAGAGGTGAACTGTTCGATGCGGTTAAATAAAAGGAGATATAGTGGAGATTTAATGCTCGAACAGTTTCGAGGATGTGGTGCCAAACTGTCAAATCGTGCAGAGAAGTTGAGAAGGCAAGGTATCATGATGAAGAATACGCAACGGTTCTGCCACGACATGACCCTTGAAGGAAAAACATAGTGGTTTTGAAATTATCATTGCCAAAACCGGGGGCATGTGTTATCACCAGATTTTGGCCAAATCAGGAGATGGGCCGTAAGTGAAGATGGGCTTGAAGGATACACGCGTGAAGCATCTTTGAAGCGGCCTTGCACGAAGAGTTTGGGCTTAATTGCCCATGTATCTGTAACATAGTAGATTGCATCTTAGTTTAGAATTAAAAGATAGAGTTTAACTCGTGCACGGTTAGGTGCACGAATTAGAAAGTCCCTTGGACTATAAATATGTATCTAGGGTTATCGAAAAGGAGGACAATCACGTTCACAACAAACACAAATCGGGCGCATCGCCACCCTTCTTTCGAGGTTTTCTCCGGGTAAGCATCATGCTAGATCGCATCTTGCGATCTAGGCAGCATACGTTTATTCGTTTACCTTGTGCTCGTCTGAAGCGTTGTTGATGGCGAGTAGCACTATTTATCGTAGATGTTTTGGGGCTTGCATGGATGCTTTTCTTATGCATATCTACTTAGCTATGCCGCCTCGATATCTAGCTGCCCTTACACCTATCCAGGTGTAAGGGCGCGTCTTGCTTGTTCGTTGTTTAGTAGATCCGATCCGTTATAGTTGCTCCTTGATTCCTCAAGGATTGGTTTAATATCGTATGGTTAGGCCTTGCAAACGGGTTGAACGATCCGGTGGTGCGCTAGGTATGGTTTGTTAGTCCTAAAAGGGATGTTCCGGAATTAACTTAATGTTGGTTTTTAGGCCTCTTTTAGGGTTAGTTTTCCATTATCTTTCGTGTCTATTAGGCTCAACTACGCATAGGATGTTCCGATCATACGGTGAAAACCCTAAACTGTCGTAGATTGGTTTGACTTTATATTGATCAAGCAGCCCCATGTCATCGTTAACCCGACGCAAACCATGGGGCGATCGCTCTTTGAGCCGATCCACGGGCAACCTGAGCCGATCGGGCTCGTATTTAATGTTTACGTGTGCTGCAGGAAACTAATCGAAGCGATCCAACACCTTCGACCAGGTATAGGTCAGGTGGCACGCCTTGCAACCACTAGGACGTGTGCCGGAACATTTGCGGGACGACGTCGAGGGACCAGGGCCCCTGCAGTCTTGGAAGCCTCCCGGCTCTTCGTGTTGCTTAACCACTGCTCGCCGGTGGGTTTTGGCAGGCAACAGATCTATCAAAATCGAGAAATCAAATGCGATTTATCTCCTTGGACCTTTGTACAGGTGGCATAGAGGTACCCCTTTGTGACACTTGGTTGAAACATATGTAATGCGATGATAATCTATGGAAATCCGAACTAATTAGGACAAGGTGCGGACACTATTAGTATTCGATGCATGAGGCTTGCAACTTATAGGAAGTTTTATGCATAACCCATATGAATTATTACTACCGTTGACACAATTGTTTCCATGTTTTCAAAATAAAAAGCTCTAGCACATGAGTAATCCCTGCTTCCCTCTGCGAAGGGCCTTTCTTTTACTTTATGTTGAGTCAGTTTACCTACTTCTTTCTATCTTAGAAGCAAACACTTGTGTCAACTGTGTGCGTTGATTCTTACATGTTTACTTATTGCACTTATTATATTACTTTGTGTTGACAATTATCCATGAGATATAGATATTGAAAGTTGAAAGCAATTGCTGAAACTTAAATCTTCCTTTGTGTTGCTTCAAGACCTCTTACTTTGAATCTATTGCTTTACGAGTTAACTCTTATGCAAGACTTTTTGATACTTGTCTTGAAAGTACTATTCATGAAAACTTTTTGCTATATGATTCAGTTGTTTAGTCATAATATTTTTGTTAGCAAACTATATACCATTGCTTTGAGTCACTTCATTCATCTCATATGCTTTACAATAGTATTGATCAAGATTATGTTGGTAGCATGTCACTTCAGAAATTATTGTTTTTATCGTTTACCTACTCGAGGCGAGTAGGAACTAAGCTTGGGGATGCTTGATACGTCTCCAACGTATCTATAATTTCTTATGTTCCATGCTAGTTTTATGACAATACCAACATGTTTTAGTCATACTTTATAATGTTTTTATGCATTTTCCAAGACTAACCTATTAACAAGATGCCGCAGTGCTAGTTCCTGTTTCTGCTGTTTTTTATTTCAGAAAAGTTAGTTTACGAATATTCTCGGAATTGGACGAAACAAAAGTCCACGGTCCTATTTTCCACGGAGCCTTCCAGAACACCGAAGAGGAGACGAAGAGGGGACGCGAGGCGTCCACACCATGAGGGCGGCGCGGCCCCACCTCTGGCCGCGCCGGCCTATGGGGTGGGCCCCTCGGCGCCCCGACGCTGCCCCTTCGCCTATTTATTCCTCCCGTCGCGAAAACCCTAGTACGAAGAGCCACGATACGAGAAAAGTTCCAGAGACGCCGCCGCTGTCGACCCCATGTCGGGGGGTTCAGAAGATCGCCTCCGGCACCCTGCCGGAGAGGGGAATCATCACCGAAGGGCTCTACATCACCCTGCCCGCCTCCGGACTGATGCGTGAGTAATTCATCCTTGGACTACGGGTCCATAGCAGTAGCTAGATGGTTGTCTTCTCCTCTTGTGCTATCTTGTTTAGATCTTGTGAGCTGCCTATCATGATCAGGATCATCTATTTGTAATGCTACATGTTGTGTTTGTTGGGATCCGATGAATATGGAATACTATGTCAAGTTGATTATTGATCTATCATATATGTGTTATTTATGTTCTTGCATGCTTTGTTGCTAGTAGAGGCTCTGGCCAAGTTGATACGTGTGACCCCAAGAGTGAGTATTTATGCTAGATAGTGGGTTCATGTCTCCATTGAATCTGGGGAGTGCAACCCTTAAGGTTGTGGATGTGCTGTTGCCACTAGGGATAAAACATCAATGCTTTGTCTAAAGATATTTTTATTGTTTACATTACGCATCTTAATGCAATTGTCTTGTTTGCAACAATCTGGAAGGGTGCGGATGCTAACTGAAGGTGGACTTTTTAGGCATAGATGCATGCTGGATGGCGGTCTATGTTCTTTGTTGTAATGCCCTAAGTAAATCTCATAGTAGTCATCATGATATGTATATGCATCTCTATTTGTCAATTTCCCAACTGTAATTTGTTCACCCAACATGCTATTTATCTTATTGGAGAGACACCACTAGTGAACTGTGGACCCCGATCAATTCTTTTACATCTGAAATACAATCTACTGCAATCATTGTTCTCTGTTGTTTTAGCAAAAATAATTCTCCACACCATACGTTTAATCCTTTGTTTCAGCAAGCCGGTGAGATTGACAACATCACTGTTAAGTTGGGGCAAAGTAGTTTGATTGTGTTGTGCAGGTTCCACATTGACGCCGGAATCACTGGTGTTGCGCCGCACTACACTCCTTCACCAACAACCTTCACGTGGCCTTCATCTTCTACTGGTTCAATAAACCTTGGTTTCTTAATGAGGGAAAACTCGCTGCTGTACTCATCATACCTTCCTCTTAGGGTTCCCAACGGACGTGTGTTTTACCGTCACAAGGAGCTGCCTCCATGCCAGCAGCAGTGCTCTTTTGGATTTTGGATTGGTGGAGGCTCGACGTCTCTTCCCATGTCCGTCTCGGCGGCGCTGGAGTTTGGCGGCGGCCGCTGGCTACGGTGGTTGCAGGAAACCCTAGGGATCGTTTTGTATTTCTCAATTTTTTAGAAGTTTATCTGCAAATTCAGGATACTCATTTTTATCTCGGTTTGTCTTTTAGTTTCCATACGTGTTGCTTCATGTAACTTGATTTTCAATTAATGAAATATGTGGTTGCTCTAAAAAAAAACATAATCGGTATGATGGGTCGTCAGAGTAGAGTGGTGTGTTTCCAAACCATGCTACGATCTTGATCTTGGGAGCTGTACTAAGGTGAAAATCTTTCACCATAGTCTGGAGTTGCAGGCGCAGCATGCAGATTCGCCTCTCACTCCAACGGGAGAGAGCACGAGTCACCAGAGGAACGCGCAGGCTGCCCTGTGTCCGTGTCCGTGCTTCTCACGTTTGGAACAACTCAACGTACCATAATATCTGAATCCTACTTTTAAAACCTGAGAGCCAAAGAGCCCCTGCTCTCCGATTTTGCTACTACCCAAACTCTCGAATCCAATTTGATTTCAGCTTCCGGCAAAGCCGGCGGCGCTCTTCCCAACTCCTGCCACCTGCTCGACGTAACGTCTCCGGAGCGGCGCGACACGAAGAGGCCGGCCATGGCAAGCGGCCGAGGTGACCGCATCGGCGCCCTCCCCGACGACCTCCTCCACCACGTGCTCTCCTTCCTCCCCGCGCACGAAGCGGTGCGGACGTGCGTGCTCGCGCGCCGCTGGCTCCACCTCTGGAAATCCGCCCCCGCCCTACGCGTCACCGGCATCAAGGGGTGCAACAACGCTGCACGCTTCGCCTACTTCGTCGACAACCTGCTCCTCCTCCGCGACCCACGCGCCCGCCTCGAGTCCTTCGAGCTCGACCTCGACGAGCGTGACTTCAGCTTCAACGCGTTCCTCCCCGCCTACGAGAGGCGAGTGAACCTGTGGTTCCGGCTCGCCTTCGCATGCGGGTCCCTGGTGAATCTGGCGCTGCGCACCACCAACGGCGTCTACATCTGCCCGGATGACTACGAGACTCTATGGTTCGCCAATGTCCCGCTCATATCCCAACACCTCGCCAGACTGGAGCTCAAGAGGGTGTACGTGCACAGCAGCACACTCGATTTCTCGGGGTGCCCCGCACTCATTCATCTCAGGATGGAAGACTGCGACATTAAGGGGAATATCTCCTCTCCATTCTTGAAGCATCTCAGCATTGTCGCTAGTTTTTTCCAGACAGATCCCGTTCGCGCCCATATCTGCGTGCCGGGCCTTGTTTCACTCGAACTAAGGAATGAATTGCGTAGGGCTCCCGTACTGGAAAACATGCCAATGTTAGTTTCAGCAATTGTTAGACTTGGGATGGCTTGTCATGATAACTGTAGTAAAAATGACTACGGAGATTGCGATGATAGTATGTGTTGGAATTGTCATGATCCTTCAACTGGCGCTGATGATTGGCGTGGTAAGTCTGTACTCTTAAAAGGATTATCGGAAGTTGCAGAGTTGGAGTTGTCAGTTGAGTCTCAAGTGGTATGCTTGCTTGCACCTACTTTAGCTCTGTTTTTCTACCCTTTCGAAACAGATTCTGCTTCAGTTTCTTATAGTTACTATGTTATTCGTCTAGGCTACGATGCAATTTATACTATCTAAGTTCCCTGCATATAACACAATTTTAAAATGATTGTTTCCCTAACCCATTCAGTGTAATCACGTCGTATACAACTAAACTTCAGCAAATTAATGATTTCGTTCCTTTGGACAGTTCATTGTCAACAGGGATTTGAAACTATGCCCCACATTTAGCAAGCTAAAGACTTTGCTGCTCAGCGAATGGTGTCCAGACAATGCTAGTGACCTCAATATATTAAGCTGCTTTCTCAAACATTCACCAATTCTTGAGAAGCTCACTCTCCAGATTTCCAAGGTATTATATTTTGCAGATGAACAACCTTGTTTTACTCAACCATTCATGATTGATCAATGTAGTAAAATATCTGAGTTCCTTATTAGGTACCTAAAGAACCAGCGAAAATACAAAGAAGTTACACTCCACCGGAGAAACCATTTGCACTTGGCCATCTGAAGAGTGTTGATATCAAATTTGACGAAGTTGATGGGAAGGTTTTGAACATCTTGCGTACCCATGGTGTACCACTCGAGAAAGTTAATATCCAGAGAACTAAACTACTGGATCTTAATGTGAGTTAAGCTATTCATTGCTATGCTTCTTTCGTTTTTGTATTTCACTAATTTAGAAAACCTGTATATTTTCCTAATCCCTATAAGTCGTAAAGTGGAAGCAAGACAATTGAACTACATATATCATAATATCCTACTAGTTAACGTACTATGTAACTGTTGATTATAAGGTTGATCCCTGGACTTAGTTCAGTGCTCCAATTTCTTATGTTTTGTAAAGTCCGACAATATGCAAATAGTGAAGAAGCAGTTAACAAATCAGTTTCAGAAAATTGGCATCTTAATCCTTAATTAGCTTTCTTTCTTCAGAATTTTGAGTTCTTTGCTGTATTATAATGTTGTCCAGAAGTTAACTAGAAGTAAAGGATTGTAGGATGCTAACTCCAATCCTTCTCACAGCAAAACATTCTTTCATTTTTCTTCTTTGGAAAAGAACAAGAAGCATGTTTATTTTCGAATCAGCAACTGCTTTATTTATCAATAACGTTCAAAGGAATACCATACAGCAGTCCGGTGTCAAGCTGATTGTTTGACCGCGGGTTGGTATGACAAACCTGAAAACATAATAGTCTTCTAAAGATGGCAACATGCAGGCAGGCACGTAGAGGGAAACAGAAATAGGGTGCATCTTGCCACTGACTACATCTTTGTGGCGAAAAGCTGTTTTCTGCTGCTTCTAGTGCATCTCTGCATTTTTCTTTCTCGTTGAATACGCGCCTCAGATCATGCATTCACCGGCTTTTTTTTCTCAATCGTGTATTCACTAACTTACTACCAAAGGAAAATGACAGCTTAGACAGAATAAAGGTGGTATGTTCTATTATGAAAAGGTTGAAAGGCACTATGCGTGATCCTTCCAAATTTTAATGATGCCACTCACGTAGGATTCAACCCATTCATTCATTGGTTTATTTTCGACTCCGCGCCAACTTTACCTTTGGGCTTAAGGACTCAGCACTATTAATTGTTTCTTCATGTGCACATGAGTTGTTTATTTGTGCATCAACCATTTGCCAATTGGCACTACTATACATAGATTCGGTTTCTCCCTAATTACTGTGTGCACTTAGCTAGGCCAATATGTCTCTAGTTTAATCAGACCCATGAAGAATAACTAGAGAGCATAGATCATCTTTTCTTTAGTCTAGCTCATGCAACGCAATATCTGGATTGTTGCTGGGCGCTGTGACATACTCGTAATGGTCTCATTTGTAAGAGCATGTCTAACAGACCCCTTAAAACACCCAAACCCATATAATAACCGCTAAAATACGGGTTTGAGCTCTACCCGGCCGTCTAGAAGACCCCGTAAAAACGCCCCCTGCTTCGATTTTTACTGGTTTCGATTACGGGGCGGATCTTCGCCCCCTACTTGTGCGGGGTGGGAGGCCAAATACAGGGCCAACCCTCCCACTCGTGGCGGGCTGAAATTTCAGAAAATCTAACTGCCTAAATTCCGGTGAGCTGCAGCCGGGGCGGCGCGGCCGGTAGCGAGGCGGCGCGAGCACGGCCGTGACTGGGTGGCGCGAGCACAGCCAGGAGCAGGGCGGCGCGAGCATGGTTGGGGCGGCACGAGCACGCCCGTGGTCGGGGCTCGGCGGTGCAGCCGGGGCGGGGCTGGGCGAGCGCCGCCGGGGCCGGCGCGAGCATGGCCGGAGCGGGGCGGGGCTGGCCGGAGCGAGCACGGCAGCGCGTGGGACGGCGGGGTGGCGCGGCGGGGGCGGGTGAGGGCGGCGGGCAGCGCGGCCGGGGCGGGGCGAGGCGAGGGCGGCCGGGGGCGGCGCAGGCATGGCCGGGGCGGGCAGCACGGGGCCAGGCCAGCAGTTGGCTAGAGGAGGAAGATGGAAGGGGAGATTTTTTTTCGATTTGGCATATTCTGGGAATATTCCATTTTACAGGGTGAGTTTACAGGTTCTGCTAGGTCGTCCGAGTTTTCGGCCGGTGAATAGTGAATACATGGCCCTCTACTCGTGTTTTAAGAGCGAAAATATACGGAACCTGTTAGACATGCTATAAAGCCAATCTGATTTCGCAGGCCGCTGATGCAATTCGCAGAATGATCATTTTTCTTCTTTTTTCTGCAGCAATGACCTGCTCTCTGTTGGACGAAGAATTAAGCATGAGTTTGATCACTTCATCACCAGATTCGAAGGCATCATCCGGCGGTGATCATGGGTTATGACTCTCCAGCTGGGGACCTAGTGTTTTAGCTTTATGTTGTCGCCAGTTTGATGTGTCCTGAGTCTTCTTTTGCTCGGCAGTTCTCTTTTGCAATGCCCTACCTTGTATCCAGGTACCCTGGAGCTTTGTAACAAAACCTCTGATTTCTATAGCCTTAAGAAAAAGCTGGGCACCTCAAAAATTTGAAAAATGCTGTGCATATGCCCTTATGTATATTACAGTTCGAATAATATCAGGAGGTGAGCTAATGTCTCTTGCTTCTCAGGACTAATAATGCTATTGCTCGTATAGTAAGGCTGTGTAAACGTAATAATAATCAGGTAGCAACTTCGGTGGCCATTACTAACACTACAAGAGTACGTATTCCTCGCAAAAAAGAGAGTTAATTTGCCATGAACACAAATGTGCAGAATCAATTGTTAGTTTTGACGAATGAGGCTGATCCATGGAGAACAAAGTGGTTAGTTAGCAAAAGAGTTCTGAAAGCGGACATGTTCTTAATCCTTACTCAACTTTCTTACTTGATGATTTACGGTCATTTCTTTTTACTACAAATCTTTCATAAGGACTTTGAGTCATTTCTTGCACTATAATGTTAACCAAAAAATATTGACCAGTGGTAAAATGAGTGTGGAGAAATGGCTCCCGATCTCCATGGAGCCCTTTATTGGGAAATTCAAACATAATAGTTGAAAGTTTCAAAAAATCTGAAAAATATTCCATAGGTAGTTACTGATGTACACTATAGGCATGCAAAATTGTTGCTATTTCAGGCTACATAAAATTAGCAAAATCTGGTAAATTTTGGAGTTTTGAAAATGTGAATTGTTCACTATTTTATATTTACATTTTTACCATTTTTGTGTAGCTTAGAGTATATAGTATTTTGCATTGTGATTTTGATAAAGAACTACATGGAGCTTGTCCTCCATTTTGAGTTTCCGGAGGTATCAAATTTCCCAGAACAACGGTATCAAACTTGTCATGTCTATACACTTTTTCTTCTTCTTATCTTCGTAGAATAAATTATTCAAGGAATCTCTTGCTTTCCTGTGTGCCGAGGCCTTCCGGCCACATGTCAACAACGGACTGTGATGTGCAACAGACCAAGTTAGTAAGAGCATCCCCACTCGTTGGCGCTCCTCACGCCCAAATCCGGACGAAACAACCGCCGGATTGGACGAAAATAAGTCGTGGGGAGTACCGTATTTCCAATCGTCCACCCGGAGTTCGGCGGATAGAGTTTAAGTTTAAACAAATCGCCGTCCCGCGCAGCACGGCCAGTTGATCGGCAAAAGGAGCAAAAGGATCAGCCACGATCGGCGATCGGAGGGAAATTACACGGAGACAGGCTCGTCGGCAGTCCCGCCGGCACGGCGGTGTCCGACGGACCAGTTTCCTCACACGCCGTGGCCGAAGCGGCTGCGGCGGCCGCGAGGAAGCAGCGGCAGTGGACGTCGAAGCAGCCGCAGTCGACGAGGTAGATGGTGAGGTAGACCAGGTAGGAGCCGGTGGAGAAGACGAAGGACACGCCGGAGGGGCTCGGAGGATGTCGCTGCGGTGGCCCTGGTACCAATTCCTCGTCTCCTCGTCCATCAGTTCCATGTCGCCGCCGCCCATCAGGAACGCCAAGTCTGTATTCCTCTTCTTCGCCGCCGCCGTCGTCTTCAGCAGTGCGATCCGGGCGCCCTGGTTGGCGAGCATCTCCCGCCACCTGCCGTCGAACTTGTCGTTCCTTCCGTCGGCATGCGACATCAAGTCGGCCAAGCACTTGTCGATCGACGCCTGCATCTTGTCGGCGGGACTGTCCGTCCGTTTGAGCTCTTTCAGCTTCTTCGGCCGAGTTCAGGGCGCCCTTCCGACGCGCAAGCCGCCGGCGCGTCGGGGTTGTACTGCTCGGTCTTGCTCTTCGAGAGGGTTGTGCGATTTTCCCTCCACTTCTCGCAGTGCTCGAGGCGGGCGTAGACGTTGAGGAACTTGAACTGCAGGCCGGTGTCGTCCGCATACATGTCCAAAGCTCGGCGCAGCTGGGGAAAAAGAGCACGGCGAAACGGGTTAGCTAACGACGATATACCTCGGTGATGCAGGGTCGACGGAACATACCTTTTGCTCCAAGTCATGGCCGCTAATCGGCCGTTTCTCGATCTCCTCCTGTACGCCGTGCCATTTGCTGCACGCCGTCTGCATGATCCCCCAATGGGTGGCCATTGCCTTCTCTCCCCGGTACACGTTCATGTTCGTCTTGTTGAAGTAGGGATCGACGAGTTTGCGTTCCTCGTACGCCTGCTTCACTCGAAGCCAATAGGTGTCGAACGACTGATTGGCACCGATTATGCCGTTCGTGGACACGGTCATCCAAGCTTCGGCGAGGCACTCCTCTTCCTTCGACGTCCATTTGATACGCGGTTCGGCAGGCGGCGAGTCCTTCTTCCTCTTCTTCTTCCCCTTCGACAGGTTGACGTTGGCTTGAGTTGTCTCTCCTTGTTCTTCGTCTTCTTGTTCTTCGACGGCTTGGCTTCCGTCGGCAACATCCTCCACATGATGCGCGCTGCCACAGCTGCCGTTGCCCTCGCCTCCTCTTGCGTGAAGAACCCGGGCTCGCGGCGGCGGCGTCCATGAAGAACCTCGGGCTCGCAGCGGCGCGGCGGAGCCGGAGGTGATCATCTCGTGGATCGCCTCATCGTTCGGCGCCGCCGTCGCACCGAACGGGGCACGAACGGGAGCGGCCCTCGTCGCATGACCGGCGAGGTGCCCTCGAAGCCGCCGCTGCCGCCGATGTCAAGCTCGGGCGGCGACGGCGTGAACCTGGACGGTTGGACGTAGGCGCCCTCTTGGAACATGGCAGTCGTCGCGGGCGAGTACATCGTAGGGGAGAAGGACGACGGGGAACTGCTTGTACCTTGCGCCGGCCATTGGAACATGGAGCCGCCGCCGCCGCTGAAGGCCATGCTCATCTTCCTCGCTTGCTCCTCCTGGGCCGCCTCCGCCGCCCTCTTAGCGGCGGCTTTTTTCACCATCGCCGCCCTGCAGCTTGTTTCGATGTCGCGCCGTTTCTCGTCCGCCGCCCACTGTGCGTTCGTCATGCCCGGCGGCCGCTCCTTCCTCGCCCGCGGCTTCCTCGTCGTCCCCTTCGGCGGCATTGTGGTGGACGAGAAGATGAGGAGGAGAGCGGTGGTGGAGGAGAGGCGCCGCCGGGGCTGGAACTGGAAGACGAGGGGAATGGAGAAATTCGGCGGGAGAGAATGGGGATATGCAAGCAAATTGGAGGGAATGGAGGGAAAATCGACAGGATTTGGTTTTCCTGTCGCCGACTACGCGGGTCCACACGGTGTTTCGCGCCAAAACGTTTCATCCGGAGTCCCCGAGCGCGCCCCGGGGGACCGGGGACGCGTGGGCTCGCCGGATGGATGAAGGGCCAAATCCGGACGAAAACGAGGAACCGGGGGCGCTACTGGGCCGATTTTCGCCGTCCGGATGTAAAAAATGCTCGCCGGGGGCCTCGTCGGGGGGCGAGTGGAGATGCTCTAACCACAGACAGAGACGCCGCAAAGCCTGCAACAGCGACCCGGTCTACCGACTGCTGTTGACCTGTGAAGGGCGGCACAACAGAACCAGAGAGAGACTGATTCCCGAGAAATACACTTCCGCTCCATGGCAGTTAAAGGCGCGACCGCGCATGATCTATAAAGAGGCTCTCGAGAGCAAAAAATCGAATGATTGGATTTCTAGACTCCCTCAAAATCTTGCCCTACGCATGCATCAAAGCAGTACTGGTACGTCTGATTCGGCCGTTTCTACGGAGACACGCCCCGTGGAGAAGCATCCATGCACGCATGGGGAAGTAGCGCGACACGTTGCGTCGGTCCGTGTCACGCGTCATAAATTCCCCTCACCATCCTCTTCCTCCTCTCACACTCTCTCCCCTCGCTCCATTCCTCTCGGCGGTTCCTCCGCCAGCGACGAGGCATAGATCAGCGGTGGAGTTTGTGTACCATCACCGATTCCCCGTCGTCTTTGCTGCTTTGACTTCGATCGCTGATTCCCTGAAGCCTCGATCCGCCACCCCTACACCACCTTTACTTCGACCTTCGGGCGACTCGGCCATGTCGGTAAGGCTTGCAACGTCCAAAATCCCTCGCCGGCCCTTGTTTACCTTAGAGCATCCCCAACCGTTGGGGCTCCCCAGGCCGAAATCTGGCGCTATTTAGCGCCGGATGGATGTATTTTTTGGCCTGGGGAGGCCCATTTTCCCGGCGAGCCCATGGTCGCCTTCACCCACCGCGTGCATAGCGACGGTGTCGCCGGGAAGGGCAACCGTCGGAGTGCCCTCGTCGCTTTGAACCGCCATAATGGTCCGCGAAGTCGCCTCGTCGGGAAGTCGCCTCGAAATTACAACCGCCGTAATGGAGCATGAACTCCGAGGAAGAGCAACCGCCGCTCTCTTCGTCCAGAGAACTACATATACGGTTTCGAACGGCCGACGCCATTCATCTATTCTCTCTTCACCATCTTCTGTCAACCATGAGCGACTGGTCGTGGCCATCGG
Source organism: Lolium multiflorum (assembly GCA_030979885.1). Classification (NCBI taxonomy): domain Eukaryota; kingdom Viridiplantae; phylum Streptophyta; class Magnoliopsida; order Poales; family Poaceae; genus Lolium; species Lolium multiflorum. Next base: position 287,232,912 of record CM061748.1, read on the forward strand.
ACACCAGCGAGGGGAAGCCGCCAGGATGGCGACATTGGTGGGATCGCGTTGCATCGTCCAGCAGCGACGATTCCCCCCCGCCGTCCAGCGAAGACGAATGGGATGACGACGAGGAGGAGGACGAGGAGGAGGCCGAGGAGCAGGCCGTGGAGCAGGCCGGAGCCGGCCGTGGAGCCGGCGAGGAGCCGGCCGAGGAGCCGGCCGAGGAGGCCGAGGAAGAAGCCGAGGAGCGGGCGGAGGAGGAGGAGGACGCGAGGCGAAGGCACCTCCGACGAGGAGGTGACGAGAGGCGTCGCCGCCACGACGATGAGGCGGGGCCATCTAGGAAGAAGTAGTAGTTTAAGTTTGTTTTTAAGTTTTATATGTAATTTTTATGTTTATTCGAACTATATATAATTATGTTTATTCGAACTATATATAATTTGACTATGTTGAGAGCTCAAATCTTTCGTTCGACGATGGTCTTGCCGTAGATCGGGAAGACAAGGGTAGTGCCGTAGATCGGGAAGACGAGGGTATTGCCGTAGAAACCCATGCCATTGTCGCCGACAGGTCGGGGCCACCAAACGTTTCCCGCGATTTTCTCTCATCCGGAGTCCCCGAGCGCTCCCCGGGGGGCCGGGGATAGCGTGGGATCGCCGGATTAGGCCCAATTCCGGACGAAAACGAGGAACCGGGGGCGCGACTGGGCCGAATTACGCCGTCCGGATGGAAAAAAGGATCGCCGGGGGCCTCGTCGGGGGGACGAGTGGAGATGCTCTTAGATCTACTCGTATATGGCTTGTAGGCGCGCGATTCATGACATGTGTAGCAGATCTGGTAGGTTAGGGTTCCATCGGGTTACTGTTCCCGAGTTGATTCCCTTTTCTTCATGTGCTTTGGCTCCAAATTTATTTGTGCAATTATTTGTTGGTTTAGTAGATCTAGGGGATTCCCTTTTCTTCATGTGCTTTGGCTCCAAATTTATTTGTGCAATTATTTGTTGGTTTAGTAGATCTAGGGCTTCGATTGTCAGGTTTGTTAGGTTGCACTTATGAGGCATTGATTTCATTCACTCTGCTTTGTTTGCTACATTGTAGAAAGCCATTAACTATAGTTTGTGTTTCACCCGATGATTTAAAATAGTAGCACAACGAGCTAAGAATGTTGCAATACATTGGCCATCCAATGACAAGCATTGCATTCTCCAAGGTCTTGCATGACATTTCTTAGCTTTGTTTACTACATTGTGTGAGGCTAACTTACAAATGTTTAACATACTGGTCATGTGATTATAATGTGGCACAATGATGCATAGCTTGCAGATTGTTGAGACATGTCTTAGCTTGCTACGGTAACTTATAAATTCTTAACATCCTATGCCAATGATTAAAAATGTGGTCACATATTGGTGGCACAATGAATCTATCCGAGCACTGTAAAAATAAACAATGTGCATAACACTTGGTCGAAAAGATTCATTGTTGCCGCAATTCCATTTGTGTATGAGGCATACCGTAAGGATGCGCCAATCATGTTGGTATAGTGGCCACTAATCCAAAATTGCCCCACATTTTTATTTTTTCTGTAGACTCTACGTCTGGGAGTGCCTGTGGAGGTACTTGAAGGGGGGCCAAGCAAGAGACCTAGGGTACGATGACCGTCTATTGGCCACCTCGACGAGGATGTGTCGCCTACCCACTTCTGCAAGGTGCTCATGGCTCCAGGGATTGGTGTGCTCCCTCTCCCAGATGCCTTCAGGCCTTACCTTGGCCTGGTGCCAGGGAATATGATCTTCAAGACCACCACAGGGTGCTAGTGGGAGATGAACATCAAAGATGTTAGCGAAATTTATGCCTCGTCGATCTACGCCTCGTCGCCGGCGGAGGAGCAGAGTGGTCATCTTTAACTACTCTTGCTACGAGGTAGTTGATAGGTGCCTGCAGCACCCTGACTGCATGAAGAGGTCTAACGAAGGTGATGAGTGATCGACGATGCCCTTAGTTTGTAGTTGTCCGTACCGTGGTCGTATGAACATTATTAATATTATCCATATCGTTGGTCTGTATGAATATTTTTAGTTGTCCTTGTTCTTTGTTTTGTTCTTGTTGTTGTTTGTGGTGTTCTTTTTGTTGTTCTTCGTGGTGTTCTTACTGATCACCGTGTTCTTGATGTTGCTATGGTAACCTCACCACTTGTGGGAAGATAGTGCCTCAATGTTACACAACCAAACGCACAAGAATTGAGCTAAGTGTGTTTACGCAGCCGGCCAAACAATCGAACTCTTTCTCTCCTGGGCCTATTAAAATTCCCTTGTGGGCAACCAAATGAAGTGGAAAACATGCATGTTTTTGGCCCGTTCCACCCTATGATAGCCCCCAAACGCTTGCCCCCCGGGAGCCCAAAAAAGGTTGTGACCTACCAATCATGCCCTAAGACATTGCATGCCTAGTTGCATTGGATCATATTTTGTGCTTGGACGAAAAACATCTCCCGTGTGCAACCGACTCAAACTTCGGGAGCACACAACATTCATTTGGTATATTTGGTGGGAGAATTGAGTCTTGTTAGTACAAACGATCAATAGGGAGGAAGATGATCGCAAGCCCAAATGGTGTCTCATCAAGGAGACTAAGGAATCCATTCTATTGAACTTTATTTGCCCTGACAAGTTTTTTTTGACATGTTAATAGGGTTAATTTTGCCTTCTATAAGCATACTACAAAAAGTTGCTTGATGTTTCCCAAAGCTGTTTGATCGGATCATGCTCCAGCTTTCGCACAAGTATGTGTAGCCAGCGATCTCTCTAGGCCTACTAGCGTTTTCGCTGTCCTATACGCCGATTTGGTCGGTGTATACAGTCTGCCGCACACCCCAGGGTTGGTATGTTGGTCCAAGTTTTTCTTTCTGTTGCTTCTATTTTTTTGAAAATTTAAACATTTTCTAAAAGAAGGTTCTTAAAGGATCTACATATTTTAAAAATTATGTGTTTTCAAAATTCGAACATTTTTCAAGATTAAACATCTTTAAAATTTGTTCTTTTCAAAACTTTAAAATTTTATCATGATTGAACATTTTCCAAAATTTAAAATTTGAAAAACTTGTAATGTGTAGATTTTTTAAATCAAATATTTTCAAACTAAAACATTTTTGGGAATTGAACTATAACAATAAAAATAAAAACATATAAAGAAACTGGAAAAGAAAAATAAATAGAAGCCAAAGAAAAAGTAACCCAAAATGGGCCAGGCCCGTCACACCACACGAGGTGTGTGGTGGTTGGTAGCCACCGACCTGGCCGGCATCCCACTAGAAAACCTGCTCCCAGCTGGGTTGGCCTTTGAGCTGTGCAAGCGCAAGGCTTCAAGCGAGTAACTACAGGGAATTTTATTTTTTCCCCTATTTACTTTGCCACTCTATCTTTTGTCATCTTTTACTTTGGGCTATATTTTTTGCCCCTTACTTTTTGGCCACTTTATGATTTGCCCTTTTGCATCAATCTGGTCTGGATTTGTTTCTTTTCTTTTGAGGCCAGAGGGAAAAATCTGGAGGACAATTCTAGCCCTAGCTGAACCTGGACCAAAACAAAGCCATGTCTCGCCATTCCCCTTCGCTGAAGAACACTAGCTCGCACAGAGAGTTACCGCCGGCGCAGCTGCACCTTCGCCACTAGCTGCACATGATTTCCACGAGATTGACGAGGGAGTCGGGGTGGCGTGACCCGGCGCGCTGTCATATACGAGTCTCGCGACGGCGGCTGACAGCAGCGCCCCTGATGCAAGCGGCTGCCTGAGCTGGTGATGTGTCCGTTTGCAGACAAATTTTGGTGAGGGTTCTTCAGCTGGCGGAGATGAGGCTCCTTGCGGCGCGACGAGGACGAGGACGCCGATGTATTCCGGAGATAGCTTTCACGTGGTATTCCGTTGTCTGTTCAGCGAGCACGCGACCTGCTCGATGTAATGTCTCCGGAGCGGAGACAGACGAAGAATGCATCCATGGCCAGCGGCGGGGCCGACCGCATCAGCGCTCTCCTTCATCCCCGCGCAGAAGTGGTGCGCATATGCACCCTCGCGCTGGTGTCACCTCTGGAAATCCGCCCCGCCCCGGCACTGTGCGTCAGCGTCGTCTAGGGGTGCGCAGACTTCGCATAGTTTGTGCACTTCTTCCATAGCCGGCCTCTCCTCCGCGATCCGCTTACCAGCCTGGAATCCTTTCAGCTTGACCTCGACAACAACGCAACCTGTGGTTCTGGCACGGCTTGATGTGCAGACTCTGGGGGCTGGGCAGCGTCTACAACTGGGAGCACGATGACACGCCTCTATGGATTCTCAATGCCCCTCTGGGCTCTGGCCATCATATCCCACCATCTCACGAAACTGGAGCTTCAGGCAGTGATTGTGCAGGGCAGGACTCTCGGTTTTCCTGGGGTGTCCGGTGCTGGTTGATCTCAGGATGGAGTACTGCGACATTGAGAAGAATATCTCTCCTCCATTCTTAAAACATCTAGCATCATCTTCAGTTATTTCCAGACAGGGATCCATTCCACCCACGGATCTGTTTGCCGAGCCTTGTTCCACTCAGCTAATGGGAAACATGCTACTGTAGCTTTCAGCAGTTTTCAGGCTTGATTCGGTTTGTGTTGATTCTTGTCCAAACTCCTAAGGATGACTGCAGGGATTGCGGCGGTCGTCAACGTTATGGTTGTTATAATTCTCAAGGTGGTGCTGATGATAAGTGCCTCTGAAATATATCTGGCCATGGGCAGCCCGGCCCGACGGCCCGGCCCGAAAAACTCGGGCCTGGGCCAGAAATGTTGGCCCGACTGCCGGGCCGGGCCGGGCCTGGGTAGCCCGAAAACAGCGATTAACACTACGGCCCGGCCCACGGCCCGACGGCCCGACGGGCTTGATGGGTATTTGGCCGGGCCGGGCCGGGCTGGGCTTGGGCCGTATTTTTTTGCGTCGGGCTTACCTCGGGCCGGCCCGAGGCCCGGCCCGGCCCGACACATGCCCAGGTATACTCTGAAAGGATTATCGGAAGTCACATAGTTGGAGTTGTCACTTGATTCTCAAGTAGTCAAGTGGTATGCTTGCTTGCACCTGCTTCAGTTTTTGTTTTCTCTTTCAAAATAGATCTTGCTTCAGTTTGTCATAGTTACTGACTTACTGTTATGACGTGCATACAGGCCACAATCAAATTTATACTATCGACGTTTTTGGAACCACACAATTTTTTAAATAATAATATTGAGGGGTTTATAAGTTACTCCCTCCATTCCGAAATGCTCTGCATTCTAGGCCTAAAATTTGTTCTAAAATACTCTACATTTTAGCTTTTAGTCAACAAGAATACGGAAAACGAAGTGGTCCTCCTTTATCTATTGGATGCCACTATTTTCAATGTAGCTTTGATTGGTTGTTTACAAATTTAAGTAGTACTAATAAATGCACTACTAATTTGTTAGATTTTTCCTAAAATGTAGACTAAAAGAGAACGGAGGGAGTAGATAAATCTAATCTATCTATGGGTTTTAAACCACTTGCGTTAGTTTATTCTAGTATGTTATCTTGAGACAGAATTTTGTGTTCCCCAATCCATATGGTGTTACTGAATCTAGTACTAGAAAACTTCCACCCATGGATGTTCCTCTCCGTGTATGTTTGAATGAAAGGCCGTTCTGCTGAAAGGATGCGGCAAGTGATAATAATAAAAAATATCACAAAGTAGTGTATCCCAAATTCCCAATTCCCAATGATACTGATGATTGTGTAAAAGGAAATTGATCAAGGTGATCTGTCTTACCCTTCAGTTAATTATATCATGTTTTCAGCATAGTAGCAATAGTTCGTGTGAGATATATGTACCTTTCTGCAATTACCTAATTTGCTTCTCTTTGCAACATAAAACTCTCTTTTGCAGCAGAACTGATTGTTGGATGCTAATGTTGTGTGATCCATGCCATGTGTCCTTTGAGATGGCCACTGCTAAAGAAAAATCCAAGCGATGAGATTTGAACTTTAAACATTGTTGCTGCCCACGCGTGAGTTACCTTCTTATGCATGCAGCTAGAGATACTTGAGATAGTTATATAGGTCATTGTTCACAATATACTTGAGTGAATCCTGAATGAATCAGACTTTCAGTTTGTGTGCAAATTTGTATGAGGATGTTTCATGTGGTCTCCATGCTCTTTAATTATGCAACAATTTCTCTCTATTTTCATGTTGGATTCACCTCTTTTATTTTGTTAAGAATTTTCTTTAGCACTACTCTCTCCATCCGCAAAAAGGCTAGTGGTATCTTAGTCATGATAAAGTTCATAAGGTTCCTCCAGGTTGTGTTGCACGCTGCAAAAGTTGAAAAGTTTCTTCTGTTATGCAATACCCATTTATTATGGTTACTTAGTTGATGAGACATGCATGTGTGTTTTGTCCTGATGAAACATGCTTAGCCCTGGTACCCGGTGGCTGGGCCATCGTTCCCTATTTCATTTGTATACGGCTCAGTGAGAAAACAACGTGGCCGGTTGGTCTATAAAGAGGAGCGACCTCTTCTGCACCGAGCATGACTGATGTAGTCTTGGTTCTCAAACTACTGTGTAGTCTTTTCAGTCTCTCCTAGAGCATTAGTACATGTTTCTCCGAGGATAGGAGCGTCATTTGTTTCCTGGTCAGTTTCCACTTCTCCTTGTTAACATGCAGATACCTTGCGACTATGATCAGCTGGCCTTTGCTGATTGGAAGGGGAGGCCCATGGAAACAACTGCATGGGTTCCTGGCATCCCTTTGGAGATGACAATTGCTGCTCCTGCTAGCCACGGTGACCTGGTCGTTAGCTCAAGGGGACAGCAGCAGCTGAAGCTGGTTGAGAGTACTGATCATCAGTATGACTGGAGTAGCCCGATCGAAGTGTTTGAGCAAGCAGCACAAGCATTTGAGGATGAAGTTGGCGATATGGAAACGAAGATCCACCTCTTCCCTGCAAGCATGAAAGATCTCTCCGCCCAGTATGCCGCCCCAAAGGTCGTGTCCATCGGCCCTTACCACCACGGCAAGAGCCCGGACTTCCGGCAGATGGAGAGCGCCAAGTACGCGGCCGCCTGCCACTTCATCAAGGATTCGGGGCGCTCCGTCGAGGAGGTGTATGGGGCGGTCTTCGCAGTAGCGGACGAAGCCCGCAGCCACTACGACAAGGACAAGGTGCAACGTTTCGGCGATGATGATTTCAAGCCTATGATGTTCTATGATGGCTGCTTCTTGCTGCAGTATATGATGTCTTGGTGCGGACACAGCAGTGATGATGATGACGGCACGGCAGTGGATGTGGAACCGTTGCTGAATAGCGTTTTCAGCTCCAATGACCGCCGAATCTTCAGCGACATTGTGCTACTTGAGAACCAGCTCCCTTGGGTGGTGGTTGAAAAGCTCATGGGCTTCATGCCCAAGCCCCTGGACATGGAAACGTTCCTTGGACGGGTGAAGCCGTCTCTGCGATCCCGCCAAGATCTTCTTTTTGATCCTCCTAAATTGGACAGCAGCTACAAGCCTCCACATCTCCTTGGCCTCCTACGACACTACATTGTAGGGAGCAATCACATTAGTGCTACTAAGGTGTCAGAGGCTGAGACCGAAATATCCCACAAGGCCAAGAAAGTGTCACTTTCTGTCAGTGTCATCGAACTCGCAGAGATCGGCATCGAGCTCACAGCCACCAAAACTAAAGCAGAACTACAGGACATGGGCATCAAGAGAGGGATCTTCTCTGGAGAGCTCTTCCTGGCGCCTCTGTCACTGGACGATGCAAACGCAGGATTCCTTGTCAACATGGCAGCTTTCGAGCTATGCATGACCCCAGATTTCTCCGAAGCCGATGATACATTGTCGACAGTCTGCTCGTACCTCTGCCTCCTGGGCATGGTCACGGACAGTGAGGAGGATGTGCAGCAGCTGCGAAAGAAGCATATCCTGCAAGGAGGAGCAGGGCTCACCAACAAGAACGCGCTTGACTTGTTCACCAGCCTCGAAAAGCACCTGCGCCCCGGGAACTCCTATTTCAACACCATTGTAGGCATTGAAAACTACAAGGTCAAAAGGCGGTGGTGGATCATAGTGTACAAATTTGCTTACAAGAACCTCAAAACCATCATCACCGTGGTGTCCGCCATGGCTGGATTTGCCGGCTTCCTTGGTGCGATCAAGTCTCTCAAGGGATCAAGATAAGCTGCACCCTCCTGTGCTGCGATCGATGAAGTGTTGTTTTAAGTTTGCTTAGCTGCTACGACAGTCAGTTTTCCCTGTATGTGAGTTCAATTTGCAATGATATCTTGATATATAAACATTCTCTAGCTTAGCAAGGGTGTTAAATTTTTTCTTTATGGTGTCATTTCTATCGGCAACAAGGGTTTTCATAATTCCGATTCTGGCTTACTTAACTGCCCTTGTGAACCAAATGGGCGTATGATAATTTCCTGCCAGAATTAATTCACTGTATATGAGTTCCATTTCCATTGATATCTTAATATCGATATTCTCTATATATGTGGTATTATCCTAGCTGCACAAGAACTTAAGTGAGGGCTGGTTAAGCTAGCACTACCACCAACCCAGTGCGTACGTTGCAAATGCAACACATCATGGCCAAGCATAGATGGGGTCATATGCTAATAGGGCAACGTTAATTAGGTGCCAGAACTAGGCCAAGATGTACCGCAGCCCATTACACTTGAAAAAAGTGAACTAGACCGCTCAATCGGCACACATGAGCAGAGGGATCTGTTACTTTGTTAATTCCTCCATCGTGGCCTCGTGGGGTGCTGTTAGCATTCGAGGAGCAGCTATGGATACATATACTTGGTAATTTCTTTTTGACTTTCCAGCAAAGCATAGCTAACAGTATGGCCTTTGATATATGTCAAGGTAAAGCACACAGGCTTTATCCAAATCTTAATGCCATGACATGCAAGTCTTTTGCATGTTCTCGAAAAAAAACACACAAGCTTTTCCCTCATGCATGTTGGGTTGTGCCTTTTCTTTTTGGTGCGAGTTGCGCGTTCGTAATTAATTGTGAACTTGTGATTATGATAAGGTGGTTGCGGATCTTTGGCAGAAGGTGTCAAAGGTGTCGGTTTAGAGGGTTTTGCAAAAACTCTTACTAGTCTGCAAAGTGGTTTATCATCCTGGGGTATGGCAACCTTCGGAATTTTTTTAAAAAAAGTCCCAAAATCATGTTGAGGGAACTGGAGCTGGAGCTGGAGCGTCTTGTAGCCCTGCCTGCTTAATGAAATCTTCTTTTACCCGCAAAAAAAACCTTCGGAAATTTTTAAAAAAGGTTGAACAATCTAAAAACAGAGCTTGGCCAGGTACGGAGACTTTCAGTGGGTAGATGCCCATCTGAGGAGGAAAGAAGAAAAAGAGAGAGAGTTAGACCACTAGTAAGTAATTTGACTAGAAATTAATAGTTAGATACTAAACTGGTCAAATAACTCAAATACTAGAAATTATGAAAGAAGAAAAAGAGAGAGAGTTGAAAAAAAATTAGAAAAAAATTGAATAAGAAAAATACACGTGGAGGCCTTTTGTCCCGGTCGGTGTTATAAACCATAACTAAAGGTCCTTCGCTCTGGCGCATGCTCGCAGCCCATGTGAAGAGTCTTTAGTCCCGATTAGTAACACAATCAAGACTAAAGAGTGAGGCTTTAGTCTCTTACTAACAGAGACTAAATGCCCGTTTTCTACTAGTGGGGGCACCAGACATGCAAGGGCTCTTAAACTTAGTGAATGAAAAGGTGGTGCAAGAGGTAAGGCAATTCTAGAAGCAGAATTCATAGAAGAAGAAGTAAAGAGAGCTCTTTTCCAGATGCATCCCTGAAAAGCCACTACGTGTGGACGGCTTCACAGCCGGTTTTTACTAGCGCTAGTGGAGTTTGGTTGGCCCGGAGCTTTGTATTGAGGTGCTTGGTTTTCTGAATGATGGAGATATGCCCTGAGCAATTACTCTAATCCCAAAGGTGCTAAATCCCTAATCCATTAAGCAATATAGACTCATTTCTTTATGCACTGTTCTATACAAAATAGCCACAAAACAGTTGCAAATAGAATGATGCCTGTTCTTGAGTATACATCAGCCAGGAGCAAAGAGTTTTTGTGCCAGGACGTTTGATTGGTGACAATGCTCTTGCGGCCTTTGAATGTGTCCATTCAATGAAAAGGAAAAAAATGGCATTGTGCAGTTAAGCTAGACATGGTGAAAGCCTATGATAGTGTGGAATGGCCTTCTGTTGAATCTATGGTGTAAAACTAGGTTTTCCTCCCCGATTTGTTCAGATAATTATGAAATGTGTATCCTCAGTGAGGTTTTCAGCTAAGGTGAATGAAGGTGTACTAGAGCCTTTCTCTCCTTCTCGTGGAATCCGTCAGGGAGATCCGATGCCGTCGTATTTGTTCCTTGCTTGTGCTGAGGGACTGACGGCATTGACACAACACTACAACACGGGCTTTTGACAAAGGCATCCGTGTGTGCAATAGATCACCATGGATATCTCATCTCTTATTTGTTGATGATAGTTTGATCTTCATTAATGCACGCGGTGCAAGAGCAATCGGACTTAATGAAATTTTTAATATCTACAACTTGGCATCGGGACAGAAAGTAAATAGGGAGAAAGAGAGCTATCTTCTTCAGTCCTTGTACTTCAGATGGTCACAAAGAGGAGGTGAAGCAAAGTCTGAATATCCAAACTGAGGCCTTCAGTCTGGGATTACCGACTGCGGTTGGTAAATTGACAAAGACGACGAGCTTCCCCATATTGACAACAGATTTGAAGAAGACACCTCGCGACTGGATTTATTTGAGCATCTTCACCATCGCTCCCCGTAGCGACCATAATAGCAATTTAGCAGGTGGGTGAGTTTTTTGGAGCCACACCCTTAAAAGTAGCCGACCAGTTTTGGAGCGCAACATAATATCCGGCACACCTTAGCCGCTCCCTACGTGTCGGGCTGTGGACCACCCTAGAATTGAGAGAAAGCGGTGGTCACATTTTTAATGACCACGCGCAAAAGTTCGGTCATCGTCTTCAATGGGTGCGCTGGTTCCCGAGGCGGCGACTCGATGGCACACCACCCGCCACCTCCACGCGGCGACGGATGAGTACTTTGCGTCATCAAAGCACGCTGCGGCCGTCCTCTATAAACTACATCGGCACTGCCTTCTCCGCCCATTCCCCTGTGCGTGCTACTACTGCTCGGACAACCCTAGCCGCCATCGACCACCTCATCCTCCACCGCCATGGCGCACAACCACGAAGCCGGCAACAACGACACCAGCGTCGGGGAGGACCGCCCGCACAACTTCACCCTCGATGAGGCGGAAGTCCTCTTCCATGCACGCCTGCTGGTGCCGTCGGAGTATAGACTGCCACACGACTAGCGCCACTCCAACGTCGGCTATGTTGTACCACCTATGTTGGAGGGCGAGAAGCTTCGCGCCCTCATCACGGAGTGGCGAGCACAACTGCCAGCGCGCGAAGCGTAACTTACCGATGTGGGCGCCGAACAACCCGAAGTGGGCGGCCATCTTCGAGTGTGAGCGGGAAGCGGAAGTCGCGTGCTTCGCCGGCCCCAGCACCGGCCGATCCGGCGTATGTGTATCCTCCAGTCCTGGCGGCACATTCCACCCCAGTGTTGGCATGCACAGCTTCCTCCTGCTCTGGTTTGTCACGAACCGGCTCGTCGAGATCCGCAGAGCAGCAACACTCGGCGCCCTAACCACCGATGAGGCGCGGCGGTGGCATCATCATCGGCGATGCACCTCGCGGTTCTTCCTCAGCGCCGATAAAGAGGGAGGCGGTGGTCAAGAAGGAGGCGCACTCACCGCCGCGTGGGCGCCTACACCTCAGTTGCCGCAGGGTGCCGCTCCTTCCCCAGGTTGTGCCATCACCGCCACCACAGCCGGCGAAGAAATGGTGGGAGGAAGAGCTGGAGATGAAGGCGGCGTACCGCGTTGCTGACGACCCAGATCGATGAGGACGTGCCGGCGGCAACACAACGACATGTAGTGTGGTGGTCGGCGTTGGTCATCAACAACGTCATCAACCTCGACGCCCCTTCACTGGCACCCGCACCAGATATGGCGGTAGGAAGGAGGACGCCCAAGAGAGCAGCGACTTCGACTTCGGCTCTTCCTCCGAAGGCGACGATGGTGACGGTGCCGACAACCTCGACTTCAGCGGGTTCGATCGTCGTTATTAGATTAGGATTTACTGTTTTATAGTTTAAATTTGTCAAACTTTGTAAAAGTTCTAATGAAAACCGCTGAATTTTAAGTTCAAATTTTTTTAGTTGCTATTGGGATCGCCCGTCCGGGGTCACCGGTGTGTGACCTCTCCCCAAAAAGGGGAGCAGGTGCCGGCGCCCCCCATAGCGCGGTGCCGGCACCCCTATCGGCGCCTATTTGGGGCGCGCTGGTAGAGATGCTCTTAGGGGCTTCATCTCATGTGACTGCAACCTTTGCTGCACGGAATTAGTGACCAGCAAGCTCGAATCGGCAATGGTGGTGTCTCCATGGTCGTTGGAAAGATTAACTTTTAGGTAACTTTTTATGATGTTACTTACAGCGTTGTGATTTGCTAAACCCTAAACCCTAATTTGCTACATATTGCATAGCTTTTGTTGTGTAAATATGGGTAAAGTGCTATAATTGCTTTTTTTACATATGCTATAGAGAGATTGCACCAATATTATATAGGTGTTCCTTTAATATTGGAAGAGTTAGACGAAAATGTTAGATGTATTGCAGAAAAATGTTGCAAAATAACATCGCATTTTAAAAAATGCTACACATAGAAAAATGTTACATTTAGGTTTTCTTTTAAAAAAAATTGCAGCGTGACAAAAAAAAACCCTGAAAATGTCAATAAAGACAAATTCTAGTGTAAAGTATGGGTACCCATGACTATCAAGCCTGCCTCCAGGGGAGAGTCGTGAGACGGGCTTTGGGCGTGTGCAACGGATCAAGTGAGTAACCACACAGGCACTGACCGACGGTTGTTCTAAAAGGAATGGCGCAGGCCGACAGCGGCGCTGTAGCGGCGAGCCGGTCTGCCGGAGAGAGAGGGGTAGGGGTCGATTGATTCCGGAGAAATCGCCGGTGCTCTCTCGGAGTGAAACCCGGTACATCAGTACCCACGCGGCCACGCGATTTCGGAAGCGGAGAGAGCTTTTGTGTGATTTTCCATCGTCTGTTCATCGAGCACGCGACCTGCTCGGCGTAATGTCTCTGGAGCGGAGAGGGACGAAGAAGGGGTCGATGGAGAGCAGGGACGATCGCATCAGCGCCCTCGCCGAATACCTCTTACCACCACGTGCTCTCCTTCCTCCGCGCGCACGAAGTGGGGCGGACGGCGCCAGACTGGACTCCTTCGAGGTCGTCCGCGACAATGGCGCTCACGTGAACCTGTGGCTCCGGCACGCCATGATGTGCGGACCTCGAGCGCTGCTGGCGTGAGTAGCGTGACAGCGTCTACAACTGGGAGGACGATGACGCGCCTCTAGGGCTCCTCAATGCCCCTCTGGCCATCTCATATCCCACCACTTAACCCATTGGAGTTGTCAGTTGATTCTCAATTGGTATGCTTGCTTACACCTGCTTATACCTTCTTGTTCCTTTGCACAGTTAATCAATTGTCAACAGGGATTTAGCAATTTAAATTTGTGTCCAGACATTGCTAGTGAATTCAATGTATTAATTGCTTACTCAAACATTAACCAATTTTGGAGAAGCTCTATTATTCATATTTTTGCATTAAATGTGTAGGTTCTCATGTTATAGCATGATGCGCATCAGCCTCCATATCACTCAGCTCCAACTTCTTAGCCAAAGCCTGCACACTGTAAATGAAATGGCGGATTAACCCATTCGATATCGCCAAACCAAAGTCTAAAACCCGCTAGTCGCGGGAGAGCTGTTATACTTAATACAGACAGAGCGAGAAAATCGCAGATTATCTTATATGGATCCGCTTATTTTTTTTCAGAATTTGGATTCAATAAATTCCTTTTACAATGAAAATCTGAAAAAAATACTATATCCCTTTCTTCTACTCCCTCTGATTCATATTACTTGCCACTAGTATGGATGTATCTACAACTAAAATGTATCTAGATACATCTATATTAGTGGCAACTAATATGAATCGGAGGGAGTACCTTCTATTTTATCTGATATTTCATAAGGATAAACCATAGGGATAGGGTCTATAATAGAAGTGGCTTCCAGCCATCTCCACCTCTCTAGTTTTCATTAGACTAGTTACCGTATCTCCAGTTTGGGATTTGTCCTCATCGGCATCAGACAACTCCCCAGACTTATGTGTATGAGAATCCCTTGCTTGTTCATAACCAAGCTGCTGCTTCCGTCCCACCTTGACCTCTTCCAACTTCCCTCCAGACCGACATTGTTGAGTTCATCATCGTGCAGATCTAGATTCTCCAGCATGTTGTCCAGATCATCCACCGGCTTCACACCTGACATATTTTAATTCACTTCTACCTCCTGGGGAATTAAGCATCTAAAGAAATTTGTTGAGACATTTAGAAGGTGTCACAAGAGTGCCGCTCCCTCTCAGACGGTAAGCGCAGACCATTAGCATGCCTACAACTCTCCTCCTTGGGAATTCGTACAGTTCACTTCAAAAAAATAGCCATCCACTCACGGCACTACTACCGTTTTTCCTGCTATCCCTAGTACGTTAGTCCTTGGTATCTTTCTCTGCTCTAGCCTATGCCGCTCGATGTGCCAGCGTGCTGCTCTTTAGCCTGCCCTGGCATCCACTTCCGACATGCTGCCCCCTTTATTCTGTTGTGCCTGATCCGCCTCAGAACCCAGCCAAGTTTACTGCTATACTAGCGCCACTCATGCCCATTTCTTCGTGTGAGCTCTCCGCATGCCATTGGGTTAGAATTGCTTACAGATGATTTGATTATATACTTTCTTAAAGGATCATGATTCCAATCGATAATCAGAATCTGCTTTTAACAACATATAGGATGATTGTATGTTCCTTACTTGCATTAAAATTAAGTTCTTAAATGGTATTGCTGATACAACTGATTGTGAAGTATATTACCGTTGTCTCCTGTGATGAGAACCTGATAGAGATTCCTTGTGAGTTGAAATGTTGCAGACCATGGTTTGGGCGCTTTTTTTCTGAATGTTTTTTTACGCTAACAGTCAAACAATTTCTGATGTTTTATAGTGACTAGTAATATTAATGAAGACTGACACAAAGTGATGTGTCAGTGGCCCGATGATACTAATGATGGTATAAAAGAAAAGAGATCAAGGTGATTTCTATTACCCTTCAGTCAATTGTCATGTTTTCACCATAGCATTATTTTGTGTAAGATATATACCTTTCTGCAGTTGCCTAATTTTGCGTCCAATTGTTGAACAAATATTTTGCAGCAAAACTGATCGTTGGATGCAAATGGTGGGTGTTCATGTAATGGCCCATTTGAGATGGCCACTGTTTAAAAAAAGTTTCCAAGAGGTGAGATTCAAACTTTTAGCATTGTTGCTGCCCATTACTTCCACTTTCTCTTTAGTGTGGATGTTGCTTTGGTCTCCATTTTCTCTTTAGTAATACAACTTCTTTCCATTTGTATATTGGATTCATCTTTCTTTTTTATTCTTTTTGTCACTATGATTCAACAAGGAGTAAAATACATCATCTAATGATTTTTCTCATAATATAGGCCGGATTTTAGAAACAACCTTGTACATGACATTGGAAAGGCTAGTAGTGTAATCATCAAAAAGCTGAAAGGTACGGGGTTGTGTTGCACGTTGAAAAAGTTGAAAAGTTTCTCTGTTATGCAATATGCATATATTATGGTCACTTGGTTGATGGTTGGTCTATAAAGAGGAGCGACATCTTCTGCTCGGAGGATAACTGATGCAGTCTTTGGTTCTGAAATTCCCTTTTATCCTTTTCGTCTCTGCTAGGATATCTCTAGATGTTTCTCCCATGATAGTAGTGTAGTTTCTGTTGTTAGTTTCCACTTCTCTTTGTTAACATGCAGGCACCATGTGACTATCAGTTGGCCTTGGCTGATTGGGAGGGGAGGCCTGCTATGGAACCAACTGCATGGGTTCCTGGCCTCCCTTTGGAGATGACAGTTGCTGCTCCTGCTAGCAACAGTCTTGTCGTTAACGGAGGGCAGCAGCTGGTTGAGAAGAGCAGTGGTCATGAGTATGCGGTTGAAGTATTCAAGCAAGCAGCACAGTCATTTGAGGATGAGCATGACCAGATGAAAACAAAGATCCACTTGTTCCCTCCAAGCATGGAAGATCTCGTCGACAAGTATGCCGCCCCCAATGTCGTGGCCATCGGCCCTTACCACCATGGTGGGACTCCGGCCCTCCAGCACATGGAGAGCACCAAGCATGTGGCTGCCTGGCACTTCATCAATGACTCAGGCTGCTCCATTGACGAGGTGTATGGGGCGGTCTGCGAAGTCGCTGATGAGGCCCGCAGCCACTATGATGAGAACAAGGTGTGGTCTTTTAGCGACGATGACTTCAAGCCTATGATGTTCTATGATGGCTGCTTCCTGCTGCAGTTCATGCTACATTGCGTGGGCGGGGTGGCGATGGATCCAGTGTTGAGCAGTGCTTTCAGCTCCGACAACATAAACATCTCTCGTGATATCGTGCTGCTTGAGAACCAGCTCCCATGGGTGGTGGTTGAGAAGCTGATGAGATTCATGCCCTCGCCTGGCCTGGACCTGGTACAGTTCACTCGAAACGCCAAAGCCTCTCTGCAATCCCGCCAACACCTCGAAGACATACCTCTTGTATGGGACAGTAGCTACACACCTTCGCATCTCCTTGGCCTCCTACGATACTATATTGTAGGAAGCACTCACATTAGTGATACTGATGAGTCATCCCAGCCCCTATCTGAAAAGGCCAAGAAATTATCGATTTCTGTCAGTGCCATTGAGCTTGCAGAGATCGGCATCGAGATCACGGCCACAAAATCTACGGCAGAGCTAAAGGAAATGAGAATCAAAAAGGCGTCCCTCTCTGGTGAGCTCTTATTGGCACCACTGTCCCTAGACTATGGAAACGCAAGCTTCCTTGTCAACATGGCTGCTTTCGAGCTATGCACGACACCAGACTTCTTTGAAGAGGATGAGGAGAATTCTACTGTTTGCTCGTACCTCTGCCTCCTGGGTATGGTCACTGACAGTGAGGAGGATGTGCAGAAGCTGCGAAAAAAGCATATCTTGCAAGGAGGAGCAGGGCTCAATAACCAGGATGCGCTCGACTTGTTCAACAGACTTGAGAAGCACCTGCGCCCTGGAGTCCAATATCTGCGCACCATTTTAGGTATTGAGAATTACAGGACCAACAGGCCGATCCGGATCATGCTGTACAGATTTATTTACAAGAACTTCAAGACCATCGCCACGGTGGTGACCGCCATTGTTGGATTTGCTGGGTTTCTCGCGACGCTCAAGTCTCTCAAGTAAGTTAGCTAGCTGTACCTCCTGTCCTGCGATCACGTGTGTGATGTTGTATGTCTGTTTCCTTCTCTTGCGACGACAAATTCCCTGTACATGTGTTCCTTGCAATTATATCTTGATATAAATAAATATTCTCTACCTAGGGTGTTTTTTTTTGTCTCACCAACAAAACTAGGGTTCTGATAATCGGCCGGTAATTCGGGTTACTGGTCTTGCAAGCCAAATGGTGCTACCAGCGGAAATTTCTTTTGCATGCCAGTGAGACCAGCAACTTTGTGCTGAGTTCTTTCTTGAATCTTGCCCCTAATTGGAAAACATCTTGATAGGATAGTATATGATTAGTTGTATAAGTGCATTCCTTGTCAAGAGTGAGAGCTAGCTAGCCACTACCACCAACCATGTGCCTGCGTGCAATACATAATGGCCAGAGCATAAACGAGGTCATAAACTAATCGGACAAGGTTAGGTGCCACCACAGTTGGGCGCAAAGCCAATAGGAGATCATAGGAGGGAGTCCACATAGCCTCTTGGAGATACATTTGTCCAGACGGAGCACTCACAATTTCACAAAAGATACCCATTCTCCAGCTCACCCTCTGGGCGAAGGAAGCTTCAGAATCCCCTTCTTGGAGATCATCATTCCGGTTCCTTGGGGATCTGTACTATTAGAGATGATTTCATCTTCAAAGATATTAGGCAAGTATTTTCTGATGCAGAAGGAAATCTAAGGAATAAATTTCCATGTTATCCATAGGGCAAAAAGGAAAGGGTATCATAATTTTCAATCATGAATAGATAGATAGCATCCATCGGTGCCTCTTTGTATCGTCTCATAAAACTTGTCTTAACTTTGTTTAAATTTGGATGTATCTAGACACTATTTTGTATGTAGACACACCCAAATTTGGATGAAGTTAAGACAAGTTTCCTGGGATGGAGGTAGACATACTCTGTTCTTCAAAATGAAAATAGAAAAGTAAGTTAGCCAAGACCATAGCTCACTGCATTTGAACAAGTAAATAGTACTAGCAATGTTAGGTGCCAGAGTTAGTGCTTGCTGATCACAGCAGGTGAACAAGTGAAATAGAGCGACGCTCAATCGGCACAAGACGAGCAATGTGATCTGTAACTTTGTTGATTCCTCGGTCATGGGGTGCTTTTCAGTATTCAAGCAGCAATAGGCAGATTACTTTTCGTAGTATTCGCTCATAGCTTTCCAAATAAAAGCTGAGCTACAAGTATGACCTTTGATATTATCATACTCCATAAGACCATACCAGCATATTGGAGTACAATGCATGTCAAGAAAAAGCACAAGTTGTACGCACGTTGGGTTGTGCCTTCTCTTTCGTGTGTTAGTTGGGCACCAAGGAATGCCTTTTAGTAACTGTGAGTTTGTAGTGCTTCCACGCACTCCATGTTATGTTTGGGCATGCACGTTGGGCTAAGCGGCATGTGCCACCGACTAGTAGTCTATAAGAATATATTTTTCTTCAAAAAAAAATACTTGTACTCCTTACAAGAAAAATACTGTATATGGAATTATTGAGGCACCAGTATCACTGCGACCGCTCCTGCTCCCAGCTGGGAGGCCTTTGAGGTGACACGACTTGAAAAGGGCGGCTAAACGGTACCAATGCCGGCTTCAGTGCAAGGCGAACTCCAACGGTACCCCAAAAACAAAAATCTAACCCAGCTGTTTATCATTCCTTCATTTTCATTCATATGGAAAAAGGAAAGGGGTATAACAACTACACAGCTCAGAAACCTAGCTTTACTAAACCGAGTTACATCATGGTATGCTTGTCCAAAATTCTGCACACACAAAAAGAAACTACACATGGTCGTAGGGGATCTCAACACTACACAGTGACGCATACTAACAAAACAACTGAGAAAACAAACAACCTCAGCTAATCAGAGCCATTCCTTCGGATTTATGCACGCATCCAGAAGTTTAAATTCTTCTGTCCCTTCTTCAGGTTTCTGCAAATAAAATGGCGCGTTAGCGAACTCACAGGGCCTTGAGGATGGTAAGGATTATACAAGAACATGTAATGTATCAAAAAACCATCCGTTTAACGTACTCCCTCCGATCCATAATAAGTGTCATGATTTTAGTTCAAATTGAAGAAATTTGAACTAGTTATGGATCGGTGGGAGTACTTAAGATCCCTCTCCATGACCCCTTAGTGCAAATTTAACAAACCAGATAGTACGCATAAGGAACATTTTAGCTTACATGGTCATACTCCCACCGAGCTGTAAGTGGTAGAGAGACAAGTATACTTTCGATCCTTCCACCGGTCTTGAGTCCAAATGTGGTACCACGATCATAAACCTTCAAAAGAAGCATATATTAAAACCAAAAGTAAGAAACCACAGCGAGATTGTCACTTGTGACTGCGTCCATATAAGCTTCACTTACAAGGTTGAACTCCACATAGCGGCCTCTCCGCAGTTGCTGCCATGCCTTGTGCTCCTCGTTAAATGGGGTGTCTTTGCGACGTTCTATGATGGGTAAGTATGCAGGAATTACAGAACCGGCACACTCTGCAGAAAGAAAAGGCAAATAAGTCTCTTTGTTACCATAGCTTTTAGCTATAGGCCTACAGTTAAGAATTGCTCTAATAGCATTCTTTTTGGTCAACGAGCTAATCCAACTAAGAGAGTGCCTGCAGAACAGGTGTACCAAGCTAATTGAATACAATTCACTCCATTTTTATTAATCCTGCAAGGACTAATGAGTTTTACCTGTAGCAAAGTTCAGAAGCATGTCTTGGTCATAATCGTTAAGATCATCAAAAAATATTCCGCCAAGCCCACGTCTTTCATTACGGTGCTGCATTGGAAGAAAAACTATGAGCACCTGAACTCTCGTATGGAACCATTAATAGTTCACCAAGAATATCCTAGCCGATAACAAACAATATCTCCTTTCTGGGATAACCAACTACCCAGTACAATTATGCAGCAACACTATCGAGATTTATTTTTTATAGGAAAACTGTAGGTGTTCGAACCAAATCATCAATTAACACATACTTATGTAAACTCGTGCAATTGCAAAAAGGATATGCATCAAACTCTATATTATACACCTGAGTATATCCTAATATTTAGGACATCAAGTGAAAAACTCAACATACCTTAATATAGAAATAATCATCACACCACTTTTTGAATCTTGGGTAAAAACTTGGATCAAACTTATCACAAGCTTGTTTTTGAACCTGAAATCAGATAACAAAACATGAAAATGACTTATGTATGTTCCACAAACAGAATCACCGTCTGAAGTGTTCAACTGTCAAGAGTACTTATTAATCAACATGAATTATCATGCGCTCTCTTCAGATTCTGCAATTCTAATTCTTCCCAAGGTTTACAACATCATACAAGATTCTTACCCACCAAACATTCACTCCTTGTAAACCATCAATCAAATTCAAAATTGTGGAAATATGGGTTCAAGAAGGTGAAGGTGGTATGTTTTATGCCCGGGTTGGATTGCCAACTATGTGTAGCGTGCTGTGTGAAAACCAAATTATGGTATAACAAGTCATTAACAACCCCTTCAGGGCAGGACTTGAGATTAAAAAAAAGGCAATTAAATCACAAATAAGCATAGCATTAGAAATAATAATCAGAAAGGACCACAGATAGCATAATACTACTAATATGATCAGAAAGTGGATGGGGGCCCTATAATTGGGTGCATAGATATGAACTGTTGACATACAGAATGAAAATGCTTCACATCCTCTTCAATGAGATACGAAGGAGTCAAATCGGTACCACCTCCAAACCACCATGATCTTGGTGCACCAGGTACATCTACAGTTAAAATTATAGCCTATGAGTATCACGGATCGCAGTTCCCAGCAATGAAAAACATTTTATTGTCTTAAATTAAATGCGACTTAAGCCTAAATTTCTTACAGAGATGGCCATGGTAATTTTGAATTTTACTCTTTCTAGTAATTTTGCAGAGTACCCGTAGAGATAATTTGAGAGCCTAATTTTGTACTATTATCTTAAGGCAAAAAGTTAAAGTGTAATCCCATGTGCATTGTGGGCCTTTATACATCAATTGGTGTACATATTAAACTGTATGCACAAAATGGACCCGCACTAGACAAATTACATAATGAATTTCAAAATTTAGTAGCATATATACCTTTCGGTGCATCTGTTTCAAAATAACGGTAGTTGAAATGCAATGTTGGAGCAAACGGATTCTTGGGATGAAGAACCTGAAAGTTTAAACGATCACCATTAATACACCTCCAAGAGTCTCCAACTATGGTGCAATGCTACTAGAAAGTAACTCAATGAATAAAAATTAGAAGTGTTGAACAAACATACAAAGTCTTAGCAAAAGAATTCGTTAGGAGATAAATAAAATCTGTAGCACAAAACTAAATGATTAACTGCCCAGTGCTTAGGATACAAAAAAACAGAGAGATGAGGAGATGACACAGGCTAACCTCTAATTCAAGGGTAACTCTACCTAACTGCAACAGGTCTCATGAAATTTCTAAAATGATGGTATGAACAATCATCCTCTCTGAGAAGCTGATAATGCTGATGAACATTTTATTTTTATATAAACTCATAGTTCAACTTCATTTAGTTGCAAATTCATGTCTTCTAAATATTTCCAGCAAACGGATCAGCCACTACAACAATTGAGTACTATGGACACCATAAAGATTAAAAAAGTTCATGGCATTGGAATGTGAACAGTCAACAGCTCTTATTAAGCCCAATGATCTGCTTAAAATTTACACACGTCCTGATGTCTAAAGGTCAAGACAGTTGCAATGTGCCAACATTAGGCACAATTGAGGGCACCGATGCTCACAATGCCAAGCATTGCAATGTCGAAAACTGAGAAATTACGTCCTAATTCTAAGCAGATCCAACTTTGCGAGCTCTTACCGAGCTAATGCCAGCTGCGAAGAAGGGCACCGGCCCAGCCTTGTGCCCATCCGCCGCCCCGTTCTTCGCGGCCCCCTTGGCCGCGCGGTAGGCGTCCGGGGGCATGACCCCGTACACCACCGAGACGTTCACCCCGGCCTTCTCGAACACGTTCCCGTCCTGGAGCACCCGGCTGATGCCCCCGCCTCCGCCGGGGCGCGACCAGACGTCCTCCACGAAGCGCGCCCCGCTGCCGTCGGCCTCCTCGAGCGCGGCGCAGATCTCGCCCTGCACCCGCCGGATCATGCCCTCGAACCGCTCGCGCACGGACCCGGACCCCGCCCCCGCGCCGTCCTCCCGCAGGAAGGTCGGCGGCGCCTCGTTCTCCGGCACCTCCTTCTCGATCGCGACCGCCGCGCGCACGCGCAGCGCGCGGCGGGGCGAGGAGAAGGACACCTGGGACGTCCTGCGGGGGCGCGCCGCGGCGGGCGTGAGGGCGGCTAGGGTCTGGGACGGGGTGGTGAGGAGAGAGGATGCCATGGTGGGTGGGTGGGGGTCGGTGTGTGCCGGCTGCGTGGGCTTGGGGACGCCGCGGCGGAGGTTTAGTAAGCGGTGGCTTGCCGCCGGTGGGCGGCGCGGGATGCGGCCCGCGGTTTTGGTGGTGGGAGGAGTCAAAGGGAGGGAAGCGGGTGAGGAGGTGCGGGAGAGGAGTTGGTTTATTCCGCTGGTTTCGAGGGGATAAGGAAATGGATTATGGGCCCATAGGAATTTCAGAATTTGGATGCAAGTATGTAGTACAAAAATTAGTTTCTAAGGGTCTATTTAATTCACAAGATTTAAGAACCCATAACTAGGAAAACATATAGAAATTGGATGTCATAAAATGTGAAAATTCATGGAAATTGGAAACTCGTGAGATTTTTTTCGTCGTGCCCTATGAAAAAACACAATTTTGGCGAAGGTTAAGGGTTTTGTGTATTCGCCATATAAAAAACCAGTTCATAGGGGGGAATCATGTTAGCTGGGAGGGGCCTGCTCTTATTGGTGGTGACTTTAATTTAGTTAGATTTATTGAAGATAAAAGTAATGGTAATGTAGATTTTAAATGGGCAGAGAAATTCAATGCTTGGATAGAATTATGGGCTCTAATAGAAATAGGAGTCTCTCGTAGAAATTACACCCAGGGAATAATCAAGAGAATCCTGTCATGTGTACGTTAGATAGAATTTTCTGTACTACATCCTTTGATGCAAATTTTCCTTTAGCTAATGCTAGGGCTTTATCGAGATAAGGTAGTGATCATACCCCTCTAGTGTGGGAATCTGGTGAGGCTAGAATCCCCAAAAAAGGAGGATTTAAATTTGAAAAATGGCGGTCCTGAGTTTACAGAGCTGGTTATTAAAGCCTGGGCTCTAGAGGTTAATAGCAATAATGTAGTGGATATCTAGCAAGCAAAGTTTTGGATGTTTAGAAGCCTGGCAAAAGGCTAGAGCAGTAACTTTGAGGCTGCAGCTAGAAAACAGAAAAAGGAGCTGATGCTAGAATATGATGCTCTTGACATTAAATTTGAAACATGTGTCCTCTCCACTCTAGAGAGAGAGATGGGATTTTATTCTTAGAGAACTAAATATTTTTTGGATTCTTGAGGAAACTAAGGCTAGGCAAAGATCTAGGGATAGAAATATTCTAGAAAGGTGATAGAAATATTGCCTACTTCCATGTTATTGCTAACCAGAGAAGAAGGAAAAAAGTTAATCCATATGTTAGATGGACCTGATGGTCATGTTACTGATAACAAAGATATACTTAAGGTAGCTATACAAATTATTATAAAGATATGTTTAAGGTTGAAACAAGACCAGACATTAGACTACAGGATAATTTTTCTATAGAGGAGAATATTATGTTAGGGAGTGCTTTTATTGAGGAAGAAGTCAAGGTAGCTTTGTTTGGATCATATGCTGATGGAGCACCTGGTCCGGATGGTTTGTCCTTTATGTTTTACCAGAAATTCTGGGATATCATTAAAAAGGACTTGATAGATATGTTCAATGCTTGGTTTAGGGATGACATAGATCTATATAGATTAAACTTTTCCATGATAACCCTCATTTCAAAAGAAAATGAGGCTAGATCTATGAAGAAGTTTAGGCCTATTAGTTTATTAAACTGTTCATTTAAGATTTTTACAAAAGTCTTAACTAATAGATTAGCTAAAATCATTGATAGACTTATTTCTTACCACTAATCTACCTTTATTAGAGGGAGGTTTATCTTAGAAAGTGTGGTCACTGCTCATGAGGTGCATAGAAATAAGGATAAAGGTTTAGTGCTAAAACTTGATTATGAAAAAGCTTATGATAAGGTTAACCTTGAATTCCTCTATGAAGTCCTAGAACTTAGGGGATTCAACCCCATTTCCATCCCCTTTATTAAACAGATTACCCAAGGGGGATCTGTAGGGGGTTAAAGTAAATGACATAGAGGGTGATTTCTTCCTAATAGGAAAATGATTGAGGCAGGGGACCCCATTGCCCCTCTCTTATTCAATTGCATTTGTCGATGTTTTCTCTAGAATGCTAGTAAAAGGAACTGAAGGAAATTTAATTAGTGGTCTCTGCCCAATTTTCTTCCAGGAGGTGTTGTCAGCCTACAATATGTTGATGATACTTTATTGTTTCTTAAAAATGATCCCAGAGTTGCTCTAAATTTGAGGTGGATTCTCACCTGTTTTGATCAAATCTCTTGTATGAGAATAAATTTTCATAAAAGTGAACTTATTCCCATTAATATGGATGTTGTAGAAACACAACCTTTTCTTGACATATTCCAGTGTGTCATGGGAGAATTCCCTGTTAAATACTTAGGAATTCCTTTGCATTATGATAGGCTTAGGAGGGAAGATTTACAACCTCTTTTTAAAAATATACTTAAAATAATCACTGGGTGGAGAGGGAAACTTCTATCCTCTGCTGCCAAAAGAATTCTTATACAAGCATGCTTAGCTAGTATTCCCATTTATTTGCTTTCCTTTTTTAAATTCCCAAAGTGGGATTTACATTTAATAGACACATAGATGGCTAACTTCATGTGGAATGATGAAGAGACCAATCATAAGATTCACTTAGCTAATTGGCCTTCCATCTGTATGAATTTTTTTTTGGAGGATTGGGAATCCCATACTTGCAAGATTTAAATATCTGTTTGATTGGTTCTTGGATTAATAGATACATTCAAAGTGAGGGAGCACTTTGGAGGAAAATTCTAGATGCTAAATATAATACAAAAAATTCAAATATACTATCATGCCATGACCTCCAACCTTCCAATTTTTGGAAGGGGGTTATGTGGGCATCAAAAGCAGTAAAATTTGGATATAAATGGCAAGTTGGTGTAGATCCATAAAGTTTTGGGAGGATATATGGTTTAGCAATTCTCCTTTAGCTACTCAATTTTGGAATTTGTATTTTGTTTCTAATCAACAAAATAAAACCATTTTTGAGATTTAGGATGGTCATGAGATTAGGGGCAATTTTTAGAAGGACTTTTACTGATGATATGATGATTCAATGGTATGAACAAGTGCTAAATCCATTTCTTTATCCCATGAAGAAGATCAACTCATTTGGCAAGATAACTCTTCTGGGGTTTATTCATCTAGTTCTCTATATGCTATAATCAATTTTAGAGGGATTACCCCTGTCTATCTATCTGTTGTGTGGACACTCAAAATCCCCCCCAGGATTCAAGTTTTCCTCTTGCTCTTCTCCCAGAACAAAATCATGACTAGAGATAATCTGAGAGCTAGAGGTATGCCAAAACCTATGGAATGTGAGATGTGTACTAAATTTGAAATAGTACACCATCTTATGTTTGACTGTATTGTTGCTAGAGCCCTTTGGGATATGTTTCAAGAGGTTTTTGATGTGCATGTGTCCAACTTCGAATCCATTGCATCTAAATGGCTTTGTAACAAGAAATCCATGCATTTCAGTGTAGTTTTCTCTGTTGTCCTGTGGGGTTTATGGCTGAATAGAAATAACCTTGTGTTTAACAAGACTACATAGATTAATGTGAAACAGGTGTGGCGACTGGTTTACTTCCTCCTTCGAGATCGGAAGAAACCTTTCAATGATCTAGAAAATGAAAAAAAAAACGCTCAATTCATGGACCTGCTGCTGGCCAATTTGAAAGCTCCACTATGCCTCCTCGTGGGGTAAGATGCCCTCCTTCGACTGGATCGCCACCTGGGACTCAAGCTTTGAAGGGCGGGCGACACTGACGTATCTCCTGGACAATCCTGGTGAATCTCACAAGATCCACGTGGTGATGTGATCAAAACCAGTGGATGCCTCCAAGGTGTCGTCGAGTGTGGGAGAAAATTCAAAATGGCGCATGGTCCTTTACTCTGAGCAGTAGCCAAGAATAGTTGAACTATCCTTTCTGTGTTCATTGATGTAATGCTGTGGCGTCCTTTTTGTTTTGCAGGTATTTCGGGAGTAGCTGGGATGGCAGTTACTCCCCCAGCAAAATGAAAATTAAGTCAAAAAAACCCAACTTAGATTGCCTTTCCCTTTCCTGTTTTAGTAGCGAAACTTTATTTTTTTCCTTTCCCTGTAAAAGACTTGGCTTCTTTTCATTGAAATGGAGCTGGGGAGAGCTCCCTCTTGATCTAAAAAAATGTCTTTGAACCAAACAGGTTGGACAGTGCATATAAAATTCAAAGAAGATCATTTTGTTGGACCAAGTCATTAAAAAAGCATTTAATTGTACTTTTATTTTGGATTTCAGTTTAATTGTCTTCCATGTCATGTTTTCTGTATCGTTGGTGACACATGTAGAGGATGTAGATGGTGTCAAATTGAATACGGACTTTTTCCCCATGTTATTGTGTGTCCAATTTAGTTAGACACTGAAATATTTACGGTGTTCTAGTCCCGCAGATTGTCTTCTCTAGTTATGGTTTTTCGTTTTGTCTATGATTTTTTATGTTCCATTCTTATGTACTCGCAATATTTGTTTGCCACGGACTATGTTCACAATATTTATTGACATTCATATAAGTAGAAATGGAGCAATAATCAGCAAAGTGCACGTACATCGAAGAGTGTTTTCATGTCAAAACGTCATATGCTTACTGATGGATGGAGCAATAATCAGCAAAGTGCACGTACAAAACATTTGTAGATTTGTATGACATTAATCAGACCGTTATATTCTCTTTGTACAAAACGGATGACCTAGGTAATAAATCTGAAACCAACCAGCACCCACAATCTTCTTCTCATGAGATGTCAGCTTTACAAGCAAATTGCAATCACAATTCTCGAATCATTTTCACGATGCCATGGATGTTGCTGTCATCCACTGCGAACTGGCGTAAACAGTTTATTCATATACACCGAAAAAGGACAGCTACTCCTTCGTCCAAAAAAAAAATTCTATACCAACCTCATGTCCTGCCTCTGGTTTTGACTTTTTAGGGCGGAAACGGAAAACAGTGGTCGGGCGTTGAAACTTTGCATTTTTTTTTTGCGTTGAAACTTTGCATGACGTACTCGACTGCAGGACCGGGTTTTTGTAAGTTCAGTACTGTATAATTAATTGTAAGTTTGCAACAATCTACTACCTTCAAACCGGTTTAGGAAGATATTATTTATTTCAAGAAAAAAATTAAACCATTAATTTGGTTGACAAAATATGTGCCACAAAAATTATACAATATAATTTTTATGATATATATCTCATATCCTAATTGAGAGAAAATGATTAAAAAAATCTCATTTGAGTCGATCTTGTCACATAACTACCATCTTTGGTCTTTTTGACACATAAATACCTCTTTTGGGGTAGATGCGTGACACATATATAGCACTAATTTCACCGTTTAGGTATCTTAAATTGACCGCGCAGGCCCACCTGCCAGTCCTGTGTGGCAAAGATTTTTACAAATTCCGGTCGACGTGAGAATGATAGATAGCGGGGCAGCTCACAATCCTTAGGTTCATGCGTAAGACCCACTTGTCATCATCTTCGTCTCTCTCCAAGACTTGTGTGCACGTTTCTCTCTACGTCCACGACCGACGGCTAGTCAAACCTCGTCGGGGCGGCTGGCTTCGCAGCCAGCCACAAGCGCTAGGAGGGAGATGGGATGTTGTACTAGGCTCAGGGTGCTCGATCTATAGCTGAGGTGATGTACTAGGCTCTGTGTGCTCGATTTACAGCGGGAGGAGAAGAGGGTAGCCGAGCAGGATCAACATCGGCGGTCCCTGACAAAGTTTGGTGAGGTACTGGAATCACCGCACTTGAAGGAGCCTTGCAGCTAAAGGAATCGTTCTGAAGTGCTACTTCCTATCGTCTCAGCCATCGTCTTCCCAAAGTTTGACGACGTACCGGCGCCGATCTCCTTCCCACGTGGCAGCTGTCTATGTGATATTTTCTAGCATCCATCCGCATTTGCCCTTAACAGGTAAATCCGGGCTTAGGCCGGAGGTGGTTGGGAAGAATTGATGCTAGTTGGAGGCGGGGAAGAAGACGACCAATGAGGCGATTTAGGAGGGCTCGGGCATATTCCTTGTGATGGGAGGAAGAAGAGGACACAACAGACGAGATTTGGGGACCGGATCGACACGGGGGAGCTTGTGCCGACAAACAATGGTGGTGGCGGACTTTGTCACGGCGGCGGTGCAGATAGCGAGCTTGAATTCGACATCTCGTTGATGTCAAGAATAGGAGGCTAGTGCTGGTCTAGCTTGCTCGCCGGCGGGACGACTCCTTTGGAGAGTTGTGTCCAGATGGGATATGAAGAAAATAAAAGAACGAAGATGAAGGAACATGAAAATAAAAGGAACGATGGAACGCTGACATGCGGGACCTGGGTCCACCTAGGCTAACTAATTGACATGTTGGTCTCACAGGGGGAAACAACCGTTAGCTTCCCACCACCTTCATTTTCTACGTAGACCTGACGGAGGGCCCGAACGGTTAGAAAATGTGTTAAGATGCCTAATTGTTAAAATCAATGCTCCTTGTCTCATACCCACCCTAAAAGAGATATTTATGTGTCAAAAGAAAACCCAAAAATAATAGTTATGTGACAAGATCGTCTCAAATGTGATAGAATTTTTTTATCATTTTGTCCCTAGTTGGCCACCTAAGCAAATCCCCCACCTAATGAAAGGGGGAAAAAGACATATAGCAAGCACATCCAGGGCCACACATCTCCCCTCCCATTTATCTTAGTATTTATTCCCTTCAATGCATGCCTCCTCCCATCCTTTTCCATTTGGGATTCCTAATTCATATCTCCTCTTCTGAGAACCTCTTCCTCTCGACCACAATCTCTGGCAAAAAAAGTAATGGAGTACACAAAAATCGGTGAAGGCGAGCAGACGTTTGTGCCTTTAAATTCTTTGATCTGCGTATGCTCTATTTCCATTGTCCTCCACAGAGTTGGACTTTCGCACAACTACATCTCATCTTTATCCCTCTTCCTCACCTTCTTTATCACATCGACGGGACCAGGTTGGGCTTCGTTTTCTTCTTCGGACATGAATGCATAGAAACACGAAGGGGCAGCGGTGTTCAAGTTCTGAGTGGAGTTGGCATTCTGATAAGTGATAAGCGATGACGAAGATAGCCGGCCGACCATAGGGGTGGATATGGAGCCAACTCGACTCAACTTGACTCAACTCACAAATACTCGTTAGTTAACGAGCTTTCTTGACTCGACTCATTAACATAACGATCTCAAAACCTCAGCTTGGCTCGACTCGAAAATTATTGTTGCAATCTACACATGCTTTTGTTGTTGCAGGTCCGATGTTTTTCTTCTTTCTTAGATTTGACGAGAGGTGTAAAATTGAGTTAACGCGATTTACTTATTGTACTGAAGATATATACAAGGGTGTTTGGCAACCATATATGTGACTTCTCTATTGTTGATCTTGAAGGTGCACCCCTTCTCGGTGATACATATCTCTATTCAATATTTGTTGATAATTTTTTTCTAGGCTCAGTAGCTAAACGCTATACCGAACCGTAAGTGTCTAACATTAACAAAGAGCTACATGCATTATTGACGAGATGCAGATAAATATGTTTGAGTGCATACACCAAATTCTGATTATTTTTGTGCACCATTCTCTTTCTATCACATCCTTTTAGATGATCAGAGTTGAGACGACATAGTTTTGCGGAAGGCTGCACTAAAATTCAGTTTAATCAAACGAGGCATGTTTCTTTTATAGGATATGTACAAGTAAATCTCCCGGGGTATGGTATTTTTACATTAATAGGTCTTCAAGTGTGTTTTATTTATGATCTCTTGACTTTTTCTTCAAGGGCTAATTAAGTATGAGAACTGCAATTATTTGTGGTTTTGCGGAGTGATATGTAAGCATTTTGTCCTTATAAGATCGTACAAATGGTCTCTTCATGTTATCACACCTCAACTACATCGAGGAAATCTAAATTGTTTGTTTGGTTTCCCGCACCACCGTGGCGGGTATCATCTAGTGTCAAACCGACGTTACTACTGGGAAAAGTTCTAAAACTTGCCTAAAAACTATAAAACCATCGTAGTTTTGAATTTGAAAACTTATTTTCTTACAAACCACTCGGTTATTTGATGATTTTTATTAAAGGATAGCCAACGGAGGTCACATCTTCGTACTTTCTCCAACCAAATTAATTGACGCAGCTTAAGAGTATATACACTTTCTAGAAATAGGCTTTCGCCCCGTTTTATAAATAAAGCAACGATCATACATGGGTTCACACACACGAAAAGTGCTGGGGCAGCAGCAAAAACATGCCCAACAAGAAAGAGAGATACAACTCGAAGACAACACAGACAACGACTAGCGACGAAGCAAGACTGTAGCCCTCCACCATGCCGCCCTCTGAACTTGCCCTACCAAGCCACTTCTTGAGTCAAAGATCCTCGAGGACCAAGGCAGCACCTTCAAGAAGGGAGGCGACATCGTGACGCCGCTGCTGCCCGGGCCAGCAAGCTGGTCCTAGGGTTTCCCCCGGCACTCGGCAGGGAATGGAGAGGAAGGAAACCACGACGCCCTCAAAGGAGGAAGGACGACACCCACAGGCGCCGCCGCGTCGGTGCCAGACATGCCAGCAGGGATTTCTCCCGTTCCTCCAACACCCAAACCCATAGGATCTTGACCAAGAAGCCCCGGGGCGCCGCCAGGTCCAAACCACTAGGTCTAGCACTAGCGCACACGTGCACAGGTCAGAGGATGGAACGACAGTGGAGCGACAAACAGGTCAGGCGCAGCCTCCATTTAGCTCGGGCCCAAAAGGCCCGCAAAGCATCACCCAGACCTAGACCCGCCTGGCCCGGGTCCGACGTGCACGCTCGAGGCCGCCGCCGCCGCCGACCCGCCGTCGTCCTACCACCCCCACGCCTGCCCGACCTGTAGCACGAGTGTCAACCGGCGGACCGTCGACCGAGCACCCCACCGCCAAGCACGTCGCCACTAGCCACCTCTTGAACCACTGCGGCACCGGCGCACAAGCACCACCCTAGGCCACCGTCCCCAGGGTAGACAGCTGCCACCGTTACCACTAGATCTGGGCCCGCCTGGCCCAGATATGGCCCGCAACGCGCATAGCCCGCCCCGGGAAGCTTCACACGCCAAGCCCCCGCCCCTTGCGCCGTCGAGCCCGGGAACTGCAGAGGTGGACTGAGGCCACCGCCGTCACCATGGAAGGCAGCCGCCGCGAGCACCACCACCTGCGGGAGGTCGCCCCTGACGCGGCACGCCGGCTGTTGCCACGCCAGGCCTCGCTGACCACCGCCGAGCCACACCGCCGCCAAGAGAGCGAAAACCCGCCCCGCCGCCGGCACCGCCCGCAGCTTTGCCCGGCGCACCGGCGCGGCGAGGAGGGGTGGAGGGTTGGGGATGGGGTGGGAGGGAACTAGTGTTGCCCGCAGTTAAATAGTCTAAGAATGCAGCATTGCCAAGAATATACACACTTGTAATAATAGACGCATTATATGGTTACGCCAATTAATTTCTCCTTGAAAGGGAGGGGGACTAAACATTTCATAAATCCATATATCTCAAATAAGATCCTGGACACAGTACACTTTCTAAAAGAATTCATTAATCATCATCGTCGAATGGGGGACTGGATCTGCTCATGTGGTCCGCACGTGCCGCCACCTCAGCAGCGACCCGTCTCCCTCTCCCCGCCCGCGAACCAAACCGCTCGCTCGCCGCCCCGCTCCACTCCACCACCACCGCCCCATTCGCCTCCGGTTTTCTCGCTCCCCCCTCCGCTCCGCTCCCAGACGGACATCCCACCTCCCGACACGCAACAACGGGAACCCAATTGTTTTTCCTCCCGGAAAACTTCCTGTCCTGTCGATCCGATCGGGAAAATGGCCGCGGAGTCGTCGGCGGCCGGCAGCATGCGGAAGGCGCCCTCCATGGAGTGGCGCTGGGTGTCCGCGGGGGAGGAGGAGGAGGGCGAGGAGGAGGCCCGCGCGGGAGGGCCCGCGCCCGCCGGGGCCGTCGGCAGGGGCGGCAGCTTCGAGTCCGAGGACGAGAACGACGACGGCGACGACGACGACGACGACGAGGAGCAGCGGGAGGAGGCCAGGCAGAAGCTCATCCGCACCGGGCCCTCCGTCGACTGGTTCGACGTCGAGGGCAACGAGGTCTCCGTCGCGCAGCCGCTCGAGGACTACGAGGTCGGATGCTCCCCTCTGCTTCTGCCCTCTTCCCTTCGTGACATATGCTCGTAGCGTTGTTTTGCGTTTGACGCGATGGGCTCGACGGATGTTGGTTATGACCTTCTGTGGTGGTAGCTTTGCTCTGCGCGTGCAATGGGATGGGAGGTGGGGATCGTTGGGCGCTGATTTGGTTACTCTCGGTGTGTACCATTGGATTGGGAAATTAATAATTGGCTAATGATCATTAACCAAAGGAAAATAATACTATGATGGTTCGGAATGGCTATGCTGGGATAAGCGGATAAATGTGTGGTCGACTAGAAACATCAAGCGCTTTGTAGAATTTGACATGCAAAATGAATTCCTCATGCAAATTTTCCGTGCTTCTTAATCGGACTGATAATCTGGATGTGCGACCAACGCTGATCACGGCAAGCATTTTATCTGTGCTCCTGTATCGGACTGATAATCTGGATGTGTCACAAATGTTTATTGTGGCAATGTTTCCATCTGTGATCTTTTTTCGTTGTGCATGAACTCTGGGTCACTAGTTATTATAAAAAAATGGTATCACCTACATTTAATATTGAATCGTTACGACCCTTTATCCACTCCAACCTGCTTACGGAAGGCCTTTTAAATACAGCTAAATCAGGAACTTGTATAATCAACCTGGAGACCCCCACCTGTTCTGAAATCAGGGCAAGTTTCCTTTCATAAAAAACTTAGGTTCTTTCGGCCTATATACAATGCAGGCACCTCTTCCAGTTCCGCCGGTGGTTAAGGACAGAGAACGTGGCCTAGCATGAAACATCCTGATTAAAGATACCTTATCAAATGCTAGCATCTCTTTCGAGATGGTTTAAACTCATGTAAGCACCTGTAGCCTCTCCGATGCAAAGGTCCAGTGTCTATGCTGTACAAGATTTTAAGCAGCTTTTGAACCAATGTGAATGGCTAGAAACTTTCCATACGAAAATGAGAGACTGTTCAACATCAAAGACCTCGAAGAGTTAATCACTTCTTTCGAATTAGAGAATTGGATTTATCCTTGAATTGGAATATTCTGATTGTTGGCAACCTATACCCAGATGCATGCAAAACTCCCTAGAAAAAAAATGAATACAAAGTTGTTACATAGAATAAAGCATGCAGGGAGAAATGCGGAGTCAGTTAGTGCTCTGAGCAAATCACTTCCAAATCATCTCAAATTGAATATCTTTATTTTCATGAAAAAATTGGGTCTATCAGTCACATTTAGGATATGCCTGTGGCTCAGATATGTGCCATTTACATCCTGAACAGTTAGCGAAGCCATCTCAAGCAGTGCTCCCACCCTCCTTCCTATATGGCTAAACCATATTGTCTTCTCTTTACCTTCATCACTAATATGAATATGCTTATTTTTTTTTTTATCATGTTTCCTTCACTATCTCTCGTATGGTTTAGCTATTTCATTTACATGTGCAGGAGTTTGATTTTGGCAGGACAGTATTTCTTGCTCTTCAGACTCTTGCTGTGGTTTTTGGAGATATTGGCATAAGTCCGTTGTATACATTTGATGTCATGTTTAACAAGTACCCTATTCTTGGGGAGGAGGATGTTCTCGGAGCACTCTCACTAGTTCTGTATACTCTGATATTGATGCCATTGGTGAAGTATGTACTGGTTGTCCTTTGGGCCAATGATGATGGTGAAGGTATATCCCAGGTTGTGAATTGAGTTAATTAGGTCGAACCTTTTATACATGGGTTTGTTAGAGGCTTAACATCCTTCAGTTATTCTATGACTCCACAGGTGGTATATTTGCTATGTATTCTTTAATTTGTAGAAATGCAAAAGTGAGTCTCATTCCAAGCCAAGTACAGGCTCAGGCTGAGAAGAGGATGTCAAGTTTCCGTCTCAAACTTCCCACAGCTGAGCTTGAGAGATCCATAAAAGTAAAGGAGAAACTTGAATCTTCTCTCTTGATGAAGAAGTTACTTTTAGGCCTAGTGCTATTTGGGACTGCCATGTTTATATCAAATGGAGTTATCACACCAGCAATGTCAGGTTTATTTTTTCTTCATATGTGTACTACGCGCTCAGTTTCTAAGATCATAATTTTTTTCCTTTCCGTAGAGTTGTAGTTTATTCGGACTATATTGTTCACTATTTATTTTTTATTTTTTTATAGTGTTGTCTGCTGTGAGTGGCTTGAAAGTTGGGATACCAAATGCCTCACAAGGTGAATTTACATTATCTGATGGCACCACAGTAAGTTATTTATTTGTAATTTATGCCAGTTCCCTTTTCTAATTTCATCAAACATTGTTTGCAGATGTTGTGGTGATGATTTCTATTGCACTTCTTGTAATCTTATATAGTCTACAGAGGTATGCCACTAGCAAAATTGGGTTTGTGGTTGGCCCTTGTTTGCTGATATGGTTTTGCTGTCTTGGAGGAATCGGCATATGCAATCTCAGTAGATATGGCCCGGCAGCTTTCAAGGCATTTAATCCTCTATACGCTATTTATTATTTTGGGA
Organism: Lolium multiflorum; assembly: GCA_030979885.1. NCBI lineage: Eukaryota > Viridiplantae > Streptophyta > Magnoliopsida > Poales > Poaceae > Lolium > Lolium multiflorum. The sequence continues at coordinate 287,268,565 of CM061748.1, forward strand.
AGAATCCTTTTCAGGCCTGGCTGTCCCTTGGTGGTTGTCTTTTGTGCGCAACAGGTAAAGATCTTGGCTAGTTTACCTCGTTAGGGTCATTTGATTTTTCCACACAATCTTCTCTTTTCAGCTTACGATCTCACTTTTCCTTTGCTTTTTCTTATGTACTTAGCTGGCACGCTTTAATTTTGAGACATTTTTACGATGAATTTGATTTCCTGTTGTGTTAGAACTTAGAACACAGTGTGTTAGTTCAGAACTTTTCCCTTAAACTCTTGGTTAAAAAGGAAACTATTTTGTTAACACATTCTATGAAATTCACTTATACTTATTCAATCCAACTATCCTGCAGGATCTGAGGCTATCTTTTCAAATCTTTGCTACTTTCCTGTACGATTTGTTCAGGTATTATCACGAGTTTATGGAAGTATTATTTTTATTTCCAGCTTTCTGTAGATGATGTTCTATCTGCAGTTATCGTTTCATATGCACACCTTAGTCATTTACTTATGCTCGGTTATTTATAAGAACGGATATGCCTAATGTATCCACTACTCTTGCGTATATTTGAATTCACCTGGTTTCTCCTTTGCAGTCTATGTTTGTTCTTCTTGTTCTTCCTTGCCTTATCTTGGCATATTTAGGACAAGCTGCTTTCCTTATTGCACGCCAGAAGTCATCCGAACATATCTTCTTTTCATCTATTCCAAGTAAGTTGAATGTTACTAAACATCTACCTATCTTGTCATGTTCTAACTTCTAATGAATGAGCTCCATCAGTGATTCTTCCGTATGTTAATGTGAATGTTCTACTTGTGGTTACCTACATCAAATTTTCTGTGTTTAATTGGCTGGTATCATGTATTACACCAGGGTAATTTACTCGGACTAATTATGCTTTATTCTCTATGCAGATGAAGTTTTCTGGCCTGTTTTCTTGCTTGCTAATTTAGCTGCACTGATTGCTAGTAGGACAATGACGATTGCTATATTTCAATGCCTGAAGCAGTCAATTTCACTTGGTTGCTTCCCTCGGCTCAAAATTGTTCATACCTCTCGAAAATTTATGGCTAAGATATACATTCCCGTTGTGAACTGGTTTCTGTTGGGTTCCTGTTTGGGCTTTATTGTGCTATTCAGAAGCACATATGATGTTGGCAATGCATATGGTAATAATATTACACTTGAGATATACTTTTATGCCAATTTATTTACCTCTCTGCTTATGCAATATGCTATAACGCTTCAGTATTCTGCACTATTTCATAGCTTTTATGCCAATACGTTTACTTCTCTGCTTATGCAATATGATAACTAACTGTTCCGTCTTTGACAGCCATAGCTGAACTTGGGGTGATGATAATGGCCACGCTCTATGTTACAATCATAATGCTTCTAATATGGGAAACCCATATTATTAAGGTGATATCATTTCTTACCACATTCCTCTTCTTGGAGCTGATTTTCTTCTCATCAGCTCTGAGTAGTGTTGGAGATGGAGGTTGGGCACTGTTGGTCTATGCATCTGGTCTTCTCATGATTATGTTCATCTGGAACTATGGAAGCAAGCTGAAGTATGACAGCGAAGTCAGACAGAAGCTTTCAAAGGATTTAATGAGAAAACTGGGCCCCAACCTTGGCACCATGAGAGCGCCTGGACTAGGCTTGGTGTATAGCGAGATAGTGAAAGGAGTTCCTGCAACTTTTGGTCATTTTCTGACCGCGCTCCCTGCTATCCACTCGATAATCGTATTCGTGTGCATCAGGAATGTGCCGGTGCCTGTGGTTCCCCAAAGTGAAAGGTTTCTCTTCCAACGTGTCTGCTCAAGGAGCTATCACATGTTCCGCTGTATTGCCAGGTATGTACATGGACTCATTAGTTTAGGTCCATGATCCATCTGAGTTACAAGTACAGTGGTATTTAATCCACATTGTGTGTGCTTCCTCCACCACATAATAATAGGTTTTAGTATTAGCAAATCCAGGACATGGGTGCAATTTTCTCTATTCGTTCCAATTTCACCCAATACTACCGAAAACATTAGACACATCCAGTTACTGGTCCTACCGACTTGAAATGGTTGGTTCTATAATAGGCTCATACTCTAGTAGAACTGTAAAGAAATACAGTAAAATGTATAGAGCAAAACAAACAGAAACGCTAAATGAGAATACACCGATAACTGATTGGTTACCGTCTTGGTCTAGTAAAATTTTCAAACAGATTGCTTTGATCCATGATTATGTACTACCCACTAATATCTGGTTTAAAACATTATTACCAAGAGGCTTGACATTACTTCTTTTGCCTGGGGATAATTATTGATCTAAGTAGCTTACTTTTAATTTAACATGCAAGTAATGTGACTTATCAGCTGTGATTTTAATGAATTAATGAAATAGTTTCCTGTGCCATATTTTATCTTCATGTCTATTGACCAATGGTAGATTGTTTTTTCTTGCAAAGTAGGTGTATGTATCATTCAAGTATAATCCCTTGGTGAGATTCTGGAGCTAGCTCCAGTATATGGCATCAACTCTAAAAGCTTTTTATGATGCTAACTTGATTATGCACAGATACGGTTACAAAGACAAGAAACAGGAGCACCATAACACATTTGAGCGCCTTCTGATAGAAGGTCTCGAGAAGTTCATACAACGGGAGGCTGTAGAGTTGTCCCTACAGAGTGAAGATGATATCGACTCTGATGACGAGCCAACAACACCTACACGGATAATCACAGCACCAAACGGTAGCCTCTACTCGCTTGATGTCCCTCTCATGGTGGACTTTGCGCCTACAAATGAAGCAATTCCTGAATCACCCAGCTGCTCAACGCCTCAAGATCCTGCACTGGGTTACACAGAGAACCTTGAGCTGGAGCTTGCATTCATAAAGCAGGCCAAGCAAACTGGAGCCGTCTATCTTATCGACAACCCCATCGTCAAAGCCAGGAAGGACTCCTGGTTCTTCAAGAAATTAACCATAAACTACTTCTTCGCGTTTCTGAGGAACAACTGTCGCAGGGCGGTCGTGTCAATGAGCATTCCGCACTCAAATCTTCTGCAGGTGCGCTTGACCTCCTATGTGTGAATGCAGAAGGTACCGTTTCAGCACTGGTTGTTTTGTTCATGGTGACCTACTTATCTACTAGAGATCGCACTAACCATAAAAACAAACGACAACGGTGATTGGCAAAAGACGATACTTCACTTCTGGTTTTATTCAGAAGGCGATAACTAGGACAGCAGGAACACGTCTCTCCTGTAATTTTGTGTACAGTGTCGAAATGTAGCTGACGTTGTGGCAGCAGGCACATCACATGATGATGTATTAACCTCTATAGTATTTCCCTTGTGCAGCATTTTTGTGTACTTCTTTGATTGTGTGAGGCCAGTTTTGATATCTGCAAAAGGCAGAGTGTTAGCTGAAAAAGGATCATTAGGTCATATATGACATTTGTACATGTACGCCGATCAGGCAGTGTTGCTATGACAACTTTTTGATGTGTTGGTTGGAATTTCTATAGTTTGCCTTTCGTCCTCTCTAAGGACGTGTAAATTTATGTTGGTGTTTTGAAATTAAGGACGAGTGCATGTTAGCAACAGTATTTAACGATGCTTCCAGCAGCTTTTAGTTCTTCTCTGGACAGTGATGGCTTGCCATCTGCCTTCTCACCCACGCATAGATTTATCTGTTGATTCAGACTTGCATCATGGCATGTCAAAACATCCGCAGTTAAAAGTTAAAAGCACTGGGCATTTCTTTTGAGACAGTAGACATTGAGACGCACAGGCACAGCTCAAAGGGTGCATTACAAAACATACATTGCATAGCTCCTATGATCTGACCAGACTCGAAAACATGATAAAAGAGTCTGATACAGAACTGTAAAAGAAAGCAAATGTTCAGCTAAGATCCTTGGCCGCGGCGGCGACCTTGTCCGCGGCGTCCTTGGTGGCGTCCCATGCTTCCTCCGACGTCTGCTTCACCTTCCCGCCGAGGTCCTGCGCTGTCTCGGCCACCTTGCTCGCGCCACCCTTGGCCGTTTCCGTCACCCTCTCGCCGGCGCTTCTGGTGCCCTGTACCACTCGGTCCTTAGCATCGCCCGTGCTGCCCGCGGCGCCCTCCGACGCATCCTGCGCCTTCCCAGCGGCTTTACCCGCCGCCGCCTCCGCGCTGTCCTTCGCGTCTGAGGCCTTGTCCGCCGCCTTTCTGGCCACCCCCTTCACGCTCTGGATGGTGTCGTCGGTGGCGTTCGCGGCGTTCTTGTACGCCTGGCGAATGCACGAATGAACCAACGATCATACTTCAGAGAAGTCAGCACAAAGGCGGCGAGTGTACAAAAACTACATATACGTACCGGAGACGATCTGGGAGGGGTTTGCACGCGGAGGCGCCCCACGCTGACGGCGTGCGGGCGAGCGGCGAGGAAGCACGGCCTGGGAAAAAGAGCCTTGCCGGCAGCGGTGCCGCCGGTGGGCACGGCGGCGCCCACGCCTCCTCCGAGCAGAACGGAAGAAGAAGACATTGATATGGGTCTGGTTGTTGGTGAAGGAAACTGAATCAGTTTTGCGCTGACTGTGAGCTTTGCAGTTGAGTAGACAATGGTGAGGACGAGAGAGGTGCCAGTGCTGGTTTTATAGGCCGAGCGTGCATGCACATCAGAGCATGGACGGGGCGAAGGGAAGAGGTGAAGTGAGACGTGTACCGTCCAGACGCGCTGCGGTGCACGACAACACGAATCACTGTAGTCGTCGCCAGTGCGTGCAAAACTGTCGCCGGTTGTGTGGTGCGGCAGCCATACACTCGTTAGATTTCGCCAGGAAAAGAAAGAAGAGAAAACACGTACGTACATGACGTGTTCCGAACGGGCCGAACAAAACAAAATACTCGTGTACACGTTTGAAGTTGAGAATATGTACACCTGAGCGCGAGACATTTGACATATGGAATCAACAAGAAAAGCTAAACGATCTTTCATGTGTTCAGCTTGCGATTCTAATATTAAAGCCTAAAATTGTAACCGAGAATAAAATCGATAAAAAATCCTAAAACTGCAAATTGTAAGAAATTAGCAAGCCCATTAATAATTTTCATGAATTCACAAATAAGCTAAGCGTGCCACCACTTGTGTCTGACTCTATATTTCCATTGGAGGATCATGGTTCTTTTTGTTTGTAGCTCTGCCACTATGACAAAGGTCATCCTTCGTCGATGAGCACCTTCTTTGATTTACGAACCATCAAGGTGATGATTCTGGCCACGATCCACCCTTGGAGGTACCTATTGTTTCATGTTTCTACCGCATACACAACGAGTTAAGAAGTGGATTCTAGCTTCAGAAAATGTTTATAGACGAGGATGAGAAAACTGATTTCAATGGCACATTTTTAATTTTGTGTTTGATTTTATTTTTATTCCCTCTTGCGCATACATGATTGCTTCGTTTTCCAGATTTAGTAGGTGGCTATCTTCTAATGAAAATGAGATTTCCTAAACAAAATTCATCAACCATGTATTTCTTCCATACAACTAGATTAATTGTTGAGCTAAAAAATGTTAGAACCAGTGATTCCACCTAGTTTATACTGAACTTTTGTATTTTCATATAGCTTGGATATCTATCTGATGGTCTTGACTAGCATTTTCTCTATTATAATTTGCGAAGGTGAATACATGGCGTAAGCACAAAATATTATGATATATAAAGTGATCATCGTTATGCGATTGTAACATATATCGCCAAATGTAGATGTGTGATAAACATATAAATGTACAAAATTATTTGTTATTTTCTAAAGATTTAGTTCGGTACGTCCCTTTCAAAACATGTAACTATTTGAACTCCTTATTGGGTAAGAAATTTTTTTCATAATTCACAATCAATTAATTTGTATCACATTGGGCTATCATTTTATATTCATATGTGTTTGCATCTATCATGTATTCTTAGATATCTAGGATCTCTAGTGTGTACTGGCATATATGGGTACTGACTTTCATGCCTGCGTTGCATTGGCTGCCACGGCATTGGCTGCCGTGAGATCATGTGTGAATCCTATATATATCCATTTGGGATGCAATAAGAGTCAAAACTGCATTTCCAACTCTCTAACCGTGTCTCCATGAAGTTCAAGAGACCCCTGAAGTGAGGCTCGCCTTCGTACATTTTGTGCACCGCTTCGACTAGACCCCACTACCCCTTCCAATTTTTCTATAGAAGTCAGTGGCCCCTTAGTTTGCTAGTCTAATCAATCGGCATGTTTAGCCTCTGCATCATATTCCAACATAGATACGAAGGAACAGAACTACTGGAGGTGAAAGAAAAATATCTAATTGATACTCTTGTCGAGGTAGAATTCATAGGAAGGTCGAGATAGAATTCATGCACTATAGGCAGCACGATTACCATATATAACATACGACATCTCCTTCATTTCCGTTTATCCGAGCTTTCTCGATCTGTCATTAACTCATTATGCGTCGAGAAGTAGAAAGAATGGAGAACAATAGACAATGTTCTCATGAAGTGCACAATAGTTAATCAAGTGTGGATGGTTACTTGGTTTGTCATCCTGAACTCTATGAGCTGAACTTTGGATTATACAAGATATATTATTATGAAGGTTTAAATGATTTCTTAACTTGGATATAAATACAGATATGTTTTTGGAGTGGATGAGAATTCTACAAGTAGTTTTTTCCTTCAATAATACACATTGTTAGTTTTTAGGTTTCTTTGGTCTAACATGTCCTCCGTGATCACAGTCACAGAGATATATAACTGGTCGACGACACTTTGCTCTCGTTCTCCTCCCAGCTGAAACCGAACCTGACCACCCTTGTGAGTCCCCTGTGAGAGACCGAATCAATCCCGAGTCTTCCACAGCGGCGTCCTCAGCCGCAGATGGTGGAGGAGAGTGTTAGAGATAGAATAGGACTCATGTAACGGACTAGGTCCGGACTCCTCTCTCTCCCCCTGATCCTTCCCTGTAACCGACTATGAGACATCTATATATATACATGACATATGGGGCTCAGTGGTTATCCCGAGTAAACCCTACAGTGATCAAATCTTACATGGTATCAGGCCGGTTCTTCCGCCGATGAAACTGATCGCCGCTCCCCGTCGATTGCCCCAAGAAGACAATGGCGTCCTCGAGCTCAGCCGCAGTCATCAACCTTGGAGCACCACCGTCAGAGAAGCTGACGCGCACAAACTATCCCGTTTGGCGTTCCTAGGTGCTGCCGCCTCTTCGTGGGGCTCAACTCGTCGGGTTCCTAGATGGTACCGACGTCACCCCCGAGAAGCTGCTGGAGATTGAACCAGCGGACGCCGCCACCTCCAAGCATGCCAAGACGACGCTGAACCCGGCGTACGCTACATGGCTGTCCAAGGACCAAATTGTCCTGGCCTACCTGCAGCAGTCCGTTTCACCTCGCGAGATCCTTCCACACGTGCATCAGATTGGCAATGCTGCCGGTCTATGGAGGGCCATCGAAGAGATGTTTGCTGCTCAAAGCGAGGCTCGGGTCTCGAACCTGCTCATTGCTCTCGCCAATACCAAACGACAACAATTCAACAACTCATCGGACTACCTCACAAAGATGCAAGGTTTTGTCGATGAACTCGCTGCTGCTGGCCGCGTTCTCCCTGACAAGGAACTGGTTGCTTATATTCTTGTTGGCCTTGGCAAAGGGTATGATTCGCTGGTTGCTGCCCTTGGCGTGGTGACTATGTCTATCTCCCTCAGCATGCTCTATTCACAAATTCAAGGCTACGATCAGCGCCAGGAGATGCATCATGGTGGCCCCACAGGCGACTTTGAGTCGTCTGCCAATGCTGCCTTCCGCGTAAACATCGTCACATAGTTGAAGTTGGTCTCGCTCTCCTTGCCAATGCATCCATGCCAATTAAATTCTGGGACGAAGCGTTTCTTACTGCCACATACCTCATAAACATGCTTCCTAGCCGTGTCATCAACAATGATACTCCAGTTCATCGCCTCCTTGGTACCTCCCCAGACTATGCCTCCCTTCGTGTTTTCGGGTGTGCGTGTTGGCCTAACCTACACCCATACAACAAACACAAATTAGCCTTTCCTTCCACTCAATGTGTCTTCTTAGGCTATACACCACGATACAAAGGGGTCAAGTGCCTCGAGGTCTCCACCGATCGTGTATATATCTCACGTGATGTTGTCTTTGATGAGGGAGTGTTTCCCTTCAAACACCTACACCCAAATGCTGGTGCTCTTCTCCGTAGAAAATTCTACTTCTAGATCCATCCCTTCATAATTCTGAGTTTGGGCCTGAATCTATGAATGCTCCTAATGTGGAAAATAACCGTACTACTAATACTGTTGTTAGCCCTGTTCTTGCTGTTCTACGGGATATAGGTCGAAGGAATGAAGCTCCTGGCGAAAATTTGAGCCAAAATGGTGCTTCTATGAGCTCGCGCAGCTCACATGAAATCTCATCAGAACATGACGAAACTGCAGAACACGAGGCTGATTCTCCGATAGGATCTCCCTCGGGATCCACAGGATCCTCCTCGGATCACGCGTCGGCCAGCGCCGACTCGCCACTTGGCGGCCCAACATCGCCTCCTGCCCTGCGCCGATAGCGCTAGGTGCGTGCGCTCGCCCAGCGGTCCCCACCTGCGCCCGGATCTTCTACGGCTGATCCCGCGTCTATGCCTCCCCGCGCCTTGATACGTCTCCAATGTATCGATAATTTCTTATGTTCCATGCTACATTATTGATGATATCTACATGTTTTATGCACATTATATGTCGTATTTACGCATTTTCTGGAACTAACCTATTAACAAGATGCGAAGAGCCGTTCTTGTTTCTTTTTTGGTTTCAGAAATCCTAGTAAGGAAATATTCTCGGAATTGGACGAAATCAACGCCCAGTTCCTATTTTGCCCGGAAGCATCCAGAACACCCGAGAGCGTCAGAGAGGAGCCACGTGGGGCCCACACATGGTGGCGGCGCGGCCCCTGGCGCGCCGCCCTATGTCTGGCCCCCTCTTCCTGCCCTTTCGCCTACAAATAGCCTCCGTCGCGAAACCCCCAGTACCGAGCCACGATACGGAAAACCTTCCAGACGCCGCCGCGTCCCATCTCGGGGGATTCGGAGATCGCCTCGGCACGGGAGAGGGATTCATTTCCGGAGGACTCTACACCGCCATGGTCGCCTCGGAGTGATGAGTGAGTAGTTCACCCCTGGACTATGGGTCCATAGCAGTAGCTAGATGGTCGTCTTCTCCTAATTGTGCTTCATTGTTGGATCTTGTGAGCTGCCTAACATGATCAAGATCATCTATCTGTAATTCTATATGTTGTGTTTGTCGGGATCCGATGGATAGAGAATACTATGTTATGGTGATTATCAATCTATTGTTTATGTGTTGTTTATGATCTTGCATGCTCTCCGTTATTAGTAGAGGCTCTGGCCAAGTTTTTGCTCTTAACTCCAAGAGGGAGTATTTATGCTCGATAGTGGGTTCATGCCTTCATTGACACCGGGACAGTGACAGAAAGTTCTAAGGTTGTGATGTGTTGTTGCCACTAGGGATAAAACATTGATTCTATGTCTAAGGATGTAGTTGTCGATTACATTACGCACCATACTTAATGCAATTGTCTGTTGCTTGCAACTTAATACGGGTTCGGATGATAACTGAAGGTGGACTTTTTAGGCATAGATGCAGTTGGATGGCGGTCTATGTACTTTGTCGTAATGCCCAATTAAATCTCACTATATTTATCATATCATGTATATGCATTGTTATGCCCTTTTCTATTTGTCAATTGCCCGACTGTAATTTGTTCACCCAACATGCTTTTATCTTATGGGAGAGACACCTCTAGTGAACTGTGGACCCCGGTCCTATTCTTTACATCGCATACAATCTCTTGCAATACTTGTTCTGTTTTCTTTGCAAACAATCATCTTCCACATAATACGGTTAATCCTTTGTTGCAGCAAGCCGGTGAGATTGACAACCTCACTGTTTCGTTGGGGCAAAGTACTTTGGTTGTGTTGTGCAGGTTCCACGTTGGCGCCGGTTTCACTGGTGTTGCGCCGCACTACATTCCTCCACCAACAACCTTCAACGTGCTTCTTGGCTCCTACTGGTTCGATAACCTTGGTTTCATACTGAGGAAACTTCTGCTGCGCATCATACCTTCCTCTTGGGGTTCCCAACGGACGTGTACATCTACGCGCATCAAGCATAAATTTTTGGGAGATCAAGACACGCTGCAGGGGAGTCTCCACTTCTCAATCTCTTTACTTTGTTTTTTGTCTTGCTTTATTTTATTTACTACTTTGTTTGCTGCACCTAAACAAAAAACAAAAAAATTAGTTGCTAGTTTTACTTTATTTACTGTCTTGTTCTCTATATCAAAAAAACACAAAAAAATTAGTTACTTGCATTTACTTTATCTAGTTTGCTTTATTTACTATTGCTAAAATGAATACCCCTGAAAATACTAAGTTGTGTGACTTCACAACCACTAATAATAATGATTTCCTATGCACACCTATTGCTCCACCTGCTACTACGCAGAATTCTTTGAAATTAAACCTGCTTTACAAACCTTGTTATGAGAGATCAATTTTCTGGTGTTAGTTCTGATGATGCTGCCCATCTCAATAATTTTGTTGAACTTTGTGAAATGCAAAAATATAAGGATGTAGATGGTGATATTATTAAATTGAAATTGTTTCCTTTCTCATTAAGAGGAAGAGCTAAAGAGTGGTTGCTATCTTTGCCTAAGAATAGTATTGATTCATGGACTAAATGTAAGGATGCTTTTATTGGTAGATATTATCCTCCCGCTAAAATTATATCTTTGAGAAGTAGCATAATGAATTTTAAGCAATTAGATACGAACATGTTGCTCAAGCATGGGAGAGAATGAAAACTTTGGTAAAGAATTGCCCAACCCATGGACTGACTACTTGGATGATCATCCAAACCTTCTATGCAGGACTAAATTTTTCTTGAATTTATTGGATTCAGCTGCTGGAGGTACCTTTATGTCCATCACTTTGGGGCGGCTACAAAACTTCTTGATGATATGATGATAAATTACTCTGAATGGCACACGGAAGAGCTCCACAAGGTAAGAAGGTAAATTCTGTTGAAGAAACCTCTTCCTTGAGTGATAAAATTGATGTGATTATGTCTATGCTTGTGAATGGTAGATCTAATGTTGATCCTAATAATGTTCCTTTAGCTTCATTGGTTGCTCAAGAAGAAATTTTTGATGTGAATTTCATTAAAAACAATAATTTCAACAACAATGCTTATAGGAACAACTCTGGTAATAACTATAGGCCATATCCTTCTGCTAATGGTAATGGTTATGGTAATTCTTATGGGAATTCTTACAACAATAATAGGAGTGTACCCTCTGGTCTTGAAGCTATGCTTAAAGAATTTATTAGTACACAAACTGCGTTTAACAAATCTGTTGAGGAAAAGCTTGATAAAATTGATATTCTCGCTTCTAGAGTTGATAGACTTGCCTCTGATGTTGATCTATTAAAATTGAAAGTTATGCCTAATAATGATATTGATAATAAGATTACTACTACAGCAAATGCCATCCAAGTTAGAATTAATGAGAATATAAGATTAATGGCTGAATTGCGTGCTAGGTGGGATAGAGAAGAAAATGAAAAACTAGTTAAAGAGAATAATGTAGCTAAAGTTTGGACTATTACCACCACTAGTAATGTTAATTCTTCACATGTTGCTGCACCTCCTACTATCAATGGTAAAATAATTGGTGTTGGAAATGTTTCTACTCCTAGTGCAAAGCGTACAAAACTGCCTGAAATTGCTAAAACTGTTGCTTGTGATAAAACTGCTGAAATTTTTTCCAACCTTGGGAGAATGATCCCATTGCTGTAGCTCATAATGATTTAGATTTTTATGATTGTCACATCTCTGAAGTTATAAAGTTCTTACAAAAACTTGCTAAAAGTCCTAATGCTAGTGCTATAAATTTAGCCTTTACAAAACATATTACAAATGCTCTCATAAAAGCTAGAGAAGAGAAACTAAAACTTGAAACTTCTATTCCTAGAAAGTTAGAAGATGGTTGGGAGCCCATCATTAAAATGAAATTCAATGACTTTGAATGTAATGCTTTATGTGATCTTGGTGCAAGTATTTCTGTTATGCCTAAAAAGATTTATGATATGCTTGACTTGCCACCATTGAAGAATTGTTATTTGGATGTTAATCTTGCCGATAATGTTAAAAAGAAACCTTTGGGAGGATTGATAATGTACGCATTACGGTTAACAATAACCTTGTCCCGTTGATTTTGTTGTCTTGGATATCGAATGCAATGCATCTTGTCCTATTGTGTTGGGAAGACCTTTTCTTCGAACCGTTGGTGCTGTTATTGATATGAGGGAAGGTAATATTAAATATCAATTTCCTCTCAAGAAAGGTATGGAACACTTCCCTAGAAAGAGAATGAAGTTGCCTTTTGATTCTATTATTAGAACAAGTTATGATGTTGATGCTTCTACTCTTGATGTTACTTGATTTGCACTTTCTGCGCCTAGCTGAAAGGCGTTAAAGAAAAGCGCTTATGGGAGACAACCCATGTTTTTACTACAGTACTTTGTTTTATATTTGAGTCTTGGAAGTTGTTTACTACTGTAGCAACCTCTCCTTATCATGTTTTTGTGCCAAGTAAAGTTTCTATGTTAAAAGTTGATGTTATATTTGGGATCGCTGCGCAGAAACAACATTGCTGTCTGTCACGGATCTGGGCACAAGTCTGTAGAAAATTCGAAAAAATCTGCCAATTTACGAGCGTGATCCTCAGATATGTACGCAACTTTCATTAGTTTTGAGTTTTTCCATTTGAGCAAGTCTGGTGCCATTTTAAAATTCGTCTTTACGGACTGTTCTGTTTTGACAGATTCTGCCTTTTATTTCGCATTGCCGTATTTGCTATGTTGGATGAATTTCTTTGATCCATTAATGTCTAGTAGCTTTGTGCAATGTTCAGAAGTGTAAAGAATGATTGTGTCACCTCTGAATATGTGAATTATTTGTGCACTAACCCTCTAATGAGTTTGCTTGAAGTTTGGTGTGGAGGAAGTTTTCAAGGGTCAAGAGAGGAGTATGATATACTATGATCAAGAGAAGTGAAAGCTCTAAGCTTGGGGATGCCCCGTGGTTCACCCCTGCATATTCTAAGAAGACTCAAGCGTATAAGCTTGGGGATGCCCAAGGCATCCCCTTCTTCATCGACAACATCATCAGGTTCCTCCCCTGAAACTATATTTTTATTCAGTCACATCTTGTGTTCTTTACTTGGAGCGTCGGTTTGTTTTTGTTTTTGTTTTTGTTTGAATAAAATGGATCCTAGCATTCACTTTGTGGGAGAGACACGCTCCACTGTTGCATATGGACAAATATGTCCTTAGGCTTTACTCATAATGTTCAAGGCGAAGTTTCTTCTTCGTTAAATTGATATATGGTTGGAATTGGAAAATGCTACATGTAGTAATTCTAAAATATCTTGGATAATGTGATACTTGGCAATTGTTGTGCTCATGTTTAAGCTCTTGCATCATATACTTTGCACCCATTAATGAAGGAATACATAGAGCTTGCTAAAATTTGGTTTGCATATTTGGTCTCTCTAAGGTCTAGATAATATCTAGTATTGAGTTTTGAACAACAAGGAAGACGGTGTAGAGTCTTATAATATTTACAATATGTCTTTTATGTGAGTTTTGCTGGGTTCATCCTTGAGTTTGCTTCAAATAACCTTGCTAGCCTAAACCTTGTATCGAGAGGGAATACTTCTCATGCATCCAAAATCCTTGAGCCAACCACTATGCCATTTGTGTCCACCATACCTACCTACTACATGGTATTTCTCCGCCATTCCAAAGTAAATTGCTTGAGTGCTACCTTTAAAATTCCATCATTCACCTTTGCAATATATAGCTCATGGGACAAAATAGCCTTAAAAACTATCGTAGTATTGAATATGTACTTATGCACTTTATCTCTTATTAAGTTGCTTGTTGTGCGATAACCATGCTTCTGGACGCCATCAACTATTCTTTGTTGAATATAATGTGAGTTGCTATGCATGTCCGTCTTGTCTGAAGTAAGAGGGATCTACCACCTTAATGGTTGGAGCATGCATATTGTTAGAGAAGAACATTGGGCCGCTAACTAAAGCCATGAATCATGGTGGAAGTTTCAGTTTGGACATATATCCTCAATCTCATATGAGAATAATAATTGTTGCTACATGCTTATGCATTAAAAGAGGAGTCCATTATCTGTTGTCCATGTTGTCCCGGTATGGATGTCTAAGTTGAGAATAATCAAAAGCGAGAAATCCAAAATGCGAGCTTTCTCCTTAGACCTTTGTAAAGGCGGCATGGAGGTACCCCTTTGTGACACTTGGTTGAAACATGTGTGCGAAGATCCGGTAGTCCAAGCTAAGTAGGACAAGGTGCGGGCACTATTAGTATACTATGCATGAGGCGTGCAACTTGTAAGATATAATTTACATAACTCATATGCTTTATTACTACCGTTGACAAAATTGTTTCATGTTTTCAAAATAAAAGCTCTAGCACAAATACAGCAATCGATGCTTTCCTCTTTGAAGGACCTTTCTTTTATTTTTATTGTTGAGTCAGTTTACCTATCTCTCTCCACCTTAAGAAGCAAACACTTGTGTGAATTGTGCATTGATTCCTACATACTTGCATATTGCACTTGTTATATTACTCTATGTTGACAATATCCATGAGATATACATGTTATAAGTTGAAAGCAACCGCTGAAACTTAATCTTCCTTTGTGTTGCTTCAACACCTTTACTTTGATTTATTGCTTTATGAGTTAACTCTTATGCAAGACTTATTGATGCTTGTCTTGAAGTACTATTCATGAAAAGTCTTTGCTTTATGATTCATTTGTTTACTCATGTCATTACCATTGTTTGATCGCTGCATTCATTACATATATTTAAAAATAGTATGATCAAGATTATGATGGCATGTCACTTCAGAAATTATCTTTGTTATCGTTTTACCTGCTCGGGACGAGCAGAACTAATGTGGATGATACGTCTCCAACGTATCGATAATTTCTTATGTTCCATGCTACATTATTGATGATATCTACATGTTTTATGCACATTATATGTCGTATTTACGCATTTTGGAACTAACCTATTAACAAGATGCCGAAGAGCCATTGCTGTGTTTTTGGTTTCAGAAATCCTAGTAAGGAAATATTCTCGAATTGGACGATATCAACGCCCAGGTTCCTATTTTGCCGGAAGCATCCAAACACCCGAGAGCCGTCAGAGAGGAGCCACGTGGGGCCCACACATGGTGGCGGCGCGGCCAGCCCCGGCCGCGCCGCCTAGTGTCCGGCCCCACTGACCCTCCGAGGCTGCCCTTTCGCCTACAAATAGCCTCTCGCGAAAACCCCCGCCGAGAGCCACGATACGGAAAACCTTCCGAGACGCCGCCGCCGAATCCCATCTCGGGGATTCGGAGATCGCCCCCCGCCGAGAGGGGATTCATCTCCCGAGGACTCTACACCGCCATGGTCGCCTCCGGAGTGATGAGTGAGTAGTTCACCCCCGACTATGGGTCCATAGCGTAGCTAGATGGTCGTCTTCTCCTAATTGTGCTTCATTGTTGGATCTTGTGAGCTGCCTAACATGATCAAGATCATCTATCTGTAATTCTATATGTTGTATTTGTCGGGATCCGATGGATAGAGAATACTATGTTATGGTGATTATCAATCCATTGTTTATGTGTTGTTTATGATCTTGCATGCTCTCCGTTATTAGTAGAGGCTCGCCAAGTTTTTGCTCTTAACTCCAAGAGGGAGTATTTATGCTCGATAGTGGGTTCATGCCTTCATTGACACCTGGGACAGTGACAGAAAGTTCTAAGGTTGTGATGTCTGTTGCCACTAGGGATAAAACATTGATTCTATGTCTAAGGATGTAGTTGTCGATTACATTACGCACCATACTTAATGCAATTGTCTGTTGCTTGCAACTTAATACTGAAAGGGGTTCGGATGATAACCTGAAGGTGGACTTTTTAGGCATAGATGCGGTTGGATGGCGGTCTATGTACTTTGTCGTAATGCCCAATTAAATCTCACTATATTTATCATATCATGTATATGCATTGTTATGCCCTTTTCTATTTGTCAATTGACTGTAATTTGTTCACCCAACATGCTTTTATCTTATGGGAGAGACACCTCTAGTGAACTGTGGACCCCGATCCTATTCTTTACATCGCATACAATCTCGCAATACTTGTTTTACTGTTTTCTTTGCAAACAATCATCTTCCACACAATACGGTTAATCCTTTGTTACAGCAAGCCGGTGAGATTGACAACCTCACTGTTTCGTTGGGGCAAAGTACTTTGGTTGTGTTGTGCAGGTTCCACGTTGGCGCCGGTTTCACTGGTGTTGCGCCGCACTACATTCCTCCACCAACAACCTTCAACGTGCTTCTTGGCTCCTACTGGTTCGATAACCTTGATTTCATACGAAAACTTACTGTGCGCATCATACCTTCCTCTTGGGGTTCCCAACGGACGTGTACATCTACGCGCATCACGCCTCTCGTGTGGCCACACCGACAGCCACAGGATCTTCTGCGCCCTCGTCTGCCTCCCTGTCAGCGCCCAGCGCAGGTACGCCCTCTGGCAGCGACATCGCTGTCTCCTCTGGATTGTCTGCGCCACCTCCGCCTGTGCAGCAGCCTGTGGCAGCACCGCCTCGACCGGTCACTCGAGCTTCTCGCGGAATTGTGCAGCCCCGCAAATACTCCGATGGCACGGTTCGATGGTGTCTTTCGGTTGCTGCTGATGAACCTGCAAACTTGCAGTCTGCCCTTGTCGATAGAAATTGGAAAGGGGCCATGGATGAAGAGTTTGAAGCTCTCACCAAAAATCAAACATGGATGCTTGTTCCACCGCATCGAGGTAAAAAATGTGATTGATTGTCGCTGGGTTTATAAGGTCAAGCGCAAATCAGATGGTTCCATTGACAGATATAAAGCTCGCTTATTAGCTAAAGCTTTCAAGCAACAATATGGTCTTGACTACGAGAATACCTTCAGCCAGTTGTCAAAATTGCAACTGTTCGCCTTGTCTTAGCTATTGCTGTTTCAAGGGGTTGGAGCTTGCGACAGTTGGATGTCAAGAATGCGTTTATTTATGGTGTTTTGGTAGAGGAGGTCTACATGAGACAACCACCAGGGTATGAGGATAGTCAGAGATCAGACTTCATCTGCAAACTTGACAAGGCTCTTTATGGACTCAAACAGGCACCTCGTGCATGGTACTCTCACCTAAAGCTCTTAGTTGCTTGCTTTTGGGTTTGTTGCTTCCAAGTCAGATACATCTCTCTTTATCTATCATAAATCCACTGTCACCATCTACAAGCTCATCTATGCTGATGATATTATAGTTGCCAGCTTATCTCAAGATGCATCTGATGCTCTTCTTAAAGATCTGCGACATGAATTTGCACTCAAGGATTTGGGTGATCTGCATTATTTCTTGGGAATTGAGGTGACTCAGGCTTCCCATGGTTTGGTTTTAAATCAGGCTAAGTATGCTCATGATGTTCTTGTTCGAGCAAATATGTCCGCTTGTACTAGCATGCCTACACCTCTCTCCTCGACAGAGAAGATTTCAGCAAGGGATGGAGTCTTGTTGGGACGAGAGGATAGCACTCGCTACAGAAGTATGGTTGGTGCGCTCCAATATCTTACTCTCACAAGACCTGATATCTCCTATGCGGTTAACAAAGTATGTCAGTACCTGCATGCTCCCACCACAGATCATTGGACCGCTGCCAAACGGATCTTGCGATATGTTAAAGGTACAATTACTGTTGGTCTAACTTTCAGACATTCCTCCTCTAGACAAGTCAGTGCATTTCCAGATGCCGATTGGGCTGGTTGTGTCGATGATTGTCAATCAACAGGAGGATTTGCTATTTTCTTTGGACCAACTTTGATCTCCTGGAGTGCTAAGAAGCAAGCCACTGTGTCAAGGTCCAGCACTGAGGCTGAGTACAAGTCTCTTGCAAATGCTACAGCTGAAGTCATATGGGTACATTCATTACTTAAAGAATTAAAAGTAAGACAGACTCAAGCACCGTGTCTGTGGTGTGATAATTTGGGAGCAACCTATCTATCAGCTAACCCAGTGTTTCATGCAAGGGCAAAGCACATTGAGATAGATTTTCACTTTGTTAGAGAACGAGTGTTGAGAAGACAACTTGAGATCCGCTTCATTCCATCTCAGGACCAAGTTGCTGATGGCTCCATGATGTCTACGGGTGCTTCTATTCTTGTAGACAGTGTTGGGCCTCCAAGAGCAGAGGTTTGTAGAACAGCAAGTTTCCCTTAAGTGGATTACCCAAGGTTTATCGAACTCGGGAGGAAGAGGTCAAAGATATCCCTCTCAAGCAACCCCGTAATCACAAAGCAAGAAGTCTCTTGTGTCCCCAACACACCAAATACACTTGTCGGTGTATAGGTGCACTAGTTCGGCGAAGAGATAGTGAAATACAAGTAATATGGATGTATATGAGTGGTAATAGCAATCTGAATAAAATATGGCAGCGAGTAAACATGCAACAAAACAGTAAACAAACGGAGATTCGATGCTTGGAAGCAAGGCCTAGGGATCCTGCTTTCACTAGTGGACACTCTCAACAATGATCACATAATAGGACCACTCTACACTCTTTTGTTGGATAATGAACACCACTAACGTGTAGGATTACACGAACCCTCAATGCCGGAGTTAACAAGCTCCACAGTGTTTGATATTCATGTTTAAGTAACCTTAGAGTGCAAGATAGATCAACATAATTACACCAAGAACTAACATAGGATGCGCACTATCACCATCACACTATGAAGGAGGCATAGATCACGTCAATACTTATCATAGCAATAGTTAACTTCATAATCTACAAGAGATCACAATCATAGCCTACACCAAGTACTACACGGCACACACTGTCACCATTACACCGTGTAGGAGGAATAAAACTACTTTAATAACATCACTAGAGTAGCACATAGATGATATTCAACTAGATCACATAAAGAGAGAGATGAACCACATAGCTACAACGGAGCCCTCAGCCCCGGGGTGAATTACTCCCTCCTCATCATGGAGACAGCGATGGCGGTGAAGATGGCGGTGGAGACGGCGGTGGAGATGACTCGGGGCAACTCCCCGTCCGGCAGGTGGAACAGACTTCGTCCCCGAATCTTGATTTCGCGATGGCGGCGGCTCCGGAAGGTTTTCTCGGTCTCGTCTTCTCTGTCGGTGTTTTTAGGTCGGGGACGACTAAATAGGCGAAGAGACGGAGTCGGAGGGCCACGGGCTGCCCACACCACAGGGGCGCGCCCCCCTGGCCGCGCCGGGTGTGGTGTGGGGCCCCCGGCTCCCTCTCGTCTTTCTCCGGTGCTCTGGAAGCTTCCGGGAATTATAAGGTCCTCGGTCTTGATTTCGTCCGATTCCGAAAATATTTCTTTACTAGGATTTACGAAACCAAAAACAGCAGAACAAGAATGGCCTTTCGGCATCTCGTCAATAGGTTAGTTCCGGAAAACGCACGAATATGACATATAATGTGTATAAAACATGTAGATATCATCAATAAAGTGGCATGGAACATAAGAAATTATCGATACGTCGGAGACGTATCACTCCACAAAGCCACTTCCATACCAAGCCTTTGAAGTATTCAAGCATAATCTCAACTTAGCCAAGTTGTGATTAAGGGAGGGTGTTAGAGATAGAATATGACTCATGTAACGGACTAGGTCTAGACTCCTCTCTCTCTCCCCCCGATCCTTCCCTGTAACCAACAATGACACATCTATATATATATACATGACCTATGGGGCTCGGTGGTTATCCCGAGTAAACCCTACGTGATCAAATCTTACAGAGAGATGCCGGATGCCCCTGTATATAGTAGTAATGCAATTTCAGCTTTTGTAGGCATTTTGCCGGTGTATGTGAGTAGAACGCTAGATCTCTTTGGGCAGATTGGCGTTCTCTGGCTCTTCCTCTCCATGTGCTGCTCCATCGTTGGAAGAAATAGGTAGGGAAAGACGTCGGGCCCGTGGGTATGGTGCCATCATCATCTTGGTGTGGCATTTTCTTTGATATTGGCAAGGTCCTGAAGAAGGTAGAGGTTTTGTTGGATTTTGGAGTCGAGCTGGATAGTGGGTGGGGGGAGACATGAAGTTGTTGTTCCCACGAGTACAACCTCAGTGGCCCAAGCTTGCCCACCGACCTTGATGGCCAACAAGTGGCCCGCATCAATGTCGGTAGCTTCATCCGGTGTTTCTTTAACCTCCAGGTGGAGGTTCTTTGTGGGATTCCAGGCGGCGTTCCTTGTCCTCTCTTTACCAAGTGATTTTGTCCGCAATGAAGGTAAGGATGGCCGGTAGTTGGAGTTCCAGATGCGTTAGTGGAGAGGAAGGACTGCATCGCATTTTCTATTTGATGTTTAGGGTCCTTTGGGCTTATTGTGGGGTCTTTGTTGTAATTTATTTTCCTTGAGACTCCTCTATGTAGTTTGTACCTCCATGTTTTGTGACTAATGCAGGATCTAGGCCCTTCAGGGCCATTCCATGTTAAAAAAGCTAGTCGACAACACAATCGGCCACTCTCTCTAGTTGGTCTATAAACCACATCGTTTGTGATGTAGTATGAGAATGTAGAACACATATAATTGCTATATATGGCGATACTTTCCAAAAACATTCCACCCTCTAGTCCTAGCATATTGACTAGGGGTGGGCGTATAAATTGAGGACTGAAACCTGACCCCGAATTAACTGGAATCAAGACCGATATGACCAAAACCAATTAGTTATGTTACTTTTTTCGGATCCTGGATTTGGAAAACCAAACTTAGTTCGGCTATTTCGGTCATAATACGCATAACCACTACTAGAAAATAGGCTATAGAGCTAGGGTTACCACTCGCGCACAAATAGGTGGTACGAAATAGCGCTGGCGATGATGCCCAAATACAATCGGTGTACCATCAATTTTGCACGGCAGGGGTAATCATCGACCAGGTACGGGCCAAGCCCTACACATACCACCGACAAACTGACATGGTGGTCCTCAGGTGGTATATTGCACACCCATATGTGTGAATGAGTGATTCCCCTATGTTTATACTAAATTTCCTTACCTTCTTATAATTAAGATATTTACTACGTAACATAAACACACAATATTCTTATATATATATATATATATATATATATATATATATATATATATATAATGTTCAACTCTGTGATACACTATCTATGGCGATAAATAATAGTGTGATAAGAATGCCAGTTACAGAAAATGTTATCTTTTATAAGATTTAGTTTGGTATATTTCCCCTTCCAAAGCAATGTAATCATTTTCCACATATTAATTTGTGTCACATTGATGTATACATTTATATTTGTATGTGTTTGCATGTGTTGTGTATCCTTAAGTATCTACAATCTCTAGTGTGCACTATCGCACATATCTTTAAAAGGATTGGATGATTGTTTAACTTGCTTAGAATAAAGTTAAAATAAAATATGCGTAGTTGATATGTCTACAAGTGGTTTGTCTTTGAATATTACACTTTGCTAGTTTCTTGGTTTCTTTAGTCAATGCGGTTCGGTGTGCTCCCGGACATATACAACTAATTTTCAACACATTGGAGCGTTTTGTATTTGGCGCCAGAACAACATCATATGTAACATAATATATGTAGAACACATATAGTCGCCAACTCGCCATATCCGATGACGTTCCCAAAATACATTCCCCACACACCCGTGTTTTGATGTCCCGACACTATCATCACTGCCCATAGTTCTGAGATTCGTGCTAAACTTTTGCTCCTCTCCCTTGTATTTTACTCAAATTAACCATTGGTAGGTTTTATAACATTTTATTGAGGTTTCACACAACTTCTTTCCGAGAAGAAATAGAAAAATGTTCTTACGAATGAATGAATATTCAAAATTGTTTCATATATGTTTTATACATGTTTTCACGTAGGGGCATATGTATGTGCATAGTTTTGTGTAAGTTTCACTTTCAGCGAAACCTTTTGGGTTTTGTTCTGGAAACTTTAATTGGAATCTGTGTAAATTTGAAAAATATTTATGAAACCACCATATGTGAAGTGTGGATTAATTGACATAAAATAGAAGGGCCTATTTGGAAATATGTCGATAGTAGACAATTGAACATATCTGAGGTGGAGTGTGGGTTGATTTCCACAAAATACAAGGGTTTGTTTATATGCAAATTTGTTAGGAAACAAATGCAGTGACAGGCAGTTTTTTTTTTCGGCCAATATTTCTGATGTTTTGGTGAAAACCGGTTTTACCGGTTACCACCGAGAAAAAATAACATCAAATGAAATTTTTTGCTATTTAAATAATTTGCTCAAGTTTATTTTTTTGATAAATTTTGAACAAAATAGTAAACTGGTTTGACAAAGCTCAGCTGGTATTTGGCCGGTCTTTTCAGTATTTCCGAAGTACCGCTGCCACAGGTATTTTTTGACTACCGAGGGAAAAAAAGATCTTGGTGACGGGATGTCGATGTTCATCACTCTTTTGGACCCATACATGGATTGGTCTTTTATCCATCTACACTCCAAAGTTATTGTTTTCGTTTTGACACAGTTGACGTTTAGACGGGCCAGAGGCGCGCGCACGGTTCAAAAGGTGCTCTCACATTAGAAAGCATACTAAATTACAGAGGTCCAATGATCAGACACCGAAGCAAGAACAGTGAGATATGCAAGTGCAAAAATGAGTAAATGTTCAGCTCAAATCCTTGGCCGCGGCTGCGACCTTGTCCGCGACGCCCTGCGCGGCGTCCTTGGTGGCGTCCCACGCGCCCTCCGCCGCCTCCTTCGCCTGCCCGCCGAGGTCCTGCGCCGTCTCGGCCACCTTGCTCGCGCCATCCTTGGCCGCGTCCACCAAGCTCTCGCCGCCGGTCTTGGCGCTCTCCACGGCGCCCTCCGCCGCCTCCTGTGCCTTGCCCGCTGCGTCCCCCGCCGCATCCACCACGCTGTCCTTGGCGTCCGAGGCCTTTCCCGCGGCCTCCCCGGCCACGCCCTTCACGCTCTCGACGGCTTCGCCGGCGACGTCCGAGGCGCTGCTATACACCTGTCGCACGAGTCAAAGGCATGTCAGGATCTCTCAGGAACAAACACGTGCCAGTGCACACATAATGGACTCGAGCATGTGAAACAGGTGCTCCATATATCGGAAACATGCATGCGTACCGGAGACGATCTGGGAGCGGTTTGCACGCAGAGGCGGCCCCCGCTCACGGCACGAGGCCGAGCGGCGAGGAAGCACGGCCCAGAAAGAGCCTTGCCGGCAGCACTGAGGGCGGCGGCGCCTGCGCCTCCTCCGAGCAACACGGAAGATGAAGCCATTGATTTGGGTCTAGTCGTCGGTTAAGGAAACTGGATCAGTTTGGCAAGTGATGGATGAGAATGAGATGGACTGTGTGTGAGCTTATTTGATCCATTGTGCGGTGCCGATTTTATAGGCAGTGCGTGTGCATGCACATGGACGGGGCGAAGGGAAGGAGCAGGGAAGTGAACAAGTGACGCGTCGACCCACCGTCGAGACGCGGTCGCTGCCCGTGGATGCACGTACGACGACACGGCTGGGGTGGTCGGCAAGGTTGTGTGGTGCAGCGACTGTCGACAAGGTTCTGCGGTGCCGCAGACATACTCGTGATGCCTGGAATAGAAAGAAGAAAAAAGAATCTTTGGCGCGCCCACCTCTCGTGCGAACCCTATGTACACGTACATGACCTGTTTGGAACGGATGAAAACCCCAAACCCTCGTGTCTACGTTTGATGTTGAGGAGTACGTCCGAGCTCAAGATATTTGCCAGATGTCATCACTGATCTCGGTGTGCTGAACTCGCACCTTTGAATTTTTAGAGGTAGGAGCATCTCCACTCGTCTCCCCGATGAGGTCCCGAGCGACGTTTTTTCCATCCGGACGGCGAAATTCGGCCCAGTCGCGCCCTCGGTTCCTTGTTTTCGTCTGGATTTGGCCCTTCATCCATCCGGCGAGCCCACGCCATCCCCGGTCCCCCGGGAGCTATCGGGGAGTCCGGACGAGTGAAAAGCGGGGAAGGACCCGATCTGTCCGCTGACACGAACCCCACCATCACCTCGCTCAAAATCCCCCCCTCGTATCCTCGCCGCCGCACCACCACGCCGACGCCAACTAGTCTGTCTTTATTAATTTGTTTCAAAACTTGTAAAATTGTGTGCTTCATTTGTTTCAGCACTTGTTAAACATTGTACTGATTTTCGCCGAATTTGTTTCAGCAATTTTCTGAATCTTGTTTGCCGAACTTGTTAAATTTTATGTCGAATTTGTTTAAAATATGTCAAATGGCCGAAGTTGGGGGTGTCCTGCCGGGGGGACGGCTGGAACTTTGGCGCTCCCACCGCCAAATTTTCCTCCAATCCGGAGGAAAATTTCGCCGGATTTGGGCGTGGGGAGCGGCAATGAGTGGAGATGCTCTAAGGCCCTGAGGCCTAGCTTTAAGGGCATCTCCAACCGAGCGACCCATCCCGCGCCCGCACTTCCGGATGGGTCCAGCCGGACAACAAACCCGGCCCAACGCGGTGACGCACCGCAAATGCGGATGGCCGCGGCGTCCGGAACGACGCAAACCCGGCCCAAATCTAGGCTAGGTTTGCGTGGCCGCGGATGGCACGCGGCGTCCGCTCGCGTCCGGGCGCCGGCGCTCGTCTCGGGGCCACCTGTCGGTGACCGGGAGGCTATTTAATGTGGACTGAAGGGGATCTGTCCCCACTCCACTCCCGGCGCAACCGCCGCCATGGCCCCGGGCGACGGTTCGCTCCCGGAGCCAACGACGACGAGGCCGCCGAGCCGGCGTCCGCCGCCGGCGCTGCGGGCCGACGGGAACCACGGCGGCCTCCACATCGGAGAGGCCGCCCGCGGAGGCGCGGCATTGCCGCCACCGGCTCCGCTGCTGCTGCAGCCCAAGCCGAAGTCCTCCGAGGAGGACCCCAACATCACCGCCGCGCTGCTTAGATCGGCGGCGGAGGAGGAAGCGCAATGGACTCATCTACAAGAGCCATTCACACCTCCGCGATGGAGGAGGAGGCCCGGCAGGCGATCGAGGACGCCGAGGCCTGGGAGCTCTTCGCCCAGGCCCGCCGTGAGGTGGAAGCGCTGCGGCCCGGCAGGCGATCGAGGACGCCGGGGCCTGGGAGCTCTTCGCCCAGGCGCGAGGAGCAGCAGCACCGCCGAGAGGAGCAGCAGCGGCAAGAGGCCACGCGCCGCGAGGAGGAAGGAGGCGCCGCACGGAGCAGGGGAGGCTCCGCCGGGGCCCGCCAAGCCTGGCTAGGAGAGGGAGGCGCAGCTCCGTGCGCCGCGCGGCGGCTCGGCTCCCCCCCACTCAGGGAGGAGGCCCGTGGTCTCCGTGGCCGGAGTCCCCGGAGGGTCGAGCCACAACAGTGCCTCGCCGCCCGGAGACGTCGTCGACGCCGACGCCGACGACGCCCACACGGCCTAGGCGGCTGATACGTCTCCAACGTATCCATAATTTCTGTCGTTCCATGCTTGTTTTATGACAATACTTACATGTTTTGCTTGCACTTTATGATGTTTTTATGCATTTTCCGGAACTAACCTATTAACAAGATGCCACAGTGCCGTTCCTGTTTTCTTTTTGGTTCCAGAAAGGCTGTTCGGGCAATATTCTCGGAATTGGACGAAATCAACGCCAAAGATCTTATTTTTCCCGGAAGCATCCGAACAGAAGAAGAGTCGGAGAGAGAGGCTCCGGAGGGTGGGCCGCGCGGCCCAGGAGGCCGCCTATGAGGAGGCCACCTGGCCCCTCCTGCGCCTCTTCGCCTATTTAACCCTTTCGACCTAAAAACACCGTACCACTTGACGAAACTCCAGGAAAGACTCCGGGGCCGCCGCCATCAAACTCCAATTCGGGGGAAGTCTCTGTCCCGGCACCCTGCCGGACGGGGAAGTGCCCCGGAAGCCATCTCCATCAACGCCATCGCCTCCATCATGCTCCGTGAGTAGTTCCCCCATGGACTACGGGTTCTAGCTGTAGCTAGTTGGTATTCTCTCCCCATGTACTTCAATACAATGATCTCATGAGCTGCCTTACATGATTGAGATCCATCTGATGTAATCGGTGTTGTGTTTGTTGGGATCCGATGGATGATACATTATGATTAGTCTATCTACAAAGTTTATGAAGTTATTGTTGCTGCAATCTTGTTATGCTTAATGCTTGTCACTAGGGCCCGAGTGGCATGATCTTAGATTTGAGCTCTATACTTATTGCTTAGATTGTATCTACAAGTTGTATGCACATGTCACTGTCCGGAACCAAAGGCCCCGTGACAGAAATCGGACAACCGGAGGGGATGGCGGTGATGTGAGGGACACATGTTTTCACGGAGTGTTAATGCTTTGCTCCGGTGCTCTATTAAAAGGAGTACCTTAATATCCGAAGATTCCCTTGAGGCCCGGCTGCCACCGGGTAGGACAATAGATGTTGTGCAAGTTTCTCATTGCGACGTACAACTAAATATGGAAAACATGCCTACATGATTAATGAATTGATGTTCTTTCTTAATGCCTTATCAATCCTATCAATTGCCCAACTGTAATTTGTTCACCCAACACTTGTTATTGGAGAGTTACCACTAGTGTAGATAGCTGGGAACCCCGGTCCATCTCGCATCATCATTTACTCGTTCTACATGTCAACTATTTTCTGGTACCATTGCTCTCATATTGCTATTACTGCTGCTGTGTTACTACTACGCTCTCATATTACGCTACTTTCACATCACCCCCGTTACTAGTGTTTTTCCAGGTGAACTGAAATGTTAAGGCTTATAAGTATTCTTTACCTCCCCTTGTGTCGAATCAATAAATTTGGGTTTTACTTCCCTCGAAGACTTGCGATCCCCTATACTTGTGGGTCATCAAGACTATTTTCTGGCGCCGTTGCCGGGGAGGCATAGCTCTACTCATAAGTTCACCCGGGGAGTACACTCTACATCTCTCTCTGCATTTATTTTATTTTGTCTTGCTAGTTTACTTTTGTTTAGTTTATTTGTGCTTAGTTTATTTCTGTCTAGTATTATTTTGCGTAGTTTACTTTTGCTTAGTTTCTTTTTGTCTTGTTTTATTTTCCTCATATACCCAGAAATCCATAAAAATTTGAAAAATCTAAAAAATTAAAAACTGCTGTTATGGGAGAACCTACAACCTACTTGGAGCTTATAGAATGTTATAATAATTATAGAGAATCAAGAACTGGTAAAATAATGAGTGCTATGATAGAAAAATTAAATACAATTGCTAAAATCTTGCTTAAACGCCATGATATAAACTGTTGCTCTGAACATGATACTAAACATCTTAAATTTCAATGTGGCTTTAGTGAGGAATTTTTAATTAAGAACTATAATCGGAATTGCTATATTCATTATGGGTTCGAAGAGGTAGAACAATTTGTCTTATTTATGGGAGCCTCCGAGATAGAATCCTTCATGGTTGAGAATTATGAAACTTGTGTTGTTTGTAAGGGCCTTAAAGATTATGTCTCTACTATCCTTAATTCTTGCATAGAATGCTACAGTAGGAATCCTTATATCCTTGATTATAAAGAGAGACACATTAATGCACAAGAATGCACTCACAATTTGCAGGAACCGGTGGAAGAAGAAATTGATGAACAAAGCTCATTGGATGAAAAAGAGGAGGAAATTGATAAACCTGAAAGCTCATTGGATGAAAAAGAAGAAGAGAGCGACGAACAAAAGGAGGAAGAATGGATTAGCTACCCATGTCAACCTTCTAATGAGAGACCAAGGTGGATTCAAATTTTTTGAGTACTAACCCCTCTAATGAAGTTTATGAGAAGTTTGGTGTGAAGGAAGTTTTCAAGGGTCAAGAGAGGAGGATGATATATGATCAAGAAGAGTGAAAAGTCTAAGCTTGGGGATGCCCCCGTGGTTCATCCCTGCATATTTCAAGAAGACTCAAGCGTCTAAGCTTGGGGATGCCCAAGGCATCCCCTTTTTCATCAACTTATCAGGTTCCTCCCCTGAAACTATATTTTTATTCAGTACATCATATGTGCTTTACTTGGAGCGTCTGTGCTTTTATTTTTGTTTTGTTTGAATAAATTCGGATCCTAGCAATCCTTGTGTGGGAGAGATACACGCTCCGCTTTTTCATATGAACACTCGTGTTCTTCGTTTTATTTTTAATGTTCAATGAATAAAAGTTGGAAGCTACAATATTTATCTTTATTTGGTTGGGAAAAGAAAATGCCTCATATGTCTTGGATAATTTGATACTTGGCAATTGTTTTGAGCTCTCAAGTAGATCATAAGTTTTTGCATGTAGTTTAAACCTATTAGTGGAGAACTACCGTAGAGCTTGTTAAAATTGGTTTGCATAATTGATCTCTCTTAAGGTCTAGATATTTTCTGGTAAAAGTGTTTGAGCAACAAGGAAGACAGTGTAGAGTATTATAATGCTTGCGATATGTTCTTATGTAAGTTTTGCTGTACCGGTTCATACTTGTGTTTGCTTCAAATAACCTTGCTAGCCTAAGCCTTGTATCGAGAGGGAATACTTCTCATGCATCCAAAATCCTTGAGCCAAAACCTATGCCATTTGTGTCCACCATACCTACCTACTATGTGGTATTTCCTGCCATTCCAAAGTAAATTGCTTGAGTGCTACCTTTAAATAATTCAAAATGCTTCTCAATTTGTGTTAATGTTTCATAGCTCATGAGGAAGTATGTGGTGTTTAGCTTTCAACCTTGTCATTTACTTTTGACGGACTCTCATATGGACTAGTGGCACATCCGCTATCCAATAATTTTGCAAAAAGAGTGGCAATGGGATTCCCGTCCCGAATTAATTAATTTAAATAGACACTCCTCCATGGTTTGTGATTGTTGGACGGCACCCGAAGGATTCGGTTAGCCATGGCTTGTGTAAGCAAAGGTTGGGGGAGTGTCATCATCATAATAAAACTTAAATAAAAAGGCACTCCTTCATGGTATGTGATTGTTGGCAGGCACCCGAGATTCGGTTAGCCATGGTTTGTGAAAGAAAGGTTGGAAGGAGTGCCACCCAAAAATAAATAAAATGGGAGCCGCTCTTGTGAGTCCGGTTGATTAGGTAGTTAGTGTACCCACTACCATTCGTTGACAACAACAAACACCTCTCAAAATTTTACTTTTATGCTCTCTTTATGTTTTCAAAACCAAAGCTCTAGCACAAATATAGCAATCGATGCTTTCCTCTTTGAAGGGCCATTCTTTTACTTTATGTTGAGTCAGTTTACCTACTTCCTTCCATCTTAGAAGCAAACACTTGTGTCAACTGTGCATTGATTTTTACATACTTGCTTATTTGCATTCATCATATTACTCTATGTTGACAATATCCATGAGATATACATGTTGAAAGTTGAAAGCAACCGCTGAAACTTATATCCTCCTTTGTGTTGCTTCGATGCCTTTACTATGAACTTATTGCTTTATGAGTTAACTCTTGTGCAAAACTTTTGATGCTTGTCTTGAAAGTACTCCCCATGAAAAGTTTTGCTATATGTATCTACTTGTTAGCAACTATAGATCATTGCCTTGAGTCATTTCATTCATTTCATATGCTTTGTAATAGTATGATCAAGGTTATGTAAGTAGCATGTCACTTCAGAAATTATCTTTGTTATCGTTTTACCTGCTCGGGACGAGCAGAACTAAGCTGGATGCGATACGTCTCCAACGTATCCATAATTTCTGTCGTTCCATGCTTGTTTTATGACAATACTTACATGTTTTGCTTGCACTTTATGATGTTTTTATGCATTTTCCGAACTAACCTATTAACAAGATGCCACAGCAGTTCCTGTTTTCTTTTTGGTTCCAGAAGGCTGTTCGGGCAATATTCTCGGAATTGGACGAAATCAACGCCAAAGATCTTATTTTTCCCAAGCATCCAGAACAGAAGAAGAGTCGGAGAGAGCCGGGGCCTCCGGAGGGTGGGCCGCGCGGAGCCCCAGCCGCGCCCTATGAGGAGGCCACCCTGTCGCCCTCTGCGCCGCCTCTTCGCCTATTTAACCCTTTCGACCTAAAAACACCGTACCACTTGACGAAACTCGAAGACCTCGGGCGCCGCGCATCGCGAAACTCCAATTGGGGACAAGTCTGTCCCACTGCCGGACGGGGAAGTGCCCCAAGCCATCTCCATCAACGCCATCGCCTCCATCATGCTCCGTGAGTAGTTCCCCCATGGACTACGGGTTCTAGCCGTAGGGTATTCTCTCCCCCATGTACTTCAATACAATGATCTCATGAGCTGCCTTACATGATTGAGATCCATCTGATGTAATCGGTGTTGTGTTTGTTGGGATCCGATGGATGATACATTATGATTAGTCTATCTACAAAGTTTATGAAGTTATTGTTGCTGCAATCTTGTTATGCTTAATGCTTGTCACTAGGGCCCGAGTGGCATGATCTTAGATTTGAGCTCTATACTTATTGCTTAGATTGTATCTACAAGTTGTATGCACATGTCATTGTCCGGAACCAAAGGCCCCAGTGACTCGGACAACCGGAGGGGATGGCGGTGATGTGAGGGACACATGTTTTCACGGAGTGTTAATGCTTTGGTGCTCTATTAAAAGGAGTACCTTAATATCCGTAGAATCCCTTGAGGCCCGGCTGCCACCGGCTGGTAGGACAATAGATGTTGTGCAAGTTTCTCATTGCGAGCACGTACAACTAAATATGGAAAACATGCCTACATGATTAATGAATTGATGTTCTTTCTTAATGCCTTATCAATCCTATCAATTGCCCAACTGTAATTTGTTCACCCAACACTTGTTATTGGAGAGTTACCACTAGTGTAGATAGTGGAAACCCCGGTCCATCTCGCATCATCATTTACTCGTTCTACATGTCAACTATTTTCTGGTACCATTGCTCTCATATTGCTATTATGCTGCTGTGTTACTGTTACTACTGCTCTCATATTACTCTACTTTCACATCACCCCGTTACTAGTGTTTTTCAGGTGAATTGACAACTCGGTGTTAAGGCTTATAAGTATTCTTTACCTCCCCTTGTGTCGAATCAATAAATTTGGGTTTTACTTCAAGACTCTTGCGATCCCTATACTTGTGGGTCATCATCACTGCCACACCAAACCCTAGCAGGGTTTGGTGTTAAAATTTAAGCCCATATAGAGGGCTTCTTTTGGTAGTTTAAATTTGCCCAAAATAGGGCATATTTACAAATTTTCCCAAAATAGGGCATATGTTTAATGAAACTTTGTTTAGGTTAAAAAAATTCCTTTGTTTTTGATTTTCTTCACATATGCGTCCGCGCGTTGGGCGCAGCGTGCGACCCAAACGGACACGCGGATGCGGGCCGCTGTCCGGGTGTCCGTTCGGCCACCCAAACGGCCCAAAACGGACGGCCCAGCGCGTCCGTTTGGGTCGCTCGGTTGGAGATACCCTAA
The DNA here is from genome assembly GCA_030979885.1 of Lolium multiflorum. Lineage (NCBI taxonomy): Eukaryota > Viridiplantae > Streptophyta > Magnoliopsida > Poales > Poaceae > Lolium > Lolium multiflorum. The sequence goes on from CM061748.1 coordinate 287,300,269, forward strand.
ATTAATAAAGCCACAAACGGCAGAGTTACAAGGTGCTGAACGAACAGCTTACAAGCATCAAGGAACAAGCAAACAGAGAAAACAAAAGAGCACAGCTTGGTCTTCAAGGCCATCATCTAACGGAATGGACAGAGCGGAAGAGAGGAAACGCCGTGAAGCTCACCACCAGACCCATGCCGTGCTAAAGACCTGGCTCGTCGCCACCAGCATGCCATCCGCCTCCGCCTTCGAAGAAGGCCCCAACCTTCTCACCCTGGTTCGTAGGGCGCCGAACCATCGAAAGGCAGAGCAGCTCTCCCAGAGCGCGCATAGACACCTGGGCCAGCGTGCCAAGGACCATCCCCAAGCACGAGCACCGCACGCGAAACACCACGGGCATCACCGCCGGCCATCGCACCGACCACCCAAAAGACTTCAGCTTCAGGACATAGCTCGCCAAAGAAGACATGGCAAGAAAAAGGCATCCATGTCGCCGTGAACGTCCGGGGGACCCATAGCTGCCTGATGGCGCGTAACTCACACGTTCGTTGGGAACCCCAAGAGGAAGGTATGATGCGCACAGTAGCAAGTTTTCCCTCAGAAAGAAACCAAGGTTTAATCGAACCAGGAGGAGCCAAGAAGCACGTTGAAGGTTGATGGTCGCGAAATGTGATGCGGCGCAACACCAGGGATTCGGCGCCAACGTGGAACCTGCACAACACAACCAAAGTACTTTGCCCCAACGAAGGTGAGGTTGTCAATCTCACCGCTTGCTGTAACAAAGGATTAAACGTATCGAGTGGAAGATGTTTGCAAAGAAAACAGTAAACACAATTGCAAAGATTGTATACTATGTAAAGAATAGGACCGGGGTCCACAGTTCACTAGAGGTGTCTCTCCCATAAGATAAAAGCATGTTGGGTGAACAAATTACAGTCGGGCAATTGACAAATAGAGAAAGGCATAACAATGCATATACATGATATGATAAATATAGTGAGATTTAATCCGGGCATTACGACAAAGTACATAGACCGCCATCCAACCGCATCTATGCCTAAAAAGTCCACCTTCAGGTTATCGTCCGAACCCCTCCAGTATTAAGTTGCAAAGCAACAGACAATTGCATTAAGTATGGTGCGTAATGTAATCAACAACTACATCCTTAGACATAGCATCAATGTTTTATCCCTAGTGGCAACAACACATCACAACCTTAGAACCTCTGTCACGATCCCAGATTCAATGAAGGCATGAACCCACTATCGAGCATAAATACCCCCTCTTGGAGTTAAGAGCAAAAACTTGGCCGAGCCTCTACTAATAACGGAGAGCATGCAAGATCATAAACAACACATAAACAATAGATTGATAATCACCATAATCATAGTACTCTCTATCCATCGGATCCCGACAAACACAACATATAGTATTACAGATAGATGATCTTGATCATGTTAGGCAGCTCACAAGATCCAACAATGAAGCACAACAAGGAGAAGACGACCATCTAGCTACGCTATGGACCCATGGTCCAGGGTGAACTACTCACTCATCACTCCGGAGGCGACCATGGCGGTGTAGAGTCCTCCGGGAGATGAATCCCTCTCCGGCAGGTGCCGGAGGCGATCTCCGAATCCCCGAGATGGGATTCGCGGCGGCGTCTCGGTAAGGTTTTCCGTATCGTGGCTCTCGTGCTGGGGGGCGACGAAGCTTTAAGTGGGAGGGTTGCGGGGGCCACACGAGGGCCCGGGGGTAGGTCGGCGCGGCCAGGGCCCGGCCGCGCCGGCCTCCCCTCCGGCCGCCTCGGCCCCACTTTATCTCTTCGGTCTTCGGAAGCTTCGTGCAAAAATAGGACCCTGGCGAAAGTTTCGTCCAATTCGAGAATATTTCTTTACTAGGATTTCTGAAACCAAAAGCAGTAAAACAACAATGGCTCTTCGGCATCTTGTTAATAGGTTAGTTCCGGAAAATGCATAAATATGACATATAATGTGCATAAAACATGTAGGTATCATCAATAAAGTGGCATGGAACATAAGAAATTATCGATACGTTGGACATATCAGCATCCCCAAGCTTAGTTCTGCTCGTCCCGAGCAGGTAAAACGATAACAAAGATAATTTCAAGTGACATGCCATCATAATCTTGATCATACTATTTGTAAACATATGTAATGAATGCAGCGATCAAAACAAAGGTAATGACATGAGTAAACAAATGAATCATAAAGCAAAGACTTTTCATGAATAGTACTTCAAGACAAGCATCAATAAGTCTTGCATAAGAGTTAACTCATAAAGCAATAAATCAAAGTAAGGTGTTGAAGCAACACATAGGAAGATTAAGTTTCAGCGGTTGCTTTCACTTATAACATGTATATCTCATGGATATTGTCAACATAAAGTAATATAACAAGTGCAATATGCAAGTATGTAGGAATCAATGCACGGTTCACACAGTGTTTGCTTCTTAAGGTGGAAGGAGATAGGTAAACTGACTCATCAATAAAAGTAAAAGAATGGTCCTTCAAAGAGGAAAGCATCGATTGCTGTATTTGTGCTAGAGCTTTTATTTTGAAAACATGAAACAATTTTGTCAACGGTAGTAATAAAGCATATGAGTTATGAAAATTATATCTTACAAGTTGCAAGCCTCATGCATAGTATACTAATAGTGCCGCACCTCGTCCACTTAGCTTGGACTAGGATCTTTGCATGCCATGTTTCAACCAAGTGTCACAAAGGGGTACCTCCATGCCGCCTGTACAAAGGTCTAAGGAGAATGCTCGCATTTGGATTTCTCGCTTTTGATTATTCTCAACTTAGACATCCATACCGGGACAACATGGACAACAGATAATGGACTCCTCTTAAATGCATAAGCATGTAGCAAAGTTATTATTCTCATATGAGATTGAGGATATATGTCCAAAACTGAAACTTCCACCATGGTTCATGGCTTTAGTTAGCGGCCCAATGTTCTTCTCTAACAATTTTGCATGCTCCAACCACTAAAATGATAGACCTTCAGACAAGACGGACATGCATAGCAACTCACATGATATTCAACAATAGTTGATGGCGTTCAGAAGCATGGTTATCGCACAACAAGCAACTTAATAAAATATAAAGTGCATAAGTACATATTCAATACTACGATAGTTTTTAAGGCTATTTTGTCCCATGAGCTATATATTGCAAAGGTGGATGATGGAATTTTAAAGGTAGCACTCAAGCAATTTACTTTGGAATGGCGGAGAAATACCATGTAGTAGGTAGGTATGGTGGACACAAATGGCATAGTAGTTGGCTCAAGGATTTTGGATGCATGAGAAGTATTCCCTCTCGATACAAGGTTTAGGCTAGCAAGGTTATTTGAAGCAAACTCAAGGATGAACAAGTGCAGCAAAACTCACATAAAAGACATATTGTAAACATTATAAGACTCTACACCGTCTTCCTTGTTGTTCAAAACTCAATACTAGATATTATCTAGACCTTAGAGACCAAATATGCAAATCAAATTTTAGCAAGCTCTATGTATTTCTTCATTAATGGGTGCAAAGCATATGATGCAAGAGCTTAAACATAAGCACAACAATTGCCAAGTATCACATTATCCAAAACATTTTAAAATTACTACATGTAGCATTTTCCAATTCCAACCATATAACAATTTAACGAAGAAGAAACTTCGCCTTGAACATTATGAGTAAAGCCTAAGGACACATGTGTCCATATGCAACAGCGGAGCGTGTCTCTCTCCCACAAAGTGAATGCTAGGATCCATTTTATTCAAACAAAAACAAAAACAAAAACAAACCGACGCTCCAAGTAAAGAACACAAGATGTGACTGAATAAAAATATAGTTTCAGGGGAGGAACCCGATGATGTTGTCGATGAAGAAGGGGATGCCTTGGGCATCCCCAAGCTTAGACGCTTGAGTCTTCTTAAAATATGCAGGGGTGAACCACGGGGCATCCCCAAGCTTAGAGCTTTCACTCCTCTTGATCATAGTATATCATTCTCCTCTCTTGACCCTTGAAAACTTCGTTCACACCAAACTTCAAGCAAACTCATTAGAGGGTTAGTACATCATTAATAATTCACTCATTCAGAGGTGACACAATCATTATTTTCACTTCTGGACATTGCATAATGCTACTGGACATTAGTGGATCAAAGAAATAAATCCAACATAGCAAAAGAGGCAATGCGAAATAAAAGACAGAATCTGTCAAAACAGAACAGTCCGTAAAGACGAATTTAAAGTTGGCACTAGACTTGCTCAAATGGAAAAACTCAAAACTAATGAAAGTTGCGTACATATCTCAGGATCACGCTCGTAAATTGGCAGATTTTTCGAATTTTCTACAGGGAACTGTGCCCAGATTCGTGACAGACAGCAATGCTGTTTCTGCGCAGCGATCCCAAATATAACATCAACTTTGACATAGAAACTTTACTTGGCACAAAAACATGATAAGGAGAGGTTGCTACAGTAGTAAAAACTTCCAAGACTCAATAAACAAAAAATTGCTGTAGGTAAAAACATGGGTTGTCTCCCATAAGCGCTTTTCTTTAACGCCTTTCAGCTAGGCGCAGAAAGTGCAAATCAAGTATTATCAAGAGATGAAGCATCAACATTATAGCTTGTTATAATAATAGAATCAAAAGGCAACTTCATTCTCTTTCTAGGGAAGTGTTCCATACCTTTCTTGAGAGGAAATTGATATTTAATATTACCTTCCCTCATATCAATAACAGAACCAACAGTTCGAAGAAAAGGTCTTCCCAACACAATTGGACAAGATGCATTGCATTCGATATCCAAGACAACAAAATCAACGGGGACAAGGTTATTGTTAACCGTAATATGCACATTATCAATCCTCCCCAAAGGTTTCTTTTTGACATTATCGGCAAGATTAACATCCAAATAACAATTCTTCAATGGTGGCAAGTCAAGCATATCATAAATCTTTTTAGGCATAACGAAATACTTGCACCAAGATCACATAAAGCATTACATTCAAAGTCATTGAATTTCATTTTAATGATGGGCTCCCAACCATCTTCTAACTTTCTAGGAATAGAAGTTTCAAGTTTTAGTTTCTCTTCTCTAGCTTTTATGAGAGCATTTGTAATATGTTTTGTAAAGGCTAAATTTATAACACTAGCATTAGGACTTTTAGCAAGTTTTTGCAAGAACTTTATAACTTCCGAGATGTGGCAATCATCAAAATCTAAATCATTATGAGCTACAGCAATGGGATCATTGTTCCCAAGGTTGGAAAAAATTTCAGCAGCTTTATCACAAATTGAGTTTAGCAATTTCAGGCAGTTTGTACGCTTTGCACTAGGAGTAGAAACATTGCCAACACCAATTATTTTACCATTGATAGTAGGAGGTGCAGCAACATGTGAAGAATTAGCATTACTAGTGGTTGTAATAGTCCAAACTTTAGCTACATTATTCTCTTTAGCTAGTTTTTCATTTTCTTCTCTATCCCACCTAGCACGCAGTTCAGCCATTAATCTTATATTCTCATTAATTCTAACTTGGATGGCATTTGCTGTAGTAGTAATCTTACTATCAATATCATCAGGTTTAGCAGCCATTTTATTAATTAAAGAGGATTGTGATGCGGACATGTATGAGATTCGGGTTTCAGCATTTGAAATTTTAGTTTGCAGACCAGAAATCTCCCTATTCAAATTTTCAAGTTGATTTCCTATATTTTTCAACAAGGTAGATTGTTCATTCATAGTTTTAGTAAACAATTGGTTTTGCTCATATTGCGATTGCATAAAGTTTTTAGTGGATCTTTCAACATCTAGCATCCTTCCCTCATATCTACCATAAGTATTACCATTAGCAGGAGGATATGGCCTAGAATTTTGAGCAACTAATGAAGCTAACGGAACATTATTTGGATCAATATTAGATCTACCATTCACAAGCATAGACATAATCACATCAATCTTATCACTCAAGGAAGAGGTTTCTTCAACAGAATTTACCTTCTTACCTTGTGGAGCTCTTTCCGTGTGCCATTCAGAGTAATTTATCATCATATCATCAAAAAGTTTTGTAGCCGCCCCCAATGTGATGGACATAAAGGTACCTCCAGCAGCTGAATCCAATAAATTCCGCGAAGAAAAATTTAGTCTGCATAGAAGGTTTGGATGATCATCCAAGTAGTCAGTCCATGGGTTGGGCAATTCTTTACCAAAGTTTTCATTCTCTCCCATGCTTGAGCAACATGTTCAGTATCTAATTGTTTAAAATTCATTATGCTACTTCTCAAAGATATAATTTTAGCGGGAGGATAATATCTACCAATAAAAGCATCCTTGCATTTAGTCCATGAATCAATACTATTCTTAGGCAAAGATAGCAACCAATCTTTAGCTCTTCCTCTTAATGAGAAAGGAAATACTTTTAATTTAATAATATCACCATCTACATCTTTATACTTTTGCATTTCACAAAGTTCAACAAATATTATTGAGATGGGCAGCAGCATCAGAACTAACACAGAAAATTGATCTCTCATAACCAAGTTCATAAAGCAGGTTTAATTTCAAAGAATTCTGCTGTAGTAGCAGGTGGAGCAATAGGTGTGCATAGGAAATCATTATTATTTGCATTTGTGAAGTCACACAACTTAATATTTTCAGGGGTATTCATTCTAGCAGCGGTAAATAAAACAAACTAGATAAAGTAAATGCGAGTAACTAATTTTTTTGTGTTTTTGATATAGAGAGCAAGACAATAAATAAAGTAAAACTAGCAACTAATTTTTTTTGTATTTTGATTTAGTGCAGCAAACAAAGTAGTAAATAAAATAAAGACAAAAACAAAGTAAAGAGATTGAGAAGTGGAGACTCCCCGCAGCGTGTCTTGATCTCCCGGCAACGGCGCCAAAAAGAGCTTGATGGCGTGTAACTCACACGTTCGTTGGGAACCCCAAGAGGAAGGTATGATGCGCACAGTAGCAAGTTTTCCCTCAAAAAGAAACCAAGGTTTAATCGAACCGGGAGGAGCCAAGAAGCACGTTGAAGGTTGATGGTCGCGAAATGTGATGCAACACCGGGATTCCGCGCCAACGCGGAACCTGCACAACACAACCAAAGTACTTTGCCCCAACGAAACAGATGAGGTTGTCAATCTCACCGCTTGCTGTAACAAAGGATTAAACGTATCGAGTGGAAGATGTTTGCAAAGAAAACAGTAAACACAATTAGATTGTATACTATGTAAAGAATAGGACCGGGTCCACAGTTCACTAGAGGTGTCTCTCCCATAAGATAAAAGCATGTTGGGTGAACAAATTACAGTCGGGCAATTGACAAATAGAGAAAGGCATAACAATGCATATACATGATATGATAAATATAGTGAGATTTAATCCGGGCATTACGACAAAGTACATAGACCGCCATCCAAGCGCATCTATGCCTAAAAAGTCCACCTTCGAGTTATCGTCCGAACCCCTCGGTATTAAGTTGCAAAGCAACAGACAATTGCATTAAGTATGGTGCGTAATGTAATCAACAACTACATCCTTAGACATAGCATCAATGTTTTATCCCTAGTGGCAACAGCACATCACAACCTTAGAACCTACTGTCACGATCCCAATTCAATGAAGGCATGAACCCACTATCAAGCATAAATACCCCCTCTTGGAGTTAAGAGAAAAACTTGGCGAGCCTCTACTAATAACGGAGAGCATGCAAGATCATAAACAACACATAAACAATAGATTGATAATCACCATAATCATAGTACTCTCTATCCATCGGATCCCGACAAACACAACATATAGTTACGGATAGATGATCTTGATCATGTTAGGCAGCTCACAAGATCCAACAATGAAGCACAACAAGGAGAAGACGACCATCTAGCTACGCTATGGACCCATGGTCCGGGGTGAACTACTCACTCATCACTCCGGGAGCGACCATGGCGGTGTAGAGTCCTCGGGAGATGAATCCCCTCTCCGGCAGGTGCCGGAGGCGATCTCCGAATCCCCCGAGATGGGATTCGCGGCGGCGTCTCGAAGGTTTTCCGTATCGTGGCTCTCGATGGGGTTTCGCGACGGAAGCTTTAAGTAGGCGGAGGGTCAACGCGGGGGCCACACGAGGGGCCGGGGGTAGGTCGGCGCGGCCGGGCCGCGCCGGCCTCCCTCGGCCGCCTCGTGGCCCCACTTCGTTATCTCTTTGGTCTTCCGGAAGCTTCGTGCAAAAATAGGACCCGGGCGAAAGTTTCGTCCAATTCCGAGAATATTTCTTTACTAGGATTTCTGAAACCAAAAACAGAAAACAGCAACTGGCTCTTCGGCATCTTGTTAATAGGTTAGTTCCGGAAAATGCATAAATATGACATATAATGTGCATAAAACATGTAGGTATCATCAATAAAGTGGCATGGAACATAAGAAATTATCGATACGTTGGAGACGTATCAGCCGGAAAGGTGACATCTTTCCCCTTTCGCAGGCCGAGGGCGCCGACCCGCCGACAAGCCACCGCACCAGCCGAGCACCACCACACTTCGCCACAGGAAACGCCGCCACCTGCGGGCCAGGAAACACACGCAGCACAACCACCTTTCGCCGTCCCAAGGCAGCGCCTCCAAGGAGAACACGACGCTCGAACGCCGTTGCCGCCCAATCCAGAGATTTTGGGTTTTCACCCGGGCGGGGAAGGAGGATGTACCTCAGCGTCGCCTCCAAGGAGGAAGACGGCGTCCGAAATGTCGCCGACGCCGTGGCCGCCACCGCCGGCCAAAGATCTCTCCCGGCCAGAGCCCCGGACCCTGCCACCCCAACACAGCACCCAGACGAGAACGTCAAGATGCCCTTGGGATGGGTACCACGCTGTTGTGGATATACTTCATAGCTATACCATCGACATTGTCCGATTCCGGCAAGCCCGGGTGGCCCAAAGATGGTGGTGATGGCATATGGCCCACCGGGCGGCCCAATTGCTGTTGATCAAGATGGAAGATGTCCAGCCCAGGAACAAGGAGTCGGATCCGAACCGCCCTACAGAGTACCCGGATCCGAACCGCCCTAGGAAGGTACCCGGATCCGAACCGACCTACAGAGGTACCCGGATCCGAAGAGGTCTATGCCAGGAGTCAGATCCGTGAAGGCCCATGAAGGAAGCCGGATCCATGACGACAAGTTAGGAATAGGTGTATCCTTGATGTACACGGCAAGACATTGTACCGTAGTTAGGCAACTTGTATTCTGGGTAGGACTCTCCATGTAAACCCTAGATCCGTGCGCCTATATAAGCCGTATCTGGGAGCCCGAGGAGAGATCTCGAGCTAGAGCGAGACAACCACAACCATTGTAACAACGCGCAAGCGCCGAATTCCGGACAAGCGGAGGCCCGTCATCGTGCGGGGCGGGTAACTCGCGTACTACCGTCCGTGTGCACTCCGCCCTATGGCCCCTACTTCTTCTCCCCTCGTGAGGATCCCTCCTCGGGTACCGTCAATAGGCAATGACAGTTGGCGCCTTGGGGAGGCGGGAGGCCGGAACCGGGAGGGTTCCGCCATGGGAAGCTACGACGACACGATAGCGGTGGGGCGTGTTCTTTACGCCGGAAACTTTCCGATCGTCCGTCCGGACGAGTGCTGGATTCCGGCTAAGACCGACCCCGTCAAACTCTCCATCGTCCCAATCGGCGGCATCCACATCTTCACTGACGAAACCGTCGATTCCGACGGAACGCTCTGGTAAGTAACGCTGACGCGACCGCCGTCGAGCTGGACGATCGCGAAGATCTGATTCGCAGCTTCCTAAAAGATTGCCTTAGATATGAAAAATTCAAATCCTGATTTTGGTAGTCGGATCCGTACCTATATTTTTGGTAGTCGGATCCGCACCTACATTTTTGGTAGTCGGATCCGCACCTATGTTTTTGGTTGCCGGATCCGCACCTACGCTTTTGGTAGCCGGATCCGCACCTATATTTTTGGTTGCCGGATCCGCACCTATGTTTTTGGTTGCCGGATCCGCACCTATATTTTGGTTGCCGGATCCATACGTATTTTTGATAGTCGGATCCGCACCTATATTTTTGGTAGCCGGATCCACACCTAAATTTTGATAGCCGGATCCGCATTTACATATCGAAAGTCGGATCCGCATCTGTTTCATCGAACGAGGAATTTCCGCCCGCTCCGCCTACGCTCACATGCGAGCAGAGGTGGCGGACAGCTACCGTCGCCATCACAAGTGAATTCGGAACCAGGGGGCTTGACTTTACAACCGCGAGCCGTGATATGGTCGAAGACAACTGTGGACGAAATAAATCTATAGGTCATCGATTTTTTTCCGCCTAGCTGGTTCGTGACTGTCCGTGACCTGCTGACCGACGCAGCCATTGAATTCATATCAAATGGCAGATCGACCAGGAGGAAAAGAAAGATTGATTTTACTGGCTCACATGCATGCACCATGGCCCAAGCCCCAAGGAGTTGTATTTTTTGAAAACGTACAATGCATGGAGGCATTACATGGCGGAAATGTACAAAGGCCAATTCAGGTTTGGACCCCTTCGATTGAAGCGTGGTTCCGGCAGACTGTGGTATGCTCCCGTCAAAACGCATGTGCGTCACGGTTTCGACAATACCCGGCTGCTGGCTGCGTGATTCCGACATACTGCAACGATCAGGCTTGGAAGATCAGCATACATTCCGGGCACGAGACCCGGTTCCGCTATAGCTGGCTCCGCCGCCGCGGATCGTCTCGATTCCGCTGTCGCTGGCTCTGCCGCGGCGGATCATCTCAATTCCGCTATAGCTGGTCCCGCCGCCGTGGATCGTCTCGGTTCCACTATAGCTGGCTCCGCTGCCGCAGATTCCATGCAGAGAAAAGGATTGAAGCGGAAAAAGTCGGGGCTTGGCGTGAGGATCACTACGTGCATGAATTTCTCAGCCAGGATGCCATGCTTTCCGACTGATGGAAGAATCAGTTAATGCAAGCGTTTGCGAGGATTTTGCGTAAAACAGCCCCGAGTCAATAATATTGGCGGATTTTCCGGCGCAACTCCGCGGCCAGTTTCCTCTTCACCGCGAACAACACCGATTCCACTTAAACAGTTAAGTCTCTTTTATATTTAATATTTTAATATTTTATGATCATGAAATTAAGATTGGTTCACTCATGTCCCGAGTCTTTTACCGCTTTCACTATTGATCATATATTTTCCACGATTTGCCGCGCGCTCGTGAAAAACTTTGTACTGTTTTTGCCGCCTAAGGCTCCAGTATGCTGCAAAATTTCCGCCTTCAGGCGTTAGCTTGAGTTTTCTGGCCTACACGTTTTCTGTTGTTTATATGTGGATTCCTTAGTAGTGATATTTCGGTACTTAAAGCCGGCCTCTGTTTCTGAGGTTCTTGATTGTTTCGCTATTAAGCGCTATCGCCTCAGCAGATGTTCTGTGTTTAAAGTTCGCCGTCTCGCGAAAAGTCAAGCATATAAACCAGAAGAACGGATAAACCAGCACTTGCTTAAAACATATAAATTACATTAACTGTTCAAGATAGTCGAGTTGTTTCCGCCTTGACAGTTTTATGTTGTTCAACTGCTGCATAGTTTCAGCTTCAAAAAATTTGTTCAAAGGCCGTTTTTGTTCCGCCTTACATTTGTTTGTTGAACATGATCAAATAAACAATTTAATACAAATGTGTTTTTGTTCTTATATATCAGGTACATGACACTTGGACCTTCAACAGTCCTCGAACTAAGGTGTTTTCAAGCAGACCTAGCAATCGCGAGAAGCCCAGGGGAAGCTAGCCGGATCCATATGAGATAAGGTTAGGCGGATCCGTAGCATGCACACCTGGAAAAGCAACTTGAGTCTTGATTCCGAAATGCTTAGCCGGAACCAACCCTCGGGGGCTGCGATTTTGAACTTAAGTGAAAAGTGTGTTTCCTTTCAAGTATTAGTGCTGGAAATTTCCGCCTAGATGCTTGGGATTTACACTATTCCTTAGTCACATATAAAGATAAAGCTACTCTAAGAGCTCCAAGCCGGATTTTCAAGTAAATTCACCTTGGCGCTCGGGGGCTACATCGATGAAGTTCTCTTTGGAGCAACTAACCGAAAAATTTCCACCTTGACGCTTGGGGGCTAAGTTTATGAGCATCGAGTATCCTTGGAGCAAGCCGACTCAACGCTCGGGGCTACATACATATGGTTATGTCAAGAAAAATTTCAAAGATGGCGAAAATCTGGCTAACTAGTCGGATCCGCACCTAATTTTTGGTAGCCGGATCCGCACCTAATTTTTGGTAGGATCCGCACCTAATTTTAGCCGGATCCGTACCTATATATTTGCCCGATCCGCAACTATTTTTTGGTAGCCGGATCCGCACCTAATTTTTGGTAGTCGGATCCGCACCTCAATTTTGGTAGCCGGATCCGCACCTAATTTTTGGTAGTCGGATCCGCACCACAATTTTTGGTAGCCGGATCCGCACCTAATTTTTGGTAGTCGGATCCGCACCTCAATTTTTGGTAGCCGGATCCGCACCTAATTTTTTGTTAGTCGGATCCGCACCTATATTTTGGGTAGTCGGATCCACACCCATATTTTGCCTAGTCAGATCCGAACCTGCATTTTGGCTAGTCGGATCCATACCGAAGATTACGTTGGATGGTATCTCCGAAGAATCTGACCATTGGATCATGAAGTTTCCGACCAATACTTGGTTGGAGATATGAAGTTTGGAGTCCTTCAAGATTCTCTATTATTCGTTCCAGCCAAAGGATGAAGATACATGCGCAAGCTGGATGGAAGAACGGTGAATCTTGGAGAACTCCGGGGCTGTTGTGGATATCATAGGTATACCATCGACATGGTCCGATTCCGGCAAACCCGGGTGGCCCAAAGATGGTGGTGATGGCATATGGCCCACCGGGCGGCCCAGTTGCTGTTGATCAAGATGGAAGATGTCCAACCCAGGAACAAGGAGTCGGATCCGAACCGCCCTACAGAGGTACCCGGATCCGAACCGCCCTAGGAAGGTACCTGGATCCGAACCGACCTACAGAGGTACCCGGATCCGAAGAGGTCCGGGAGTCGATCCGTGAAGGCCCATGAAGGAAGCCGGATCCATGACGACAAGTTAGGAATAGGTGTATCCTTGACGTACACGGCAAGACATTGTACCGTAGTTAGGCAACTTGTATTCTGGGTAGGACTCTCCATGTAAACCCTAGATCCGTGCGCCTATATAAGCCGGATCCTGGGAGCCCTGAGGAGAGATCTCGAGCTAGAAGCGAGACAACCACAACCATTGTAACAACGCGCAGCGCCATAATTCCGCACAAGCCAGTAGGCCCCGTCATCGTGCGGTGTTCCGAAGCTGGGTAACTCGCGTACTACCGTCCCGTGTGCACTCCGCCCTATGGCCCCTACTTCTTCTCCCCCTCGTGAGGATCCCTCCTCCGGGGTACCGTCGAATAGGCAACGACACACGCGGAGCAGGCCGCCGTCTTTAGAATAGACACAGAGGTCGACGGGGCGACCACCGCGACGCGAGCAACCTCCACCGCCTCCACGCCGCCCGCGCGACCGAGGAGGCGGTCAGCAGAACCGGCCAACGCCCCCCGCCGTCGGGACCGTGCCGCCCTCACCTTGAAGAGGCCGCCACCTCAGATCCCCGGCCCCCACCGGGGAGAGCGCCGGTCGACACTGCGCGCCCTGGCCTGAGGCCACTCCGGCAGGAGCAGATCGGAGCAGGGGTCGCCTACCGCGCGCCCGCACGAGCACCGGCAAGTCCCGAGCGGTGCCCCGATCCCCGCCGCCCCCTTCACCAGCGTCGAGGCCTTTGACCGGCGGCGCCTCCGGAGGCGGCGAGGATGGGAGGATGAGGGGGAGGGAGCGGCGGCGGCGGGCTAGGGTTTCGCCCCTCGGTCGCCTGGTGGGGGCGACGCGAGGGAGCGAACCGGGCAGTCGTGCGCACCTTTGAATTTGAAAGCCTCTAACTGTAAATAGCAAACCGTTAATTATTCATGAGAAATAACTAGTGGGCTAATAGGCGCATGGTCACTGATTGAAAGTAACAAATACGCTAATTCCTGTGTGTTCACTACTATAAGACATATTTTGCAAGCTAGTCGTGCTTTTTTTACTGTGTGGGAAGGAAACATGCTTTTGAAAAAGCCTACCACACAGCTAATCTGTTTGTTTCGTTTGCCCTGCTTTTTTATGTGGAAAGCAGCTAAAAGTCCAAACAAAGAGGCCCTTAGCTTGCCAAGACATCCTAGTACTGTACGTGAACGAAAGGAGTACAATTAATTTAGGGGATTTTGACACATATCGGACTATCGAGGTCATTAATGTCTAATAAAAAAAATCCATAAACACGATGATTAGTTGGTTGACTCAGAGTCTAACTCTTGGCATGCACATGGAAGAGTCTGTGGACAACGACCCGGTTTACCTTGGTTTGAGCCGGCTCATTCACTAGGGTTCATAGAATTTTCGACAAACTCAAAAAAAAAAAATTCAAAGTTTCATAAATAAAAGTTATAGTAAAATATTTTATGTTCTCACGGTATTCAAGGAAATTTTGAGCTAAAAATGTTGAGACCCAACCATTTTGTAGTATTTTTTTTAACTCTCACTGGTAGAAAAAGGGGCTTCAATCCCGGTTCGCAACGGCCATTAATCTCGGTTGCGCAACCGGAATTAAATATGCGCGACTAAAGGCCCGTCCACGTGGGCGGCAGGCGAGCGTCGGGGCGGAGGACCTTTAGCAATCTCTCTCAGGTTTAGGCTTTCAATAATAGCATTAAAGACAAAGGGCCAATGAGGCTTGAAATTATCATTATTCTTATCCTCTTTTCTTCTTAAAATATTAAAATCTCCCCCGATTAGAGAAGGAGTGGAACCTGAATCACCCATTTTGGCCAGTTCAGCAAGGAATTCTGCTTTCTGAGCATCTTAAGCAGCACCATAGACTGACACTAATACCCACTCAAAACCATCATGTTTACATCTAACAGGTAGTTTGACACAGAAACTCCAGTTAGTTTACATCTAACTGTACCAAGTTGAAGTGACACATTATTAATCCCAACAAGAATACCTCCAGACCTCCCATGAGGTGGAAGACAGAACCAAGAATAGTCTAAACCATTTGCTAAATTTTTAACAAAAGGTATGGAAAAGTTAGATCTCCCGGTCTCCAGTAAGGCGATAAAATCTAATTTTTTTTTCTCTCGTAGCTGTTCTTTGACAAACAAGTGCTTCGCAACATCACCAAACCCATCAGAGTTCCAAAATAAACCTTTAATAGAAGACATTTTAACCTAGACACTTATTTTTGAATCTAGCACTTCTACGCACTCCTGACAAATCAAAATCCTTCTTCTTTCTAATTTTCTTAAGATTAATGATAAGCATTAACAGGTCATCCTGCTCCAAATTTTCTTGCGCATCCTCTATTATGAAGTCTCAAGTAAGATTTGAGAACTTGGAGATTAGCAAACTATTTTCGTGCTTTTGGGTTTGCCTTACCTTATCTTTTTGCGGCCCTTTAATATACTTCTTAGCCTTATCTCTCCCGTCTGAAAACGCTAGCAGTAGGCGGTGCGCCCCTAGCTCTCTTTTTGTTGTGTTTGATCACTTGATGATCTTGGCTATGTTTTCGTTATGTCTATGGTAATGAAAATCGATTCCGTCGTTGCGTTGCTTGAAAAAAAAAATGCTACAGCTACCGATGAAATGGTATGGAATCCACTTACAGAACGACGTGGATCAAATCATAAGGATTTTTTTTTGCGGGGAAAAATCATAAGGATTACATAAACCTTGAATCGCGTGAGAATAGTATATGTGTATTGTATGTGTGCTTTGAATTATTTCAGCTCTTTTTTCGTAACTTTTTTAAAACCTCGTGTGTGCTAGTGCATTCTATATAATATATATGCCTACGTCTTCCAGACTTCCACCTCCTAGAAGTATATCTAACTTTGGTGGAAATTGTTTAAAAAAGGTTTAAGTGAGGTTATATATATATCCCAAAAGCTAGACCTTATTCGATTCACCAGGAGCATGCAAGTGCTGGTCGATATAAATTTGTCAATAAAAAGAAAAGAAATTGACATCATGATCATGTAACAAGAGTGATAATCCTGTACGAGAGAGAATGAATACAACTATCTTATGTCTTGTATCAAAGTATATGCATATACAGATCGTTGGACTAATTAATCGTATAATGGTTAGAGCTACTCTTTGGCCGCGGCTTTGGCCTCGGCGGCGACCTTGTCGGTGACACCCTTGGCGGCGTCCTTGGCGCCGTCCCACGCGTCCTCCGTCGCCTGCTTCACCTGGGCGCCGAGGTCCTTGGCCTTTGCGGCCGCCTCGCTGGTGCCCTCCTCGGTCGCCTCCACGGCCTTGTCCGTGTCGCCCGAGACAGCCGCCGCCGCCTCCGCCACGCCCTTCTTCAGCTCCGCAGCCACCCCCTTCGCGCCCTCGATGGCGTCCTCAGTGGCATCCGCAGCCTTGTTGTACTCCTGCGGCATACATATGCGTATATGTTAGCATATGATCTAAGAGAACAATTAAGCACCGGCGTACGGAAAGATAATCCACATGAAGACTCGATCCAGTCATGAACGAACACTTGCTACACATACCGGAGAAGCTCTGGGTGGAGTCTGCAGGCAGAGGCGGCCACCGCTCAGGGCGCGGGGACGAGCCGCTAGGAAGCACGGCCGTGGAACGGCCTTGCCGGCGGGGGTGCCGGTGAGCACGGCGGCACCTGCGGCTCCGAGCAGCACGGAAGAAGAAGCCATTTCGATACGAAAAATTGGATGAGGCTGTAGTCGCTGATGGGCTGTGTGAGGTTTTGTACTAGCAGTAGGATGGGAGAGGGCAAGAGGAGCAGTGCTGATTTTATAGGCCGGACGCGGAGGGGTTGCCGCCGAGGTGGCAGATGACACGTCGAGACGTGATCGCTTGGGTGCATGAAGACAATCGATGGTCGACAAGGTTCTGTGGTCCGGCCGTGCGTGGAGAATCGTCGACAAGGGTTTTGTGGCGCAGCGGCCACGATCGAAAAGTTTCCAATAAAAGCAAAAAAAAAATACTGTACGTTGACAAGGATTTGCTTATACCTGTAAATGGACACGTCCGTGGCGTTCCACCAAGTGCCGCTTGTGTCCTTTTAATTTGAACGGGACGTTTCAGCTTGTCCATTTACTCCCGTCACGGTAAGCGGCTGGCCAGTTGCCCGCTACGTAGCTGACCAATCTCCGTGTGAATGTAGAATACGATTATGCCTCGTATACGTGCGGCTCTGGTTTCTTGCTCCCGGCAGCAGAGGCATCGGGCCTGGACACGGAGCTAGACAGGCCGACGACCCTGGCCCCGTCCGTGGCGCCGCCCTCGGAGCTGAAGGAGAAGTGCTCCAACCAGTCGAGCTCGCGCGCCAGCGGGAGCGGCGTGGCCGGCATCTCCAGCGCCTGCTCCCCGATGGCTGCAGCTGCAGGGGCCTAATCTGCGCATCGCCGACCGCGCCGCCCGCCTCCGCCGCCGCCGTCGTCGAGGAAACTATCTCGCGCCGCCGCTGACTGCTACCCCTCCTCCGCCCGATTCAGTGGCCACCACGCCGCTGGCGCACACACGGGCTCGCGAGAGAGGGGACCGCGAATCCCGCCGGGCCGCGCGAGAGAGGGGACCAGGGAGGCCCCGCGCGGACTACCTGCAGGCCAGGAGCAGAGCAGTGGGTGAGCGGAGGGATGGGGCGGCCGCGGACTCCATCGCCATGGAGGAGTCAAGAGCGGCGTGACGGCGGTAGCGGGGATCCGTGACTGGCCGCCACGATTATTATTTTTTTACTGGGTGTCTAATTAGCAAAGTGAATGGGCTTGGGCTGGCGGCGCCGTGGCCTGCCGTTTCCATTTACAGGTATAGATTTGCTGCACCCATGCTAGCTAGCTTGCCCACCTTTCCTACGAACACACATACTTCGGAGCGGATCGAAGAACCAAATCCTGATGTCCACGTTTTTTTTCTTTCGAAATTCCACTAATTTATTAAAATTCATCAACAGTAGTACAAAAAGATCTAAAAGTAATAAGAAGTTACAAATAGGTCTTTGTATGACCTAGCGACGACTACAAACACTAGCGCGAGCCGAAGGCGCGCCGCCGCCATCGCCCCTCCATCATAGAGCCGGGCAAATCTTGTCGTAGTAGAGCTTGTTGTAATAAACAGACGGGAAGTTGTTGAGCTAAGGCCACGAAGAACCAGCACACAAGAGCAGCAACCATCGCCATTGATGACAACCGTAGATGGAAAGAGACTCATGCAACCGTAGTAATGACCTAGTCGCCAGCCAGCCGCAAAGCCGTCGACATACAAGCTCGGCTCTTTCGACGGCATACACCAAAGCCGTCGCCTCAACAGCCGCAAAGTCGTTTTACTTCTCCAAGCATTCTATATGGTCTTCGGAAAAAAATAACAATATTGTCCATTTGACAGCGGAGGCGTGTATGCCGGATTACATGGACACGCATCACGGTCTAGATGTCTCCCACGCACGGTCATATGCCGAGGGCCGGACCGTCAGGCATACCTAGGGAGATAAGCCAGAGGGCCAAGGCGAACTTGTGGTGGCTTCCAGGCCATAAGCCGAGGACCAGCGTGGGTATTCCTTGCGATTTAGCATGGTTTTTATGCAAGATGTCATCCTAGCTTCTGTGAAACTAATGTGTGTATTCCTTGCAATTTAGCCTGGTTAGGAGAGCTCCGTTTTAAGGTGTCAAATCTGGCATTGCCAAGCTACCACCACATGCAGCATATTTTTGTTCTTGTGAAACATTATTTTCACCTCCACGTAAAAATCACTCAAAGTTGTTGCAAGGATTCGACCACTTTACCACAACAAGAAAATCATGATAGACACAACAGATCCCGGCTAGTTACAACAAATACATGAAAAACCATGCAAAGCAAACATACGGGAATGACATAGACAACGACGGTGAAACATGTTTGCAGCATAAAGTCAACCCCTCACAACATGATCTCCAGAATCACTGAAACAAGATGTCATACGCAACAATACACGCAACAAAAAAAATCCTCAATTTCATTGAACTCTCAACGCCAACATTTAATGCACTATTCTTGGCCAGTTCATGCTTGCTGGCAATAGTCCCAGCTTCCGGTATCTAATTCACTAAGCATGTACCAATAATTCCCACACACACGCCATCTTCCTTAAGCTCGGTGTGGTGGAGAACCACTTCTTTGAGCTCTAATTCACGATCCATCTTGAGTTAGTGGTGGAGAAATATCGTAATTTCATTTTATGTACAACCGATGAGGAGGATCTCACTGTGAACGGAAAAGAAGAATATTTTTTAAGTTTTACCAAAATATAATTTTTTAGATATATGTAATAGCATTTACTTCAATGTGCAATATCTAAATCTAAAATATGCTATAAAATGGGCTACACACAAAAAAATGACAATATTTGAAGGCGCATTGTTCACACTCTCATCATATCTACGAGTTAGTCTTTTTATTTGTAGCGTAGAATACAACATGTTTTAGATTGAGACTTTCCAAACTTGAAGTATGCACCATTGTCTATATGTACTTGTGTTATATTTCAAAAAAAAAATCAAGTGTTGAAAATAAAGAGCTCCAATGAGCCCGGGAGTCAAATTGACACACTCATGGATGTCTCCCTTCCTATGATGCCTTTTCTATGTCCTCTCTGCCAAGAGATTAATACGCCATATATCGATCCCTAAAGGGGTATTGGATGATTCATGACAACACAATTGAAGATTTAACTGTTTCTCTAATTGTTTCAGGATTTAGGTCTATTTGCAAAGTTCATCATGCCAATGGTGGCCCTTAAAAAGTTAAACAATATTACAATAGTGAATATATTGTCTCCATTTCTAATTTACACTTACTTGAGTCTAGGTGTACCCTTGTATCCAAGGGGGCACTTGGTGAAGCAGAGGAAAAGAACCCACGACGTACGTTTAAAAAGTTTTTGTCCCAAAATCAAATAGAAAAACTTCAATTTCCATTTTCCTTCTTTCAAGAAGATGCAACTACTTTGCCCTTGTACTTTGCCTAGTGAGATTTATTGATAGCCATCCAGCCAGCCCTGCCCCCCCCCCCCCCCGCGCAAACTGCGGTTTCTCTCCACCCCATGAATCTCACCCTCCTCTGCCCCGCATCAGCAGCGATAGCGGTCGCCAATTAAGTCCGCGCATAAACGGCTCTCTCTGGCTACAACCTCTCCCGCTAGTCTCACCACGCATGCCGCGCCCTCCTTGGACGTCTGTCGCCTCACTGGGTTGTCGCATGTAACAGTCGTCCCCAAGATTATCGTCGAACACCACATCCATCGTTGTCCCGGCAGGACTACCTCACCGGAACGAGCAGTCGGGATTTTGTCCATTTTCTGCGGCTGCCACCACAAGAATCTGGCCGACACCACCCCATAGTCGCATCACACACAAGGTGTTCAGTGCATTGACTAGATGAATATTTTTTCCTAATTTTGATCGGTAAAACTTATTTGATTTCTTTGTTGTATGATATGTACAAATGAATAGCGATATCGAGATGATGGTTCAACAATTGATGCAAGAGGAGGCCGGGGCGGCAGCCGAGAGGAAGAAATGCTTCCTTCTCCTCGTCTCTCTTCTTCGCCTATGGGCGAAAATGTTACCGCATCGAATTGGCGATTCAGGTAAGGGGAAGAGAAAAAGATAGACCGCGACAGGATGGCCATAGCCGAGATGCTTGAAGACGATTATTTCAAGGACGACGCCACACATAGCCCCAATACCTTTCGGGCCGCTTTCGGACGGGAAGATTGTGCAAGATATGTGGGAGTAAGATACCTATTTCCTTTACAAAAAGGATTGCACTAGATTAGATGGTTTCACTTCTGAACAGAAGTGCACGGATGCTTTGAGGTGTCTTGCACATAGAGCTCATGCGGATGCTCGGGATTATTACCTACGTATAGCCAAGTCCATAGCGGTTGAGACAGTGTACAGGTTTTGCCAGACGCGTGGTGGTGGTGTTTGGCCAGCACTATCTCAGGGCACCCTATGAAGAGGGCATAACTTAAATATTGGCTTAAAATGTAGTGAGGAGATTTTCAGATATGCTTGGATTCATGTACTGAGATTAGAAGAATTTTATGTTTGGTTGGCAGGGGATGCAATCTGGCCGGTCTAATTATCATATGTGAGATGATGAATGCCATGTACAACATAATTATCGAGAGTGAGCGTGCTGATTCAGGAACTACTGATATTATAACTTTTAGTTAGGGGCATTGATCCGGGGACTACTGATATTATAATCTTTAGTTAGGGGCCTGTTGCTGAAGTTGATCAGGAGGCACCGATCAAGTTTGGAGTGTTCATTGCCATGCATCAAGAAATTTGTGACGTGAAACTTCGTGACAAGTTCATCTCCAACTTCGCAATGATCAGGTAGAGCACTCCAACTTCGCGATGATTTGTTAGAGCATTTGTGAGCGAGAAAAGAAAACATCGCTTGATGTGTCTCTTGCACTACTGAATTGCTTAATTTTATTGTTTTAATTATTTTAATAAAGTATTTACTTTGATGTGTACGCTACTGAACCTGTTTCAAATTATTGTAATAAATAATTTTTGTTTGAATTGAATTACGCAGTTTAGATTAAAAAAGTTTAGGGACCCAATTTCGGAGGCGCCGGTTCAGGCGGCCTAGATCTGTTCGAGAGGACATGCTCTCAAAGTACATCAGGAAAAATAGAACAGAGCCCAAATTTGCTCTCAAAGTACATCAGGCAAAATAGAACAGAGCCCAAATTTTGCAGCCAATATTCGCGAACAACTTCTGCATACTGGACTTGTTCAGTTCTCCGGCTTGATGACTCCGTACTGTGTAAAAAAGGTGATCGCTAGTGAAGTGAAGATGTAGGGAAAATTGTGCGAAATTCTTACAGGTGAAACTGGAACAGACGATTAGACTACACACTTTAGGGGATCAGGAAACAACGAAGTTCAGATGAAAGATCAGAAAACAACTAATGGTTTGATTTATAGACATGCGTGCATCAGAGAGCATACATTACATGCTAACCTCCACCGTCACACATCTGTTTCCCCCAGCATTATTCAACAACAGGTAAAACTACTAAAATTTCAGCTCAAAACAAAGAGAGGCTACTAGATGCACTGGAGCACATTTGATTCAGTAACATGTATCTACGGCAAGCCGGAGCCCTTCTCCCTGGCCTGCCTCTTCTGCGCCTCCTGCGCGATCCTGTCCCTCTCCTTGGTGGCCGCGGCGACGTCGTCCCACGACGAGTGCTCCTCCGCCGTGTGGTCCCCAACGACCTTGTCCGTCGCCACCTGCGCGGCCTCCTTTGTGGCGCCCCACATGTCCTGCGCCGCCTGCTTCGCCTTGTCGCCCAAGGCCTGGGCCGTGTCCGCCACCTTGCTCGCGCCCTCCTTGGTCATCTCCACCACCTTCTCCCCGGCGCTCTTCGCGCTCTCCGCTGCCTTGTCCTTGGCTTCGCCCGCCTTCTCCGCGGCGCCCTCCGCCACCTCCGCCGTCTTCTCCCTCGCCGCGCCAGCCATCTCCTTTGTCTTCTCTGCCGCCTGCCCGGCCGTCTCCTTTGTCTTCTCCGCCGCCTGCCCAGCCGTCTCCTTGGCCCTCTCCTTCATCTCCCCCGTCTTGTCCGCCGCCGCACTCGCGGTCTCCTTCGTCTTCTCCGCCGCCTGCCCGGCCGTCTCCTTGGCTCTCTCCTTCATCTCGCCCGCCTTGTCCGCCGCCTCGCGCGCGGTCTCCTTCGTCTCGTGCTTGGCCTTCTCAGTCATGCGGGAGGCTTTCTCGGCGGCCTCCTGCGCGGTCTCCTTCGTCTGATGTTTTGCCTTTTCCGTCATGTGCGACGCTTCCTCGGCGGCGTCCCCCACTTTGTGCTTGGTCTGCTCAGCCATGCGCGACGCGTCGTCCATGGCGTGGCCGGTTTTCTGGTCTGCCCTGTCTTTGGCTTCCTTTGCCGTCTCCTTCATGCTGTCCTTGGCGGTTCCGGTGGCGTCCTTCGCCTGCTCCGCCGCGCCCATGTACTTGTCCTTGATCTCCCTCCGGTCTTCCGGCGCGTTGTGGTACGCCTGCCATGCCAGAGCACGAAATAGAGCTGTCAGTATCTCATATCAAGATAAAAAAACGCATGAAGTAGTGACATTGCAACGAGCCACAGATGGTCAAACTGGTTGCATGTTTCATGTATTTACCTGAGACGACCTCGGGGCGGTCTGCAAGCAGAGAGGGCTCCAGCTCGCGGTATGCGGCCGGGGAGCGAGGAGGTAATGCTTGGGGAGAGGTTTGACGGCGGTGGTGCCGGTGAGCGCGGCGGCGCCGGCGACGCGCGCGCCTCCGAGCAGCATGGCGGCCATCAACCTGGACATGGAGCGTACTTACTCGATCGAAGAGAATCAACGGTACCGTAGGTTGATGAAAATCTTGGATTGTATCAGTCTGCAGCGCTGATGTGTTCTTGGGACGTGTGTGTGAAAGCTTGTAGCGAGGGAGAGTGGGAGAGGATGAGGCCGAGCGGAGTGTTATAAGATGGAGGTGGAGGTGGCGGTGGCGGAGGGGAGTGAGGTGACACGTACGGGGACACGTTGCGGCCCTCGGCGACGCGTGGTGGTGGAGAAGACGGTTCTGTACTTCCGCGGTGTGTGTTGCTGTCCTGAAACGGGAGCGGGAGGCCAGTCAGTCAGTCATGCGGCGAACGGTCCGAAAGTTCTGGACACATTTGATGCCCAAGTGTGGCTCGAACGTGCTTCTTAAATCAAATTTTGGTTCAATCGCCCTCGTGGCTTTGGCAGCGCCCACGTTGATGCAAGATGGTGCAGTCTTCTCTTTGCTAGAACTGGTTGCATAAAACCCGTCCATCACTGATTGCGCCTTGGCTAACCAGACTCCACGATGGCAACCCGGATTTTCTAACCCTTTCAAAAATAAAAACGAGATTTTCTAAGGGTTCCGGTGAATAGCACGGGAAGGAGTAGGATCGACCGTTCACTTATGCTTTGAGATCGGTGAGCAACTTCAGCGATTTTCAGTACCCAACATATAATGGATGTTTTCACTAATTGGATCCCACCTGATGCATACCAAAAATAGTATCCGAATAGATTTTGAAATATATTTGTTTCTACAAAATCTGAAAGAATATAAAGTTTGTTTCAGAAATTCAGAATACAAGTTTCAATTTTTTTATTGAAAATACGTCTCTTTGTAATATGACAAAAATTATTGTTTATTTTTTGTTAAGCGCCTCTTGAATCATTATAAAATGTGTTTTAACATGGATGAAATTACTGAAATATGACTACAATTATGTGAATCTAAGAAGAAAAACATTAAAATTGTTTGAAATGGCTTCTTAGTATAGAAATCATTGAAATATGAATGAAATTTGTTAGAAATAGAGGGTGGATGCTTCTGAAATTAACTGTAGTATAGAAAAAAAATCTTGTATATCAATCTTATTCTGATTTATTAACATGTCTTTTCTAAAATCAAACATCATTTGAAAACAATTTTTGTAGCCTTCGCATTTTTAGTTTCTTTTCATTTGGATATTTTGGAAAAATATTTTTTAATTTAATAAGTTTAATTTTTTGGTAGGGTTGGATTAAGTATATAAATACTAGAAACAAAAATATAGAAATTCAAGAGAACATAAATATGTATACATGTAGATGCAATGGTGGCACATCATTGGTTCTCAGGACTCGGTTATGTAATGGCTTCGTCGAAAAAATAATTTGTGTCGGCATGATATAAACCGGTATGATATAAACCACAGAGTCGACACCCCGCAAGGCTATCATATTTTATAATTATTTCCTCCAAGTGTGATACCCAATTGAAAGAGCATGATCTCACTTGCCGCCATTGAATGATGTTATCTGGAGATATCTTAATGGTGGCACAACTGAAATTACATGGAACCCTCGTGCATGATTTTGGCAATTAATAACAAATCTTGCATACTAATGTTTTCATTGAGAAATATTGGAAAGCCTTCTTTCCATAGGCAACACTTAAAGACTATATGTTGGATTCAAGGTTAAAACACACAAAAAAGTAAAAGAAGATGTAGTCCTTCTGTAAAACTCAAAAGGATGTCTTGATATAGCTTATGAGTTAAGCCATGGATGATCATGATCTTGAGAAGATGACTAGAAATGAAAAATTCATGGTATGGCTCTTAGTTTTGGCCATGATGGACCCAGGGTTAGATATATTTCGATGGACTTGCATCAAAATGATATTTCTTATAGCCTGTGAGAGGATTGCACAAGTAGTGATTTTCATCAAGGTTGAGTTGTGTAGGTTCGAGATGAGCATGTCAAAGATATAATATGCGTGAATTTTGGCGTACCTTTTGGTGGTAATGGGAATTGAAGATATTCCTAAGTGAGGCTTTCACATGGTAGTGTTTATGGAGGAGCAACTTGTGAGACTTCACCTAACAAGTAGCAAGAAAAATCAATAAAGGTGTTCCAACTTGAGATAGGGATGATCATCATCATCTAGATCAAGTGGAATGATCTAGTAAAAGATTTGAGCTTGATATGTTTTTTCACTTTACATGTCTCAACGTGGTTGTTGGGAGACTAGGTTATAGGTCCATAAATGTACCATCACGGGCGCTCTCACGTGAGTAGCTTGATCACATCGTTTATAGAGAACTTAAACCTTTCCATTTTTGCATATTTTTCTTCGTTGTTATTTGAATCGTATGCATGTGAGGATTTAGAGATTGTTGTTATCTTCAAAACAAGCTCGATTCAATCAAAAACGGATTACATATAAAAGAACTAGCTGTGTTTTTATGCTGAAGGTTTTATCCCTTCTTAATATGTAGAGAGGTCAAACCTTTACTCTTGTAGCTTTATCATTCTTTGTTGGTTTTTATGTTACTCTACAGGAAGAGCTAGAGATTGTTATCATATTCTCAAACAAGTCCAAGTTCATCAAAATTAGAATCAATCAGAGTCTCACTGGAAATATATTGTCCTTTTCGTGAGACCGTTTTTCCGCCGGTTGAATTTTCGGTCGGACCGATGCTAGAACTGGATATTTTTGGTTGTGACTGAATTAGAATTGGAATTAAACGTGACTTAACATAGATCTTCTGTCCTAGGTCTGGCTTAACCAGAACCAATTAGGAACACCCGGAAAATTGTAACAAGACTTTTCTTGACTATCTCCTCCATTATTTCCTTTATAAATATTTCTCCCTCCTTATTTCCTGTTAGAGAAAAGAGAGAAGAGAAATTTATCTACATTTCCACCTTCCTTGTTTCCCTAGGGAAGGTTAAAGTTCAAGCTATTGGAGTCATTTGTTGACCTCATCAATTGTTCTTCTTCTCTTGCACCTCTTCCTAGCTTTAATTTGTTTCTTTGGGTGAGATTGGAGAGGGAGAGAGAGGGATGTGAGAATTTCTTGTGTTCTTGACCTCCTCAATTATTCTCCTCTTCAATCCCTATGTAGGATTTGTTCCTTTGTGTGAGATTCAAGAGAGAGAAACCTGAGCACTATTTGTGTTCTTGCTTTGTGTTTGTTGAATTGTGTAGAGCTCTTCAAGTCAATTTATTAAAGTGATGGCCCCTGAGCTTGTTACCCTAGGAAGGTGTCCCTCCTATACGGTTTGGTGTTTGTGAATGTGGTGACCTCTATGTGGAAGATTGTGAAGATCCATTGATGAACGCAAAAAGCAACGTGTTTTATAGCACCCAAATGCGTAAGTAGTGTTAGGGTTTTCATATTTTACCGTGTTGGCATGCACATATTCCATTTGTTTTAGGTAATCTTGGAAATAAAGATAAGGTTTTGCAACTAATGCAAAGGGGACCAAATATGGGAGAAATAATGATGATTTGGGGCATTAAAGGCTTCCAACAATAACCCACAAGAAGCCAAGGCAAAAAAAATTCAAACTAGCATTTACAGATGGCTTAATGACTAGTGGTACGATCAGGCCCGCCCGTACCACCTGACCGTACCACCCGTCATTAGTACCGCCTCATCAAATATAATCACCATGTGAGGAGTGAAGATGGATCTGAGAAGCGAGAGAGAGAGAGAGCCACCAGAAAACCACAAAACATGATCTTCGGGAGGGATCCAGAGGGGGGAACTCGCAAGAAGGGATCCATCATCATCGCTGCTTGGATCGTTGGAGGCTAAGGCATCAAAATTCATCACCATCATCATCATCATCATCATCATCATCATCATCATTATTGGGCATGTCGTTGTAATCCTTAACCTTAAGTGGTATTTGTATTTGTATTTGTATTCATTTGATCTTCTATTTTCCATCCACAGATTCATGATAATGTCATTTGGCTCCATGTTTGAGTATATCCATTTGTTCTTGGAGAGATGGAGAAACCATAGAAAAATTATGGAATGATATAAACTTTGTTGACCGTCTAATTAATATGACGTGTTTAGTACTTATCAACGATGTTGTGTGTTGTTGACCACATAATATTTGCCTAAGGGACGTTAGTAATAATCATTATTGCATATGCTTGGAGGTACATGGGCCTACAGGTGATGAAAATACGCCACCTCTGTCAATCATGTGTATAATAGGATAACAAGGACCAATACCCATGACCTTGACCATGGTGAGATCCTTAATTACTGGACCCACTCGGCATGTGGAGCGATAAGGTATTGGACATGAGGGATTGAAACAGTGCTTTTGGAAGCATCCATACAAGGAACATTGCCACACACAAACATGTCTAAAAGATAAAATCGATATACCTAATCACCATACCTACGCTAGCGGTGGATCCGCAAACTCGTCGACAACACTTTACCCCTATTGAGTTTCATTTATTTTGCTATATTCACACTTTCTCGTTACTTTAGCCAGTCTATTTACTTTGTTCACAATCTCTCAAAAACAATTATTATTACTTAGCTTTGGATATAAGAACAACTTGCATGTACATTTAAATGAAGGTAACAAGAGGCAATGAAACTGATGAGTGCGGAGCACACCGTTGGGAACCCCAAGAGGAAGGTATAATGAGCACAGTAGCAAGTTTCTCTCAATAAGAAACCAATGTTGAATTGACCAGTAGGAAAAAGGAATGACTCCTGAAGGTGTTGCTAGCTGACTTTTGGCAGGACGCACTACCGGCGTCAGCAACAACGTGAGACTTGCACACAACACAACCAAAATACTTTGCCCCAACTTACAGTGAGGTTGTAAATCTAACCGGTTTTGCTAAAAACGAAGGATTAACCATATAGTGTGGAAAGAGATGTTTGTTTGAAGTGGAATTAAAAAGAACAATGCTTGCAGTAAGTAAACAGAATAGGTGTTTGCAGTGCATGATTTTATCAGTGTAAAAGAAAGGACCGGAGTCCACAGTTCACTAGAGGTGTCTCTCTATAAAGATAAATAACATGCCAGGTGAACAAATTACAGTTGGGCAATTGACAGAATAAAGACCATACATGACAAGATGATTACTATGAGATTCATTTGGGTATTACAACATAATACATAGACCGTAATCCAACTGCGTCTATGACTAATAATCCAGCTTCTGGTTAGCGTCCGCACACCTTTCAGTATTAAGTTGCAAGCAACAGATTATTTCATTAAGCAAAGTGTGTAAAGTAAACAATAGAATTATTCTTAGACAAAGCATTATTGTTTTCTCCTAAGTAGAAACATCACATTTATAATCTTAGAAGTTATTGTCACTCTTCCAGATTATTAGAGGCATTAACCCACTATCGAACATAAATACTCCCTCTTGGAGTCACAATACTTGGCCAGAGCATCTACTAGCAATGGAGAGCATGCAAGATCACAAATAACATATGACAAGTATATAATCAATCTCAACCATAGTATTCAATATTCATCGGATCCTAGCAAACACAACATGTAGCATTACATAAAGATGATCTTGATCATGATAGGCAGCTCACAAGATCTAAACATGAGGCGTAAATTGGAGAAGACAACCATCTAGCTACTGCTATGGACCCGTAGTCCAGTGATAAACTACTCACGCATCACTTCAGAGGCGGACATGGCGATGTAGCGGCCTCCGGTGATGATCTCCCTATCTGGCAGGGTGCCGGGAAGATCTTCAGAACCCTCTCGAGATAGGGTCGGCGATAGCGGCCACGACAGAACTTTTCGTGGATTGAGGCTCGGGTATTTAGGTTTTTCCCGAGAACATGAATTTATAGGCGGAAGGGCGAGGTCGATGGGTGCCCGAGGGGCCCACACCACCCCTAGGCGCGGCCAGGGCCTAGTTTGGCCGTCTCGTGGCGCTTCTTCGTCTCTCCTTCGAACTCCGTCTTTGTTACAGTAAAATAGGAACTTTGGCTTTTGTTTCGTCTAATTTCGAGAATATTTCCTGTATAACTTTTCTGAAATACAAAACAGCAGAAAACATGAAACTGGCACTGTGGCATCTTGTCAATAGGTTAGTTTCGGAAAATATATAAAAGTGTAAAAAAGTGTAAACAAAACACATATAAATTGGTGTAAAACAAGCATGAAGCATCAAAAATTATAGATACGTTTGCAACGTATCAGCATCCTCAAGCTTAACGCATGCTCGTCCTCGAGTAGGTAAGTAATAAAAAATATTTGAGGTGACATGAAGCCAACACAATCTTGATCAAGTTATTGTAAAGCATTGTAAGCTGGGATCAAAGTACTCTAAACATAGGCATGATAGATATAATTCTAACAATAGAACTTAGCAACTATGTTACAACATGAGAAGTAACTCAAACAAAAGATCATGAATAATTATGCACCGAAAGCAACTGTTTGTTTTTTAGCATAGAGAAAACATAACAAAGTGGTACTCAGCTTGTCCTTTATGAAGTAGCAAAACATAAATGCTAGGACACCTTTAAAGTTCAAAGGGTGACTAGATACAAGTAATTTAAGAACAAGCAATAGCATAATCATGAATCAATCAATTATAAATTCTAGGACTATGCACATTATACTCACAATGACAAATATGCTCCCTTAATTGGTGCATAAAGTAAGAAGATGAGACTCAACATAAAAGTAAAAGAAATACCCTTTGTAGAGGGAGTAGGGATTAACAAGTTTTATAAAGCTTCCAAAAAGTATGGCATCCATTAGCTTTGAGCTCTCATTACCCCTATCACAAGCATATTGAATGGTTAAAGTTAATGTGAGGGCAAATATGAGTTATATGCTTGACAAATCACAAGTTGAAAATCCCATGCCCCTTGAATACGAGTACCTAAACCTCATGCTACTCAACTTAGGACCCAAATAAGTTCTTGTCATTGTAAGCATACATGTATCATTGAGAACACCAACGGGGTACCTCCTGCCCCATGATATAGAAGTTTTCCCATACCAAAATGACAAGTCAAACAGACAATGAGCATCTCAGCAATCCTTTTATTTACTATGAGCATAGTTTTTTTTATTGAAGATGCTTCACATAATGCTCACTATGGTATGCTGTAAATTTTCACCATGAATGATGCATGGCTTGGGTTCGCCGCCCAGACATTTCTCTAGCACATATACAAACTCCATGAACTTACAAGTTTTCATTTTATTTCACACCCCTAGGCATCCAGAAAAAAAAGAACATGATATCAACTAAATAGGAATAAGTGCAACTAATGTTGAAAGTGTGCCCCATGAAAGCATGGTTGTGCTAACTCCCAACTCACAATTTGCAAGCATATAATTTTCATAAGATAGTCACAATGGTTCAAGTTTATTAAGTGCAAGAAAGTAAATGTGCCATCAAGTTTGTGAGAGCTTTGCTAACTAATTTTCTCATAACAAGCATTTAATTTGGAAGATAGATAAAAACATGAAGAATATACTTAGAATAGCAATGATGCCAATAGGTATATATGGTGCAAACTTTTGGCAAACTTTGGTTTTTGGGAGTTGGGTGCATGAGTAGAACTCATACTCAGTACAGGTGAAGGCTAGCAAAAGACTGAGAGCGAGCAACTAAGAGAGCAATAATGGTCATAATCATGCATAGCGACAAAAAATTATTAATCAAAGCATAAAGTGACATTACAAGTCAAAAAATAAATGATCATAGAGGCTTTAGGTGACTGGTTTGTAGTCATAACATGATATAAACATGTGCCAAGTCAACCCAATAAAGCATCAAAGGAGAATACCATAATATTATGCTTTTTATGATAGAAACAACGCATGATTCTTTCAATGGCACATTAAGCACTCTCAGCTATTTGAGACAAGTCATGCTACAACAATAACTACAAAGCATATGATTAAAATAACATCTAACATGACATGCCAAAGTCTATGCCACAGTCTAAACAAGCTTTCTTTTGCATCACTATAAACATGAAACATTTTACTCGTCTCCAACATCAATCAACTTATTTGAAACAACTCTTATAGATAATAATAATCAATAAAGACCAGAGAGATAATCATACCTAACTAAAGAAAACTAACAATTTCTTAACAAAATACGAGTGGAAAACCAGAGCTAAACGCAGTACTAGCAAAAGAGAACACTCACAGAACAATAGGCGTGAAAACTAGAGTGTTTTATGCAATTAAAACGGAGTGTGTCATTTTCCAAAACAAATATATATGCTGGGATCCAACCATATGATACAGCAAACAAAACAAAATTAAAAAAAACAAAAGTAAAGATGCTCCAAGAAAAACACATAGCATATGAAGCAATAAAAAATATAGCGTCTAGAAAGATGACCTGATACTTAGTTGATGAAGAAGGGGATGCCTTGGGCATCCCAAGCTTTGACGCTTCTACCTCTTGGATATTTATTGGGGTGACATGGCATCCCAAGATTGAGATTTTTTCCATACTTCATCTCATTACATCATTCTTCTCTCCCTACACTTGAAAACTTCCTTCATACAAAATTTCACATAATTCTCATTAAAAGTATTAGTGCAATCAAAATAACAAATCCACTTGGGTTCAGTTCTAACATATGTAAAACATCCATTAAAACATTAGTTACTGTAGCAACTTCTTAAAAAAGCTATTTCTCTCAAAAGAACTCAAAATAAAGAGATTAAGAGGCAAATGCAAATAGTGGCAGAAATCTGTCAAAACAGAACAACAGGTAAAGATTGATTTTTTTCGAAAATCTTCTGTTACTCAAATCGAAAAGCGCAAAACTAACGAAAGTTAGATAATAACCTAGGTCATATGCTAAAAAATTGGCAGCTCAAAATTACGTTCTGGCTGGGAATACAAATATTTTGGTGACAGCACAGAATCTGTTTCAGGACAGCAACTTCTCCAAATCTTACTGTCTTCATATTAAAGGCTATTCTTGGCACAAAAACAAAATAAAAATGATAAGGAGGTTATTACAGAGGTAATAACTTTCAAGACTCAACAGTAGAAAAATTACAGAAATAAATCATGGGTTATCTTCCAAGAGTGATTTTCTTTAACGCCTTTCAGCTAGGCGCAGAAAAAGAGTTCGCATCAAGTATTTTTAAGTGATCAAGAAGCATCAACATAATAAATTGTCCTAATAATAGAATAAAAAGGTGACTTCTTTCTTTTTCTATGGAAGTGTTCCATACCTTTCTGGAGTGGTAATTTATATTTAATAATCTCAGCTCTCATATCAATAGCAGCACCAACAGTTCTAAGAAAAAGTCTTCCCAAAATAATAGGACAAGAAGCATTGCATTAAATATCCAAAACAACAAAATCAACGGGGGAAAGTTATTATTAACCATAATAAGAACAATATTAACTCTCCCAAAGGTTTCTTTTTAACAACATCAGCAAGATGAACATCCAAATAACATTGTTCCAATGGTGACAAATCAAGCATATCATACATTTTTCTAGGCATAACAGAAATGCTCGCACCAAGATCACATAAAGCATTGCAATCAAAGTCATCTATTTTCATATTAATGATGGGCTCCCAACCATCTTCTAACTTCCTAGGAATAGAAGCTTCACGTTTTAATTTATCTTCTCTAATTTGCATGAGTGCATTTGTAATATGTTTTGTAAAAGTCATATATATAGCACTAGCATTAGGACTTATAGCAACCTTTTGTAAGAACTTAATTACTTCATAGATATTGCAATTATCAAAATCAAAGTCATAATTATCAAAGATAAAAGGACTATTGTCTCCCATACTCCGAAAAACTTCAGTACTCTTATCAGAAACAGTTTCACTAGTTCTAGGCAATTTTGTCTAAAGGTGTGGGGACTATTCCTACACCAATTATTACCATTAATAGTAGGAGGTTTGCTAGCATTTGAGACTTCAGCACTACTGGTGGTGGTAATGGTACAAATTTTAGTCAAATTATTATTTCCAGCAATTTCATCTTCTCTTTCCCACCTAGCATGCAATTCCGCTAACATCCTAACATTGTTATCAATTCTAACTTGAATGAAATTCAAAGTTTTGCTTTATTTAACATCATGAGGCATAACCTTTAATTTAAAAAGTTCAACATCAAGAGCAAGGCTATCAACTTTAGAAGCAAGAACATCAATTTTGCCAAACTTTTCTTCAACAGATTTATTAAAAGCAATTCGTTTACTAATAAAGTCCTTAAGCATGACTTCAAGATCAGAGGGTGAACTTCTATTATTGTTGTAGGAATTACCATAAGAATTACCATAAGCATTACCATTATTAGAAAGATATGGCCTATAATTGTTATTACAAAAGTTACTCCTATAAGCATTGTTGTTAAAATTATTGCTTTTAATGAAGTTCACATCAACATGCTCTTCTTGCAACCAAAGAAGCTAAAAGGAATATTATTTGGATCAACATGAGCTTTACCATTAACAATCATAGACATAATGGTATCAATCTTATCACTCAAGGAGGTGGTTTCTTCAACAGAATTTACCTTCTTACCTTGTGGAGCCATCTCGGTGTGCCATCCAGAATAATTTATCATCATATCATCAAGAAGTTTTGTTGCTGCCCCCAAAGTAATGGACATAAAGGTACCTCCAGCAGCTGAATCCAGATGGTTTCTTGAAGAAAAAGTCAATCCTACGTATAAAGTTAGGATGATCATCAGAGTAGCCAGTCCATGAGTGGGACAATTCTTTACCAAAGATTTCATTCTTTCCCAAGCTTGAGCAACATGTTCATTGTCAATTTGTCTAAATTTTCATTATGTCACTTCTCAAGGATATAATCTTAGCAGGAGGATAATATTTGCCAATGAAAACATCTTTGCATGTAACCCAAGAATCAATACTATTTCTAGACAAAGATAGCAACCAATCTTTAGCTCGCACTCTCAAAGAGAAAGGAAACAATTTCAGTTTGATAATGTCACCATCTACATCCTTATACTTTTGCATCTCACAAAGTTCAACAAAATTATTAAGGTGAGAAGCAGCATCATACATTGCTCTTTCATAACAAGATTTAACAAAGCAGTTTTAATTTCATAGAAAGCTGCTTCAGAAGCAGGTGGAGCCATAGGTGTACAAAATAAAATATTGTTGTTTGTGATAGTAAAGTCACACAACTTAGTGTTCTCAGGAGTACCCATTTTAGCAAGATTAAAACAAAGCAACAGAAATAAAAGCTATAATAGATACTATTTTTTGTATTTTTGATATAATAAAGAAAATAAGACAAAGTAAAATAAACTAAGCAAAAAATAACAAAGTAACGAGATTGGAGATGAGAGACTCCCCTTGCAGAAATCCTCTTTTTCCCCGGCAACGACGCCAGAAAAGAGCTTGATGAGTGTGGAGCACACCATTGGGGAACCCCGAGAGGAAGGTATGATAAGCATAGTAGCAAGTTTCCCTCAGTAAGAAATCAAGGTTGAATCGGTCAGTAGGAGAAAGGAATGACTTCTGAAGGTGTTGCTAGCTGACTTTTTGGCAGGGCGCACTACCGGCATCAGCAACAACGTGGAACCTAAACACAACACAACCAAAATACTTTGCCCCAACTTACCGTGAGGTTGTAAATCTCACAGGTTTTGCTGTAAACAAAGGATTAACCGTATAGTGTGGAAAGAGATATTTGTTTGCAGTGGAATTAATGAGAATAGTGCTTGCAGTAAGTAAAAAAGAACGAGTGTTTGCAGTAGATGATTCTATCAGTGTAAAAGAAAGGAGCAGGGTCCACAGTTCACTAGAGGTGTCTCTCCATAAAGATAAATAACATGTTAGGTGAACAAATTACAGCTAGACAATTGACAGAATAAAGACCATATACATGACAAGATGATTACTATGAGATTCATTTCGGCATTACAACATAATACATAGACCGTAATCCAACTACGTCTATGACTAATAATCAAGCTTCCGGTTATCGTCCGCATCCCTTTCAGTATTAAGTTGCAAGCAACCGATTATTGTATTAAGAAAAGTGTGTAAAGTAAACAATAGAATTATCCTTAGACAAAGCATTGTTGTTTTCTCCCTAGTAGCAGCAACACATCTACAATCTTAGAAATTATTGTCACTCTTCTGGATTACTAAAGGCATGAACCCACTATCGAGCATAAATACTCCCTCTTGGAGTCACAAGCACATACTTGGCCAGATCATGTACTACCAACGGAGAGCATGCAAGATCACAAATAACATATGACAAGTATATAATCAATCTCAATCATAGTATTCAATATTCATCGGATCCCAGAAACACAACATGTAGCATTACATAAAGATGATCTTGATCATGATAGTAGCTAACAAGATCTAAACATGAGGCATAAATTGGAGAAGACATCCATCTAGCTACTGCTATGGACCCGTAGTCCAGAGATTAACTACTCACGCATCACTTCAGAGGCCTGCATGGCGATGTAGCGGCCTCCGGTGATGATCTCCCTCTCCGGCAGGGTGCCGGGAAGATCTTCAGAACCCTCTCGAGCTAGTGTCGCGATGGCGGCCGCGACGGAACTTTTTGTGAATGGAGGCTCGGGTATTTAGGTTTTTTCCGAGATCGTGAATAAATAGGCGGAAGGACGAGGTCGGTGGAGGACAGGGGGCCCACACCACCCCTTGGCGTGGGCCTAGTCCTGGCCGCGCCAAGGCATGGCCTGGCCGCCCTGTGGCTCCTCTTCGACCCCCCTCTGGACTCTGTCTTCGTTATGGTAAAATATTGACTTTGGCTTTTGTTTTGTCCAATTCCGAGAATATTTCCTGTACAACTTTTATGAAATAGAAAACAACAAAAAACAGGGACTTACACTGTGGCATCTTGTTAATAGGTTAGTGCCAGAAAATGTATAAAAGTGCAACAAAGTGTAAGCAAATCATATATAAATTGGTGTAAAACAAGCATGGAGCATCAAAAATTATAGATACGTTTGCGACGTATCAGCGAAGACAGCGACAACGATGGCAGCCTTGGTTTATATCAAGGTTTCTGGATGTTCTTCGTCGGCCGTTCAAAGTTTTATTCACGTAAAAGCGACGAAGCATCTCTAAAATCATGAATAAAGAGTTAATTTTAAATAAAAGATTTTTGGGCCTCGTGTTTGGCGGATGCGGCTGGAGAAGGACACCCAACACGGCACCATGATGCTGCGTCCCCTAAACGACCGATCCAACATTTTTCGCGGACGCGCTTTGAAGAAGTGACGAAAGATGATCTTAGGCAGCAACGACATGCCCATCACTATTGTTTTTCTCCAGAGAGGTGCTAACCTTTCTTCGAAGTGGTTTTGTTCAGAGCGGTGTGTCACTGGGGAAGAGAGAGACTAAGGTAGCTAATTAATATTACTTGCACCTTTTGGCCAGTGGCATAAATTACATCCCACCACACGAGTATTTACATGATCTGGAATATGTAAATTTAGGCAAACAAAATTTTATTTTTGAAATTCTGTAGATTACTTTTTTCTTTTTTTACAAGTTGACTATATAGCAAGTTACTGCCTATTACACTAGCTTTTACATGATCTAAAACAATGTGATTTTTGCCAAGCAATAATGTAATTTTAGTCTTACAAGCTCGTATAATGGATTTTATTTCTTATTTTTTGTTTCATTCTTTGTTGGCAATTAAGTACCAAATTGTACCCATAATCTATTTTATAAAGGGAAGCTTGTTAAGGATTTGATCTAAGAGGGTTGGAGGATTTTTCCCTCCATGCCAAGGCTGATTTATGGCGAAATAAAATCAGTTAAGTGTCAAACAGGCACTCCTTTTTTTCTAACGCCACATGGCATCTTATAATTTTAAAAAATGAATTACGATGAATTGGAAAAATCGGTCGACTTATAAACAATTATACAGACACTTCCTATTGGTGATTTTCTTCGCTCGAGGCACGTGCGTGCGGAACCTATGAAACGCTCAACAACCACACGCACAAGACAACTATGTTTAGCATCACCACGTTAACTAACCAGTAAGCCAACCTGTCACTGCCCGGCACCCCTCAAAAAATGGCGTCACGGCGAGTCTCCCTCGGCCTCCATAGAGAAACCACCTGCCTTCGCATTGCGCGGCCAAGTCGGCCTTTGTTTGGAACGTGGGGTTTCTCCTCGATCCTACGTTCCAAACAGGCCGGCCGAGCTGCACGCGGCCGCGCTAGCTATGGAGCCGTCGACGCCCCCGGCCGGCCGGGGCCTCCGGCTGGAGGAGGAGGAGCGCCCGTCGATGGAGCGGGTGTTCGAGGGAGAGCCCGTGCCGTCACGATCAGAGACGATCACGTTGCGGTCGGTGGCCGTGAGCATCGCGCTGGGGTGCATGCTGAGCATCGTCGCCATGAAGCTGGCCCTCACCTCTGGCTTCGCGCCCTCCCTCGCCATCCCCGCCGGCCTCCTGGGGTCCTTCCTCCCGCGCGTGTGGATCCGGCTGCTCGACAGCTGCGAGTCCTCCCAGCTCCCCTTCACCCGCCAGGAGAACACCGTCATCCAGACCTGCGTCGTCGCCTGCACCAGCATCGCCTTCAGCGGTGGGTTTGGGACGTACCTTCTGGCGATGAGCAGCAGCGCCGCCGAGGGCAGCATCGGGAACGATGACAACAACGTGGAAGAGCCGAACGTGGGCCGGATGGTGCTGTTCCTGCTCCTCACCAGCTTCGCCGGCATGTTCGCCATCATGCCCTTCAGGAACAGCCTCATCATCCACCACCGGCTCACGTTCCCCAGCGGCACGGCCACCGCGCACCTCATCAACACCATGCACACTCCTCAGGGTGCCAAGCAAAACAGCAAGCAGGTGGCGATGCTGTTGAAAACTTTCTGTGGGATCGTCGCGTGGTCCATCTTCCAATGGTTCTTCGCCGGCGGCAAGAACTGCGGCTTCAGGACGCTCCCGACGTTTGGCATCATGGCATATCGACTAGGGTGGGTCTTATAGCAAGAACACAATCACAAAGCACAGAAAATCTCTAGATTAATCAAGTTTAGCAGGAACTAATGGATGGGTCTTAATTACCTCGATAGGTTCTCCTTCAATTTCTCCATGTCCAACGTCGGCGTCGGGATGTTCTGCCCGTACAAGATAACCATCTCAATGCTCGTTGGGTCCTTGATCTCGTGGGGGCTCATCTGGCCGTACATCGAGACGAAAGCGGGGGACTGGTACCCCAATGGCCTCGACGATGACAACATCAGCGGCATCAATGGCTACCGGGTCTTCATCGGGATATCGATGATCCTCGCCGACGGCCTCCTACACATGTTCTCCATCCTGCTTCGGACGCTCTACACGATGAGCAAGCAACAGGACAACCCGGAGCCGATGCAGAACGCCGGCGGGCAGCCGTTCCAGTGCCTAAACGACGTCCTCGACCGCACGACGCACAGCTTCGACGACCGCCGGAGGACGCAGGTCTTCCTCCGGGACCGGATCCCCAGCATGGCCCCGATCATGGCGTACGTGTTCATGTCGGTCATCTCCACCGTCGTCATACCGCACCTGTACACCCAGCTGCGGTACCACCACGTCGCCTTCGCCTACATTATCGCGCCGTTGTTCGCCTTCTGCAACGCGTACGGTAACGGCATCACCGACTTGAACATCGCGACCACCTACGGGAAGATCGCCATGCTAATCTTTAGCTCGTGGGTGGGGCTCAAGGACGGCGGCGTGGTGGCCGGGCTCGCCGCATGCGCCATCATCGCGTCCAACGTCTCCACGGCGTCCGACCTCATGCAGGACTACAGGACGGGCTACATCACCCTCACCTCGCCCCACACGATCTCCATCAGCCAGATCGCCGGGACGGCGCTCGGCTGCGTGATCAACCCCGTCATCTTCTGGGTGTACTACAAAGTGTTCAACGCCGGCGCCCACGACGACAGCAACTCCATGGGCCCCTACGCCAAGGTGTACCGCGGCATCGCCATGCTTGGCATGACCGAGAACGGGCTGCCCACCCACACCATGCTTCTCTGCAAGGTTTTCTTCGCGCTCGCGCTCTCCTTGAGTGTGCTGCGGGAGGTCGCGGCGTGCAGGGGGTGGCGTGTCCGGCGGTTCATCCCGAGCACCATCGCCATGGCCGTGGCCTTCTTCGCGCCGCCCACGATCACCATAGCCATGGTCATGGGGAGTGCGGTGATCTACCTGTGGGGGAGGTCCGACCGCAATGACATGCAGATGATGTCGCCGGCGGTGGCCTGTGGGCTGATCTGCGGCGATGGGTTCGGCTCTCTGGTCTCCTTGATGCTGACGCTGCTCAAGGCAACCCCGCCGATCTGCATCATGGTCCTGTCTCGAGAAGTGAACGTGAGCCTTGACGCTTTCCTGGCAGCAAAAGCCACGTCATCGTAGTTATGGTGTTCGGCCTGTGTGTTGTACAGTGGTTAAACGCAGGTTCGATCACACCGTGAGTATCTTGTGTCACGTAACACACGGGGTTTAGCATAGGCATTTTTCTCATGGAAAGGCCTTAATTTCCTTAGTGAAATACTCCCTCCGTTCCTTTCTATAGTGCCTATAGATTTTTGGCATTTGTTTCAGAATATAAGGTTGTAGCTTGGAGTTTTTTTCAATTACCCCCTCCCCCGTTCAGCTCCCACAAAATATGCGTGAGAAAAATCCATACAAAATTGGAAACAATTAATTGAGATTCCTAATGCATGGCCCAACGATTCTTTAAAATTAGGCAGCAATGTTTTACTTTCCTTAATTGAACTTGGCTGCACATATATGGAGAATCAATAAGAGAGATGATTTGTTATAAGTTAGGAAGATATGGATTTCCCAAATTTTACGTTGATCTCAAATCGTTCAGCTAGGGGGTCTTGTGTAAAAAATACTATTGCGTTAATTTCCGTGCCAAAAAACAATAGGCACTATAAAAAGGAACGGAGGGAGTATATAAGGTGTCACCAAGTATATCGAGTACTCTTCTCCTCCAAACAGGTTTACGTCTCTCATTATGAATAAAGTCACACACGGCCAAATCAATACAAGATGATGAGGAGAAACTCTTACAAAGCATACCAGAGATTTTAAAAAAAGTTTAAGGAGAGCCAAAACTTACCACCGAAACAAGACAAAGATCGAAACTCCACGACAGCGCCCCTGAGAGGGTAATGATGCACATGTTGCGTCGTCGAGGCTGCAAGTTGAAGGGTTCACGGAGCTCTAGCGCGGAGAAGGTAACCACAATGGCACCATCAAGTGAGCTATGACGCACGCAAGCATCGCCACTGTTGGCGTCGAAACGCAGAGCTTTTACCCGGAAAAAACCTTTGCACATGCCCGACAACACGAACCACCCACTGTCCCCGACCCCGACTTCCAAAACGCGATTTAAGAGAAGCCAATACCGAAGCGCCATCAACTCCAAGGTCTCCCCCACCCGGTCCTCACCATCCAAATGACCAAAGAACAAGGCCACCGCCGCCGCTACGTCGCTCGCCGTAGAAAAGCCCCCGCAGTCCACCTATCGAGGCGGCGGCCTCGACATCCAAGATCTCAGGTCAGTGGCTGGCATGAAGATCAGCTGGGGAAGGTCGGAGCCAGCGAATCAGGTTCTGAACACCGAGTTGCAACAAGCCAACTGACACCCATAAGGCATACCGAGAGGTAGTCGGCGGATCTAGGCGACTGGCCAGGACCTGCTAGCACCCCAACCGCAAAATGACAAGGGAGATGGGCTCCAGCGGGAACCACATGGCCGGTCCTACCTAAATCGGGACCAAATGGGCCCAGATCTCGGCTGAGGCCAGCAACACTACCTGCCGTCATGAGGAAGCCACGACGCCCTGGACGTCATTACTCCTAGGCCACGCGCCGGCCACCGCTTGATCAAGATCTTCGGCCCATTGCAAGGGCAACTGTCGCCCGCTCCACATGCAGCTGCAACCTCCAATTAAACGCCGCCAGTAGTCGCTGCCACCATAGGCGCTCCCCACCACCGCATGCTCCCACGCCGCCTCGAGAATTCAACCCATGTCGAACACATCGCGCGAGGGGCAAGGAGAGGCCCCGTCACAACCTGCGCCTGACTTACGACCGATGGCGGCAGCAATAGGGTGGGGAAGAGGAGAGCGAGGTGGCCATGGCTAGGGTTTCCCTCCCATAGCCCACGGGAGCGACGGGGGAGGTGATCTCGCCTTTTCCTCCCAAGTAGAGTGTATCGAGTACTTGCCAGTTACTTCCTAAATGTTTGTCCATTAACAAGTTAGAACTGCAACATGTCCGCACCTAAGGGTGGGGGCCAACTTCCCTTCGACTGAGCATCCCTCACAGCCGATGTTACCGGCCTTTGGCACGAGGCGGCGGGCCCAGTTAACGAAGGTGGCAGAAGTGCCCCTGCCACCTTCGTTAACGGGGTATAGCCCCCTTTTTCAGATCCAAAAGCAATATTAATAATTTTCAAAAATTCTAGGCATAGTCCCCCTTTTCAGGAAAAATCTGGGCATAGTCAATCATGTAACCCAAAAGTGTGAAAATTCTAAATAAGAAATTCTTTATAGTGCGAAGTACACAAAGATAACAAAATCTGATAAAAATTGGGGATTTGAAAATATACATACTTAGATCCAGACGTTTTGCAAGTTTAAAGGATCCAAATTTTATCTCATATTTTTTTTGAAACTCGTAAATATGATTTCCTGTGCAAGGAGCGAAAAGATCTCTTTAAAGAAAGACAGGCCGTTATTCAAGTTTTCAAAAGAAAAAAAGGCATAACGGCCCAGCCCATGCCCCGGCGGAAAAAGAAAAGGAAAAGATCCGCAGTATTATCTTGTTCTAGTGTCTGGCCCTCGCCGTCACTGCTCCACCCACACCCATATCCCAGGTTTTGGGCGAGATAAACTGCTCCCATGGCGGTCAGAGTTCCGTCTATGGAGCTAAACCGCTCGCCGCCGCTCCTCTCCAGTGGAAAAGGTACTTATTTTGCGCCCCGTCCCGCATAGTCGTAGTTTGAAGCTTTTAGAATCTTCCTCCGTTCAGCCGTTTCTGATGTGTAGACTGCGGCGGCGCTTTTACTGCCCTGCTAATTAAGTAACCAGCGTTGCAGCTTACAAGTAGCATACCTGTAAACTGCACATGTGGAATTCTTATGCAATATGTAGCAGAAAACACTCTCACTAAATTGTTTTCCTCGATGTAAGGGTCTTCAGCCCTAATTTCATAGAAATTGAATACTACTACTAGATCTTTATCTATTACTTTTGTGTACTGATAATTTGTATGTTTCATCTTCTACTTTTCAAGGCAAAACATTCCTTCAGAAGCCTCTCATTGTCCAAGCAAAGAGGTCAGGGGGATTGGAAGCAAATACTAGGTACAAAATCCACAATCCACATTCACGTTCTAGACTTGTGGCTGCCTGAATTCCTTAAGAAATTGTATGTGGCCACTGCTTGATAGCTTAGGACATGTAAATGCCACTGAACTAAGGGCT
Organism: Lolium multiflorum; assembly: GCA_030979885.1. NCBI lineage: Eukaryota > Viridiplantae > Streptophyta > Magnoliopsida > Poales > Poaceae > Lolium > Lolium multiflorum. The sequence continues at coordinate 287,343,233 of CM061748.1, forward strand.
CGTTTGTAGTCTGTATAATGGTTCTGACGATTACAAAAACTCACAGGTCGCGAGTACCGCAAGTTTCTGAACAACTCAAGAAAAGAGCACCGCTGGTACGTGGGACTGTTAGTCCAGCGCTTCCAGTACCACGCCACATACCTCGACCTCCTTATGTTGGTTCAAAGAAAATGCCAGAGATAGCGAGTGAGATGCAAATGCATGACAAGGAGACCATCGTCCACATGAGAGCTGCTTGTGAGCTTGCTGCTCGTGTTCTTGAAAATGCGGGAAAGTTAGTCAAAGTAAGCATCCACTTTCAGCTAATTATGTCATCACCATAGTATCTGGTTCTCTTATAGCTAATTATGTCAGGCTGTGTCACCAGTTGTAGTGCTCAATTTACTCACTGTTTTCATGTTCATTTCGTTTACAACATGCCTTTTTTTATGTGTACTCCACAATAAATTACAGCTTCAGTGAGAAATCTATTGCGTCTTTCTATCAGCCCTCTGTAACAACAGACGAAATTGATAAAGCAGTGCACAAGATGATCATTGATGCTGGAGCCTATCCATCCCCGCTTGGATACGGTGGGTTTCCGAAAAGTGTATGCACATCAGTGAATGAGTGCATGTGCCATGGTATTCCTGATTCACGAGAACTACAGGTTCAGAAAGAAGCTCTTCCTTAACATGTTCTGTGCCTACTTCAGAGATTTTCCACAGACCCATTTCTGACATAAAACTTTTTTTTCATTGGTGTTTTACAGGATGGTGATATAATTAACATTGATGTCACTGTCTACTTGAATGTATGTGTTTGTGCCTTTGTTATATAATTATCACTTTACTTATTGGTACTTCTCATCACTTCATACTATTGATATGTTTGTCCAGTTTAATTTGTGTATAATCACCTGAGTAATAGTGTAAAGACCCTCTCTGCTTCAGGGTTTTCATGGGGACACCTCTAAAACTTTTTTGTGTGGAGAAGTGGATGAAGCCAGTAAACGTCTTGTGAAGGTACATTAACTTTTCTCTAGAACACATATAGTGCATGTTCTTGGAATTGTAGTTTTCATATACTCATGAATGCTAGCACAGTTCTATGCGGCTAAAATGGTCCATGAGTCACTGGAATAAACATTGATAGTTTCATAGCTGGGAAGTTCACTGCCTCTGTGTTTATTCAGTCATCATTTTCAAATTTTCTGTGTGTCTATTTCACTTGGTCAACCCAACTCATCACTAGTAGTGTAACTATGAAACGGTAGAATGGTATATCAAGTTCTCCGAAATGTGAACCTCGATGACCACACTGACTTGCTGTTGCTATTATCAGGTTGCTGAAGAGTGCATGCTTAGAGGCATAGCAGCCTGCAAACACGGTGTGAGCTTTAAGAAAATTGGCAGAAGAATAAGGTATTGATATCTCACACCGTATTTGAAGTCAAAGAAAGATAGTATCGTCTTAACTATAACTTGTTGTAAAGTACTATTCGAAGGTTTGGCCATGTTTCTCACTGTAGGTAGATACTTGGTAAGATACACCCAAACCGTATCCTCTCAGATCTTTGAACCCAAAACTTTGTAGAAGTCTTGATAAAATCATATTCTTCTTGTCCTATTCTTTTAAAAATGTCTCCTGTTCCTAGATTGGATAATTTGTGTTTGTAAAATGTTAAATTGGAACAGTTTTACGATCAAACACTAGCACATCTGTTAGCGCATTTAGTCTTGTGTTTTGAGTGTACACAATCACATCTATGCTTTAAGCATCATAACTGGACAAGGAATTCCTAGAGGGATGCCATTAAATCAATATTTTCTCAATGATGAAATACAGCTATATCAAAATTTTCACTTTGGATACATGTGTAATAAGGTATACTCATTGGCTTTCTTGACCATTTCAGTGATCACGCGGAGAGGCATGGATTTGGCGTTGTGGAGCAATTTGTTGGGCATGGAGTTGGCAGAGCATTTCATGCACAACCAATTATATATCACCAGCGTAAGTGGTTGTTAATAAACAAATACTATAATGTTGAAAATTGAGGAATTTACATATGCCCACGTAGTACTTTGGCAGCCTGTAAAATTAGCGCTGCTGTTTAAATGAGCGTAGCTTCGGGGTTCACTTGAGATTCCGCTGTAACCAAATGGCTAGCAAATTTCCGTGTAGGCCGACATTCTGTCTGGGTTCTTATGTCATTTGTACCCAGTTAACTTCAGTTGAACTCAGAATCACAGTTAATTAAGATTGGGACAAGCATGCGCTGAGCCACAAACGTTATTGAATTTGATGGCAGTCAGTACCACCAACTGGCTTGAAACCTTAAATTTAGATGGTTATCGTGATCTTGAAGCAGGCACTATGTTGGCATTCAGTACTTGAACCATTATAGCTGACACAGTCACTTGAACAGGTAACAACATGCCGGGGCAGATGGTGGAAGGGCAGACATTCACAATAGGTACGCATGACTCTGCCCCATCCCGGAGTAATACTAGTAGTACTATTACACAACGATGATCAAGGCTAGTTGTTTGACTGACTGAACGGTGTGCCTAACTGTGTTTGGGCAGAGCCGATCCTGACGATGGGGAAGGACAGCATCGAGTGCGACATGTGGGACGACGGGTGGACGGCGCTGACGACGGACGGCAGCATGGCGACGCAGTTCGAGCACACCATCCTGATCACCAAGACCGGGGCAGAGATCCTCACCAAATGCTAGTACTTGTATCCCTGGTCTCTGCCTGCGTGGGGATGCAATGGCTTTTGCTCATTTTTATGCTGTTGCAGAAGAAGGCACTGTACTGTTGCGGCCGTTTCAGGGTAGGAAGTAGTGTTGCTCAAAACTGAAAAAAAAAACTGCACGGATTGTATTAGGCAGAGGCAAATGGAGAGCTGGCAGGCTTCTTCTGGGCCATCTTTTCTCCGCGAGGCTGGGCTTTGCCTTATGGGCCTGGGGATGGGGATGGATTTCTGTTCCCGATCCCGGGCCCGGCAGCAGAGACAGTGGTCGCCTGGTTCGGCGCGTCGCTGCTCTCGCCGTCACCGTCGTCCAGCCTGTTCGGTCGGAGCTACCGGTCCGAGCCGTGGCGTGCCGACGCGTCAAGGCGTGGACGTCTGGCGTGTCGAGCCTGTGCGGGACAGCCGGCTGCCCTAGCGCGGCGGGGGGCAAAGTAAGTTGGGTGAGAGGCGTCGCGTCAGGTGCCTGGTGGTGGTGGACTTGTCAGCAGGGCGCGGCGTGGCGCCGAAACGTGGAGACGACGCGACACCACCGGCGGCCTGATGATGATGGCACCCGATGACGACGAGAGGAGCGAGCTGCGTGGGTGCGTGCGAGGAAATCCCAGCTAGCTAGCGCCGGCAACGGCCATGGCATAGCCGACCTGTGCCGTACGTGGAATTGCCACGACGTGCAGCTAGCTTTGACATGTCGCTCTTGGCCACTACCACGGTGGGTTAACCCCGCGAATCGGGTGATGTCGATCGATAGAATCTGGCATGCAAGCGGATCGGAGTAGGTAGATGGTGTGCATTGTTGACCTGCCGTTGCGTGGGCGGCGGCGGATCCTGGGTGGGGGGCACGACCACGTCCACTGCGCACCTCGTTTCCACCGTAGTAGCGTGGGCCACCGTGCCGGTTCGGCGCCGCCGGCCTCAGCTGGACGGAAACGCTACCTCTACCCGATCCATCCATCGTGGTCCACCTGCCAGCAGGCTGCTGCGGCTCGTGATCCGGTGGCCCGTCTATTTTTTTTCCGCCGTGCGCCTCCTCCTGATCCAAAGCCGCCGACGCCTGCCCGCCAACTGTGCGGCCCCAGGCCAACACGTGCCCGTTCCCGTGTGGCCGGACGGCTAGATCGGGGTTCAGCGCCGGAGAAAAAGGACCGCATTCTTCGTCCAAAGCACTCGAGTAGTTAGAGCATCTCCAACCGCGCGACCCAAATGGACGCGTTGGGCCGTCCGTTTTGGGCCGTTTGGGTCGCCGCCCGGACACGCGGACAGCGCCCCGCGTCCGCGTGTCCGTTTGGGTCGCGCGCTGCGCCCAACGCGCGGACGAATCGCATAACCGGAGAACCACGAAAACAAAAACAAAATGTGAATTTAAACGAAATTTCATTGAACATATGCCCTATTTTGGGCAAATTTGTACATAGCCCTATTTTGGGCAAATAAAACTAACAAAAGAAGCCCCTATATGGGCTTTTAAATTTAAACTAATATAAAACCCTCTATTAGGGTTTGGTCGGCGCGCTGGCCGCCGTGCGCCGCCTAGCCTGGGCGTCGTCGGCGACGTCGTCGTCGTGGACGACGTCCCCGGCGGGGAGGCGGTGGGTCGACCGCGCGGGGACTCGGCCACGAGACCACAGGGCCTCCTCCTAGGCCGAGTGGGGTCCGAGCCACCCGAGGTCGCGGCGGCGCACGGAGCGCCGCCCCTCCCCGAGGCGCCGGCTGCTTTCCCGCCGTGCGCGGCAGCCTCTGGAGGCGCCGCCTCGCGCGGCGCTCGGCCTCCCCGCCGCCCGCGGCGCCTCCCGGCGGCGCTCCCTCCTCCCGCCGCGCCTTCCTCCCTCCGTCGCGCCGGGCGGCTCGGCGTAGAGCCCGAGCTCGCTTCCTCCTCCGCCGCCGCGCCGCCTCCTCCATCTCGGACGTTCGAATGGCCGCCTGGAGGTGCGGCCGTCCTCCGCCGCCGAGATGAGCAACGCGCGGAGGTCCGGTCCTCCTCCGAGGACGACTCGGCTCGGCAAGCAGCAGTGGCTTGCGGCCGCCGCGCGGCGGCCGGCCGCCGCGGCGCTCACGACGCCGGGCGCGCTCGTGCCGCCGCTTTGGTTCGCCGCTGTCCAGGCTGGCGACTCCGCGGGCTGGAGTGCCCCCGGCCCTCCCCTCATTTTTAAGTCCACCGAGGCCCAAAGACGCGACGGACGCCCGACGCGACGGACGCCGCGTGCCATCCGCGGCCACGCAAATCTAGCCAGATTTGGGCCGGGTTTGCATCGTTCCACACCGCGGCGTCCGTTTTATGCGTCCCCGCGTTGGGCGCGATTGTCCGGCTCGACCCATCCGGACGCGGGCGCGGATGGTCGTCGTTGGAGATGCCCTTAGGGCATCTCCAACGGACTTCGGACACCCAAAATGTCCGGCGCAGTCCAGAATTCAAAAAAGAGGAACTAGCGACAACTTTGCACGAAATTTTACAGCCGCAAATTAAGGGCTGAAACAAGTTCATCATACTTTGCACATGTCACAACGCAAAGTGGAGTCCAAAAGGGGCACAACAAGGCCTAAACAGCAATAAAAATATCCAAAAGGAGGCCAAGGTGCTGGGCGCATGGCGCCGACGATCAGGCGTCTTGCGCGCGGATTTCGGCGCGCCTCTTGATGAACCATGCCCTGGTGTCGTCGTCGACGTTGCTCAAGTCGGCTAGCATGATCCTAGTGTCCTCTGCAAGGATCTTGGCATTGGCGTCCATCCTCCTAGCCTCGGCGTCAAGCAATTTGGCATCGAAGTCTGCCTTATGGACCTCAATTACCTCTTTTCGCGAGGTTGTGGTAGATGGCAGCTGCAGCCTCTTTTTCTAGACGCCTCTTCTCGTCCCTAGCAGCCAAGGCGGCACGATTGTCGGCCATTATCTTCTCCATGCTCTGCGTGAACGCAATGGCCTGCGCCTCCCGGACAAGATCGGCCTTGGTAGCCTTATGGCCTCGTGGACGAGGTGGAAGGGTTGGACGGCCTTGATCGTCGTCTTCGCCGTCGAGGTTGATCGCTGTCCCATTCCTCACAGCTTCGTTGTAGGACGCAAAGCTTATCATCCACTTGTTGTTGTTCTTGAGCACGTCCCAGTAATGGACCATATGGAAGCACTTCTTATGCGTCGCCCTGAACTTCTCCAAGGTGCGGGATACCTGCAATCATAGCCGCCAATGATGTACATACAATGATGCAAATAGTGTAGAATGATGATGGTTGTATCGTGTTAACCACTGTCATGACGCCAGCGCCGCTTACGGGGTTGTTAATAACATGTTCGACCGCCAAGCAGAACTTGCTTGTCTCTTATTTGATGTAGTTCCATCTTTTTCGGAGGGACTCTTCCGACCGAGGGCTTGTGATATGGTAGGGCGGGTGCATCCTAGTCTCGTTGTACTGCTGCAAGACCTTGGTGATACGTCCCAAACGTATCTATAATTTCTTAGGTTCCATGCTACTTTTATGATGATACTCACATGTTTTATACACATTATATGTCGTTATTATGCATTTTCCGGCACTAACCTATTGACGAGATGCCGAAGAGCCAGTTGCTGTTGTTTTTGGTTTTAGAAATCCTAGTAAGGAAATATTCTCGAATTGGACGAAATCAACGCCCAGGGTCCTATTTTCACAGCTTCCGGAAGACCGAAGAGGATAAGAAGTGGGGCCACGAGGCGGCCACACAACAGGCGGCGCGGGGCCTCGTGTGGCCCCCGACCTACCCTTCCGCCTACTTAAAGCCTTCGTCGCGAAACCCCCCGAGAGCCACGATACGGAAAACCTTCAGACGCAATAATCCCATCTCGGGATTCGGGAGATCGCCCGCACCGCCGGAGAGGGATCATCTCCTGAGGACTCTTCATCGCCATGATCGCTCCGGATTGATGTGTGAGTAGTTCACGATACGTCTCCGACGTATCGATAATTTCTTATGTTCCATGCCACATTATTGATGTTATCTACATGTTTTATGCACACTTTATGTCATATTTGTGCATTTTCGGAACTAACCTATTAACAAGATGCCGAAGTGCCGTTCCTGTTTCTGTTTTTGGTTTCGTAAATCCTAGTAACGAAATATTCTCGAATCGGACGAAATCAACGCCCAAGTTCCTATTTTCACCTAAGCATCCAACACCCGGAAGGACCGTAGGGGGCACTGGCCCCACTTAGGCCGGCGCGGCCCGGCCCCGGCCGCGCCGCCCTATGGTGTCGTCGCCCTTCGACCCTCCTGCGCGCCTCTTCGCCTATATAATGCCCCCGGATCGAAAACCCGATACGATTGGCGAAACCGCAGAAACCTTCCGAGCCGCCGCCATCGCGACGCCAAGATCCGGGGGACAGAGTCTCCGGCACCGCACGCCGCCGGGGAAGTGCCCCCGAAGGCTTCTCCATCGACACCGCCATCTCCACCGCCATCTTCATCACCGCTGCTCCCATGAGGAGGGTAGTAGTTCTCCATCGAGGCTCTGGCTCTAGGGCTATGTGGTTCATCTCTCCCATGTACCTCAATACAATAATCTCATGAGTGCTTTACATGATTGAGATTCATATGAGTTTGTATCACAATTTATCTATGTGCTACTCTAGCAATATTATTAAAGTAGTTTTATTCCTCCTGCACGTGTGTAAAGGTGACAAGTGTGTGCACCGTTAGTACTTGGTTTATGCTATGATCATGATCTCTTGTAGATTGCGAAGTTAATTATTGCTATGATATATTGATGTGATCTATTCCTCCTACATATGCATGAAGGTGACAGTGTGCATGCTATGTTAGTACTTGGTTTAGTCTGTTGATCTATCTTACACTAAAGGTTACTAAAATATGAGCATTATTGTGGAGCTTGTTAACTCCGGCATTGAGGGTTCGTGTAATCCTACGCAATGTGTTCATCATCCAACAAGAGTGTAGAGTATGCATTTATCTATTCTGTTATGTGATCAATGTTGAGAGTGTCCACTAGTGAAAGTGTAATCCCTAGGCCTTGTTCCTAAATACGCTATCGTGCTTGTTTACTGTTTTACTGTGTTACTACTGCTGCAATACTACCACCATCAACTACACGCCAGCAAGCTATTTTCTCACCATTGCTAGCTCATATATATTCATACCACCTGTATTTCACTATCTCTTCGCTCAACTAGTGCACCTATTAGGTGTGTTGGGGACACAAGAGACTTCTTGCTTTGTGGTTGCAGGGTTGCATGAGAGGGATATCTTTGACCTCTTCCTCCCCGAGTTCGATAAACCTTGGGTGATCCACTTAAGGGAAAACTTGCTACTGTTCTACAAACCTCTGCTCTTGGAGGCCCAACACTGTCTACAGGAAAGAGGTGGAACGTAGACATCAAGCTATTTTCTAGCGCCGTTGGGAAAGGTAAAGGCACTCATACTCCTTCAGGTAACAAATCTTTTCGGCGCCATTGTGTTTGTGCTCGAAGCTATTTCCTTTAGATCTGCAATTGCATCTTTTTGTTTCTTGTTTACACTAGTTTGGCATAATGGAAAACAACAAAAATATGAGAGATCTTTATGAACTTTATCTTGAATTAGGACATGATGTGTTTGAAGATAGAATTAAAAACCCATGGAACTTTATATGCATGCTAATGGGAATGTTATTAATATGAATGCTTTGAACACTATTGTTGCTAATGCTATGGAAAATTCTAAGCTTGGGGAAGCTGGCTTTGATGAGCATGATCTTTTTAGTCCCCCAAGCATTGAGGAGGAAATTTACTTTGATGATACTTTACCTCCTATTTATTATGATTATAATGATAGTACTCTTTTGGTGCCAGCTGTTATGGAGGATAAATTTGATTATGATTACAATATGCCTCCTATATTTGATGATGAGAATAATAATGATAGCTACTTTGTTGAATTTTCTCCCACTACAACTAATAAAATTGACTATGCTTATGTGGAGAGTAATGATACTTTTATGCATGAGACTCATGATAAGAATGCTTTATGTGATAGTTATATTGTTGAGTTTGCTCATGATACTACTGAAAGTTATTATGAGAGAGGAAAATATGGTTGTAGAAGTTTTCATGTTACTAAAACACCTCTCTATATGCTTAAAATTTTGAAATTGAGCTTGTCTAGTTTTCCTATGCTTATTGCATTATGCCTACATAACTTGTTTATTTACAAGATTCCTTTTCATAGGAAGCATGTTAGGCTTAAAGTTGTTTTGAATTTTCCTCTTGATGCTCTCTTTGCTTCAAATACTATTTCTTGCGAGTGCATCATTAAACTTGTTGAGCCCATCTTAATGGCTATAAAGAAAGAACTTCTTGGGAGATAACCCATGTGTTATTTTGCTACAGTCCTTTGTTTTATATTTGTGTCTTGGAAGTTGTTTACTACTGAAGCAACCTCTCCTTATCTTAGTTTTGTGTTTTGTTGTGCCAAGTGAAGCCTCTAATCGAAGGTTGATACTAGATTTGGATTTCTGCGCAGAAATAGATTTCTATCTGTCACGAATCTGGGCTGTTTTCTCTGTAGAAAAATCAGAAAAATATGCCAATTTACGTGCGTGTTCCTCAGATATGTACGCAACTTTCATTAGTTTTGAGTTTTCTGATCTGAGCAACGGAAGTATTTATTAAAATTCGTCTTTACGGACTGTTCTGTTTTGACAGATTCTGCCTTTTATTTCGCATTGCTTCTTTCGCTGTGTTGGGTGGATTTCTTTGTTCCATTACCTTCCAGTAGCTTTGAGCAATGTCCAGAGTGTTAAGAATGATTGTGTCACCTCTGAACATGTGAGTTTTTTATTATGTACTAACCCCTCTAATGAAGTTTATGAGAAGTTTGGTGTGAAGGAAGTTTTCAAGGGGTCAAGAGAGGAGGATGATATACTATGATCAAGAAGAGTGAAAGCTCTAAGCTTGGGGATGCCCGGTGGTTCACCCCTGCATATTCTAAGAAGACTCAACCGTCTAAGCTTGGGGATGCCCAAGGCATCCCTTCTTCATCGACAACATTATCGGTTCCTCCCCGAAACTATATTTTTATTCCGTCACATCTTATGCACTTTACTTGGAGCGTCTGTATGCTTTTATTTTTGTTTTTGTTTGAATAAATGCTTGTTTGGGAGACGATCGCTGGTTCATATGAACACACGTGTTCTTAGCTTTTAATGTTCATGGCGAAGGTTGAAACTGCTTCGTTAATTTGTTATATGGTTGGAAACGGAAAATGATACATGTAGTAATTTGCTATAATGTCTTGGGTAATGTGATACTTGGCAATTGTTGTGCTCATGTTTAAGCTCTTGCATCATATGCTTTGCACCCATTAATGAAGAAATACATAGAGCATGCTAAAATTTGGTTTGCATATTTGGTTTCTCTAAGGTCTAGATAATTTCTAGTATTGAGTTTGAACAACAAGGAAGACGGTGTAGAGTCTTATAATGTTTTCAATATGTCTTTTATGTGAGTTTTGCTGCACCGGTTCATCCTTGTGTTTGTTTCAAATAAGCCTTGCTAGCCTAAACCTTGTATCGAGAGGGAATACTTCTCATGCATCCAAAATACTTGAGCCAACCACTATGCCATTTGTGTCCACCATACCTACCTACTACATGGTATTTCCCGCCATTCCAAAGTAAATTGCTTGAGTGCTACCTTTAAATAATTCAAAATTTATCACCTCTGATTTGTGTCAATGTTTTATAGCTCATGAGGAAGTATGTGGTGTTTATCTTTCAATCTTGTTGGGCAACTTTCACCAACGGACTAGTGGCTTCATCCGCTTATCCAATAATTTTGCAAAAAGAGCTGGCAATGGGATTCCCAGTCCCAAATTAATTAACAAAAATAGACACTCCTCCATGGTATGTGATTGTTGGACGGCATCCGAAGGATTCGGTTAGCCATCGCTTGTGTAAGCAAAGGTTGGGAGGAGTGTCATCATAATAAAACTAAAATAAAAAGGCACTCCTTCATGGTATGAGATTGTTGGCAGGCACCCGAGGATTCGGTTAGCCATGGTTTGTGAAAGAAAGGTTGGAAGGAGTGCCACATAAAAATAAATTAAATGGGAGCCGCTCTTTGAAGGTTTGTCTGGCAAGGGGTTAGAGTACCCGCTACCATTCGTTGACAACAACATACACCTCTCAAAACTTTATTTTTATGCTCTCTTTATGTTTTCAAAATAAAAGCTCTAGCACAAATATAGCAATCGATGCTTTCCTCTTTGAAGGACCATTCTTTTACTTTTATTGTTGAGTCAGTTCACCTATCTCTCTCTACCTCAAGAAGCAAACATTTGTGTGAACTGTGCATTGATTCTTACATACTTGCTTATTGCACTTATTATATTACTCTATGTTGACAATATCCATGAGATATACATGTTACAAGTTGAAAGCAACCGCTGAAACTTAATCTTCTTTTGTGTTGCTTCAATGCCTTTACTTTGAATTATTGCTTTATGAGTTAACTCTTATGCAAGACTTATTGATGCTTGTCTTGAAGTGCTATTCATGAAAAGTCTTTGCTTTATGATTCACTTGTTTACTCATGTCATATACATTGTTTTGATCGCTGCATTCACTACATATGCTTTACAAATAGTATGATCAAGGTTATGATGGCATGTCACTCCAGAAATTATCTTTGTTATCGTTTACCTGCTCGGGACGAGCAGAACTAAGCTTGGGGATGCTGATACGTCTCCGACGTATCGATAATTTCTTATGTTCCATGCCACATTATTGATGTTATCTACATGTTTTATGCACACTTTATGTCATATTTGTGCATTTTCTGAACTAACCTATTAACAAGATGCCGAAGTGCCGCTTTGTCGTCTGTTTTTGGTTTCAGAAATCCTAGTAACGAAATATTCTCGAATCGGACGAAATCAACGCCTGTTCCTATTTTCACCGAAGCATCCGAACACCCGGAAGGACCAGGGACCGGGCCCCAGACCTAGGCCGGCGGCCAGCCCCGGCCGCGCCGCCCTGGTGGTGTCGTCGCCTTCGACCCTCCCGCCGCCTCTTCGCCTATATATGCCCCTGGATCGAAAACCCGATACGATTGGCGAAACCGAGAAACCTTCCGTAGCCGCCGCCATCGCGACGCCAAGATCCGGGGACAGGGAGTTCTGTTCGGCACGCCGCCGAGCGGGAAGTGCCCCGGAAGGCTTCTCCACGACACCGCTGCCATCTCCACCGCCATCTTCACACCGTCCCATGAGGAGGAGTAGTTCTCCATCGAGGCTCGGGCCTGTACCGGTAGCTATGTGGTTCATCTCTCCCATGTACCTCAATACAATAATCTCATGAGCTGCCGTTGACTGCCAAACCCACCGGCGGGCAGCGACCGTCAACACGGTAGAGCCGGGAAGAGCCTAGAGCTGCGGCTGGCGAGACCCCTCCGAGCGACGGCCCGCAGTACTTCGGTCACACGTCCGATGCGAATGCAAGGCGTGCCACCTGACCTATACCTGGTCGAAGGTGATGGAGATGCCTCGCTTAGTTTCCTGCAGCATACACGTAAACATTAAATACGAGCCTCGATCGGCTCTCTTATCCTCTCATCGGCTCAATGAGCCATCCATGATTCGTACGGGTGCACGAATATATGGTGGTCCCGCTTGATCAAGATAAAGCTAATGATACAATGATTTGGTTTTCACCCATAATCGATAATCGGTCATCCTACCACACGGTGATCGTAAGCCGATCCTCAACAAGGCAAAACCAAACGAAGTTGATCCCGGAACATCCTGTTTAGGACTTGCGAACGACACCCTACGTGCCGGATCCTCCCCCCCTTGTAAGGCCTAACTATTGCAGATATTAAACTAATCCTTGCAAAAACAAGGAGCAATCGTAACGGATCAGATCTACTAAATAATGATCAAGCGGGGTGCCCCCACACCTGAGATAGGTGTGAGGGCGGCTAGACATGCAAGGGTTGCACTACGATAGCATGTTTAAACGAAGAACAATGCTAACCCTAACACATCTATGATAACTACGTTGCTCGCCATCAAAAAGGCTTCAGTACGAGCAACGCATGAACAACGTGGAGCTTGTGCTGCCTAGATCGCAAGATGCGATCTAGGCAGATGTCGCTACCGGATAGAAACCCTCGAGACGAAGGAGTTGGCGATGCGCCGAGATTGGTTTGTTTGGGTTGAACATGAGTTGTTGTTTATTCCATAAACCCTAGATACATATTTATAGTCCAGGGGACTTTCTAACGAGGGAATAATCCCACCGTGCACGAGACAAACTCTAGCTTTTAATCTACGATACAATCTACCATAATTAAAGATACAAGGGCAAACTAGCCCAACTTAGCATAACAGGCCGATTCTTGTTCTTTCTTCTACGTATATCTTCAAGTCCATCTTAATCACGGCCCACCTCTGACTTGGTCAAATTCTGGTGATAACACATGCCCCCCTGGTTTTGGAATTGATAATTCCAAAATCACTCTGTTCTTCTTATTCGTCAGGCCATGTTGTAGCAGAATAGAACCGCTGCGGCATCGATTCCTCTTCCTCCGCCGGATATCCGCTGGCGAAGCACCTCCGTGCTTGGGCGGTAAATGAAAATGATGATGATGATGAAAGGGAAGAAACTCCGGTCGAAAGCTGGGGCAGCGATGACGAAGAGTTCTCCGAAAGCAGCGCCGGTGACAGCTAAAATGCCGACGAGGGCAGCGAGTATTAGTGACATAACATCAGTAATATGCGAGCAATCGACTCTTCTTTTATTCCTCTTTGAGCAATCGGCTCTTCATTGTAAAAACCCTCCTTTGCTAATGAAGAAGCATTTCCAGTCAATTGTTTTGCCGATAGTCAAAGTCACACAATCCCAAAAAAGAGCCGATGGCACCGCATCAGCCTCTATCATAAAAGCACAAGTCACGTCGACCTAGCCGCCCTTCCAAACGGTAACCTGCGACCTCCATCTGAAAAGGCAAACTCAGATCCCCAAATCGCCGCCTGAGCACTCCCAACTCAAAATCGTCCACACCACAGATCTCAACCGCACCGCCCCCAGCTCCTTCAACGCATCCCATGGCGGAATCATCCAACACCGACGCCACGGCTTCTGGTCTGAAGGTAAGCCTCAATCTCCTCTCGCCATTCGATTTGACATAGGACTAGTGGCAAACACCTGGATTAATGCTTCGTTCCGCTATTAATTTAGGTCTCAGACATTCTTCTGCCACATCCTTCTCTCGCAAATTCGATGTGCCTCGGTCCTCGTTCTTCCGAGAGTCCCGCTCTGTTAATTTCGTGCGAAGCTAACAGAATCCCCTTCGTGAGTCAGCACTTAGATCTGACTTCCTGGGCCGAGCATGGCCCAATCCTCCTGAAGGTTGGGTGGCATGGTACAATAGAGTATCAAAAACCCATTATGCCACTTGGGAAACCATAGGAATAGCCGATGCCTTGTCGTTATCATTATCCCCTCTTGAGAAGAATGAGAACATCCTGAAAACCATCGGCTACTGGGTCCGATGCACTGAATCGCTTCATGTTTGGCCATGGCCCTATGACACCGACTCTGTTGGATGTGGCCATGATCACAGGTCTAGACATTGCATCCCCCCGCCCTTCTGCATTCAAACTGCCAAAAGTCCCTTTCACTCTTTCCTCTAAAAAGGAATGTACCAGCTGGGGCGCCTATCTCAATCGTTATATGAAAAACAAAGGCCCCGTGACAGAGAGGGAACACACAGCTTTCCTGAACTTCTGGTTGGAGCACTTCATATTCTGTGGCCCATCACTTGCTCCTACCAAGAATTACCTCTCCTTGGCCTATGAACTTGCTAAAGGCACCCAACTCGGCCTAGGTAAACTGTTTCTTGGAGAGGTCTACCGATCCCTTCAACAGATGTCTGTCAAACTGTTCTCCCAAAAGACAGTTAAACTGCGGTATTCAGCTGTGGGCCCAACTATACTTCCAAAGCCAAATCCCAGACTTCCCATCGCTGACCACCTGCACCTTTCCGGATGTAAATGGAAAGGAAATTCGATGCACCAGCTACGGCCAAGCTCTGATGGTCTCCAAAGTGATCCCCAAGGAAGCAAAGCAGGGTGGTTTAAGATTTTCTTCCAAGGTTTGGACGACCCCCTGCTCCACCCTTATACTGAATCGCAATTTTGAAAACCCGCCTTTCCGATTGGATGACCTGCCGATGACGCCGGACACACAACACTTGTACTCCTCATGATTCGTCCTTGTTTCCTTCGTTGGCATGAGTACCTCGAACCGGATCATCAAGCCCGGCATGAGTGTTATCAACCGAGTAGCAGCCCGACAGCTCGGTCTGCTCCACCACACTTCTTCTTGCACCACCTGACAGCAAGTAGAGCTGAACTGCCTGACATCCTCACTGCCCAAAGGTGTTATACCTTCTTCGACGCTTTGGCCATCCCAATTCCCCACAACCTCCGTTTCTCCTTTACCACCGATGGTTTTGAAACTTGGCGGTCTATGTGGAAGACCCACGTCTTCAGGAAGGCTCTAGGACCGCTGCTGAGGGAGCTTGACGCCGAATATGACATCCCTGCAGACCAGGTACCATTACTTAAGCATTTCTTGTAACCGCACCATAGGATCGCCTGTGACTTGACTCTTTCTCCGGCAAAGAAGATGGTCCGGCTCCACAAGCCGACGGTTCCCTTTCGTATTCCTTCCTCCGGCACTGGTCCTCTCGAGCTCGCCACCCCGAAGAAAGTCATAATGTAGAGTCAGCCGATTTCACCGAAATCGGCTCCCAAGAGTAAAGCATCTTCGGGCCGCTGCCCAGAGCCGCGAGGCGAGGATGGCAATGGGAAGGTGGGAGAAAACGCGTAAAGCTCCGGCCCAAGAAAGCTTGCGCGTAAGTCGGTTCAGACCCTGTAGGCACTTGTCTGCTTTGAAAATTTGCTTGCAACACGCTTGTATTCTTTCCTACAGCCTCCACCGAAGAAACCACTGGGCCGAAAAACCAGTCAGGGGGACTCGAGCTCGGGTAATTCCGAGAGGTCCACCACCCAGAGCCAGACGGCTTCACCAGCGCCGGCTTCCAAGAAAATGACGACCACTGAACCTCCTGCCCCCCAAGCCTCGACCAGATCGGGGTCACGCACGAAGCGCCGCTGCGTTAAAAGGGCTCGTAAGAACCCACGAGCCTCTTCATCAAGCCAGGAGGTCTCAAATGTAATTATCTTCTTGGTCATACTTCATGTTGTCCTGTCGTTATTCGGATCGGCTAATCACTTCCTCCTGCAGGCCGAAGAAACTTCCAGCGGGGATGTTGAGGAGGTGCCGATGCCGTCCGCTACCCTGGATCTAACTACCTCGACGATAGCGGCCGCCCAAGTGGCTGACCCATCCGAGTCCACAGAAAAGCCGATCGTTACTGCGTCGGCTGTTCCTCCTTCCTTGGGAGAGGTATGTCTCTCTTCCTTGGCTCCATCAATTCCCCATTGCCTGCTAAACTCACTTTGTTTGCCCTATCAGGGTTGTGATCTCTCGAGCTTGCTTACGTTCGACCCAGAATCCATCGAACCAACTTCTTCCAAGGCAAGTGGGGAGCCGGACGTTAGTACGGTCCGTGGTCCACTCCAGCGTCTCAAGGACTTGCTTTCTGCCTCAACTGAGACTCTGATTGAGAACTCCGAAGAAGCCAAAGGCATCCTCGAGGACATCCAGCCTCATCTCCCTATGACCCTGCAAGTGAAGCTCTGGCCCGCTGTTACCCTGTCGGTCTTTAAGTCAAGGGTGCAATCGGCTCGCCAAAGGATTACTCTTCGCCACTCCCAACTTCCGCTGAGAGCCGATATTGCCGAAAAGTGTCGACGGCTCAATGAGAAGAAGGCTGCTCTGGACGCCAAGACGGATACTTCTGCCACTCGCGCCGAACTCGAGACCCTGCACAAGGAGCTGGAGGATCTTGAAAAGAGGGTAAGGGTGACCAAACAGCTCATCCAAGACAAGGAAGCCCTTGTTGCCCGCTCTCAAGACGAAGCAAAAGGCCTCACAGCCGATCTGAAGACCGATCTGGCTGAAATCCGTTCCCTAAGCAATCAGCGGTGACGGGTAAGGACGAAGATGACAAGGCTGAGATCGCTGAGGCGGATCGCATCCGTGTTGACGCCGTTCTCGCCCTCGCGTGTTTCTTCGTAGGCCTTCATAGACAGATGATGTTTCGCTGGACTGGTCTTTCTGTACTTGCTACATTTGTACTTGCTTAAAATTTTTTTTTTTCTGGCCCATCGGCTCCTGACATTTTCTTACCCATGCGTCTGTCTGCTAACTATATGACTCCCCCGAGCCGAATCTGTCAGGTGACTGCAGATATCGGCTTTGTATTTTGCCAATGCATTGTACTCGTACGTCGGCTCCGTGGGGATTCGTGTAGCCGACGTGGCCGCTGTTCGTTTGATCACCGTTGAACCCAAGCAGACCGTGTGGTGAGAATAATCTTGGCCGACTCGCTGGATCGAAGCGCTCCATGAAGGTTTTGTAATATCCCTCGTGTAATCCTGGAGCACTAGGCTCCGTCGGGAGGAGCATCGTAGTTGGTCCGGCCGATGTCTCGTCATCGGCTTTCCTTTGCCGGTGTCCCACCGGGCGTGCCAATGTGTTGACTGCCAAAACCCACCGGCGGGCGCGATCGTCAACACGGAGAGCCGGAAGAGCCTAGAGCTGCGGCTGGCCGAGACCCTCCGAGCGACGGCCCGCAAAGTACTTCCGGTCACACGTCCGATGCGAATTGCAGGGCGTGCCACCCGACCTATACCTGGTCAGGAAGGTGATGGAGATGCCTCGCTTAGTTTCCGCATGGCATACACGTAAACATTAAATACGAGCCTCGATCGGCTCTCAGGTTATCTGTGAATCGGCTCAATGAGCCGATCCACCCATGATTCGTACGGGCACGAATATATGGTGGTCCCGCTGATCAAGATAAAGCTAATGAGATCTACGACGATTTAGGGTTTTCACCGCATAATCGGATCATCCTACTCAGGTTGGGCCTCGCGGCCACGCACGGTGATCGTAAGCCGATCCTAAACAAGGCCTAAAACCAACACGAAGTTGATCCCGAACATCCTGTTTAGGACTTGCGAACGACACCCTACGTGCCGGGATCCTCCCCCCTTTGTAAGGCCTAACTATTGCAGATATTAAACTAATCCTTGTAAACAAGGAGCAATCGTAACGCATCGATCTACTAAATAATGATCAAGCGGGGTGCCCCCACACCCGAGATAGGTGTGAGGGCGGCTAGACATGCAAGGGTTGCACTACGATAGCATGTTTAAACGAAGAACAATGCTAACCCTAACACATCTATGATAACTACGTTGCTCGCCATCAAAAAGGCTTCAGACGAGCAACGCATGAACAACGTGGAAGTGCGCCTAGATCGCAAGATGCGATCTAGGCAGCATGTCGCTTACGGATAGAAACCCTCGAGACAAAGGAGTTGGCGATGCGCCGAGATTGGTTTGTTTGGGTTGAACGTGAGTTGTTGTTTATTCCATAAACCCTAGATACATATTTATAGTCCAGGGGACTTTCTAACGAGGGAATAATCCCACCGTGCACGAGACAAACTCTAGCTTCTAATCTACGATACAATCTACTATAATTAAAGATACAAGGGCAAACTAGCCCAACTTAGCATAACAGGCCGATTCTTGTTCTTTCTTCTACGTATATCTTCAAGTCCATCTTAATCACGGCCCACCTCTGACTTGGTCAAATTCTGGTGATAACAGCTGCTTTACATGATTGAGATTCATATGAGTTTGTATCACAATTTATCTATGTGCTACTCTAGCAATGTTATTAAAGTAGTTTTATTCCTCCTGCACGTGTGTAAAGGTGACAGTGTGTGCACCGTGTTAGTACTTGGTTTATGCTATGATCATGATCTCTTGTAGATTGCGAAGTTAATTATTGCTATGATATATTGATGTGATCTATTCCTCCTACATATGCATGAAGGTGACAGTGTGCATGCTATGTTAGTACTTGGTTTAGTCTGTTGATCTATCTTACACTAAAGGTTACTAAAATATGAGCATTATTGTGGAGCTTGTTAACTCCGCATTGAGGGTTCGTGTAATCCTCACGCAATGTGTTCATCATCCAACAAGAGTGTAGAGTATGCATTTATCTATTCTGTTATGTGATCAATGTTGAGAGTGTCCACTAGTGAAAGTGTAATCCCTAGGCCTTGTTCCTAAATATCGCTATCGCTGCTTGTTTCTTGTTTTATCGTGTTACCATCTGCAATACTACCACCAT
Organism: Lolium multiflorum; assembly: GCA_030979885.1. NCBI lineage: Eukaryota > Viridiplantae > Streptophyta > Magnoliopsida > Poales > Poaceae > Lolium > Lolium multiflorum. The sequence goes on from CM061748.1 coordinate 287,362,274, forward strand.
CAACTACACGCCAGCAAGCTATTTTCTGGCACCATTGCTACTTTCATATATATTCATACCACCGTATTTCACTATCTCTTCGCCGAACTAGTGCACCTATTAGGTGTGTTGGGGACACAAGAGACTTCTTGCTTTGTGGTTGCGGGTTGCATGAGAGGGATATCTTTGACCTCTTCCTCCCGAGTTCGATAAACCTTGGGTGATCCACTTAAGGGAAAACTTGCTCTTGTTCTACAAACCTCTGCTCTTGGAGGCCCAACACGCATACAGGAAAGAGGGGAACGAGACATCATTCACCCCCGGACCATGGGTCCATAGCAGTAGCTAGATGGTCGTCTTCTCCTAATTGTGCTATCATGCTCGATCTTGTGAGCTGCCTATCATGATCAAGATCGTTTCTTTGTAATCCTACATGTTGTATTTGTTGGGATCCGATGGATATTGAATACTATGTCAAGTTGATTATCAATCTATCATATATGTTGTTTATGTTCTTGCATGCTCTCCGTTGCTAGTAGAGGCTACGCCAAGTTGATACTTGTGACTCCAAGAGGAAGTATTTATGCTCGATAGTGGGTTCATGCCTCCATTAAATGCGGGACAGTGACAGAAAGTTCTAAGGTTGTGGATGTCTGTTGCCACTAGGGATAAAACATCGATGCTTTGTCTAAGGATATTTGTGTTGATTACATTACGCACCATACTTAATGCAATTGTCTGTTGCTTGCAACTTAATACCGGAAGAGGTTCGGATGATAACCCGAAAGTGGACTTTTTAGGCATAGATGCATGCTGGATGGCGGTCTATGTACTTTGTCGTAATGCCCTGATTAAATCTAATAGTACTCATCATGATATATGTATGTGCATTGTTATGCCTTCTTTATTTGTCAATTTCCCAACTCTAATTTGTTCACCCAACATGCTATTTATCTTATGGGAGAGACACCGCTAGTGAACTGTGGACCCCGGTCTATTCTTTACATCGAAATACAATCTACTGCAATACTTGTTCTTTCTTGTTTTCGCAAACAATCATTTTCCACACAATACGGTTAATCCTTTGTTCACACCAAGCCGGTGATGACAACCTCACTGTTACGTTGGGGCAAAGTACTTTGCTTGTGTTGTGCAGGTTCCACGTTGGCACCGGAATCCCTGGTGTTGCGCCGCACTACATTTCGCCGCCATCAACCTTCAACGTGCTTCTTGGGTCCTCCTGGTTCGATAAACCTTGGTTTCTTTACGAGGGAAAACTGCTACGTCGCACACACCTTCCTCTTGGGGTTCCCAACGGACGTGTGTTAATTGCACGCATCAAGCTAATTTTCGTCGTTGCGGGGAGATCAAGACACGCGCAAGAGTCTCCACTTCAATCTCTTTACTTTGTTTTTGTCTTGCTTTATTTTATTTACTACTTTGTTTGCTGCACTTAAACAAAACACACAAAAAATAGTTGCTAGCTTTACTTTATTTACTGTCTTGTTCTCTATATCAAAAACACAAAAAAATTAGTTACTTGCATTTACTTTATCTAGTTTGCTTTATTTACTAATAAAATGAATACTCCTGAAAATACTAAGTTGTGTGACTTCACAAACACTAATAATAATGATTTCCTATGCACACCTATTGCTCGACTTGCTACTACAGAGAATTCTATGAAATTAAACCTGCTTTATCAATCTTGTCATGAGAGAGCAATTTTCGGTGTTAGTTCTGATGATGTCTGCTGGCCATCTTAATAATTTTTTTGAACTATGTGAAATGCAAAAGTATAAGGATGTAGATGGTGATATTATAAAATTGAAATTGTTTCCTTTCTCATTAAGAGGAAGAGCTAAAGATTGGTTGCTATCTTTGCATAAGAATAGTATTGATTCATGGACTAAATGTAAGGATGCTTTTATTAGTAGATATTATCCTCCCGCTAAAATTATATCTTTGAGAAGTAGCATAATGAATTTTAAGCAATTAGATAATGAACATGTTGCTCAAGCGTGGGAGAGAATGAAATCTTTGGTAAAGAATTGCCCAACCCATGGACTGACTACTTGGATGATTATCCAAACTTTCTATGCAGGATGAATTTTTCTTCGCGGAACCTATTGGATTCAGCTGCTGGAGGTACCTTTATGTCCATCACCTTGGGGGCGGCTACAAAGCTTCTTGATGATATGATGGTCAATTACTCTGAATGGCACACGGAAAGAGCTCCACAAGGTAAGAAGGTAAATTCTCGAAGAAACCTCCTCCTTGAGTGATAAGATTGATGTGATTATGTCTATGCTTGTGAATGGTAGATCTAATGTTGATCCAAATAATGTTCCTTTAGCTTCATTGGTTGCCCAAGAAGAACAAGTTGATGTGAATTTCATTAAAAATAATAATTTCAATAACAATGCTTATAGGAATAATAGTAACAACTATAGGCCATATCCTTCTAATGGTAATGGTTATGGTAATTCTTATGGTAATTCTTACAACAATAATAGGAGTGTACCCCTGGTCTTGAAGCCATGCTTAAAGAATTTATTAGTACACAAACCGTTTTTAACAAATCTGTTGAGGAAAAGCTTGATAAAATTGATATTCTTGCTTCTAAGGTTGATAGACTTGCCTGATGTTGATCTTTTAAAATTGAAAGTTATGCCTAATAAGGATATTGATAATAAGATTGCTACTACAGCAAATGCCATCCAAGTTAGAATTAATGAGAATATAAGATTGATGGCTGAATTGCGAGCTAGGTGGGATAGAGAAGAAAATGAAAAACTAGCTAAAGATAATGTAGCTAAAGTTTGGACTATTACCACCACTAGTAATGATAATGATTCACATGTTGCTACATCTCCTACCATCAATGGTGAAATAATTGGTGTTGGCAATGTTTCTACTCCTAGTGCAAAGCGTGCAAAATTACCTAAAATTGCTAAAACTGCTGAAACTGCTTGTGATAAAACTGCTGAAATTTTTTCCAACATTGGGGACAATGATCCCATTGCTGTAGCTCATAATGGTTTAGATTTTGATGATTGTAACATCTCTGAAGTTATAAAGTTCTTACAAAAACTTGCTAGAAGTTCTAATGCTAGTGCTATAAATTTGGCCTTTACAAAACATATTACAAATGCTCTCATAAAAGCTAGAGAAGATAAACTAAAACTTGAAACTTCTATTCCTAGGAAGTTAGAAGATGGTTGGGAGCCCATCATTAAGATGAGGGTCAATGATTTTGATTGTAATGCTTTATGTGATCTTGGTGCAAGTATTTGTTATGCCTAATAAAATTTATGATATGCTTGACTTGCCACCATTGAAAAATTGTTATTTGGATGTTAATCTTGCTGATAATGCTAAAAAGAAACCTTTGGGGAGGATTGATAATGTTCGTATTATGGTTAACAATAACCTTGTCCCCGTTGATTTTGTTGTCTTGGATATTGAATGCAATGCATCTTGTCCCATTATATTGGGAAGACCTTTTCTTCAACTGTTGGTGCCACCATTGATATGAAGGAAGGTAATATTAAATATCAATTTCCTCTCAAGAAAGGTATGGAACACTTCCCTAGAAAGAGAAAAGTTACCTTATGATTCTATTATTAGAACAAGTTATGTTGTTGATGCTTCGTCTCTTGATGTTACTTGATACACACTTTCTGCGCCTGAAAGGCGTTAAAGAAAAGCGCTTATGGGAGACAATCCATGTTTTTACTACAGTACTTTGTTTTATATTTGAGTCTTGGAAGTTGTTTACTACTGTAGCAACCTCTCCTTATCTTTATTTTATTGCATTGTTGTGCCAAGTAAAGTCTTTGATAGTAAAGTCAATACTAGATTTGGATTACTGCGCAGAACAGATTTCTTGCTGTCACGAATCTGGGCAGAATTCTCTGTAGGTAACTCAGAAAAATCTGCCAATTTACGTGTGTGATCCTCAGATATGTACGCAACATTCATTCAATTTGGGCATTTTCATCTGAGCAAGTCTGGTGCCATTTTAAAATTCGTCTTTACGGACTGTTCTGTTTTGACAGATTCTGCATTTTATTTCGCATTGCCTGTTTTGCTATGTTTGATGGATTTCTTTATTCCATTAACTTTCAGTTGCTTTGTGCAATTTTCAGAAGTATTAAGAATGATTATGTCACCTCTGAATATATGAATTATGCACTGACCCTCTAATGAGTTTGTTTCGAGTTTGGTGTGGAGGAAGTTTTCAAGGGTCAAGAGAGGAGGATGATACAATATGATCAAGAAGAGTGAAAAGTCTAAGCTTGGAGATGCCCCGTGGTCATCATCCTGCATATTTTAAGAAGACCCAAGCGTCTAAGCTTGGGGATGCCCAAGGCATCCCCTTCTTCATCGACAACATTATCAGGTTCCTCTAATGAAACTATATTTTTATTCCGTCACATCTTATGTGCTTTACTTGGAGCGTCTATTTGTTTTTATTTTTGTTTTGTTTGAATAAAGTCGGATCCTAGCATTCTTTATATTGGAGATATTACGCTCCGCTATTTCGTATGAACACATGTGTTCTTAGCTTTATCTTTAATGTTCATTGCGAAAGTTGAACTACCTCATTCATTGATATATGGTTGGAAACGGAAAATGCCGTATGTGGTAAATGGTATAATGTCTTGAATAATGTGATACTTGGCAATTGGTGTGCTCATATAGATCTTGTTTAAGCTCTTGCATCATGTACCTTGTACCCATTAATGAATAACTACATAGAGCATGTTAAAATTTGGTTGCATGATTGTTCTCTCTAAGTCTAGATATTTTCTGGTTGAGGTGTTTGAACAACAAGGAGACGATGTAAAGTCTTATAATGCTTACAATATGTTTATATGTGAGTCTTGCTGCACCGTTTTATACTTGAGTTTGCTTCAAACAACCTTGCTAGCCTAGCCTTGTATTGAGAGGAATTCTTCTCGTGCATCCAAATTCTTGAGCCAATAACCATGCCATTTGTGTCCACCATACCTACCTACCACATGGTATTTCTCCGCCATTCCAAAGTACATTACTTGAGTGCTACCTTTAAAATTCCATTCTTTACCTTTACAATATATAGCTCATGGGACAAAATAGCTTAAAAACTATCGTGGTGAAGAATATGTACTTATGTGTCTTATTTCTTAGTAAGTTGCTTGTTGAGCGGTAACCATGTTTTCCGGGGACGCCATCAACTTTTACCTTTGTTGAATATCATGTGAGTTGCTATGCATGTCCGTCTTGTCGAAGTAAGGGCGGTTTTCACAATCAAATGGGTTGAGTATGCATATTGTTAGAGAAGAACATTGGGCCACTAACTAAAGCCATGATTCATGGTGGAAGTTTCAGTTTGGACATAAAACCTCAATCTCTTATGAGAATATTACCTGTTGTTGAATGCTTAAGAATTAAAAGAGTCCATTATCTTGTCTATGTTGTCCCGGTATGGATGTCTAAGTTGAGAATAATCAAAAGCGAGAAATCCAATGCGAGCTTTCTCCTTAGACCTTTGTACAAGCGGCATAGAGGTACCCTTTGTGACACTTGGTTGAAACATATGTTATGCAATGATAATCCGTGTTAACCCAAGCTAATTAGGACAAGGTGCGAGCACTATTAGTATACTATGCATGAGGCTTGCAACTTATAAGATGTCTTATACATAACTCATATGCTTTATTACTACCGTTGACAAAATTGTTTCTTGTTTTCAAAATGAAAAGCTCTAGCACAAAAATAGTAATCAATGCTTCCCTCTGCGAAGGGCCTTTCTTCTACTTTATTGTTGAGTCAGTTTACCTATTCTTTCTATCTTAGAAGCAAACACTTGTGTAAACTATGTGCATTGATTCTTACATGTTTACCTATTGCACTTGTTATATTGCTTTATGTTGACAACTATCCATGAGATATATATGTTGAAGTTGAAAGCAACCGCTGAAACTTATATCTTCCTTTGTGTTGCTTCAACGCCTTTACTAAGAATTTATTGCTTATGAGTTAACTCTTATGCAAGTCTTATTGATGCTTGTCTTGAAAGTATTATTCATGAAAAGTCTTTGCTATATGATTCATTTGCTTACTCATTATCTTCATCATTGCTTCGAATCGCGCATTCATCTCATGTGCTTTACAATAGTATGATCAAGATTATGATAGCATGTCACTTCAGAAATTATCTTTGTTATTGTTTACCTACTCGAGGACGAGTAGGAACTAAGCTTGGGATGCTTGATACGTCCCAAACGTATCTATATTTTCTTATGTTCCATGCTACTTTTATGATGATACTCACATGTTTTATACACATTATATGTCGTTATTATGCATTTTCCGGCACTAACCTATTGACGAGATGCGAAGAGCCAGTTCTTGTTTTCTTGTTTTTGGTTTCGAAATCCTAGTAAGGAAATATTCTCGGAATTGGACGAAATCAACGCCCAGGGTCCTATTTTCACACGAAGCTTCCGAAGACCGAAGAGGATAAGAAGGGGCCACGAGGCGGCACACACTGGGCGCGGCCTGGGCCTTGGCCGCGCGGCTGTTGTGGGCCCTCGTGTGGCCCCGACCTACCCTTCCGCCTACTTAAAGCCTCGCGAAACTCCCCACGAGAGCCACGATACGGAAAACCTTCCAGAGACGCAGCCGCCGCCAATCCCATCTCGGGGATTCAGAGAGATCCGGCACCTGCCGGAGAGGGGAATCATCTCCTGGGAGGACTCTTCATCGCCATGATCGCCTCCGGATTGATGTGTGAGTTGTTCACCCCTGGACCATGGGTCCATAGCAGTAGCTAGATGGTCGTCTTCTCCTAATTGTGCTATCATGCTCGATCTTGTGAGCTGCCTATCATGATCAAGATCGTTTCTTTGTAATCCTACATGTTGTGTTTGTTGAGATCCGATGGATATTGAATACTATGTCAAGTTGATTATCAATCTATCATATATGTTGTTTATGTTCTTGCATGCTCTTCGTTGCTAGTAGAGGCTCAAGTTGATACTTGTGACTCCAAGAGGGAGTATTTATGCTCGATAGTGGGTTCATGCCTCCATTAAATCTGGGACAGTGACAGAAAGTTCTAAGGTTGTGGATGTGCTGTTGCCACTAGGGATAAAACATCGATGCTTTGTCTAAGGATATTTGTGTTGATTACATTAAGCACCATACTTAATGCAATTGTTTGTTGCTTGCAACTTAATACCGAAGGGGTTCGGATGATAACCTGAAAGTGGACTTTTAGGCATAGATGCATGTCGGATGGCGGTCTATGTACTTTGTCGTAATTCCCTGATTAAATCTCATAGTACTCATCATGATATATGTATGTGCATTGTTATGCCTTCTTTATTTGTCAATTGCCCAACTGTAATTTGTTCACCCAACATGCTATTTATCTTATGGGAGAGACACCGCTAGTGAACTGTGGACCCCGGTCTATTCTTTACATCTGAAATACAATCTACTGCAATACTTGTTCTTTACTGTTCTTCGTAAACAATCATCTTCCACACAATACGGTTAATCCTTTGTTCACAGCAAGCCGGTGAGATTGACAACCTCACTGTTACGTTGGGGCAAAGTACTTTGGTTGTGTTGTGCAGTTCCACGTTGGCGCCGGAATCCCGGTGTTGCGCCGCACTATATTTCGCCGCCATCAACCTTCAACGTGCTTCTGGCTCCTCCCGGTTCGATAAACCTTGGTTTCTTTCTGAGGGAAAACTTGCTACTGTCTGCATCACACCTTCCTCTTGGGGTTCCCAACGGACGTGTGTTAATTGCACGCATCACTTGGCCCAATAGACCTTGCCCTTTTGCTGCGCGCCATTAATACAATCATGGGTCGTTGCCAGCCACGCTTCACACAAACACTTATCCTCGTCGTCGACGAAGCCTTGTGTCCTGCGGCTCTCCCCATTCTTCTTCGTAGCAATGTCAGGCTGTGTTGGCGCATCGTCGAAGTCGTCGACGGACACGGGTGTTGGCTGCGTCTGCTGGGTGGCGAACAGCCGTGCGGTTTCGATGTCTTCCACATCTTGCGTTGGTGCCCAGTCATCATGCGGGCCTGTCCCGGCCCGATCATCGCGAACGAAGCCGCCGCCGTAGATAATTTCCTGGATGTCTGAATCATGGCGGTCCTTCCAATAGTCCTACGAACGACCGGACATCAGACGCATGATACACGGCACTCGCACACATTGACAGAGCTCACGTACGTCGGGGCAGGCGGCGCCATTTCGTCGAACAGGATGCGGGGCTGCGGCATGTTCTCCTCCGGCACCTGGCGCGTCTTCTATGTCGCTTCTAGGCGTCCGGTTGAGGTCGGGAACCGCCGCCCCGGTCAACTTCACCGGCGGCAGGGGAGGCGAACCAGGACGCCGTGCCCGCAAGGGAGCGGGAGTTCCAGGGCGCACTGGAACTTACCGAGCTCACCGACGAGGCCGGGGGAGCGACGCGGCGATCCCCTCTTCTTGACGAGCATGTAGCCCTCCGCTAAGGTCGGATGGAGGGCTACTTGCGCGACGCCGGTTTTGATCTGCATCTGCCAGGCCCGCTGGTTGGCGGCCGCGGTAGTCTTGATCTTCTGGTTCTTGCGCCGGCCGCGACGCTTCGCGGCCTCCATGATTTTCTCCTCCGTGGAGAGCACCTTCTTTGCCGCCTTCGGTTTTGCCTCCCGCCGCCACCGGTGGCAGCCCGCTTTGGTTCCGCCGGAGCTACAGCCTCCATTGTGGCTATGGTCGTGGCTACGGGGGAGAATGGGGCGGCGACGGGTGTGAGGGTTTGCTCCGCATCCATGGTGGTGGCTGCGGCGACACGGGGCTCGGGACGCCGCGCCGGTCTAGTTTGCAATTTCGGCCAAGGGGGCCAATACCCTCCTGCTACCGGCCCTCCGTCTTTTTCGACGGACACTCCGCGCGACCGCCGAGCGCGAGTAGCAGGAGGCCGATACTATTCCCGCCAGGTTTGCGTCTCCGCGGACGGCTGGTCACTTTGCGTCGCCGCTGGAGCAGGCCCGACGCATTTCCGGTCACGGCGGACGAAAACGGTCGCTGAGCGACCATTTGCGTCGCGCCGCTGGAGATGCCCTTACATGCCTTGACGGCGAAGACTGACCAGCCGCTCCGGCTCCCGTTTCTATTTCCAGCTTTCCTGCTCAGGGCTCCTTTGATTCATAGGAGACATGGAAATTATGTAGGATTCGAATTCTATGGAAAAATTTCCTATACAAGTCATTTGTTTCATAGGAATATATTCTATAGGAATTATTCATACAGGAATATTGTAGTGCAAATCAAATCATTAGCTCATATCTCATGGAAAAAATCATTTGCTACAATCAAAGACACCATATTCCTATAGGATTCAACTTGACATGACATTCCAATCCTACACCTTTCATATTCCTACACTATTCATATTCCTATAAATCAAAGGAGCCTAAAGGTCTACCCTTTCTTTGCAGTGTGAAGGTGAAAATATTACCAGTTTGACTGTGCATTAAACGTTATATTTTCGCCTACGTAGGCAATGGAGTAAACCTCCAGACCGGTTTCCCAAAGAAAGACAATCCACCAAACAATAACATCAGCTTTACGCAGCTTGACTTGGCTACTGCTATCTCCAACTTGCTAAAGGTCCCCTATCCAACCTCGTGGAGAAAAGGCAAAGCTAACAACTATCAGCATGCCACTTGACTCTCGCCTTCTCGGCCAAAGCCAAGCTACAGTTGCGTCAACAACTGCTGCTGTCAATTTTGGTCCGACTAGATGGAGCTACGTAAAGGTGTTGGACGCTTGCTTGCGAGAGCTTCTATCCAGCCGCACCAAAACAGGTCGACGGAGCAGCCTTTGCACATCCAAAGTTCCAAACTATCCCACGACGTGCCGTGCTGAACAAAGAGAAATGTCGATCGGGCAGGAACGGCACACGGAGCAAGCCTATGCGGATCCAACGGTGATCGAGGCTATTTTTTAAAATATTAATGTTATTTCTTTAGTTCCACAAATATTGTGCTTTAAAAAAATCAAAAATATTGTTGGGTCGGTTTGGAGAATCCCGAAAGGGATTGGTCGGGTAGACAAAACGAAAGGTCACCGATAGCATGAGTCGGCGTGGGCGAAAGTGACGAGGAACTCGTCGGGGTGGAGGAACCCGAAAAGCATCGATTTCTAGTCAGCGATAGCCCGATCGAGGCGTGGAATCTAGAGGAGTGCGGCCGGGTTAGGCTACCCCAATAAGTGCCTAGGCGGCAATAAACCCTTCTTTCCCCACTAGTAGAAACAAGGGCTTTTATCCTGTCCTCGAAAGTGCTTTTGCACCGGATTTGGCACGAACCGGTGCTAAAGGGGTCATTAGCACCGGTTCGTGCGGTCTGCACGTCCAGGGGCATTAGCACCGGTTCGTGCGGGAACCTTTTGCACCGGTTCGTAACACGAACCGGTGCAAAAGGTTTTTCTCTCCCCACGCACCTCCACACCCGGATCGCCTTTTTTAACATGTAAAATAGAAAAGAAAATGATAGATTATTCAAAAAATAAAATCTTTTGAGATTCATGTATGTTATGCAACCTACTATTAGGGAAAATTAACAAATTTGAATTTTCACATTTATTGCAAAAAATGTTTGAAAAATGGTAAAACCGCATTAACTTTTGCATACGACGTCGAAAAAAAACGTATAATATATCAAAATCATCGTGGGTTTACCCGGTTAGCTAATTTTTAGATTTTGAAAATTCCAAATGAAAATATGAAAGCAGGAAGATTTTAGTTTTTTTCCAGAAATTTAGGATTTATATTTTTTTATTTTTAAAATTAAAATTAATAATTGCATCCTGCATAAAGATTGCTATTACTTTTAGCAAATTATAAGATTTTCAAATTTTTAGGTTTTAGGTTTGGCAAAAAAAATTAAAAAATTGAAAATAATTAAAAATAATACAAATTATAAAGTTAATATTTATTTATTTATTCAAGATTATTATTACAACATTACTTTGGTTTATTAAAATAATTATTTGAAATTCGAACAATAAAGAAATATGACATCGATCGACATGTTAATAGGATTGATATGATACTACTATCACATACATGCGCGCCAAGCACTTGGATGCGAAAGGAACTTGGAAGTTAAGCGTGCTAGTGCTAGAGTAGTGGGAGGATGGGTGACCGAAGGAAGTTTGAGCACGAGTAAGTAATTGGACTAGAGATAAGGTTAGTTAGAGACTAAACTTGTGAAATAACTAAAATATTAGAAATTCCGAAAAAAGAAAAAAAGGGAGTAGAAAATAATTCGAAAAAGTGTTTTTTGTCTATTTTTAGCATTCGTATTACGAACCGGCAACTCCCCGCCGAGCGCCCCACACGGCCACGTGGTGACCCCTTTAGCACCTGTTCAGAACGAACTGCAGACCTTTGGACCGGTTTTGCACCGGTTGGCCATCCGGTGCATATGGCCAATACCAACCGGTGCAAAAGGCCATATTTCTACTAGTGCCCGTATGTCATTTCCTTCATGCCATCTATGTTCTCTCTCTCTCCCTCACTCTCTCTCTGTCTTGGGCGATTTCGGACCAAACTTTGCCATTCCACCACCAAATTCAAGTAGCTAGATCAAGTAGAAAGCAAGGGAAACTTTGATCTACTAGTGAGATAGCCTATGGAGGTATTTTGGTGGTGCTCTTTTGGAGCAATGGTGGTTGACGAGGTTGTGCCCTCGGCAATGTCCAAGGTTAGGGACTTAGGTTTTGAGAAAGGCGACGGTCGAAGATTCCGGGAGCGAGATAGCACACGACGTATCCAGGTTCACGTCCGCTCGGTGGAGGATTGGTACGTCCTGCTAGCAATCTAGTATATGAATATATGTGTACAGAATGGGCCGGTCAAGTCGAATCTATATGTTCCGATGTTTATGTGTGCATATTGCGTTATATCTAAGGGATGCCCCTTTCTGGCTTTATATATATGCAACCAAGCTCGGATTTACAAGAGTTCTAGTCTATTACATATTGGAGTGTCCTTCTTTCAGCTTTCCTTAGTCGATACTATATGCGGGTCCAGCTTGTCAAGTCCTTGTGCTAGTCCACTTCCATAATCCGCACTGGGTTAGCAATAATAGGTACCCGAAGGGTAATGCCCACAATCAGTGGTTATGCATGATGTGATTCGTAGCATAGAAAAAAATTCTATGGGTACGAACAAAGACCGAGATCTAGTCTACCAGAGCCAAGATCTAATCTTCAAGATGCAATCTACATAGCCTTGTAAATCGAAAGCGGAAACATTCGTGAGAATGTGGTTGGCATAGTCGTATTGTTTTCGCGATTCAAACCGATCAGACACCGCACGAACGACACCTCCAACATGTCCACACTTACGGCTTGATGTTGTATCCTCTTCCTTGATCCAGCAAGATGAGGTGGGGAGGTAGATGAGATACAGTCCAACATGATGACGACGTGGTGGTAGTGTTGATGGTCTCCACATGCAGGGCTCTGTTGTGCGTGAGAGAGAGATGAGATGAAGGAAGGGGCCACTAGGATTGCGAGAGAGGGTGGATGGCGCCCCTGCCCCTACCCGTCTTTATATAGGGGCAAGGGAGGGATGCAGCCAGCCCTTTCACCTCCTCCAAGATGGTGGGGCCGCAGCAGAGAGAGAGAGGGAACTTTTCCCCCAAGTTTGGTGGCCCCTAGGGTTTCCCCTTAAGGTTGGCCGACTGGGACTGGAGGGCTTGGTGCGCCTTTCCCATGAGGGCCTGGCTGCACCCCTCAACTCATGTGGCCCTCCCTGGGATAGTGAGCCCACTGGTTGGCCCTCCGATACAATACTGATGATTTCACGAACTTCTTTGAAATTATGCTAAAAACAACTTCCCAGATATTAATCTTATTCTTTGGATCAATCCGAACTTTCGTGTGACATCCTGGATCCCACCTGAGACTCGAAACAAAGTTCGGTACTCACCATTATTCATTTCTCATTAGGGTAGTTGCATAGTCTGCAAGAGTGGATCCAATGAAAAAGCCTAGCTGGTAGGCGAAGCTCACAAAATTGTCGCCGAGAGCTCTAGGGTCATAGCCGCACAAACTACACAATGGCACTGGAAGAGTGGCCTTGATATGTGGGAGCCAATTGTTGTTTGGTCGAGCTTGGGCAAGGCAAGTGTCATATGGAGGTCACTGGTTGGGCAAGCAACAACGGTCATATTTGTAGTCTGAATTGTTGGTCTAGAGGACTAAGACTACTCATAGTGGGAGTAACTTCACTAGTAACTAAGTGTCCAACTCAGCAAATTTGCTTATGTGGCAGTGAGTTAATGAGGAGAGAGATGAGACAATAGCTAGTTATTGTAACATCACATTTTCCAAGATACAATGAGTCTATAAGCTAATTAATGAAGACATATATGATACTACTTTGATGTTACTAACCACTATGAGGGTAGTAACATAGAGTAGTAACATGTTACTTCCCACTATGACTAGTCTAAAAGTAATGGCTACCATGTGACGATAAGTGGTGCTATGTTTCGAGAGACTAAATATTTTAGCTATGCTAAACTTTTCAACTTTCCACCCTCCCTCTGTCACGAAATAATCTGCTCAACCTTTCCTAGATAAGTGTGTCTCTAATTCTCTATCCACTGAAAATATATCTACTAGGTAAATTTGAGCAGTTTATTTAGGATGGAGGGAAGTATGAGGCTTCATGTGGGCTTTTTAACCATCGTGTTTTGTGGTCGGGGCAGAGGCTGGGTCCATTTTTGCTTATGGGCCTGGGGCATTGTTTTGGTTCCGATCCCCGCAGCAGCACAGACTGATGTCGTGGTGTGGCGCTTGGGCGCGTCGCTGCTCTAGCAGTCACCGTCGTCCAGGCTGTTCCGTTGGAGCTGCCGGTCTGAGTCTGAGACGTGCTGTGCCGACGCGTCGGGGCGTTGACGTTTCGCGTGTCGAGACTGTGCCGGACAACCGGCGCCGTAGCTCGGCGGGGAACAGAAAAAGAAAGTTGCGTGGGAGCCCGTCGCGTCGCGTTGGAAGCGGGACGCTGGTGCGGCGCGCGGTGGATTGGTGGACTTGTGGTTCAGCGCGGCGCGGCGAGGCTGAAGCGAGACCATGCACCGCCCGTGCCTGGTAGTGCGTGGGCGCCCGAGCAAAGAAATCCCAGCTAGCGCCTGTCTCTGCCGTACGTGGAGTTGCAGCTTTGACGTGTCGTTCATGGGCACTCTCTCTACTAGTAGTAGAAGAGAAGCACGCGCGGATCGGGGGGATGTGGCGATCGATCGATCCGATCCGATCGAATTTAGGCAAGCGTATCGAAATGGGTAGATCGATGGTGTGCATTGTTGACCTGCCGCTGCGTGGGCGGCGGCGGATCCGTGGCTGGCTGGCTGGCTTGCTGGGTGGGGGGGCACGACCACATCCACGTCCACGAAAAAACCTTGTTTCCACCGCAGTAGCGTGGGCCACCGTGCTGGTTCAGCGCCGCCGGCCTCAGCTCGGCTCAGCTGGAGGGAAACGCTACCCCTATCCGTCGATCGAGGCCCACCTGCCAGCTCGTGATCCGGTGGCCCGTCTATTTTATTCCGCCGTGCGCCGCCTGATCCGAAGCCGCCGACGCCTGCCAACTGCCTGGGGCCCAGCCAGACACGTGCCCCGCTCCGTATGGAGTATGGACGGACGGCTCCCTCTTGGTTTCAGCGCCGGAAAAAGGACACCGTTCTTGGTCCAAAGCACTCGAGTGGATGCCTTGACGGCGAAGACTGACCTGCCGCTTCCACCGTTTCCATTTCCTTCTTTTCTGCTCAATAGCTACCGTTCTTTACCTTGATGGTGAAGGTGAAATATTTACTAGCAGTAGCAGTTTGACTGTGCATTAAACGTTAATATTTTCGTCGAATGTTTCGGCGCTGCCTACGTACGCGATGGAGGAAACCTCCAAACTGGTTTCCGAAAGAAAGGCAGTCCTCCAAACAACGCCAACTGCTCTACGCAGCTTGACTTGGCTACTGCTATTGGCAGCAACCAAATGTCACCCCAGGTCCTATCCAACCACGCAGAGACATGATCTTGAGAGGGCAAAGCTAAACACTACTGGCAGCGTGCATGCCACTTGATTCTCGGGCGACCAAAGCCAAGCCTACAGTTGCGTCAACAGCTGCTGCTGTTAATTTTGGTTCGACTAGATCGAGGCTACGTAAAAGGTGTTGGATGCTTGCTTGCGAGAGCTTCCATCCAGCCACAACATAACAGATTAACAGGTCGACGGAGCAGCCTTTGCAGATTCAAACTATCCCCGGCTGTGCCGTGCTAAACAAAGAAATGTCGATCGGGCAGCAACGCCACGCGGAGTACCATCGAGCCTGCTGGCGGAGCTAAGGATATTTCCAACGAGTCAATGGACATGTTGTGTTCGTTGGTGTCCGTGCCTGCTAATAGGGAGGCCCAGCAGTGCACCACAAACGAACCGTCTCTAGTGGACATATTCTTTTTATAGAAAATTATGCCTAAATTTGGAGTGCATTTGTGGTCCAGCTCTAGGCCATCAGCTAGCCACACTCCTCCATCTCCACTCTCTTCCGGCCGCCATCTATGCATGTGCTCGTGCCCTAGCTTCATCCACGGAGACCATGGTGTCTTCCGCCTTGCCCGAGACCCATACCAGGCGCCACGCCAATCGCCGAGACCATAGATCCAATAATTGTGGCCACAGATGTTGTTGTTATCGTGATCACGGTCTCCCAAAAAAGGTCACCGTTCTCGGTTTGGTTAAGCTAAAGAAGGAGCTCACGCGAGTCAAGGAAGTGAGCTGGCCGCAGGCACAATATGAAGACTAATCTTGCCGATGTTATTGAAGATGATCTTTGATCAAGATGTGTGATCAACGACATGGATCCTACTCAAAAGGCATGGTTGGAGAAGAAAAGGGAGTGGATGTCTTGACAGTGAAGACTGGCCAGCCGCTTCCACCGTTTCCATTTCCTACTTTGCTGCTCAAAAGCTACCATTCTTTAGCTTGAACTGAAAGTGAAATATTAGCAGTTTGACTGTGAAATAAACGTTATTTTCGTTGAATGTTTGGCACGCGATCGGGCAAGGGAAAAACCTCTAGACTGGTTTCCGAAACAAAGACACTCCTCCAAACAATACCAAATGCTTTCCGCAGCTTGACTTGGTTACCTGCTATTGACAGCAAGAAAATCTCACCCTAGTCCTATCCAACCTCGCAGAGAGAAGATCTCGAAAGGCCAAAGCTACAGCGTGCGTTCCTTCGACTTGATTCTCGATCGGGCGGGCAAAGCCAAGCTACTGCTGGGAGTGCACGATACTATTTTTATTTTGAGGTTGCATGATGAGAGGCCGAGCTACATGTAGCTTTTTATTTTTAAAAATTTAAAATCATATTGTTAGGTTTCAAAAAAAAACTCAATGTAGCCAATAATAAAATCTATAAATGTGCAAATTCTCAAAGTGAAATTCTATGCTTTATAGGCTACATAAAAATGAAAAATGTGTGAATCTAAGTATATTGAGCAATGCACATTTTCAAAGCAAATAAATTTGTCAGATTTTGTTATTTTTATCTAGCCTAGAATACAAAGAATTTCACGTTAGGATTTCATCGTTGGCTACATCTAGGATTTTATTTTAGATTTTTTAAAACTTTAAAATATAATTTCTGAATTTTTACATATAAAAGGCTACATATAGCTTGGCCTTCATGTGCAGTTTCCATTGCATAGTCACCGCATGCTGCAACAAAGGAGCTCTCGGGCTTCATGTGTGGGCTTTTTAACCATCGTGTTTTGAGGTCGGGACAGAGGCTGGGTCCATTTTTGTTTATGGGCCTGGGGCATTGTTTTGGTTCCGATCCCCGCAGCAGCACATACAGATGTCGTTTGGGCGTGTCGCTGCTCTAGCAGTCACCGTCCTGCTCGTCCAAGAGAACATGTATGATAAGATCTCCACCGTTATTGTATTTGACGGGCCTAAAAAAATCCAGGGGAGGAGCACCGGAGCAGAAGTGCTCGTCCAGGCTGTTCCGTTGGTGCTGCCGGTCTGAGTCTGAGCCGTGCCGTGCCGACGCGTCGGGGCATTGACGTTTCGCGTGTCGAGACTGTGCGGGACAACCGGCGCCGTAGCTCGGCGGGGAACAGAAAAAGAAAAGAAAGGTGGGCGGGAGCCCGTCGCGTCGCGTTGGAAGCGGGACGCTGGTGCGGCGCGCGGTGGATTGGTGGACTTGTGGTTCAGCGCGGTGCGGCGAGGCTGAAGCGAGACCACCGGTGCGTAGTAGTGCTTGGGCGCGAGGAAAGAAATCCCAGCTAGCGCCGGCCACGGCAGTCCATAACCTGTCTCTCTGCCGTACGTGGAATTGCAGCTTTGACGTACTACTGGCGCCGTTCATGGGCACTACTGGAAGAGAAGCAGGGTCGGTTCGATCTGAGTAGAGGGGATGTGGCGATCGATCGGATCGAATCTAGTCATGTCAAGCGGATCTGAATAGAGTAGGTAGATTGGGGGCGTGCATTGTTGACCTGCCGCTGCGTGGCGTGGGCGGCGGCGGATCCGGTGCTAGCTGGCTGGGTGGGGGGCACGACCACATCCGCGAGCACGACGCACCTTGTTTCCACCGTAGATGCGTGGGCCACCGCGCTGGTTCGGCGCCGCCGGCCTCAGCTCAGCTCAGCTGGACGGAAACGCAATCCATCGGGGTCCACCTGCCAGCAGGCTACTTTGGGCCCGTGATCTTTTTTTTTTTTTTTTTTGAGACCCTCGATCGATTGTGATCAACTTATACAACTCAACACCACACTCACACCACACACACGCACACCACTAGTAAGTTAGAACTATACACACAGCACACATAATTTGGGTGTCCCTAGGAGCTAGTAGTTGTGGCACATATGTGTGGAGGGGATTTTATTTGGGACCCAGAGCCCCGGTGAGACATCCCAAGAAATTCGGCCACAACGGGACTCGAACCTGGGATGGGTTGGATGGCCACTGCCAACACCAACCATCGAGTGCCAACTGTGTGGGGCCCAGCCGGACACGTGCCCCTTCCCATATGGCCGGACGGCGGTTCAGCGCCGGATAAAAAGGACAGCGTTCTTCGTCCAAAGCACTCGAGTAGTTTGATGCCTTGACGGCGAAGACTGACCTGCCGGAGCTTCCACCGTTTCCATTTCCCGCTTTTCTGCTCAAAAGCTTACCCTTCTTTACCTTGATGGTGAAGGTGAAATACTAGCAGTTTGACTGAAATAAACATTATTTTCGTCGAATGTTTGGCGCGCGATCGAGCGAGGGAAGAAACCTCTAGACTGGTTTCCGAAAGAAAGACAGTCCCCCAAACAACACCAACTGGCTCTACAAACCTTGACTTGGCTACTGCTATTGACAACAACTATCTCTTCTCATACACGATGACCCTAACTAAGTTGACATGAGATAAGATGTTGTTTAGTAGCACATGTATGAGCTGAGCTAAGCTGGGCTGAGATGTTGTTTGATAGCACATGTATGAGATGAGATAGTGAGGATACCACCTCAATTGATTTTAGCACTATTCAATATTCAAACGAAATTAAACTACACAGACTAATTCAATATTCCATAAAATACACACTCATTTAATATTCTGTATTTAACTAGTAGTTTTTTCTCTTCAAAAGATACACCTTTTTGCAAATAGACCCTAAAACAGACTACAGAAAATCAATCGGGTCCTCCTGTAGCTGCCTCCAGCTCGATCTGCATTGGAGGAGCAGCACCGCCTGTGGTATTGGTGCGCCGGAGGTGATGGGTGGCGTCCGGCAGCCAGGGGAGGGGGTGGCGGCGGCCGGCGAGTGGTGTCCACGGCGGCCAGGGGAGGGGTGGTGGCGGCCGGCGGCTAGGCGGCATCCAAGGGCGGCGGGCGGCTACGGGCAGCGACCGACGACATCCAGGGGCGGCGGGCGGCGAGCCGCGCCCAGGGCAACTAGGGGAGGGGCGGCGGCCAGGGGGCGGCAGCGGCAGACGGTCAGAGGAGGGGCACGGGAGTTTTTCTTTTCCTGTCGAGAGCAAATGAGGAGGGTGGGGGAGGCCGGGCTGTGGTCTGGAGGTACGCTGATGGGGCCCACGCGAAGGATTGCGGGATGGACTCAGCTTGGCTGGGTTGTGAAGCTCGATAACCGGGCTAGGCTGAGGGGTATTTTCCGTATGACGTGGGCATAGCCCATCTGAGTGCAACCGGGCTAACAAGAGGAAATTGCAGAAACCAGTAACTCTTGGGGCAAAGTTTGCACAGACCAGTGACTTGAAAGCCCTTTTGCACAGACCAGCGACACTTGAGGTAATTCGTTGCAAGGAGCTTCTAAGAGCATGTATAACAGGCCCCTTACTTTTCTGCCCCGTATAACGCTCGAATTTCGCCCCGTATAAAAAAATGGTCGATCAGACACCACTCCGTCTAGCAGAACCCGTATTTGACCCCGTATATTTGTAAATTTAAAACCCCGGGAAACTTTCATTCATAGTTCGTCGATCATACATAGAAATCGACGTACCTACATACATACAAAATGCGCGATCGGATCGCGACTTCTAGTCGGAGAGGTCGATGATGAACCCATCGGCCTTCGCCTCCGCCTGCGCCGCCCGCGCCTCCGCCTCCTTCACGGTGGCGATGGCTGCCGCCCTTTCTTCCTCCTCCGCCTTGTTCTTCTCGGCGGCGGCCTTGAGGGAGTCTTGAATTGCCTTCAAGAAGGCGGGGTCCTTGTCCTCGTCTTCCTCCTCCTCCTCGCCGGCGAGGCACCCTCCGCCGCTCCCGATGGTCGCCCTCCACGCCGCTCACCCGGCGTTGGCGCTCCCACTCGGCGAGCCACGCCGAGAACCGGGCCGCTCATCGGCTTGAGCGGCGGGTCCTCGTGGTACCAGCGCCGCCCGCGTGAAGTCGCGGAGCTCTTGGACGAACTCCCGTCGTACTTGCGGGCGCGCGGCGGCTGCCGTGGCGGATCTTTTGCCGCCGGCATCCTCCACGTTGTCCGGCGAGCGGGATCGCGATCCGCTCGCCGGCGAGGCGCTACGGCGGCAGGAGTCCATGCTTGAGATTGGGTGGAATGCGGCGCGGGGTTGGGACGAATTGCTCGCCGAGCAGGAGGACGAGGCGGCGCACGGCGAGCTAGGGTTGCGAGTGAGGGTTAACCCTCACTCGCACCTGCGCCCTAAGTAGGTAGGCGGAGGGGCCGATTTCCGGGCCCCGTATTCCGCCGAAACGGTGCGGCCCGAATACGGGGCCTGCTAGACGGCCCAAACCGCGCCTGCCCCGTATCTCGCCGGAATTTTACGGGGTGGGCGGGTTATAAGGGGCCTGTTAGACATGCTCTAATGATTGTCTACCATAGTTTAGGAGTGTACCTGGAACATGTGGCAGCCAACGTGGCTTGGAGTGTGCTGGCGGCGGCGTACGTAGCACTATTGCTCCAAATTGCAAAACAATCATTTGAAAAAAAAATGTACAGATAATATGGCAATAACAGATCAGATTTTTTTCCGATAAAGGGAATTTATTAATATCAAAAGATACCAATTACACCTAGCCTCTGCAACAACGCACCACCCTAATGGCACTAGCCATGCACACAACCAAAAAAAGGAAAAGAAAACTAAGAAACAAAAGTCCAGCTACAGTATCTCGGCCTAACAATAGCAATAAATCCACCTCCAAGACAACACCTGAAATACAGACTCTCCAAAAACGACGCCTCCAAAAAGGGAATAATGCTCTAACACCGTCGTCGCCCGATCAAAGATCTTTGGTTTTCACCCTGAAAATAGTCCCCGCTCTCAAAATAATGCCTCCAACAAGGTCATTGCCAGGCACAACCAGTTAGGGCCAGACCTTGGGTTTTCACCCTGAAAGGTACGAACTTCACATGTGTTGTCGCCCCACTTTCACGTGAAGCCCGGAACACCAAGGAAGTTCCTCAACAGCGTGGAGACTTGAACCTCCTTTAGCTAGTCCTCCCCTCCGACCTTCATGAAATTCTCTTCTTCCGACTTTCATCATGGATCCATAGTCACTTGATGTCAACACAGGAAATTAAAAGAGCTTCGCGCCGCTCCCTCCAGAACCAATCGGAATAAAAGCATGGGTGCGCACGACCGAATACCACCGATCCAGCTATGACTGACGAGTACGGTGCTCTTCTCGCCAACGACACATGCAATATTGTGCGTCCTCCCGCCAAGGCCAACGTCGTCTCCGACAAGTGGGTTTTTCGCCACAAGCTCAAGCCGGATGGCAGCCTCGACCGCTACAAAGCACGCTGGGTGCTGCGTGCTTTCTCCCAGGAGCATGGCATCAACTTCGACGAGACGTTTTGCCCGGTGGTTAAACCGGCTACCATCCGGGTTATTCTATCCGTCGCCCTCTCTTCCAACTGGAAGATTCGACAGCTTGACATCAAGAACGCCTTTCTCCATGGGCGTCTTGATGAAGTGGTGTTCTGCCATCAGCCCACCGGCTTCATCGACTCCGCGCGTCCCGACCATGCCATGTGTGCCGCCTGAACCGTGCCCTCTACAGCTTCAAGCTCCGCGTGCGTGGTATCATCGCTTCGCGACCTTCATCACCACTTTCGGCTCTATCATTCTGGCTCTATGCAATCTGACCATATTATCTAATCTGTTATTGCCATATTATCTGTACATTTTTTTCTTTTTTTCAAATGATTGTTTTGCAATCTGGAGCAATAGTGCTACGCACGCTGCCGCCAGCACACTCCAAGCCACGGTGGCTGCCACATGTTCCAGCTACGCTCCTAAACTGTGTTAGACAATCATTAGAAGCTCCTTGCAACGAATTACCTCAAGTGTCGCTGGTCTATGCAAAAGGGCTTTCAAGTCACTGGTCTGTGCAAACTATGCCCCAAGAGTTACTGGTTTCTGCAATTTCCTCGGCTAACAAATATGGGTTTGTCCAAAAATCTCGGTTGAGATAGGAAAATCTGAGTTCATACGGGCTGCCAAACACACCCTAAATCTCCCCCCATTACTATGCAGCCTTGCGGAGACAAGATCTCGAAACGGCAAAGCTAACGCGTGCATGCCTCCCACTTGATTCTCGATCGGGCGAGCAAAGCCAAGCTACAGTTGCGTCAACAACTGATGCTACTGTCAATTTTGCTCCGACTAGATGGGAATAGATAAGAGCATCTCTAAAAGAGCTCGTAAACTGGGCAAAGCTGGAAAATAACTGTCAATTTACGGGTTCAGTTCAGAAAATAGCGCAGATCAGTCACCGAAAACAAGCTAAAACCGAAAAAAAATTCGACCGAAACCCAACCAACTCTTTGTAGAGGCCGAAAGAGCGAACGAACAGAGCCCTACTCGTGGCGCGCTGAAATTTCAACTTGAGCTAACTGCTCCGCCGTGTCGCCGAATCCAACTAAATTAGGAATCCAACCAAATTCGGCGTGGCGCGGGGGCGGATGAGCTCACCGGGCGCGGGCGGCGAGCTCGCTGGCGGCTCGGCGGAGCGGCGTGGACGAGGGCGACGCGGCCGGGTCGGGCGGAGCGTGGAGCCGGCCGGGCAGCGCAGGCGGGGTCGGCGCGGCCGGCGAGGCCGGGCGGGCGAGCCGGGCGGCAAGGGCGGGGAGCGCGGTCGGCGGGGGCTGGCCGGGCGAGGCCGGGCGTGGCGAGCCGGCCGCGGGCGGGCGCGGCGGGCGGGGGCCTAGGCGGGGCGGAGAGCCGGGCCGGGCGCGCGCGAGCCGAGCGAAACGAGCGCGGCCGAGAGGCGGGCGGGCGAGCGGGTGGGGCGGCCGGCATGGGTCTCGGCCGGGGTAGGGCGGGGCTGGGCGGAGCAGGAGCGGGCGGGGCGGCCGGCATGGGTCTCGGCTGGAGTGCGTGGCCAGACGGGTTGGAGGTAGAAGAAGAAGAAGAAAAGGAAAAAAAAAAAGACTGACATGTGGGTCTAGTGGCATCTTTAGGATTATGTTTTTTTACAGTTTTAGTCTACGAGTTCTGATCTGCGCTGGCACTTTTTCGTCTCGTAAACACGAGTCCGATGGCCTGAACTCGTGTTTTACAGTTTGCATATTTACGGACTCTGCTAGAGATGCTCTAACAGGTGTTGGATGCTTTACTTGCCAGAGCTTCCATGCAGCAGCGTCAAAACAGGTCGACGGAGCAGCCTTTGCAGATCCAAAGTATCCCAGGCCGTGCCGTGCTAAACAAAGAAGTGTCCATCGGGCAGCAACGGCACACGGAGCGTGATCTAGCCTGATGGCCGAGCAAAGGCTATCTCCACCGAACCACCGTAAATGGACATGTAACATGTTGTGTTCATAAGCGGACCCAAAAAAAATTTGAAACATAGGCAAATAAGCTTAATGTGCCAAGAGAGACAACATGAAGACTAATCTTGTCGCTGTTGTCGAAGAGATCAATGCCCACATCAGGTGCAAGGAATTGAAGCTCGACTACTCGGAGAGGAGGCCTAGCTCATGGCGCCGCCGGTGATTAACGACATGGGTCCTACTCTAAAGGCATGGTTGGAGAAGAAAAGGGAGATGATACTTTATCGAGATGTGTGATTCACTCTATTGCAGATTGTTTTCTGTCTAAATTCTTTTGGAATTTACGTATGCTGGAAAGGTCGGTTTTTAACTATGTTGTTGCAATCATTTACATTATTTTCTATTTTTAGCTTTTAACCAGAATTATTTAATATTTGAAATGTGGACTCAAAAATTTCCTAAAATGGTGAGGCCGCCGACCAAATGTGGGACACCGTTGGGGCCGCTGCCAACTGCAAGTTGACCTAGGCATATTCCCTGTTAGAGGGCTACCACAAACAGACCCAAATGAACAAATGAACAGTTTCGTGGTTTGAAATATGGTCCACATTTGAAGATGGCCTAAACAGATATATACGATGCCCCCGCATGTGAGGCTGTAAAAGCACACAGGTGGACATGACATACCCCATGGGATTAGCCGGTTATTTGTAAGAGCATCTCTACCTCCAGAGAGAGGACCAAGAAACCTAGGTACATCACCATGTGCTTGTGTCCAATCCCGCATCCGGATATCATCACTCGTCCTTCAGGCTCCACTCCTCTCAACATGCCACCCTAGACATCTATCGTGATCAAAACCACGATAGATTTGTGTATGTAGTCGTGGTGACAGGCAACGATCAAACTAGAAGAATTATTGACCAAGGCCGGTATCATACGACCAAGCAAATTGTCTCCTATCGGAGTGGTTGTTTCGAGAAAGTGAGGTATAATACACCTCCTAGTGGGTGTACAATTGATGATTATGTGAGTTTATCTAAACATATGCACTTGTTCTATGGCAAATGCTATTTGTCTCATTAAAATTGTACTCATCACTATCTTTCTAGTTGTGTTAATGTACGATCGCATAGCACGAGAGTGGTACAAAGGATATGTCAGCAAGCACAAAATAAACCATTTGCCCTTTCCCATTGTTGGAAGTTGCTAGAACATAGCGAGAAGTCGAAGTTGACGAACCGAGAGGCTGCTCCTGCACGAAACGGTGCTCCTATTACTTTGTACGACGATGATAGCGATGATGCACCGAGAAAAGGAAGAAGCAAATGGAGGATGGATAGAAAGAGACAAGTGAACTTAGTGGTGAGGAGAAACATCAAAACAAGAAAGATTGACTATGAAGATTGCAGAGATGATGAAGGCCAAGCAAAAAAAAATGATGCAAGAGCAATTGAAATCTACAAAGGAGATGGCTGAGATCTTGGAAAGAAGAAAGGCAAGATGTGAGGTGGTTGTTGCTGCTGGTGGCGGCGGCAACGAGGGCAATGGCGAAGCTTCTTCTCCATGCAACATGTTTAGTTTGGGATATTAGGCAAAACCTTGTTTTTTGTTTAAAACCCTGATTTACGGTACTCTCTTCGGTTCAAACTAATTGACTCTATTTTATCTAGATACGCTTGTTTAGAGACTAAAAACTTAATTAGATACATACGAAACTAAACAAATGTCATGGCAGAACAGATCCGCATACATCTTGTATCACGAAATATGATAAGACTGCTCAAAGTGGGAGTAACTTAGATAGTAACATCACACACTTCAAGGTATTTTGGTGACATGGCATAGCAATAAATGAAGAAAGAGAGGAAAGCGGTACTCTCTCCGTCCCAGTTCATAGGGCCTACGCGTGTCCCTAGGTCGTAAATTTGACAATGATAATGCAACATATGTATTACAAAATATATATCATTAGAAAGCTTAGATGTTCTACTTTCTAATGATATAAATTTTATATTATACAAATGATATTATGTTGGCTAAATTCACAACCTAGAAATACGCGCAAATCCTATGGACTAGCTATGTTACCATAACATCACACACCCCAAGATAAAATGAGTCTACACACTAATAAATGAGACTTTGCATGATACTATCTCTAAGTTATTTTCCACTATGAAGGTAGTAACATGAACTGGTAACTTATGCATGACACCACCTTATGTTACTCCCCACTATGAGCAGCCTAAAAACCTTGTACTTATATGCAACTATTTTTACACCTGTGACATGCGGTAAAGATGGTCTTGGTTGGAGCGGGAGCTGAGCTTTGTGGGAGCTGAGCTTTGCCGCGGTTCGAAGGTAGCGCGAGAGACACGAAGGCGTCAAACCCGCGTGGCCGCGTGGATGGATGTGCGTAGGCCGGCTGTTGCGTTCCGGCGCTGGAGCGTGTGCGACTGTTTGCCCCCTACCTGGCGACGCGACCGACGCGATTGCTCTCCGCAGTCCGCACGCAGTGTGTACGGGCGGACCCGTTCCTTCCTTCAGTCCCGGTCCCGGGGGACCCTCCACGACCCACGCGGCCGGCGCCGCACGTCGTCGCCTCCAGGTCGTCGC
Source organism: Lolium multiflorum (assembly GCA_030979885.1). NCBI lineage: Eukaryota > Viridiplantae > Streptophyta > Magnoliopsida > Poales > Poaceae > Lolium > Lolium multiflorum. Next base: position 287,388,177 of record CM061748.1, read on the forward strand.
CGCGGTTTGCACTGCGCCGCGCGCGCGCGTTCACTTCAGAGTCGTCCTCCGCCAAGAATATGATTCCCGTGTGACTGTCGGTCGCCGGAGCTAGCTGCGGTTGCGCGGTGCAACAACTTCACTCGGCGAGCTAGGTAATTTCGTCTGACGGAACCGTTCAACCATACGTGTCGGCGTATGTAAGAATTTCGGCAGTTTATGGATTTCTGAACCGCCGGAACAACTGTCGTGTCATCCCAGCGATCACGGTCTTCAGGGACTTTTTTCTTTGCTAGTACCAAGCTCCAGATATGAACTTTCCCCTCCTTCGATGATCTAATCAATGATATCGAGCCATTATCCTCTCGGAAAACACTTGTCTAGATCGGTGTTAGCAGCACAGCGTACAATCAAGCCAAAGCATCAAGATGTACAGCCATACACATACGTAGTACTGCCAGTAGTTTCAAGAAATGGAATCATAAATTGCTCATTAATCAGAGATTAATATAAATAATATTTTACACTGAACAACAACAGCAAAACGCTCCTCTGGCTGGCTTCTTCCCTTACTTTTAAAGGAACTGCAACATGGGGAGATCAGCGTCAGTGCATCTGACCACATCTACTGATCGACCTCCCCATGCAAAAAAAAGGAAAACAAACGCACGCACGCGATCTATGTACACCTAGTTACCCTGTCCGATCGATCTTCCTGGCAATTAAACGGCCGATTAACCTCGTACTATTACACTAAGCTTGGATTCTTCTATTATACGAGCGAGCGAGCGAGAGCGAGCGAGCGCGCGCTTTACTACTAGCTCCGGAGACGTATGGATTATCTGTCTGTCTGTCTGTCATCGGGCGACCGAGATCGGTTGAGTGGAGCGATCTCTGCCTACGCCATCTCCACCGGCGGCGGCAGGTTGAGGTCGAACCCGACGCCGACGGCCGGGGAGGCGTCCACCACGGATGACGACGACCCGGTGTCGCTCTGCTCTTCTTCGCGCTTGTGCTGCGCCATGCCGTTGATGGCGGCTGCGCGGCAAGGCAGCGTCGTGGGAGCCGCGACGGCGACGGTGACCGCGGCCCTGCTGGGGTCGAGGAACAGGAACGGCTGCGCGGCCACCATGGCCTGCATCCCGAGGCTCAGGTCGAGCGCCGGCGACGGAGCAGGAGCCGCGAGGGTGGTGGCGGGCGCGGCGGCGGGCGTGTCCCGGGAGGAGGACTCGACGGTGCTGCTGCTGGGGCTGACGGCGAGCGGCTTGGGCGGCGGCGGGACGAAGGCGAGGGCGGCGTTGGCGGCGACGGGGAAGTTGGTCTTGGCCTTGGGCCCGCGGTAGTGGAGCGCGGCGGCGTCGTAGGCGCGCGCCGCGGCCTCGGCGGTGTCGAAGGTGCCGAGCCACACGCGCGCCTTCCGGGCCGGGTCGCGGATCTCCGCCGCGTACCGGCCCCACGGCCGCTTCCGCACGCCGCGGAACCTCGGCTCCAGGCACGCACCGTCCGCCGCCGCGGCCAGGATGGGGAGCGCGTTCTTGGGAGGCATGGCCAAGTGTTGGGGCGGTGGTTGTGGTTTGTTGGTGGTGCGCGGCGGTGTTGGTTTGTTGGTGGTGCCGGTGTTGGATGGAGGTAGCTTGGGGGAGGAAAGGCAGCGGGGAGGCGGGGAGTATTAATAGCGGTGGCGGGAGGCGTGGAGGGGCCAGCGGGAGGGGAGGTTTGACCTGACCCACAGCCAGCCACCCAGCCACCCAGAGAGAGGTGGCGGCGCGCCGTTTGTTCCTCCGCTAATGTTTCCCTCTCGCTCGCGCCCCCACTTTTCCTGCTCGCAAAAATTAATCCATGGTGCAGGTGCGGTGTGGTTGGTTGGTTGCTCGGTCAGACTGTACTGATCGACCTAGCACTGCACTGCCGGTTTGGTTGAGGTGTGGTGCGCTTCTCTACGCGCGGCGGTGCCGCTCGTTTCTTCTCGACCTGCTTGCTTTCTTTCGGATCCACGCACACCGTGTAGCCCGTGTAGCAGCTCTTCCTACAACTTCTTCCCTGCCCCGACGGAAAAAAAATCCAAAATAAACCTCGAACTCGTAGGTAAATCGAACCTCCAGGTCATAATCCTCGAAATTGGGCACGCTCAGCTCTCTGATCCCGGTCTAATTTAAACTTTAGCATCGATTGTTCCTAAATAGGAATTGTTCGGCCGCGCATGCCCTAAACAGGAATTCACTGTGGCCGGAATTCTGCTAGGCTAAGACGCGAGTGAGCCGAAAGAAGATGGGCATTCCACTGTGGCCCACACATCCCTGTTCATTCTCATCGCCGTGCGGCCCATCAAGTCAACCATATCCATTCGAGGCGCCCCCTGGCATTTCTCCTCGGCTTTAGCGATGACCGTGGCAACGGGAGGTTGATTGGCAACGGCGATGATTGTGACGACGCGACGATTTGTGACGCTGGCTAAGGTCTCCAATATCGTCCTCCTCCTCCTCCAGACGTCTTAGTTTGTCGTTGCTCCGCGGCATTACGGTTAGGGTTTAGGCGGGAAAAATTGGGGGTTATAGGGTGGTGGCAAAGGAATGTTTGTCGGTCGAGTTGGATCCGATTTTGCGGTTTATATTGTTCATGTCAGTAGTGTGTTGTGATATTTTGTGTTTTTTAGTGCAATCATGGACCATTCGGAGATTTTGAGTGTTAGATTTCACATTGGAAGCCGGTTGGTCCGCCATGGTCCTAACATGGATACGATTTTTTGTTCCTCGGAAAGATCTTGCCAATGGTTTGTTGTTTTTGCACGATGATAGTGGTTTGTGTGAAGATGTTAGACTACATTTGTGTTGGAGCCTTGGAGTAGTAGAGAAGCATGGGTAGGAGTAGCCCTATCCAAACTTTGGCTCGCTTATTTCTCCTCAATCTCTCTGATTAAATTAGTTCTCTAAAAACTCGGTAACAAAACAACCCCTAAGGGGCCCAAAAACACCAATCATGGTTAAACTTCGAGTAATATTTTAAAATTTAGCATAAATTGATGTTTTCTAGTAATTTTTAGGAGTAGGGGGGCCATGGCCCCCCTCCTCTATGAAAGCTCCGCTACTATTAACATGGGGTTCTTGGTGTCGCGTCACCCTAGGGCCCCCCAAAATCGATTGGCTGGTCCTTTGAACGACAACCTCTCTTCCTCGGAAGCCAAGAGCGGAAGATGCAACGCAAGACTAGGACATCGTTCTGTCTGCTTGCCCTGCCGCCAAATCACCCCAGTTCATGTGTATGAATTGTAATTTTCGTTCCCCGCTTCTTTCACCCACGTGCGCGGATGCCTTGTGTGAGTCTTTGTGTGTGTGATCTCTACAAGTTGTGGGATCATTTTGGACCTTTTTTTTTCTTTTATGTTCATGGATGCCTGTAGAAACGGGGATTGGGAATGTTGCGGCCTAGATGACGTTTGGCTACCCTCGTTCGTTGTACATGTATGTACAGTAGTTAGTTGGTTTGGTATGTAGCACGAATTTTGTCTTGTTCAGAGCAACGGCACATGGCCCTTGTAGCGAGCGAGAGCAACAGTTACCAATGCCTACGAAGCACAATCGCCTCCGGTCTCCGGAGAAACTCGTTTCACGGCTTGAGCAGCAGAAAGGTGTTACCGGATCGTACGAGTTTACGTCTCCCACTGAGGTGCGTGGTCGGCCGTGTGTTTTCGCGTCAGGTACGTAGTGCAAAGCGTCGACCGGCCGGTGGTGGTGCGGTAGCTAGTGCTTGATTCGGCGTGCAGTTCCGCGCGGCGCGGCAGGTCGACAGACAGACAGCGAGGGCGCCGCCGTGCCGTTGAGTGAGCCAACGGTTTTGCTTGCCTCGATCGCTCTCCACCACCCAACCTCAACCTCAGCCTCAACCTGACCCGACGAGACGACGACGCCGGGCATGCAAAGCGAAGCCACCGCGATTGATTCTCCCCACTAGCGCAGCGCGCACGGGTCACGCTCGCTCCCTCGTCTCGCCCCGCCGCCTACCCTACTTTCTCCGGCGCCGTACGATCCTCCCGGTGGTGGACGGGGCAGGGCCCGGTCTGGAGGCGGGCCGCGTGGCCCGCGGTGCGGTGCGGTGCAGCGCGACGTGTGGGGACGTCGACGTCTCAGCCGATGTTGACGGGGCGGAAAGAAAAATGATGCGCCATTTTTCGATGCGCCATTTTTCTTCTGCTCTGGGGGCCGCCGCAGCCGCAAGTGCACCGCGTCTTCCTTCCTTGCCTGGCACGGCGGCGGCCGGCGCGCGGATTCGCTCGGGATTTGCGTGCGTACGTGGTGCATGTCATCGGTCGACGTGCAACCACCCGGGACGGACGGACCGACGGGGACGGGCATGCGGTCGACGTTGCCCGCTGCCGGGTTCGGACGGTGACTGCGGAAGTACTACACACCGGCGAGGAATTCTGCGTCGCTGTTCTCTGCCCGGTGCCGGCGGCCTAGGGCGTACTGGTTAATTACGTCGTCTCGAAGCTTCGGCGTACTAGTCGCTTATTAGGAGCACTACCTTATTTCCCCTGGGGTTAATCATCGGACGGGAGGATGTTTTTTTTTTGAGAATGCAGCACTTTATTGATTAAATCAAATCATTACAAAGAGTATCACGGATGCAATCCGGACCTCCATCACGAAAGATAGAAAAACCATAGTGTTCAGCTCTGCGAGCTAGACGATGTGCTGATTCATTTAGCAAACGACCCACATGAGTAAACTTCACTGACGTGAAACTTGCGGCCATCTCCTTAATGTCTTTGACCACCACACCGATACCAGTGCGATCCCAACGAGACGATTGGATCCGTTGAATAACCGACAAGCAGTCCGAGGCCACGATGATACTGTCAAAACCTTCTTCATGGGCAAGGGCAACTGCACGCCTCATGGCCAGTGCTTCAGCTAACTCTGGCGTCGTAACCTCATCAAGGACTTGGCTGCAAGCAACCAGACATATACCGATGTGGTTCCTGATCACGACGCCCACCCCCATCCGTGAAGATGATGAAAACAAAGCTGCATCCACATTAACAAACACTGAACCTTCCGGCAGCGGCGACCATCTTGGGACTGTCGGATTAGTCACACGCCTTTGGGTAGAAGCAGGTTCCAGTAGGTGCTGCTCAATCATCTCAACATAGGCCTTAATATGCTCAGCTAGACTGTTAGGGTGCTTCATATGGTCTCCATTACGCACCCCATTCCTCGCATCCCAAAGATGCCAACAGGTAACAGCTAGTAGCACTTGATCAATCTCCTTTGAACGACAAAGAAAATCAAAAATCCACTCCTTTGAGGAGACAAAACATTTGTGTTTCAACCGGACTGGATAAACTTCCTTCAGGGCATGCCAAACCTCACGAGCATATTGGCAGTGCAAGAAAACGTGCTCCACACGCTCCTCCCGATGACAAAAGACGCAGTCCTGCTGGCATGGAATATTGCGTCTTCGAAGTTGATGTGCCGTCGGCAGACAATCATGAGCAAAGCGCCACAGGGTGATGATCATCTTCCCTGGCGCCGGTACCCCCCAAAGTTTCTTCCAACATTTGGCGTCCTCCCTCGGATCAGATGGCAGGCCACGACCAGGAGAGCTACGAGTTTGAAGAAACTCATGTGTGCGTGCAAGATTGTATGCTGACCGCACTGTGTAAAGGCCAAACTTCTCAAACGGCCATGAGACGAAATCCTCCACACCAAACCTGCTCAAAGGGATCTGCAATATGGTAGAGGCAACATCCTCTTCGAACACTTGACGGACAACATCGGGATCCCAACCTCCATGCACACTATCAATTAGGAACTTAACCTTAGCGTCCTCCGGCACTGGAATCAGAGTTTTTAGCTGTTGTGGTAGAACCCCAGGGATCCAGTTGTCCATTAGTAAGCTGGTTCTCTGTCCATTGCCAATTCCCCAACGAATGCCACTTTGTACCAGCTTTTTTCCAAAAAGGATGCTACGCCATGTATACGACGAAGACCGAGGAACAGGAGCCTCCCAGAATTCACAACTTGGGAAGTATCTGCCCTTCAAAACTCGGGCGCACAGAGAGGAGGGTTCAGTTAGGAGCCGCCAAGACTGACGCCCGAGCATAGCTTGGTTGAACAACACCAAATCACGGAACCCCATCACGTCGACAGACTTTGGCGAAGATAGCCATTCCCATGAACGCCAGTGCATCTTCTTCCTCCCATTTTCACGACCCCACCAGTGATCTGCAATGGCCCTACATATCGCCTCACAAATAGCAACAGGAACCTGAAAACAGCTCATGATGTATGTAGGTATTGCCTGAATCACAGCCTTGATCATAATCTCAATTCCCTTCCGAGATAGCGGCCGATCAGATAAGGCATTAAGTCTTTTCCACACCCTATCAAAGATAAAATTGAAGATGTTGTGTTGACTTTGAGAGTGCAAGTCCAGAGTTAAACGTCGTATATCTGCTTGAGTGTATATGTACTCCATCCTTCTCAAATTTATAGGAGGCCTATAGTTCTTAGTTGAAGTTAATTTTCAAAAATTTGAGAAACTATATACAAAAAATTGTGAACATCTATAATTTTAAATGAAAATAATATAACAATATATTTCATAATGGTTCTAAAAATATTAATTTAGGATTATAAATGTTCGCAGTTTTTTCCATATAGCTCATCAAATTCTAAAAAAGCTTGACTTTATCGAAATATTATAGGAATCCTATTAGGATAGAGGGAGTATAACATAAAGCCGTACCAAATTTACACTTAGTACCACTTTATGTTTACAAGACAAAATTTACCACATTTTTCAAGTTTCTTTTTTTAGCAAAACAATTAAACACGAGTTGACAAAAAATACTGACAGGTACAACCCACATGTAAGCTAACAGGGACCCACATACCAACCCAATATATTATAAATTCCAAATATCTATGACAATAAGAAAATTCAAATTTGTTATTTCGGACGATGCTTCGTATAGCCCAGACAACCTCGGCGGAGCTAGCATGCATGTGCATCTAGAGCTAGAAGCCGCCATCCTTGAAGGCGAAGACGAGCGTATCGTTGACCGCCATCGTGGACCTGAACGGCGAACTCGCTCCAACCTTTGCAGTAGTAGTCGGTTATTAGCAGCACTGCTTAATTTCCCCCTCAGGTTTGGCAGGTTAATCACCGGAAGGGAGGATGTTGACCTTGACACTAAAACTTGAGAGTTAAACGTCATATTCTGCATGACTGTATAACATAAAACCGTAACCAAATTTACCGTTAGTACCACTTCAAGATAAAAATTCAACACAATTTTCAAGTTTCAACATATTAAATACGAGATGACAAAAAAAATTAAAGGTAGGACACACCTGTAAGCCTAACCTGTCGGAAGCCTAAAATGTGATGCCTCTTTGTCTTGTAAACGTAAATTGATACTAAACGGTAAATTTGCTTATTAAAGTGGTGAGTCTATTGGTGGAGTTTTTCTTTTGTTTTGGCTACTGAGCTCTTGCGATGTTGTTGTTTTTTAGAAGTTGAAGAAATCATATTTGTGAGTTTCAAAAAATGTGAAAATAAATGCGGATGTAGCCAAAAATGTTTCCCAGAAACATGCAAAAAAAAATTTTTTAATATTTTATGTTTTAAGCTGCACAAAAATGGAAATGAAAGGGTGGATCTGCCTATGCATACTCCCTCCATCCACAAATAAGTCATGCTGATTTTCCAAGATAAATTATGATATGGAGTGAAAAATACATTGGAAAGATGAATCTCTCCTCTTTAATTATTTCACCTATGATGAGCTAAGTAAATGTAGAAAACAAGAAAAACATGTGTTCAATATTATTGGATTTGATTGCCGTACGATGATAAAGAAATCAATTAAAGTGCATTGAGAAGATAGGAGTATATTTTTTTGTGGACAAAGTTTAGAGTGAGATGTACCCATGAGGACGGAGGGAGTATTTAAAGTATCTAAATTTTATCAGATTTTGTTATTTTTTGTGGAACCTACAACATAAAGATTCTCGCATTGCGGTTTTGCATGATCGCAGGTTACAACAGTGAAACATATATGACTTTTAATTCATTATTTTAGTGGAGGGAGCACTGGTGAGGAAACGAAGACACTTCTCCGCCTATGCTCATTCTGTTCCAGCGCTTCCCCACGAGCGTAGGCGCACGTACAGGTGTCCAACGAGACGGATGACAAACCAGTTCCACCAGCTTTGCTTTCTGGATCGCGGCAAGCCGGCAACCAACCATCGCCGCTCCCTCGCCGCGGTGGGTGCCGTGTTACGTCACGTACGTCCCCCGCAACCACATATCTCACTCCCACCGGCCACCGCCAGCGTCGCACACGTCCGCGCGCACCGCACCGTCCGTCCGCGTCGCGCTCCTCGCGGATCGCGCTTGCCCCCCACCGATCCGGCGGCGCGGCGTCCACATGTCAGCGTGCCGATCCGGCCAGGTAGGGACGGACACGACGACTGCGTGGGCGGCGGCGGCGTGGCCGGGGATTCGTGGTTCCACACGCGTGTGCGCAGCGCAGCCGGTGGTATCCGGCCATCCCCTGTCGGCTAATTCTAATCGCAGATCATCGCGGCGGCCGGCGCGTCGCCGTGACGTCTCGGGTTTCCTGCTCTTGCTTTTCCCGCTCGCGCGCGCGCGCTGTCCGGTCGTTCGCGGACTCGATTCGCTTTTGCCTGACCGCGCCTTCTTTCTTTTCTTTTGCGTGCGCCGACAGCTCTCTTTTAAACGACGCCCGGTTTCCCTTGTCCCTGACTCTGAGCTCAGCGTACTAACCGACTCCACGTCCTTGAAAAGCTACACATCGTTTGATTTGGATGGCACGCGCGCGAGGAATCCAATCACGCTGCGATCGACTGAGTTTCGAAATCCGGAGATCAGGTCCTCTTCAGAGTGGAGAGCTCCAAGTTCAGCGGGTTGAATTGATAGATTTAGGTGAGTACTCTTATACATATAGATAGGGGATAATACAGATTTATTTCGCTGGCTACCGCCAAAAAAAATTCAAGATAAATAAGAGCACGACGCAGCGCCCATAAGCGATTGGATGTTGACAACTTGAGAAGAAGGCCAGCTGCTACCTAGGAACTAATCAAATCTTATTATGCCACGCCTAATGAACTACAGTTTGCAGCGGATTATTTTATCTGTCAGCAAACAGCGGCGCCGCGAGCGGCACAAGGGAGCAGCTGCACGGAAACAGGGCAGGCGCGCGGTGGCAGCGTCACGTTCCCCACGGGGGCCAGGCCAACGCGTGGGCACGCGCCGGTGGCGTGCGCGGCGACCTGCCCTGACCAGCTACACAGCTTCCGCCGCGTGATGGCCGGCCGGCCGGAGGTAAAGCAAAGGTCACGCCTACGCGCTAAACAAGCACGGCTGCTTTCAGTCTACTCCTCCGTCGGACCACGCGGCCACGTCCTGCAGCGACACAAGATTGCCTGCTGCAGCCACCCAACGGAAAACTGAGCGGAGACGCCATCACTGGATCAAAGGCACGAGTGACACCTTGACAGAGCAGGATTCGGCGTTACTTTGAGATGGGCACAAATTGATCAAGATGATTGCACATGATTTACACCTTGAACTACATGCAGAGCTACGTCCTCCCTCTGGACAAACGAGGCATAGCTTGACACACCGCAAGCTCTCACGTTGGGTCAGCTCCAGTGCCCACCGTGGTTCTCGCCGCCGTCTCTCTGGCGCTGGCAGCTGGATCTTTCTCTCAATGTCACGAGCGACTGCAGCCGATTTTGTGCGTTTGGGGTAGTGATGCACCCGGGTTCATGTCGTCCGCGCGGCTGTTTTAAGGTTACGGCAGGAGAACCACGTGATGAGAACATGCTGCCAGGGCATGCTGCGCATGTTTTTCCCCAAGGACCGATACTTCGCAGACCATGTAAAGTTCAGAACGGGAAGTGCAGATATAATAGATAATGTCCGTGTTCATGATGACACTGGCATGATCACTCAAGTCATTACAAGTCCACCTAAGCATCCTAGAGCAAGAAGAAGTGCAGTTTCAATAATGCAAATGCAGTGCCAATTTCTCAGGTTCCATTTTTCTAAGTATGAAATCCACATGAGGGAGATGAAGTGCTAGCATATCAAGTGCATGGACAAGAACACATGTCATGTGTTGTGCTTGAACATAGTGTAACTAGCATTTTCGACAGATGATATAGCTGATCTTGCAAAGCCCTAAATGAACCAGGGCTGGCCCATAGAACGGGTCGAAGGGGCGCTCGTATTAGACCACAACCTAGGAGTCTCGGCTTAAGATTTGTTTGCGTGCTTAGTATATTTATACTTTTTCAGCTGTACATCTTGTAATAATTATAAAGAAATATAGATGCTTCAAGGTACAACTTACCGTGCCTCTACTTCGATTCCTCTTACCAAAAAAGAAAAACTTTAGCATTTACTCTTTACACCATACAGTTTACAAAAAATGTAACAAAAATATATAGAAGACTCAAGTTGCAACTTACCTTGCCTCTACTCTGACTCCTTTAAGAAATGTTATGTCAATGTTTCTGAATAAATATTCACTACTAGGAAAAGACCTATAGCTGCAAGCGTTACTGCCGGCGCACCAAATTTTAGCTGCGCCGGTGGTATTTACTGCCGGCGCACCACCTTCTCAATGCGCCGGTGTTATTCTGATACCGCAGGCGAATCCAGACATTTTGTGCGCCGGTAGTATTCAAGATTCTGGTCTGGATCGTCCATGTTGGTCCATGTTGAAACGTGATGTTGCATTGCCGGCGTCTTAAAAGCATTGTGCGCCGGCGATATTTGCGGTTATAGCCTAGATTCTACACATAGTATTTTACTGCCGGTGTCCTAAAACAACGTGCGCCAGCGCGAGGACATCCCTGGACACGTCCCCGTCCTCCGTCCTGCGCGTGGCAACAACCATCTATCTCTTCTCTCTCACCCACGTCTCTCTCTTCTCTCACCCCGCACCTGCCCTATCTTCTCTCTGCCGCAACTCCATCCATCCCACCGCACCGCCGCCCGCCCGCCTCCCCTGACCACGACTCCATCCATCCCACCACACCGCCGCCCGCCTCCCCTGACCGCCGGAATCCCGCGCCCCTTCGACCTCACCGCCGCCCGCCTCCCCTGACCGCCGGAATCCCGTGCTCTTCTCCGGGCGCGGCCCTCACGCCATGATCTGGAAGGGAGGCCCCCACGCCAGGGAGGATGCGGCTCCCGCTTGAGCTCGGCCGCATCGGGCTCAAGTTCCCCGCATCGGAGACGAGGTCGGAGGGGAGAGCCGCGGTCGCGGGCGGCGCTGAGGACGCCGGTGAAGCCAAGGTCGAAGGGGAGCGGCTGCGCGGCTCTGCGGTCGTGGGCAGAGCCCAAACCCGCAGCGGGGCTGTGGGAGGAGGCGCGGTGGTGACACTTCCCTGCGAGGCGAGCTCGAGGCCAGGGGCGACGCGATGCGTGCACGGTGTGAGGCGGCGGGGAGAAGGCGGCGACCGCCGGAGCGGGAAGGACGGCGGAGGGTCCAGAAGATGCGGTCGGCGGCGATGGAGCTCCTAGCGGCGGGATGGAGAAGGGACTTGATTGCTTTTTTTACTTTTTAGTCTAGGGTTGTCTTTGCAAATTTGTTCCCTCTGAATGTGACGAGGCTTCAACTGGTGGGTGAGGTCAGATCTGGTCGGTCACGCGGTGGACGTACCAGGCTTTTTTTTGTTTAATTAATGAGCTACCCCCGGCGAACTTAACCTGTGCGCCGGCACTACTATTTCATACCACCGGCGCACATGCTACTGCGCCTGCACTAGACCATTATCACCGGCCTATTCCTACTGTCGGGCTGCTGTGCGCCGGCAGTAATCTAATTTGGTGCGCCAGCAGTAGCGTGTTTCCTAGTAGTGATTCCCGGTGGCACAATTTCTCTCTAGCCTTCTCAAATGTCCAAAACAACAACGACAATCATAAATTTTACGTGTTTAGTTCTAGAGATATATATGTATATACACGTGTACAGAAGTAGCTATTGGTAGAAATAAAAATCATGGTACATAGTTCACTCGATCAATAAAAAAAAAATTCAGATGTTTTCATCGAGATTTGAAGACCATGGGTCTTTCAAATATACATATTATTTAGTTTGGTATTGCATGGTCCTAATATTTCTAATGTGACATACTTATATTTTTCCAAAAAATTATTTGTGGCCAAGCGGTGAATCTTGGTGGAGATTGTTACGGAGCCCAAGAACAACAATCATGGTTAAACTTTGAGTAATGTTTAGCATAAATATATATCTTTAAGGTATTTCTAGGCGTAGGGGGGTCATTGCCATCTGCCCTAGGAAAGCTCTGCCACTGTGAACAAGGTGACTTTGGTGCCGCGTCACCCTAGCGGGGCACGGCTTCGCCCCGCTGGTACGACGTCGAGTTGTCCCGATAGGTCACCGATGCCCTCGCTTTCGTCCTCCATCTTTCCGGCAACTCCTCGGAAACCAGGAGCATAAGATGCACTGCAAGACCACGACATTATCCGGTCCTCCGGCTGGGCGTTGAGATTGCATGAACCCTAATTTGTGTTCCCCTTGTTTCGCTCATGCATGCGTAACGACTCTCACGCGCGATGCATTTAGGTGAAAGTGTTGCCCTAGCCCACGACCGACAATAACCCAGTCCACCCGAGCGTTTTCCGGCCTAGGACCGTCTCAATGTTCAAATTAGAAGAGGATTGCATATTTTGGAGTCCCGGCTTTGGGGATTGTGACTTGGGGTGTGGGGTGTGTGTGGGAGAGGGGTCGGGGTCGATTCAGGTATTGAGTAAGAGTTGTGGGTTCATTTCGGACATTTTCCCCTTTTCTGGCCATGGATGGCTGCAAGTTACGTTGGGCAATTGCGGGATGTGGTGACCCGGAACACGTTCGGCTGCTGTAGATATGCATGTATGTTACTCGGTTCGGCATGTAGCACGTACTTTGTCCTCTTGAGGCCAAATGCACATGACCTTGTTCTAGCGAGAGCAACAGTTACCCAATGCGCACGACGAAGTAAGCAATAATCATCCGGAGAAACTCTTTGCACTGACTGATCGAGCGGCAACCAAAAGGTTTTACCGGACCATACGAGTTACGTGTCCCAGCGAGCGAAGATTGGTCTGGACTTTCCGTCAGGATTATGACCACGCGTGCCCGCCTTGGATCCGGTCTACTGATCAGTGAGGTAGCAGGGTGCATGGTCGGCCGTGTATTTTTCGCGTCGAAGTGTCGACCGGCCGGTGGTGGACGTACTGGTCTCGGCATGCAGTTCCGTGCCGTGCGGCGCGACAGACAGACAACAACGGCAGCGAGCGCCGTTGAGTGAGCCAGCGGTTTCCCCGCCGCCCACCTGACCTCGATCGCGATCGCGCTCCACCACCCGACGAGACGCCGCCGCCCGGCATGCAAGGCAAAGCCATGGTGATTTTTCCCACTAGCTAGCGCAGGCAGACGTGCGCGCACGGGCCGGTCACGCTCGCTCCACCCGCCTCCCTCGCGGTGGTGGAGTGGACGGGGCGAGCCGCGTGGCCCGCGGTGCGGTGCAGCGCGACGTGTGAGCCGATGTTGACGGGGTTGAAAAGAGGTGCTCTGGATGCGCTATCTATCTTTCTTGTGCTTTGGAGGCCGCCGCGCGCAGCCGCACCGCGCGCAAGTGCACCGCGTCTTCCTTGCTTGCCTGGCACGGCGGCGGCCGTCGCGTGGAGATTCTCTGGGGATTTGCTTGCGTACGTGGCGCATGTCACCGGTCGACGTGCGCCCACCCGGGACGGACAGACCGACGGAGACAGGGCCATGCGGTCGACGTTGCCCGCTGCCCGGTTCGGACGGTACGGTGAATGCAAAACTACGCTGTCGCTGTTCTCTACCCGGTGCCGGCGGCCTACGGCGTACTGCTTAATTACGTCGTCTCGAAGGTTCCCCGTACTAGTCGTTTATTAGCAGCAGTGTATAATTTCCCCTGGGTCTCCGGACGGGAGGATGTTGATCGATCTTGACGCAGAAACTTGAGAGCTAAACCCCATATTCCGTGTTGATTATATACTGTAGTATAAAACCGGCACTTTCATAACTGAATTTACTGCCGAGTACCATTTTATGGATGCGGGATTAAAGAAAACGTCATATTTTTTCAAGTTTTTGGCAAAAAAAATCTTTAAGCAAGAAAAATAAACTGACATATCGAACCCACCTGTAAGCCTAGCGTGGAAGAAATCTGAGTATAATGATAAGCACCCGCATGCAATACCAATTAAAAGAATCCAAATGTGTACAAATAATTTTAGAAAATCAAACTTCTTTTGCCGAAAACATGAAAAAACGTGGTGTTTGTTTCTTTATGAAAACATAACACCCGTTGACAAAAAAATATACCACGTTTTGGCAGGATTACCCATAGACAATTAACATGAGAAAGTTGCTCTTTCTCGCCGGCAAGGCTGTCGCTCCCCTTCCCATCCGATTGCCGTTCTGGCATCGTGAGGGGGAGGGGAGGCTCGGTTCTCGTTTGTGCATGTGTTGTAGTTCTTTGTTTTCTAGTTTTCGTGGTTCTTCTGTCAGTGTTATGGTGGAGCAGATGCTGATAGTACTCTTAGAGCATGTCCAACAAACCCCTTATTTTTCTACCCCTTAAAACACGACTAGAGGGCCCTGTATTCACTTTGCTGGCTGAAAACTCGTCCGAGCTAGCAGACCCCGTATCCCCACCCCGTAAAACAGAATTCTACGGAATATTCTGTTTCCAGAGGCGGCGCGCGGGTGGCTATGGCGGCGGCGCGGGGAAAACGGTTGGGAATTCTGAAATGTCTGCGCGCCCTAGTGAAATGGGATGAGGGGTTGGCCCTGTATTCAGCATCCCGCCCCGTACAAGTAAGGGGCGAAGAGCCGCCCCGTAGCCAAAACTGTAAAAAATCGACGCGGGGGGCTGTTTTACGGGGTCTGCTAGACGGCCGGGTAGCACCCAACCCCTTATTTTGACGGTTATTATACGGGTTTGGCCCTTTTAAGGGGTCTGTTAGACATGCTCTTAGGAATAATGGTCTCCCAGTACATGCCCCTGCTCGTCGGATGTGTTGCTGACACCGGCGAGAGGCTTGTGGAGTCCAAGCTGTTGGAGTGGCTTCGTTTTACGCCGCTGTGGTGTGGCGACAAGGATGGGCTTGGAGGGCTCCTCCGGCTAAATTTCCGTATCGGGTTAGATCCAGTCTTACGGGGTTGGTGGCTAACGCGGTTCGTTAACGCCTCATGGCTAGGGGTTTCTTCAGTGTTAAAGTGTGGACCAACTAGTGGTGCTCTTCTTCTCCAGCGACTGTGGAGGATGTGTGTTCTTGGTAGTTGTGGCGGCGGCAGTTTGCATCAGTACATCCGTTTATATACTCCTTGTGCTACGTTGCTTGTATGTCTACCAACTATGTATCGTTATGTTTATAAATACAAGCAATGTATGCCTACGGGCGTACATCGTGAAAAAAAAAGATTAACGTGAGAAAATAGAGGAGTTTGTAAAAGATTTTGAATTCGTTTCTCAAAAAGCTATGCAAGCACCTTGTATATGTATCTAGAAACGGGGGCAGTATTAGACGGTAAATTTGGTTATCAAATCGGTGGTTCTTTATGCTATAGTCTCGTCCTTTTCTTCCACTGCTTCCCCACCAAGCGTACATGCAAGTACAGTACAGGTGTCCAACGAGGCCGATCATAGACCAGCTCCACCAATCTTGTTTTCTGGTTCGCGGCAACCAACCCTCGCCGCTCCCTGGCCGCGGTGGGTGCAGCGGTGCGTCACCCCCGCAACGGCAGATGTCGCCCCCAACGCCCGCGTCGCACACGTCCGCGTCGCACTCGATCTCGTCGCGCGCGCAGCTCGCGGATCTCGCTACCTCGTCCTGTCGTGCTTGCCCCCACCGATACGGCGGTGCGGCGTCCACATGTCAGCGCGCCGAGCCGGCCAGGTAGGGACGCACGCGACCTCGGCACCTCGCGCGGTGGCGGACGGGGGATTCCTCGTTCCACACGCGTGTGCGTGTGCGTGTGCGCGGCGCAGCCGGTGGCGCGCACCTCGCAATCGCAAGTGGAAATCCGGCTATCCGGTCTCGGCTTATTCTAATCGCGGATCGCGGCGGCCGGCGCGCCGCGACGTCTCGCCTCGGGTTTTCTTTTCTATGCTTTTCCCGCGCGCTCTGTCCGGTCGCTCGCGGACTCCATTCGCTTTTGCCTGACCGCGGCCTTTGCGTGCGCCCACAGCTCTCTTTTCATACTGCACCCGACGACGCCCGGCTTCCCTTCTCCATGACTGTGCCGTGAGATCAGCGTGCTACGCTAAGCTACCGACCGAATCGCATCGATTCAACATCCTTGTAAAGCTACACAACGTTTGATTTCCATGGCAGGCCAGGAATCGAATCACCCTGCCGCGATCGATCGAGTTTCGAAATTAGTAGATCAGGTCTTCACAATGGAGAGCTTGAAGTTCAGCGGCTTGAATTGGTAGATTTTAGGTGAGTATATACTCTCATTAGGGGATAATATAGATTCTCGCTCGCTATCGGCAATTTAAGAAAAGAGAAGCACGAAGCAGTCCAGGAGTAATCGGATGATGAGAAGAAGGCCAGCTACTACCTAGGAACGAATCAATTCTTATTAATCCACGGCTAACCAACTACAGTTAGCAGCAGATTATTTTATCTACCAGCAGCAAACAGCGGCGCCGCCGGCGACACAAGGTGGGCAGCTGCACGGAAACAGGGTAGGCAGAGCGAATCAGGCAGCCCCGGTGGCACCGTCACGTTCCCCACGGGGGCCAGCGCGTGCCCACGCGCCGGTGGCGTGCGCGGCGCCCTGCAGCCCAGCTGCCTCCGCCGCGTGATGGCCGGCCGGCGGTAAAGCAAAGGTCACGCCTGCTCCGCGCGCGCTAAACAAAAACACGGCTGCTTTCCGTGTACTCCGTCCTCCCACCACGCGCGCGGCCACGCCCTGCGGCCGGCGACACAGGATTGCGCGCGCGACCGCCAGCCGGAAACTGAGCGGGGACGCAAGGTCTGCAACAAATGCCACGGGAAGTTCATTCAGAGAACAGGATTCGGCGTTACTTTGGAAAATAGCCATAAATTGGGTAAAACCGGCGGCGCATAATCTGGGTCAACAAAATTGCACATTATGTACACCTTGGAGCTACATGCAGGGCTCTCTCATTTCTACTGCCTCTTTTTTTTTCGAAATGACTTGCTACTACCTCTGGAAAACCGAGACTTTAACTTGAGCGCAGCAAGCTCTCACGTCGTGTCACCTCCAGTGCCCACCCTGGTTCTCGCCGTCCTCGTCTCTCGCATCCACACCCTTCTCTCCCTCTACGGAGTCTAATGTATCCTGCAAAGCATCAGAGACGTGAACCGTGTCAGTTTGTTGCCCCGGCCACAAGGTGGCATGGGCTGAGTTCAGCAGCAACAATGGCATGCACCAGTCCTAGAATCGGAGGTCATGCAGCTAGAATTCAAGTTTCTAGAATCAACCCAGCGTAAAAAGATGAACACAGAACAAGAGCAGATCCCAATAGTAATTGCGCCCAGACCCAGCCACTGACAAAGTGACAAGTCAGTGGGAAAAAATGAAGCAAATATCATACTCCCTCCGTCCCATGAAACATGTCTTGGAATTTGGATGTATCTACACACTATTGGAGGGAGTGTTTGGCATTTCTCAGTCGGCCAAGTTGCACATCATTAGGCCTCAATGTGAAATCTTAATGGAGGAGTGGGAATAGCCTATATCTGGTTTACTGATTTTGGCCAATGCCCAGTTTCGATATAATTCAGACCACATAAGAGGTTGCCCGCGGATGGCCAGTGAAGGATTTTGGAAATAGCCTAATTCTGCACTTTGTTTAGCTATCCGGACACACAGACCTACAAGTCAACAACCGCCAATCAACCTAACAAGACCATGATAGCAGACTGAGCACCTTTTTTTTCTGCACACATAATGCCACTATCACCAGCGATATACAAAAAACAGGTTTCACCACAGCTTCTTCCTAGCGAATAGGAGAACTAAACCAACCAGGTGTGCACAAAAAGCACACCTGGATTCGATCTTTACCGGCTGGAAACCACTTTCTTCAAATATAAGAGGGGCCAGTAAAGTTTGTTATTACCTGTCGTGCAAGCTGGCATTGCTTGTCCCTTGCAGCAGGCACCACTGGTCTCTTACCGCCCTGAAAATGGGATGTGTCAGAAATGACAAATATATGTATCAACACCCTGGTTGAATGAGTGAAACAGTTGGCTGTTTTGAGCTTACGGCGGGAACAACACGTGATGAGGACATGCTGCGCATGTTTTGCTCCAAGGACAGAAACTTCTTCTCCCAAGTCTCGTTTAGTCCTTGTAGAGCTTGATTAATCATCTGCTGCACCTGGTCCTGTGTGAATCTTGGCTGTTGTCCCTGTTTGTTCAAACAATCTGGGGAGGATTTCGACGACAAATCAGTCTGGGCCTTCTTGCTGACAGCAGGAGTACCATAGTGCCTCCAACGCTTCGAGCTCCCCACCTGCTCCTGCACAGGATGGGGGCCTAGCGGAGTATCACTGGCCTCCTCAGTATCCTGATATGTCATATCCTGACAAGCAGAACAACGGAATCATCAATACATTCTGAAAACGCCAGCAACCAAAAATTGCCTTTGTAGTTCTTACCTGCTGACGTGTTACTGTACTTCCTGAGCCTTCAGCATCACACGGGTGGCTTCCTGCATTCCGGTTCTTCCTCTTTTGGTAAGAAACCTTCATAAATTCATCTTTTGCCCAATGGTCACACAACATTTCCCACCATATGGGTTGCAGCCAGTCAGGGACAAATGGTTTCCAACTCCGCGGATCATCATGCTCTGACAACACAACAGACTCATCTCCCAGTCGTACCTCTGTACCACCCTTTTCTAATGCCATTTCTCCATTGGCCCTACCAACTGTCAAAGATTTTTTGGACCTCTTTGCTGCCAACTCCTCTCTAATCCTTTGCTTCTCATAGCAAAAGAGGTTAACTAGCTGCCTAATTGCTTTGCGCTCAAAGATCTTTTGGCACTCCTCTTCCTGTCCAGGGGACCACTTGTAGCGTTTCTGCAGTATTCAAAATCACAGGCAATCATCATTTACAAATCTCCCTGTGAGCAAAAGATAGTCTGAGATACCCTGATAAGTTTACTCACAAGGAATTCATCCAACACGGTAGCCCTTACATCTGGAGGATATTGGTGCCAATAGTGAACCACTACCTCACAAGATCTTCCATCGCTATCCACTGAAATACAGGTTCCAGGGTAGTTCTGCTTGATAAGAAGGGAGAGGGTAGTTACTACCTTAGGACCTGGTGGGTGCACACTCCAGCTGCAGGTTAGAGAACGCGCAGATGAAAAATTAGAATGCATCAGTCGACCATCGATAAGCATAAAAGCAGGGAGATACTTACTCTGTACCGTTGGGCGTCAGCACAGGCCTATCAGCTTCAATGCGTGGTTCCATTAGCAGAGTAGGGGGACGCCCTCTGCGCTTTTTGGATGACTTGCTAAGAGATCCTGATTGCATATCATCACATTGTGCCTCCTGAAATTGCCCGATATCAGACAATATCGAAATCATGAAGATTTCCACGAAAAAGCGCGACTCTCAGTTTCCATTAAGAAGAACACCTCTTGCAAAAGTAACATCCTTTGGGTCTTTCAACTAGAAAATCTAGTGACAATAGAAGAGATTCCATTTGCAAAGCAATTAATCTAGCATGAAAATATTAACACTAAAACAGAGGAAAGCTAAACTACAGATGAATTTCATGTCAACGCTTCTTAACCAAAAAGAAGGTTTTCAAGCCAGCATCACAAGTTTACAAACCTGCAGCGGAAATTCTTCAGATGTGTCAATTTCAAACGGCAAATGCAAAAGACATTGGCAGGAACACATTTGAAAATTGGAATAAAGGTCACACATGACACTATGAATTGCTGTCAGACGAACACTGGATAGCATATAACACTTCTGACCTTGCAATCTTGCATTGAAAACTGACTTCAGTAAAGAAGGGGCAAGGAGAGGGACCTGGGAGTAGATGGCGGTTCGTGGTTGGTGCTGCGGCATTGTTGGACTGCTGCACTCAAGTGGTAGTTCTGCAAGATTGGGAGGCACATGTTAGCGATACACAGCTCTCAATAGATGACCAAATAGGTTGGAGAGAGAGACTGACTTTCAAGTGAAGGAAGCGAGGCGATGGTGGACGAAGTAGTGGCAGCTGGAACTGGCAACATGGCGGCAAGGCGGCTGCATGAAGCAGCCAAGTTCATCTGTCTGCCATGATCTGCAAACTTCTTGCTGTGAGGCTTGACTTGTACCTGCTCTGAGTAGTTCTTGCCATTGCAAGCTGCTTCTGCCAGTTGTCCATCTATATGATTTTGATTCTCAGATGGATTCAAACATACCTCATCATCACTTTTATCAAGCTGGTCAATCGCATTAAAGCTCTTTTGAGGAATCTCATGCTCATGCCATGAATTAGAGCTGGGATTAAGAAGCACCCACCTAGTCTCTGGAGAGTAAGTTCGACTGTAGCAGTGTGGAGACTGCTCAGCTTGTAGCGCACCATGACTCAAAGTGGGTGCTGGAGTTACATCGATGTTATCTAGCTCAATGCAGCCAGCTTGAGGACATTGGTATCGGGTCGGTGAGCTAGAAGCAGGATCAGCAATAGTACTCTCAATCTGTGGAGCTTCTGAATGATTTTGAAGTGGGGAAGCATCTAACCTCTGGATAGGCTCGATATCAATAAAGTCTGCTGACCCCTTCGATAGGCGCTTACTGCGTCTAAGATGAGACCACTCATTTGGATCATTCATCAAATTTCTGTTTTTCCTCCTACGATTTCCTTTAGTATTCTCTGTGCTCTTTTTATTTTTGATTGATGGTTTGCAGGCAGAATCTACCTTTTCCTGCTCTGCCTGAACTGCATCACTAAGAATTTCACCTCCTTGCTGCTCATGGACAACTCGATGCCGAGAAGTTATCTGCTCATGCTCCATAGCACTAGGAGCAGCCACATGTTCAGTTGCCTGCTTGTTGTGCATTGAAATCGTGTCATAGGGAAACCCTCCTTTCTGGTTTGCATCAACTGAAGACTTTGCGGGTATTACTTGTGCCTGTGATGCACTGACAACCTGGTTAGGCTGAACTGTGTCACTAGGAATTTCACCTGCTTGCTGCTCATGGACAACTGGATGCTGAGAAGTAATCTGCTCATGCTCCATAGCACTAGGAGCAGCCACATGTTCAGTTGCCTGCTTGTTGTGCATTGGAATCGTGTCATAGGGAAACCCTCCTTCTGTCTGGCTTGCATGAACTGAAGACATTTTGGGTATTACTTGTGCCTGTGATGCGCGGACAACCCGGTTAGACTGAACTATGTCACTAGGAATTTCACATGCTTGCTGCTCATGGACAACTGGATGCTGAGAAGTTATCTGCTCATGCTCCATAGCAGTAGGAGAAGCTACATGTTCAGTTGCCTGCTTGTTGTGCATTGAAATCACGCCATGGGGAAACCCTCCTCCTGTCTGGTTTGCATGAACTGAAGACTTTGTGGGTATTACTTGTGCCTGTGATGCTCGGACAACCTGGTTAAGATGTTCTTCCTGTACATTTCCTTCTTGCCAAGATTTTGGACCAAATACAAATCTATATTTCTTCTTGCCAGGCATGGCGATAGTTCTTTGGACTGCTTCAGTATGTGACTTCTCCCTATGGACTAAAGGACTATCAGACTCATTTTGTAGCCTCCCTACTGCATTAGCTTGTGTCATCGAGTCAGCTCTGAATGAGCTGAAGGACTCCTCTCTAAAATATTGCTTTGGATGTTGTCCATGAGACTGCTCTGAACGAATGGGCTTTTCAACAATTCCTGCATGGGCTGATTGATTTGAAGGCCCATGCTGCACGTGCTGCACATTATGGATCAACAAAGAGAAAAAAATGAACAATTTATACAATGTATGATATACTCCCTCTGCTCACACAAAGTGTCACCATCGTAAGTGCAGCCAAATTTTGTGAACATCTTAACAAAAATTGGTTGGCCACATGGCAATTGTATAAATTTATCGTAAAGACATGTTTATAACTGGCACAAATCCCAACAAAGCATCCAACTACGATAGCACTTTTTGTTCATAATCTTGATATTTTACGGTTGGTTGGCACATGGCAATTGTATAAATTTATCGTAAAGGCCTATGGCTCAGTGGATCTAAGAAACATTTTACTGTTCATAATCTTCATATTTGGTAGTTTTCGCAAATATATCCTAATAAAACTAATGGTTCAGGTTGCATGACAAAAACTTGAAAAGGGTAAAAATTACACTTTTTTCCATGGTCGGAAGTAGTAATATCATGAGTCACTTTGATGGTCAAGGCACCACAGTAGGGATCTTGGTATAATAGGTGTGAGGGGAGCAAATAGGACCCTTGCCACATGCTTGCACTGTCAGCAAACACTGAGCAAGACACCTCTTCTCCTTGCAGCTAGTCGGCAAGTCAGTGCTTCAACCATCCAGTGACTCGTAAGCATAGGCTTAAAACTGAACAAGAAATATAATGAGGCTATCAAAGTTTAAAGCTAAAGCCCATATTCTATAACCATGCTGATTTCAGCAAATATAAGTTTTTCTTGTGACTCACTAAAAATCGCCAATCAGCACCAATCTTGAGCTATCTTAAGCACTTCCTGCACTTTTATCACTGTCTTAAGCTCTTTGTGGATCGATCTGAACCAAACTTACTTATTTATTGACTGAATCAAATACTGCTGAGATTCCAAATTCATTGGAAGTAGAAAAATCAAATGTTGGGTTATGTTTCAATGAAAACCAGGAACATAGCCTTTGGTCCAAAAGGACCACACATTCTCAAGATCGCAGGTAATCCTTAACCGTGTACTTCTGTTCCTAGCCGAACAAGAGAAAAATGCAGACTGCTAGGACTGCAGTGAGAAGCCAGAGACCCTACATTAGCCACTTCTTACTGAACCAAGCTATCGAAAAGTAAAGCCAAACATCCTAGCCCAAAATTCCTGGCCTTATTTTAACCTCACTTTTAAGTGTTTTTTTTTTGCAGGAACACAGTCAAGAATTATTAGAGAAAGTCACATATGTACAACGACACAAACATTAGGCCTTCTGGTGGCAGTTTCTAGTTCTAGTAGCCTTTTCAAGCTAATTTAACCTCACAAGTTAGCATCCTAGCAACAATTACCATATCTGCGTTCCCCAGAGGCACCAACCTGAGCAACAATGCGTGGCAATGGAATCCCTGGAAAGCAAACGAATGCGAGCAGTACCTGTCTGTGATTCGGCAGCCGGGTGGAAGAGATTGGGACGGCCGCAGGTGTGGTCACGACTGGAATGGCGGCAAGAGGGGAGGAGGCGAGCTCGGCGCCGCAGAGCGGGCAAGCGAAACGCCCTGGGCCGTGCGGCACGCTGAGCACAGATCCGCATCCACCGCAGGTTACTCTCGCAGGTGCCACTGGCGCGGGGGGCGCGGCGTAGGGGGCGACCCGGCCAGGAAGCGGGAGCGCTCGGCGAGGGCGCGGTGGCATGAGCTCCGGTGGGAGCGATTGGGCCATGCCGCAGTCGGGGCAGGCGAACTCCGTGAGTCCATGCTCCACCTCCAGAGTCTCGCCGCACCCAGCACACCGCACCTCGAGGATACCCGGCGGCGCCGCCATGTGGGACGACGGGCCGGAGCGACTGCAGAATGGTAGGGTTCTAGTTTCCCCTCACTCTTTAGCTGTGAGCCGGTTAACGGGTTAGATGATTATGCCGGCAGCTATGAACGGAGCCAAATACAGTACTACATTCAAAAATTTGCCACATTCAATTCAAACAGTTTCAACAAATGCAGAATGTAGCATATCATCTCTCACTGCCGGCATTCATTTCCTTGGCTAATGAGATGGGATATGCTCGAATTATTTTCTGTTTGTGGTTGATGTTCAGGTTTGTAATGGTATCTATGTTCAGTGTTCAAGTGTCTCTAGATATGAGTCTAGTTTTTTTTTTTTTGTCATAGGGAATCAAGTTGTCCACATTGTTTATCCAGAGAGAAGAACACCTACTTGAATGTTTGAGTTGACGATTCACCGAGTTTTATTGTCCCCTTACAAATTGACGATGTTTATGTTATTTGATCAATAAAGTCTCACAATAGAGTCGGGTCGTTTTCGTAAAAGGGGGATTGAACATTGTGCAACTTGGAAGGGCCAAAGAGATTAGTTTGGGCACCTAGTACACATAAATTCTTGAGGTAAAAGTTGTTGCCTAGGGGAAGCCACGGCCCTAGCTCGTGCCCGGCCCTTGTCGGCTCCATCGTGTGTGCATCTTTGTTATGCAATCTCCTAAGTTAATTTATTTATCAAACTATATTATATTTTGTTATAAAATTATAATCCACCATAATTTGCAACATTTGTTCGTGAAATTCAATAAATTACTACGTCTCCTTCATTACAGAAGAAAATGATGTATAATCTTTGCTATTCAAACCGCTAGGTTAATGTCTTATTTATTTATTTATTTATTTATCTAACCATATTTTTATGGTGTGTGCACTAGAGTTGATTGTGTTTAATCTTTGAATAGGAGGGTTTCTCTTCGTTCATAAATCTATGATAATTATTTTGAAAAGTTTAACAAAACAACGTATGTGGATGTATCACATATGCCTTTACCAGAAAAATACATTTTCAGTTTATTACTTTTTCATGATGAATTTTGAATATCTATTTCACAAGCTATCAGATTATTTCATACCTAAGTTACAGTAAAATGTTGAACACGTTTATATAGTTAAATAGTAGCCTTAGGTCTGGTATAGCCTAGGTTAGAATGCTCAATCTATTAGCCGGATTTAGTAAAGGCATGAATAGAGACTAGCTAGTGAGACGCGGGAGAACCAACATTAGGTTGGGTGGCTAGGAGGGTGGTTGTATCCCTAGCCCACCAGAGTTCAAACCCCGGGTTTGACATCTGTGTGTCTTATAAAGGCGGAATATTCATTCACTAGGAGGTGACGTTCCCGTCGACAGCGAGACGCCTGTGGTGACTTCGTCAATTTCAAGATCCAATCGTGTATGTGAGCGTCTACGTTTGTACTGTGTTTCTAAAAAAAAAAACTAGTGAGACGCGGGTAGCATTCCCATGAAAAAAATATGATCGATAATACATAAATGTATACTCCACCTTTCATATCATTACTACAAATTGAAAGCTTTTATTGTCCCGACATTTGCACATATAGATGCATATGTGGCACAGTCTATTACAAGCCAGCAGTCATGATAAAAGACTAGATAACCCGTTGCGCCGAGACGCAAAGGCAAAAGCGTGACAATATTTTAGCCAGGTAGTACAGATTTCAACATAAATAGATAGAAACATTATTGTTCATCTAATACTAATATTGAGCTTAATTAACATTACATTAGTACAACCACGCAAAACAAACAATTAAGTCTTCTTTTCCTAGTTTATCGGCAAGGCCAACAAACCTAGAAATCAACCAGGGCCAGTTCGTCCCTGATTTACAAACTCAAAAACAAAATGGATGAAAATAATGGCAGAATACACATTTTTCAGTTGCATCAATACTCTGGTTCAACGAAATTAAACGGATACATTGCAGCCTGTCTCAGAGTGGCAGCATGACTTTTGACTTAGTTAGAAACGTACTTCTAAGAGCATCTCCAGCAGTTGGGCTCCCCAGGCCGAAATCCGGCACTATTTAGCGCCGGATGGATGTAAAACTCGGTCTGGGGAGATCCATTTTCCCAGCGGCGAGACCAGGGAAAAGACGGAATGTATTTGAATTCAAACAGAAATAGAAGAAAAACGTTGAAACTTAGGCGAAATTTAGAGATATTTAATATATATAGGCGAATTTTTACATATACAAGCCGAATTTGTAATATATTTAAATTCGGCCAGAGGGAAACATAAACTAAAATTTAAAAATGGCATTCTACATGCCGAAACCTTGGCGTCGACCCTGACGAGGACGTGTCAGCGCGACACGGAAGGCCCCGCTGCCGGCGGCGGCATCCCCAGGACGGGGTAGTTGCCGCCCTCGATGTGTGCGAGCACATTCTCGAGCGTGCGGCCCGGCGTGCTCCACCAGCGGTGGTGGCCGGCGGCGTTGTTACGCGCTGGAGGAAGGGGAGGAACGTCGGACGCCACGAGTTCCCATTCGTACCGGCGACGGAAGAACTCGTTCCAGGCGTCGTAGTTGTTGGGGAGGTACCGCTCCTCCGCGCGCTGCTCGACGCTGAGGGTGACTCGCACAGCGTCAATCGCAGCGTCGAGCGCGTCGCCTCCCACCGGAAGCGGCGAGATCGGGACGCCCCCCGTGCCCAGGCGCCATCCTCCGGGCGCGCGGAAGTCCGGCGGCGCCGGGTAGTCCGCCATGTGCAGAAGTCGCGCCTCCCACTGGTATAGGGAACGCCGGCCGAAGCCATTGTTCGCCATTGCTCGCTCGAGGAGGATTAGGGAGAGAAGACTGGGCTGGAGAGAGAAGGGAGACTGCGGTGGTGAATGCGGCCAGACGCGGTAGTTCCGCGATAAATAGAGGGAGCCGCGCGTGAATTCGAGGCGACGACATTTACTCGCCGCGTGGAATCGACGCGTCCGGCGATGACTAACCGGTGGCAGGATTTTGCAGCGCGCGGGAAGACAATGCGGTGAGGAGGACGATCGGCCGTTCTCGCCGACAAGTCGGGGCCACCAGCCGCGCGGGAAGTTTTCTCGACGTTTCTCGCGTTTTCGTTTCATCCGGACTCCCCGAGCGCTCCCCGGGGGGCGGGGACGACATGGGCACGCCGAATGGATGAAAGCCCAAACCCGGGCGAAAACGAGAACCCGGGGACGCGAGTGGGACGTTTTCGTCCATCCGGATGAAAAAAGGGGGGTCCTGGGGGCCTTCCCGGGGGACGGCTGGAGATGCTCTAGGTACTCATGCCATCCAAGGAACATGTGCTTGGAGCAGAGAGCAATGCCATTGTGGTTGGCCCTCCACCAGGAGAAGCTCACCATCGATACCTAAACTAAATAACCACATGATTGTGTGAACAGATCAAGAACAGCAAAAAAGAAATATTAGCCTACAATCTCCCAAAACTTGGAATCAATACACTCCAGTGAGTGAGTCTGTTAACATGCCAACGTAGCTATAAAATAGAGGAGTCAGGTTCTTAAAAAGGAGAACGAACTCTTTAAACAGAACTACCACATTACATGCAGTGACACTTACGATTATATAGCTGTTATATAGATAAATGTGATGTTCACTGCAGCTATTTAAGATGACACACAAACTGTAGTTAAACGCATATAATCCGCACTACTTGCATAAATTACATGAACGGGTTTCAAACGTACCATTTGAAATTGTGTGCCTTTAGCCGACACAATTACAATCACCGGTACCTTCAGACAGTGAGGCTCTGCCACTTATCAACTCCAGGATTACATCGAAGGCGAATGTGTTGTCATCAATGTCCATGACGCCGTTGAGAGGCCTGTTGTGGGCGATGACACGGGAGCTGAGAAATGGTTTGGCGACGAGAACTCTGCACCTCTCGAAGTCGATTATCTACGATACCGAAACTCATTTCAGCTCATACATCATCTGAATATTTCACTATCAACTGCACTAAAGACACCATGTTACAACCAATAGGCTGAACTGGACCTCAGCGCAGTGACCTACCATGTCACCAAACATTTATAGGAATCTACAAAGAGATCATAATCACATCAGGATTGATGAAAACTGAAATTATGAGGCTGCACCTGACCTTTGTTATCATATTCAAATCTATACTGAAAATGTCATTTGAGCTTTCCTCTACAACAGTTGAAACCAGTGATAGAACAGAGCCCAATAACTCACAACGGATAACTAATTAAGGAAACAATTATCCTATAATACATATCAGTGTGCAAGCAATGAACAGAGCATCTTTTAAAAAAAGAAATAGACTACTTACTCCATTTCAAGAAACACTATTCAAGCAAGCATGAAGCTTTATTCATAGAATGCAAGCTCGTAACTCATAGCCTGATGCAACCAATAGCCACTCTATGCAAGTGGGAAGTTATCATGCAGACAGAAAAGTCAGAGAGCGAGAAATGCAGAGTTCAACTATCTTCTTAGTACACATTCTTCCCAGTGAGTAAACTATGTAAAATTGTGAGCACTTAACTCAGTTAGCAAGTTCTATGTACTTTTAACCAGAGTCAAACTGAAGACGCATGATTTCTATGATCTAAATGCACTTGAACAACTCATGGATAAACTCTATATAAGCTAGCAGTGCAGAATAATTCAACAAACATTATTGGATGTTAGTTGATATTGAAGGAAAAGAGAAGGCTCTCAACTGATCTTGCAATAAACAGGGGAGAAAGAGACATGATAGGCAAATAAGGGAAGGTGTCTCTCTTCCAAACACCATGATCGTCGATGTACCCCCACCGCCATTTGTAGAGATGAAACAGAGAAAAGAGAGATGAGGATACTTGTGGTAGCAGCGGCGGCGGGAACGCAGAAGCGTCGGGAGGAGTCACACGGAGGAGCCTTACAACATCGGCGGGAACGTAGCAGCGATGGGAAGAGGCACACCGAGGAGCGGTACATGGCTCGGGGTGTTGGTCCCCGGTGTCGCTCCGGATGTTAGTCGTCGGCGTCACTCCGGATGTTAGTCGCCGGCGTTGCTCCGTGTCCTCTCCCAATCAGGAAAAGCACGGCCGTTCGGCTTCGCCTCCTCCCCTTCCAGCATGCCAAGCTCCGTCGTCTACACTTGCGGCTATGTTATAACATGAAGAGTAACTAGAACAAGGGATCATGAATAATAGTGCATTTAAAACAACTGTTATTTATGAGCATAGAGTAAACATAACAAAGTGGTACTCAACATATTCTTTATGGAGTACCAAAACATAAATGCTAGGACACCTTCAAAGTTCAGAGGGTGACTAGATACAGGTAATTTAAGAACAAGCAATAGCACAATCATAAATCAATCAATAATAATTTTGGGACTATGCACATTGCACTAAGAATAACAACTATGCTCTCTTAATTGGTGCATAAAGCAGAAGATGGAGACTCAACATAAAAGTAAAAAAGAGAGACTCTTTGCAGAGTAAACAAGATAAAGAAGTTTTATAAACCTTCAAAAAGTATGGTGACACGCGTACAGCACGCGACCGTTGGGAACCCCAAGTGGAAGGTGTGATGCGTACAGCAGTAAGTTTCTCTCAGTTAGAAACCAAGGTTTATCGAACCAGTAGAAGTCAAGAAGCACGTTGAAGGTTGATGGCGGCGAGATGTAGTGCGGCGCAACACCAGGATTCCGGCGCCAACGGAACCTGCACAACACAACCAAATTACTTTGCCCCAACGTGACAGTGAGGTTGTCAATCTCACCGGCTTGCTGTAACAAAGGATTAGATGTATAGTGTTGATGATGATTGTTTGCAGAAAACATAGAACAAGTATTGTAGATTGTATTCGATGTAAAGAATGGACCGGGGTCCACAGTTCACTAGAGGCGTCTCTCCCATAAGATAAATAGCATGTTGGGTGAACAAATTACAGTTGGGCAATTGACAAATAAAGAGGGCATGACCATGCACATACATGATATGATGAGTATAGTGAGATTTAATTGGGCATTATGACAAAGTACATAGACCGCTATCCAACATGCATCTATGCCTAAAAAGTCCACCTTCAGGTTATCATCCGAACCCCTTCCGTATTAAGTTGCAAACAACAGACAATTGCATTAAGTATGGTGCGTAATGTAATCAACAACTACATCCTTAGACATAGCATCGATGTTTTATCCCTAGTGGCAACAGACATCCACAACCTTAGAACTTTCTCACTGTCCCAGTTTAATGGAGGCATGAACCCACTATCGAGCATAAATACTCCCTCTTGGAGTTACTAGCAAAAACTTGGCCAGAGCCTCTACTAATAACGGAGAGCATGCAAGATCATAAACAACACATAGGTAATAGATTGATAATCAACATAGCATAGTATTCTCTATCCATCGGATCCCAACAAACACAACATATAGCATTACGGATAGATGATCTTGATCATGTTAGGCAGCTCACAAGATCCGACAATGAAGCACAATTAGGAGAAGACGACCATCTAGCTACTGCTATGGACCCATAGTCCAGGGGTGAACTACTCACACATCACTCCGGAGGCGACCATGGCGGTGAAGAGTCCTCCGGGAGATGATTCCCCTCTCGGGCAGGTGCGGGCGATCTCCTGAATCCCCCGAGATGGGATTGGCGGCGGCGTCTCGGAAGGTTTTCCGTATCGTGGCTCTCGGTGGGGGTTTCGCGACGAAGGCTTTAAGTAGGCGGAGGAGATAGGTCGGGGGGCGATAGGGGGGCCACACGAGGGCGGCGCGGGCCCCCTTGGCCGCGCGCCTATTGTGTCGGCGCCCGTGGCCCCTTCGTGACTCCTTCGGTCTTCTGGAAGCTTCGTGTGAAAATAGGCCCCGGGCGTTGATTTCGTCCAATTCGAGAATATTTCCTTACTAGGATTTCTGAAACCAAAAACAGCAGAAAATAGCAACTGGCTCTTCGACATCTCGTTAATAGGTTAGTGCCGGAAAATGCATAAATATGACATAAAGTATGCATAAAACATGTAGATATCATCAATAATGTGGCATGGAACATAAGAAATTATCGATACGTCGGAGACGTATCAGCATCCCCAAGCTTAGTTCCTCGTCCCGAGTAAAACGATAACAAAGATAATTTCTGGAGTGACATGCCATCATAACCTTGATCATACTATTGTAAGCACATGTAATGAATGCGGCGATCAAAACAATGGTAATGCAATGAGTAAACAAATGAATCATATAGCAAAGACTTTTCATGAATAGTACTTTCAAGACAAGCATCAATAAGTCTTGCATAAGAGTTAACTCATAAAGCAATAAATTCAAAGTAAAGGTATTGAAGCAACACAAAGGAAGATTAAGTTTTAGCGGTTGCTTTCAACTTGTAACATGTGTATCACATGTATATTGTCAATGTAATGTAATATAACAAGTGCAATATGCAAGTATGTAGGAATCAATGCACGGTTCACACAAGTGTTTGCTTCTTGAGGTGGATAGAAATAGGTGAACTGACTCAACATAAAAGTAAAAGAAAGGCCCTTCGACGAGGGAAGCATCGATTGCTATATTTGTGCTAGAGCTTTGGTTTTGAAAACAAGAAACGATTTTGTCAACGGTAGTAATAAAGCATATGCATCATGTAAATTATATCCTACAAGTTGCAAGCCTCATGCATAGTATACTAATAGTGCCCGCACCTTGTCCTAATTAGCTCGGATTACCTGGATTATCACCGCAATACATATGTTTTAACCAAGTGTCACAAAGGGGTACCTCTATGCCTCCTGTACAAAGGTCTAAGGAGAAAGCTTGCATTGGATTTCTCGCTTTTGATTATTCTCAACTTAGACATCCATACCGGGACAACATAGACAACAGATAATGGACTCCTCTTTAATGCTTAAGCATTCAACAACAATTAATTTTCTCATATGAGATTGAGGATATTTGAAACTTCCACCATGGATCATGGCTTTAGTTAGCGGCCCAATGTTCTTCTCTAACAGTATGCATGCTCAAACCATTCAACTCATGGTAAATCGCCCTTACTTCAGACAAGACGGACATGCATAGCAACTCACATGATATTCAACAAAGAGTAGTTGATGGCGTCCCCAGGAACATGGTTATCGCACAACAAGCAACTTAATAAGAGATAAAGTGCATAAGTACATATTCAATACCACAATAGTTTTTAGGCTATTTGTCCCATGAGCTATATATTGTAAAGATAAAGGATAGAAATTTAAAGGTAGCACTCAAGCAATTTACTTTGGAATGGCGGAGAAATACCATGTAGTGGGTAGGTATGGTGGACACAAATGGCATAGTGGTTGGCTCAAGGATTTTGGATGCATGAGAAGTATTCCCTCTCGATACAAGGCTTAGGCTAGCAAGGTTATTTGAAACAAACACAAGTATGAAGCGGTACAGCAAAACTCACATAAAAGACATATTGTAAACATTATAAGACTCTACACCGTCTTCCTTGTTGTTCAAACTCTTACTAGAAATTATCTAGACCATAGAGAGACCAATTATGCAAACCAAATTTTAGCAAGATCTATGTATTTCTTCATTAATAGGTGCAAAGTATATGATGCAAGAGCTTAAACATGAGCACAACAATTGCCAAGTATCACATTATCCAAGACATTTTACAAATTACTACATGTAGCATTCCCGTTTCCAACCATATAACAATTTAACGAAGAAGATTCAACCTTCGCCATGAATATTATGAGTAAAGCCTAAGGACATATTTGTCCATATGCAACAGCGGAGCGTGTCTCTCTCCCACACAACGAATGCTAGGATCCATTTTATTCAAACAAAAACAAAAACAAAAACAAACAGACGCTCCAAGCAAAGTACATAAGATGTGATGGAATAAAAATATAGTTTCACTAGAGGAACCGATAATGTTGTCGATGAAGAAGGGGATGCCTTGGGCATCCCCAAGCTTAGACGCTTGAGTCTTCTTTATATATGCAGGGGTGAACCACCGGGCATCCCCAAGCTTAGAGCTTTCACTCTCCTTGATCATGTTGTATCATCTCCCTCTCTTGATCCTTGAAAACTTCCTCCACACCTAACACAAAACAACTCATTAGAGGGTTAGTGCACAATCAAAATTTACATGTTCAGAGGTGACATAATCATTCTTAACACTTCTGGACATTGCACAAAGCTACTGAAAGTCAATGGAATCGAAAAATCCATCAAGCATAGCAAAACAGGGCAATGCGAAATAAAAGGCAGAATCTGTCAAAACAGAACAGTTCGTAAAGACGAATTTTATTGAGGCACCTGACTTGCTCAAATGAAAATGCTCAAATTGAATGAAAGTTGCGTACATATCTGAGGATCACTCACGTAAATTTGCATAATTTTCTGAGTTACCTACAGAGAATTAGGCCCATTTGTGACAAAAAATCTGTTTTGCGCAGTAATCCAAATCTAGTATGAACCTTACTATCAACGACTTTACTTGGCACAACAATGCACAAAACTAAGATAAGGAGAGGTTGCTACAGTAGTAACAACTTCCAAGACTCAAATATAAAATAAAAGTACTGTAGTAAAAACATGGGTTGTCTCCCATAAGCGCTTTTCTTTAACGCCTTTCGGCTAGGCGCAGAAAGTGTATATCAAGTATTGTCAAGAGACGAAATGTCAACATCATAATTTGTTCTAATAATAGAATCAAAAGGTAACTTCATTCTCTTTCTAGGGAAGTGTTCCATACCTTTCTTGAGAGGAAATTGATATTTAATATTACCTTCCTTCATGTCAATAATAGCACCAACAGTTCGAAGAAAAGGTCTTCCCAATATAATGGGACAAGATGCATTGCATTCAATATCCAAGACAACAAAATCAACGGGGACAAGGTTATTGTTAACGGTAATGCGAACATTATCAACTATCCCCAAAGGTTTCTTTGTAGAATGATCAGCAAGATTAACATCCAAATAACAATTTTTCAATGGTGGCAAGTCAAGCATATTATAGATTTTCTTAGGCATAACGGAAATACTTGCACCAAGATCACATAAAGCATTACAATCAAAGTCATTGACCTTCATCTTAATGATGGGCTCCCAACCATCCTCTAGCTTCCTAGGAATAGAAGCTTCGCGTTATAGTTTCTCTTCTCTAGCTTTTATGAGAGCATTTGTAATATGTTTCGTGAAAGCCAAGTTTATAGCACTAGCATTAGGACTCTTAGCAAGTTTTGTAAGAACTTTATAACTTCAGAGATATGACAATCATCAAAATCCAAACCATTATAATCTAAAGCAATGGGATCATCATCCCCAATGTTGGAAAAAATTTCAGCAGTTTTATCACAGGCAGTGCAGTTTTAGCAGTTTCAGAAGTTTTTCACGCTTTGTATTTGAAGTGGAAACATTGCCAACACCAATTCTTTTACCATTATTAGTAGGAGGTGCAGCAACATGTGTAGCATTAGCATTGCTAGTGGTGGTAATAGTCCAAACTTTAGCTATATTATCTTCTTTTTCATTTTCTTCTTTCTCCCCACCTAGCACGCAATTCGGCCCATCAATCTTATATTCTCATTAATTCTAACTTGGATGGCATTTGCTGTACTAGCAATTTTATTATTATGATTCTCATTAGGCATAACTTTTGATTTCAAAAGATCAACATCAGCAGCAAAGACTATCGACTTTAGAAGCAAGTATATCAATTTTCCCAAGCTTTTCTTCAACAGATTTGTTAAAAGCAGTTTGTCTACTAATAAATTCTTTAAGCATGGCTTCAAGTCCAGGGGTGAATTCCTATTATTGTTGTAAGAATTCCCATAAGAATTACCATAGCCATTGCCATTATTATAAGGATATGGCCTATAGTTGTTACTAGAATTGTTCCGGTAAGCATTGTTGTTGAAATCATTATTTTTAATGTAGTTTACATCAACATGTTCTTCTTGAGAACCAATGAAGCTAACGGAACATTATTAGGATCAATATTTGTCCTATCATTCACAAGCATAGACATAATAGCATCAATCTTATCATTCAAGGAAGAGGTTTCTTCACGAATTTACCTTCTTACCTTGTGGAGCTCTTTCCGTGTGCCATTCAGAGTAATTAATCATCATATTATCAAGAAGCTTTGTTGCTTCACCAAGAGTGATGGACATAAAGGTACCTCCAGCAGCTGAATCCAATAGGTTCCGAAGAAGATCTGCATAAAAGGTTTGGATGATCATCCAAGTAGTCAGTCCATGGGTTGGGCAATTTTTAACCAAAGATTTCATTCTTTCCCATGCTTGTGCAACATACTCAGTATCCAATTGTTTAAAATTCATTATGCTACCCCTCAAAGATATAATTTTAGCAGGGGGATAATATCTACCAATAAAAGCATCCTTGCATTTAGTCCATGAATCAATGCTATTCTTAGGCAGAGATAGCAACCAATCTTTAGCTCTTCCTCTTAATGAGAAAGGGAACAATTTTAATTTTATAATGTCACCATCTACATCTTTATACTTTTGCATTTCACATAATTCAACAAAATTATTGAGATGGGCAGCAGCATCATCAGAACTAACACCAGAAAATTGCTCTCGCATAACAAGATTTAGTAAAGCAGGTTTAATTTCAAAGATTTCTGCTGTAGTAGTAGGTGGAGCAATAGGTGTGCATAAGAAATCATTATTATTTGTGGTTGTGAAGTCACACAACTTAGTATTTTCAGGAGTACCCATTTTAGCAATAGTAAATAAAGCAAACTAGATAAAGTAAATGCAAGTAACTAATTTTTTTGTGTTTTTGATATAGCAAACAAGATAGCAAATAAAGTAAAACTAGCAACTAATTTTTTTGTGTTTTGATTTAGTGCAGCAAACAAAGTACTAAATAAAATAAAGCAAGACAAAAACAAAGTAAAGAGATTGGGATGTGGAGACTCCCCTTGCGTGTCTTGATCTCCCCAACGGCGCAGAAAAATTGCGGCGTGTAGTTGACGTGGGAGTTAGAAATCTTCTTTTCTTCTTCCGGCAACGGCGCCAGAAAATCGCTTGCGTACGGCACGCGTCCGTTGGGAACCCCAAGAGGAAGGTGTGATGCGTACAGCGGCAAGTTTTCCCTCGGTAAGAAACCAAGGTTTATCGAACCGTAGGAGCCAAGAAGCACGTTGAAGGTTGATGGCGGCGAGATGTAGTGCGGCGCAACACCGGGGATTCCGGCGCCAACGTGGAACCTGCACAACACAACCAAAGTACTTTGCCCCAACGAAACAGTGAGGTTGTCAATCTCACCGGGCTTGCTGTAACAAAGGATTAGATGTATAGTGTGGATGATGATTGTTTGCAGAAACAGTAGAACAAGTATTGCAGTAGATTGTATTCGATTAAAAGAATGGACCGGGGTCCACATTCACTAGTGGTGTCTCTCCTATAAGATAAATAGCATGTTGGGTGAACAAATTACAGTTGGGCAATTGACAAATAGAGAGGGCATGACAATGCACATACATGATATGATGAGTATTGTGAGATTTAATTGGGCATTACGATAAAGTACATAGACCGCTATCCAGCATGCATCTATGCCTAAAAAGTCCACCTTCAGGTTATCATCCGAACCCCTTCCAGTATTAAGTTGCAAACAACAGACAATTGCATTAAGTATGGTGCGTAATGTAATCAATAACTACATCCTCGGACATAGCATCGATGTTTTATCCCTAGTGGCAACAGCACATCCATAACCTTAGGTTTCTGTCACTCCCCCAGATTCACGGAGACATGAACCCACTATCGAGCATAAATACTCCCTCTTGGAGTTAAGAGTAAAAACTTGGCCAGAGCCTCTACTAATAACTGAGAGCATGCAAGATCATAAACAACACATAGATATAGATTGATAATCAACATAACATAGTATTCTCTATCCATCGGATCCCAACAAACACAACATATAGCATTACAGATAGATGATCTTGATCATGTTAGGCAGCTCACAAGATCCGACAATGAAGCACATAAGGAGAAGAAAACCATCTAGCTACTGCTATGGACCCATAGTCCAGGGGTGAACTACTCACTCATCACTCGGAGGCGACCATGGCGGTGTAGAGTCCTCAGGGAGATGATTCCCCTCTCCGGCAGGGTGCCGGAGGTGATCTCTGAATCCCAGAGATGGGATTGGCGGCGGCGGCGTCTGGAAGGTTTTCCGTATCGTGGCTCTCGATGCTGGGGTTTCGCGACGAAGACTATATGTGGCGGAAGGGCAGGTCGGGGGGGCCACACGAGGGGCCTAGGACCGGCGGCGCGGCCAAGACCGGGCCGCGCCGCCTGAGTGTCGGCCACCTCGTGGCCCCACTTCATCTCCTCTTCGGTCTTCCAGCTTCGTGGTAAAATAGGCCCCTGGGCGTTGATTTCGTCCAATTCCGAGAATATTTCCTTACTAGTTTTCTGAAACCAAAAACAAAAACATCAACTGGCTCTTCGGCATCTCGTTAATAGGTTAGTGCGGAAAATGCATAAATATGACATAAAGTATGCATAAAACATGTAGATATTATCAATAATGTGGCATGGAACATAAGAAATTATCGATACGTCGGAGACGTATCGGCATCCCCAAGCTTAGTTCTGCTCGTCGAGCAGGTAAACGATAACAAAGATAATTTCGGAGTGACATGCCATCATAACCTTGATCATACTATTGTAAGCATATGTAATGAATGCAGCGATCAAAACAATGTAAATGACATGAGTAAACAAATGAATCATAAAGCAAAGACTTTTCATGAATAGTACTTCAAGACAAGCATCAATAAGTCTCGCATAAGAGTTAACTCATAAAGCAATAATTCAAAGTAAAGGTATTGAAGCAACACAAAGGAAGATAAAGTTTCAGCGGTTGCTTTCAACTTATAACATGTATATCTCATGGATATTGTCAATGTAAAGTAATATAACAAGTGCAATATGCAAGTATGTAGGAATCAATGCACAGTTCACACAAGTGTTTGCTTCTTGAGGTGGAGAGAGATAGGTGAACTGACTCAACATAAAAGGTAAAAGAAAGATCCTTCAAAGAGGAAAGCATCGATTGATGTATTTGTGCTAGAGCTTTGATTTTGAAAACAAGAAACAATTTTGTCAACGGTAGTAATAAAGCATATGTGTCATGTAAATTATATCTTACAAGTTGCAAGCCTCATGCATAGTATACTAATAGTGCCCGCACCTTGTCCTAATTAGCTCGGATTACCTGGATTATCATCGCAATGCATATGTTTTAACCAAGTGTCACAAAGGGGTACCTCGCCTGTACAAAGGTCTAAGGAGAAAGCTCGCATCGGATTTCTCGCTATTGATTATTCTCAACTTAGACATCCATACCGGGACAACATAGACAACAGATAATGGACTCCTCTTATATGCATAAGCATGTAGCAACAATTAATTTTCTCATATGAGATTGAGGATATTTGTCCAAAACTGAAACTTCCACATGGATCATGGCTTTAGTTAGCGGCCCAATGTTCTTCTCTAACATTATGCAATGCTCTAACCATTCTAGCGGTAAATCTCCCTTACTTCAGACAAGACATGCATAGCAACTCACATGATATTCAACAAAGAGTAGTTGATGGCGTCCCCGGGAACATGGTTATCGCACAACAAGCAACTTAATAAGAGATAAAGTGCGAAGTACATATTCAATACCACAATAGTTTTTAGGCTATTTGTCCCATGAGCTATATATTGCAAAGGTAGAGGATAGAAATTTTAAAGGTAGCACTCAAGCAATTTACTTTGGAATGGCGGAGAAATACCATGTAGTAGGTAGGTATTGTGGACACAAATGGCATAGTGGTTGGCTCAAGGATTTGGATGCATGAGAAGTATTCCTCTCGATACAAGGTTTAGGCTAGCAAGGTTATTTGAAACAAACACAAGGATGAACCGGTGCAGCAAAACTCACATAAAAGACATATTGTAAACATTATAAGACTCTACAACGTCTTCCTTGTTGTTCAAACTCAATACTAGAAATTATCTAGACCTTAGAGAGACCAATTATGCAAACCAAATTTTAGCATGCTCTATGTATTTCTTCATTAATGGGTGCAAAGTATATGATGCAAGAGCTTAAACATGAGCACAACAATTGCCAAGTATCACATTATCCAAGACATTATAGCAATTACTACATGTATCATTTTCCAATTCCAACCATATAACAATTTAACGAAGAAGAAACTTCGCCATGAATATTATGAGTAAAGCCTAAGGACATATTTGTCCATATGCAACAGCGGAGCGTGTCTCTCTCACACAACGAATGCTAGGATCCATTTTATTCAAACAAAAACAAAAACAAAAACAAACAGACGCTCCAAGCAAAGTACATAAGATGTGATGGAATAAAAATATAGTTTCACTAGAGGAACCCGATAATGTTGTCGATGAAGAAGGGGATGCCTTGGGCATCCCCAAGCTTAGACGCTTGAGTCTTCTTTATATATGCAGGGGTGAACCACCGGGCATCCCCAAGCTTAGAGCTTTCACTCTCCTTGATCATGTTGTATCATCTCCCTCTCTTGATCCTTGAAAACTTCCTCCACACCTAACACAAAACAACTCATTAGAGGGTTAGTGCACAATCAAAATTTACATGTTCAGAGGTGACATAATCATTCTTAACACTTCTGGACATTGCACAAAGCTACCGAAAGTCAATGGAATCGAAAAATCCATCAAGCATAGCAAAACAGGCATGCGAAATAAAAGGCAGAATCGTCAAAACAGAACAGTTCGTAAAGACGAATTTTATTGAGGCACCAGACTTGCTCAAATGAAAATGCTCAAATTGAATGAAAGTTGCGTACATATCTGAGGATCACTCACGTAAATTTGCATAATTTTCTGAGTTACCTACAGAGAATTAGGCCCAGATTTGTGACAGCAAAGAAATCTGTTTCTGCGCAGTAATCCAAATCTAGTATGAACCTTACTATCAACGACTTTACTTGGCACAACAATGCACAAAACTAAGATAAGGAGAGGTTGCTACAGTAGTAACAACTTCCAAGACTCAAATATAAAATAAAAGTACTGTAGTAAAAAACATGGGTTGTCTCCCATAAGCGCTTTTCTTTAACGCCTTTCAGCTAGGCGCAGAAAGTGTATATCAAGTATTGTCAAGAGACGAAATGTCAACATCATAATTTGTTCTAATAATAGAATCAAAAGGTAACTTCATTCTCTTTCTAGGGAAGTGTTCCATACCTTTCTTGAGAGGAAATTGATATTTAATATTACCTTCCTTCATGTCAATAATAGCACCAACAGTTCGAAGAAAAGGTCTTCCCAATATAATGGGACAAGATGCATTGCATTCAATATCCAAGACAACAAAATCAACGGGGACAAGGTTATTGTTAACGGTAATGCGAACATTATCAACTTTCCCCAAAGGTTTCTTTGTAGAATGATCAGCAAGATTAACATCCAAATAACAATTTTTCAATGGTGGCAAGTCAAGCATATTATAGATTTTCTTAGGCATAACGGAAATACTTGCACCAAGATCACATAAAGCATTACAATCAAAGTCATTGACCTTCATCTTAATGATGGGCTCCCAACCATCCTCTAGCTTCCTAGGAATAGAAGCTTCGCGTTATAGTTTCTCTTCTCTAGCTTTTATGAGAGCATTTGTAATATGTTTCGTGAAAGCCAAGTTTATAGCACTAGCATTAGGACTCTTAGCAAGTTTTTGTAAGAACTTTATAACTTCAGAGATATGACAATCATCAAAATCCAAACCATTATAATCTAAAGCAATGGGATCATCATCCCCAATGTTGGAAAAAATTTCAGCAGTTTATCACAGCAGTTTCAGCAGTTTTAGCAGTTTCAGGAAGTTTTTCACGCTTTGTATTTGAAGTGGAAACATTGCCAACACCAATTCTTTTACCATTATTAGTAGGAGGTGCAGCAACATGTGTAGCATTAGCATTGCTAGTGGTGGTAATAGTCCAAACTTTAGCTATATTATCTTCTTTTTCATTTTCTTCTTTCTCCCACCTAGCACGCAATTCGGCCATCAATCTTATATTCTCATTAATTCTAACTTGGATGGCATTTGCTGTACTAGCAATTTTATTATTATGATTCTCATTAGGCATAACTTTTGATTTCAAAAGATCAACATCAGCAGCAAGACTATCGACTTTAGAAGCAAGTATATCAATTTTCCCAAGCTTTTCTTCAACAGATTTGTTAAAAGCAGTTTGTCTACTAATAAA
The DNA here is from genome assembly GCA_030979885.1 of Lolium multiflorum. Lineage (NCBI taxonomy): Eukaryota > Viridiplantae > Streptophyta > Magnoliopsida > Poales > Poaceae > Lolium > Lolium multiflorum. The sequence goes on from CM061748.1 coordinate 287,429,228, forward strand.
TTCTTTAAGCATGGCTTCAAGTCCAGGGGGTGAATTCCTATTATTGTTGTAAGAATTCCCATAAGAATTACCATAGCCATTGCCATTATTATAAGGATATGGCCTATAGTTGTTACTAGAATTGTTCCGGTAAGCATTGTTGTTGAAATCATTATTTTTAATGTAGTTTACATCAACATGTTCTTCTTGAGAACCAATGAAGCTAACGGAACATTATTAGGATCAATATTTGTCCTATCATTCACAAGCATAGACATAATAGCATCAATCTTATCATTCAAGGAAGAGGTTTCTTGACGAATTTACCTTCTTACCTTGTGGAGCTCTTTCCGTGTGCCATTCAGAGTAATTAATCATCATATTATCAAGAAGCTTTGTTGCTTCACCAAGAGTGATGGACATAAAGGTACCTCCAGCAGCTGAATCCAATAGGTTCCGCGAAGAATCATCATAAAAGGTTTGGATGATCATCCAAGTAGTCAGTCCATGGGTTGGGCAATTTTTAACCAAAGATTTCATTCTTTCCCATGCTTGTGCAACATACTCAGTATCCAATTGTTTAAAATTCATTATGCTACCCCTCAAAGATATAATTTTAGCAGGGGGATAATATCTACCAATAAAAGCATCCTTGCATTTAGTCCATGAATCAATGCTATTCTTAGGCAGAGATAGCAACCAATCTTTAGCTCTTCCTCTTAATGAGAAAGGGAACAATTTTAATTTTATAATGTCACCATCTACATCTTTATACTTTTGCATTTCACATAATTCAACAAAATTATTGAGATGGGCAGCAGCATCATCAGAACTAACACCAGAAAATTGCTCTCGCATAACAAGATTTAGTAAAGCAGGTTTAATTTCAAAGATTTCTGCTGTAGTAGTAGGTGGAGCAATAGGTGTGCATAAGAAATCATTATTATTTGTGGTTGTGAAGTCACACAACTTAGTATTTTCAGGAGTACCCATTTTAGCAATAGTAAATAAAGCAAACTAGATAAAGTAAATGCAAGTAACTAATTTTTTTGTGTTTTTGATATAGCAAACAAGATAGCAAATAAAGTAAAACTAGCAACTAATTTTTTTGTGTTTTGATTTAGTGCAGCAAACAAAGTACTAAATAAAATAAAGCAAGACAAAAACAAAGTAAAGAGATTGGGATGTGGAGACTCCTTGCAGCGTGTCTTGATCTCCCCAACGGCGCCAGAAAATCTGGCGTGTAGTTGGCGTGGGAGTTAGAAATCTTCTTTTCTTCGGTTCCCCAACGGCGGAAAATCTGCTTGACACGCGTACAGCATGCGTCCGTTGGGAACCCCAAGAGGAAGGTGTGATGCGTACAGCGGCAAGTTTTCCCTCGGTAAGAAACCAAGGTTTATCGAACCAGTAGGAGCCAAGAAGCACGTTGAAGGTTGATGGCGGCGAGATGTAGTGCGGCGCAACACCAGGGATTCCGGCGCCAACGTGGAACCTGCACAACACAACCAAAGTACTTTGCCCCAACGAAATAGTGACGTTGTCAATCTCACCGGCTTGCTGTAACAAAGGATTAGATGTATAGTGTGGATGATGATTGTTTGCAGAAAACAGTAGAACAAGTATTGCAGTAGATTGTATTCGATTAAAAGAATGGACCGGGGTCCACAGTTCACTAGCGGTGTCTGTCCCATAAGATAAATAGCATGTTGGGTGAACAAATTACAGTTGGGCAATTGACAAATAGAGAGGGCATGACAATGCACATACATGATATGATGAGTATTGTGAGATTTAATTGGGCATTACGATAAAGTGCATAGACCGCTATCCAACATGCATCTATGCCTAAAAAGTCCACCTTCGAGGTTATCATCCGAACCCCTTCCAGTATTAAGTTGCAAACAACAGACAATTGCATTAAGTATGGTGCGTAATGTAATGAATAACTACATCCTCGGACATAGCATCGATGTTTTATCCCTAGTGGCAACAGCACATCCATAACCTTAGGGGTTTCTGTCACTCCCCCAGATTCACGGAGACATGAACCCACTATCGAGCATAAATACTCCCTCTTGGAGTTAAGAGTAAAAACTTGGCCAGAGCCTCTACTAGTAACGGAGAGCATGCAAGATCATAAACAACACATAGATATAGATTGATAATCAACATAACATAGTATTCTCTATCCATCGGATCCCAACAAACACAACATATAGCATTACAGATAGATGATCTTGATCATGTTAGGCAGCTCACAAGATCCGACAATGAAGCACATAAGGAGAAGACAACCATCTAGCTACTGCTATGGACCCATAGTCCAGGGTGAACTACTCACTCATCACTCCGGAGGCGACCATGGCGGTGTAGAGTCCTCCGGAGATGATTCCCCTCTCGGTGCGGAGGTGATCTCCTGAATCCCCGAGATGGGATTGGTGGCGGCGGCGTCTCTGGAAGGTTTTCCGTATCGTGGCTCTCGGTACTGGGGTTTCGCGATGAAGACTATATGTAGGCGGAAGGGCAGGTCAGGGGGCAACACGAGGGCCCCACACAACAGGCCGGCGCGGCCAAGGCCCAGGCCGCGCCGCCTTAGTGTGTCGGCGCCCTGTGGCCCCACTTCGTGACTCCTTCGGTCTTCTAGAAGCTTCGTGTGAAAATAGGCCACTGGGTGTTGATTTCGTCCAATTTCGAGAATATTTCCTTACTAGGATTTCTGAAACCAAAAACAGCAAATGGCTCTTCGGCATCTCGTTAATAGGTTAGTGCCGGAAAATGCATAAATATGACATAAAGTATGCATAAAACATGTAGATATCATCAATAATGTGGCATGGAACATAAGAAATTATCGATACGTCGGAGACGTATCACACATCCACAACCTTAGAACTTTCTGTCACTGTCCCAGATTTAATGGAGGCATGAACCCACTACGAGCATAAATACTCCCTCTTGGAGTTACTAGCGAAACTTGGCCGAGCCTCTACTAATAACGGAGAGCATGCAAGATCATAAACAACACATAGGTAATAGATTGATAATCAACATAGCATAGTATTCTCTATCCATCGGATCCCAACAAACACAACATATAGTATTACGAGATAGATGATCTTGATCATGTTGGGCAGCTCACAAGATCCGACAATGAAGCACAATTAGGAGAAGACAACCATCTAGCTACTGCTGGACCCATAGTCCAGGGGAACTACTCAGGCAACCATGGCGGTGAAGAGTCCTCCGGGAGATGATTCCCCTCTCCGGCAGGTGCCGGAGGCGATCTCCCGAATCCCGAGATGGGATTGGCGGCGCGTCTGGAAGGTTTTCCGTATCGTGGCTCTCGTGCGGGGGTTTCGCGACGAAGGCTTTAAGTAGGCGGAGGAGATAGGTCGGGGGGCCTGATAGGGGGGCCACACAGTAGGGCGGCGCGGGCCCCCCCTTGGCCGCGCCGCCTTATTGTGTCGGCGCCCCGTGGCCCCACTTCGTGACTCCTTCGGTCTCCTGGAAGCTTCGTGTGAAAATAGGCCCCTGGGCGTTGATTTCGTCCAATTCGAGAATATTTCCTTACTAGGATTTCTGAAACCAAAAACAGCAAAAAACAGCAACTGGCTCTTCGGCATCTCGTTAATAGGTTAGTGCGGGAAAATGCATAAATATGACATAAAGTATGCATAAAACATGTAGATATCATCAATAATGTGGCATGGAACATAAGAAATTATCGATACGTCGGAGACGTATCATATGGTACTTATTATATTTGAGCTCTCATTGCCCCTATCATAAGTATCTTGAATGGTTAAAGTTAATGTGAATCAAAAATTATCTATATGCTTGCAAGTCACAAGTTGAAAATCGCATGCCCCTTGAATGCGAGTACCTAAACCCCATGCTACTCAATTTAGGTCCCAAATAAGTTCTTGTCATTGTAAGTATACATGTATCATTGAGAACCGCCAACGGAGTACCTCTTGCCCGATGATATGGAGGTACTCTTGTAAGAACAATCCGATGCCAAAATGACAAGACAAACAGACAATGAGCATCTCAGTAATTTTTTATTTACTATGAGTATAGCTTTTTATTGCAAATACTTTATAGAATGCTCACTATGGTCCGCTGTAAATTTCCACCATGAATGATGCATGGCTTAGATTAGCGGCCCAGACATTTCTCTAACTCATATACGAACTCCATGGATTTACAAGTTTTCATTTTATTTCACACCGCTAGGCATCCATAAACAAAAGAACATGATATTAACTAAATATAAGTACAGTGTCGAAAGCATTCCCCATGAAAGCATGGTTATACTAACTCCCAACTTACAATTTGCAAACATATAAACTTCGTAAGATAGTCACAATGATCAGGTTTATTAGGTACAAGAAAGTAAATGTGCCATCAAGTTCGTGAGAGCTTTACTAACTAATTTTCTCATGCCAAAATTTAATTTGAAAGATAAATAAAAACATGATGAATTACTTGGAATATAAATAATGCTACTAGGTAGATATCATGGACACAATTGACAAACTTTGGTTTATGGTAGTTGGATGCACGAATATAGTTCATACTCAGTACAAGCGAAAGCTAGCAAAAGACCCGGCCAACTAAGAGAGCAATAATGGCCATAATCATGCATAGCGACAAAACATTATCAATCAAAGCATAAAGTGATATTACAAGACAAAAAATAAATGACCATAGAGGCTTTAGTTGACTGGTTATAGTCATAACATGGTATAAGCATGTGCCAAGTCAACCCAATAAAGCATCAAAGGAGAATACCACAATATTATGCTTTTATGATGGAAACAACACATGATTCTTTCAATCACACATTATGCACTCTCATCCATTTGAAGCAAGTCATGCTATAACAATAAATACTAAGCATATGACAAGAATAATATCCAACATGACATGCCAGAGTCTATGCCACAGTCTAGACAAGCTTCCTTTTGCATCACTATAGGCATGAAATATTTTACTCGTATCCAAAACCAATCAAATTATTTGAAATAGCTCTCAGAGATGAAATACAATATGTACCAGAGACCTAATCATACACAAATAAAGGAAGCCACGATAATAATAAGGCTGAGAATATGAACTCTCCCCTCTCCCCTAACGGCTCAGGCGACCACCATGGCGATCCTACTCTCCCCTAGATCTGGATCCATCTTTCCATGCAATCTCCTTGATGGATCAAGTAGACCCCTTTGCTGATGCATCTTCGATTGCCCACCGATTGGATTTTACATATGGGCACTTTTTTCGTCAAAAGGTTCGTAAGTCTTTCGCCACACCTGTCAACCCTATTTCATCCGATTCTAGTTTTACCTTGGTGGTCTCTTTCGGTCGGGCAAATTTCCATCTGAATTGTCTTAATGTGAGTCTGGCTTTATCATCCTGCCTAGGTGCATCTTATGAAGAACTTAGAGTTTCTGCTATTCGTGGAAGAGTGTTTGTTTTTGACGTCTGTTCCAAGGAAGTGGGTTTTCTGATCTTGAAGAATAGGAAATTCTCTTGTAAGGATTTCATATGCTATTTCGATCTATGGAGTTCTGGTGGACCAAACTGGCGTCGAGAGGAATTGGCCTGGTACCGAGAGCAAGAAAATGAATGGACACTAGTCCAAAGTAGGGATCATATCAGATCCCATCAACAATATGAATCTCAAGGCAGAAGACTATTTCCTCGTCCTCCTCCGACGAGATTTCACCCAAGGCCTCCAGCTACTCGTCTACAATCTCATCAAGGTAACCCTCGTGGTAATCCCCCCTTATCTGGTGCAAATCTAATCCCTATTGGAACTAGACAACATCCTACATCTATTCCTAGATCTTGCCATGACCGTGATAATAGGGACGTGCCCGTTATTAGCGGGAACCAATTTTCGAATTTGGCCAGAGACTCGCATCAGATTACAATCGCAGACAGGCCCAATGTTTCAGCCCATGAGAATAGCCCAGGAACACATTGTGATTCCCCTCTACGCCGTTCCGTCTCCTGCATACGTTGCCTCGCGCCAGGTCATCTTGCTAAGGATTGTACCAATAAATTCAGGTGTAGATCCTGCTTTAATTATGGTCATATATCTTTTAAATGCCTAAACAAAAGGAACAAACCTATATCTATCTGGAAAGTGGTTGATAAACAGAAACAGAAACAGAATTTATCGGCTGATATATCCTCTGCCTCCTCATCTTCCGCAGAGTCACATAGCATTACCCATGTTTCTGAAACACCTGACCACGCACGTCCTCCTATCTGCGATTGTCCATCGCCTCCGTCGACGGGTGAAGAGCTTTCCTCCATGGCGAACTACGACTGCGACCCCTTTCCGCATGTCCCTGCCGGTATGGTCGCTATCCCACCTGGTCTGTTACGACAGCAGAGAGGTTATGTGATTTTGGGAGGAGATTTTCCTATTTTCTGTGATGACTGGGTGATTGTATCTCTCATCCCTGATCCTGGACAAAATCACTTTGAGCTTGTTAGTCAGACCATTAGTCAGCAGATGCAAGATATTGGCATTGAGATTCGCACTATTTCTAAGTGTGCTATGGGTTCTGCTTTGGTTAGATTTGCTACATGTACTGATAGGGACGCAGCCATCAACGTTAGTCCTATTAATGTGGGTGACAGCATTCTTAGATTTGTTGCACAAGATAATGGTATCAATCGAAGATCTACTTTTCTTACGCATGACGTATGGATCATGATATTGAACTATCCTTTAGAGTGCTGGGATGTTGACACTGTCAGTAGATCTGTTGTTCCATATGGTCATTTCCTAGTCTGGAATAAGGATATGTCCAACAGGGCAAGGATTTTGGTTAAGATTTGTGCATATAATGTTGACACCCTCCCTATGAGTATTGTTGTGATCAAGAACCTTGCTGAAGATGGAAATTCTGATTCCTGGACTTGCCCCCTAGTCCTACTATCCAGTAGAATGATTGGTGCTGCTACTGGTGATGAAGATCCTCTACCACCAAATGGAGCTAATCCCCATCCTCTCCCTCTGGTGGATCAGGGTTTCTGGCATGATGATCATATGATGCAGGATGATGAGGGCAACATGGGTGAGGAAAATGCTATACCTGGTATGGATAATGCTGCACCACCACATGCTGCTCCTGCTGCTGATCTTGCACCACCTCTGGCTGGAAATGCTGCACCTGTCAATGACAATATTGTCCACATAAACCCTGCAACACCACCCCTGCAAGCCAATCAGCCTGCTGCTGATGATGAGATCATTGAAATAATTCAGTCTGTGGAACCCATATCTGCTCTCCGTGGACTCATCTCTAGTATTATTGGTAATGCATCCGAGGTCCTACCCCATCTTGGTGATTCACACATTACTGCTGCAAACTGCAAGGTAGTGGAAGCAAATGGACCAAATGGAAAAGTCAGGACTTGTTACCTTCAGATTGATGCAGTGGACAATGCTGGCATAAAGAACAGAGCATCTAGTTCTGTGGAAATAACTGATATATCTGATGACACTGTGCCTGATTTGAATGTTGCTGTTGAGCAGCCCAGCACCAAACGCATGAAGAAAGGGAAAGGGAAACTTGTCACTGATGTCTCACAGGTGAGGAGGAGCAATAGGATTGCTGGACTTGCAGTGGGCTACAAGGATGTCAACAGTGCTGTTCTAGCTGAGCAGTCTGTGAAACAAATTCAGCAAGATGCTTCCACCTCTAAGACTGGCTACAGAGCTGAGGGCAACATTGTGATCAATCTGCACCACAATTTGAAGCTGAGATCATCAACAATGATAGTGCAATGATGTCTACGGGTGCTTCTATTCTTGTAGACAGTGTTGGGCCTCCAAGAGCAGAGGTTTGTAGAACAGCAGCAAGTTTCCCTTAAGTGGATCACCCAAGGTTTATCGATCTCAGGGAGGAAGAGGTCAAAGATATCCCTCTCATGCAACCCTGCAACCACAAAGCAAGAAGTCTCTTGTGCCCCCAACACACCTAATAGGTGCACTAGTTCGGCGAAGAGATAGTGAAATACAGGTGGTATGTATAAGTATGAGCATGCGACACAGAAAGTGCTTTGCTATCCAGGACTAGCGTGTGGTTGATGGTGGTAATATTGCGGACAGTAGATGCAGTAGAACAGAACAAGCAGCGATAGCGATATTTAGGAACAAGGCCTAGGGATCATACTTTCACTAGTGGACACTCTCAACATTGATCACATAACAGAATAAATAAATAGATGCTAGACTCTACACTCTCTTGTTGGATGATGAACACCACTAACTATGTAGGATTACACGAACCCTCAATGCCGGAGTTAACAAGCTCCACAATATTCGATGTTCATATTTAAATAACTTTAGAGTGCATGACAGATCAACATAACCAAACCAAGTACTAACATAGCATGCACACTGTCACCTTCACGCTACGAAAGGAGGCATAGATCACATCAATACCATCATAGCAATAGTTAACTTCATAATCTACAAGAGATCACAATCATAACCTACGCCAAGTACTACACGATGCATACACTGTCACCATTACACCGTGCAGGAGGAATAAACTACTTTAATAACATCACTAGAGTAGCACACAGACGAATAGTGATACAAAACTCATATGAATCTCAATCATGTAAGGCAGCTCATGAGATCATTGTATTGAGGTGCATAGGAGAGAGATTAACCACATAGCTACCGGTACAGCCCCGAGCCTCGATGGAGAACTACTCCTCCTCATGGGAGACAACGGCGTTGATGAAGATGGCGGTGGAGATGGCAGCGGTGTCGATGGAGAAGCCTTCCGGGGGCACTTCTCCGGGGCGTGCGGAACAGACTCCTGTCCCCCAGATCTTGGCTTCGCGATGGCGGCGGCTCGGATGGTTTCTCGTACCGTGGCTTTTCCGTATCGAAGATTTAGGTCGGGGACCTTTAAAGAAGAGGCGGAGTCGGAAGGTCGACGAGGCGGTGACACACTAGGGGCGCGGCCAAGGCCTGGCCGCGCCACCCTATCGTCTGGCCGGGGCCCTCCTGCGGCTCTCGGGTGTTGGGAAGCTTCGTGTGATTCTAAGATGCTTTGCGTTGATTTCGTCAATTCGAGAATATTTCCTTACTAGGATTTCTGAAACCAAAAACAGTAGAAAACAGGAACTGGCACTTCGGCATCTCGTCAATAGGTTAGTTCCGGAAAACGCATGAATATGACATAAAGTATGCATAAAACATGTAGATATCATCAATAATGTGGCATGGAACATAAGAAATTATCGATACGTCGGAGACGTATCATGCACCTCCCCCACATCTGCCTGCATCTACTATCCAAGCCATTGGTAGAAACCATTGCAAGATGCCATCTGAGATGGTATCTGATGCAGCATTGAACTATGATAGTTCTAATGATAGTGTGTAATCATATCATGCACAGGGCCTGGAGCATGCCCATAATTTGCTTCTTTATCCCTAGTTTCCCTCAGCAGTTATTTCCCCAAGAACTTTGTTGCCTGTACCCCTTTTATGTGTGTTGTAAGAATATTTATTTGTTTACCAGACATTATGTATGGAGGTCTGGCAGAGTTCTTTATCTGTCAGTATTTTGGTTCAATATGCTCCTGTGTCTATCTGTTACTTATCATGATCCAGTTATCTGGTCCTATTTGAGGATGTTCTCTTGGCTAGCTGAACTTTTTACTGTGAATATCACTCATGACAGAAGTATATTACATATACTCCTAAGTTCCTCCTCATCCATTGTTTATCATGAATAGATTCAGATCATGGAATATTCTGGATTGGAATATTAGAGGTATTAATTCACAAGACAGATGGGATGATCTAGCTAATAAAATAAGTGAAAGCAATTGTAATATTATTTGCTTACAAGAGACAAAAAGAGAGAGTTTTGACAATGCTTATATCAAAAAAAATTGCCCAAGAAAATTTAATATGTTTGCATATCACCCATCTGTTGGGAATTCAGGGGGTATTATTACTATATGGAATGGAAATGCTTTCTCTGGTAATGTCATAAGTACCTCTAGCTATCAAGTTACTGTTGAATTTATTTGCAATATCTCTGGGGAGAAATGGTATATCACAAATATATATGCCTCTTGCCATACTTAGGGAAGAAATGAGTTTATTAACTGGATGAATAATCTAGACTCATGGATCTATGATCTGTGGATGCTTGTTGGGGATTTCAATATGATTAGATCCAATTCTGACAGAAACAGACCTGGAGGAAATTCTAATACCATGTTGGCTTTCAATGATATTATTCAAACACATGATCTGGAACAAATCCCCTTGAAAGGTAGGCAATATACTTGGAGTAACATGCACAATACCCCTCTGTTAGAAAAGCTCGACTGGATATTTACCTCCTCTACGTGGACTATCACCTTCCCAAATACAATGGCCTACCCTATGGCTAGACTAGGATTAGATCATGTTCCAATTCTCATTGAAATTGGATCAGTTATTCCCAAGGCACAAATTTTTAGATTTGAAGAATATTGGCTGGACTTTGATGGATTGGATGAGGTGGTGCAGAATCATTGGAAAAATGCGGGGGTATACAAAAATACTGCACAGGACATTACTGCCAGGTTTAAATCCCTTAGGCAAGGCATTAAAAAATGGAGCAGAAATCTATCACAGTTATCTATTGTCATACATAATTGCAGTTATGTGCTTGCACTTCTGGATGGGTTGGAAGAGCAAAGATCTCTATCTATTATAGAAAAAAAAATTCAGACTTGCTCTCAAGGCACTGATACGTCTCTGACGTATCGATAATTTCTTATGTTCCATGCCACATTATTGATGATATCTACATGTTTTATGCACATTTTATGTCATATTCGTGCATTTTGGAACTAACCTATTAACAAGATGAGTGCCATTCTTTTCTTTGTTTTGGTTTCAAATCCTAGTAAGTAAATATTCTCGGAATTGGACGAAATCAACGCCCGGGTCCTATTTTGCCACGAAGCTTCCAGACCGAAGAGTCAACGAAGTGGGGCCACGAGGTGGCCGGGAGGGCAGGCGGCGTGGCCCCACCTTGGCGCCGACCTGTCTCTGGGCCCTCGCGCCCCGACCTACCCTTCCGCCTACAAATAGCCTTCGTCGCGAAACCCCGAGTACCGAGAGCCACGATACGGAAAACCTTCCAGACGCCGCGCCGCCAATCCCATCTCGGGGATTCGGAGATCGCCTCCGGCACCCTGCCGGAGAGGAGGATCATCTCCGGAGGACTCTACGCCGCCATGGTCGCCTCCGGAGTGATGTGAGTAGTCTACCCCTGGACTATGGGTCCATAGCGGTAGCTAGATGGTTGTCTTCTCCTCATTGTGCTTAATTGTCGGGTCTTGTGAGCTGCCGAACATGATCAAGATCATCTATCGTAATTCTATATGTTGTGTTTGTTGGGATCCGATGAATAGAGAATACCATGTTATGTTGATTATCAATTTATATCTATGTGTTGTTTATGATCTTGCATGCTCTCCGTTATTAGTAGAGGCTCTGGCCAAGTTTTTACTCTTAACTCCAAGAGGGGTATTTATGCTCGATAGTGGGTTCATGTCTCTGTGAATCTGGGGAAGTGACAGAAATCTCTAAGATTATGGATGTGATGTTGCCACTAGGGATAAAACATTGATGCTATGTCTGAGGATGTAGTTATTGATTACATTACGCGCAATACTTAATGCAATTGTCTATTGTTAGCAACTTAATACTGGAGGGGTTCGGATGATAACCTGAAGGTGGACTTTTTAGGCATAGATGCATGCTGGATAGCGGTCTATGTACTTTGTCGTAATGCCCAATTAAATCTCACTATACTCATCATAATATGTATGTGCATGGTCATGCCCTCTTTATTTGTCAATTGCCCAACTGTAATTTGTTCACCCAACATGCTGTTTATCTTATGGGAGAGACACCTCTAGTGAACTGTGGACCCCGGTCCATTCTCTATCTTGAAATACAATCTACTGCAATACTTGTTCTCGTTTGCAAACAATCATCATCCACACTATACATCTAATCCTTTGTTACAGCAAGCCGGTGAGATTGACAACCTCGCTGTTTCGTTGGGGAAAAGTACTTGGTTTGTGTTGTGCAGGATCCACGTTGGCGCCGGAATCCCTGGTGTTGCGCCGCACTACATCTGCCGCCATCAACCTTCAACGTGCTTCTTGGCTCCTACGGTTCGATAAACCTTGGTTTCATACTGAGGGAAAACTTGCTGTTGTACGCATCACACCTTCCTCTTGGGGTTCCCAACGGACGCGTGCTGTACGCGTATCAAGCTCTTTTCTAGCGCCGTTGCCGGGAGATCAAGACACGCTGCAAGAGTCTCCACATCGTAATCTCTTTACTTTGTTTTTGTCTTGCTTAGTTTTATTTACTACTTTGTTTGCTGCACTAAATCAAAATACAAAAAAATTAGTTGCTAGTTTTACTTTATTTGCTATCTTGTTTGCTATATCAAAAACACACAAAAATTAGTTACTTGCATTTACTTTACTTATTTCATTATGTTTCCTTTTAATTTTACCGTAAAAAACATGCCGATAGGGCGTGGGTCTATAATTGGGAGAAATAATATAGAAGAATTTTTCAACCATGTTAGTACCGTTGATGATTTCGAAGATAGACACTTGGTAGACCTTGCTCCTACTTATGAAATTGCCGCTGCTGCTTTAGTTCGTATGATGGAAACTAAATTTGTTAATCTCAATCCTATAATCCAACACATGTTTCTTACACTTGGTGATATGGAAGAAGGGGAAAAGAAAGATTTTGTTTTAGAAACCCTTCTTAGAGAATTTGGTGGTATAGCAAGAGAGGCTAGAAAGGTCTATGCTAAATATAATATGCTTGGTTCTTATACCAATTTTATTAGTCTCCTTGAAAAAACGGACATGGAGAGAATAAGGTACACTAATAATATTAATGATGGTGGGGAGATCAAAGCACCAATACCATGCAAGCTCCTAGCGATGAACGATGCACTAGAAAATAACTATGTTTGGCTTGTTCCTGAAAATTTGTTTGATGAGAGTAGCAAGCCCAAGACTAATGAAAAGGGAGATGCTAAAACTTATGTATCCAACATACTATGCATGGTTGAGAAAACTCCACACCCCGCTGTTGATACACCATCTCTCGACAATACTTGATATACACTTTCTGCGCCTAGCTGAAAGGCGTTAAAGAAAAGCGCTTATGGGAGACAACCCATGTTTTTACTACAGTAATTTTGTTTTTATTTTATGTCTTGGAAGTTGTTTACTACTGTAGCAACCTCTCCTTATCTTAGTTTAGTGTTTTGTTGTGCCAAGTAAAGTCGTTGATAGTAAGGTTCATACTAGATTTGGATTACTGCGCAGAAACAGATTTCTTTGCTGTCACGAATCTAGGCAAAATTCTCTGTAGGTAACTCATAAAATTATGCCAATTTACGTGAGTGATCCTCTGATATGTACGCAACTTTCATTCAATTTGAGAATTTTCATTTGAGCAAGTCTGGTGCCTCAATAAAATTCGTCAATATGAACTGTTCTGTTTTTGACAGATTCTGCCTTTTATTTCGCATTGCCTGTTTTGATATGTTCGATGGATATTTCGATTCCATTGACTTTCAGTAGCTTTGTGCAATGTCCAGAAGTGTTAAGAATGATTATGTCACCTCTGAACATGTATATTTTGATTGTGCACTAACCCTCTAATGAGTTGTTTTGAGTTTGGTGTGGAGGAAGTTTTCAAGGATCAAGAGAGGGAGATGATACAACATGATCAAGGAGAGTGAAAGCTCTAAGCTTGGGGATGCCCCGTGGTTCACCTGCATATATCAAGAAGACTCAAGCGTCTAAGCTTGGGGATGCCCAAGGCATCCCCTTCTTCATCGACAACATTATCAGGTTCCTCCCCTCAAACTATATTTTTATTCCGTCACATCTTATGTGCTTTGCTTGGAGCGTCGGTTTGTTTTTGTTTTTGTTTTGTTTGAATAAAATGGATCCTAGCATTCATTGTGTGGGAGAGAGACACGCTCCGCTGTAGCATATGGACAAGTATGTCCTTAGGCTCTACTCATAATATTCATGGCGAAGTTTCTTCTTCATTAAATTGTTATATGGTTGGAATTGGAAAATGATACATGTAGTATTTGCTAAAATGTCTTGGATAATGTGATACTTGGCAATTGTTGTGCTCATGTTTAAGCTCTTGCATCATATACTTTGCACCTATTAATTAAGAAATACATAGAGCATGCTAAAATTTGGTTTGCATATTTGGTCTCTCTAAAGTCTAGATAATTTCTAGTATTGAGTTTGAACAACAAGGAAGACGGTGTAGAGTCTTATAATGTTTACAATATGTCTTTTATGTGAGTTTTGCTGCACCGGTTCATCCTTGTGTTTGTTTCAAATAACCTTGCTAGCCTAAACTTTGTATCGAGAGGGAATACTTCTCATGCATCCAAAATACTTGAGCCAACCACTATGCCATTTGTGTCCACCATACCTACCTACTACATGGTATTTCTCCGCCATTCCAAAGTAAATTGCTTGAGTGCTACCTTTAAAATTTCCATTCTTCACCTTTACAATATATAGCTCATGGGACAAATAGCCTAAAAACTATTGTGGTATTGAATATGTACTTATGCACTTTATCTCTTATTAAGTTGCTTGTTGTGCGATAACCATGTTCCTGGGGACGCCATCAACTACTCTTTGTTGAATATCATGTGAGTTGCTATGCATGTTCGTCTTGTCTGAAGTAAGGGAGATTTACCACCTTTATGGTTAGAGCGTGCATATTGTTAGAGAAGAACATTGGGCCGCTAACTAAAGCCATGATCCATGGTGGAAGTTTCAGTTTTGGACATATATCCTCAATCTCATATGAGAAAATTAATTGTTGCTACATGCTTATGCATAAAAGAGGAGTCCATTATCTGTTGTCTATGTTGTCCCGGTATGGATGTCTAAGTTGAGAATAATCAATAGCGAGAAATCCGATGCGAGCTTTCTCCTTAGACCTTTGTACAGGCGGCATAGAGGTACCCCTTTGTGACACTTGGTTAAAACATGTGCATTGCGATAATCCCGGTAATCCAAGCTAATTAGGACAAGGTGCGGGCACTATTAGTATACTATGCATGAGGCTTGCAACTTGTAAGATATAATTTACATGACACATATGCTTTATTACTACCGTTGACAAAATTGTTTCTTGTTTTCAAAAATCAAAGCTCTAGCACAAATATAGCAATCGATGCTTTCCTCTTTGAAGGACCTTTCTTTTACTTTTATTGTTGACTCAGTTCACCTATCTCTCTCCACCTCAAGAAGCAAACAATTGTGTGAAATGTGCATTGATTCCTACATACTTGCATATTGCACTTGTTATATTACTCTATGTTGACAACTATCCATGAGATATACATGTTACAAGTTGAAAGCAACCGCTGAAACTTAATCTTCCTTTGTGTTGCTTCAATACCTCTACTTTGAATTATTGCTTTATGAGTTAACTCTTATGCAAGACTTATTGATGCTTGTCTTGAAGTACTATTCATGAAAAGTCTTTGCTATATGATTCATTTGTTTACTCATGTCATTTACATTGTTTTGATCGCTGCATTCATTACATATGCTTACAATAGTATGATCAAGGTTATGATGGCATGTCACTCCAGAAATTATCTTTGTTTATCGTTTACCTGCCGGGACGAGCAAAAGGATGCTGATACGTCTCCGACGTATCGATAATTTCTTATGTTCCATGCCACATTATTGATGATATCTACATGTTTTATGCACATTTTATGTCATATTCGTGCATTTTCGGAACTAACCTATTAACAAGATGCGAAGTGCCAGTTGCTGTTGCTGTTTTGGTTTCAGAAATCCTAGTAAGGAAATATTCTCGGAATTGACGAAATCAACGCCAGGGGTCCTATTTTGCCACGAAGCTTCCGAAGACCGAAGAGTCAACGAAGTGGGGCCACGAGGTGGCCGGGAGGGCAGGCGGCGCGGCCCCACCGCCGCGAACCTCTCCCTGGCCCTCGACCTATCCTTCCGCCTACAAATAGCCTTCGTCGCGAAACCCCGAGAGAGCACGATACGGAAAACCTTCCAGAGACGCCGCCGCCGCCAATCCCATCTCGGGGATTCAGGAGATCGCCTCCGGCACCCTGCAGGAGGGGAATCATCTCCGGAGGACTCTACGCCGCCATGGTCACCTCCGGAGTGATGTGTGAGTAGTCTACTCTGGACTATGGGTCCATAGCGGTAGCTAGATGGTTGTCTTCTCCTCATTGTGCTTAATTGTCGGGTCTTGTGAGCTGCCGAACATGATCAAGATCATCTATCTGTAATTCTATATGTTGTGTTTGTTGGGATCCGATGAATAGAGAATACCATGTTATGTTGATTATCAATTTATATCTATGTGTTGTTTATGATCTTGCATGCTCTCCGTTATTAGTAGAGGCTCTGGCCAAGTTTTTACTCTTAACTCCAAGAGGGGTATTTATGCTCGATAGTGGGTTCATGTCTCCGTGAATCTGGGAAGTGACAGAAATCTCTAAGATTATGGATGTGTTGTTGCCACTAGGGATAAAACATTGATGCTATGTCCGAGGATGTAGTTATTGATTACATTACGCGCAATACTTAATGCAATTGTCTGTTGTTAGCAACTTAATACTGGAGGGGTTCGGATGATAACTGAAGGTGGACTTTTTAGGCATAGATGCATCTTGGATAGCGGTCTATGTACTTTGTCGTAATGCCCAATTAAATCTCACTATACTCATCATAATATGTATGTGCATGGTCATGCCCTCTTTATTTGTCAATTGCCCAAGTAATTTGTTCACCCAACATGTGTTTATCTTATGGGAGAGACACCTCTAGTGAACTGTGGACCCAGGTCCAATTCTCTATCTTGAAATACAATCTGCAATACTTGTTCTCTTGTTTTGCAAACAATCATCATCCACACTATACATCTAATCCTTTGTTGCAGCAAGCCGATGAGATTAACAACCTCGCTGTTTCGTTGGGGCAAAGTTCTTGGTTTGTGTTGTGCAGGTTCCACGTTGGCGCCGGAATCCCTGGTGTTGCGCCGCACTACATCTCGCCGCCATCAACCTTCAACGTGCTTCTTGGCTCCCTTGGTTCGATAAACCTTGGTTTCATACTGAGGGAAAACTTGCCGCTGTACGCATCACACCTTCCTCTTGGGGTTCCCAACGGACGCGTGCTGTACGCGTATCAGGCACACCAACAAAATCTTTTAGAAGCCAAGAGATTATATTGGAGGAAAAGAGAAAATATCAGATGGGCCAAGCTTGGTGATGAAAATACAATTTTTTTCCATGCTATTGCTACAAGGAACTACAGGCACAATTATATATCTCAGCTTATCACTGAGGATGGAAGAATTCTCAATGAGCATGGACAGAAAGCAGCACACTTGTGGAATTCTTTTAAAGAGAGGCTTGGTAAATCTGTGAATACTAACATGATGTTTGATCTTAATGACATTGTCAATAGACATGATCTGTCAAGCTTAGACATTCCTTTCACAACAGAGGAAATTGATGAAGTGATCAAGCATATGCCAAATGATAAAGTGCCTGGCCCAGATGGTTTCAATGGCAAATTCATAAAGAAGTATTGGAATATTATTAAGTCACAATTTTATGATCTATTGCAGAAATTCTATGAGGGAAATATTAATTTAGAAAGTCTGAATACTGCATTCATTGTATTAATTCCAAAAAAGCCAAACCCTGAATCTGCATCAGATTATAGACCAATCTCATTAGTGAGCATGGCACTCAAGGTTATTACCAAGATCATGGCTAACAGAGTGCAGAAGGTTATCATTCCTATTCTACACCAAAATCAATATGGATTTATTAGGAATAAAACCATTCAAGACTGTCTATCATGGGCCTTTGAATATCTGCACATATGTCATAAATCTAAGAAGGAGATTGTTATATTGAAGCTTGACTTTGAAAAATCATTTGATACAGCTGAATACTCTGCCATTTTATCAATGCTAAGACATCTGGGATTCAGTGAAAAATTTATAGGCTGGATTAATTGTATTCTGTCTACTGCATCCACATCTGTTATACTCAATGGTGTGCCAGGAAAAAATATAATCTGTAAAAGAGGTGTCAGACAAGGTGATCCTTTGTCTCCACTGCTCTTTGTGGTCACTGCGGAATTATTGCAAATTATCATTAATTATGCCTGGCATGAGGGAGTTCTTCATTTACCTATCAACAATTCTTATGGGCAAGACTACCCAATATTGCAGTATGCTGATGACACACTTATTATTGTACCTGCTGATATGGAACAACTTGACAATCTCAAGGACATTTTGTCCAACTTTACTATCTCTACTGGCTTGAAAATTAATTACCAGAAGTCCTCCATGATTCCAATAAATATCACAGCTGAAAGATGTCAACTATTAGCAAATCATTTTGGCTGCAAGAGGGAATCTCTTCCTTTCACCTATCTGGGACTCCCGATGGGAACAACTAGACCTAGAGTTGATGATATAGTCCCCATGATCTGTAAGGTGGATAAAAGATTATCTGGACTATCAAACATGATGTCATACAGTGCCAGGTTAGTGACTATCAAAGCTGTGATTTCTGCTATGCCAAGCCATGCTATGTGTGCTATCAAAGTACATAACACAAATCTGGAGCATGTTCAGAAAGTGAGCAGACAGTTTCTATGGCATGGGAAAGAGATTCAGAAACAAGGAAAATGTCTAGTCAGTTGGAATAAGGTATGCCTCCCCAAGAAAGCTGGAGGACTGGGAGTGTTAGATTTAAGGAAACAGAATAAAGCATTGCAAATAAAGAATTTGTATAAATTTTACAACAATCAGGACATCCCCTGGGTAAAACTAATTTGGCAAGCATACTACCAAAATGGAGTTGTCCCAATTGCAAGCACTTCCAGAGGATCTTTTTGGTGGCGTGATTGTATCGCCTTAATTCCAGAATTTAAGCAGTTCACCACATGTGCTCCAGGAAATGGTAAAAGTATTATGCTATGGGATGATAAATGGCGAGATACCATTTTAAAGCATAAATTCCCACATCTCTTTTCCTTCACCAAGAATAGGAATATTAATGTTTTGGATGCATATAATGCTGCTCAAGAGAACATCTTTGGTATGTTTAATCTCCCTCTGTCCATGATTGCTGCATAGCAGTGTGATGAATTATCATAGGAATTGAACAATTTACATCTTGATGACTTGTCTGTTAATGACAAATGGAATTTTGCATGGGGAGGAAATAAATACTCTACCCAGAAGGTTTATATGGCTTTGGTTAATGCCCCGGTGGCACCAGCTCCCTTTAGGTGGATATGGAAATCAGCATGCTTGCCAAAGCATAAATTTTTCTTCTGGCTCCTCATACAGGACAGATTAAACACTAAAATGCATATGGTCAAAAAGAATTTCTTTGTGGACAGCCAACATTGTGTGTTATGCAATGAAGATGCACAGGAGAATATGATACACCTCTTCTTCCAATGTGACTTCAGTCAGAACTTTTGGTGGAGACTTGGGGAGGAGTGGAATACTGAACTTGAGGTGATTGACATGATAATGGATGCAAAAAGAAGATCAGCTAACAGTTTTTTTAATGAAGCCATGATAGCCGGTTGTTGGAGCATTTGGAATCATAGAAACTCTATTATCTTTGATGGCAAGCTTGTTGACCTGGATAGCTGTTTTTCTTTTTTTAGAGAGTCTATATCTCTTATTAGGCATAGGGTCAGGCCTAGTTTGAGGGAGGGTATGCAAGACTGGCTGGACATTTTATGAACTATCATAGTTCATCCCATGTACATATTCCCCTCCTTTTTATGAAATATAAAAAATGACACAGTGGGGAACTTCCCCACTGTTTTTGTGTAAAAAAAATACACAAATAAAGAATACTAACGATCTCTGAACAAAATTTGAGTGAAAGAACAAGAGCTAAACCCAGTACTAGAAAACTAGAACACTCGCAGAATAATAACAACGAAAACTAGAGCGTTCTATGCCATTAAAAAGGAGCGGGTGTTTCTCCAAAACAAATGTGCCGGGATCCAATATATGCTACATCAAAGAAAAACAAAACAAAACAAAAATAAAGACGCTCCAAGAACAACACATAGCGTATGAAGCAATAAAAATATAGTGCATAGAGAGATGACATGTTGCTTTGTTGATGAAGAGGGGATGCCTTGGGCATCCCCATGCTTTGACGCTTGTACCTCTTGAATATTTCTTGGGGTGCAGGGGCATCCCCAAGTTTGAGCTTTTGTCCATTCTTAATCTCATCACATCATTTTTCTCTCCCTACACTTGAAAACTTTCTTAATAGAAAACTTCACACAATTCTCTATTAGCAACATTAGTACAATTAAAATAAACAAATCCACTTGGGTTCAGTGATAACATATATCAAACATCTGTTAAAACATTAGCTACTGTAGCAACCTTTCAAAAAGCTCTTTGATCAAAAGAACTAAAAAAGAAAGAGATTTAAGAGGCAAAAGCAAATAGTGCATAAATCTATCAAAACAGAACAACACGTAAAGATCGATTTTTTCGAAAATCCTCTGTTGCTCATCTCAAAAAGTAGTCAACTAACTAAAGTTAGATAATAACCTTGATCATATGCATGAAAAATGGCAACTCAAAATTCCGCGCTTGCTATTTCTACGAATTTTTAAGGTAGTAGCACATAATCTGTTTTCAGGACAACAACTTCCCCAAATCTTACTTTCTTCCTATTAGAGGTTATTCTTGGCACAAAAACGAAATAAAAATGATAAGGAGAGATTAATACAGAGGTAATAAATTCCAAGACTTAACAAAAAGAAAAATTACTGTAAATAAACATGGGTTATCTTCGAAGAGTGCTTTTCTTTAATGCCTTTCAGCTAGGCGCAGAAAAAGAGTGAGCATCAAGTATTATCAAGTGAAGAAGCATCAACATCATAATTTGCGGGAGCCTTGTGCCTACGCCTCCTACCTTTACGCTTTTTCTTAGGGAAACAATGAGAAGTACCTAGTGAGGAAGTGAAAGTCATGGTACCTTCCCCATCATCAATCCTTGCTTCCAGGAGTTTTAGAAGTGATCGCACAAGCGTGATTCGTCCTTTTCCTACACTTTCAATTCAGTGACAAGATAATCAATGGATACCATCCTCCCTGAATTTTTTGTATGCACTCCTTCAGCAATTCTAATGGGTAATATAACAACATTATTGGTAAGAGATATTTCTTCTCCTCCCTCATAAAGTCTCCAAAGATTTAAAGACTCGTAAATATCTCTAGGGATAAGACAAAACTCAGACATAATATCGCAATGAGCATAAAAAATTCATCACCTATATCAAATTTTACTGAAGGGAGCCAACTTGAGGGTTCAGAGTTTATTGGAACATGGTCATACTTCTCCAGAAGCATACTATAACATTCGTTCAATCTAGTTGTACTTGTCATAAGAGTGTTTAATCTAGCAAAAATGCTCACAAGGGATGAATCAAAATTACTAGGTGAGCTATATGTTGCAATCAACTTTTTTATGGCATTAAAAGCTTGATCTCCATCACACTGAAGGAAATCTCCTCCTGCTATGGTGTCCAAAGAACATCTATAATGCAGAATAAGACCAAAATAAAAGCTACTAAGAAGCAAGCCTAGAGTCATTTTAGGTTCAATTTTATTATAAGAACTGTTAATTCTAGACCAAGCTTCCTTAAAACTCTCCTCACTCCCTTGTTTGAAAGTGAAGATCATTTCCTCAGGCGACATAGTAACAAGAATAAACATAAAAACAACTTAAAATAAGAACTAATTTTTTGTGTGTTTTTGATATAAAGACGACTATAAAAGGAAACTAATTTTGTGTGTGTTTTTGATATAATGAAGCAAACAAAACAAAATAAAGTAAACTAAGCAAAACTATAACATAGTAAAGAGATTGGAGATTAGAGACTCCCCTTGCAGAAATCCTCTTTCTCCCTAGCAACGACGGCAGAAAATCTTGATGGTGCTCCGGTGATGGTGCCATACAATCTTGGTGGCGGTTGTTGTGGAAGCGGTTGGGAAACCCCAAGAGGAAAGTGTGATGAGCACAACAACAAGTTTTTCCTCAGTATGAAACCAAGGTTTAATCGACCAGTAGGGGAAATGCGTGACTTCTAAAGGTGTTGCTAGCTGACTAATGGACAGGTGCACTACCGACGTCAGCAGCAACGTGGAACCTGCACACAACACAGCCAAAATACTTTGCCCCAACTTACAGTGAGGTTGTCAATCTCACCGGTTTGCTGAATACAAAGGATTAGACGTATCGAGTGGAAAGAGATGTTTGCAGTAATTAAAGAGAATAGAGCTTACATTAAGTAAAAGAGCAGGATTACAATAGATGAATTTATCAGTGTAAAGGAAATGACTGGGGTTCATAGTTCACTAGAGGTGTCTCTCCATAAAGATAAATAACATGTTGGGTGAACAAATTATAGCTGGGCAATTGACATAATATCGACCATACATGACAAGATGATTAATATGAGATTTGTTTGGGCATTACAACATAATACATAGACCGTAATTCAACTGCATCTATGACTAATAATCCACCTTCCGATTATCGTCCGAACCCCTTCAGTATTAAGTTGCAAGCAACAGATTATCGCATTAAGCAATGTGTGTAAAGTAAACAATAGAATTGCTCTTGGATAAAACATTGTTGTTTTCTCCCTAGTACCAACATCACATCTACAATCTTAGAAGTTACTGTCACTCTCCCAGATTACTAGAGGCATGAACCTACTATCGAGCATAAATACCCCTCTTAGAGTCACAAGCATCTATTTAGCCAGAGTATCTACAAGCAACAGAGAGCATGCAAGATGACAAATAACATATGACATGAATATATAATCGACATCAACATAGTATACAATATTCATCGGATTCCAGCAAACACAACATGTAGGATTACATAAGGATGATCTTGATCATGTAGGGCAGCCCACAAGATCTAAACATGAGGCACAAATTGGAGAAGACAACCATCTAGCTACTGCTATGGACCCATAGTCCAGGGATGAACTACTCACGCATAACTTCGGAGGCGGGCATGGTGATGTAGATGCCTCCGGTGATGATTTCCCCTCCGGAAGGGTGCCGGGAAGAGCTTTAGAACCCCCCGAGATGGGTTCTGCAATGGCGGCCGCGACAGAACTTTTCGTGGATGGACCCTCGGGTATTAAGGGTTTTCCTGAGATCGTGATTAAATAGGCGGAGGGGCGATATCGGTGGAGGCCAGGGTGGCCCACACCACCCCTAGGCGCGGGCCAGGGCCAGGCGTGACCGCTCTGCTGACCCCCTTCGACTCCCCTCTGGACTCTGTCTTCGTTACGGTAAAATATTGATTTCGACTTTTGTTTCGTCCAATTCCGAGAATATTTCTCGTACAACTTTTCTGAAATACAAAAACAATAGAAAACAGTGAACTGACACTGTGACATCTTGTTAATAGGTTAGTGTCGGATATATAAAAGTGCAACGAAGTATGAGCAAAACATATATGAATTGGTATAAAACAAGCATGGAGAATAAAAAATTATGGATACGTTTGAGACGTATCACCTACCCCTAGATCGGGTTTGCTCTGTGCAATTCCCCGGAATCGACCACGACGTCGACCTGCCTCGACCGGGCCGTCATGAACAGCTGGTCCGCACTACACGGTCCTAAACTTCTTCCCTAGCCTCTAGTTGGACGGGCGTGGATCTTTTTTCTAAAGCTAAAAATAATAATGGTGTGGATCCTCTGCAGTTGGGTTATTACTGTACCGGTACTATAATGCCATTCATCTACTATTAGTTTTCATCCAACGGCAGTCTATGTCTTCTTCTTTCCTAATTCTTCCATATCGCAATAAACTTGCCATGACCTTGAACTGGCGCTGCCGGCGACGACGGGCAGCGAGATGAAGGTCGTGTACGAGCCGCACCCTCACATGGCCAGCGCGGCCGACGACGACTTCATCATGCTCCATGACGCGTACATTCAACCAAGACACCCGCTCGTGCTACGACCGCGATGTCATCATGCATGCACGCATATGCACAACCGTTCGCCTCCAGGCCATCGCTGCACAGCTTCTGGGGTCAGCCTCGCCTAACCTCAGAGATTGACTAGCGCTGGTAGATCCGGCCTCGTTCGATCGAGAGCTCCACCCTTGTGAACCTTACCTCCATGCAACTATGGCTGCTTCTGCTCACCGTAGAATTTTTTTAAAGTGGCCCACCCATACGACTGTCTGCATGTAACGTCTGATGGGAAAGTACGGCTTGTAGTTCTCGAGTTTCATGCGCATTCCTTAACGATGGTAGTTCATGGTCATGGCCATGTTTATTGCGACATGGAAGAATTAGGGAAGGGGAAGAAGAAGACAGGCTGCCGTTGGATAAAAATTGACGGTAGATGGATGGCATTACTATACCGGTACAATTATAACCCAACTGCAGAGGATCCACGCCCTAGTTGGACTGTGTCGTGCCACTGGCCAAGCTACTCTTCGTCAGCGGCCACACACATCGTATGTGGATTTCAGGTCACCGGCCGAGCTACTCGCCGTCCGATGGCCGCCCTCACACGTACCGTGACTTCACACGGAAGCATGCCTGATATCCGATCACATGCTTCCGTGCCAAAATGAACAAGATAACAAAATGAAATCTTCATCGACAAGGTATCTTATATCATAGCATATCTCAAGTTTCTCAGCCGTGCCAAGATAACAAAAATGAAAACACTAATATCCTCCCTTCTATTTTTTTTGCGAAACACAATACAGACGTAGACGCTCACATATACACACATACACTTACCCCTATGAACGCACGCACGCACACCCTACCCCTATGAGCACCTTCGGGAGACTGCATCCAAGAAACTTCATCCGACGAATCTTGAGATTGACGAGTCATCATAGGCGCCTCGTTTTCGACGGGAACGTCGCCTCCCACTGAAGAATATTCCTTTTTTTTAATGAGACACCAAAGTGTCAAACCTGAGGTTTCAACTCTGGTGGACTGGAGGTGTCACTGCCCTCCTAACCACCCAACCACAGGTTGGTTCTCTCCTTTCTTCTATTTCAATTGTACTATTTAGCACTTCAAATGAATTTACAATGACCACCTATTTTAGTTGTAATATTTTGCACTTTATGAGCTAACACCGACCTCCTATTTTTATTGTATTATTTAGCACTTTGTGATGTTCGAAAAATTATTTTGTCATCACTTATGAAAAAAGAACTGTACAAAATAATTTGTCATGACACAAACTCGTCCCAAGGGCATTACTAGGACTCTTTGTTGTTTAAGAAAGCAGTGGCATGGGGAGGCTGGAGGTGCTTTAGGCGTTGTATGCCGTGCTACTAGACAAGCTGGGAGTGGCATGGAAGCTAAGGACGTTGAGGCTTCAACTATTGGGGGCTCAGATATCCGTGAGCGAGGCTTACTTGGGTCGTGTTATAAACGCTCTGGCTAAACCTATTGATGGGAGAGGGGGAGAGGGTGAACATGGTGGCGGCGGTGGCACACGGTGTAGCCCCAAACCTAATAAAGCGATGTAGGGGCGAGATTGCGGGAGGCGGTTAGAGAGTGTGAGAGCCATTTTTGTGTTTTGGTGTAAGGGGCCTGACCGGTGAATTGGGAGATTCCCTATTAAGACGGGTGAATCAACCCCGCTGATTATACACAGCTGATTCGAGGTGGTCTTAGTTCCACCCATCGAGTAAAGATTAATCCATCGATTAACCGCTGGATTGGCTGATATATTTAATGTGAGTAACGATAAGTGAATGGTCGAAATCCTTGTATTAACACATCAACACATGCTCTATGTATCATGAGGAGGTTAATAGTCTAGAAGTCATTACATAAGAACAAAGCAATTGGATGTATTGAAGATATTCAAGTTTTCCATATATTAACTATTAGGGAAAATTTGCTACAACACACTATTATTTTCCGGTCTTTGCTAAAACACATCGCTAGATTGTGTCTTTGCTGAGTACCATTATTATTTTGTGGTACGGTTTGTCAAAACACACCACATACCACAAATAAAAAGAATTACTTTTATTTATCTTAAAATTACAAGATTACCTAGAATAAAAGTGAATTTCCTTCTAATCTAGAAAAAGAGAAAACCAAATTTTCACCCTACACCTAGCGACGAAGGGGATAAAGCGCTCCATCGATCGATCAACAAGGAGCCCATGTGGGAACAACCGTCCTCCATCTAGTCAGCCATCGTTGTTCCGGTTCTCTCCGCTGGTGAGCACGCGTACCTCATTCCCAACCTCTCGATGCATCGTCCCCGTCCTGCATCCGCACCATTGGCGATCAGCCGCAGCGACACAAGGTGCCTGTAATATCCCAGGTATTGGGGTTACAAAAATAGAGGAAACTGATGTGTGCATTGCATTCATGCATAGAAAATCTGGGGAATTTTCGCGCTTTAAAGCAGTCACACTGAAGCTTCACTTGACCTTGGTGGAATTGAAGTAGCTCATCAAGTCAAGCGCTATAAACCTCAATGTGACTTTGATGAAACCTTGTTTTGGGAAGAGATGATTTGATCTAAGGGGTTAGATCAAATGGAACTAATAATCAACTCAACAACACTTTACTCATTGATCAATTGCTTGATCTTAGAAAAGAATTATATTATGGTAATCCTTGTCATAATAGATGAACACCAATTCAATTGCATATCAAGTAACAATAAAATGGAGAAGCCATTCTTGACTTATCTTTTCCATGTCTTAAACTAATCCTTGATCCTACCATGAACCTCATGGTATTCATTCTATTTCAATCTTGGAAACATGACAAGGAGATCAACTCTAGAAATATATATCTTTCTCTATTCCATATTATTATACATCAAACCAAGAGAGATGAGAGTTCTACAATAATTATTAGAGAAGCAACAAACCTTGAGCTAAACCTTGGATATACATCCAAGTATTCAAATCATCATCTTTAAGAGGAACCCTAGGATATTATTCAAGATATTTCCTAGAGAGAGAACCCATTTATGTAACCATAGATATTGATGATCACATCAACCTCTATATATGGAGCCTAATCTTAGGTTAGCATTGAAGTCCTTCCCAAATGAGAGAGACCATTCATACTAACCCTAGTTTTACCTAATTAAGAATCAAGTACAATTCTTGAACTAAAGTATTAGGACTTAAACCATTTCACTTTGAAATGATGGGATAACCTAATATTAAATGGAACAAGACTATATACATGAATTGGTGAAGTAAAGTAGCAACTAACCCAACTAAGCATCTAGGTGGAGACTTAATCCTTTACTATCTAATGAGAGCTTGTGAATATAATATAAACCCATTTAATGAGAGATTCCTTAGGAAGCCGAACCTTGATCATTATAAATTGAGTAATAATCATAAACCCTAAGAACTTGAGGTAAATATATAAAGTACAAGTGGATCATGCCTAATCCATGATCATGTTCTTGAGGTATTGAGGATAAACCCTAATAGGATTAGTAGATATCATTCACCACATGAAATCATAGGGAGGTAACTAGTAAGCAACCCTAGGCTTATATCCCAACCTTTACTTGTGAACCACTTGGTGATCATAAGTAGAATCCTGTCACATCTATATTCCAATTATTCCTCAATTAAAGAACCTAAGAAAACCTTAGAGTAAAACTCCATATTTAATATGGTGAGAAACCATCCATCCATATGACCAAAGTTAACTATAAAAAGAACTATAACAACTTTAGTTACTTTAATGATAAATTGAGGATAGTAATAGAAGTTAATTGGTAGAATATAAAACCAATTCTCAATATCTTAGTAACTAAAGGAGAACATAAAATGTTAATAAGCCACCACCTCATCATGGTTAGGGGAGATTAACCCTAGCACATGCAATATGGTGTCATCTCATCTCACAACCTAGAATTAAACCTCAACCCTAGTTATGTATCACTATGGTGATCATAATATAAACCTAGGCCATGACTATGATTCAAACCAATTGCCATTGGGTAAATATCATTAGAAACCTAGTATGGCACATTAATAAAGTCTTAAGCTATAATTATTAAACCTGGGAAAACTCTTGTGATACATCTTATAATTAGAACCATAAGTGTGATTAACAACCACTTATCTTTATAACCAAAGTCCAACCATGAGGAGAGTGATGTCTACTCTAGGTAAATCAAAGTGTTATTAAAATATAATAATAGTGCTAACCTTGACATAGAGTGATAATCAAAATTACAAGATCTTAATAAATAGAGGATCACATAAAATCATATGCAGGGAACTAAATTCTCAATTAAGAGCTCAAACCCTAATGATAAATTCTAAAACACTTAGAGTAGAAATTATCAACCCTAATAATTCAAAATAGATTTGATTACACAAGAAAAAGGAAATTAAAATGAGGGCATAAAATCATGATTAATTACAATTTGTAATAAAGCTCACATATGTGAAATGTTTAATCAAAACAATTGAGTATTACCATAATACTTTTATTAGTCTTCATAAAAGACCAATTGGCAAACACCTGCAAAACAGAATGATTGAAATTTGAGTTAAAATAGAAAATATACAAAAGGAGAAATAAAAACAGAAAAAATGGGAGAAAATCTCACCTGGACCTTCCCTAGCCGCAGTAGGCCACCGAGCCCAGCAGTAGCCCACCAACACGGCCCAACGCCAACCCACTTACCCCTTCGTTTAAAAAAAACTGGGGAGGCATCGTCCTCATCCCTTCCTGGCGCATGGTGGACACCACGACGCCGTGGCCTGCTTCTCCTCGTCGCTGGCAGTTCCTCCTCGACCGACGGCGTGACGAGGCACGCCCTGGCGTTGTATAAAGGCTCGCGACGACCTCTCGTTCCCGAGTTTCTTCCTCCTCTCAATTTTTCCCCTTCCTACCGAAACCCTAGTCACCGGCCGTTCAACCTCGCCGTCGATAGAGACCATCCCCAACCTCGACGTGGACACGATCGTGACCACCATCCTTGACTTGTTAATCCCGCAAAAAGAATCGAGCAGCCACGCTGAGAATCGTCGCCGACGACCTCGTCTTCCCCGACACCGGCGCCGACGAAATCCGGCGATGCCGTCCACCATTAAGCTCGCCGTCAAGTTCTACAGACTCCTGGTGAGCTCCTCGATCATCCAGTGTGCTCGCCTTGATCGATTAGGCATCGTAGCGTCACCGCCGCACGCGCCTATTTCCGCCGCCGCGGTACACCGTCACCGGCCAAGCTCCGGTGGCCATAAAGTGGCGGCGAGACCACCACTGTATTCCCCTCGCTGTTCTGCTTCGGACTAAACTACTCGCTCATCCGCGGGAGCACCACAGAGCCGCCGCCGTCGACGATTTGCTCGCCGGCAGTGAGCATCCCGGCCACCTCATCAATTTTAACTCCGGTCAAAGGAGACGTGGCAGCTGACGTGTCTCAGGCCCACAAGTCAGTGTCTCAGAGGGTAGACAGTCCGGGTAGCTTTAGTACTTTGATTCGTTTTAATTCAAATCTTATTTAATTGCTGCAACTTCAAATAATTATAGAAAACTAATAAAAACTCAGAAAAATAAATATAAGATATGAAAATTCTTATAAAAGTAAACTCTATCCAATAAAAATATAAAATGAAAATTTTATTTTTAATAAAAAATTAATTATTTAATACTTGTTATTTAAGCCTTTAATTTTAATTCTAAATACAATTCAAATTCTGCAATTAAGAAAACAATGATAATATAAATAAAACCAGTAAGCAAATAAAGAAAACATGAAAACTCAATTTCTTTATTTGTTATCCTATTCAATTTCTATTAGTGGAAATTTAAACCCTAATTAATAATTACCCTAATTAATAAATTATTTAAAAATAATAAAAAGCCAAATTAAATATTATTTTATTTTGAAGTTATTAATAACTTCAACTTTATTAATGAAGTTATTAACTTGTGAACTTAATAGTAATTATGCAACCCTAATTCCATATGGTAGAAAACTAGGAACTCATCCTTTCATGTGTAATCCTAAAACCCTAATGCCATTTAGAACCTAGTTCCATTATTACATGTAAACCCTAAATTGCCTCTAAACCTAAACCCTAGGTTAGAGCATGTGATCATGGTACCTTCTTCCAAATCATAAGACCATAGTAGCAACTAAATACTTGTCTTAGACACATAAAATGTAGAAGACCTATCACTAATATATGGGTATCCCATGTGTTCATCCTCATCAGATCTGACTAATCAAGTGGGGTCAACCAAGTGAAAACCCTAGATCCTATTACCAAAGCCATCATCCTTATTGATCCCTAATTAGCATCACACCCTTGTGATGAACATTAATAGCAACCATACCTACTATTTTACATTACAGAACCCTGTTCCACTAAACCCTACTAGTGTTGGATACTTATCAACCATCCTATTTAGGAGCCAATTACTCCTTACTTAATTGAACTAACAGTAAAACCTAGACAACCTCAACCTTAATTGTAATACTTCTTCTTACTTAACAAGTATGTTCTTCAAAAGTTATTCTTTTGAAGAAAGCAAAGAATAGTCATCAACCCTGCCTTATAGGACATATAAACCCTAGCTAGCTAGTACAACAAGGTATACCAACCTTAATAGCACCCATCTGCAATTAAATGCTTAAGATGTGTTTCACTAAAACCATATAATCTCTAGATACTGATGAATCCAACTTTGTTGGGATCCATCTAATACTTACTCCAGAAATTAGATAAAACCATAGTCAACCATAGAACTCCACAACCATAATTATCATACTTGTTCTTCATTATAGAACATGT
Organism: Lolium multiflorum; assembly: GCA_030979885.1. Classification (NCBI taxonomy): domain Eukaryota; kingdom Viridiplantae; phylum Streptophyta; class Magnoliopsida; order Poales; family Poaceae; genus Lolium; species Lolium multiflorum. Next base: position 287,460,232 of record CM061748.1, read on the forward strand.
TCTTCAAAAGTTATTCTTTCAAATTATATAATAAGTAATCATCAACCAGACACTATAGGACTTAAAACTGACAACTGCTCTTTACTTATTATACAACTATTATTCTTTGGCGTGTATGATTGTTACTATACATTTTACCACTTGCTTATGGTCCTAAAACAACACAACCCTGAATAAGAACCTTGTTTAAGATTCACTCTAAAAGTGCAACACACCCTGAACCAATCATTACAACTCACTGATCCTAAATCATCAGGGTTAGGTCACGCTTAGAGCGATTGCATCTCATACCTATGCATTATTGCATCCTTGCCAATCTTTTAAACATCGTCCTTACCGGACGATGATGCTATTTCAGAATTTGGAGTTATTGCGTATCGAAGACCTTGCCTGCATAATCTTGCAGTCAAGAAAGGCAAGTTCATCACTTGCTCATGTCATTTGAGTATTTCTATCAAATTACTTGTAAAGTACTATGATTATCACTATTGCATAAAAACCAAAACCACTACTTTCATAACTATGAATATGACTATGTGGTGGGCAATGGAACCATGGATTGTGTTGATATGGTGGAGGTTCCATTGCAAGGGTTTATATCCATCTAGGATTAAACAACAAATGTCGCCAGTGATTCTTGTGCCGTAATACCCGTGTTAACCATAAGATCCGGAGTGGGACGGAGTAGTCAAAAGTGTTTCCACCTCTTGTTCATCAACGAATGCGCTTTACCGTAGACACTTGTATCTCGGGGCAGCGGTTGGGTGGGGAAGCCTTAAGTCCCCATGGCATAGTCCGTAGACACTTGTCGCTCGAAGAACAAGCGGTTGGTGGGAAGCCTTAAGTCCCCACGGTATTGCGGTCTATGATGGGTTGCGGCTACCGGCGAAGGAGTTTGGTTAACGAGTCCCAAACTGTTGTCGTGGTCGGGGTCCACCCGTGAGTGGGAATAATGGGACCGGCGAGGACCCAGGGTCGGGGCATGCAACAAAGGGTGGGTGTTCGAGGTAGCGGAGGAACATGATTGGCTAGACCTTATACCGGGCCTCACACCATAGGAAGTGTGGACGAGAACATGACTCGGTTGGCACCAAGGTTAAGATCTCTTATGGGTAAAGCAACACACCTCTGCAGTGTAAGAACCGTGACTGTCACTCCTGTTCGGGATATGGAACTGAGAACGGAAAAGGAGCTCCATGAAGTTCTAGTAAACCGGTGAAGGCTGACGGACATAGTTCTTCGAATAAAAGCAACCTTTTGAAGAAATGGTTATGAAAACTTGCATTGGTATTAGACTTTCTGGTCTAATGTTGTAGTTAGTGCATTAAACACCTCTTTCCTATAATGAACTTGTTGAGTACGCTCGTACTCATCCCACTCTTAAATCCCCTGCTTAGATATGGAGGCCTCGAAGGAGAATCTACAGTACAACTCGAAGGCCGAGGAGTCAACAACTACTTCACGAGACAGGACCATGGCAGAGGAGTCAGATACCACATCCAACAAGGAGAAAACCTAGTTTAGCCATAGAAGGGAACTAGCTTCCTAAACTTAGCTCCTACTTAGCTAGACTCTGTTCTTAGCCTCTATAGCTAGTCAAAATACTCGACAAATAGAGTTCGTGATAGAATTAGACTACGAGTCGTTCTTCTGGAGTTTATTTGAAGATTTACCTCATTGTAAAGTAGGAGGCTGTGCTGATCTTATGTAATAGAGTAAATGTTGTAATTTCTATAGACATGCCTTGGACCCGCATATGTTTCTGTTGTACCACTCTGAGCGATATAATACTAGTGGAACGGTGTTTCATTGGTGTTATATCAGACTTGCATACTACACCATGCAGTGGTATGTCGGGTCACCACAGTTGGTATCAGAGCAAATGCTTTGACCTTAGGATTAAAACCCTTTAAAGGAGACCTATAGGATTGGTAGTGTCTATAGGAAGTTGTTGTAGATAAACCAAATACTTCTTATGACTTGAGATGGATATTCACTTGAGAATAATCCCGACACACTTGAGTCAACATTTCTTACCTAGCTTACCAAGATAAAGTAAAGTTAGTCAGCTAATCCCAAATATGTAGTATACCATTAAGTCCTTAAAACAATAGGTGGGTAGATCACAGTTGGTATACAATACATGGTAGTCCAAAGAGAGGATACAACTATAAGGAAGATATCCTTTTGGAAGATGTGTACCAACACAAGTTATGATTAAGTAAGAATTATTCAGACCTGCACTAGAAGTAATATCAAGTGATGAAGATAATTAAGATATCCTAATAGAAGATGTAGACCCAGACAAGTAATAGGGTAAGAAAAATTTATCTAAACTTGTTAAATAACTCATAGTAAGTGATAAAAACAAGTGATATGAGGTAGTATAGACCATGATGAGTCAATCATGTGAGATAAGGAAGAGAGATAGGAATAAAATATGCCTAGTTACATGGTAGAGATAGAAATCACATAAGATTCACCTGAGAATCGTTATGTGATGGACTAGAATATCATAAATACTTAGGAGGAGTTTGATAAGAAGTTAGATGCGACACAATAGAGTAAGATTTGTGTTCCAAAACCATGGGAACTGTGTCCAGTACATCAGAACCCTAGTTATATGGTAAGAACATATGGGAGTATATGAGCTATATTTTCATAGTTATGTGTTTAGAGTAGCAATGTTAGAACCTAGACATATCATGTGAGATAGTCTTCAATAAAATGAAAGTTAAGTAGTACTTCCAAAGAAAACTAGGTTAACTTTAACTACCCTAGATCACTTGGTTTCAAGTTTATCTCATTGCAATTGTGCAATTAAGGTAAAGGTTGAGACAAATAGTAGAATTCCATATATTCATGCCAAGTATCACGATATAAACCTATCTTATGTGGTGTTATACACTACACATCTCAGCCTGATATTTAGAGATGTCTTACTCAACTATTATATTCAGGCTTATGATGGTGTGTATTATATGCACAAAGCTGAATCTTCTTGGATTTTATTGGATTTTTCATTGTTTGACTAGATCCATACATGAAGTTTGACTTGGATATGCAAATGCATGTTGCAATATCAAGTTCTTACTTGATGCTATAGATCTAGAGGGTAATGGTAAACATGTGAGGAAGCGACGAATTCTGGAAGATTTCGAAGACAATATGAAGGTTCATCAGAGAAAGGAAGCAAAATTGTGGGAAGCAACCACAATACTCCGAAGGAAGTGACAATCAACATTCATGCTTTACCTCCACAGAGGAGTACTTTAGTACATAAGAAGCATGAAGGTGAGAAATCTAGTGATTATGGTGAAGCTGAAGCAAATCCATAGTCAAGATAGAAGAGGGAATGCATGGGAAATCACTTAGGATACTATAATCATAGTGTCAGCTAGTGGTTTGCTTGCAAAATAAATCCTGAATGAGGGAAGATGATATATGAAATCATAGCAGATATAAGAAGACCACATTTGGTATCAGAAGACCACAGTTGGTATAGGATCAATACTGCGAGATAAAGTAGAAGATGTCTCGTCCAGTTGATCAGAAAATAGAATCCATTTTTAGTTAACAAATAGCCACAATTTATATCAACTAGTCCATAATTGTATTCTTCATACCAAGAAGTTGTGAACAAATAAAATTTTGTCAGCCAAATAACAATGACCTATAATCATTTAGTCGAAGGATTCACATTGGAGGTTCACAATTGGGTGAATACATCACAAATATTCGTCGTGAGACCTTAGAAGAATACAAACCATAAGCTAGAACCTAGACCAGTATTCTAATCATAAGTTCAATAATTGGAAGAAAAGGAGCTGAAGTGCGGTGACCCAGCATACCACTGCATGTTGTAGTATACAAGTCGTTGATATGATCTTTGCGAAGGGACTTCTTCACAATTTGCCATATCCCTCAGAGTGGTACAACAGAAACATTGCAGGTCATAACACTCCATACTTTATTACAAACATTGCCTTAACAAGTTGGTATTCTCACAGGTCCTATGAGAACACCCTAAGATACTACTTAAGTACGATTACAACTCATAACCAATATAAAGAGCTCAACAACTTATTTAGGTAAGTTCTATGTTGATCGGCTCTATGATGCTAAGGTATGTCACTACTCCTCCACCTCCGTGTCATCTGGTCGTAGACTATCCCATAGTCTACGCCTTCCACTCCGCTGTAAGATCGGGTTCTTCGTAGACCAGCTCGTAGCTTCCTTCGGTGCTCCATCGTTGATAGCCTCCACTTCGGGATCACGGTCTAGCAAGGGTGTCGAAAGAAAGTGAGGAGGTACTCAGCAAGTTCTAAAAGAATAAAAGGTGTTTGATGCACTAGCTACGACCATTGATCAGGAAATCGCAGGTCAATGCATGTTTTGAAATCATTTCTTCAAAAGGTTGCTTTTATTATGAAAACTATGCCCGTCGGTCTTCACAGGTTGACGAACTTCGTGGAGTTCCTTTCTGCCGCGTTCGCAGTTCCCCCGGAACAAGGAGTGACGGCCACAATTTGATACACTCTGCAGTGGTGCGTTACTTTTCCCACAAGAGATCTCACCCTTTTTGCCATCCGCAGGGAACTTGCCCCCATTCACACTTCCTTTGGTGTGAGGCCGGGTATAAAGATCCAAGCCCACACCGCCTTCTCATTCCAAACCCACCCTTTTGTCCACCCGCACACCTCCAGTAGACTTCCCGATAATACGGCTTTACTCATGGTGTACTTTGGACAATCCTTCATAGATCGTAGAGCCATCATCACTAATGGATGGGGATTTAAAAGGCTATCCCAACCTACGGCGGTGCCTCCGCTGCCGGCTCTACCAATCCGTTGGCGTGCGAAGGAAAAGATACGGCGGCTTCCCAGGCCATTATAGATCTCATGGTCAACGCGATTTGTACGGCGCTAGAATCACGGACGGCATTGGTAATTTAATCCTAGGGTGATATAACCCATTGCAATGGAACCTCCACCATATCAACACATACCATGGTTCCATTGCCAGCCATAGTCATATTCATAGTTGGAAAATAACATTTCATTTGCGATGCAATGATAAGTATATAGCTTTGCATTAAAGTAGTAGAAAATAATCAAGTTGACATGAGCAAGGGTGAACTTGCATGTGGACTGCGAGATAGTGCAGTTCAATGCAGTTGATGGAACTGGACCTCGGGTTCTGTAAGAAGCATCATTGTCCGTAAGGACAATGTTATAAAAATCCAAATAATGCGATCATGGATGGATTATTTTATGTTGAATCCCTTTACCCTAATGAGTTATTACAATTTAGGGTTGTATTTAAGATTTATGTCTTTGACGGTAATTTACAATTGATTTAAAAGTATTAATCATTGTAATTCACACAAAGTACAACAATTCAAAGTAAAATGATTTTACTTGATGATTACCTTAGTCATTCCAAAAATAATTTGAAATTATAGAGTTACCTCTATAGTTTTTGGAATAAAAAGGGAATATAGTATTTTTCTGGGATAAATACCCCTTTTTAAAAGAAATGATTTGGAATAGTAGAATTTCATTTTGAAATGTTTGAAAATAAGTATTTAAACTTATTTGAGATTTTTCCTTGAATTTTAATTACAAGGAAATAATAATTTTAAATTCCAAGTTATTATTTAAATTCTTAAAATTCAAAATTTTGAATTTATCTCCTAAATTCCATTTCATATTTTATTCTTGTTAAGATTTATTTTTCATTTATTAATCCAATTTTTATTGGATTTTTAGAGTTGTTTTTGATTTATTACAATTTGGTAAAGTTTTGGTCTTTTATTTAATGTAAAAAGACCAAAATACCCCCCTGGACCCATATTGGGCCCAGCCCAATAACTTAACCCAGGGACGGCCCAATAAGGCTGGCCCCCTTTTGGGTTCGGTGGCGCCGAAGCGGCCCACCTCACTCACTCTCACTCGGCCCTCTCACTCGCTCGCCTAACCCTAACCTTTGGCGACTCCGTGGCGATGTCGTCGCCCCATGGCCGTCGCCTCGCTCGGCCATCGCCGTGCTATCGCCGCAGCCACCTATCGATCTGAACCGCCGCGTGCAGATCTATCGATCTGTCCGCGCAGTTTTTCCCCTCTCGCCCTCTTCTGACGAATCGCCTCCGATCTGGATCTCGTGGAGGATCGCCTCGACGAACTCCGGCGAGATCTCGTCCTCGCCGACGATGGTACGCGCTGAGGTTGACTGGCGCGGGTCTTTGCGATACTCGTGCCGTCGCCTCGAGTGCTTGCTACGGTGGTGCTAGTTCGTGTCTGGTTGCCGCGTGCGTCGGCGCCTACCTGGACTTGCGAGCTGTTAGGGCCGCGCGAGCAACGCCTCGCCATGCCTAGCCTCTGCTCGGGCGCAAGTAAGTGTTGCATCCTCACCTTCTCCTCTGTGCGCCTTCCCTTTGTTCTTCTTCCTCCTCATGCTCTCTTTGCTCCCTGGTGATCTGTGATCACACAGAGCCATGCTATTCTTATGCAATTTGTCTGTTTCGGTTAATTGCAAGCTCATGGCCCAATTACCATTTACTGTACGGCACATGTTGCTTTGCTTGCTGTTCATGCCGTGCTTGCTTCTCTGCTGCTCCTAGCATGCTCTACACTTGCCATGATCTACTGTGCTTGCTCAACAGCTATCTATGTCATGCTATGCTTGGTTACGACTTGCTTATGCTTACTGGTCTATCATGCTTGCTTGTCTAGGTGTACTTGTGTTGCATCTGTGACACTTGTGTGTGTGCCAGAGGTGCCTGTGATATGCTTCAGTGCTATCTCTGTAAGCTAATGATCCCTTGGATCATTCCTTGCTTGTTGGCTAACTTCTCTGTGTAACTTGGCTTGCTCTAATTGATCCATTTGATCAATTGATTGTCAGTAATTGCTTACTGTCTAATACTGTGGCTACATGAGTTAATTATCTGGTGATGCTGATGCTCAAGCATTACTGTGCTGTTGCTTACTTGTGATGTTTCTTATCTTAGCTACCTAGACTTGTTCTAGTGGCTATAGATTAACTGTGTTGCTAAACAGTGTGCTACTGTCATGCTTAGCATGGATCTGTGATAACTTCATGCTTGTATCAATTAGATTATGATGAACTGCTTATGCAGTGATGATTTAAATGACTTGCTTGTGTCTGAATTTATGATTCATGATTCCTTTACAAGCAATTAGAGTCTGAATCCATTTCTGGATAGTGATGTGATCTATTTGGCTTTCTCTTAATTGGTGCTAAGTGTGATGTGACCTCAGTAGCCTTGCTACTGACTGGTTGCTCACATGGTTGGTTGGATCTTGTTGGCTACTCATCTTTGCTTGCATATTTGGGGATCATAGTAACTATGAATGCCAATATGCTTGCCTGTGAAGAAATCTAGGGTTTCTGATGGTTGTATGCTTAGGATTTACTGTATAGTCTTAGCTGCTAATCCTTGCCATCTACTGGTGCTATCTATGCATCAAATCTGGCTAGTGTATGCATCTGTGCATATGTGCTAGTTTCTGTGTATAGGATCTGTACCTAGATGCTTTCTATTTTAGTGGCTTTTGACTGGCAGTAATCCTTGGTGAAAACCAAGTGATGATCTACCCATATGAGCATCTGCTCATCCCATGCTTATTTCATGCATATGATGGATTAGATCCCTTGGATCTTTTCCAGGAACTAGGTATACCTTGTTCCAGCTCCTAGAAAGAAATGTTTTGTTGATGCAGACTTGGGTTTGTGTCACAGCCCTTCACCTCCGGGTCTTGGATGATCTTCTCAGGTCACCATGATTTCTGGTGGTTGAGTGGGTGTGTGTGTTGGTTCTGTTCTTGCTCAAGAACTGGATGAACTGAGCTTGTTCTTGCTTCACCCTTACCTGGTGAATCTTTATCTGGTCGACTGGTTATGATTTCTAGGGTTTGTGTCCCTTTTATATGAACCCTGCTTCTACCCTTGTATTGACACACAAGCCTGGCTTGCTTTGGTGACTAGGCTGATGCATGGCCTTGTTGTTGCTGCCAGCACAGTAGCTGTGCTCTCATATCTGAAACTTGAGCCCTGGTGTGTGCTCAGGTTTGGTCTGCTGCTGCCCTTATCTTGTGCTGTCCATGGTTTTGGACAAGCACAAGTGTGCTGTGACAGTTTGCACTGTCCCAACTGAATATTATGTTATTTGCTAACTGTCCAAACTGAATTTATGTGACTAACACTAACACTCTGGCTAGTGTTGGTTCTTTGTTTTGCAGGTTTTGAAGATGGACATGACCATGAAGAAATACTTCAAGTCATATAGTCTAGGTTTTAGTTTAGGAATAATCTTGTAATCTTTATTTTCGTTTCTATTTATTATTCATCAATTCTTGTATCAAGAATATTGTAAAGACTTTGTAATCTGTGTTGTGATATCAATAAAGCCCAAGTTTTTGTTTATGTAATATTTATGTAATATTTATATTGGAATAAACATTGTATTTATGATTCACTTTGAAATTCAAAGTTGTTTGAATTCATAAGTTGTGTTTAAATTATGAATTCCATTTTATATTGTTCAATGTTTATTGTTAAATGTGTTAACACTTGTCAAATGAAATCAATTCCACAAATCAACAAGATACAAAAGAGATCATGTCGAAATTTCCCTAACTCACATTGCCTAATCCTAAGTGCAAAATGAGAGAGAACCTCGATCCCTCTTAGGTTTAGTTGCAATAAGGCGCGAAATTTTCCCTGTTTTGCGATGAAATGCACATCCCATTTCTAAATCTACCCTTCGTTGTTCCTATGTTCTGGGTTATTACAGCCTCTCCCCCTTAACAGAAACTTCGTCCCGAAGTTAAGATTGGTACCTGAACATCTCGGGGTAAGACTTCCTTAATTCTTCTTCCGTCTCCCAAGTTGCTTCTCGCTCAGGATGATGTTGCCATTGCACTTTACAATATTTGATTGCCCTGTTTCTTAACTTCTTCCATTGTACTTCTAAGATCTTTTCAGGCCTTTCCACATAAGTTAGATCAGATTTTAATTCTATTTCCTCATATGTGATAGGATCATCCGGTGCCTTCAAACACTTTCTGAGTTGTGAAACATGAAATACATTATGAACTTGACTTAGTTGTGCCGGTAACTCCAACTCAAAAGTTGTTCCTCGATTCTGACTGAGTATCTTAAATGGTCCTATATATCGAGGACTTAACTTTCCTTTTACTCCGAACCTCTTAAGTCCTTTCATTGGGCTAACCTTCAGATAAACCATGTCTCCCACTTTCGGTTCCCAATCTCTTCTCTTTAAGTCGGCGTAACTCTTCTGACGACTCTGAGCTATTTTGAGTCTATCCCGGATCACCTCGATGACGTCTTGTCTCTCCTTGATGTAGTCCGGTGTAAACTCCTTGTTTTCTCCGGTTTCAAACCAACAAATTGGTGATCTACACTTCCTTCCGTACAATGCTTCGTATGGTGCCATCTGAATGCTACTCTGATAACTATTGTTATATGAGAATTCTGCTAAAGGTAAATGGTCCTCCCATGAGCCTCCAAAGTTCAGAGCACAAGCTCTAAGCATGTCTTCTAGTATCTGATTGGTTCTTTCGGTTTGTCCTCCGGTTTGTGGATGATATGCTGTACTGAAATCCAACTTGGATCCCAAAGATTCTTGTAGTTGTTTCCAGAATGCTGATGTGAAAATCGAACCTCTATCTGAGACTATCTTCTTTGGTACTCCATGCTTACTCACAATTTCCTTCACATAAATATCCACAAGCTTTTCTGCAGTATCTTTTGTGTTTACGGCTATGAAATGAGCACTCTTGGTAAGTCTGTCCACTATTACCCATATCATATCCTTCCTCTTACTAGTCATTGGTAAACCCGTAACAAAATCCATTCCTATTTCATCCCATTTCCATTCCGGTATCTCTAGTGGTTTGAGTAATCCCGCAGGACTCTGATGTTCTGCCTTCACTCGTTGACATGTATGACATTCCGAGACATATTGTGCTATTTCTCTTTTCATGTTGTTCCACCAGAACATCTCCTTCAAATCCATATACATCTTAGTACTTCCTGGATGTATTGAATAAGGGGTTTCATGTGTTTCCTTTAATATGATTGACTTTACTTGGATCATCTGGTACACAGATCCGTTTCTGGAAGTATAATGAATCAAAATCCCCTAGATGGAATTCCGATGGTCTTCCTTCGCCAATCCTCTTGATTTCCTCTTGAATGAACAAATCATCCGCTTGCTTTCGGATAATCTCATATTTCAAGTCTGAGTACATCTCATCCATAATCCTCATGGTTGCTATACTTCCTTTGACGTCACCTTGAATAAACAAAATCTGAGCATCTTCTAACTCTTTCCGAAGTTCCTTTGGAATCTCCCATTCCGTAGGTTGATTCTCGGTACTCTTCCTACTTAAGGCATCTGCTACTACATTAGCTTTACCCGGTGTATAGTTGATCTTAAGGTCGTAATCCTTAATCAACTCTAACCATCTCTTCTGTCTCATGTTTAATTCTTTCTGGGTGAAGAAATATTTCAAACTTTTGTGATCGGTGTATAACTCACACTTGGATCCATATAGAAATTGTCTCCAACTCTTCAAAGCATACACAACTGCCGCTAACTCGAGATCATGTACTTGGGTAGTTGTGTTCATGTGGTTTTAACTGTCCATAAGATATTACCTTTCGATCTTGCATAAGAACACATCCAAGTCCATTCTTGGAAGCATCACAATACCGTGTAATCCTTTCCAGGTTCAGAACTGCTAACACCGGTGATTGGTTAACTTATCTTTGAGTGTTTGGAAGCTGACTTCACACTCATCAGTCCACACAAATGGAGTATTTTTCTTGAGTAACTTGGTCATTGGTCCTGCAATCTTCGAAAATCCCTCTATGAATCTCCGATAATAACCTGCCATACCAAGAAATCCTCGTATCTCCTTAGTATTTTTAGGTGATTTCCATTCCAATACGGACTGAACCTTGCTTGGATTCACCGATATTCCTTCTTTGGTTATGACATGTCCAAGAAATTCAACACTATCTAACCAAAATTTGCACTTGCTGAACTTCGCATATAGCGATGTTCCCTCAAAGTTTGCAAAACTATCTTCAAATGCTTGGCATGTTCTTCTTTATCTTTGGAGTAGATTAGAATATCATCTATGAACACTATCACAAACTTGTCCAAGTACTTCATGAATATCTTGTTCATCAAATTCATGAAAATTGCTGGTGCATTTGTTAGTCCAAATGGTACAACCAAGTATTCATGGTGTCCATACCTTGATACAAACGCTGTTTTTGGTACATCTTCCTTCTTGATCTTGATTTGATGGTATCCTGACCTTAAATCTATCTTTGAGAAGACTCCTGCTCCTTGAACTTGATCAAAAAGGTCTTGAATTCTAGGTAAAGGATACTGTTCTTGATAGTGACATTGTTCAAATTTCTGTCTCCACACATCCTCTTTCCTCCATCTCTTTTATCCACAAAAATAACTGGTGTACCCCATGGTGACACACTTTCTTGAATAAATCCCTTCTGTTCCAGTTCATCTATCTGAGCTTTCAGTTCCACTAACTCCTTTGGCCCCATCTTATATGGTGGTTGTGCTATTGGTGCTGTGCCTGGAATCAGATCGATTGTGAATTCTATCTCTATATCGGTGGCATTCCTTAGTTCCTTAGGAAATACATCCTTAAACTCATTCACTACAGGAATATCTTCAATTCTCACTTCCTTCAGGCTATTTAGTTCCAATCCGATCTCCAACTCACTGTACTTATCTCCTTGGAACACTATTCGACCTCCGATGGAGTTGCGAAGTGATACTGTTTTGTCTCCACAGTTAATCACCGCTCCATTTTCTGTCAACCAATCCATCCCTAGGATGACTGATATGTCCTTCATGGGTATGATGAATAGGTCCGCGAAATACACACAGTCACATATGGTTAGGACTTGTGCTTCTTTCACGTGGGTTACTAAGATCGTTTCCCCGGATAGGACAGTTATAGGGGTTTCTAACTTAGAACATCTAAGCCCAAATTTTTCCACAAATTCCAATGCAAGAAATGATGTGGTTGCTCCAGTATCAAATAATACTTTGCCAGGATGAGTAAGAATGCTTAGCGTACCTAAGACTATTTGATCCGACTCTTCCGCTTGTTCCAAAGATGTGCAATTCAGCTTTCCATAAGGCTTTCCCCTCTTATTGTTGTTGTTGTTGTAGTTGCGGTTGTTGTTGTTGTTGTTGTTGTTGTTGTTGTTGTTTCCACCTCGTCCTCCAGAGCTCTGTCCGCTCCACGACGACTTGTTTGGACACTCTGGCTTGATGTGTCCTTCCTTCCCACAACCATAACAAATGATTCTGGGTTTCTGACAATCCTTCTGCAAATGACCCTTTAGACCACAATTGTTGCGTATGATCCGGTTGATTGGGTTCTCGACTCGACCTCCCCGTATTGGTTACCAGTAGTAGGTCGGTATCGGGGTTTGAAACTCCGATCAGGTATTGGTTTACGATTGGGTACTTCCTTGGCTCTATACGAGCCCTCTTCCTCCTGTCCTCCTGAACTTGCCGGTAATCATCCTCGAAAGTGATTGCCGAGTCAATCAGTTCCTGGAATTCGGCAGTCCGTGCCAACCTCAGTTGCATCTTCATGTATGGATTCATGCCTTTCATGAACCGCTTCTTCCTCTTCTGTATCTACATCCTCCGGTGCATACCTGGATAACCTATTGAAATCCCGAACATACTGCATGATTGGTGCAGTATTCTGTCTTAGTTCTTCAAACTCCCTCTTCTTCAGCTCCACCACGTCCGGAACATGAGCATCCCGAAACTTCTTCTTGAACTCCTCCCAGTGAATACCTTATCCGGAGGGTGTACTGCTACAAGGTTCTCCCACCATGACGCTGCTGGTCCTGACAACAGATAAGTGGTGTATCTAATCTTCTCCTCATCGTTGCAACCAACGGTCTTCAACTTCCGTTCCGTATCCATGAGCCAATCTTCAGCGTCCATTGGTTCTGGAGCTGATGTAAATGGTAGTGGTCTTGCATTTTGGAAGTCCGATAGTGTTACTCCCCTTGCCTTCATTACCCCTATCATTGATGACGTGGGTAAAGAAATCTTGCATGTTCTTGCTCTGGCTTTCTTGGTAACGCCTCCTATCCTCCTCCATTGACCTCATATACTGTTGGAAGTCTGGGTGCAACATTGGGTGTGGTGGTGGTGGTCTCTGCTCTAGCTGCTGCATCTGCCTCCTCTTTCTCTCTGGCTTCCCGCTCTCGAGCCTCTTCGGTTTCTACTAACGCCATTTCCCCCTCCCGTAACAAAGAGCGATTACTCATAATTACACCATGCGAATGTTTTCTGAGCTCAACTCATTGCCCAGAACTAGTCACACAATAAAATCAAGAAGCAAATCCAAAACAAACATTTATTATGTATATACACCGTATAATACATAACACACTCACAAACTTATAATACATGTGGTATATATAAACCACTTATTTGGCTCAAAGCCCAAGCCAACGGAAATCTAAAATACGTTCTATTACAATACCACCTAGATTACTTTATTCTTCCTGGAGCTCTACTCCTCATCGTCTTCATTCGCCTCCGCATACATCCCTGGGGTCCATCCGGTACAGGTCTGTCCTCCGAAGACCGTCCGGAATGAAAGTTCTTCCCGTAGGTATGTAGTCTGAATCGGACGAAGTGCCGAGACAGAGATCTGTCATGCCAAAGTAACTAGATAAAGACTCATACATATCCCCAGTGGAATACTCCTCCTCTTCTCCAGTCATCAGGATTCCTATTCACTTGACCCCTCATCTTCTTCTTCTTCTTTTTCTTTGTTCCGAGCTCTCACCTACGACGTACTGGGATGTTTTGGGTAATCCCATCTCCAAATCTAAAGAAATGGAGTTGGTGTCTTTCTCTTTCTGCCCATAGCTTTGGTTAACATTCTGGTTAACCGCATCACTCTCATCTCCTGTATCACATGGAATTGGCTCCTCCTCATCTCCGAAAGGTTCCCCGAAAGCGCCAACCCGTCGAGTTTCGATCGGTGACTCCGAGCAGTTTATGTTCCATGAATGGTCTCCCCCATATCCAGTATCATATGATGCTGACACGTGTGGATAGTGCGGAACAAAGTTAGGTGTAAGTGGATCTCTTGTAAGTGGATTTCTCTTGGACCACTGGTCACTCAAATCTACATCGCTGTCTAGGTTAAAGAAAGGTGTAGTATGTTGTGGTTGTGCCCTCAAATCTCGCATCCGAGTTTGGACTTTATCAGGGTCCGTGAACTCAGCTAGCATGTGGTCAATCTCACCTCTCATCTTCATGTGTAAAAGGTACATTGTGGTCAATAAAGACTTACAGCTATCCATGTGCTGTGCTGCAGCCTTCAGGACTTCTGTGTGCTAACACCAAATGATTCAGAGTAGGATCCTCATCTTCCTCGGCATGAGGTATATGAGAAAACTCTGAACATAGCAGTTCTACTGACTTGTGCTGCCTTATCTCAAGGATTGCCTTGAATAGGCCCATATGGTAGGCTGTGGTGATAGTTTTGGCTTCTCCGTATGGCATTATACGACTCATCAATTTTTTCGGTAGTTGGACCGATACTCTGCACTTGGCTAGGATTTCCCCATCATAGTAGGTATACTTGATAACAGGTATCCGTGGATCACAATGAAGTTCCTTCAGCATCCCACACAGGAGAGCTGTTATTGGTCCATCATAATCACCGAGCCAACCCTCAACCTTCCTCAAAGTCCTCTTAGGAAAAGTATTCGCCATTATGGCTGTATACAAAAGCAGAACATTAGTAGTGATAATGCATCATAATAGCTATAATAAAGAATCATCGCACTAAAATATATGGTTTTGCTATTCTCAAGTGAATAATCACCATATTTCTAGAGAATCCTTTACTATTTCTACTAGACTCCTACAAGTTTCTTCCCTATACTAGGTTTTTCCAACCTAAGGTCGCAACATTTGCTCTGATACCAGCTGCGGTGACCCAGCATACCACGCATGTTGTAGTATACAAGTCGTTGATATGATCTTTGCGAAGGGACTTCTTCACAATTTGCCATATCCCTCAGAGTGGTACAACAGAAACATTGCAGGTCATAACACTCCATACTTTATTACAAACATTGCCTTAACAAGTTGGTATTCTCACAGGTCCTATGAGAACACCCTAAGATACTACTTAAGTACGATTACAACTCATAACCAATATAAAGAGCTCAACAACTTATTTAGGTAAGTTCTATGTTGCTCGGCTCTATGATGCTAAGGTATGTCACTACTCCTCCACCTCCGTGTCATCTGGTCCGTAGACTATCCCATAGTCTACGCCTTCCACTCCGCCTGTAAGATCGGTTCTTCGTAGACCAGCTCGTAGCTTCCTTCCTCGGTGCTCCATCGTTGATAGCCTCCACTTCCGGATCACAGCCTAGCAAGGGTGTCGAAAGAAAGTGAGCAGAGGTACTCAACAAGTTCTAAAAGAATAAAAGGTGTTTGATGCACTAGCTACGACCATTGATCAGAAATCGCAGGTCAATGCATGTTTTTGAAATCATTTCTTCAAAAGGTTGCTTTTATTATGAAAACTATGCCCGTTCCACATTGACGTAACTTCGTGGAGTTCCTTTCCCCGCGTTCGCTTCCCTTCCCGAACAAGGAGTGACAACAATTTGATACACTCTGCAGAGGTGTGTTACTTTTCCCACAAGAGATCTCACCCTTTTTGCCATCCGCAGGGACTTGCCCCCGTTCACACTTCCTTTGGTGTGAGGCCAGTATAAAGATCCAAGCCCACACCGCCTTCCGACCGCAAACCACCCCTTTTGTCCACCCGCACACCTCCAGTAGACTTCCCCCGATAATACGGCTTTACTCATGGTGTACTTTGGACAATCCTTCATAGATCGTAGAGCCATCATTACTAATGGATGGGGATTTAAAAGGCTATCCCAACCTACGGCACCTCCACCCCGCCGGCTCTACCAATCCGTTGGCGTGTGTAAGGGAAAAGATACGGCTTCCCCAGCCATTATAGATCTCATGGTCAACGCGATTTGTACGGCGCTAGAATCACTGGACGGCATTGGTAATTTAATCCTAGGGTGATATAACCCATTGCAATGGAACCTCACCATATCAACACATACCATGGTTCCATTGCCACCCACATAGTCATATTCATAGTTGGAAAATAACATTTCATTTGCGATGCAGAATGATAAGTATATAGCTTTGCATTAAATTAGTAGAAAATAATCAAGTTGACATGAGCAAGGGTGAACTTGCCTGTGGACTGCGAGATAGTGCAGTTCAATGCGTTTGATGGAACCTGGACCTCGGGTTCTGTAAGAAGCATCATTGTCCGGTAAGGACAATGTTATAAAAATCCAAATAATGCGATCATGGATGGATTATTTTATGTTGAATCCCTTTACCCTAATGAGTTATTACAATTTAGGGTTGTATTTAAGATTTATGTCTTTGACGGTAATTTACAATTGATTTAAAAGTATTAATCATTGTAATTCACACAAAGTACAACAATTCAAAGTAAAATGATTTTACTTGATGATTACCTTAGTCATTCCAAAAATAATTTGAAATTATAGAGTTACCTCTATAGTTTTTGGAATAAAAAGGGAATATAGTATTTTTCTGGGATAAATACCCCTTTTTAAAAGAAATGATTTGGAATAGTAGAATTTCATTTTGAAATGTTTGAAAATAAGTATTTAAACTTATTTGAGATTTTTCCTTGAATTTTAATTACAAGGAAATAATAATTTTAAATTCCAAGTTATTATTTAAATTCTTAAAATTCAAAATTTTGAATTTATCTCCTAAATTCCATTTCATATTTTATTCTTGTTAAGATTTATTTTTCATTTATTAATCCAATTTTTATTGGATTTTTAGAGTTGTTTTTGATTTATTACAATTTGGTAAAGTTTTGGTCTTTTATTTAATGTAAAAAGACCAAAATACCCCCTGGACCCATATTGGGCCCAGCCCAATAACTTAACCCAGGGACGGCCCAATAAGTGGCCCCCTTTTGGTTCGGTGGCGCCGAAGCGGCCCACCTCACTCACTCTCACTCGGCCCTCTCACTCGCTCTTAACCTAACCTTTGGCGACCCGTGGCGATGTCGCGCCGCCATCGCCGCCGGCCTCCGCCATCGCCGTGCTACTCCGCCGTAGCCACCTATCGATCCTGAACTGCTGCGTGCGATCTATCGATCCGTCCGCAGTTTTTCCCTCTCGCCCTTTCTGGCGAATCGCCTCCGATCTGGATCTCGTGGAGGATCGCCTCGACGAACTCCGGCGAGATCTCGTCCTCGCCGACGATGGTACGCGCCTTGGGTTGACCTGGCGCGGGTGCTGTTTGCAGTACTCGTGCCGTCGCCTCAGGTGCTTGCTACGGTGGTGCTAGTTCGTGTCTGTTCGCCGCGTAACGTCGGCGCCTACCCTGGACTTGCTGCTAGGGCGCGAGCACCGCCGCCATGCCCTAGCCTGCAGTTTCCAAAGGCAAGTGTTGCATCCTCACCTTCTCCTCTCGTGCGCCTCCCTTGTTACTGTTCTTCTTCCTCCTCATGCTCTGCTCTCGGTGATCCTGTGATCACACAGAGCCATGCTATTCTTATGCAATTTGTTTGTGCTTTCGGTTAATTGCAAGCTCATGGCCCAATTACCATTTCGGTACCGGCACATGCCGCTTTCGGTCGTTCATGCTGTGCTTGCTTCTCTGCTGCTCCTAGCATGCTCTACACTTGCCATGATCTACTGTGCTTGCTCAACAGCTATCTATGTCATGCTATGCTTGGTTACGACTTGCTTATGCTTACTGGTCTATCATGCTTGCTTGTCTAGGTGTACTTGTGTTGCATCTGTGACACTTGTGTGTGTGCCATATGCCTGATATGCTATGCTATCTGCAATGATCTTGGATCCCTTGGATCATTCCTTGTGGCTAACTTCTCTGTAACTTGGCTTTGCTCTAATATTGATCAATTTGTCAATTGATTGCTTTCTGTACTGTGGCTACATGAGTTAATTATCTGGTGATGCTGATGCTCAAGCATTACTGTGCTGTTGCTTACTTGTGCTGTTTCTTATCTTAGCTACCTAGACTTGTTCTAGTGGCTATAGATTAACTGTGTTGCTAAACAGTGTGCTACTGTCATGCTTAGCATGGATCTGTGATAACTTCATGCTTGTATCAATTAGATTATGATGAACTGCTTATGCAGTGATGATTTAAATGACTTGCTTGTGTCTGAATTTATGATTCATGATTCCTTTACAAGCAATTAGAGTCTGAATCCATTTCTGGATAGTGATGTGATCTATTTGGCTTTCTCTTAATTGGTGCTAAGTGTGATGTGACCTCAGTAGCCTTGCTACTGAGTAGTTGCTCACATGGTTGGTTGGATCTTGTTGGCTACTCATCTTTGCTTGCATATTTGGGGATCATAGTAACTATGAATGCCAATATGCTTGCTGTGAAGAAATCTAGGGTTTCGATGGTTGTATGCTTAGGATTTACTGATAGTCTTAGCTGCTAATCCTTGCCATCTACCGGTGCTATCTATGCATCAAATCTGGCTAGTGTATGCATCTGTGCATATGTGCTAGTTTCTTGCAGGATCTGTACCTAGATGCTTTCTATTTTAGTGGCTTTTGACTCGCAATCTTGGTGAAAACCAAGTGATGATCTACCCATATGCATCTCTCATCCCATGCTTATTTCATGCATATGATGGATTAGATCCCTTGGATATTTTCCAGGAACTAGGTATACCTTGTTCCATAGAAAGAAATGTTTTGTTGATGCACTTGGGTTTGTGTCACAGCCCTTCACCTGTCTTGGATGATCTTCTCAGTCACCATGATTTCTGGTGGTTGAGTGGGTGTGTGTGTTGGTTCTTGCTCAAGAACTGGATGAATTGAGCTTGTTCTTGCTTCACCCTTATGTGAACTTTATCTGGTCGACTGGTTATGATTTCTAGGGTTTGTGTCCCTTTTATATGAACCCTGCTTCTACCCTTGTATTGACACACAAGCCTGGTTTGCTTGGTGACAGGCCTTGCTGTCGTTGTCCAAGACACTTGAGTGTGTGCTCATATGCTGAAACTTGAGCCCCTGTGTGCTCGTGTTTGGTCTGCTGCCCTTTATCTTGTGTCCCATGGTTTTGGACAAGCACAAGTGTGGTGACCTTGCACTGTCCCAACTGAATATTATGTTATTTGCTAACTGTCCAAACTGAATTTATGTGACTAACACTAACACTCTGGCTAGTGTTGGTTCTTTGTTTTGCAGGTTTTGAAGATGGACATGACCATGAAGAAATACTTCAAGTCATATAGTCTAGGTTTTAGTTTAGGAATAATCTTGTAATCTTTATTTTCGTTTCTATTTATTATTCATCAATTCTTGTATCAAGAATATTGTAAAGACTTTGTAATCTGTGTTGTGATATCAATAAAGCCCAAGTTTTTGTTTATGTAATATTTATGTAATATTTATATTCTGGAATAAACATTGTATTTATGATTCACTTTGAAATTCAAAGTTGTTTGAATTCATAAGTTGTGTTTAAATTATGAATTCCATTTTATATTGTTCAATGTTTATTGTTAAATGTGTTAACACTTGTCAAATGAAATCAATTCCACAAATCAACAAGATACAAAAGAGATCATGTCGAAATTTCCCTAACTCACATTGCCTAATCCTAAGTGCAAAATGAGAGAGAACCTCGATCCCTCTTAGGTTTAGTTGCAATAAGGCGCGAAAATTTCCCCCGTTTTGCGATGAAATGCACATCCCATTTCTAAATCTACCCTTCGTTGTTCCTATGTTCGGGTTATTACAGCTCTCCTTAATAAACTTTGTCCCGGTTAAGATTGGTACCGAACATCTCGGGGTAAGACTTCCTTAATTCTTCTTCCGTCTCCCAAGTTGCTTCTCGCTCAGGATGATGTTGCCATTGCACTTTACAGTATTTGATTGCCCTGTTTCTTAACTTCTTCCATTGTACTTCTAAGATCTTTTCAGGCCTTTCCACATAAGTTAGATCAGATTTTAATTCTATTTCCTCATATGTGATAGGATCATCCGGTGCCTTCAAACACTTTCTGAGTTGTGAAACATGAAATACATTATGAACTTGACTTAGTTGTGCCGGTAACTCCAACTCAAAAGTTGTTCCTCGATTCTGACTGAGTATCTTAAATGGTCCTATATATCGAGGGCTTAACTTTCCTTTTACTCCGAACCTCTTAAGTCCTTTCATTGGGCTAACCTTCAGATAAACCATGTCTCCCACTTTCGGTTCCCAATCTCTTCTCTTTAAGTCAGCGTAACTCTTCTGACGACTCTGAGCTATTTTGAGTCTATCCCGGATCACCTCGATGACGTCTTGTCTCTCCTTGATGTAGTCCGGTGTAAACTCCTTGTTTTCTCCGGTTTCAAACCAACAAATTGGTGATCTACACTTCCTTGTACAATGCTTCGTATGGTGCCATCTGAATGCTACTCTGATAACTATTGTTATATGAGAATTCTGCTAAAGGTAAATGGTCCTCCCATGAGCCTCCAAAGTTGAGCACAAGCTCTAAGCATGTCTTCTAGTATCTGATTGGTTCTTTCGGTTTGTCCTCCGGTTTGTGGATGATATGTTGTACCGAAATCCAACTTGGATCCCAAAGATTCTTGTAGTTGTTTCCAGAATGCTGATGTGAAAATTGAACCTCTATCGAGACTATCTTCTTTGGTACTCCATGCTTACTCACAATTTCCTTCACATAAATATCCACAAGCTTTTCTGCAGTATCTTTTGTGGTTACGGCTATGAAATGAGCACTCTTGGTAAGTCTGTCCACTATTACCCATATCATATCCTTCCTCTTACTAGTCATTGGTAAACCAGTAACAAAATCCATTCCTATTTCATCCCATTTCCATTCCGGTATCTCTAGTGGTTTGAGTAATCCCGCAGGACTCGATGCTCTGCCTTCACTCGTTGACATGTATGACATTCGAGACATATTGTGCTATTTCTCTTTTCATGTTGTTCCACCAGAACATCTCCTTCAAATCCATATACATCTTAGTACTTCCTGGATGTATTGAATAAGGGGTTTCATGTGTTTCCTTTAATATGATTGACTTTACTTCTGGATCATCTGGTACACAGATCCGTTTCTGGAAGTATAATGAATCAAAATCCCCTAGATGGAATTCCGATGGTCTTCCTTCGCCAATCCTCTTGATTTCCTCTTGAATGAACAAATCATCCGCTTGCTTTCGGATAATCTCATATTTCAAGTCTGAGTACATCTCATCCATAATCCTCATGGTTGCTATACTTCCTTTGACGTCACCTTGAATAAACAAAATCTGAGCATCTTCTAACTCTTTCCGAAGTTCCTTTGGAATCTCCCATTCCGTAGGTTGATTCTCGGTACTCTTCCTACTTAGGGCATCCGCTACTACATTAGCTTTGCCTGGTGTATAGTTGATCTTAAGGTCGTAATCCTTAATCAACTCTAACCATCTCTTCTGTCTCATGTTTAATTCTTTCTGGGTGAAGAAATATTTCAAACTTTTGTGATCGGTGTATAACTCACACTTGGATCCATATAGAAATTGTCTCCAACTCTTCAAAGCATACACAACTGCCGCTAACTCGAGATCATGTACTGGGTAGTTGTGTTCATGTGGTTTTAACTGTCTTGATCCATAAGATATTACCTTTCGATCTTGCATAAGAACACATCCAAGTCCATTCTTGGAAGCATCACAATACACCGTGTAATCCTTTCCAGGTTCAGGAACTGCTAACACCGGTGCTGTGGTTAACTTATCTTTGAGTGTTTGGAAGCTGACTTCACACTCATCAGTCCACACAAATGGAGTATTTTTCTTGAGTAACTTAGTCATTGGTCCTGCAATCTTCAAAATCCCTCTATGAATCTCCGATAATAACCTGCCATACCAAGAAATCCTCGTATCTCCTTAGTATTTTTAGGTGATTTCCATTCCAATACGGACTGAACCTTGCTTGGATTCACCGCTATTCCTTCTTTGGTTATGACATGTCCAAGAAATTCAACACTATCTAACCAAAATTTGCACTTGCTGAACTTCGCATATAGCTGATGTTCCCTCAAAGTTTGCAAAACTATCTTCAAATGCTTGGCATGTTCTTCTTCATCTTTGGAGTAGATTAGAATATCATCTATGAACACTATCACAAACTTGTCCAAGTACTTCATGAATATCTTGTTCATCAAATTCATGAAAATTGCTGGTGCATTTGTTAGTCCAAATGGTACAACCAAGTATTCATGGTGTCCATACCTTGATACAAACGCTGTTTTTGGTACATCTTCCTTCTTGATCTTGATTTGATGGTATCCTGACCTTAAATCTATCTTTGAGAAGACTCCTGCTCCTTGAACTTGATCAAAAAGGTCTTGAATTCTAGGTAAAGGATACTTGTTCTTGATAGTGACATTGTTCAAATTTCTGTAATCTCCACACATCCTCTTTCCTCCATCTCTTTTATCCACAAAAATAACTGGTGTACCCCATGGTGACACACTTTCTTGAATAAATCCCTTCTGTTCCAGTCATCTATCTGAGCTTTCAGTTCCACTAACTCCTTTGGCCCCATCTTATATGGTGGTTGTGCTATTGGTGCTGTGCCTGGAATCAGATCGATTGTGAATTCTATCTCTCTATCTGGTGGCATTCCCGGTAGTTCCTTAGGAAATACATCCTTAAACTCATTCACTATAGGAATATCTTCAATTCTCACTTCCTTCAGACTATTTAGTTCCAATCCGATCTCCAACTCACTGTACTTATCTCCTTGGAACACTATTCGACCTCCGATGGAGTTGCGAAGTGATACTGTTTTGTCTCCACAGTTAATCGCCGCTCCATTTTCTGTCAACCAATCCATCCCTAGGATGACTGATATGTCCTTCATGGGTATGATGAATAGGTCCGCGAAATACACACAGTCACATATGGTTAGGACTTGTGCTTCTTTCACGTGGGTTACTAAGATCGTTCCCCCCGCGGATAGGACAGTTATAGGGGTTTCTAACTTAGAACATCTAAGCCCAAATTTTTCCACAAATTCCAATGCAAGAAATGATGTGGTTGCTCCAGTATCAAATAATACTTTGCCAGGATGAGTAAGAATGCTTAGCGTACCTAAGACTATTTGATCCGACTCTTCCGCTTGTTCCAAAGATGTGCAATTCAGCTTTCCATAAGGCTTTCCCCTCTTATTGTTGTTGTTGTTGTAGTTGCGGTTGTTGTTGTTGTTGTTGTTGTTGCGGTTGTTGTTGTTGTTTCCACCTCGTCCTCCAGAGCTCTGTCCGCTCCACGACGACTTGTTTGGACACTCTGGCTTGATGTGTCCTTCCTTCCCACAACCATAACAAATGATTCTGGGTTTCTGACAATCCTTCTGCAAATGACCCTTTAGACCACAATTGTTGCGATGATCCGGTTGATTGGGTTCGACTCGACCTCCCGGGTTGTTACCAGTAGGTCGGTATCGGGTTTGAAACTCCGATCAGGTATTGGTTTACCGATTGGGTACTTCCTTGGCTCTATACGAGCCCTCTTCCTCCTGTCCTCCCGAACTTGCCGGTAATCATCCTCGAAAGTGATTGCCGAGTCAATCAGCCTGGAATTCTCCGTGCCAACCTCGCTGCATCTTCATGTATGGATTCATGCCTTTCATGAACCGCTCTTCCTCTTCTCCTCTGTATCTACATCCTCAGGTGCATACCTGGATAACCTATTGAAATCCCGAACATACCGCATGATGGGTGCAGTATTCTGCCTTAGTTCTTCAAACTCCCTCTTCTTCAGCTCCACCACGCTGTCCGGAACATGAGCATCCCGAAACTTCTTCTTGAACTCCTCCCGTGTGAATACCTTATCTGGAGGGTGTACTGCTACAAGGTTCTCCCACCATGACGCTGCTGGTCCTGACAACAGATAAGTGGTGTATCTAATCTTCTCCTCATCGTTGCAACCAACGGTCTTCAACTTCCGTCCGTATCCATGAGCCAATCTTCAGCGTCCATTGGTTCTGGAGCTGATGTAAATGGTAGTGGTCTTGCATTTTGGAAGTCCGATAGTGTTACCCCTTGCCTTCATTACCCCTATCATTGATGACGTGGGTAAAGAAATCTGCATGTTCTTGCTCTGGCTTTCTTGGTAACGCCTCCTATCCTCCTCCATTGACCTCATATACTGTTGGAAGTCCGGGTGCAACATTGGGTGGTGGTGGTGGTGCTTCTCTGCTCTAGCTGCTGCCTGCCTCCTCTTTCTCTCTGGCTTCCCGCTCTCTGCGAGCCTCTTCGGTTTCTACTAACGCCATTTCCCCCTAGTCCCGTACAAAGAGCGATTACTCATAATTACACCATGCGAATGTTTTCTGAGCTCAACTCATTGCCCAGAACTAGTCACACAATAAAATCAAGAAGCAAATCCAAAAAAACATTTATTATGTATATACACCGTATAATACATAACACACTCACAAACTTATAATACATGTGGTATATATAAACCACTTATTTGGCTCAAAGCCCAAGCCAACGGGAATCTAAAATACGTTCTATTACAATACCACCTAGATTACTTTATTCTTCCCTGGAGCTCTACTCCTCATCGTCTTCATTCGCCTCCGCATACATCCCTGGGGTCCATCCGGTACAGCGGTCTGTCCTCCGAAGACCGTCCGGAATGAAAGTTCTTCCCGTAGGTATGTAGTCTGAATCGGACGAAGTGCCGAGACAGAGATCTGTCATGCCAAAGTAACTAGATAAAGACTCATACATATCCCCAGTGGAATACAGCTCCTCTTCTCCAGTCATCCATGGAGGATTCCTATTCACTTGACCCCTCATCTTCTTCTTCTTCTTTTTCTTTGTTCCAGAGCTCTCACCTACGACGTACTGGGATGTTTTGGGTAATCCCATCTCCAAATATAAAGAAATGGAGTTGGTGTCTTTCTCTTTCTGCCCATAGCTTTGGTTAACATTCTGGTTAACCGCATCACTCTCATCTCCTGTATCACATGGAATTGGCTCCTCCTCATCTCCGAAAGGTTCCCCGAAGCGCCAACCCGTCGAGTTTTCGATCGGTGACTCCGAGCAGTTTATGTTCCATGAATGGTCTCCCCATATCCAGTATCATATGATGCTGACACGTGTGGATAGTGCGGAACAAAGTTAGGTGTAAGTGGATCTCTTGTAAGTGGATTTCTCTTGGACCACTGGTCACTCAAATCTACATCGCTGTCTGGGTTAAAGAAAGGTGTAGTATGTTGTGGTTGTGCCCTCAAATCTCGCATCCGAGTTTGGACTTTATCAGGGTCCGTGAACTCAGCTAGCATGTGGTCAATCTCACCTCTCATCTTCATGTGTAAAAGGTACATCGTGGTCAATAAAGACTTACAGCTATCCATGTGCTGTGTCTGTAGCTTCAGGACTTGTGTGCTAACACCAAATGATTCAGAGTAGGATCCTCATCTTCCTCGGCATGAGGTATATGAGAAAACTCGAACATAGCAGTTCTGACTTATGCTGCCTTATCTCAAGGATTGCCTTGAAGGCCCATATGGTAGGCTGGGTGATAGTTTTGGCTTCTCCGTATGGCATTATACGACTCATCAGCAGTTTTTTCGGTAGTTGGACCGATACTCTGCACTTGGCTAGGATTTCCCATCATAGTAGGTATACTTGATAACAGGTATCCGTGGATCACAATGAAGTTCCTTCAGCATCCCACACAGGAGAGCTGTTATTGGTCCATCATAATCACCGAGCCAACCCTCAACCTTCCTCAAAGTCCTCTTAGGAAAAGTATTCGCCATTATGGCTGTATACAAAAGCAGAACATTAGTAGTGATAATGCATCATAATAGCTATAATAAAGAATCATCGCACTAAAATATATGGTTTTGCTATTCTCAAGTGAATAATCACCATATTTCTAGAGAATCCTTTACTATTTCTACTAGACTCCTACAAGTTTCTTCCCTATACTAGGTTTTTCCAACCTAAGGTCGCAACATTTGCTCTGATACCAGCTGCGTGACCCAGATACCACCATGTTGTAGTATACAAGTCGTTGATATGATCTTGCGAAGGACTTCTTCACAATTTGCCATATCCCTCAGAGTGGTACAAAAAACATTGCAGGTCATAACACTCCATACTTTATTACAAACATTGTCTTAACAAGTTGGTATTCTCACAGGTCCTATGAGAACACCCTAAGATACTACTTAAGTACGATTACAACTCATAACCAATATAAAGAGCTCAACAACTTATTTAGGTAAGTTCTATGTTGCTCGGCTCTATGATGCTAAGGTATGTCACTACTCCTCCACCTCCGTGTCATCTCGGTCCGTATATCCCATAGTCTACGCCTTCCACTCCGCCCGTAAGATCGGAGTTCTTCGTAGACCGTCAGTAGCTTCCTTCTCGGTGCTCCATCGTTGATAGCCTCCACTTCCGGATCACAGTCTAGCAAGGGTGTTTAAAGAAAGTGAGTACGAGGTACTCAACAAGTTCTAAAAGAATAAAAGGTGTTTGATGCACTAGCTACGACCATTGATCAGGAAATCGCAGGTCAATGCATGTTTTTGAAATCATTTCTTCAAAAGGTTGCTTTTATTATGAAAACTATGCCCGTCGTCTTCACAGGTTGACCGAACTTCGTGGAGTTCCTTTCCTGCCGCGCGAGTTCCCTTCCCGAACAAGGAGTGACAACACAATTTGATACACTCGCAGAGGTGCTACTTTTTCCCACAAGAGATCTCACCCTTTTTGCCATCCGAGGACTTGCCCCGTTCACACTTCCTTTGGTGTGAGGCCAGGTATAAAGATCCAAGCCCACACCGCCTTCTCCGCGACCGCAAACCCACCCTTTTGTCCACCCGCACACCTCCAGTAGACTTCCCTAATACGGCTTTACTCATGGTGTACTTTGGACAATCCTTCATAGATCGTAGAGCCATCATTACTAATGGATGGGGATTTAAAAGGCTATCCCAACCTACGGCAGTGCCTCCAAGACTCCGCCGGCTCTACCAATCCATTGGCGTGCGTAAGGGAAAAGATACGACTGCTTCCCCAGCCATTATAGATCTCATGGTCAACGCGATTTGTACGGCGCTAGAATCACTGGACGGCATTGGTAATTTAATCCTAGGGTGATATAACCCATTGCAATGGAACCTCCACCATATCAACACATACCATGGTTCCATTGCCAGCCACATAGTCATATTCATAGTTGGAAAATAACATTTCATTTGCGATGCGAATGATAAGTATATAGCTTTGCATTAAAGTAGTAGAAAATAATCAAGTTGACATGAGCAAGGGTGAACTTGCCGTGGACTGCGAGATAGTGCAGTTCAATGCAGTTGATGGAACCTGGACCTGGGTTCAGAAGAAGCATCATTGTCCGGTAAGGACAATGTTATAAAAATCCAAATAATGCGATCATGGATGGATTATTTTATGTTGAATCCCTTTACCCTAATGAGTTATTACAATTTAGGGTTGTATTTAAGATTTATGTCTTTGACGGTAATTTACAATTGATTTAAAAGTATTAATCATTGTAATTCACACAAAGTACAACAATTCAAAGTAAAATGATTTTACTTGATGATTACCTTAGTCATTCCAAAATAATTTGAAATTATAGAGTTACCTCTATAGTTTTTGGAATAAAAAGGGAATATAGTATTTTTCTGGGAAAATACCCTTTTTAAAAGAAATGATTTGGAATAGTAGAATTTCATTTTGAAATGTTTGAAAATAAGTATTTAAACTTATTTGAGATTTTTCCTTGAATTTTAATTACAAGGAAATAATAATTTTAAATTCCAAGTTATTATTTAAATTCTTAAAATTCAAAATTTTGAATTTATCTCCTAAATTCCATTTCATATTTTATTCTTGTTAAGATTTATTTTTCATTTATTAATCCAATTTTTATTGGATTTTTAGAGTTGTTTTTGATTTATTACAATTTGGTAAAGTTTTGGTCTTTTATTTAATGTAAAAAGACCAAAATACCCCTGGACCCATATTGGGCCCACCCAATAACTTAACCTGTGGACGGCCCAATAAGGTCGCCCTTTTTGTGATGCCTGCTGCCCACCTCACTCACTCGGCTCCTCTCACTCGCTCGCCTAACCCTAACCTTTGGCGACTCCCGGGCGATGTCGCCGCCGCCATGGCCGCCGCCTCGCTCCGCCATCGCCGTGCTACTCCGTCGTAGCCACCTATCGATCCTGAACCGCCGCGTGCATCTATCGATCTGTCCGCGCTTTTCTCTCGCCCTTCTCGACGAATCGCCTCCGATCTGGATCTCGTGGAGGATCGCCTCGACGAACTCCGGCGAGATCTCGTCCTCGCCGACGATGGTACGCGCCTGGGGTTCGGCGGGTGCTTTGCAGTACTTGTGCCGTCGCCTCAGGTGCTTGGTGTGCTAGTTCGTGTCTGTTCGCCGCGTAACGTCGACGCCTACCCCGACTTGAACAGTAGGGCCGCGCGGCACCGCCTCGCCATGCCCTAGCCTCGCTTCCAGGCGCAAGTAAGTGTTGCATCCTCACCTTCTCCTCTGTGCGCCTCCCCTTGTTACTGTTCTTCTTCCTCCTCATGCTCTGCTGCTCCCTGGTGATCCTGTGATCACACAGAGCCATGCTATTCTTATGCAATTTGTCTGTGCTTCAGTTAATTGCAAGCTCATGGCCCAATTACCATTTACTTACTGCACATGCCTTGCTTGCTGTTCATGCGTGCTTGCTTCTCTGCTGCTCCTAGCATGCTCTACACTTGCCATGATCTACTGTGCTTGCTCAACAGCTATCTATGTCATGCTATGCTTGGTTACGACTTGCTTATGCTTACTGGTCTATCATGCTTGCTTGTCTACTTGTGTTGCATCCGTGACACTTGTGTGTGTGCCGAGGTGCCTGTGATATGCTTCAGTGCTATCTCTGTAAGCCAATGATCCCTTGGATCATTCCTTGCTTGTTGGCTAACTTCTCTGTGTAACTTGGCTTGCTCTAATTGATCCATTTGATCAATTGATTGTCAGTGACTCTAATACTGTGGCTACATGAGTTAATTATCTGGTGATGCTGATGCTCAAGCATTACTGTGCTGTTGCTTACTTGTGCTGTTTCTTATCTTAGCTACCTAGACTTGTTCTAGTGGCTATAGATTAACTGTGTTGCTAAACAGTGTGCTACTGTCATGCTTAGCATGGATCTGTGATAACTTCATGCTTGTATCAATTAGATTATGATGAACTGCTTATGCAGTGATGATTTAAATGACTTGCTTGTGTCTGAATTTATGATTCATGATTCCTTTACAAGCAATTAGAGTCTGATTTCTGGATAGTGATGTGATCTATTTGGCTTTCTCTTAATTGGTGCTAAGTGTGATGTGACCTCGTAGCCTTGCTACTGATTGGTTGCTCACATGGTTGGTTGGATCTTGTTGGCTACTCATCTTTGCTTGCATATTTGGGGATCATAGTAACTATGAATGCCAATATGCTTGCTGTGAAGAAATCTAGGGTTTCTGATGGTTGTATGCTTAGGATTTACCGTATAGTCTTAGGCTAATCCTTGCCATCTACCGGTGCTATCTATGCATCAAATCGGCTAGTGTATGCATCGTGCATATGTGCTAGTTTCTGTGTATAGGATCTGTACCTAGATGCTTTCTATTTTAGTGGCTTTTGACTGGCAGTAATCCTTGGTGAAAACCAAGTGATGATCTACCCATATGAGCATCTGCTCATCCCATGCTTATTTCATGCATATGATGGATTAGATCCTTGGATCTTTTCCAGGAACTAGGTATACCTTGTTCCAGCTCCTAGAAAGAAATGTTTTGTTGATGCAGACTTGGGTTTGTGTCATAGCCCTTCACCTCCAGGTCTTGGATGATCTTCTCGGTCACCATGATTTCGGTGGTTGAGTGGTGTGTTGGTTCTGTTCTTGCTCAAGAACTGGATGAACGAGCTTGTTCTTGCTTCACCCTTACCTGGTGAATCTTTCTGTCGACTGGTTATGATTTCTAGGGTTTGTGTCCCTTTTATATGAACCCTGCTTCTACCCTTGTATTGACACACAAGCCTGGCTTGCTTTGGTGACTAGGCTGATGCATGGCCTTGTTGTTGCTGCCCAGCACACTTGAGCTGTGTGCTCTCATATGCTGAAACTTGAGCCCCTGGTGTGTGCTCAGGTTTGGTCTGCTGCTGCCCTTATCTTGTGCTGTCCATGGTTTTGGACAAGCACAAGTGTGCTGTGACAGTTTGCACTGTCCCAACTGAATATTATGTTATTTGCTAACTGTCCAAACTGAATTTATGTGACTAACACTAACACTCTGGCTAGTGTTGGTTCTTTGTTTTGCAGGTTTTGAAGATGGACATGACCATGAAGAAATACTTCAAGTCATATAGTCTAGGTTTTAGTTTAGGAATAATCTTGTAATCTTTATTTTCATTTCTATTTATTATTCATCAATTCTTGTATCAAGAATATTGTAAAGACTTTGTAATCTGTGTTGTGATATCAATAAAGCCCAAGTTTTTGTTTATGTAATATTTATGTAATATTTATATTCTGGAATAAACATTGTATTTATGATTCACTTTGAAATTCAAAGTTGTTTGAATTCATAAGTTGTGTTTAAATTATGAATTCCATTTTATATTGTTCAATGTTTATTGTTAAATGTGTTAACACTTGTCAAATGAAATCAATTCCACAAATCAACAAGATACAAAAGAGATCATGTCGAAATTTCCCTAACTCACATTGCCTAATCCTAAGTGCAAAATGAGAGAGACCTCGATCCCTCTTAGGTTTAGTTGCAATAAGGCGTGAAAATTTCCCCTGTTTTGCGATGAAATGCACATCCCATTTCTAAATCTACCCTTCGTTGTTCCTATGTTCTGGGTTATTACATGAAGACCATAAGAAAACTCTAAGGGGTAGAGTAAAGATTGAGTTGGCTATATAATAACTCAATATTTTGAGCAAGATAGTTGATGAAGGTCTGAACTGAGAGGAAGTTCGATCTTATTTTCATAAGATTGTTGAACACTACTTTCAGAAGGATGTCAGACCAGAATTTATACCTCGAGGAAGCAAGAAGTGGACTATAACTTGAGAAAGTGAGTAGTATTTACTCAAAAGTACGAAAGCTCAAGTAAGTCAAGCATAAAGAAGTTGGACGAAGAAAATACCATAGACCAAATACAATTCAAGAAGGCCAAAGACTGAAGTAGATTGACCATACCAAAACTAAGGTCTATTTGAAATATTCCTTTCATGGAACCTAAATAACCTAAAATAGTTATAGGTATCAACTATAAACTAAGATTGGATGGACTAAATGAGTCTAATCCATTCTCAGAGGAATAAACCATCATGATCATTTCCATGTTAAGTACCTTACTTAGTACCATTATTGCAGTTTTGGTAGTAAGGGAAAAACAAAGACCTAGTTATCAATTAGGAGTTTATTATCAAATTAGTCTTCAGATAAGACTAGCAGCACCAGAATAAGTCCTAATCATTGATTCTTCAATGAGAAAGGAAACAGGCTTATCGAGTTGGAAGAAATCAATGAATCAAGTTAAGAACCATGGTTCGGAGACAAACCCTAATGGATTCCAGGAAGAATCTGGACAAGGGATATATTCAATTATATCTAGTAAGATCACTTCGGAGTTCGAGAAAAGTTTAAGTCTGCATAAGTCAGAACCACACTCCGGAAACGTGAGAGAGATCAAACTTCGAGGACGAAGTTTAGTTTAAGGGGTAGAGACTGTAATATCCCAGGTATTGGGGTTACAAAAATAGAGGAAACAGATGTGTGCATTGCATTCATGCATAGAAAATCCGGGAATTTTCGCGCTTTAAAGTAAAACACACAGAATCGATGGCGTGAAGCACACGTCCGTTGGGAACCCCAAGAGGAAGGTGTGATGCGTACGGCAAGTTTTCCTCAGCATGAAACCAAGGTTTATCGAACCAGTAGGAGCCAAGAAGCACGTTGAAGGTTGATGGCGGCGAGATGTAGTGCGGCGCAACACTAGGGATTCCGGCGCCAACGTGGAACCTGCATAACACAAACCAAGTACTTTGCCCCAACGAAACAGCGAGGTTGTCAATCTCACCGGCTTGCTGTAACAAAGGATTAGATGTATAGTGTGGAAGATGATTGTTTGCGAGAAAACAGTAGAACAAGTATTGCAAAGAGATTGTAGGATAGAGAATTGGACCGGGTCCACTCACTAGAGGTGTCTCTCCCATAAGATAAACATGTTGGGTGAACAAATTACAGTTGGGCAATTGACAAATAGAGAGGGCATGACCATGCACATACATATTATGATGAGTATAGTGAGATTTAATTGGCATTACGACAAAGTACATAGACCGCTATCCAAGATGCATCTATGCCTAAAAAGTCCACCTTCAGTTATCATCCGAACCCCCAATTAAGTTGCTACAATGATTGCATTAAGTTAACGTAATGTAATCGGTAACTAGACCCTCGAACATAGCACCAATGTTTATCCCTAGTGGCAAACACATCCATAATCTTAGAGGTTTCTCTCCCCAGATTCACGGAGACATGAACCCACTATCGAGCATAAATACTCTCTTGGAGTTACAAGCATCTACTTGGCCAGCATCTACTAGTAACGGAGAGCATGCAAGATCATAAACAACACATAGATATAAATTGATAATCAACATAACAAGTATTCTCTATTCATCGGATCCCAACAAACACAACATATAGAATTACAGATAAATGATCTTGATCATGTTCGGCAGCTCACAAGACCCGACAATTAAGCACAATGGGGACAAGACAACCATCTAGCTACTGCTATGGACCCATAGTCCAGGGGTAGACTACTCACACATCACTCCGGAGGCGACCATGGCGGCGTAGAGTCCTCCGGGAGATGATTCCCCTCGGGTGCCGGAGGCGATCTCCGAATCCCCGAGATGGGATTGGCGGCGGCGGCGTCTCGGAAGGTCGTGCTCTCGGTACTAGGGGTTTCGCGACGAAG
Organism: Lolium multiflorum; assembly: GCA_030979885.1. Taxonomy (NCBI): domain Eukaryota; kingdom Viridiplantae; phylum Streptophyta; class Magnoliopsida; order Poales; family Poaceae; genus Lolium; species Lolium multiflorum. The sequence continues at coordinate 287,493,493 of CM061748.1, forward strand.
GCTATTTGTAGGCGGAAGGGCAGGTCAAGGGGCGTCACGAGGGGCCCACACCATAGGTCGGCGCGGCCAGGGCTTGGGCCGCGCCGCCTTGTGGTTTGGCCACCACGTGGCCCCACTCCGTTGATTCTTCGGTCTTCTGGAAGCTTCGTGGCAAAATAGGACCCTGGGCGTTGATTTCGTCCAATTCCGAGAATATTTCCTACTAGATTTCTGAAACCAAAAAGGAAAAACAGGCACTTCGGCATCTTGTTAATAGGTTAGTTCCGTAAAATGCACGAATATGACATAAAGTGTGCATAAAACATGTAGATATCATCAATAATGTGGCATGGAACATAAGAAATTATCGATACATCGGAGACGTATCAGCATCCCTGCTTAGTTTTCTCGTCCCGAGCGGTAAACGATAAAGAAAGATAATTTGAGTGACATGCCATCATAACCTTGATCATACTATTTGTAAAGCATATGTAGTGAATGCAGCGATCAAAACAATGTATATGACATGAGTAAACAAATGAATCATATAGCAAAGACTTTTCATGAATAGTACTTTCAAGACAAGCATCAATAAGTCTTGCATAAGAGTTAACTCATAAAGCAATAATTCAAAGTAGAGGCATTGAAGCAACACAAAGGAAGATGAAGTTTCAGCGGTTGCTTTCAACTTGTAACATGTATATCTCATGGATATTGTCAACATAGAGTAATATAACAAGTGCAATATGCAAGTATGTAGGAATCAACAGTTCACACAAGTGTTTGCTTCTTGAGGTGGAGAGATAGGTGAACTGACTCAACAATAAAAGTAAAAGAAAGGTCCTTCAAAGAGGAAAGCATCGATTGCTATATTTGTGCTAGAGCTTTGATTTTGAAAACAAGAAACAATTTTGTCAACGGTAGTAATAAAGCATATGTGTTATGTAAATTATATCTTACAAGTTGCAAGCCTCATGCATAGTATACTAATAGTGCCCACCTTGTCCTAATTAGCTTGGACTACCGGATTATCGCAATGCACATGTTTTAACCAAGTGTCACAAAGGGGTACCTCTATGCCGCCTGTACAAAGGTCTAAGGAGAAAGCTCGCATTGGATTTCTCGCTATTTTATTCTCAACTTAGACATCCATACCGGGACAACATAGACAACATATAATGGACTCCTTTTATGCATAAGCATGTAACAACAATTAATTTTCTCATATGAGATTGAGGATATACGTCCAAAACTGAAACTTCCACCATGGATCATGGCTTTAGTTAGCGGCCCAATGTTCTTCTCTAACAATATGCACGCTCTAACCATAAGGTGGTAGATCGCCCTTACTTCAGACAAAACGAACATGCATAGCAACTCACATGATATTCAACAAAGAGTAGTTGATGGCGTCCCCTGGAACATGGTTATCGCACAACAAGCAACTTAATAAGAGATAAAGTGCATAAGTACATATTCAATACCACAATAGTTTTTAAGCTATTTGTCCCATGAGCTATATATTGTAAAGGTGAAGAATGGAAATTTAAAGGTAGCACTCAAGCAATTTACTTTGGAATGGCGGAGAAATACCATGTAGTAGGTAGGTATGGTGGACACAAATGGCATAGTGGTTGGCTCAAGTATTTTGGATGCATGAGAAGTATTCCCTCTCGATACAAGGTTTAGGCTAGCAAGGCTATTTGAAACAAACACAAGGATGAAGCGGTGCAGCAAAACTCACATAAATGACATATTGAAAACATTATAAGACTCTACACCGTCTTCCTTGTTGTTCAAACTCAATACTAGAAATTATCTAGACCTTAGAGAGACCAAATATGCAAACCAAATTTAGCATGCTCTATGTATTTCTTCATTAATGAGTGCAAAGTATATGATGCAAGAGCTTAAACATGAGCACAACAATTGCCAAGTATCACATTATCCAAGACATTTTAGCAATTACTACATGTATCATTTTCCAATTCCAACCATATAACAATTTAACAAAGAAGAAGCCATGAATACTATGAGTAGAACCTAAGGACATAGTTGTCCATATGCAACAGCGGAGCGTGTCTCTCTCCCACACAAAGAATGCTAGGATCCATTTTATTCAAACAAAACAAAAACAAATACAAACCGACGCTCCAAGTAAAGCACATAAGATGTGATGGAATAAAAATATAGTTTCAGGGAGGAACCTGATAATGTTGTCGATGAAGAAGGGGATGCCTTGGGCATCCCCAAGCTTAGACGCTTGAGTCTTCTTGATATATGCAGGGGTGAACCACCGGGGCATCCCCAAGCTTAGAGCTTTCACTCTCCTTGATCATGTTGTATCATCTCCCTCTCTTGATCCTTGAAAACTTCCTCCACACCAAACTTAGAACAACTCATTAGAGGGTTAGTGCACAATCAAAATATACATGTTCAGAGGTGACATAACCATTATTAACACTTCTGGACATTGCACAAAGCTACTGAAAGTCAATGGAATCAAAATATCCGTCGAACATAACAAAACAGGCAATGCGAAATAAAAGGCAGAATCTGTCAAAACAGAACAGTTCGTATTGACGAATTTTATTGAGGCACCAGACTTGCTCAAATGAAAATGCTCAAATTGAATAAAGTTGCGTACATATCTGAGGATCACTCACGTAAATTGGCATAATTTTCTGAGATACCTACAGAGAATTTTGCCCAGATTCGTGACAGCAAAGAAATCTGTTTCTGCGCAGTAATCCAAATCTAGTATGAACTTTACTATCAACGACTTTACTTGGCAAAACAAAACACTAAACTAAGATAAGGAGAGGTTTCTACAGTAGTAAACAACTTCCAAGACACAAAATAAAAACAAAGATACTGTAGTAAAAACATGGGTTGTCTCCCATAAGCGCTTTTCTTTAACGCCTTTCAGAGAAAGTGTGTATCAAGTATTATCAAAGGATGGTGCATCATTATCATAAGCTCCCCCATCCGTAGTGGTACTAAGGGCTTTGTCAATTTTAGGCCTATAATAATATTTCTTTGGTTTAGGCACTTTAGAGACATACATAAAGTTTTGCTCCTTACCCACATAAGCTTTCTCCTTATATTTAAGAGAAGAAAATGTCGAACCCAAAGTTCCCATAGCTTTTTCAAGTTCGCCAATCCTATCGGTTTGATCATCATGGACAACACAAGTTCCTAGGACACTAATTCTTTCATCAATTCCTCTTAAGGATTTATCAAGTTCATCAGTTTTATCAAGTAACATTTCCAACTTAGTTTCAATACTTGGAAAAATTTTCTCTATGGTTTCCAATTTTTTCATAACATCTTCAAGAGAGATTTCAATTTTAACTTCATCAACAGGGGGTATTCCAAATAGACTCTCAATAATGCAGCTAGCTTCTAATGCAGGAGTACTTAGGAAGTTACCTTTTGCGAGACAATCAAGAACATACCTATTCCAGCTAGAGACACCAACATAAAAATTCCTGAGTAGGATAGTGGTGGAGTGTTTCTTAGTGCACCTATTATGGGCATCACTAATTCTATACCAAGCATCTCTTAAACATTCTCCCCCTTGCTTAAACGTACGAACTTCAACTTCAGGATTACTCATTTTAGCAGTAAAAAAAGCAAACTAGATAAAGTAAATGCAAGTAACTAATTTTTTTGTGTTTTTGATATAGCAAACAAGATAGCAAATAAAGTAAAACTAGCAACTAAATTTTTTGTATTTTGATTTAGTGCAGCAAACAAAGTAGTAAATAAAACTAAGCAAGACAAAAACAAAGTAAAGAGATTGGGATGTGGAGACTCCCCTTGCAGCGTGTCTTGATCTCCCGGCAACGGCGCCAAAAATTGCTTGATGGCGTGTACAAGACACGTCCGTTGGGAACCCCAAGAGGAAGGTGTGATGCGTACACGGCAAGTTTCCCTCAGTATGAAACCAAGGTTTATCGAACCAGTAGGAGCCAAGAAGCACGTTGAAGGTTGATGGCGGCGAGATGTAGTGCGCAACACCAACGATTCCGGCGCCAACGTGGAACCCGCACAACACAAACCAAGTACTTTGCCCCAACGAAACAATGAGGTTGTCAATCTCACCGCTTGTAAACAAAGGATTAGATGTATAGTGTGGAAGATGATTGTTTAAAACAGTAGAACAAGTATTGCAAGAGATTGTATTTCAAGATAGAGAATTGGATCGGGGTCCACGTTCACTAGAGGTGTCTCTCCATAAGATAAACAACATGTTGGGTGAACAAATTACGTTGGGCAATTGACAAATAGAGAGGGCATGACCATGCACATACATATTATGATGAGTATAGTGAGATTTAATTGGGCATTACGACAAAGTACATAGACCGCTATCCAAAGATGCATCTATGCCTAAAAGTCCACCTTCGGTTATCATCCGAACCCCTCCAGTATTGTTGCTAACAATGACAATTGCATTAAGTATTACGCGTAATGTAATTAGTAACTACATCCTCGAACATAGCACCAATGTTTTATCCCTAGTGGCAACAGCACATCCATAATCTTAGAGGTTTCTGTCACTCCCGATTCACGGAGACATGAACCCACTATCGAGCATAAATACTCCCTCTTGGAGTTACAAGCATCTACTTGGCCAGAGCATCTACTAGTAACGGAGAGCATGCAAGATCATAAACAACACATAGATATAAATTGATAATCAACATAACAAGTATTCTCTATTCATCGGATCCCAACAAACACAACATATAGAATTACAGATAAATGATCTTGATCATGTTCGGTAGCTCACAAGACCCGACAATTAAGCACAATGGGGAGAAGACAACCATCTAGCTACTGCTATGGACCCATAGTCCAGGGTAGACTACTCACACATCACTCCGAGGCGACCATGGCGGCGTAGAGTCCTCCGGGAGATGACCTCAGGAGCCGGAGGCGATCTCTGAATCCCGAGATGGGATTGGCGGCGGCGGCGGAAGGTTTTCGTATCGTGGCTCTCGGACCGGGGTTTCGCGACGAAGGCTATTTGTAGGCGGAAGGGCAGGTCAAGGGCGTCACGAGGGCCCACACCATAGGTCGGTGCGGCCGCGCTTGGGCCGCGCCGCGTGGTTTGGCCACCTCGTGGCCCCACTCGTTGACTCTTCGGTCTTGGCTTCGTGGCAAAATAGGACCAGGCGTTGATTTCGTCCAATTCCGAGAATATTTCCTTACTAGGATTTCGAAAACCAAAAACAACAGAAAACAGCAACTGGCACTTCGGCATCTTGTTAATAGTTAGTTCCAGAAAATGCACGAATATGACATAAAGTGTGCATAAAACATGTAGATATCATCAATAATGTGGCATGGAACATAAGAAATTATCGATACGTCGGAGACGTATCAGTAACTGAAGCTTCACTTGACCTTGGTGGAATTGAAGTAGCTCATCAAGTCAAGCGCTATAAACCTCAATGTGACTTTGATGAAACCTTGTTTTGGGAAGAGATGATTTGATCTAAGGGGTTAGATCAAATGGAACTAATAATCAACTCAACAACACTTTACTCATTGATCAATTGCTTGATCTTAGAAAAGAATTATATTATGGTAATCCTTGTCATAACAGATGAACACCAATTCAATTGCATATCAAGTAACAATAAAATGGAGAAGCCATTCTTGACTTATCTTTTCCATGTCTTAAACTAATCCTTGATCCTACCATGAACCTCATGGTATTCATTCTATTTCAATCTTGGAAACATGACAAGGAGATCAACTCTAGAAATATATATCTTTCTCTATTCCATATTATTATACATCAAACCAAGAGAGATGAGAGTTCTACAATAATTATTAGAGAAGCAACAAACCTTGAGCTAAACCTTGGATATACATCCAAGTATTCAAATCATCATCTTTAAGAGGAACCCTAGGATATTATTCAAGATATTTCCTAGAGAGAGAACCCATTTATGTAACCATAGATATTGATGATCACATCAACCTCTATATATGGAGCCTAATCTTAGGTTAGCATTGAAGTCCTTCCCAAATGAGAGAGACCATTCATACTAACCCTAGTTTTACCTAATTAAGAATCAAGTACAATTCTTGAACTAAAGTATTAGGACTTAAACCATTTCACTTTGAAATGATGGGATAACCTAATATTAAATGGAACAAGACTATTGATGACCCACAAGTATAGGGGGTGTATCGTAGTATCTTCGATAAGTAAGAGTGTCGATCCCAACGAGGAGCAGAAGGTGTTGACAAGCAGTTTCGATGAAGGATTCAAGAAATGCTCACAGACAAGTATTCGGGGGTTTTGATGTAACAGATGAATAAAGTACGAGTAAGTAAAGTGCGAGAGTAACAATTGCAGCAGTGGCCCAATCCTTTTTAGCACAAAGGACAAGCCGGTTTGTTTACTTATAATGACCAAACGTTCTCGAGGACACACGGGATTTTAGTCTAGTGCTTTCGCTACATACGGCTAATTAATCTTCATTGTTTTGATAAGTGTTGTGTGGGTGAACCGGTGCTAATGTACCGCCCTTCCTAGGACTAATACATACTTGTGATTATACCCCTTGCAAGCATCCGCAACTACAAGAAAGTAATTAAGATAAATCTAACCACACTCTTAAACTCGAGATCCTGTTATCCCTCCCGCATCGATATACAACAGGGGTTTAGGTTTCACACCTCAGCAACCCCGCAATCGGCAAACGAGTACAAGATGCATTCCCTAGGCCCATAAAGGTGAAGTGTCGTGTAGTCGACGTTCACACGACACCACTAGAAGAATAACACCACAACTTAAATATCATAACATTGAATATTACTCAACCATACTTCACTACTAACATTTAGACTTCACCCATGTCCTCAAGAACTAAACGAACTACTCACGAGACATCATATGGAACATGATCAGAGGTGATATGATGGTGAATAACAATCTGAACATAAACCTTGGTTCAACGGTTTCACTCAATAGCATCAATAACAAGTAGAAATCAACACCGGGAGAGTTTCCCCTATCAAACAATCAAGATCAAACCCAAATTGCTACAGCGGTGACGATGTGCAGCGGTGGAGACGGCGGTGATGATGATGAAGATGATGATGATGGTGATGGAGATGATGTCCAACTCGATGGCGGTGACGATGGCGTCGATTTCCCCCTCCGGAGGGAATTTCCCCGGGATCTCACCCCGGAGAGCTCTTTTCTCTCGGTGTTCTCGCCCCGCAGAGGCGGTGTAACTCTTCGCGAGGTACCCTGGAGCTTAGGTTTTCGGGACGAAGGCATACGCGAAGAAAAGGAGGCGAGAGGGGGTGTCCCCACAGGCGGCGGCCAGCCTGGGCCACGCCGGCTTGGTGGGCCCACCTCGGTCCCCGGCTCCCCTTCCGGCTCCTCTCATCCGGAAAAATAGGATTTTTCATATAATTTCCGTCAACTGTTGATCTTCCGAAATATTGCATTCGACGGCGCTTTTCCAGCAGAATCCGCTCCGGTGCGCGATCCTCCAATAATCATGAAATATGCAAAATAGATGAAATAACATAAGTATTATCCCCAAATATGAAATATATCAATGAATAACAGTAAATTATGATATAAAATAGTGATGCAAATTGGACGTATCAACTCCCCAAGCTTAGACTTCGCTTGTCCCCAAGCGAAACTGAACTCGGTAAACAGGACCACATGTTTATGGAGTGAAGAGTCGATAAATAAAATACGGACAAGAAGCATCATATTCATTCACACAAGACATTCTAGTAAACATCTTCCTCATATAATTCAACTTGAAACAAGTATAAGGTAATCACAAATAAAGGTGCATAAGAAATCATAGTTGGTGATGGCAAACTTCGTTCTTGGTCAGAGAACAATTAACAGGTTATACTTATCTTACCGAGCAGCGCTCTCATGTTAAGGTTTATATGGCACAACTTGCATACTCAATCATAATAATCTCCTTATGATCATTGATAACTTGCAAAGCTATATTCATTTAGATAAAACTTGTACCAAACAAGGAAGAGTAAAAGACATGATGAAGCAAATCACAATATAATGGTTTGATCACAATAACTCAAATGCTTGCTTAAGATGGAAGGAAATAGGTTTACTGACTCAACATAAAGTGAAAGACAGGCCCTTCGCAGAGGGAAGCAGGGATTAAATCATGTGCTAGAGCTTTTTCGGTTTTGAAATCATATAAAGAGAATGAAAGTAACATTTTGAGAGGTGTTTGTTGTTGTCAACGACTGGGGTACTCTAACCCCCTTGCCACAAAACCTTCAAAGAGCGGCTCCCATTTTATTTTTGTGTGGCACTCCTTCCAACCTTTCTTTCACAAACCATGGCTAACCCAATCCTCTGCCGCCAACAATCTCATACCATGAAGGAGTGCCTTTTTATTTTAGTTTTATTATGATGACACTCCCCCAACCTTTGCTTACACAAGCCATGGCTAAGAATCCTTCGGGTGCCGTCCATCAATCACATACCGTGGAGGAGTGTCTATTTAGGTTAATTAATTTGGGACTGGAAATCCCATTGCCAGCTCTTTTTGCAAAGTTATTGGATAAGTGGATGAAGCCACTAGTCCATTGGTGAAAGTTGCCCAACAAGGTTGAAAGATAAAACACCACATACTTCCTCATGAGCTATAAAACATTGACACAAATAAGAAATAGTAAATTTTGAATTATTTAAAGGTAGCACACGAAGTATTTACTTGAAATGGCAGGAAATACCATGTAGTAGGTAGTTATGGTGGACACAAATGACATAGGTTTGGGTTAAGGTTTGGATGCACGCGAAGTATTCCCTCTCAGTACAGGTCTTTGGCTAGCAAGGTTAATTAGCAAGCATAAGAGTCGAGGGAAACAAACAAATATACATGTGATAGAAACAATCATGCATCTTCCTTGTAAGCACAAACAGTTTTAACTTCAGGATAATAAGCTATGAGCTAACAAGAAAGAAAGATAATGAAACAACTACATGTATTTCTCTTTTCTACTTAAACCTCAAAGTGTTGTTGCTATTGACCAATGCTAAGTTTGCCAAAACCAAATAGATTTATTCAATGCTCCCAAAGTGATACCAATACTAAAATCAAGATCAATCATATAATAAGGATTGCAAACTAAAATAAGATGTGCAATATGTAAATGATAAGACTTCTCATTAATATTCCATAATGATAACTCACACCAAGGGATACATAGACAATCAACTAAAGGAGAGATACTTCCACACAACCCATCTTATATGATAACTTCCCTACTCATGATATGACACTACTTGACAGTAAAAAGTAAAAGGTAGTGATGATGTGATACCGCGACACTCCCCAAGCTTGGAACAAACCAAGGGGATGCCAATACCGATGATGAATTACTCCTTCGCGATGGTGGTGATGAATTCTGACAAGCTTCTCAACAAGCTCCCGAAGCTCATCAATCTTGTACGTGAGGTTGCGAATCATCTCCGAATTGTGCTCGGCGGTTAAGAAGTATGTCCGACGGCGAGTCCCAATTCTTGGAGTTATTTCCACTCTTCACCCTCAGGATTCATCCTTCCTGCAGTGTTAGAACGATCTATATCCCAATTGCTAGGCAATGCTGCCTTGGGAGTCCTTTCAATTTGGCTATTGAAAATTAGATTGCGGAAGGGATGGTGAGTGCCTGAAGAAGACGTCTTCGGAGCTAGGTAATGACGTGGAACCCTTCCTCTGGTGCGAATTCTTGCGCTCTTGTTTGCACTAAAAGGGTTATCCACCACCTCGATTCTTGCGATGGTAGCACGCGGGTGTGCGCGCGAGTCTTCCTCCACCTCTTCTTCATCCTCTTCCTTGATGCTCTTGTCCACCTCTTTCCACTTGGGATCTTGAATATCTTCATCCGAAAGCTCCTTGCCCTTGTTCTTGGAGACCATGGTGCTTCTAGACCAAAAGACCTCCAAGACATCGAAACAAAACACGTCGAGAAATGATATACGGACCTCCGGGGGTCGCGGCAGGCAGAATTTTCACGACGGGCAAGGGTCGAACTAGAGTCGGAAAGGGCGACGAGGCGGCGGCTCATAGGCGGCGGGCTGGTGGGGCCTTGGCCTATGAGGACGCCGTGTGCGTCTCCTCTCCATTTCGATCTCGTAATTTTTCATATTTCCAAAAAAAAAAATATTGTTCGTAAAGTAAATTGCGAACTTTTATTACCAGTTGTTACCTATTCAAAGTCGAGTTCTGCGGACTGTCAATTTGACCTTTGATGAAGGCCTCCGGTGTTTCCACTCGAATAACATCAACATCTACATTGTAAGAATCACCGAGATATAATGCTTGAGTCTTTGTCCATTCACCACTTGTGTGGCATTGCCTTGGAGAGAGCTAATTTTGATTGCTCCTGAACGATACACCTCCTCAACAACATATGGTCCTTCCCATTTCGAGAGTAATTTCCGCAAAGAATCGAGACCCGATACAATAGGACTTTATCCCCAATATTAAATTCTCTTTTGATAATCCTTCTATCATGCCATTTTTTAACTTTCTCTTTAAAGAGTTTAGCATTTTCATAAGCTTCACTTCTCCATTCATCTAGAGAACTCAATTGCAACAACCTCTTATTACCGGCAAGTTTAGGATCTTTATTTAATTCTCTAACGCCCAATAAGCTTTGTGCTCTAGTTCTAAAGGTAAATGACAAGATTTCCCATAAACCATTTTATAAGGTGACATTCCCATGGGATTTTTATAAGCAGTTCTATAAGCCCATAGTGCATCCTTCAATTTACTATCCCAATTCTTTCTAGTTTTATTAACAGTCTTTTCCAAAATAGATTTAATCTCTCTATTTGATAATTCTACTTGCCCACTAGTTTGAGGATGATAAGCGGAAGCAATTCTATGATTAATACCATATTTAGCAAGAGTTTTTCTAAAACCACCATGAATAAAATGAGAACCTCCATCCGTCATAATATATCTAGGAACTCCAAATCTAGGAAAAATAATATCTAAAAGCATTCTTAAAGAGGTCTCACCATCAACACTTTTTGTAGGTATGGCTTCCACCCATTTAGTAACATAATCAACAACAACAAGTATATGAGTGTTACCTTCTGAAGAGGGAAAAGGTCCCATGAAGTCAAATCTCCAACAATCGAACGGTTCAACAAGAGTATAATTCATAGGCATTTCATTGCGTCTGGAGATATTTCCAACCCTTTGACATTCATCACAAGATAAAATAAACTTCCTTGCATCTTTGAAGAGAGTTGGCCAATAAAAACCTGATTGTAGAACCTTTTGCGCGGTTCTATCTCCGGCGTGATGTCCTCCATAAGCACTACCATGACATTTACTCAATATCTCTTGTTGTTCATATTCGGGAACACATCTTGCATAATACCATCCACTCCTTCTTTATATAAGTGTGGATCATCCCAAAATAATGCCTCAAGTCATAAAAGAATTTCCTCCTTTCTGAGCTGAAAAGGTTGGAGGCAAGTACTTGGAAACAATAAAGTTAGCATAATCAGCATACCAAGGACTGTCTCGCGAGCTCACCTTTATTACAGCCAATTGTTCATTTGGAAAACTATCATTAACAGGAACAGGATCATAAGCAATATTTTCCAATCTAGACAAATTATCAGCAACAGGATTATCATCACCTTTCCTATCTACAATATGTAAATCAAATTCTTGCAAAGAAGCACCCATCTAATAAGTCTTGGCTTAGCATCTTTCTTTTGTATACTGATTGCAGCATGATCAATATGAATTGTAACTTTTGAATCAACAATATAAGATCTAAACTTATCACAAGCAAAGACTACAACTAACAATTCTTTTGTAGCATAATTTCTTTGAGCAGCATCAAGGGTTTTACTAGCATAATGAATAACATTCAATTTTTTATTTACTCGTTGTCCAAGAACAGCGCCTACAGCAAAATCACTAGCATCACACATAATTTCAAATGGTAAGTTCCAATCGGGAGGTTCAACTATAGGAGCAGTTGTTAAGGCTTTCTTTAGAGTTTCAAAGCTTCCTTACAATCATCATCAAAAACAAAAGGTACATCTTTTTGAAGAAGATTAGTAAAAGGCTTTGAAATCTTGGAGAAGTCTTTAATAAACCTCCTATAAAACCCAGTGACCAAGAACACTACGAATACCTTTAACATCCCTAGGATAGGGCATCTTCTCAATTGCTTCAACTTTAGCTCTATCAACTTCAATACCTCTCTCGGAAATTTTATGTCCCAATACAATTCCTTCATTAACCATAAAGTGGCATTTCTCCCAATTAAGAACAAGGTTAGTTTCTTCACATCTCTCAAAACTTTATCAACGTTCGCAAGCAATTATCAAAAGAATTCTCATAGACAGAAAAATCATCCATGAATACCTCTATAATACTCTCGCAAAAGCCATGAAAAATAGCAGACATGCATCTTTGAAAAGTAGCAGGAGCATTACATAAACCAAAAGGCATACGTCTATAAGCATAAGTTCCATAGGGACAAGTAAAAGTGGTTTTCTCTTGATCCTTAGTTTTAACAGCAATTTGTGAAAACCCAGAATAACCATCAAGAAAGCAAAAGTGAGTATTCTTAGATAACATTTCTAACATTTGATCAATAAAAGGCAAAGGGTAATGATCTTTTTAGTAACCTTATTAACTTTACGATAATCAATGCACATTCTATACCCTACAACTACTCTTTGAGGTATGAGCTCATCATTATCATTAGGCACAATAGTCATTCCTCCTTTCTTAGGAACACAATGCACAGGACTAACCCATCTACTATCAGCAATAGGATATATAATACCAGCTTCAAGAAGTCTTAATACCTCATTTCTTACCACATCCTTCATCTTAGGAATTAGACGACGCTGAGGTTCAACAACAGGCTTCGCATCATCTTCCATATTAATGGCGTGTTGGCAAATAGAGGGAGAAATCCCCTCAAGTCATCAAGAGTGTAGCCAATAGCACCTCGGTGTTTCTTCAATATTTCCAATAACCTTTCTTCAAACTCTGTAAGCTTAGAACTAATAATAACAGGATATATTTTCTTATCATCAATATGAGCATATTTAAGATTATCAGCAATGGTTTTAAATCAAAGACAGGATCTTCCTTTGGTGGTGGTGTTGTACCCAGATCTTCCACCGTAAATCATGCTTAAGAATAGGTTGACGAAGGAAAATTTCAATAAGCTCATCTCTTTCTTCCCTAAAAACTTCACTCTCACTATTCTCCAAATGTTGCTGCAAGGGATTATTAGGAGCAAGAACAATAGATGCACACTGTTCAACTTTAAAATCATTATTAGGCAAATCAGCTTTATAAGGAAATTTAGAGAAGTTAAACTCATAAGATTCACCAGCAAATTTAGTCAAAATTTTCTCTTTCTTGCAATCTATAATAGCTCCACAAGTATTTAGAAAAGGTCTACCAAAAATGATAGGACAATATTTACTAGCAGCAGAACCAAGCACCAAAAAGTCAGCAGGATATTTAATCTTACCGCATAGAACTTCCACATCTCGATAAATACCAATTGGAGAAATAGTTTCTCTATTAGCCAGCCGAATTACCACATCAATATCTTCAAGTTCACAAGAACCAATTTCGTGCATAATCTCCGTGTAAAGCTCATAAGGAATAGCACTAATACTTGCACCAATATCACATAAACCATAATAACAATGATCACCAATTCTAACAGCATAGGAACACTAGCTTACTTGGACTTATTAGGATGTGAAACAATATTAGAAGCATCTTCACAGAAAATAATATGACCATCCTCCACATTTTCAGTCACAAGATCTTTAACTATTGCAACACAGGTTCAACTTTTATTTGTTCTTCAGGTTCTATAGGTTTCTTTTCACTTTTATGAACCGCACTATTTATAACAGAGTACTCCTTCATTTTAGCAGGGAAGGGAGTTTTTTCAATATAAGCTTCAGGAATAACATGATCAACAGTTTCAACTACAACACATTTATTAATAGATGAATCAATTTTATCTTTATACGGTTCATGATACTTATCAAAGTTCTTCTTAGGCAATTCATAATGAGAGGCAAAAGCTTTATAAAGATTTGCAGCAACTTGAGAATCAAGACCATAAGTAGCACTCATATTACGAAATTTATCAGTATCCATAAAAGCTTCAATGCATTTATAATCATAATTTATACGATTCTCTATCTTTGTCGCTCTCCCATCCTTCAGTATTTTCCTGGATCCGATTAAGAAGGTCCCTTTAAACTCTTCTTTGTTGCGTAAATGATCCAGAACAAGAAGTATCCAGCAAGGTATTGTCTTCAAAAGAAAGTCTTGCGTAGAAATTATCAATAATAACATTACCAGGAAGCTCATGAATGGGGCATTTGAGCATTAAAGACCTCAATCTCCCCCATGCTTGGGCAATACTCTCTCCATCATGAGGCCAAAAATTATATATGCGATTCCGATCCTTGTGAATTTCACTTGGAGGATAGAACTTAGAATAAAACCGGGCACAATATCATTCCATTCAAGAGAATCCCCATTATCCAGTAATTTATACCAATGCGCCGCTTTACCAGACAGCGATATAGAGAATAATTTCTTCCTTACTTCATCCATAGCAATACCTACACACTTGAATAAACCGCATAATTCATGTAAGAACAGTAAATGATCTCCAGGGTGGACAGTTCCATCCCCTGTATAACGGTTATCCACTACACGTTCAATAATTTTCATAGGTATTTTGTATGGTATCTCTTCCTCACCTGGCGCCTCATCCACTACCTTTGCAGTAGTAGCAAATTTTCCAAATAAAAACTCAAGAGAAGATCTCTCCATAATGAATTATGGCAGCGGCAGAAATAAAACAGCACAAACCTTTCCTTCCAATTCCACTTACCAATCCCGCAACGGCCAGAAATAGTCTTGATGACCCACAAGTATAGGGGTGTATCGTAGTATCTTCGATAAGTAAGAATGTCGATCCCAACGAGGAGCGAAGGTGTTGACAAGCTTCGATGAAGGATTCACGTAAATGCTCACGACAAGTATTTAGGGGTTTTGATGTAACAGATGAATAAAGTACGAGTAAGTAAAGTGCGAGAGTAACAATTGCAGCGAGTGGCCCAATCCTTTTAGCACAAAGGACAAGCCGGTTTGTTTACTTATAATGACCAAACGTTCTCGAGGACACACGGGATTTTAGTCTAGTGCTTTCGCTACATACGGCTAATTAATCTTCATTGTTTTCATAAGTGTTGTGTGGGTGAACCTGCTAATGTACCGCCCTTCCTAGGACTAATACATACTTGTGATTATACCCCTTACAAGCATCCGCAACTACAAGAAAGTAATTAAGATAAATCTAACCACAACCTCAAACTCTGAGATCCTGCTATCCCTCCTGCATCGATATACCAACGGGGGTTAGGTTTCTGTCACTCCAACCCCGCAATCGGCAAACGAGTACAAGATGCATTCCCTAGGCCCATAAAGGTGAAGTGTCGTGTAGTCGACGTTCACACGACAACGCTAGAAGAATAACACCACAACTTAAATATCATAACATTGAATATTACTCAACCATACTTCACTACTAACATTTAGACTTCACCCATGTCCTCAAGAACTAAACGAACTACTCACGAGACATCATATGGAACATGATCAGAGGTGATATGATGGTGAATAACAATCTGAACATAAACCTTGGTTCAACGGTTTCACTCAATAGCATCAATAACAAGTAGAAATCAACACCGGAGAGTTTCCCTATCAAACAATCAATATCAAACCCAAATTGCTACAGCGGTGACGATGTGCAGCGGTGGAGACGGCGGTGATGATGATGAAGATGATGATGATGGTGATGGAGATGATGTCCAACTCGATGGCGGTGACGATGGCGATTTCCCCTCCGGGAGGGAATTTCCGGGCGGATCTCACCGCCGAGAGCTCTTTTCTCTCTGGTGTTCTCCGCCCCGCAGGCGGCTGTAACTCTTCGCGAGGTACCCTCTGAGCTTAGGTTTTCGGGACGAAGGCATACGCGAAGAAAAGGAGGCGAGAGGGGGGCCCCTCATGGCGCGGCCGGCCTTGGGCCGCGCCGGCCTATGGGTGGGCCCACCTCGGGTCCCCTCGGCTCCCCTTCCCTCCTCGTCATCGGAAAATAGGATTTTCCGTATAATTTCCGTCAACTTGATCTTCCGAAATATTGCATTCGACGGCGCTTTTTCCAGCAGAATCCGGCTCCGGTGCTCGATCCTCCAATAATCATGAAACATGCAAAATAGATGAAATAACATAAGTATTATCCCCAAATATGAAATATATCAATGAATAACAGCAAATTATGATATAAAATAGTGATTCAAATTGGACGTATCAACTATATACATGAATTGGTGAAGTAAAGTAGCAACTAACCCAACTAAGCATCTAGGTGGAGACTTAATCCTTTACTATCTAATGAGAGCTTGTGAATATAATATAACCCATTTAATGAGAGATTCCTTAGGAAGCCGAACCTTGATCATTATAAATTGAGTAATAATCATAAACCCTAAGAACTTGAGGTAAATATATAAAGTACAAGTGGATCATGCCTAATCCATGATCATGTTCTTGAGGTATTGAGGATAAACCCTAATAGGATTAGTAGATATCATTCACCACATGAAATCATAGGGAGGTAACTAGTAAGCAACCCTAGGCTTATATCCCAACCTTTACTTGTGAACCACTTGGTGATCATAAGTAGAATCCTGTCACATCTATATTCCAATTATTCCTCAATTAAAGAACCTAAGAAAACCTTAGAGTAAAACTCCATATTTAATATGGTGAGAAACCATCCATCCATATGACCAAAGTTAACTATAAAAAGAACTATAACAACTTTAGTTACTTTAATGATAAATTGAGGATAGTAATATAAGTTAATTGGTAGAATATAAAACCAATTCTCAATATCTTAGTAACTAAAGGAGAACATAAAATGTTAATTAAGCCACCACCTCATCATGGTTAGGGGAGATTAACCCTAGCACATGCAATATGGTGTCATCTCATCTCACAACCTAGAATTAAACCTCAACCCTAGTTATGTATCACTATGGTGATCATAATATAAACCTAGGCCATGACTATGATTCAAACCAATTGCCATTAGGTAAATATCATTAGAAACCTAGTATGGCACATTAATAAAGTCTTAAGCTATAATTATTAAACCTGGGAAAACTCTTGTGATACATCTTATAATTAGAACCATAAGTGTGATTAACAACCACTTATCTTTATAACCAAAGTCCAACCATGAGGAGAGTGATGTCTACTCTAGGTAAATCAAAGTGTTATTAAAATATAATAATAGTGCTAACCTTGACATAGAGTGTTAATCAAAATTACAAGATCTTAATAAATAGAGGATCACATAAAATCATATGCAGGGAACTAAATTCTCAATTAAGAGCTCAAACCCTAATGATAAATTCTAAAACACTTAGAGTAGAAATTATCAACCCTAATAATTCAAAATAGATTTGATTACACAAGAAAAAGGAAATTAAAATGAGGGCATAAAATCATGATTAATTACAATTTGTAATAAAGCTCACATATGTGAAATGTTTAATCAAAACAATTGAGTATTACCATAATACTTTTATTAGTCTTCATAAAAGACCAATTGGCAAACACCTGCAAAACAGAATGATTGAAATTTGAGTTAAAATAGAAAATATACAAAAGGAGAAATAAAAACAGAAAAAAATGGGAGAAAATCTCACCTGGACCTTCCCTAGCCGCAGTAGGCCACCGAGCCCAGCAGTAGCCCGCCAACACGGCCCAACGCCAACCCACTTACCCCTTCGTTTAAAAAAACTGGGGAGGCGTCGTCCTCATCCCTTCCTGGCGCATGGTGGACACCACGACGCCGTGGCCTGCTTCTCCTCGTCGCTGGCAGTTCCTCCTCGACCGACGGCGTGACGAGGCACGCCCTGGCGTTGTATAAAGGCTCACGACGACCTCTCGTTCCCGAGTTTCTTCCTCCTCTCAATTTTTCCCCTTCCTACCGAAACCCTAGTCACCGGCCGTTCAACCTCGCCGTCGATAGAGACCATCCCCAACCTCGCCGTGGACACGATCGTGACCACCATCCTTGACTTGTTAATCCCGCAAAAAGAATCGAGCAGCCACGCTGAGAATCGTCGCCGACGACCTCGTCTTCCCCGACACCGGCGCCGACGAAATCCAGCGATGCCGTCCACCATTAAGCTCGCCGTCAAGTTCTACAGACTCCTGGTGAGCTCCTCGGTCATCCAGTGTGCTCGCCTTGATCGATTAGGCATCGTAGCGTCACCGCCGCACGCGCCTATTTCCGCCGCCGCGGTACACCGTCACCGGCCAAGCTCCGGTGGCCATAAAGTGGCGGCGAGACCACCACTGTATTCCCCTCGCTGTTCTGCTTCGGACTAAACTACTCGCTCATCCGCGGGAGCACCACAGAGCCGCCGCCGTCGACGATTTGCTCGCCGGCAGTGAGCATCCCTGCCACCTCGTCAATTTTGACTCCGGTCAAAGGAGACGTGGCAGCTGACGTGTCTCAGGCTCACAAGTCAGTGTCTCAGAGGGTAGACAGTCCGGGTAGCTTTAGTACTTTGATTCGTTTTAATTCAAATCTTATTTAATTGCTGCAACTTCAAATAATTATAGAAAACTAATAAAAACTCAGAAAAATAAATATAAGATATGAAAATTCTTATAAAAGTAAACTCTATCCAATAAAAATATAAAATGAAATTTTTATTTTTAATAAAAATTTAATTATTTAATACTTGTTATTTAAGCCTTTAATTTTAATTCTAAATACAATTCAAATTCTGCAATTAAGAAAACAATGATAAAATAAATAAAACCAGTAAGCAAATAAAGAAAACATGAAAACTCAATTTCTTTATTTGTTATCCTATTCAATTTCTATTAGTGGAAATTTAAACCCTAATTAATAATTACCCTAATTAATAAATTATTTAAAAATAATAAAAAGCCAAATTAAATATTATTTTATTTTGAAGTTATTAATAACTTCAACTTTATTAATGAAGTTATTAACTTGTGAACTTAATAGTAATTATGCAACCCTAATTCCATATGGTAGAAAACTAGGAACTCATCCTTTCATGTGTAATCCTAAAACCCTAATGCCATTTAGAACCTAGTTCCATTATTACATGTAAACCCTAAATTGCCTCTAAACCTAAACCCTAGGTTAGAGCATGTGATCATGGTACCTTCTTCCAAATCATAAGACCATAGTAGCAACTAAATACTTGTCTTAGACACATAAAATGTTGAAGACCTATCACTAATATATGGGTATCCCATGTGTTCATCCTCATCAGATCTGACTAATCAAGTGGGGTCAACCAAGTGAAAACCCTAGATCCTATTACCAAATCCATCATCCTTATTGATCCCTAATTAGCATCACACCCTTGTGATGAACATTAATAGCAACCATACCTACTATTTTACATTACAGAACCCTGTTCCACTAAACCCTACTAGTGTTGGATACTTATCAACCATCCTATTTAGGAGCCAATTACTCCTTACTTAATTGAACTAACAGTAAAACCTAGACAACCTCAACCTTAATTGTAATACTTCTTCTTACTTAACAAGTATGTTCTTCAAAAGTTATTCTTTTGAAGAAAGCAAAGAATAGTCATCAACCCTGCCTTATAGGACATATAAACCCTAGCTAGCTAGTACAACAAGGTATACCAACCTTAATAGCACCCATCTGCAATTAAATGCTTAAGATGTGTTTCACTAAAACCATATAATCTCTAGATACTGATGAATCCAACTTTGTTGGGATCCATCTAATACTTACTCCAGAAATTAGATAAAACCATAGTCAACCATAGAACTCCACAACCATAATTATCATACTTGTTCTTCATTATAGAACATGTTCTTCAAAAGTTATTCTTTCAAATTATATAATAAGTAATCATCAACCAGACACTATAGGACTTAAAACTGACAACTGCTCTTTACTTATTATACAACTATTATTCTTTGGCGTGTATGATTGTTACTATACATTTTACCACTTGCTTATGGTCCTAAAACAACACAACCCTGAATAAGAACCTTGTTTAAGATTCACTCTAAAAGTGCAACACACCCTGAACCAATCATTACAACTCACTGATCCTAAATCATCAGGGTTAGGTCACGCTTAGAGCGATTGCATCTCATACCTATGCATTATTGCATCCTTGCCAATCTTTTAAACATCGTCCTTACCGACGATGATGCTATTTCAATTTGGAGTTATTGCGTATCGAAGACCTTGCCTGCATAATCTTGCAGTCAAGAAAGGCAAGTTCATCACTTGCTCATGTCATTTGAGTATTTCTATCAAATTACTTGTAAAGTACTATGATTATCACTATTGCATAAAAACCAAAACCACTACTTTCATAACTATGAATATGACTATGTGGTGGGCAATGGAACCATGGATTGTGTTGATATGGTGGAGGTTCCATTGCAAGGGTTTATATCCATCTAGGATTAAACAACAAATGTCGCCAGTGATTCTTGTGCCGTAATACCCGTGTTAACCATAAGATCCGGAGTGGGACGGAGTAGTCAAAAGTGTTTCCACCTCTCATCAACGGATGCGCTTTACCGTAGACACTTGTATCTGTCAGGGCAAGCGGTTGGTTGGGGAAGCCTTAAGTCCCAACGACATAGTCCGTAGACACTTGTCGCTCGAAGAACAAGCGGTTGGCTGGGGAAGCCTTAAGTCCCCACGGTATTGCGGTCTATGATGGGTTGCAGCTACGGCGAAGGAGTTTGGTTAACGAGTCCCAAACTGTTGTCGTGGTCGGGGTCCACCCGTGAGTGGGAATAATGGGACCGGGAGGACCGGGGTCGGGGCATGCAATAAAGGGTGGGTGTTCGAGGTAGCGGAGGAACATGATTGGCTAGACCTTATACCGGGCCTCACACCATAGGAAGTGTGGACGAGAACATGACTCGGTTGGCACCAAGGTTAAGATCTCTTATGGGTAAAGCAACACACCTCTGCAGAGTGTAAAGAACCGACTGTCACCCCTGTTCCGGGATATGGAACGAACGCGAAAGGAGCTCCATGAAGTTCTAGTAAACCGGTGAAGGCTGACGGACATAGTTCTTCGAATAAAAGCAACCTTTTGAAGAAATGGTTATGAAAACTTGCATTGGTATTAGACTTTCTGGTCTAATGCGTAGCTAGTGCATTAAACACCTCTTTCCTATAATGAACTTGTTGAGTACGCTCGTACTCATCCCACTCTTAAATCCCCGCTTAGATATGGAGGCCTAAGGTACAACTCGAAGGCCGAGGAGTCAACAACTACTTCACGAGACAGGACCATGGCAGAGGAGTCAGATACCACATCCAACAAGGAGAAAACCTAGTTTAGCCATAGAAGGGAACTAGCTTCCTAAACTTAGCTCCTACTTAGCTAGACTCTGTTCTTAGCCTCTATAGCTAGTCAAATACTCTACAAATAGAGTTCGTGATAAGAATTAGACTACGAGTCGTTCTTCTGGAGTTTATTTGCATTTACCTCATTGTAAAGTAGGAGGTCTGCTGATCTTATGTAATAGAGTCAATGTTGTAATTTCTATAGACATGCCTTGGACCCGCATATGTTTCTGTTGTACCACTCTGAGCGATATAATACTAGTGGAACGGTGTTTTATTGGTGTTATATCAGACTTGCATACTACACCATGCAGTGGTATGTCGGGTCACCACAGTGCCGCTCCTCCCAAGAGGAGTCCAGCCCCTTCGCAGACGCTCCCAACCGTACCTTCTCACAAGCGCCCTCAGCCGCACTCACAATCTACCGGTGGCCATGGATGGAGACATGGCCTGGATGCCCGAAGTTGATATGTACAAAACTAACAAAGGCCATGAAAAAAACCTTCCAAGTTTGATAGGTGCAAATGACTAGGGGCCAAAATTTTAACTAAGAAAAAAAATTAAACTTTCCATTTTAGGCTTGACTGTGTGTTTTGGCAAATGTGTCAAGAAACTGTAATGGTACCGGACCAAGACACAATCCGACGATGTGTTTCAACAAAAAACTATTAAATAATGGCGTCCCGTAGCAATTTTTTCCTAACTGTTAATACTTTTAGAGACAACGGAGCAATGTTAAAACACACTCATTAACCTTACCTTCTTATTATCTCAAGTAGCTTAACTTTGAGATAAAACAATTATATGTTAGCCTTAATAGCCTACGGAAGCTGGATTGCACCCGTTGAATTAATTTCATAAATTTAGAGAAGAAAACAAGTGTAAAATAAAATATGGTTGGTTAGTCACATGTAAAAAATAAAAAAACTGGTTAGACAATGAGATTAGTGTAGTCATTTCGATATCATGTGGAGAGTGCATGGTGTATTTTGTTGTTGTTGCAAATAAGGTTGTGAACATGGGCTGAAATATTTCGTCGGGAAAACAATTGGTGCCAAAACGGGACGGAGGTTTTCTTTTCCCGAGGGGGGCCGTGGACCCGCTGCTGGGGGTAGGCCACCAGTGTCTGACTTCACTTGTCGGCTCTCGCCAACCCTCACCGCTCCAGGCTCAGATCTCACTGCCATGCCCGTTCCCTACGGACCCCAAAGGAAAACCTTAGCCACTGCCGTTCCCCCCACGCCGACGGGAATCATGGCGGCGCCGCCGCCGCCGGAATTCGTGGAGGTGCGATGCGCGGGGTGCAACGAGACGCTGGAGGTGGAGCGGGGCCTCACCGAGTTCGCCTGCCCCGATTGCGGGACCCAGCAGGCGCTCCCGCCGGAGCTCATGCCGCCGCCGCGCCCGCGGCGTGCGCTTCCCATCCCCGGCCGCCTACCCGCCGCCGCTGTGCCTGTGCCCGTGCCGGCACCGCCGCCCTCGCGCATGCCGTGCGCCGGCTGCCGCGCGCTGCTCAGCGTGCCGGCTGGCCTCGGGCGCTTCGCGTGCCCTGTGTGCGGCGTTGAGCTCGTCGTCAACGCCGGGCGCCTCCGGACCTACCACGCATCCCCGGCTTCTTCAACAGTCTCGGTCGTCGCGCTTCCTCCAACCGCCGTGACGCTCACATCGACCTACTCTGGCCAGCCGGAGGTCTGTTGTCTATCTACACAGTTTTGGGGTTGGTGTTCTTTCTTTCTGGATACTAGAATGCAATGTCGGATTAGTTCAGCAATGTGCCGCTGTTGCAGTGGCACGGACCAGATGTTGTTCACTTATAAACTGTAAAAATAGAGTTCAGTTGCCTGAGCCTTCTCTTGATTGTGTTGTAAGCTGTAGATCTTTCCTTGAGTTACCCATGGTATTGCAGTGCCTCTTGTTAGCTAGCCATATCCGTTGCAATTTGGTTATTAGTAGTTTCTGGTATTTAGGAATGTGAGCCGTTCCCCGTCAATAACAAGCTAAATCAACCATAGTCATCATTTGAATAGATACATTTCAACCATCATCGATATAGATTCATTGAAGAGGGACAGGTAGGAAAGAAATGCAGAACACCAAGAAAGAAGAATTTTCGCAAAATAAACATGAGAAGTCTTGATTTGCCAAATTCAGTTTCAGTCTCGTAAAATTATGATCTCTCTAATGTTATTTTTTCATTGTCTTGTTTTGTTGGGCAGGCGCATGTAGAAAGACATAATCATCCAATTGGCTCCAATCAGACACCAGCACAATACCCCAGTCAATCCGTTCACAGAGAGGAGACATCCAGTTCATTCAGACCTGATACCTGGATGCCAATCCACAGCATGTTAGCGCAAAAAGCACCCCTTAGACACCCAACTGAGAGAGAAGAGTCACATACTGAGCCACGCAATGAGACAACAGTGAGCTCTGGTATGAGGAATTCTAGTTTGCAATCTGGTACTGAATCTATAGGTTTGCAAAAAATACAACCAGAGCCTTCCGCCCAGGTTGGCTCGAGACCACAGACACATGCCCTGCCTCCCAGTTATTCAGTTCGTGGAGATCTTACACAAGGGCAGCATCCTGGCATTGCTAGGCATGGGCAGCAGACAAATGATGTCTCTAGTATCATGGAGCAAGGAAAAATAGATCTTCTGAATCAAGCAATGAACGAAGAACCAGCACAAGGTGAGGATCAGTGCAAGACATCTGGATGGAGTCCAAACAGCAAAAGGAGCAACAAAAGTACCAGTGTGTATCAGAAGAGGAAAAGGAAGCGCTTGACAAAGCAGACAGAGCATCCAATCGAGGATGAGCCTGTCCAGAAAACAACCGCTTCTCCAAGTGCATGTAATTCTGATCTGCCAGATATTGACTGCATCATTGCCAATATATGTCCAAGCTCATCAGAACCGCACCAAATGCCACAAGCAAGCTCAAGTGAGTCGGACAATGTTGGTGCAGCCATTTTACCAGCCTTTTCAAATCCTGGTGTATCTCAACCTGAACAATTTCCACACTGCTACAGTCAGTTGTACTCTCCACAGGTCAGGGGCAAACACCAGCTTGATAAAAGTGGTCAACAGGTGAAGCCACAGTCACCACAGGGCATACATCAGCCTATGCATGCACAACAGGTATGACCTCCAGGTAACGCTTCTTACTAAGAGAAGGATTGCGGGACAAGTTGATATTCATAATGGGACTATTGACCACCAAGACAAAGAGAAAATTTCTCTCGGAATTGGTTATCTCATTTCTTTTTTGCGGGGGTCAAAGTTGGTTCTGTCCACTACAAAATGACAATCATTGTCTGCAATCGCTTTACCACCTCATCGCCCTAGCTAATTGCCATTCATGTGCCCAACATGTAGCAAGCTGGTATCTACCTCACTCAACTCCATGTAGCACTGCATGTTCTACACTTACTGTCCACCTTTGGTCACCAACTTAATTTTCAGTGAACTGGTTGGTGCATGCAACTCAATAGTAACCTTTGACCACCACACTGCCACCCTAGATTCCTCCATACATTCCCCTTTATGCACTTCACTATGCTTGGATTATGCCCTATTGACCCCCATGGAGTGGAATATGAAATTAGATGAACTTGCTGGATGTGATCTATGGACATTTCATAACTGGTTAAAATCTTGGATATGGTGATTGCATGCACAGACACACTGTCCATTGTTTGATTCAGAACTATATATAGTCTAATAGGCTAATACTGTGATGTGGGTTTATTATGGAAGACAAAAAATGCCTCTTGGTCTTGCTATTACTTATTTAAGAGCATGATTTGAATTTCTGCATGTCGAATATATCTAAGTTGTTTTAACGTGTAAGTATTCACTTATCCAGGAGAATGCAGATGGTGGTCATCTTGTGTTAGGATCATATGGAAAATCATCAGGTAAGCGCAATGGACGCCGCTCTACAAGACTGATTGAACCACGTAGGGAAGTTGACAGGCCTGTTCTGATACCAAACAATATTGAGTATGTGTGTTAATAACTCTTTGCTGTTTCGGAACACACCCTATCTTCATATGCTTGACATGTAAACTCGCCCTGGCAGCAACTGGGAAGTCAGCCCACCTTGTCCTAAGGTGGCATCTACCATCACTGTTCTTATGAAGCAGAAGTACCCTGGGTCAACCTACGTGCCAGCTGGTCAGCACAGTGATGTTCCACCCAATGGAGAAGTGGTTCACCACTGGCACCAGTATCCTCGAGAGACAAGGGCTGCCATTCTGAATGAATTTCTTGTAAGTACCTGAATAAACGTACTTAAATAATCCTTTAACTCGGTGATCTTATATTTCAATTGATGTAGCAACGCTACAAGTGGGCCCCAGGTAAAGAAGCAGAGTGCCTGAAGCTATTTGAGCGCAGAGCACTCAGACAGTTTGCTGGCCTCCTATGTGAAGAGAAGCGGAGGGTTAGAGCAGAGTTGGCTTCAGTGCAGAAAGCCAAAGAAACTGTAGGTGCACACAAGTCCAATAGACACATGGTGTTAGACGAGGAAGATGCTAGAGAAGAGCCCAAGGATCAACAAACAGGAGAGAAAATTGAGGACGAGAACCCATTACAGTGGAAACCTTTCCCGCCTGCTTGGATGTATCCAAAGTGGTGGGAGAGGTTGTGCGAACACTGGGCTAAAGAGGAAGTTTTAATGATGTCTCTGCAGAACAGGAAGAACCGGTTCACTGCAGGTCGTGCTCATCACACAGCAGGATCACGGAGCATTGCTATGCATCGTCAGCTTATGGTAAGACATAAAGACCATTCCCTGGATTAACTCATTTCAACGGTGCTTCCTGATTCTGGTTGAATTGAGCAGGTCATGGAAAATGGCGGGGAGCAGGTATCAGAACTCGAGGTGTTCAACAAGACACATAAGCTTAAAGGTGGTGCAGGGGAATTTGTCAGCGAGAGAGCAAAGCAAACTGTGGTAGGTGCTCGAGTTGTATTCATTGTTTAAATAGTAGTTACAAAGCGCGATGTGCAAAGTGGTTCTATCAGCATACCATTTATGTGTGCTGTGCTGCATGTTTCAGGAGGGCTTTAAGAAGCGAATGGAGGGGGCTGGTGATAAGCAGATAGATCCTCATCTTGCATGGGCACAAGAAGTTGGGGGCCGGAATCGTGGGAGGTACTATGGACTCACTGGTATCATTGACAAGGCCAAGATTGATGAATTGTCAAAGTCCATCCCTGGTTCTCTCAGTAAACGGGGACAGCAGCAGACGTTTTCGCAGGACCAGGTGCAGCAGATGATTGATCAGGCTCTACAAGGGTTAAATGAAACTTGGGAGAACAAGTTCAAGTCCCTGGAGCAAACTTTGTGTGGCGAACCATCGTTGAGTGTTGATCCTGAGGTACAAGAAAACTGATTGTTGGGTTTCTTGTCCAAAGCAGCGCTTAGAGATTGATGTGATGTATCCTGCAGCACTCACCTGGGTCTTCTGCGGCTGGAGGGGGTGCTCATGAAACTTGTACATTGTGAAGCATGTCTTGTCACATTAGATGCAGAAATCGATGTTTGTTGCACTGCGTTATGCCTTCATTATCTTTAAATTAAATTGCATAATTGGGATCCTTTAGGGAAAATAATATCAACTACACACACTAGGAACTTATGGAGCATTGAAGCAATTGTTGCAGAATGTTCATAGTTGCAAGCCTGCAAATCTGATCATGAAATCAAATGGTGGGCGTTCCTGACTATACATCGAAGTAATGGAGAATGCCCTAGCATAGTACACTTAACGACCCAGTCAACTAGCTGACCAACGCTCCAGCACAAGCAGTTTAGTCAGATTGACTGGGCTTCCTCTGCATCTTCATTGTTGCAGCTATTAAGTGATAAATATTATGATTCTGTGACATCTTGCAGGACATGTCAGATTCTCAGGAAGAAGAAATGCGTTGATATGTTAGGCACGAGGAAGCGGTGTCCACAAGCGTTTGAGGAACGTTGATTGTACAAAATTTGTTGCGCTTGCACACATGTACTCCCTCCGTCAACAAAAATGTCTCAACTTTGTCAAAATTTGGATATATCTACCTACTAGACAGTGTCTAGATACACATCTAAATTTTAACAAAGTTAAGATACTTTTGGTGGAACAGGGGAGTAGAAGAATATGTAGCTTTATGATGTTTTGATATGCTTTGTCCCGTAGAGAAATGCTGAAATGAAGGGTTTCCCCGGTGCAAGACAGATACAATTGGTATATATTCAACTGTTAGTCGGATGATCTGAATTTGCGGACACTTTGTACAGAAAATACTGAAATGTGTAAGGAGGCAGATGTCCTTCATATTCGACTTTACTCAGAGGAGCTTTGACTCCCGGATGCAACTAGCAACGCTTTAATCGCTAGGGATCAACATTAATCCATCTCGTTA
Organism: Lolium multiflorum; assembly: GCA_030979885.1. Classification (NCBI taxonomy): domain Eukaryota; kingdom Viridiplantae; phylum Streptophyta; class Magnoliopsida; order Poales; family Poaceae; genus Lolium; species Lolium multiflorum. The sequence goes on from CM061748.1 coordinate 287,521,434, forward strand.
CTATCAAGCAATCAAGCGTTGCTGTGCAAAAAGGAGTCGTTACCTTTTAAAAAGTGTACGTGCCTCACCCATAGCAATTGTGCTATTCACATTACATAGTTGGGAGGTATGCTGTACACATCCATTTTTGTTGTTGTCGCCGCTGCTCTTGCACCGCCATCCATCAGCTCCATAGCACATCCATGGGCCATGGCCATGTGAGGTCTTCCTTTGCTATGCCTCCATTGCCGCTCCGCGCCTTGCCGAAAATGCAAATCCAATGGTTAGGTCTTATCTTAATACATCTTAGAAAATGCATCACATATATTCATATGAGAAGAGGCCAAAACGGTTAGTACAACGCCGAAGCAAGGCTACATGATAACACGATATAAGAGGTGCCCGATACAAACACGATGCCACACGATTTACAACGCAACACACAACGACCGGACTACAATGACTCGCCTTGCACCGCCTCGCGAAGAGGCAATACACTGAACTTCTATGCCACGAGCCCACAGCTGCATGCCCGCCTAGACCCGTATGAGCCGCGAACAAGCCCGGAGCTCATGACCGCAGCTACATGGACGCCTCCGTCATGAGGAAACCGTACCACCTGCATTGTCGCCGAGTCATGATCGACGCCACGGTCCCGCAACTCCTCTCCGCCGAAAGGCCACCGAGCACGCGCTATTGCCGCCACAGCAGGTCGCTATTGCCACGAGGGACCCCCTCCCCCCTAGCCTTTGCGCAACGAGACCTCTCTCGGCGGCAGGGAGGAGGGCCCTATGGCCAACGGTGCGGTCGCCCTCCGTTACGCTCCTGTCTCTGTAGGCGTAGAATTATTTTTAACTGTTGTTTTCCATTTCCTTCCATGTCTCCGTAGAGAAAGAAAAGGAAAAGTATATATTTTGGTTAAAACTTAAACCTTAAACCTAGGGCGTTGCTGGAGAAAGCATCCCCTGGCAACGTTTCCCCAAAGCGCCGACATAAGCGAAACGAGCCATGGCGCCGCCGCCGGAGGGTCTGGAGGTGCGGTGCGCAGGGTGCGGCGAGACGCTGGAGGTGGATCCGGGGCTGACCGAGTTCATCTGCCCGGACTGCGCCACGCCGCAGTCGCTCCCACCGGAGCTCATGCCGCCGCCGCCGCCACGGCGGAAGGCGCTGCCCCTGCCCCGCGCCGCCGCCGACGTCCGGGGCGCGCGGCTTCCGTGCGGCTCCTGCGGAGCGCTACTGAGCGTGCCGGTCGGGCTGGCGCGCTGCGCCTGCCCAGTCTGCGGCACCGAGCTCGCCATCGACACCGCGCGGCTTCGGCATTACCTCCTGTCGTCCGCTACGGCGGAGGGCGCCGTACCCGTGGTGCCATTCGGCAACTCCTCCGCGCCACCGATCCTCCAAGCCCAGGAGGTATGCTGTTGTCATGGTGCTAATGCAGATTCGGGCTTACCTCGATTGCTAGTGTACTTTGGCTTTGCTTGAGAAATATGAAACCTCATTTAGGGTTAGATTTACCTAAAAAATTGGTGCTATCAAAATTGAGAGGGTGACTATTGAAATGTCTTAACCAAATTGGAACATCTCAAACATGAGCATTGGGTATTGGATTTGGGTAAAGAGTATTCCTTTGGCTGTCGTTGGTGGATTTAGGAGTTACAGGTTTACAGCCTGGGTGTAGATAGCTTGTTCAATAAAGTCCTGTAACATATGTTCCTGGACAGCATGGGATTTCCGCAATGTTGAGTGCCCAGCTTGCATGTGAATTGAGAACTGGAGCTGGTTGAACTAACTAAATTATTTTTCATGAATACTAGCTTGATTCGAGCCAAGTTTTCTTACTGCGAGGCAATCCTCATTAAGTAATATCATTGTTATTTTATGTATTTCTACACTTTTATGTCTAATAGTGCACTTTTTTGTTGGTTCTATCGCAATGCAGGTGCATCAAGAACATCCTAATTTTGGAATTTGTGTAGGACTTCTGCAAAAAGAGCCTGATAATCGCCCAGATTGTATGGAACAGGTACAAGCAAAGCATCCAAAACAGCTAATTCCAGAGCAGGCATATCAAGATAATCCTCATTATATTAGTGAAAGAGAGGAGGTACATGATATGAATGGAATTTTTACTAGGCATACTAAGCAGACAAACATGCACCGAGTTGGCCCTGGAACTGTTAGTGCAGAAAAGAGAGACGGAGAGCCTCTAAATCATGTCCAGCATCAGGCAAAAGTTCAATGTTCCACAACACGTATAGAGGAGAGGCAGCCGCTGACTCCCAATCAGATCATCCAACAGGCACACAACCAGCCTTCTGGTCGTGCGATATATACAGAAAGTGCTCACGCGGAGGATGGAGATGGGGTGATTCATGTCCATGAAAAGAAACAGCAGCATGTCAATCAGGCAAACCAAACAGAAGGGTTTTGCACTCAAGTGGTCAATGAGAATATTGCAGGGGACAGCAACAGAAGGGGAGTCAGGTGCGCAGCTCGCTGCGATGCTACAGGTGCACGGAAGAGGAAGGCGCATGAAGCAAATGAAGCTATAAAGCATGCGCAGCGACAACAATCTGATTCAGAGTATCATATGGAATCAGAAAACCAAGTGACCTGTGCAGAAAAGGAAGAGTCAAAATCTTCCAGTTGCAGAATCCTCAAGCGAAAAAAGAAGGGTTTAGCAGCTGCTTCAAATTCAGGTCTTCAACTTAGGCGCAGCAAACGCTTGGCAAAAGATTCACCTGCTTCCGTAGTCCAAAAACATGTTCAAAATGAGTTTCTTGAACTGACGGCTTCTCCAGGTGGCCAATCATCAGATACAGTTATAGACAATGAACCAATACACCGGGGGACTGTTGAGAGTCAAGGAGGGACTCCGACTAGCCACATACAAGCCACTATCACAAATAGCGAACCACCAGAAAGTGATCATGATGAGCAGCATGCTGGTTCTCCGGATCAGAGTTTAGCTGACTCTCCAGATATTGATAGAGTCATCAACGATATATGTCCTAGTCCATCCCCTCAGCAGGAGGTGCCCGAACCAAGCACTAACGAGTTAGACGGCCATCATTTATCTACACCACCTTCTTCACATCTTGACTTGTCCGATCCCGAGCAGTTTGCACGTAATTACATACCCCCGGAGGTTAGAAAGGCCCTTGCAGATCTGGGGTCTAATTCACTCTTTGAGCATACAATGTCCCAGGCAAGCTCTAGCGAAGCATGCTTGCATGATTTAACTGATTCAGAAGGGGATGACCCTTCGTTCTTGACTCGACAGAATGTTGGTAATTTACGCCTCCGTTGCCCTTTTCTCATGTCATTGTGTGTTGCCATCGTGCAGAATTAGTCTCCTTACAGAGAGGAGATCTCTTTTAGTGCACATAAATAGAAGAAATATTACTGCAGCAACAATAAATGGAGTTGAAATCAGTTACCTTATATAGCTCATGGTTACACAATGTTAGCTTTTTTTCTTAATTTTTTTTCGTGCTGTAGTCATGTCAGATTGGTGATTTTATCCAAGTTTGAGTGATATATAGCATTGATAGGTTTGCTATTGGATCTTAGCACTTACACCTTGTTCTTTCTCCATGGCAGGACACTAGTGTTTCAAATATCGTAAAGAGAAAAGAAAATAAGAATGTAATTCTTTCTGAAACAATTCTGTAGGCGCCCCAGATTCATTTCCAAATGATATTTATTTTCATATAGTCTCCAATTTTGTGAGACAAGAATTTCACGTATCTCAAAAAATGAGATTTTTTGACGTCATGCCTTTAGATGGTTCCTTGACTCGGATTGGTTGGCATAGCCAAATTTTACTAGGTTTTGGCCAGATAGAATCAGATCATGCATGAATTCAGAGACGGTTATTTTGATTTTTCGCATGTCTGATTTTCTTTTTCAAGCAGGTACGAACAGAAACCAGAGGCGTCAACGTGGTCTGACACTCAGTCTTAAGGTGTGGACACTACCTAAGGGTGTGCTCATACCAGTTTCACTGAACACTTCAGGTGAACCCGTTGGAAAAGAGGCAGGCACCTTGAGTAATTTTTTGAGCGCAATAGCACGAGATGGAATATTGGCACCTCTGATATATCAGGATTGGAGGTGTGTTCCAGAGAAAAACAAGGATATAATGTGGCGTATTGTCAAGGTATAAATGAATATTGCTACTTTTTATGGCTTTGTTCTTCTTTATAGCCTTTGTTTATTTGTGTAGCTCAAATTTGACATAGCCCCAATTGGTGAGCTGTGGATCATAAAGTCTCTAGGAAAAAGGTGGAGAAGTTGGAAATGTAACTTAAAAGTACACCATTTTGATACTCATGAGACAGAAGAGGAACGCCTTGCTGACCGAAATCCTCGTGTTAGTAAAGAACAGTGGCGATTCCTAGTTTCATATTGGAGTACTGAAAAGGCGACGGTATGACTGACCATTGTCTTTATGTGCATGACTGATTTTGATCTGCAATTTGGCGAGGCTTGTTGAATCATCATTTATTTCTTTCTGGTCAGGCTGCAAGTGCTCGCAATAGAGCTTGCCAGGCAAACGTCGTTGCTCATCATACTGCAGGAACAAAGAGCTTCGCAAGGATAATTGAAGAGGAGGTAATTTGTTGCTTCTGTTGCTTTCACTATGAATGATGCATTGATTGTGCTAGTGTGTGTGCAGAAGAAAAAACGACCAAACAAGGATGGGCCTACTGTTACGGATTTGTTCATATTGACTCATACACACAAGAATGGGAAACCTACAAAGAAGGCAACAGCTGATATCATTGTAAGGCACAAGAAATTGCACATGCTACATGAATTTATTTCGTGGGTCATGCACATAAGAACTGAATTTTCATTGCATATGCAGGCACGAATGCGTGAAGATTCCCAGAAGCGGGCAGAAGGCTCGGGAAGTGATTCTACCAAACACAAGTCTGTACTGGAGTTCTCCTCGAAGGGCCTACGAGGGAAGACAGCCCTGCAAGCATCCTTCAAGGAAGCTATGGAGGCTAAACAGAAAGCTGAAGACGAGGCAGCCGCGTTGAAGGAAAAAATGATGGCAATGGAAGAAAGCCAGAGAAAAATGCAGGAGGATTTGGCAAATTTGAAGAGCACAGTTAGTGCCATAGACAAGACAGTGCCAACTGGTGACTTACCAGATCGACAAATGCACAACAGAGCGTCTGATACCAACTTTCAAGGTAAACTAACAGGTGGACCATCGTTTCCTCCAGGTTTCGCACAGGTAATACTCCTATCTAGCTTTAATACTGACTGACACATTGCACAACATATACAGCCGTTGTGATAACCTGTGCCACCATCTCTGATTCAGAATCCAGATCCTTCGGCACGAAGATCAGGTCGAAAACGCGCCAAGCACGTGTAAAAGTATGCATCCATATCTTGATTTTCCTGCACACGTACAATCATTTCACACCGCCTCATCAACAGCACTCAACATGCAATGATGCAATGCCATCTTTATCATGGCAATGGATCTTTTTTTTTGAACTGGTGGCAATGGATCTATGAAATGAAGAAGAAAGTGGACTAGGGCGTAGCTGCTTGTTCATGTGTAGTATGGACTCCCAAAAGCTAGAATTGAACGTATGTACTTCAGCATTGTGTTTATTGGTTGTTGTAACCGAAGACTCTGGATCATGATATTGTGCCTGTTATGTTGGAATGTGATTACGTCTTAGCATTTTTCTTTTACTTTTCAGGTTTGCTAATTCTTGGTTGATCAATATTTTCTTATGTCTCAATGATTTTTGAGAAGTGTGATCCTAGTTTATTGAGAAGTGCAATTTCCAGCTTTTTAGAAAAGTGCAACTGAATGAAATGTTGCAAGTTTTACTTTATAGAGTTAATTGAGACTTGAGAAAATCTCAATCGACTGCGACATAGAGAGACCTCTTTTCTTAGTACTTTCCGCTGCATCTGCAGTCTCTTTAACGTGAATCTTGGTTCTGGGGTTCCTTGTGGTGCTCACGGTTCTCGAAACAAAAACAACGGTTTCAACTAATGAACAACTGCAGTAAAAATATCATCGTGTTGATACAATATGTGCCTATATTCCTATCTCCTTGACAACACTGGTATTTTTCAAGCTTATAAGTTAGTTGCATTTACCGGGTTTTTTAAAGTGCCTAGTTAAGTTGAGTGATGACAATGGGCTGGTGTTCGGCGTTACGTTGGTTCTTTTTGGATGCGTAAGACACGCTGCATGAACCGGCGATACTGTTGGAACGTTCTTTCACTATAAACGTTCTTGTTGGAACGTTTTTTCACGATAAACGTTCTTGGAACGTTTTTTTGTTCTGTCTGCTATAGCTCCGTATAGACTGTATTACCACGCGGCTGACCTTCAGTCAGTGCTAAGTGCTAACAGATTAGATGTATCTTATTTACTTAAGCTGCACCACGGAATCTATTCTGTTTGGTTTGCTAGAAAAGAATCGAAAAGCCACTTATAAACTTTGCCCCAGGATTATATAGCTGAAACCGAAAATTCAATTCAGCTCCCGGATGCATATACTCCCTCTACCAAGAAAACATATTTCGTTGTGTTGAATTTTTTTGGCAAAACATTCTATATATACATCTTCATAATATGTGTGTTCGTTAAGTTTTGCGAAAAAACGATATTTTTCGTGTTCTATATAAACAAGAAAAAAATATCTTGTGAAAAACCTTATTTTTAGCCCTTGATTTTGTCTTTTTTACACGCGCCACATGACAAATCGATTTTTCATGAGACGACTTTATGGATGCGTAGAACATGAAAATGTGCATGTAAATTTTTTGATTCAATTTTTTAACATTTCAAAATGTATCTATGATGCAATTTATAAGCCAAAACACCATATGAAACCAAGTATTACCTGCCAAAAAAAAGAAACATTGTACTAACCCTGTAGGCCTGAACTACCCAAAACTTTTCTATATGAACCCGAGCTTTGGTTTGGACAGTCGTTTTGCATCTTGATATTCTCAAAAAAATCTGAAATGGAAGTCACTGATGTAAGTAATTTATGAAGGGACTCTTGTAGACGCAGCGTTTTGGCTACGGGTGCATATGCTCCTTTTATTTAAAATGCATCTTAAATATATTTGAGAATATCAAAAATATCTAAAATAAAATGTTGTGTGTATATCTCCATGTCATACGTGTGCTCAAAAAGTTGTTTCAGCAAAAACATACCTTTGTGCAGCCTATGTAAGAAAGACAAATTTTGATGCTAAAATAAAACATTTCTAGATTTTTCTTCTATATTTTTGCACATAGCAAAAATTATATCGGTCTTCAGCCAAAAATTATGGGCACACATAGGACATGGAGATATAAAGGGAAAAAAAATCCAACTTTTTGATATTTTAGAAGTTGTTTTATTGATAAAGGAAAGCATATGCACCCAAGATCAAAAGAGAACTTCAGTTCTTATATGATTTTAGAAGCGGGAGAATAGGAAAAACCATGGTGAACGTACGAATGTGTAAAAGAGGTTGTCAGACTGCGCCAGGAGAAAATACACGATGATTATCTGAAAGATTAGGCGTTTGTCATAGCAGTCCTCTCACCAAAGGAAGATATACATAATACATACATTACAATGGACAAGCGAGAATTTCTTTGGAATGGCACGCAAAATATACAATACCAAAAAGAAAAAATGCAAGAATATAATTATTTAAATTCCCTACAAAATTTCCTTTTAAACTTGGTTGGCCCGAAAAGGTAACTTATAATTTGAGAAATTCTTTACAAGTTGTTGTTTATGCGGCATTCATAGTGTGACCTTATTATAATTTTAAATTTGCATGGAACTTTGGTCGAATGTAGAAAAACATATTTGAGATTCAAAAAGTGGGTTTGTACACACATGGAAAACCCTATCAATATGCTTTTAAATTAAATGATTTCAGAAAGTTCAAAATTCAATAAAATGATTCCATGAGTGAAAGGATGGAGATCGTAACCTAGAAGGGGGTGAATAGGTTCTACAAATTTCCTTTAACTTCTTTTGCACTTTTTGGTTGTGTGGAAAAATAAAGTGGCATAATGCAAACTAGGTGCGGGCAACATATATGATGATAGAGGTACTTCAAGCATGAAGACTATCACAATCTAAACAACACTAGTAAAGAGTTCAGATAGAAATAACTGAAGCACGCCCCGAAACGAAAAATGTAGACCCGCACTCCCTTGGGGGGCTACATCGCTGTTGGAGAGGTGTGGGATTCCACGAAGGATTTCCAACGCCACGAAGGATCTGCTAAATCATTGGTAACCATGTCTAACGGTCGGTCATCGAAGCTATTGGCAAAGGCAAGTGGGAGCTATATATTCAAGAGCTAGGGGCATATCTTTGAAATTCGTTTCCTCATCTTGCTTACTTCTAGTGAAGCTTAACACACTATAAGATAGGCTTGCATGATGGTATGTTAGGAAGACTCCTTCTAAGGCCCACCACTACATAAAAGCGATAGAAATCGAAGCCGGCAAAAGGAAAGGTGAGCAACCCTTATTGCAATAGCAAACAACCTATCTATAGCCCTATTTATACCCTTTCTCCGGGACTTCAATGGGCCGGCGGAAAAACTACCTTTTGGGAAACCCCGCGCAGAGTTGCCTCACTCTACTCTAGCATCAGAAGACAAGGGAACTTTTCACACTGAATACAAGAAGTTCATCAGGTGTGCCCCTGCCTGAAATGCATTGAGCAAGAAGAATGCAACTCACTTAGAATGTGCTTTCACTTCCCACGTTGTACAATAACACTATTATGGACCCAAGTTCAAAAGGATTACGGCACTGGATTCTTCTCCTAGATCCAGGATAGCCCAATCACTAGTGGTAGGCCTTGAGGTGACCTCCAAACCGTCACAAACTTTCCACAAGGAAAATCACAAGCGGAAAGCCTCTGGTCAACCCTAGCAACCCATGGGTTCCAACAAACCAACGCGTAACAAGCTATCTCGATGAACCCAAGGGGAGTGAAATATGGCTTTCTCAGACTGTAGATCGGGGCTTCCTCTTGCCTTCTAGCCACGGGATTTGTATTTGGTTAGGTGGAATGGGAGATCCTCAATATTTTGTGTTTCAATAATGTTGGGGGAGAGATAGCTTCAAAGTATTGATATGAATGGTTGACCTACCCTCCTCAAGGACAAAGACAAACATTTTATAACCCAAGGGATAAAACTAGCCGTCTGGGGAATATATGTGCGCCAGTCAATGGAACCGACTCCACATCCAACGAATTCGGTCACTGGGTCAGTGGACCGGCCCACGAACCGACCTGGACGGTGGTTTGACCGGCAGGGTCGATGGAACGGTGTTGCAACTGAGCCAGACCGACATAGTCGGTCATGACATGCTCACCAAACCTGTTGGTGTGGGCATCGATACACCGAGCTAGGACCGACTTTGCAAGAACCTCTCAAATGGTTTTTTATCCAAAGTTCTAATATATCCTCCCTTTGGGTGATGGTTATATATGGTTGTAGGATATAGCAAAAATCTTGTAATAAAGTAGCAAAATAATAGAACATTTGCAGCACAAAATGTATACTATGGTAGCATCGTTAACTACTCACCACCCACTGCCGACAATATCCCAACTCCGGCTAGTAGCACCGTCACTTGCTTCTTGTAGCATCGCTGATGATGGTTGGTAGCACCATCAGTAAGCGTTTGCGGTGCCTGGGTCTGAGCTCCCCATGAAAAGTTTGGGAGAAAGACAAGAGATAGGGAAGAGAGAAACATTATTGTGGGTCCTAGCCACGTTGTCTATCCTTCCACTTGCCCGTGACGTGGCTTCACCAGGACCAAGTTATGGTGCGAGACAGACGACGCGCGACCTTGAGGATGCGATCGTTCCAACATCTGACAGATACGATACAAATCATTATCCATACCATAAAACATAATCCGTGCGTTCCAAAAAAAAGCTTCTCAACTTTTGTAGATATGGATGTATCTATAACTAAAACATATCTATATACATCCGAATCTAGATAAAATTAAGAAGATTTTTGTGGAACGGAGGGAGTAGTATTTAACCAGCTTGTAGATACTACTAGTATATATCTTGAGCACTAGTATACATAGCTCACGTTAACGTGGAGAGGATTCAGTGTTAGGGAATTGTTGTGGCGGCTGGAGATGCCCTCCATCATGCTCAGTTTCCACCGAGGGGATGGGTTTTTTGAGAAGCAGCGGTGGATTTGGATTTGGGGTTGGAAGCGGGCGCTTTGGAGAGGTTTTCTATAGCATCGAAGACTGGTTGATGGCTTGTGGAGAGTTGGAAAGGCTAAGAGCATGCGATAGTTGATGCATGTAAAATGCATACATGAACTTTGTACTTTATTAATATATATTTCTACATATTTGCAACATATATGATGTTATTTTCATGTTTTATATTAATTTATGGAGATTTACCAATGATCCTCTTTATTTGGGTTATAACTCTGCAGAACAGGAAAATCATGTTTTGTGTAATTTTAATTTTCAGAGACCTATACGGAGTCAAGTTGAGCTAGGATTTCGGGGACGTTATTTTTTCACTAAAAGAAGCAGCATGGACTTTTGGACCTAACCTGGAGGGGCCTGAGGCCCAAAAGAGGTCAGGTGGCGCGTCCAACAAGGGGGGCGTGCCACCCACCCTCTTTTCATCATCGATCATCCGATTCGCTTGATTCTTTCGTGAACCAACTTCTTTTTACCTAAAAAATCTATATATATGACCCCCGATGGTTCTCTGGAGAAGAGCGCCACAGAAACACAGAAACATGAAAACGAGGCTGCAGCAGCGAAGATTGGAGGGGAAAAATCCACCGGAACCGATGCCGGAGGGATCTCCACCTTCTCCAACATCTTCCTCATCAACTCCATGATCAAGGGGGACTAGTCCACATCTGGACTACGGGTTTGTGGCAGTAGCTTGATCTATTTCTCTCATATTCTTCATAGATCTTAGTACCATATGACTTGCCCAACATGATTATGGTCATATATGTAACTTCTATGTGGTAGATCTTTATTCTATGTTATTGTGCTATAAGATTTGACTATACTTTGTGTAAGATGTATTGATATATGCATATTATGTACCCCGTCCTTAAATATTGTTTCTGATCCAACTTGTATGCAAGAACATGTGTGGGGTGATGTGTGTTATATGGAATAGCATGATTTTAATTAGTGATTGAATAGTGAAAACAAATTCATGATATTATGGCTTTGCCTTTTCTTTTGATATCTCGCTAGGGATAAAGTGAATGCATGTGCTATGTTCGTCACGTGACAAAATTGATAGTATTGTTTAGTCAAGGTATAACATATTTGATATTCAAATATCATGTCAACGTACTTATGGCTATATTCTGTTAATGATTAATACAAGATTACATGGAGTTTTCCCTTTCTTGTGGAGTATAAGAGAGATGAGTTGCATCATTTGTATGTTAGGACGTGATGTCCATATGAATACATATCTTACACATATTGAAGTATATTATTATTATTATCTCATTGATGAATTTTTATTATCCATTACAACTTTAAAGAGAGAATAGAAGTCAACCCATAAACCCCGATCAAATTTAATTATAAGAAACACTTTTCCATTGAATTTATCTTACTTTCTATTTGCATCACTATTTTAATCCGAAAATACAAAAACATTTAGTTATCTTATTTGCACACAAAACCTAAAAACAATCAATCCTTTACTTATTTTACTTAGTTTACTTTACTTGTACTCTAGTTTATCTTACTTTTATTACTATTTTATTTACTATTATTAATACGAAACATTTTGCTTGACAACCACACGGTGGATTTGGGGACACGAGAATTTATTTTATTTTGCAGGATTGCTAAAAGAAGAAAGAGAGAGACGACTCTTTACCCATTTCCCGAGAGTTTGATATAAACCCTCGAGTCACCCTTGTGGAAACATACTCTGCTGACACAACACTCTGCACTTGAAGTCCCAACGTCATCACTAGTGCGGAAGGATCCATGGGAACTCGTAGGAGGAGAGTGGTAATAGCCTGTTGGAATTGATTAGAATTTTGGCCAGGGTCAGAAGATCTTTAAACTGTGGCTTGAAAGATGGGCTGCTCTGTTCCCCACCAAAAGGAGGCTGACCAATACCATATGGGTTGTGTAGGCTGTTCTGCCGGTGGACGCTTGACCAAAGTTGGCTACTGGAAATTGCTGAGTTAAATGGCCGTGGGAGTTGTTGTTCATCCTATTTATGTGTTCTTGGTATGTCTCTGCTATCCTTCCTTTTTCATTTGGGATCTTCAACAAATAATTTTTGTAGCCTCCTTAAAATAGCATTCCCTGGTTGATTGTTTCCTTGGACACCCTAGCACTCTGAATCATCTCCGCTGAAATTAAATTTTCATCAATTACCCATTACCTAAATCTGTAAGTTGGTATATCCATGCTTGATTGTCTATTCTTGTGCCTCTTAGAGATTATATTATTTCTGACACTACAGTTCTGCACATTGTGAAACATAATACCGCAGAATAGACAAATTCTCTTTATTTTCTGGTAGTGCAAATAATCCAATCATGTAGTATTATCCGCATAAGCAACAACTGCTTTGTCTTTGATCGGATTATGTACCGACAACCTGGTTGTGCTCCAAATATAAGATTATTGTCTTGTAGGATATGAAACTCTGAAACTGATCCAACTTGATTGAGAATGCTTGCAAGCAGACCAATAGATCTTCTATTTCTAGGTATCCCATAAGCTCTAAATGCGACTAGTATATGGTCAAATCTGTAATCGCTACTTGAGTTTGCATTGTCATTTGAATCAAACTAGTCTATTAGAAGATTTTCTTAATTGGCTACCCATGTCTGCCTTGTGTATACTGAAATCATATCTTCCTCTCGTCAAGACCCAACACTGAATCCTCTCGTCAAGACCCAACTAGGCCAATCTCTCTGCCGACGCTGGGCACCCACCATGGTGTCGACAAACAAGTTCTTAGTGTCGCCCCGCCTAACAATCCACATGGAACTGTTGAAACCGTAATCCTTGAATTAGGACCGAAAGGAGGGGAAGCAGCTGCCTTAGGTGGAGAGGGCACAGGGGGAACCCATGCAGGAGTCCTCATTGGCCCAGACCTTTGGAGCCGGTCCTAGCAAGACAAATGGCAGAAATCATCGTAGGCCTAGTGGATGGGACATACAAGATAACTCCCAGACTAGAGATCACAACACATCTGCTTTGGGGGTTATTGTGTCTATCAGCATGGCTCTGCTTCATGGAGACGTGTCGGCGGCACCAGTGATATGGGGCAAGGTCGGTCTCATCATAGAAGTCGGGGCGCATCTTGGGGCCACACTGTGCACCTCTACACTGATCGGCCTCGTCACTTGCAAGGTCAACCTCAGCAACAACAGGGGATAATGATGCATGGCCGTTTCACCAGCCTTCTCCATCTTGGTCGATAGGCACACAAGGCTCTCGGTATGGAGCTTTCTCACACTCTCAGATGGTTGGTGCCTACTACGTGGGTCTAGATGCTACTATGGTGGCACCTGATGAAGGAGGAAAGGAAATAGTTGGTACCCTAACCTTGGGGGCTCTCAAGAAGCGGACCAGCAGAAGCTACGGAATGAGAATGCATAAGCAAACATGGAGTTTGATGATAGGGCATTGGCGCCGGCCCTCAAGGCTCCACGAGCGCAATGAAGGCTCTAGGATGGAACTGCGGAGGCATGGGCAAGAGTCTCCGTAGTCCAAAAATAATGCATCTTGCCAGGATGGTCTATTCAACAAAACTTCCGGTAATCTTTGTCTCTAAAATTAAATCTTCAAAAGTAAATATGCTGATCTTACTGCTAGGTTTAACATGAATGATAGCTTTGTAGTGCTCTCTCGAAGATGTTGGGGCGGGCTTTGGCCGGCTCATGTGGAAAGATGACCTTCAAGTTACTATCCATAGTTCTACTTTCCATGTTATCCTTGCTTCGGTTGTACATACAACTAGTAGCTTTAGGTTTGGTCTAGTCTATATCTATGGCGATCCGTACCACCACCAAACTAGTGCTATCTAGAGTGAAGTGGCTACTTCTGTGTATGATAATCCCATCCTTCCTCTGTTAGTTATGGGATATATGAATGATCTTTTATATGATATAGATAAAAATTCTACCAATATAAATCGTGCTCGCATGTTTGCTTTCCGTGCTTTAGTTAAACAATGTGCTCTTCTTGATTTGGGTTACAGTGGACCTACTTATACCTGGACTAATAGAAGATTTGCTTCAAAACCTACTTTTGAAAGATTAGATCGTTGTTTGGTTAATGTTGAATGGTGTGCTGCTTTTCAGTGACAAATGTTTACAACATGCCTATTATTCATAGTCTTAGTGATCATGCCGCTATTCTCCTTTCTACCGATGGCCCCGCTCGTAAAATTAAACTCTCTTTCAAATTTGAAAATTTGTGGTTAAAGGAAGAAGATTTCTAGACTTGTGAAAAAAATGATTGGATATCTACTGCTAATAGACCTTTTTCGGCAAGGACTAACCATTTTGCAGGGACACTAAAAATCTGGTGTAAGAAAAAGAAACTGCTGCATCTTGAACTCCACCGTCTAGGAGAGCAACTAAAGCAAATCCAGCAGAAGCCTCTAGAGCAACAAGACCAGGGTCTGCAAATGTCTTTGTCCATAACGTATGAATAATCCATAACCAAACTAACTGACTTCTACATGCAGCGAGCCAAGAAATAGTGGATCAAGGACGGAGATAGAAATACCACTTCTTCCATAAAGCAGTAATTAGAAAAAGAAGAAAAACTATCATTTCTATCAAAGATGATAACAATATGACACATTTCGTGTCACACAGAAAAAGTACCACCTTTGTAAATTATTTTAGATCTATATTTGCTTCCTCTTGTGCTAACAATGGCAGACCACACATTAGTACAACTCTTACTCAAGACAGCCAGGATGTCACATACAGTGTACCAGTGAAGAGGAAATTTTAGACACGCTTAAAGAGATGAAGAGGAATGCATATCTAGGTCTAGGTGGCTTCAATGTGGAGTTCTATTTAGCAACTTGGAACTGGATAGGGAGTGATGTTGTTCAGCTGGCAAGGAATTTCTTCTAAACATGTATTATGCCTTCTCACATAAATGAAACCCACATTGCTCTTATTCCTAAAAAACTTGTTCCTTTAGTCCTAGCCGATTGTAGACCTATTAGCCTTTGCAATGTGATTTATAAAATTATTGTGAAATGTGTTGCTAATAGACTTAAACCTCACTTGCCGGACTATGTGCATCCCTCTCAACAAGCTTTCATTTAAGGCAGATGTATAAGTAACACTATCATTATTGCTCAACCAGTTACTCACTGGTTTGCCTTAATTAAGTACTTGGAAAAATAAGTCTTTCATGCTTAAAATTGATCTAGCAAAAGCCTTCGATAGATTTGAATGAGATTTCATTGTGTCAGCTCTCGCACGTAAAAGGCTACATGGTCATTTCATTAATTTAATTTACTCTTGTGTTTCCTCGCCGACTTGTTCTGTTGTTATTAATGGACAATCGTTTGCGAAGTTTCAAGGTGTAGTAGAGGCATCAGGCAGGGATGTCCTATTTATCGCTTTGCAGCAGGCTATGTCTCACAACTGTTTTGCAGGTATTTCTCTTGGACCAAACTACCCTTCAAACCACTCGCTCCTTTTTGCAGATGATTTAGTAGTTTGTGGGCAAGCGACACTTCAAGAGACTATAAGAATGAAAGAAATTCTTCATCATTTCTGCCGAAGATCGGGCCAGGCTCCCAATTGGGCCAAATATGGAATAATTTTCTAGTAAACATGTTCCTAAAAATATTGCTCAAGAATGTTGGAGATATGCCCACGAGGCAATAATAAAAGTGGTTATTATATATCTTTATGTTTATGATAAATGTTTATATACCATGCTATAATTGTATTAACGAAACATTGATACATGTGTGATATGTAAACAACAAAGAGTCCCTAGTAAGCCTCTTAACTAGCTTGTTGATTAATAGATGATTAGTTTCATAATCATGAACATGGATGTTATTAATAACAAGGTTATATCATTGTATGAATGATGTAATGGACACACCCAATTAAGCGTAGCATAAGATCACGTCATTAAGTTATTTGCTTTCAATACATAGTTACCTAGTCCTTATAACCATGAGATCATGTAAATCACTTATATCGGAAAGGTACTTTGATTACATCAAACGCCACGCGTAAATGGGTGGTTATAAAGGTGGGATTAAGTATCCAAAAGTATGAGTTGAGGCATATGGATCAACAGGGATTTGTCCATCCCGATGACGGATAGATATACTGGGCCCTCTCGGTGGAATGTCGTCTAATGTCTTGCAAGCATATGAATAAGTTCATAAGAGACCACATACCACGGTACGAGTAAAGAGTACTTGTCGGAGACGAGGTTGAACAAGGTATAGTGTGATACCGATGATCAAACCTCGGACAAGTAAAATATCGCGTGACAAAGGGAATTGGTATCGTATGTGAATGGTTCATTCGATCACTAAAGTCATCGTTGAATATGTGGGAGCCATTATGGATCTCCAGATCCCGCTATTGGTTATTGGTCGGAGTGAGTACTCAACCATGTCCGCATAGTTCACGAACCGTAGGGTGACACACTTAAAGTTGGATGTTGAAATGGTAGTACTTGAATATGGAATGAAGTTGGAATATTTGTTCGGAGTCCCGGATGGGATCCCACATCACGAGGAGTTCCAATGGTCCGGAGAATAAGATTCATATATAGGATGTCATTTTATGTGAATAATGCGGAAGGTTCTATGGAAGGTTCTAGAAGGTTCTAGAAAAGTGGAAGAAACCACCAAGGAAGGTGGAGTCCACATGGGACTCCACCTCCATGGCCGCCCCCTAGGGGGAGGAGTCCCAAGTGGACTCCCCAGGGCCGGCCACCCCCCCCATGGAAGGTGGAATTCCCACCTCTAGTGGGAGGAAAGTTTCCCACCATATGGAAGGTTTTGGTTTCGGGTCTTATTCGAAGACTTGGACACCAACACTTGGGATCCACCTATATAATGAGGGGCCAAGGGAGGGGCCGCCACCCCAAGACCACAAGCTGGCCGCCCCAAGTGGCCGGCCACCCCTCCCAAACCCTAGCTTTGCTCCTCCACTTCATATTGCCCGCATAGCTTAGCGAAGCTCCGCCGGACTTCTACACCGCCACCGACACCACGCCGTCGTGTTCGGATTCAAGAGGAGCTACTACTTCCGCTGCCCGTTGGAACGGGGAGGTGGACGTCGTCTTCATCAACAACCGAACGTGTGACCGAGTACGGAGGTGCCGCCCGTTCGTGGCGCCGGAACCGATCGTGATCAAGATCTTCTACGCGCTTTGCAAGCGGCAAGTGAACGTCTACCGCAGCAACAAGAGCCTCCTCTTGTAGGCTTTGGAATCTCTTCAAGGGTGAGTCTCGACAATCCCCGTTGCTACCGTCTTCTAGATTGCATCTTGGCTTGGATTGCGTGTTCGCCGTAGGAAAATTTTTGTTTTCTATGCTACGTTATCCTACAGTGCTATCAGAGCCGTGTCTATGCATAGATGGTTGCACGAGTAGAACACAATGGTTTGTGGGCGTTGATGCTCTTGTTATCTTTAGTTGAGTACTTTGCATCTTTGTGGCATAGTGGGATGAAGCGGCTCGGGCTAACTTTACATGACCGCGTTCATGAGATTTGCTCCACGCTTGACATGCAACTTGTATTGCATAAGTGGCTTTGCGGGTGTCTGTCTCTCCTACTATAGTGAAGATTCAATTTACTCTTCTATTGACAACACTAGTATCACCGTTGTGGTTCATGTTCGTAGGTAGATTGGATCTTGCTCGAAAACCCTAAACCACGTAAAATATGCAAACCAAATTAGAGAACGTCTAACTTGTTTTTGCAGGGTTTGGTGATGTGATATGGCCATAATGTGATGATGAATATGTATGAGATGATCATTATTGTATTGTGGCAACCGGCAGAGCCTTATGGTTGTCTTTAAATTTCATGTTGAGTAGTATTTCAAAGTAGTTGTAATAGTTGCTACATGGAGGATGATCATGAAGACGGCGCCATTGACCTTGGTGCTTCGCCGACGATGATGGAGATCATGCCCGTTGATGATGGAGATCATGTTCACGCTTTGGAGATCAAAGGCGCAAAGACAAAAGGGCCATATCATATCACATATGAACTGCATGTGATGTTAATCCTTTTATGCATCTTATTTTGCTTAGATCGCGACGGTAGCATTATAAGATGATCCCTCTCACTAAAATCTCAAGATAATAAAGTGTTCATCCTTAGTAGCACCGTTATCAAGTCTTATCGTTTCGAAGCATCTCGTGATGATCGGGTGTGATAGATTCGATAAGTACATATAACGGTGCAAGATTTGCACATGCGGATACTAAGGTGGCCTTGACGAGCCTAGCATGTAAAGACATGGTCTCGGAACACGTGATACCGAAAGGTAGAGCATGAATCATATGATTGATATGATGAACACTTTGAGTGTTCGCCATTGAAATTACATCTTGTCTCGTGATGATCGGGCATAGGTGTGATGGATTTGGTTCGTGTGATCACTAAGACAATGCGAGGGATATTGTTTTGAGTGGGAGTTCACCTAGATTTTTAATTATGTAGAATTAAAATTTGAACTCAATTTGTCATAAACTTAGTCTAAACTATTGCAAATATGTTGTAGATATGGCGTCCTCAATCAATTTTAACCAGTTCCTAGAGAAAGAAAAGCTTAAGAGCAACGGTAGCAACTTCACCGACTGGTTCCGTCATGTGAGGATCTTCCTCAATGGCGGAAATCTGCAATATGTGCTTGATGCACCGCTAGGTGACCCTCCTGCAGAAACCGAAACCGATGAAGTAAAGAATGTTTACATGACTCGGAAAACTCGGTACTCTCAAGTTGTGTGCCATCTTATGCGGAATCCGATCTTCAAAAACGTTTTGAGCACCACGATCCTCATGAGTTGATAAAAGAGTTGAAGACTATTTTTGAGACTCATGCGGCGTGGAATGCTATGAAGCATCGAAACACTTTTTGTATGATGGAAGAAGGCAGCTCCATCGTGAGCACATGCTCGTTATGACCGGCATGCGAAGAAACTCAGTGACTTGGGAATAGTGATTCCTAACAGACTAGGGATTAATCGTGTCCTTCAATCACCGCCACCAAGTTATAAGAACTTTGTGATGAACTACAATATGCAGAACATGAACAAGGAGTTTCCTGAACTCTTTGGCATGCTAAAAGCTGCTGAGATTGAGATCAAGAAAGAGCACCAAGTGTTGATGGTCAACAAGACCACCAGCAAGAAACAGGGCAAGTCTAAAGGCAAGAACAAGAAGAGTGGCAAGAAAGCCACGCCTCCGTGAAACCTAAGTCTGCCCTAAACTGAGTGCTATTACCAAGAGAAGGGACACCTGCGTAATTGCTCCAAGTATTTGGCGGATCGAAGAGCGGCCTTGTCAAGAAGAAGAAAGAAGGTATATCGATATACATGTTATAGATGTTTATCTCACTAGTTCTCGTTCTAGTACCTGGGTATTTGATACGGTTCGGTTGCTCATATTTGTAACTCGAAACAGGAACTAAAGAATAAACGACAACTGAAAGATGAAGTGACGATGCGCGTTGGAAACGGATCCAAGGTCAATGTGATCGCGGGACACTTCCTCTACATCTACCTTCGGGATTAGTTTTAAGCCTAAATAATTGTTATTATGTACCCGTTGAGCATGAACATTATATCGGATCTTGTTTAATGCAAGACGGTTATTCATTCAAGTCTGAGAATAATGGTTGTTCTATTTTTATGAATAATATCTTTTATGGTCGAGCACCACAAAAGAATGGCTTATTTCTGTTAGATCTCGATAGTAGTAATACGCATATACATAACATTGATGCTAAGCGAATTAAATTGAATGATAATTCTACTTATATGTGGCACTCGGTCATATTGGAGTGAAACGCATGAAGAAACTCCATACGATGGATTACTTGAATCACTTGACTTTGAGTCACTTGATAGATGCGAAGCATGTCTGATGGGAAAATGACTAAGACTCCATTCTCGGGTATGATGGAGCGAGCTACTGACTTATTGGAAATCATACACACAGATGTATGTGGACCAATGAGTGTAGCATCGCGTGGTTATCGTTATGTTCTAACCTTCACAGATGATTTAAGTAGATATGGGTATATCTATTTAATGAAACATAAATCCGAAACTTTCGAGAAGTTTAAGGAATTCCAAAGTGAAGTAGAAAATCAACGTAACAAGAAGATTAAATTTCTACGATCTGATCGCGGAGGTGAATATCTGAGTTATGAGTTTAGCATGCATTTAAAGAAATGCGGAATACTTTCACAATTGACACCGGGAACACCACAACGAAACGGTGTGTCCGAACGTCGTAATCGAACTCTCTTAGATATGGTTCGTTCTATGATGTCTCTTACTGATTTGCCGTTATCATTTTGGAGTTATGCATTAGAGACAGCTGCATTCACTTTAAATAGAGCACCATCAAAATCCGTTGAAAACGCGTATGAATTATGGTTTAATAAGAAACCTAAGCGTCGTTCCTAAAAGTTTGGGGTTGCGAAGCCTATGTAAAAAAGTTACAACCGCTAGAACCCAAAGCGGAGAAATGCGTCTTCATAGGATACCCTAAGGAAACTATAGGGTACACTTTCTATCACAGATCCGAAGGCAAGATCTTTGTTGCTAAGAACGGAACCTTTCTTGAGAAAGAATTTCTCACTAAAGAAGTGACTGGAAGAAAAGTAGAACTCGATGAGATTGAAGAATCTCTACTCGTTGATCAGAGTAGCGCAGACCGGAAAATGTTCTGTACCACCTACACCGCAACAGAGGAAGCTAATGATAATGATCATGAAACTTCAAATGAGACAGCTACGAACCTCGCAGATCGACAAGGGATCGTGCCACTCCATTGGTATGATCCTTGTCTAAATGTCATGATTGTGGATAACAATGATGAGGACCTGCGACGTATGAAGAAGCGATGATGAGCCCGATTCCAACAAATGGCAAGAAGCCATGAAATCCGAAATGGGATCCATGTATGATAACAAAGTATGGACTTTGGTAGACTTACCTGATAAAGGCTGTCGAGAATAAATGGATCTTCAAAAGAAAAACAGATGCTGATGGTAATATTACGTCTATAAAGCTCGACTTGTCGCAAAGGGTTTCCGACAAATTCAAGGTGTTGACTACGATGAGACTTTCTCACCTGCGAAGCTAAAATCTGTGAGGATTTTGTTAGCAATAGCTGCATTTTTCGATTATGAGAGATGGATGTCAAAACGGCGTTCCTTAATGGAGACATTGAGGAAGAGTTGTATATGGTACAACCCAAAGGTTTTGTCGATCCTAAAAATGCTGACAAAGTATGCAAACTTACCAGGCAAGGTCTTGAGTAAGACTCAAGGACCGGCTACGGCAGAAGAAAGAGAAAGGATGAGTCAGATCCCCTATGCCTCGGCAGTAGGCTCTATCATGTATGCCATGCTATGTACAAGACCGGATATAGCACATGCTGTTAGTTTGACTAGCAGATATCAAAGTGATCCAGGAATGGAACACTGGACAGCGGTCAAGAATATCCTGAAGTACTTGAAAAGAACTAAGGATATGTTTCTTTGTTATGGAGGTGACCAAGAGCTCGTTGTAACAAGTTACACCGATGCAAGTTGGAACACCGATCCCGATGACTCTAAGTCACAATCTGGGTACGTGTTTATATTGAATGGTGCAGCAAGCTGGGCAAGCTCGAGCAAGCACGGTGGCGAAATCCTCAGAATCGGAGTACATAGCGGCTTCGAGGCTTCATCGGAGCGGATGAAGAGGTTCATTGTAGAGCTCGGTGTGGTTCCTAGTGCATTGGACCCATTTGTCATCTACTGTGATAACATGGGTGCCATCGCCAATGCACAAGAGCCAAGGTCACACAAGAGGTGAAGCATATCAAGCTGCGTTACCACTCGATTCGCGAGTACATCGAAGATGGAGAAGTAAAGATTTGCAAAGTACACACTGATCTGAATGTAGCAGATCCGTTGACTAAAGCTCTCCCTAGGGCAAAGCATGACCAACACCGAATGCCATGGGTGTTAGGTATATTACAATGTAATCTAGATTATTGACTCTAGTGCAAGTGGGAGACTGTTGGAGATATGCCCAAGAGGCAATAATAAAAGTGGTTATTATATATCTTTATGTTTATGATAAATGTTTATATACCATGCTATAATTGTATTAACTGAAACATTGATACATGTGTGATATGTAAACAACAAAGAGTCCCTAGTAAGCCTCTTAACTAGCTTGTTGATTAATAGATGATTAGTTTCATAATCATGAACATTGGATGTTATTAATAACAAGGTTATATCATTGTATGAATGATGTAATGGACACACCCAATTAAGCGTAGCATAAGATCACGTCATTAAGTTATTTGCTATAAGCTTTCGATACATAGTTACCTAGTCCTTATGACCATGAGATCATGTAAATCACTTATATCGGAAAGGTACTTTGATTACATCAAACGCCACTGCGTAAATGGGTGGTTATAAAGGTGGGATTAAGTATCCGGAAAGTATGAGTTGAGGCATATGGATCAACGTGGGATTTGTCCATCCCGATGACGGATAGATATACTGGGCCCTCTCGGTGGAATGTCGTCTAATGTCTTGCAAGCATATGAATAAGTTCATAAGAGACCACATACCACGGTACGAGTAAAGAGTACTTGTCAGGAGACGAGGTTGAACAAGGTATAGTGTGATACCGATGATCAAACCTCGGACAAGTAAAATATCGCGTGACAAAGGGAATTGGTATCGTATGTGAATGGTTCATTCGATCACTAAAGTCATCGTTGAATATGTGGGAGCCATTATGGATCTCCAGATCCCGCTATTGGTTATTGGTCGGAGTGAGTACTCAACCATGTCCGCATAGTTCACGAACCGTAGGGTGACACACTTAAAGTTGGATGTTGAAATGGTAGTACTTGAATATGGAATGAAGTTGGAATATTTGTTCGGAGTCCCGATGGGATCCCGGACATCACGAGGAGTTCCGGAATGGTCCGGAGAATAAGATTCATATATAGGATGTCATTTTATGTGAATAAAATGATGCGAAGGTTCTATGGAAGGTTCTAGAAGGTTCTAGAAAAGTCCGGAAGAAACCACCAAGGAAGGTGGAGTCCACATGGGACTCCACCTCCATGGCAACCCTAGTGGGGGAGGAGTCCCAAGTGGACTCCAGGGGCCGCCACCCCCATGGAAGGTGGAATTCCCACCTCTAGTGGGAGGGAAAGTTTCCCACCATATGGAAGGTTTTGGTCTTATTCGAAGACTTGGACACCAACACTTGGGATCCACCTATATAATGAGGGGCCAAGGGAGGGGGCCGGCCACCCCAAGACCACAAGCTGGCCGCCCCATAGAGGCCGGCCACCCCCTCCCAAACCCTAGCTTTGCTCCTCCACTTCATATTGCCCGCATAGCTTAGCGAAGCTCCGCCGACTTCTACACCGCCACCGACACCACGCCGTCGTGTTGTCGGATTCAAGAGGAGCTACTACTTCCGCTGCCCGCTGGAACGGGGAGGTGGACGTCGTCTTCATCAACAACCGAACGTGTGACCGAGTACGGAGGTGCTGCCCGTGGCGCCGAACCGATCGTGATCAAGATCTTCTACGCGCTTTTGCAAGCGGCAACGTCTAGCAACAAGAGCCTCCTCTTGTAGGCTTTGGAATCTCTTCAAGGGTGAGTCTCGACAATCCCCTCGTTGCTACCGTCTTCTAGATTGCATCTTGGCTTGGATTGCGTGTTCGCCGTAGGAAAATTTTTGTTTTCTATGCTACGTTATCCTACAAAGAAATCACTAAATTTTTTCCGGTACCTTCGATTGACAACACCTTTGTACACCTTGGACATCCTCTCGTTCTTCCATAAAAAATAGAGCTTCTACCTACAACTTTGTCCTTGACAAAATCAAATCCAAACTAGGTACCTGCAAAGCCGATAAGCTTTATCAAGTTTTATGTCCAACATCCTCTTCTCCAAATATTTTATTGCAAAGCTTAATGCTATCATCAGGAATTTTTGGTGGACAAGAGTAAGAGAAGAGACAAAGTCGAAATCTCTGTCTTAGAGCTCGGAAGGACATTTGCACTCCGAAAAAAGATGGAGGTCTGGGAATTCAAAATTTGCTTGCTATGAATAAAGCTCTTATTCTCATGCTACCTTGGAGAATTGCGGAGAAGCCAAATGAATTTCTACATTCCGTCCTGAAATCCAAATATTTCCCAAACACCTCCATTTGACTCCCAAATTCAAATGCTCCCAAAACGGCCTTTTGGGCCTCAATCCTTAAAATGCTTCCTCTTCTTATTAAAACCCACTCTTTCTACTAGATAACCCAAGGCCGTGTATCTATATGGAGCACACCCTGGTGCAAAATTTGTGCTAACATTTACGATACTCTTATAACTCAATCCACAAACTACTCTTATCCAGCCCAAGTCAGAGATCTTTGGCTACTTGATCAACAAGTTTGGAATAATCAGCTCATTGACTCGCTTTTTACTCAAACAATGATAGAAACAATAAAATCCACGCCTATTATCTGCTCTCTTGATGAAGACATTCTCTGTTGGAAACTTACCACTACATGTAAATGCAACACCAAGAGTGCTTACAAGGCTTTTCTTCAACATCTTCAGGACAATGGAGAACCGAAACCAAGAGAGGTAAGCCGAGACACTATTCAACTTTTTAAAAATGATTTGGTAGAACAAGCAGGCTATTCCAAGGGTTCAAGCTTTTGCTTGGAGGATCCTTAAAAGATCATTGCCTACTAGTGCACGAGCATGTAAGTACTCTAAACATATCAGCAAGCTTTGTTGTAGATGTGGCATGGAGGAAACAGATTACCATCTCTTCTTCTCATGCAATTATGCAAGAGTGGCCTGGTTCTTACATCCTTGGTACATCAAAACTGATATGCTTCTTCAAAACAAAAGTTCCATAACAAATGTTATTATGAAACTCTTAGGTATGAACCACCCCGCGTGCCACTATTCCAAATGTCCTAACTTTTATGTGGTTCTTATGGAAATCAAGAAATGATCATTTATTTAATAGGCATCACATGCATCCTACCCAAGTTTATTATATGTCTAATGCTTTACATAAAAACTTGGAATTTCTTGATATTCTACAAGACAGAAAGCGGAAGAAACACGCACATAAGTCGCAGGTACATATGCAGGAACCATAAGGTGCACAGGATCCAGACAATAATCAACTACCACCAAGAGGGCACACAATAAAATTTGATTTGTTGATCACTGGATCCAAGATATGCTCGAATGCATCATGGAAATAAAAAAGGCGCTAGGCTTACCTTGGGCAACAACCACAACAATAGGAGCCTATATGCAGGTTAATTAGAGAGAGAAATGTTGAGTATTTGGTTATGATCCAAGCATGTGTACCCAATGTATCTTCAATCCTAAAGGTAGAAGCAGAGGCACTAATTACTGCAGCAAAATTTGTTGCAACTATGCAACTTCAGGGGCATACTTTCCTAGTTGACAACATCATCCTTGCTTCTGCTGTTGCTTCAGCTTCAACATCTTTGGAACAGGTTCCTTGGAGATCAGAGGCCAGATTGCTGAATATTGCAACTTAACAAGATATTCATCAGCACATGAATACCACATTAAAAGAGATCTGAATGGAATAGCTCATAATTGTGCTTATGTCTCACTTCTTCTTCAGCTGGTAGAGGAATAGCTTGTCCAATCTTTCTAGCAGTTCAGCAGATGCAATCTTTGAATCTTGTAATACATGCTGTAAACTGGCTATGAGATGAATGAAAATTTGGCGCCTAAGGGGCCCGAACTTGTTCAAAAAAAATGTCATAACGTGAACCGAGACGTGGAGCGAAGAAACAAAAACTGCCAAATTTTTAATGTTTCGCTGTTTGATTCATCCCAGGAGCCGTTGGATGAGCCGTAGAGAGTGAATATAGGGGCTTCGAGAGCGACAATGCGGCGCCTTTTGTGGTCGGCCATCACCGTGGAGCAGCGGCGTTTCTCCTTCTCCCACGCCTCCTGCGACATGTTCGCCGGCTTCTCCTTCGGCGCCACGGTGCGTGGCTTCGCTAGCGCCTTCGTTGCCTTTACTTGAGCCTTTTTCTTCGGCGGCATGGCAGTGGCGAGGATTTTTCGGGTTGGAGTCTAGATGGGAGATGGAGCGGCGGGCGGGAGAAATGAGCGGCGGAGGGGAAGGGGTTTTGGAGGAAAGGATGTATAATTTTGGGATGTGGGCTGACACGCGGCTCCCACGCCCAAAATTATTCAGTGCGTGAGACGCCTGCGTGCCCGATTCGCGCCCTTCGCTTCTATTGGGCTTGAAATTGCGTTGGAGCTTTTTGAGGCATGCCGGTGCGAGCTTGTTTTTTATGCTACCCCAAAAATGCTATCGAGGCCGCTATCGAGAGGGGCGCCGGTGGAGATGCTCCTCTGCGTCTTATAGTATTTTTCAGAAAGCATCCAATCAAATTAAGAGACCAATAGTTGTGTCAAATATTTTCGTATTGCATTTTAGATTGTTGCACCAAACACGGGCTTAATTTTGCCAAATTTTTGGTAAGTACAATGGCTACAATCCAAACAAAACAACCTTACCAAAATTTTGGTCATGCCCTCTCATTGGTCATGCCAAAAGTATGGTCGGGCTAGTTGGGGCTCAAACCAAACGTACCCTCAGTGACTTTGCCTCGGACCTTCGTCCAGCGTTCCCCTCCCAGCCGCCGCCAAAACAGAAACCGCGCCCTACCTTTGCTCGAATGCGATGGCGCCACCGCCGCTAGCCACGGCGGCGGCGGCAGCCAAGCCTCACGAGGAGATCCTGGAGGTGCGCTGCGTGGGATGCAGAGAGACGCTAGAGGTGGAACGGGGGCTGACGGAGTTTGTCTGTCCTGACTGCGGCACGCCGCAGTCGCTCCCGCCGGAGCTCATGCCGCCGCCCCGGCGGAGGGCACTTCCGATGCCGCGCAGCGCCGCGGACGCGCGGGGGGCTCGGCTTCCGTGCGGCGCTTGCGGCGAGCTCCTCAGTGTGCCGGTCGGGCTATCGCGCTGCGCCTGCCCCTTCTGCGGCGCCGAGCTGGCCGTCGACTCCGCGCGCCTCCGGAACTACATCCTGTCCTCCGCCGCCGCGGCCGTCGTGCCGCTCGCCCCCGCGACTGTCTCACCCATCGTTGCTGCTCGGGAGGTATATACATTTCTCGAATATGTAGGGCAGTAGGGTTTGTGTAATTTTCGTATTGCGGGATCGAAGAAACTTCAACTCAACTGAAAACTACCATTTTTTGCATCGTAATACCTTGCTTCACCTGAGGCTGATTGCAAGTGTAGAACAAATAGCCTTTCTCCCCTCATTTGATGAGTTCATGTATGTAACTTTGTAGTGTGCCTAGCTCTAGCTCAGTCGGCCAGAGATCTGGATGCACACTCATGCTGGAATTTGGGTATCGATCAGCTCTTTACCTAATAGTTCACATTTTCTTTTCCTGTGATACAGACATTGCAGGAGCATTCTAGTTATGCAATATATGCAGGACTACCCCGAGCAGAACCTAATGCCAGGCTAATTCCTACGGGGAGGACACAGATAGAGCGTCCCAGCCGTCTCATCCACGTCCATCGGGATGAACAGAAGTATCCTCATCATATGACTGATAGAGAGGAGATACCTGTGGCCAATGAGACTGTTGCAAACAATAGCCTTCAGAGAAATCGACTTTCACCTGGCCATCGTACTTTGGGTAATGAGGAGAGACATGTTTTTCCTCTAAATGAGGTCAGAGATCATGTAAAGGATCAGCACCCTAGTTACATAGTTCAGCCAAAGCGAGCGAAGATGGCACACCTGCATAGAGTCATTCATTCAGAGGAGATGCAGGAAGGGCCTCTCAGCCATGAAGTATGTAGAGAGGCGAGACGTACTGAACTGATATACGGGACTGCTGCAACTCATAGAAACCAGAGAGTTGGATGCTCCGCCGCCCCCCAGTCATTAAGGGTAGAGGACAAGCATATGGAGACTCCTAGTGAGATCATACAGCAGGCGCACAAACACCCTTATCATGAGAGTCATGCAGAGGGCAGTCATGTAGGGTGTCTGGACATGGATGGGGTGGTTCACCCACCATTCAACCAAGCAAATCATGAACCTGTACAAAGTGACCCTGATGATCTGCAGGATTTTGCTCCTAATATGCAAGTGCCATCAGTTGCTATGGAGGACGAACTGATGGAATGGGGGCCTTTTCAACGGCGTTCCGCCTCTCCAGATTGCGAAGTGTCAGTTGCCACGGCAAACACTGAATCTGTAGAAAGCGAGCAGGATGAGCACCATGATGTATCTCCAGATCAGAGCATGTCTAAGTCTGAACCTCCAGACATTGATGGAATCATTGCTGATCTTTGCCCTAGCACACCTTCTGCGCATAAGATGGCTCAAGAAATCTCTGATGAATCAGATGCGCCTGATTCAACCACAATTCCTTCAAATACTGATATGTCTGACCCTGAGCGTTTCGCGCGTAATTATTGTCTGGAGGTCAGAAGGGCCCTTGGAAAGAAGAAACCTAACGTGTTTCTTAACCGTCTGATGTCTCAGGGTTCCAATAAGGCATCCCTGCATGATTTAAGTGATTCTGAAGAGCAGCAAGAAGTCAAAAAGGGAAAGAAACGTCTTAGTGTCAAAGTATGGACCTTACCCAAGACTGTACGGATATCAGTTTCCTTGAACACTTCGGGCCTGCCAGTTGGAGAAAATGCAACCATGTTGATTAACTTTCTGGGTGTACTAGCACGAGATGCAATATTGGCACCTCTCACGTATATAAGTTGGAAAAGTATTCCAAAGGAGAACAAGAGTGTGATGTGGCACATTGTTAAGGTATGCATTATTAATATTGTTCTTTTCCCTGCCTGTAACGTTTTTCACACACTATTCTTTGGTGTAGCTTAAATTTGATGTGGATCCATCTCATGAGTTGCCGGTCATGACGTTCATAAGAAACAAGCGGAGGGTTTGGAAATCTCAATTAAAACGGACACATTATGATACCCATGTATCTGAAGAGGAACGCCTTGCTGATCGAGATCCTCGTGTCCCAAAAGAACAGTGGCAAGTCCTTCTTGCATATTGGAATACTGAAAAGTTCAAGGTAGTGCTCTGCATTCTCTTTTATTTGTTGTAACATGTATCCCTTTGTTTCAAAGTATATGTTCTTTTAGCCTCCAATCTTTCTCAAAATACTTGTCGCTACTCTACATTTCCAATGCAATTTAAGTCATTGTGTTTCTACTTTTCCCTTAACCAATGTCATCAGGAAAGAGGTAATTAACTCCCCTTGTGCTTGCATCCCATGCTTTGGGGAAGAACAAGTGGTAAGTTAATGACCTTTTGAGGAAAAAAGAGATGGGCAATACAAACATTTTACCAACACTCTTAATTCTCTATACCCAACTCTAAAAGGACATCTATTTTGAAAGAGAGGAGTAGATGCTTTGAATAATTTTGGATGATTGATATATGCCTTTGAACACAGGCTATAAGTGCTGCAGGTAAAGCTTGCAGGGCCAGATCAACCTATATCAATGTTACCGGATCAAAGAGCTTTGCACGGATACGTCAGGAAAAGGTGGCTCTTGTTTCTTTGTTTTCAGTCTGGATGATTTATTTGTATGTTACTCAAAGTTTTACATAGCGCGCTATCTCTTCGCTATAGCCGAATCACAAGACTCCCGCTAAAGATATGCCCTTTTAGTGCTAAATAGAATCTCCCGCTAATAGCTCGCTAAATCCCGCTAAAACGCTAAATAGGGCTAAAAAATAGTGCAATTTCTCCCGCTAAGCCTATATTTGGAGTTGAAAGTTATATCTGCGTATGTAACATTTATGCACTACTTTTATTACTACAGTCATCATTATTGTTCCGTACAAGTTTGTATCATTGAATTTCTTTTCATATTTATAGATGATATGAATATTTGATGCCTAATTTTTCTAGGAGTTTTCTTGTTTTGTAGAAAATGCTAAACGGCTTAGCTAGCTATAGCTTTCTTAGCGCCTGGAGATAGTCGCTGCTTAGACACATAGCCCGCTGTTTTAAACTTTGATGTTACTTGAAAAAGAACGAAAAAACTATGAATTATACCAGCAAGTCAATTACTACCTCTGTCCATAAAAGGATGTTGGATGTATCTATACACTTTTTAGTGTATAGATACATCCGAATTTGGACAAATCTCCGACATCCTTTTATGGACGGAGGGAGTATTAGATTTTACATGTAACAAAAAAATCCAAACTTAAAGTTTTTGCCCTGGTCTCTGCAGTCACGATCTGGTGACCCAGCTCACGAGAATCCAGAAGGTTCAGGAGGGGATTATGCATCTGTCATGGGTGCAGAAAGGAGGGGTAGGACACGCAGGCATAAACCTGGGCCCTCCTCCAAAGACCTGCAGGGAAGGTCAGCCTCGCAAGCTGCGAGGGCCAAAAGAAAGGCTGGAGATGAAGCCTCCACACTGAAAGAAGAGGTTGTAGTAACAGAGGAAATTCGAAACCCCCAGGTCTGGGCAGCCTCTAAAGATGCGAGGGCTGAAAGAAGGGCTGAAGAAGAGGCAGCCGCTCTAAGGAAGAAGGTGATAGTGATGGAGGAAAGCCAGAAAAAGCTGCGGGAGGACTTGGCAAGAATGACGAATGCAATGAGTGCCATACAGAATATGATGTCCACCGGTGGCTTACCAAATGGATCTATGGGTGGACCAATGGTGCCACCAAAATTATAACAGGTAATAATCCTTATAGTAAACTGATTTACCTGTGTGAGATATGTAGTAGCTGCTATTGACTTGTGAGTCGTGACCATGTATCTGAATCAAACTTTTTCTTGTTACATGGCAGGACAAAAATGCGGTGGGCTTCCACGATGTTTTGCAACCGTATATTGATTACTCAGGGCTATGTGATCCTTCGTCGCCTAGTCTTCAGACTGGATGAGACGGTAATGCCATCTAAATATCCCAAATATGACTCCTCAAGGTCTGAATTGTGAAACAAAAATAAGAAACCAGCAAAATGTCAAGAGTATGGCAGATTTTTAGCCACGAAGGAACAAATTTAGTGGTGTAAAAAGAGCATAATGTTATAGCAGTGAACTTTTCATTTTGCACCAGGCGTCAAAACAATAGTTTCCATGAAATTTACAGGCATAAAAAGGCCTAGAGAATATACATGGGTAGCTGTTCGATGTTTTTTTGTACCCTGTGCACATTTGAAATATCGGCCATTTACTTTCTTTGCCTCGTTCTGTTTTGCAGATTGACCTGATCGGCTGATGCTTGGGGGTACATAGCTGCAGTAGCTTTTGCCTTTTACGCTTTGATTTTAATTTTAGATGCACTGTCTTCGGTTTCTCTCCGGTGGAAGTGATCACATTCAGCCATATGGTCGTAATCTGTTGTCATGTTTTTTCTGTTGTCATGATAGGGTAATTAGTTATTTATTGGCTATGTAGAACTAGGAACTTATAGCATGTTCTACCGATGCATGCTACAACAACGGGATGTTGCCCAAATGCTTCTTAATGTTCACGGCATGCTGTGTTTAGCTGAGTGTTTCGTCGGTTGTTCATGGTACGCACGCCTACCACAACGCTGTCACTGGCTATCTCTACGTTCCGCTCCTGCACAAGGACTGAGAAGTTCGGTGACAGAGCTGGAATCTGTATGTAGCATTGTATGCGTCTAAAGATTTAATCTAATTAAAGTTTTGGTGTCTCATTCCAAAAGAGCTTTAGAATAGATAATTGGTTTCTTATACGAGATGATATCAGTGTAAATTGGTGGAATCAAAAGTAGGGAATTGCATATCTGTGCACTTCTGTTGCCGCTTTCTGAATATTCCAACGAGCAAAGTTCTATTTCGCCACATGCCACTTCGTTGGAGATACGCAATTTTAAGCACTCTCCTCCCTGCTAGTTTGTTCCTCTTCGGCCGTCTCTTTGCCTCTTCTTGTTTTGAGCTTGCTTCACCCCATCTGCGTCCGCCTTGCTGCCCCCACGCCCGAATCATATCTAAAGTATTAAGAATGTTGACTAGAAAAGGAATGGATATATGCAATGCAAGGTGTTTAGTGGGGTGCTTATAAAAATTAACCAAGCATTTTGTTAAGCTCTAGTGTTTATTTGTATAGCAGAGGTCCTAGTTAGGCATATGCCTAGTGTAAATGAACAACAATGTTTAGATAAAAACCCATTTATTTTCCTAAACATCTCTCTAAGCGCTCCTGTTGTACATGCCCTAATGAAGTTAAACAAGTTAATTGATTTTAGAGAAATGGTGGATATAGAAGGTTCACTAAAATATAACTATATAAATCCAGCTATATGACTTGGCACACTAGCAATTATAATAACAAGAAAAAAAAACTAGGACTGCCACTAAACAAGGTACACAAAGCATACTGATTAGCCAACAAGATGTAAATAATCAAAGGGGAATGGAGACAATGGTGTATTTCCGGAGTTCGAATAGGGTCCAGTGTGATCGTTGGAGAGGCTTCAACACAAAGTTCCCTTGACCACAAAAGCCTTCGAGAAGGGGTCCTATACTCCTATGTTTGTGCCGATGAGGAAGCTCACAAAATCATGGTTTTATATCTCTCTCTTTGAACCTCCATCACCAAGTCTGAGCTCAACCACTACTTCCTCCGTCCTTAAATAAGTGGACATTTAGCCCTAAACTTTATCCATAAAAGTGTGTATCTCCTATTTCTAAATGCACTTTAAAGTAGAAAAAATATTTCTCTCTGATCGCACGGAAAACAGATCCAATAATATTTAGCACATGTTATCCTAATTTTCTACATGCACTTAGCTTATTAGAGGTGAAAAAATTAAAGAGGGGAGATGTTGGTTCGCATCTTCCAATGCATTTTCCCCCTTTTGCTAATCTATCTTGAAAATCCTGCACGTTGATGCATGTAAAATGCATACATGAATTTTGTCCTTTATCATATTGAATTCACACATATTTGCAACATATATGATGATAATACCATGTGTTTACATTGATTTATGGGGATTTACCAATGATCCCCTTTATTTGGTTTATAACCCTGCAGAATAGGAAAATCCTGTTTCGCGTATTTTTCACTTTCAGAGACCTATACGGAGTCAAACCAACCTCTTTCAGCCGTCAATCGCTCGTTTGCCCTGATTATTTCGCGAACCGACGTATTTTGCCCTAAAAACCACTATATATATGGCCCAAAAGAGTTCTCGGGAGGAGAGCGCCGCTGAAAGACATAAACACCAAAACAGAGGCTGTTGTAGAGAAGATTTGAGGGGGAAACTCCGTCGGGATCACCGCCGGAGGGATCTCCACCTTCTCCAACGTCTTCATCATCATCACCACCATCTTACTTCGCGAACCGATCTTACTTTGCCTCGCTAGATTTGCGCTTAGCATAAAGAATAGAAGCCATAGCTCAAAACAATAGAGGAGTTGCGAGAGCCCCCAAAAGTATCTCTATCCATTCGGGGAAGAAGGGGTCTATATAGATCCACTTTTGCACCAGTAGGAAAACCCTTACTCGTGGTGCGCCTATGTGTGCTACCGTGGTGTACCGTGCGTCACTGCGATCACGCCACTGGTAGTAACTTACCCATGGTGCACCGTGAGTGTGCGCCACGGGTATGTACACATACCAACAACACACCATGTGTGTGCGGCACAGGTAACCTAGGAAAAGATTAAAAAAAGGTGTCTCCTCGATCAGCTCGGGGAGGCAGGGGCTGTAGAACGAGGCGCCGGTAAACTCCGTAGCGGTGTTGCCTTCCATCCAGGCAGTGTAGAACGCCCCATCAGCGACATAGCAAGGGAGTCCAAGGCCGGCGTTGAGCGCCCACCACCCTGAATCGATCAAGCCTCCAGCCAGCGGGGTTGTAGGGGAGGACGCGGCCGATGTTGAGCGCCCGAGGCCGAGGCTGGCGTTGAGTGCCCTACCGCCCGAATCAGGCTCTCGCTGGCGGTGTTGCAGGGGTAGGTCAGCCATGCCGTTCGAGGGTTGCGGAGCTCCATGCACGACGGATGAGCTCGGGGATGGAGGAGTTCGTGTGAGCTCGGGTGAGAAAGAGAGAGGGACGAAGGAAGGAAGAAGAGAGGTGGGTGAGAGAGAGGATGAGGAATACGAAGAGAGAGAGGATGTGTGTGTGTGGATGGGGCCTCAACCAATGGTGCGCCACAGGTAAGTGAGACCATTTCAAATATTTTTTTGCAGCAAAATCTAAATCATATGAAAACTCTATTTTCCTTTTGAATTCTAAAAAAGTAAAGGCACAGGCCGTCAAATTTGGATGTAACTTTTTTACAGATGCCTTTTCATATAAAAAGCCTCCTCGATCCGATGTCTTATGAAAAACCTAGAGCCGCTTTACCGAAACATAGCATCTTTTTGCAAAATATGTCAAAATTTATGTTTGTTATTTTTCCTATCAACTAGATTATGTAGCATAACTACATCTCAAAGGATTTTAAAATTTAAAGTTTTTATCAATTTTTCTCAAGATTGAAAAGGATTCACATGGGGGTACTTGTGGCGCACATAAATATGGTGGCGCATTGTATTTGTGTGGGCCACTACCATGTGGGTGCACACGGGCCACCCATGTTCCCACTTGCCCGTAGCATATGGGCTTATTTATTGCGTCACAAGTAAGGGCATATACTAGTGCCCCACCCTTTTCTTGGTGCGTCACGGACAATATTAGAGGCGAAACAGAAAATTGGTGCGCCAAAGGTAAACCGTCCATTTAGAGCCGCATTCCTAGTAGTGTTGAAAATATGACTGTTGGAGTTTTATGGCAATTCCAGATACCAGAGCTCACATACAAATTTGGGAAAGCTCCAAGTTGTACAAAGGTGAATATGGCAAGAAATAAAAATATAAATCCTCCAAAGTTCACTCTAAATTTCTTAATTAAGATCTTGGGCATCCTTGACAATAGTCATTATTTTTGGATTTACTCTAGATTTCCTTTGAGGGAATATTTAAAAGTAGAGTCAACTCTTACAACCAACATGTATAATAGCTAGCTATATGGATGCATTAATTTTTTGATATATGCCTCACCTTACACTCTCATGAAGTTCCTAGAAGCATGTGCTGCGCTCTTGCATGAGAGCCTAGTTCTCATCTCTCTCCTCTACTCCTTCCTCCAACTCAGCAAAAATATATTATTCTAATCATTATAGCCTTATTACATCATTGTAATGTATTTGCTCTGGCCCTTATGATATGAGTAAATTAGGACACATTTCGGCAAACAAAGCGTAACACATGTATACTAGTATATTTTGTTGAACCCCTCGTCATGGTAATACAATCTCCCTATGACTCAAGGTGACAAGAGTCACTAAACAATGAAAATTAAAAGAAGTCATTGGGAGTGCGTGTTCGAGGTAGGTGGCGGTGTGGGGATCGAAACCATACAACTTCCACCATTGTGGTGACTCTCGCTATGTACACATCTTGATACAAACAATATTCTCTTCAATCACATGTCGAGTAAATTTTTAGTGGCAACTTAAAAGTGCATATATCAATTATTCCTTGTTGACTTGCAGTTATACCATGGATCGATTGGTTGTCGAAGTGGAACATTATCTTATGCATTAGTCGTTTTACAGATACATGTACAACCATGACAATTCTACATCTCAACTAGAATTATTTATTTTGTTTGGTTTATAAGCCTCGCCGTATCTCAAGCTATGATGCATTCTCTATTGACTATTTGACATTTGAGTTACAAATATCTCCTTTTGTTTTCTTCAGATTGAATATATCATATCTCATGAAAACAACAATGTAGATCAACCTACATGTAATCGATCTCATGAACAAGGGCAATCTTGTTAAGATACCACTCATAACACTTCTCTCGTCCTTCACATCCGCTCTCCTTCCTTTTGATGTTCATTGTGCATGGGTACTACCTGCCACATGTCGCTCGGCTACCTCGCCAATGCTAACAAAGACCTATGGTTTATAATTTCTAAGCCCTACCTATGGTTTATAATTTCTCAAGATGGAAGTCTAGGATTCTAAAATATGTCCTTATCTAAAATGCTTATAAGTATAGTTGAAATTTCAGGTGTGAGATCAAAGTATAGGAAAATACAACAAGAAGCATAATTGGGTCTATAAGGTGGGCTAGCTTGCTCAAATTTGACTTTACACGTCCCAAACTAAAAGAATCTCGTCCGTAACTTCTGCTCCAATAAATTCACATATTATCTTTGTTCGATATTTATTTTCTCACGCTTTGGTTTGCCACATGTTATGAACCCATGTCGTTCTTTCTTTTCTTTAAAGGATTTATCTACGGACAAACAAATCAAGATACTATTAATACTTTCTCGCCAAAAAATGCTATTAATATTTAAGTTCATTTTATCATAGTGCAATTCTAAAATGTTCCTTCTTGTATAGTTGCGTTTTCTTATATGTTTGTTCCGTCACTATGTCCTAGCTACTCCGAATAAGCAATAAATGGTTTTTTTTTGAACAATAAAGGCCCCAAAGGACCTGGAGCTGCATTAATTCCACGCGGTTACAGACCAGATTACATAAAGGGTCTCTAAAAAACACGAAATAACAGAGAAGCCCTCATACTTTGCGAACAGGACCCTAGGTAAGAAAGCAAAAACACGATCAGGTACTTGATCTGCGCCGGAGAAAGGACACCGCCATCGACCGCTTCCAACGCCGCCGGGGAGCAAGCCACTTGGGGCATCGGGAGCAAGAGTTGTCGATGACGAGCCAGATAGCCTCCCTGTAGAGGTAGAGAACCTGGAGAAGGGTCGCCTATCGGCCATAAGATGCAGGGGCAGGGCGAGAACGCCAGCATGAGTCCCCTGTTGGAGAGCTTCCCAGGCTAACCGCCGTATGAATGACGGCGAAGATGAATCACACTCAGCTCCGAGGTTGATGCAGGTACGGCACCGTCTCCAGTGTAGAGCAGCAGCACCGCCGCTGTCCTCGCTCTCGCCTCCACGGCCGACCGAGAGGAACATCATCAGTGCTCTGCTACTGCACCAGAAGCGGAGCAGATAAGACCACCCAACATCAGTCGACGAAGAAACGGCGCAGCTGTGCTCCTCCTCGCCTCCACGGCCGGCCAGGAGCTCATTCACGCCGTTGGTCGCCAGCAGGCGCGCTTTTCCCCCCTCGCCTCCAAGGCCGGCCAGGGAAAGACGCCTCCCACCGCAGTCGCTCTGCAGAAGGTGGTTCACCGCCACTCCTTTATTGGACTGAGCGTCAGTCCTCCTCTCCACTCTCCCCTCCGACCACTGGAGAAGAAGAGTGAGAAAGAAGAACCCTAGATCGGACGAGATCCAGGCGGCCAGATCTCCTCCTCCGCACAAACTACCGGGCACCAGGCCCCCTACCGGCAAACTGCCACTACATCTAACTAACCTATCTACTCCGGCGCCTTCCTTCCGCCCATCTCGATCAGCGACGCCGGCGAGATTGGCCTCAGGTCGGCCCGGCCCTCTGAGAAGAGCTCTCAGCTACTGTAGCGATGAGAGAGAAGGGAAGGGGGGGGGGGAGAGCGGCCTGAAAGATTCCTATAATAAATGGGTCATAATAATCTTTGCAATGTGCAATAAATGGGTCATAAAAGAAATTGATTCTTCACCTCGAAAATGGGTCGAGATAGACTCAAGATCTTTGCAAGCCAAATACGAGTCAACTCTTCAGCTAATCTCTAGCTTGAGTCAAACCGAGCTCGCTATAATACCTTTAGCCAATGTCTTTAAACTTTTGACACTAGGTGTCGCAATAGATTAGAAACATTGGTCGCAAACCTTCCTCTCCAAAGTCAAACTTCACAATTACATCATTCCAATCTAGAAAACCATCGCAAATTTACAAGTATAATAGGAGCCAAAAGCCGAGTTTAGTCGACATCGCTCAAACTCAACTCATCTTTTACCTTTAGTGGCGCACCAAACATTCTATATGGGATGTTGCTATGGATTACTCGAGAATTTACCTATCCAAAGTAAAACTTCACAAGTACTCCTTCCGTCATCAAAATTTGAATGTATTTAAACACTATTTAGCATCTGAACACAATTAATTTTTTTAGCAAAGTTAAGACAAGTTTCATAAGACGGAGGAGGGTACATCTCCCCAGTCTACAAAACCATCGCAAATCCGAAACACAATCCAAAACAAAAACGAATACAAAATTCGAACCCGACTGTTCGAATGTTCTATAGCCTAGGCCAGTAGGCACAGAGTCGCAGACCCAGACCGACCAACCCACTCTGCTGCCGCTTCGGTTTCTCCCCCCTCCTCGGCTCCTCTTCCTCTTACCCAACGAAGGAAGGAGGACCGAAATCAGGCACAACACCTCCTGTCCCCTCCAAACCCTCACCGCCGGCGCCGATGGCCGGCGGCTCCTCCTCCCCCTCGCCGCCCCCCGCGCCCTTGCAGGTGCGCTGCGCGGGCTGCCGCGGCGTCCTCGCCGTCGCCCCCGGCATGACCGAGTTCATCTGCCCCAAGTGCCAGATGGCGCAGCGCCTGCCCCCGCAGCTCATGCCCAAGCCCCCCTCCTCCTCCCCGCCCACTTCCTCCGCGCCCGCACTCCCCGCGCCGCCGCAGGCCCGGAGGCGGGCGTCGCACACGTCGCAGGCGCAGGGGGTGGACCCCACGAAGATCCAGCTCACCTGCGTGCGCTGCCAGGCCGTACTCAACGTGCCCCACGGCCTAGCCAACTTCCGCTGCCCGCAGTGCGGCGTCGACCTTGCCGTCGACGTTTCCAAGCTCCACAACTTCCTTACCGCCACCACCAACGGCGCGCCCCCGGCCCCAGGCTCAGGGGTCACGCCTCCATCGTCTATTCCTACTCCCGTGTTGCCCACAGCAGAAGTGCCCGAGGAGATCAACGAGGTAATGCTTTTAGGTTGGGGGGAATGGCATGCCATTATGTGCCAATCAGTTTCAGACTGACGCTTCTAGCATTTGCTGTATATACATTATCCTCTGTTCAAGTAGTGAGGCTGCTAAATAGTTTGTGTGGATTGATTGTGACATTTCTCATAAACAGCCAGCTGCTCTGGTGTATTATCTTACTTG
The DNA here is from genome assembly GCA_030979885.1 of Lolium multiflorum. Taxonomy (NCBI): domain Eukaryota; kingdom Viridiplantae; phylum Streptophyta; class Magnoliopsida; order Poales; family Poaceae; genus Lolium; species Lolium multiflorum. The sequence continues at coordinate 287,560,829 of CM061748.1, forward strand.
AGCATTACATCTCGATGTACGCTTCATTGGTGTATAATTGGGCTAGCAGCCATGCCCTTACTGTGTTTAAATTTTTCCAAACGCAGGTTGCAGTTGATGTTGAGCGCGAAGAAGATGAAGGTGGCACCGTCGGAGAAACTTTCACTGATTATGTAAGAGCTCCATTTACTTTAACCGCTGAGTCCGTAAATGCTTTCTACTACTGTTACAGTTATTATTATTATCTCTTTACCCAATTGCTTTATAATTTTCCGTATTTGCACACATTTCCACTTCTCCAGAGGCCTCCCAAGCTATCTCTTGGTCTGCCTCATCCAGATCCAGTAGTAGAAACTTCTTCGCTGTCAGCCGTGCAACCTCCTGAACCGACTTACGAGTTGAACATCATGGATGAATTGGACAAGACTAAGACGTTATCTTGCTTGCAAATTGAGACATTAGTTTATGCTTGCCAGGTCAGTTGGCATTCAATGATTCGGTCTATTCATGTTTATCTGCCTTACTTATGGAACCTCCTGTAAATCCTGATGATGTTGTATGACAGAGGCACCTTCATCATCTCCCTACTGGTGATAGGGCAGGTTTTTTTGTTGGTGATGGTGCTGGTGTTGGCAAGGGCCGAACAATTGCTGGATTAATCTGGGAAAATTGGCAGCAGGGAAGGCATAAGGCAGTGTAAGACTTCTGGCAAGGACTCCCAGCCAGTTGCTGCTTTACTAAACTTTTGAAATATAATTGTAGCCATTCTGTATTATTCATTACTTACCGTTAGCTAAATTCGTATAATTGTAGGCATTCTGTATTCTTCATTACTTACCGTTAGCTAAATTTGTACTCGCGATTTCCAGGTGGGTATCTGTTGGTTCTGACTTGAAGTATGATGCACGAAGAGATTTAGACGATGTTGGTGCAAAATGTGTGCAAGGTATGCAACCTATTAAAATTGAGCGGTCTTTTAATCTCAAGTCAACGCCTCTTCATGACACATGGATGTAACAACACAATGCTTATCAAGAAATGCTAGCAGGGAGTGATCGAGTGTGAATGTTTCTCTTTATTTACAGATTGCAATAATTTGTAAATCATAGACTATTTCAATCTAGCAATAAATGCATCGTAATATGCCGTATATTTACTATATTTTGCTCTAAATTATTAATGAAGTTAACCAAACATGATATAGTCAATTTGTGTACTCTGTTGCAAGTTGTTGGCAGGAACTGGGAACCTAGCTTTGTAACTCTTGTGAGTCTTCTTCCTATTTCCTGTAACTATAGCAGTAGCATTTTAGTCCAGTCCACCCATTCTATGTCTGCTGCCTAGCTATGAATAGTTACTGATATCCAGCAATTTGGTCCTATGGTGACTTGACTCAACGATCTGCAAATCATTTGCGTACTTTTCTCTCTAAAAGATGCAATAAAGAGCCTAATTACAAGCCTATGAATTGGTCAATACCCACAGTACACGAACAGCACAATCATGGCTCGAATGCCGCCATGGCAAAACAAGTTGCAGACCTGTCGCACTGCATCCACAATCTTTCCTCTCTCTTGATGGTGTTTAGTGTCACTGCGTATCTGGATGCCGGCCATGGCATTCAAGACTTCCAGATGCATCAAGTGGCAAGCCAGACAAGTAATACAGTGCCCTTTTTTCCGTTTGCTGGGTGGGGTGGTTATGTGTATGTTTAAAATGTTTATGGGCTCGTTTGGTTTTAGCACCGGCAAGACCTAACAATCTTGGCGTGACCAACTTTTTTGGCAAAGGAACTGTCTGCCCGCTGTTTGCCTGCGAATTGGCGAGAAATACACTATCCCGGGGCAGACACTAGGCTGGGTTAGCCAATTGGTGTCCATTCAAACGAGCCGAAGAGTCACGGGCGTGCCAAGTTCTTTTGGCAGGGCCAGCTTTGGCATAGAACCAAACTAACCCTATATGTGTATGGATTTGGTATGTATATGAGCTTATTACATTCTAAATTTGAAATATTATGGTATAAATCTAAAATACGACGCCACAGTATGAAATTACGAATGGTATCTGTGGCACATTGAAAAACCACGAGAAAAGTTTAAGCAATAAACTGTAATGTGTAGCGACAATAGAAGTGCATGTGTTCCCTACATGTTTGTTTTCTTACACAGTGCACTATCTAAACATAATATTTTGTTTACAAACATACAATTAGGGTTGGGATATCTTGTGATCACAGAAATGTCCAGTAGGATCATTGTATGATCATATGCTATGTATTAGGATAATGAGAACCTCAGATGAAAGAGGATGCATAACCTTTAAGTTGACTTGTACCAGAATATTGGTGCTGTCCTATTTATTTAGATAATTAAATGATTGAATACCAAGGGTATCAACCGGCACTGTACTCACATGACTTTATTTAGGAGTTCCATGAGACTTCTGGTTCTCACGCTTTACACCGTTCGAGAGAAATTCTCCACAAAATAGAAGTTATTTTCTCACGCTTTGTGTACTCAGTTTGCATTTCATATTTATGGTTGATATTTCCAACTCTATATTTCATATTCATGCAGTGCATCCTTTGAATAAGCTACCATATTCTAAGCTAGACTCAAAGGCAATTGGGATCAAGAATGGGGTAATTTTTGTAACATACAGCAGCTTAATAGCATCATCTGAGCGAGGCCGTTCTCGTTTGCAGCAACTAGTCCAATGGTGTGGACATGAGTTTGATGGCCTTCTAGTGTTTGATGAGGTAATGTATGATTTAAAGATTTGGATTTGCAGCGAGAAGAAAGAACAAACAGAGCTGAACTTTCTGTCTTTTTTTGCTATTGCATAATGTTTGTTTTGTTGCCATGTTTGTATACCTGAGTGTACTGTGCTTACATCATATTTCCCTTGCAGTGCCACAAGGCCAAGAATCTGATTCCTGATGCAGGGAGCCAGCCCACTCGCACTGGTAAAGCAGTTCTTGAGATCCAGGTGTGTATACAGCTGGAATCATAATTTAACCAGAAAATAAGTATTTATTGTTCACTGTGTTTGCAACCGTGCATTAATCTAATCTGTACATAGTGTATCTTTGGTACTCCCTCCGATCCATAATAAGTGTCGGGGTTTTAGTTCAAAGTATTTTTTAAAGAAAATTAGGGTCCATTTACGTTCAACAAGAGACAAATATTCCTCCTACTACCATGATCTGATGGGTTGTCAATATAAGAGTGTGCAACTTACATTAATTTGTTGCTGCATGCCAAGTTTGGACTTTTGCAGTATGAAAAAACAATATGATATACAGTTTTCAAGTGTGCACCTGAAACGCATATCATGCTATGCATTTTATAAGGTACTTCAGAATTAGACAACAACATTTTATTGGTAAGTTTGCACCCACAGTGCATATCTTGCTAAACATTTTTCTAGAGTAAGGTATTTTAGAACTAGAAAACAACATTTACTGTGTGTTATTCTTGTCTTATTTTAATAACTTAAAATTTTGTAGCGATAAACAAATTCCAAAGACACATATAATGCTGAAGGCATTATTCAGATTTTGATACTATCTCAACATTTTAACCTTTAGCTCAGTTCTACCATGATATTTGCTTCAATGATGCACATAAATTATGGTAATATTTGATATTGCTTCGTCATGTTTGAAATAATATATATTTGATATATACATGTTAAATTAATACTATGATATCACCAATATGACATCACAGGAAAAATTACCTGAGGCTCGTGTTGTGTACTGCTCAGCAACTGGTGCATCGGAACCAAGAAATTTGGGCTATATGGTTCGACTTGGACTCTGGGGCGATGGAACATCATTTCAGGATTTTCCTCAATTTTTAGGTTCAATGATTTATCCTTTTACTTTAATATTTCATGTAATAGTTAGTTGAAAACAGATGCTTTAAGCTTTATAACAGAATAAGTAAATGTTCTCCTAACTAGATAGATTTGAGCGTGCAACACAATACAATGTTGCAAATGCGAGCTGTCCTTAAATATGTTTAGATTGCAACAGTAGAGTCATTTGTGCAAATAATGAATTGGTTGGAACCACATACATCTCATAAGGATCACTGGAAGTTTATGGAAACAGACTGCTAATATAGTTGTGGGACAGTTGAGATTGCATCAGTCGGATCACCTGACTTTACTGTGGAAAGGATGACTTGGTTGGTACCAGACACATCTCGTAAGGAACCAGCAGAAGTTTATGGAAACAGACTGTGCTAATATAGTGGTAGAAGACTGCCTATGGTCTATTGCTGCTCCGAGTATTCAAGCTGCACCTTTAGTTAATTTAAACTATCATTTCTGGAGTGCACCTGGTGCCGCATGTTTAGTTTTTGTGCAAGACACTGAGTATTTGTGTTTTGCGTTATGTTCAGCAGTTACTGTGTTTTTTTGGGGTTCTACGAGTCTTGTTAGTGAAGCATTGCATGCCATATATTACTTCTCTATGCTTTATTGGAAGCAACTGCTGTAAATTCCAGTAGAATCAACCAAATGTTTGTAGTCGTTCATACTTTATGGAAACATTTGCAGGCGCTCTTGAGAAAGGTGGTGTGGGTGCTCTTGAACTTGTTGCTATGGACATGAAAGCTAGGTTAGTGTTCTTTCCAGATCTCATGTACAATGACATGAAGAGTCCAGCTGAATGTGTACCAACTACCATGTGCCTTTGTGTTGTGTGAATGGGAAATTGACTACAATTCATCTGACCTTTTCTGTTCGAAGTATTGTCTGATGCTTGCTCTTTACAGAGTGATATATTGAGTGCTCCTTTCATTAAATGTCCTGCAGGGGTATGTATGTTTGTCGTACACTAAGCTATAAAGGTGCTGATTTTGATATTGTGGAGGCTCCTCTTGAAGAAAGAATGATGGTAAAATCACAAAATGTTGGCATTTTTTTTTCCGTCTAGTAGCTTAATTTGTGGTGGCATGGTTACTTTGCACTTTATGTTTTTTTCACACTCGATGTTTCCTTATTCATTAAAGTGATACTCTTTGTAGTTTGTATCCTAATTTATTGTTTGTTTATTTGTGTTTGAGAAAAAAAAGTTTACTGGTGATATTTATGTGTTACAGTCAATTGATTTTGCGCAGCCTTTCTATCCGTGTCTTCACAAAAATTACTGTTACCTCATGATAAAGTTACACCATCTTGTATTGGCAATGCAGAATATGTATGGAAAGGCAGCCGAATTCTGGGCTGAGTTGCGGCTTGAGCTCTTATCAGCAGGTGAATTATCTGGAGAAGAGAAAGGCACTTCAAATCAAATATGGCGGTTATACTGGGCCAGCCATCAGGTGTTGCTTCCTTGCATCTTTTCTAGAAACTAACTTCTCAAATTTTATTGCCTTCTCCAATTCTGCATCCTTTACAGTTCCATGGCTGCATTGTTTTCGAACATCATATTGCCCTTCTTTTCAGCATAGCTTACAATATAGCATAAGGAGCATTGGTAGATAAGGATGCCTTCGAAAAAGTAGCTATACATGTTATTCATGTAAAATTGATGCCTTATATTTTGCAGCGTTTCTTCAGGCATATGTGCATGTCTGCGAAGGTGCCTGCTGTTGTGAAGTTGGCTAAGGAGGCCTTGGCTGAGAATAAATGTGTGGTGATTGGTCTCCAGAGCACCGGAGAGGCTCGAACAGAGGAAGCTGTCACAAAATACGTGCGTTAATGTCTCGTGCTGAACTCCCCCCTCTCTCTCTCTCTCTCAACGTTGCTCCTTGCAAATTGATTATTTCAACTTTGAATCAGGGTGTTGAAATGGAAGACTTTGTTTCTGGTCCTCGGGAGCTTCTTCTTAAGCTGGTAGAAGAAAATTACCCTTTACCCCCCAAACCTGATTCTTTTCAGCAAGGTTTGTGCTTGTTGTTCATTGTTTCAGCATTAATCTTAGCCATGTTTTACCAACTACGACATCTTTTTCCTTGTTGCATGCAAAATTGTATGTGTAATGCATGAAATACTGTTACCGATAAATTAGTAGTCAGCCTAGTGGTCTTTCATTTCTTGTTCAACTATACATTTCAAAATTTATTTCCATTGTCACGCATATTCACACAAACAAGCTAATATGTTCGAATGTAACCCTTTTCCATCTAGGGAATTCGGCCAGTGTTCCATTTAAGGGTATTTCATATTTCATGCTAGTGATCTTTCCTTTTCCTGTTCAACTATACATTTCAATTTTTTATCCATTATCACTCATAGTCACATAAACATGCTAATATTTTAGAATGTGACTCGTTTCCATCTAGGGAAATGGGCCAGCATCCCGTTAGGTGTATTTCATATTTCATTTTGCATCCTTCCTGAATTTTTTCATTTTGTTTGTCATCTTGTTTCAGGTATTTTTGTTCTTCTAGGTGTCTGCTTCTATGCTATCTGATGTAATTAATTTTTTGTAGGTGAAGAAAAACTTGCGGAGATCCAGCGTAAGCGGCATTCTGCACCAGACATATCTTTTAAAGGGCGATTTAGGAAAGTAGCAAAAATGGAAGATGTGAGCGATGATGATAGCGGCGACTATTCTCCATGTAAGTTTTTTGGGAGTCTCTTGATTATAGTTTCAGTTGCCAACCACTTAGCAAACCTTTATTGCTTTGTACGGTGGTGCTCCTGGGTGTGTCACTTTATGTGATAGCATCACTGTGTTGAAAGATAAATTTAAATGTCAGCACTAATATGATTTTGACAGCCTTTCAATTTAATTTGTTCCAGTAATCCTGTATTGTGGTACTGGATACAGCTGTCTAATTACTTTCTGGGAATATCGTGGTAACTTTTGGAAATTACCAAATCAAGCAGATGATATCAGATACAACTGGTAGTGTACTCACTGGAAACAACATTACTGAAATCACCAAATATATATGTATAATCTATACTCACAGGTGATGAGCATATCACTTTTTGTATATTTAGGAAAGACACCACCTTTTGTATATATGTATGAAAGACACCACTTATCAATGATTACGAGTCGACGAGTTGCTAGGGTACCGACTCATAGACTAGTCGCGTGACTAATCACGACTGGCCGCAACTAGTTGAGTTTTTGGGTGAAACGCAAGTAACGACTCATAGACTACTTGAGCGACTCTTAATCTTTGCTTCTTATACCTTCATCTATAATCTATATTTGCTCTTGTGTTGGCTGTATTCAAGATTAAGTTATTTGAGCTGAGCAACAAAAGAAAGTAAGTGACCAACATAAAATATCTTCTGTGGGGGGAGGATTACTGGGTCAGACACTCCTATCATTGGAAGCAATGTATGAATTCTTACTCAGTCCTCAAGTTATGCATATCTTTTTCAAATATCGGGAGTGATGGCTATGATACATACAAAATTACACATGTAAGATTGCTACAAGCAATTTTATAGCACTCTTTTCAAAGTGCAGCTTTTTTTTTTTTTTTGAAAATGCAATCTGCTGCTGGAAAGTAAAACACCTAGAATGCAGTCACAATGAAAATATAACATCCTAAATGTAAAGTGTACTCATTGACTCCCCAATAGCGTGAAAATGTCAAAATGCGATATCCTGCAATTCCAATAGAAAAATACCATTTGTGAAAAATTGAACGTACTTAATAAAAAGGGTGGATCCAAGCACAAGAATGCTACATTTTGAGAATAGAAGCACCAAGTGTGTCCCCTTGTTGCCATGAGTGACTACCAGGGTTGCTGCCTACTGTTGCTACCAGTTACACCAGGACCTTCACGTGCAGCGCCCTTTTACTCGACTACCTCTGTGCCACGTGCATTCATATGCAGCTGTGTGTACACTATATGCCTCAGCTGGTGTCCGTCTCTATGTGGACCTTGAGGTGCAAATGCGTGGATATTGTTGGTGCCACAGAGAAGGCAGCGAAGGTGGGTCACAAAGAATGACGGTACACTGAGATATTGGGGTTGGAGGCGATTGGTGGTGGAAGGTGCAAAGCAATGGCACTGCGGAGCTTAGAATTTGGTCTTGCACAACTGTGCACAACTGCCGGTGATGGACGAGAGGTTGTGCAATGGGGTCCAGAGGGTGGGTTCTGGAACTGCGGATTGTGGGATCCCAGGGAGAAGACGATGGGGTAGGTGGAATGATGACAAGTTAATGTAAGGGGATCTTCTTAATATGTTTTAGTGTCTAAAAGCGTGTAGATATCAAAGCCACGCCAAATAAAGTTGTAAATTGTAAACTGTGATGTAGTGTGCTTAATATGCTCAGGCATGTTTCCAGAAATTTAAAATATAGCAACTTCAGTTAAATTTTTTAAATAGGAAAGTAATGAATGGAAGATCTGTGTGACACGATATGAATATAACAGTGGGAAATTGGATAAAAAGATTAACAGTGAGGTATAGAAGTGTTATCTCTTGCCCTCTGCCTTTGTGATCTCTTTATCACTGATTAGGTAGACCAATTAGTGCTTTACAGGCAGACATGGAACAATCAATATGATTAGATGAGAATGAGTTCCCTAGATAACAGGAAAAGGACTACAAAGTATCCCCTGTCATATTTAGCAATAAGATGTGTAATGAATGTGCAGAAGGCTCCAGTCTGAACTTAAATACGCAACACATAACTACCCAATATAGAAAAATATCTCTTAGATGCCCACTGCATGCCACACTAACTTTGTGCTGCAATAGTTGTGCAGGTTGCAACTATACTTGCTGAGACAGCTGCTTTTAGCAGTCACAACAAATGCTACACTATAGCATGATGTTTTAAAACACAAACCATTGCTAACATGCTGAGCTTGTTAATTTATGATCTCTTGATTGATTGTTAATCTACTTACAATGTTTCAGCTGAGTCATCAGATCATGAATCGTCATCATCAGATGAAGAGTTCCACATGTGTCAAATCTGCAACTCAGAGGAGGTGACTTTTATCAGTTGCTATTTGCTACTTTCGTGTTAAACATACAGATCTGTATTATTGAACACCATTATTATTAAATCTATCACTTTTTTTTGTCCTTATTGATCTGTTTAAATTATATAGGATGTCACGCCATTTGCTAACTTACCTCGTGACCCTGGCTGTGTTTGTAATTTTCTTTTACACTGGTTCAGTACTATTTGCTAGATACATCCGAATCAGTGACAAATAATATGGAACATAGGGAGTATTTAATATTGTAATGAGTAAAACGTCTATGGTCATTGGTAACAATTGCAAAAGTTGATTAACACTGTAGAATGTTTGCAGGAGAATATCATGTCTGTCAAATAGTACATTTTTTTTGACTGTGAAACTGTAGGGGCTTCCCCTACGGTGTGTCAAAGAGTACATTCAGTTGAGTTTTGCATTGTTAAGCTTTTTATATAGATATTATTTTTATTTTCAGGAGAAGAGCCTGTTACTCAATTGCTCTGGTTGCTCTCTACGTGTTCACCCTAGATGCTTGACACCACCTTGGACTGGTATGCTGACTGATGATTGGTCATGCTACTCATGTAAGAAGGCTGAAGGCCAGGAACAGGAACATGATGCTAATGTAGCTGATTTTTCAAAGAGGTATATGTGCATTTGATGAATCAGGGTCCTCATCAGTTTATGGTCATCTGCACAGTTTGTAAATACTTGTTTGTCTTATTGTCAGGTACGATACCGCAGTAGAGAGAAAGTTAAAGATTTTGGATGTGATACGTTCTTTGGATCTCCCTAATAATCCTCTTGATGATATCATTGATCAGGTAGTTTACACTATTTTTTAGATGTAATCATTGATTCGGTAGTTTCAGCTTATTTATGCCTAATAGCCGTCTTGAATTTCTAAGATTCTATTGGAACTTGTAAGCATACTGACTGACATGAAAAGGAATGAATGTGTTTAAGTTATAATCAACTACTCTTCACGAAGATTGTCATTCCCCACCCAGTTAGTGGTGGCCAGTGTGGCCCAAATGTAGTAATGATATGCTTTGTCCCACATAATGCTTGTGGATCCAAGCATAGCATTTTTGGATTCACTCTTTTGGATGAAGTGAGGTTGAATATCCAAAGTCTTAACAGGCTGCTACACATTTGTAAGCCCATGTCATATAGGGGACTGAGCTGTAGATATTTTAGCCCTTGGCGCACTGCAATATTCTCTTACACCTACCTTGGTATCCTCTAGTATGAACTCATAGAATATTATGACGAATCTTCATTTTGTCTCCTGCTTTTTGGTTGTCTTGGTATATGATTATTATGAGTGGTGGCCGCTAGGGTAATGGATGGTATCACAATAGTGCATTTCAGAGCAGAAGAAAGAGATGTTGGAGGTGCAAAACCATTCGCGCTTGAGTAAGCATTGCTGGAAGAGCTTCTTTGGTGGCATCTGCTTTTGGCTGAAGATGAAATCTTATATCTAGAACCTGAGATTAATATGATACGGATAACTTCTATAGATTTTAATTAAGCTCGTTCTTGGCTTTAGGCAGTAACATATTAAGCCATTTTATTTGGATTTTTGTAGCTAGGGGGGCCTGACAAGGTCGCAGAAATTACTGGACGACGTGGTATGCTAATAAGAGCTTCAGATGGGAAAGGCGTTGTTTATCAGGCCCGGAACGCGTGAGATAGCTTACTTATGGTATTGTCTTGCATTTTCTGGTTCAGTTATCCGATATGCGTATGTTTATTGCCTGCAGGAAAGAAGTCTCAATGGAGATGATCAATATGCATGAAAAGCAGCAGTTCATGGATGACAAAAAACTAATCGCAATTATATCTGAAGCGGGATCAGCTGGTGTTTCTCTACATGCCGACAGAAGGGCAAAAAACCAGGTTTGTTGTACCTCCATTTTTCCATCTGTTGCATCTACACCAATTATCCATTTGGAATGCTGCTAAAAAAATGCTTGAACACACTTTGCAGAGAAGAAGAGTACACGTAACACTTGAACTCCCTTGGAGTGCAGACCGTGCAATACAGCAGTTTGGGAGAACCCATCGGTCTAACCAAACTTCTGCACCGCAATATAGGTCTTCTATCTGTTCATCTGTCCAGCTTGGGGCTTTCTTGTAGATGTAGCTTTTGAATTTGCACTGTTTTTTTTCTGAAGTTGCAGTCTGCTATTTAGTGCAAACTATGACCAAAATGAAGATTATTTTATGCTATTGTCTGCCTCTGCATGAAGAGTTAGATCCAGACTGAAGTTCTTTCATTTAGTGAAATAAACACATGTGAAGCATACGTAGAACAATTATTGACTTGGCAATGTATATGTATAGGAACAGGATTTAGTGAAATAAACACATGTGAAGTTTTTTCATTTAGATCCAGACTGAAGTTCTTTCATTTAGTGAAATAAACACATGAGAAGCATAGGTAGAACAATTATTGACTTGGCAATGTATATGAAATAAACACATGTGTATGGCAATGTATATCTGCTGATGGCCTGGAACCTGGAACACTTAGTGGCTTGCTAATGCATATGTATAGGAACAGGATTACTTTATCTATTTTTAAAATAAGTATAGGAATGAATATGAGCTTGTTTTGTACGCAGTATGTTCCAAGTTGCAAATTTACAAGGGTATATGTGTTTTCCAAAATGCTTAGGCAGGTTAAGGACTAGGTCTTGTAATTGTTAAAATTAGGCGGCAGGTTATAGTTACTGCATTACATGCCATATTTCCTGCCAGCTATCTAGAAGGCCTTCTAATGTTTTGAAGTGATTGTGGACTCGTTGTAGAGAAATCTAGTCAACACCAATTTATCTAGACTGGTTAGTTTCAGAGTTAGTAACTAGTGCTATGCACGATCATCCAACACTCATATGCTGAGGTAAACAAGCAACTGTTGGTTCAGTGGGTGTGGGATGCGCTCTGCTAATGATGGTCATTCTGGCTCAGTTCATGTTATGTTGAATTATTTTCTTTTACATTATATGTGTGATCTAGATGGTACTTAGGTAGATAAATTAGTTACATATCTTAATAACTAATTTGGAATGCCAATTGTAGGCTTCTTTTTACCAATCTTGGTGGTGAAAAGCGATTTGCATCAATTGTGGCAAAAAGGCTAGAGTCTCTTGGAGCTTTAACACAAGGAGATCGCAGGTTTTTTGCTGGTCTCAACTCTCAACCAACTTTGTAATGAACATCAACAATTCTGATCCTAGATTTAACTTCTGCAGGGCTGGACCTTCTCTGAGTGCTTTTAACTACGATAGCAATTACGGAAAGAAGGCACTAACCATGGTGTATAAGGGAATAATGGAGCAGGTTTGTACCATTACAGTTATTTTATTTTTCTACGATTTTTCCTTTATTTTTCATGCCTTGTACACCATTCTAAGAGTTGGTTTCAAGGTGACCAGGATTCTTTTCCAGTTGTTCCTCCAAGTTGTTCTGACAACCAGGCTAGCATCCAAGAATTCATTACTAAGGCAAAGATTGCTCTAGTATCAGTTGGAATTATAAGGGATTCCATAGTATGTAAGTTTATCTAAAGACTCGGTCCCTATTTTGTTTCTATGATTTGTACGCTAAATGAATGACATTTGTATATGTCTGCATTTCTTAAGCTCACCTGCATTAGTCATGTAAACATCAGTCTGATATTTTCTATCTTTCATCTGATAATATTTTGAGGGCATAAGTTGTTAATACAAGGTTGGTCTCCAGCTCTTGTTCAGTGAGCTTGGAATATTTGGTAATCTTGCATAATTATCTGAGTTCAAAGTTAGTATTTGGTAAACTTGCATTACCATTTCATTGACGTCATGCAGTATTCCTACATTGAACCATAGTAACTCATCGAGCTTCAGAATGATCATAAACTGAAGTTGCACCTGGCAGTATTATCTCAAATTTATGTGTCCTATCTTGTGCCTAATGGAGAAAAAAGCTCACTAAATTTATTTACAGGCAATGGGAAAGATGCAGGGAAGCTTTCTGGTCGTATTGTTGATTCAGATATGCATGATGTTGCTCGTTTCCTTAACCGCCTTCTGGGATTAGCTCCGGACATCCAGAATAGGTGAGGCATAATGCACGATATTTGTATTTATGCATAATTGTTTGGTCATGCTAACACATTTTGTGAGCAGGTTGTTTGATCTTTTTACTAGTATACTTGATGTTGTCCTTCACAATGCTCGAAGAGAAGGACAGTTGGATTCTGGAATTGTTGATATCAAAGCTAAGAATGTTGAAATGAAAGAACCACCTAAGGTAATGCTTCTTGCTGATCATTTTTTGGGAGGTTCTACTGTCAATTCTAAATTAATATCCAAGTCTTGGTGCAGACCGTTCATATTGATAGCTTGTCTGGTGCTTCAACAGTACTGTTTACTTTCACCATTGATAGGGGAGTTACTTGGGAGGTAAGAAGACACATTTGGAGACAACAATTTTTTTTTGTTGATAACCATGTGGACATGATTGGTAGTTCTATTTGAGCGCAATAAACACTTACCGTACACTGCTATATTTATCATATGTGCGTGATTTCTTTCATGAACATGTTAACGCGTGAAGTCCGCAAAGGCAATGCTTGATGGGAGAGAGAATGATAGTGCTGGCTCTTCTAATGATGGGTTTTATGAGTCCAAAAGGGAATGGATGGGGCGAAGACACTTCACTCTAGCACTTGAAGGGTATGTTGTGTTGAATGATCAAGATATTTATTGTTTGGCTATTTATGTTGGCATTATTAAGTAAATCCCCCTTCCATCAATGGGGAGAGGGAATGATAAAAGTTGGAACCGTTGCAAAGAGGTATAAATCTGATAATACCACACCCGTGAAGACTTGTAGGTCTGGAGGCCATACATATGTTGCAACGATTGTACTAAGCAATATTGTCGATGTAGAATATTCAACGGAACGGCTGCCTAGAAATTCTCTTCCACAGACCCCACAATATGTGTGAGCTTTCAACATTGGGTACGCCCTTTTAGGATATTGAGTGGAAATATTAAAATGAATTATGATCCTTTTAGTACTTGTTGGGTTTCAGGATTCTGCAGGGAAAATTGTACCATGCTAGTTTGGCATATTGCATAGAAAAATATACTCCCTCCGATTCATATTACTTCATTCCAATATAGATATATCTAGACACATTTTATTTGTAGATACATCCATTTTAGCATCAAGTAATATGGATCGGAGGCAGTAATAAAAAGACCGAGACCGTATTGTTTGGTTGGAAATAGTAACTAATTTTTTATTTTAAAAGTTGTCAAAAGTCACTTATTCTACTCAAACTATTCGAGAACTACACTTTTAAGAACTTAGTACCATACCCAAAGTTCATACCCAAAGTTTGTCTGTAAAACGTTGCAAAATGTTGGGTTTAGTCCCACGTCGGTTGTGGTAGGAGGCAGAGCACGACTTGCAAGGGTGTGAGGGTGGCCCTTCCTCTCAGTCTATTCTTTTAGGGGGAGAGGGTAATTGTGTTGCTATGTGGTTGGACCTGGATGGGCCTGTGGTGGCGCCTGGAACACAAACAACCACACTTCTATCTATTCCCTTGAGTGTGACGATGTGTACCCACTACATGGACACACTTACCCCCTCCTCCCACCCCCGGCGCTCACATTTTGCTTTGCTGGATTGAGATGCCATGATGAGCAACAAATGATTACCTGAGTGCTTGCATGATCTCATTGGACAAGCTGTCCCAGTGGCATCACAAGGCTATGAGGTGGCTCCTTCTCGTGATGTTCAACAAGTGTGGCATCCAGCGTGCCTGACCTGTCCTGTCCATAGGCAAGCACACTGGCAATCCAATCCTCGCCATCACAACAACGGCAGGAAAAGATGTATCGTTTGTTGGGCTGTTGCCAGTTATATTGCAATCCTTGAAAATACTTTTTGTGATTTAAGTTCTTAATGTTGTATTTGGTAGTTTCACAAGAAAGGTAATATTTCATAATTCACTTTTCAAGAGAGGAGATGCAATCACAATGGCAACAATGTGGGACTGGGATGAGATTTAGCGACATGTATATATGAGTGGTTTATTTAAATATATATACAATATTTAGTAGTTTTCCTTGCTTGCGAATTTTTTATGTTGTACAAGTTTATGTTCTGATTTTTCACATACCAGCTCAACTGAAGGAACATACAAGATAGTTCGACCTGCTATTGGTGAAGCGTTAAGGTATTTTCTGTTCATTTTTGGCACAAACCTTTATACCATTTGTTTTAAATGCAAAAAGCTTCTTGATCACTATCTCTAGCTACTGGATGGCTACCTAGCAGATAGTGTCTCATGTGTTGGAACACAATTTGTATTTTGTTATTGACCCTCTACTTTTGCAGGGAGATGCCTTTAACTGAACTGAAAAGCAAGTACAGGAAGGTGTCATCAATAGACAAAGTTAGCAAAGGCTGGCAGGATGAATATGATGTTTCATCAAAACAGGTAATGTGGAAACAAAAAAAGAACTTTTTTGTGATGACAGTTAAACATGATGAAATTTATCTAGAAAATTCCTGGGTGAATGAGGATTGGACTTAGGATCTCACACTCATGCAGCCCTGCATGCCACTACCTGGCACCCATCCATGATCGAGTGTAATTTCGTGTGTTCACTCATTTCATTGAAATAGGGAAATTTTGGTTTGCAGAAATCAGAGAGAAATACAAGCTGGCAAGAGTCTTGATATGTATAGTGATCCACCGTGTTGTGTTCATTTCATTTTGGTTTCAGTTTATTTTCCATGTTCACCCTACCTACGGTGGATACGATTCTGTACTATTACCCTCTTTTATATGCATTACTTATCCAGCGCCTTTCTGCCTCATTTCAGTGTATGCATGGATCCAAATGCAAAGTTGGGAGCTATTGTACTGTAGGAAGAAGGCTGCAAGAGTTCAACATTTTGGGTGGTCTTATACTCCCAGTGTGGGGTACAATAGAAAAGGCCCTAGCTAAACAGGTTTGGCTCTGGCACTTGCAAGTCGTAGTGTTGCTAGTTATTTTTCGGAGTTGAATGGTACTATTCATGATTACGTGATTGGTGGTCCTTGGAATCTTGCTTAGCCTACTTAGCTGTCTTGTCCTATGATTTTCTAGTTGACATAGAATATTTGTATTGACCCAGTGAATGCATATACTAAGAAAAGAACATTACGGTGTTGAAAGAACAAAGCTAAGTAGATTTTTTGCCTTATAAGGAGGCAAACAGTATAAGTGCAGTTATGATGAAGAGAACAATAGCAGCAGGGCTACACCAAGCACTTTAATGAAGCCACGTGAAATCTGGCAGGTTAAAGGGGCAAGTTCCAACTAATGTCATGAGCCTTATTTAGAGTTGAGATGACACATGAAGATATCTTTCCTAACGTGATAGGTTTATCTGAGTGGTAAACAACATTAGGGAGCCATATATGGATAGCATTGGATTTTTTAATCCGAAAAGATAGAAATGTCTTTTCTAGTTTTCTGTTTATGGATGGATGTCAATCGTTGGCCCTCAAGAGTTCAACCATATGTCTTGTCTAGCGGTAATAGTAGAAACCTGGAGTGTCCCTACAAAATGAATTTGCAGATTGATTTTGCTGCCGGTGTAATTTTATGCTTGAACCGGATAGCTGGGCCATTGAAGTGTTTGCTTAATGCACCTATGTTTTGTTGCTGAAATTGAACAGGTTTATCAAAATCACAAAAGGGTGCGTGTTGTCCGTTTAGAGACAACAAATGACAATCAGCGAATTGTTGGACTATTCATTCCGAATGCAGCAGTGGAGTCAGTATTAACAGGTTTGTTATTATTTCCCAATTTTTTTGTCATGTAATTCAATGGGGCAAAGAGGAATTTGTTCGTTTTTCTGTAATACGGCATCTCCACTCAATGTTCTGTTAGATGTTGAAAGCTCTAGATGCACTCTTAGTCATTCACATCCGTCTCTGTTCAATTCAAAGCAGTGAAGTATTACTCTTCTGCAGGCTTACAATGGGTCCAAGATGTTAAAGATTGACATGGAAATACTTGATTGCTGACATTCATATTGGCGGTGTTGATCACTTACTTGATGTTAGGCGCAGCAGCTATCAGAGGCTTGGCACATTTAATTTTGTTTCTAGGGAGTTGCCAAGCTAATTTGTCTAATTTATTGGAGTTAGCAGCTAGTAAACACTAGCAACTTTTGTATGTAATATATACCGTGTACATCAACGTCTTCTCCTGTTCACCGCTTGGTTTATATGTATTATATTGCTATGTAAAGCAACCAAAAGCTCAAGTACCTCGAAAAGAAAAGAAAAGGCACCTCATCAAGATGGTGACATGGTGTCCTGACAGCTCATGATAAGTTGTTCGAGCTTTGTGCACCACATTGTCTACCAAGGTTGGAGGCTGGAACAAGCCAAGCGGGTGATCTATGATTTAGACATGTTTTGATTTACCTTGCATTTTGTTCGGGTAGATCATGATAATTTCATGTGGTCAATCTGCTTTGGCCCTTTTTACCCTTAGGCAACAAATTTATTTGATTTTGTGGTTGAGGCCAAGTTGAAAGCATATTTCATCTTTCCAATTTATATCTTGTGTTCTGCACTCTACATGAGTAACGTTTGCATTTTTTAAAAACACGAATGATAGTTTAGCTTCCATACATGGGAGCCATACAAATGTTCATGTTGGAAACATGAGATTCCCAAACAGCTAAAAAATTAGTGAATGGTGAGAAAAGGATTTTTGAAAGCAAATCTATTGTGTTTGGAATACACCACTTTTATTTTAAAATTTAGGCTGCGGGAAATGGAAATTCCATTAGCAAGATAGCACAGCAATATCGCTGGCTACAAGTGTAAACATATCACCCCGTTTTACAATTTAAAATGTTTCGAAAACCTAAAATAAACACAAGTAGTGATAGGGTGTCTCATAATCTAGCTTGTAAGGCAGAGATACCCTATTTAAGTTTAGATGGATGGACGATCTACCAAATTTTATTCTTGAGTTTCTCACAGACGATGTTTTGATGATCGATGAAGTTGTCATGGTGTCTCCCCCTAAAAAGAAAAGAAAGCAATGGTAGGAAGTCAAATTTGATCTTCCTGGCCGGGCAGGGTCAACAATGGCTCATGGAGCCGTACACGCCCGTGCCTGAAGCTGATAAAACAAGGATCTGTGTGGCTGATCCAGACAGATACGGGATGATGCGCTCATGTGCCGCCCCCAGCCGCTGTACCCGAGATGGTTGACTGCGACCATCTCCAAACTCCCCGCGTCAAACTCAAACCATCTCCTCGCATTTTCCCGTCTCCTTCCCCACCACCACCGCTTCCAACCTACGACGCGGACCAGGCCAAACTCGTCGTCCCGGAACATCGGAGAGAGACAGGGATTCGGATCGCTCGTCCATTTCCATTTCCGTCCCCGATTGCTCGCCTCGCCGGATCACGCGCGCGACGGCGCAGATCCCCTGGTTTGACCCGAGCAAATTTGTCAGGCGGCCCGGAGGAGGCTCGTGGGTCCAGCTTGATGCTCCCAGCTCGCTGAGGACCGCTGCGAGATATGAATAAGCCAGCCTCTCCTCCGGGCGGACGGCTCCCGGTCGAAATGGTGAGGATTTCATCCCCTGAGCTTCATTTCTTCAGATTCAGCCCGGTGTTGTGTCGGTCGTGAGTTGACCGTTTGCTTTAGGAATGCGGAAAGCACGTTAAATAGAAGAGTGAGCATGAATGTGGATGTTTTTCTCGACGCCGGGAGTATTAGTGCTCTTTTGGCAGTCGGTGGAGAAATAGTGGATATCCTTGTCGTCTCAACGCTCAAGCTGCTGCTTGGAGAGTTATGGAATATCTAGTATATCCGGTGTACTCAAGTTTTCGTCCTTCTTTTGCTTTATCTGTCCACTTCTGATGATTTTTCCTAGTTTTAGGACGATTTTACATATAGTAGATCAAGTTAAGCAAACAAGTTAATGTTACACGAACCTGCATGACGGAAAACCAAAAGGAGATGCACCGATTTTCCATTTCACTTCAGCCAGCCTTGGGCTACTCGAATTACATCCTTTGCCCCCCCCCTAACCGCTACATGAATAACAAGTACGATCTCTATTTTTCCAGATGGAGGACGAGCAATCGGCCACATACACCGTGGACGATGCGCTTCTGTCTTCAGGTTTCGGGAGGTACCAAGTATTGATCCTCTCCTATGCGGGGGTCGCCTTGATTTCCGAAGCGATGGAGATGATGCTGCTATCGTTTGTTGGTCCATCGGTTCAGCTGGAATGGAACCTTACTGCTCATCAGGAGAGCATGATTACAAGTGTTGTTTTTGTCGGAGAGCTGATTGGAGCTTACTCTTGGGGCGTCATCTCGGACCACTATGGAAGGAGGCAGGTCTATTCATTAAATCTTTCATGTAGTTTTCTTGCACATGACCATATATTCCCCTCTTGGTGATTTCTAGCATATTAGAATCTTTTTTCCATTGGCAGCTACGACGTATTACTAATTGTAGCTGGCTACTAACAGTAACTCATTCTGGCAAAACAGCATGATTAATAGCCAAGTTTGGCATTTCTGTGTTATTTATAGAAAAAAACTCCAAATTTTATGAAAAAGTTTGTTTCACGAAATGATGATTCCCAAGGGCTCTGTTTCCATTTGAGATACTTAAATCATTACAGAGATGCGGGAAGTACAGTATATGCCTATTTAAATTTTATGCAAACCCTAACTGATTTCTATTGTTACTGTTTATCGCCTACAAGCTCTTACTTTGTGCTGCATTTGGATTTTGTAGGAAGGGGTTTCTCTTTACTGCCATTGTGATGAGCGGAGCTGGACTCCTTAGTTCCTTTGCTCCCAACTATGCATCGTTGATGGCTCTAAGGTTCTTAGTGGGTGTTGGCCTGGGAGGAGGACCTGTTCTCAGCTCCTGGTTCTTGGAATTTGTTCCTGCTCCAAGTAGAGGTAGATGGATGGTGATATTTTCAACATTTTGGACTGTCGGGACTATCTTCGAGGCTTCTCTTGCATGGGTATTTTTTTTTTATCCCTCAACATTCTGAAACTGGTATTCTGACAAGTACATCAGCAGTAAACACTATGCATGATATCAATTTGGAAAGAAACTTATATCATAATGGCATAAGATCAAAACTTTCCCACAGTATTTTAAACTTTCTTATCATCATCGATCCCTTGAAATAGTATTTGAAACTATACTCACAGATATATATGTACTTGGTTACTTGGATGCCAACGTTTCTGTAATTTAACAACGTACCATGTTTTATGTATTCAGCTCTTAGTTAAAACAGACATGTGTTATACTTGAATTATTTCAACATGTTGGTCTTGCGTCTAAAATGTTTTTCATCATGGTAATGGCAGGCAGTTATGCCCAGGTTTGGCTGGAGGTGGTTGCTAGCATTGTCATCTGTCCCATCTTTCGTCCTGCTTTTGTTTTATGTTATCACACCAGAGTCACCAAGGTTCCTTTGCATGAAAGGCAGAATACCGGAGGCTGTGGATGTGTTGGAGAAAATGGCAAGATTAAACAATGTACCTATGCCTTCTGGTAGGCTTGTTTCTGACAAAAACATTGAGCTAGATGAAGTTTCTGAGTCTGCAACACTCCTGGCTTCTGTTGCTTCTGGAAGTGATGGTGGTGGTAAAGAAGAAGAAGAAAATGACAACATTAAGGAAGATGAAGGTTCCAATTTTGGAGGTATCAAGTCTGTCTCAAAGCTGCTGTCGCCAAAATTGTTCAGAGCAACTGTACTTCTGTGGTTGGCTTTCTTTGGAAATGCATTTTCCTATTACGGGATTGTTCTGTTGACATCAGAGTTAAGTAATGGAAACAGGATATGTGCAAAAGAGGAGGTTGAATCCGTACACTCGAACGAGTCAAGCCTATACAAAAACGTTTTTATCTCTAGCTTTGCAGGTTTGTTCTTAGTATTCATAATATTGTAAGCTTATATCATTCCAGTGCATACAATATTTATGTTGAGGTCCGATGCTTACATGTTTTCCTTGAAACAGAGATTCCAGGGTCAGTTGCTTCGGCCATGATGGTGGATAGAGTTGGCCGAAAGCTTTCAATGGCGTCGATGCTCTTCACTGCCTGTGTCTTTCTGTTCCCGCTAGTGTTTTCCCAGGCAGACATAATAACAGGAATCTCATTATTTGGTGCCCGGCTCTGCATATCTGCGAGCTTGTCCATTCTATACATATATGCTCCCGAGGTTAGTTCTGTTTGTTGCACTGGGTGGTTGCTATATTAATATAGTGGGGCAAAAGCCTATTTCAAGGAGTAACATATTTGCAAGGTGTTGATGCTGAACTAACCACATCTTTGCTGCATCCTTTCCAGATCTATCCAACCTCGGTGAGGACAACAGGGATCGGCGTCGCCAGCTCGGTAGGCAGGATTGGGGGCATCCTGTGCCCTCTCGTCGCCGTCGCTCTGGTGCACAACTGCCAGCAGACGGCCGCGATCCTCCTGTTCGAGCTTGTAGTCTTCCTCTCGGGGATGGCTGTCATGTTCTTCCCTTTCGAGACGAAAGGCTCTAGGCTTAACGACACCGAGGGGATCTGAATTGATGCGGTGGTTGTATTTTAGCACCCATTTTTGTGTGACTGAGAGCTGTGATGGCATATTACTGAACATTCTTTTTCGACACCGATACCAATATCAGTTAGTGTTATATATCTTAGCCACCGGGTACTTTCCCCCCCCTGAAAACGCTTCACATCGACCTGTGGCCTGGGGTATGAGGAATTTGCAGACATGTTTTACTCTGATAACTTGTTATCGTCTTTATTTCATAATCTACTTTGAAAAGCAGCCGCAGAAATATGAAAGAAATATCTGTAACAGTACCATTCTGCACTGTTTTCCGATCTTCGCCAATCAAGTCTGCAAGCTGAATATTTCAGAACCAGGCGTCCATTGCTGGGAACCAGACAAGCAAACAGATCACATCAGCCAACACGTTTTCTTGTGTTAGATTCAAGCTTCTGCGGAGCCGCTTTCAGCTACGATAGCTCAGGCCTCAGGACAAGACGTTGCGGTCGCAATTTTCTGTTTTCTCACCGAGTTGATGTTGAACTGATTAATTTCCCGTGGATCATTTCGTGGTTGAATACTTTTCTTGAACAGCTGGGTTGCAACTGGGGTGTGCTCTGGTTCTTACAAGTGTGCAATGGCGCTCATGACTCTACGCTGACCTATTACTGATAGCTGGGTGAGGAAGGCAAGCAACATAATATTGGGAGCTATGGACCTAGCGTCTGTATGGGAAATGTTAGCTAGTTTGTAAAAGATTCCACCTGGTGACCCTGAAAGTCCAGAGTCAAGTCATTGCGGAGTTGTTGGTCTCTTGACCGACTGACTCTTCTAATTAAGCATCATTATAGATTCAGAAAAAATGAAGCATCGTTGTAGATTCAGAAAATAAATTAAGCATCATTAATTCATTATAGTATCGACGCGGAGGGGAGCTAAAGCTAAAGTATCGCATGCACAGACTCACGTCGATTAAATAAATCCAGAGGTAGTATCTAGTTGTGTTTGTTGACTAGATACATATGTATCTAGACAAACTTGATTCAACTAATATGAATAGGAGGGAGTAGTATACTTGGTAAGGTTATCTCGATTAACTTGCTCATAGAAGTCTTTATTTCCGAGGATGAAGAGAGGTAGCGTCGATGGCCCCCGGTCAGCGGTGTTGAGGCGCCACTACCAGAGCGCAAGGTCATCGCCCACCCTTGTCAGGATGGAGCTCGCGGAGGAAACCTTGTTGTTGAAGTCTTACTCCAATTAAACACAGTCAGGGTTCGTGGGCGCAGCTAGCTCATGATGCGTCACACGATTAATCAAACCTTGGTGCCTATCGCGGCTAGTATGACCTCAGTTTGTCTAGTCTAGATAATTAAACAAGCAAAGCTCGATCGGAGTCGCCTGCTAGCAACTTGGTTGTTTATCCAGCCGTGCGATTCCTTTCCCCAGGTGACGACGTGTCAGGCGACAGATTTGACGTACTACTGGCTACCGGCTCCACTTACCCGAGCGAGAGAGCAATGATACAGCGCACCAGGTCACCGATCGCGCGCGTACGTGTCCTTGGTGCCATGGTGGCGACGCCATTACTGCCCGGGTCAATGTTATGTTGTGGGCGTGCGTCGGGAGCACTAGCTTGTCGATCCAGTGGTTTGTTCGTTTTCCTGTGTTTGGACGGATTGAGTTTTATCCTCGAGGCTAAGCTAACGCTTAGACTAGCCACAATGGGAGTATCATAGGTAGTATCATGCATGCCATGTAAGTAAAAATCTGATGTGGCACATCAATTAATGAGGAGAGAGGTGAGAGTAGTATCATAGGTAGATACGGTATCATAGCACGTAAAACTAGAAATTTTAGTGGCAAACACATCATGTACACATATTTGCATTGAGATTCTACAAAACATTAAATATGATGGAACTATGATACTAATTCATGATACTATGCATTGTAGGTGTTGTATCATAAACTAGTATCATATGCATGATACTAGTCTATGATACTTCCCATTGTGACTAGTCTTATCCGTGACCACCAGAGAGTTATTATTCTGCATGATCTCCCAAGATAATCATCACCGGATCGACGTGCAATCAGTTCCATGGCAATGCATTGGGGGAAGTCACCAATTTACTTGCTTTTTTTTATTTTGTTTCTGTTCTATAATTTTTGTTGTGGTTTAATTTAAAATTTGAACTAAACATAGTACTAGTTACGGAATGGAGGGGGTACTTTTTTCTACGACTTTTATCTCGATGTCAGTGGCGAAGGATGAAAAGAATTTACGGTAGAGCGAACTGTAAAAATAATAACGCAAAAGCACAAAAACATTTTCAAGATATTAGTACTATATATAAGATCTAACATATTTAAACATAAGTAGTAGAACCTAAAAGCATACAAATAGTGAAGCTTTAATGACATATAGAAGCCTTAGCCAATGGCAAAGCTCTATCATTTCTTGAACATCATCCCTAAATTCATCAAGCCAGAAAAATGAATATCCCTTGCCTCATGTACCGAATCATCAAGTCATCAACAAGCCATCGAGGACATCTTGTTGCGCAAATCAGTCTTGTTGATCTTTATGCTGTTAAGCTTATTTAAAATATTCCCAAGATAATCAAGGTTATCTTTTATAAGCTCATAATTAGAGTAAATCTCATGATAAATCTATGTAAGACCACCAAGCTATTCGCACTGAACCTAAACAATGAGCCTCATGAGCCAAGACAAGATGAATTCTCAAGCAACTTTGAAGATAGGTCACTAAAGTGATGGTCAAAATCAGTGGTAATAGAGTCTATAGCAACATAGAAAGTGTCCACACTTAAAAAGTAATCCCTCTTTTCTTTATTTCCCCGTTCTGTTACCACTTCATTGGTACTTAGGATTGTGATGTTATTTTTTGAGCAAGGTGACATCTTTTAAGAGAACCTCTCGTGCCCCACTTCTCGAATTGAGCAAACATGTTCTCACATCCTTAGCCAAATACAGTGAATAAACTAGTAATTTTAATTTTTTTTATATCAATAAAAAATACAGAACATAATCCATGCATAACTATAATTGCTTGTAAGCTAGCCAAAAAAACCCTCAAGTCCTCTTAAATACCGCACCTAGCACATTGTTCAGAGACAGGTTTGTTAGATTGAGAGTTACCTATTGCGAGGCGCGAAAGAATTTGTTTCCAACTAGACTAGCCCATGTTTTTGGCTGGGAATCAGTTTTTGTGCGGTATTTCGTTAAAACAAGCATAAGTTTTTCACACTGAGTTCTGCATCTAATGACGTACCACCCCTTAAATTATTTACAAAAAACACGTGCAACCGATTGGTTTCGCCAAAATTGAATGTAAGGAGGCCCTTTGACTTTCCAGGAGCTCCGCCCCTGATGTGAGTGAGATGTTTTTGATTTCAAATTTCTCCGGGTGAGAGCCGAAGTCTGCTACAGTACGCACGGTGTCCGAGGTCTGCACCAGGCACAGTTGGCTGTTTCGACGTCGCTGACCCTAGCATGTCTGAAACCATGTCTTCCGGCGGGCGGACCTTTTCCTCCACTGTTCACAGACGTCCGACCCAATCCAAGCCGACCCAGCCGTTCCTGAACAGAGCTCGGCGCGCGTGACGGCTGACAGGTCAGCCAGCAGGAGCACGGGCGGCGTCGCGAGCACGTCCGCCAACAGAGAGGGGCCCGCCGGAGATGGGTGGCCGGCCGACCAGGCCGCCCCGCTACTGCTGGCCGATGACCGGCAGGCTACCGTCCACCGCCGCCCTGGCCCGCCCGGGGCGGTAGCCGACGAGCCCTACGACTATGCCCTGGGCAGGTCAACGAGCAACAGCGCCAACTGCCCCATATACTGCCACGCGCACCAAACAAAATGCTGCTTCCCTACACAAGCAAAAAGTAGCACTGTACTTTATTCATTGCACAAGGTGTGTATAGTCGCATGCTACACGAGCGCCATGGTATGCAATATACATCCTGTAGACAAAATATTCTACCTATACATTAGCATGAGTTTTACACTACTTAAATAATCACTTATAAGTATATTCGTTTGTGCGCTATATAGGAAACAAATCCTTATAAGTGGTTATAAGTATCTTTTTTTTTTGGACAAGAGAGGGGTCTAGAAGACCAGATCTATTCAAATACGTGGCAGGTACAAATTTGCAAAGAGACCCTTTACATCACTTGCCTTAATGAAACTAATATTTGAAGATAAGGCCTCTTTTTTACAAAAAAAAACCATAAAAGAAACTAGTAAAAAGCAATCAAGTACATGGGGTGCTCCACCACCAGTCGCCACCGACCTCCAGGCTTTGCGGCCGACACCGAAGAGAAGGTTACTCGCAGTCTATGTTCCGACGAGAAGATCCAGCCGCCGGCCACTCCTAGAACGCCGCGGACGCACCACTTGGCTTCCTAGGTGCGGCGAGCCCCAGCGACGGATCCGAGAGGCCTCCGCGCAGGAGGCTAAGGATGGGCCGCCATTTCAGCCAATGATCACGGCGACGATGGCGGCCGCCATGTGTTCCGCGCAAGGAAAGCTACATGAGCGCCACCTCAGCATGGCCGCCACAGCAACACACGCACACTCCTATCCCTCGCCACCGGGGCCAACCGAGAGGAGCAGCAGGTGAGCTTGGCCACCACTATAGAAGAGGCAGGGACGCTTATTGAAGAAGGGCCTCGCCGCTGAAGTGAGCTTCACCGTCTCACCTCGGGAGCACAGGGAAACTACTCAGCATCGATTGCATGACACCGTGTCGAAGCGCCAGGGTAGAGAACAACCCCCATCTTCCTCCAGATCCAGCCGAGCTGGCGCCAACCTTCCTCATCCCCTCACCTCCATGGCCGGCCAGAGGAGGAAGACGGAGCAGCACAAGAACGTGAATCTAGGAGCAGCAAGAACTAGCCTGGGCCTTATTAGGATCCCTGGGGTGGGGAAGCTCACCGTCTCTGACTGTCGGAGGACGGCGAGGAGGAGCCACATGCTTAGGATGCACAAGATCTGGCCCAACCGGCCTCGTTCCCTACTCCAAACTACCGACAAACAGCCGAAAACCCTAAATATAGTCCTACCAACTACTTCGGCGCCTCCCCTTCGCCATCTCCGGCCGGCCGCGCCGCCGGAGAGGGCTCGGGATCGGCCGGGTCTCTCACAAGGGACTCTCAACTAGAGGAGAGAGGAGAGGAGGGAGGGGAGAAAGAAAAAAAACTCGCGCTCCATGACCGACCTTGATAAAGAAATGTATATCGATGGTAGCAATAAGTCGAATGTGGATTTATATGTACTCTTTTGTGTGTGTGTTGCATTGGTCTCTGGTTGAGCTATGATAGTAGGCCGAGACACTCGTGCACCGAGACTAACAAATGTAATAAGTGGTATCAGAGCCTATGTGACTGCATGCAAATCGCATGCATGTTCATGGTGGCCGGTCATAATGGTGGGCTGAAAAAGTCGTGTTAAGTGGACCCATATTGACCCATGTGTGCGAGGACGTGCTTTGTTGAATTTAGTCCTACATCAGTTGTGGGAGGAGACATGGAGCAACTTATAAGACCGACGGTTTCCCGCTATCAGGCTAGTGTTTTAGGAAGAAAGGGCAAGGCCAGATGTAACATAGGTGGAGCTAGATGAGTACATGGGTGTACATATGTACACCCATTATTTTTGCCAAATACATGTACCTTGTATAAGCTGTACGTTGGTACCTAAAATTATTATAAAATTGGGGTTTTCTTTCATCCGAGAAGGCTAGAAGAGTCGCCATTCGGTCCAACAAGGTAAAGCCTATAAAACCCTTTCATCTGCTCAACTGCAATTAGCGATTTCCCAATCAATTGGAGGTTGTGCACATCGAATCGACACATGAAGTTAGTCAGCTAGATCGTGCTACTATTCTTCGAGAGCTCGAAGCCCACCGACAGGAATAGGGAGTTGATCTGCGATTGTACTCACTATAGCCTGGCGATGGAGCACGGAGCGGCGGTGTGCCTAGACCTGGAGAGTGTGGTCGTTCCAAGTGAGGTGGGACGCTAGCGGGCCAACAGGCGGTGGCCACAACTGCTTGACAATTGTCACATCGTGGCTCCAGGTGAGAGATGGCAGAGGCCAACAACCAATGGCCGGGAGGAAGGAACATGTTGATCGTTGGATTTTTTTTCTTTTTTGCGATAAGGTTGTTGAAAAAAATTGAAGTTTTGTACATCCAAATTAAAAATGTTGGCTCCACCCATGAGATGTAAGTTCGCGTTGATCTTTGGTTGAGCTATATTGATGGGCCGAGACGCTCGTGCGGCAGGCCTAACAAGTGTAACAAAGTGTGTTTGAAAGATAATGAAAAAACTATTCTTTCCTTGTGTTTGCTAGAAAAAGCTATAACTTTGCAATGAACAGAAACAATTGTCGCTATCAGGAAGTAGTTGTAAAAAGTTGACTTGTTCAGCCAGATTAATTTCTTCTTTTCAATAGCTAGGGTCTAAGAAGTTAAACGGCTATCGTGTAGCATACACGTTGAACAGTAGTATGTCATGAGTCATGACATATTCTTCAAATGAAAAAAAGACACTTTGTTGATTTGATTGGAGAAGGTATGCCCTAGAGAGAAAACAAAGCATTATTCTTTATTGTATTTGTTGGGAAACAGATGACTTTGCAACCTACTGGGTCTTTTAGAGAAGAGTCCAACATGCTTATCTAACAGAAAGCCCTTTTGTATTGTTTTTAGAAGCAACCTGATAACACGGCTAAGAAAAGACATATGGAAATCATGCTAGCTATAGCTAGCCTTCTCAATTCGGTCGAAAACAACGTATAAAAACAAATGAAAAGTTAGAGCAGAACACTACTTTGATGTGACAGCTGTGTGCACATAGCATTGTGGCAACTAGGGGAGTGCGGGAGGAAACTTCCCGGAAACCTCCCTGCAATAAAAGGCTGGAGAATCAGCACAAGAGTGTGAAAAAAAGACGAAAATGAAATGAAAAAATGTAGCAGGCCAATCCGTAATTTTAGCTGCCTAACTTATCGTTTTCATCACTTTGAAGTAACTCAAGCGTAAATTTCTTGAGTTCTAGCTACTATTTTCCACGTAAAAATTATTTTCCAGGTTAATTTGCAATAGCTACCACTTTAATAGCATTATTTGTTTGTATGAAGAGAGTATGTTCAGAGTGGCATAAATATTGTCTCTGCAGTAAATTTAATTACTCATTTCATTTTCCAAGCATAAGAAGCCCAACCAACTAAATAAATAGATTCTTTTTAGAACCAATATGCCGTCATGTCGCAATAAAATAACCGACAAAACCACACGACAACTCATAAATGTACATACTCGTTATCGAATAGAAACAAACCAAATGCATCGCACGCACATTGAATACGTACAAACACATATGAGATCAGATATATCAAATAGTTGTCAACGCCGGATACTGCCATTCAGATATCCTTGTATCATTTGTCGATTCTTCATAAAGAGAGCCGCAACGACATTTGTAATGGATATACATAAATATGTGTACTAAACGGAAATTAAATATCTAAGAAACTTGTATGACGTTGAGTTCGGTCATTAATCTTCATGGTCGATAGATGTAGCCAACCAGATCGCGAGATTTGATATCATGTCGGGAGAGTGCACCAAAGGGCACCACTTTATCCACCTTCCATGCAAAAAAAAAATTATAGAAAAATCATAAGTAAAAGCAATGACACGGATGTATCAATTATATGTCGTATGGCTAATGAGGATGGTTGCATCAATAAACCACTAGTTAGCAAAACATCATATCCCAGTCTGGCCGAGCAGGATTATTCTTCAGTAGCGAGGTGATGTTCTCGTCGATAGTAAAAGCCATATGGTCCCTTTGCCTGCTCCAAGACTGTATGGATGTTTGTAGACTTTAATGTTGCATTTTATATTTGTGGTGTAATGCCAACAAATACATCTAACAGAGAAATTCAATCATAACTCCCGAAATTGAAACGTGAAAATCATATAACCGGGGTGTACATGTAACACTCACAATGCACACGCCGGGTTTGCATTGCATTGGCATAGGCCCTCCTGATTTTCATTTTCTCCTGCTCTAGTCCTCTTGTAATGGGACCCACAGGTAGCCACTTCCACCACGGACCACAATCATCGATGGAAACAGCAACCAACGACTCCGCTGTCTGCCCCAACTTTTTCGTGGGTCTTCTCCTTCTCTCACCACAAGTGTCCGGATCGAGAGACGCAGACGACACCACACCACCAGCCCGGCCGAGTCCACGATAAAACCCAAAAGGATCTCTCCCACTCACATCCCCGTGTGCCTACCCGCTGTCCCGTCTTCTCCAGCAAGCCTCTTCTCTCTCTCTCTCTCTCTCTCTCTCTCTCTCTCTCGGCGGTTGCGCTCCGTGGCATGGTCGGCCGGATGGAGCGGCAGACCGTGTCCACGTCCTCGGCGTCATGCTCCCCCTCCGCCGCCTCCTCTTCGTCCTCCTCGGCATGCGGCGGCAGGAAGCGGCCCGACATACTCAACATGATCCGGGTAATTAACCCACTTCTCCCGCGCTTAATCGCCTCCTTGGCTGTGCACGGAGAGCTTCTCCCCTCTCTCTATTTTCCGATTATTACAAACTAAAGCTTCTTCTTTTATGCGCATACATACATCGTCACCGTTTTGATTGAATAAATACAGACGGTTTGGTTGGTTTGTTAGAAGGAGCGCTTGTGTTATTCTGCGCGTGGATAAAAATTCGTCTGATTTCACTATCCAAAAATCATTCTTTAAGTGATTCGAGGAGAGTTCGATCGATTGATTAGTGAAACATATACACACACAAAAAGGGAATTTTGTTATATTTTTGTTTATTACTGCCACTATAAAAAGCATTAATTTCTTAAACTAGGTTTGATAAAAAGAAGCAATTCTGTGGAGTAGTAGTAGATTCGAAACAAAGAATAATAAATGGATAAAGGCTAGGGGTGCAACTTGTAGCTTCAAGTCACAGGACTTCAAAGCTTTGTTTGGGTTCGCAACTTTCCAAGGGAAGTTGGACTTTGGCAGCATCACTTCCTCTTTTTTGACTTGGCACGCATCCGGCGGCAAGCAAGTCATGCCAGCCGTAAGCAACCTCTGCCTTTTGGACCCTTGCACTGCTGCGTCTACTGCTAGTCTAGTAGTGGCACGCAGTAGCTGTAAGCAACCTGCACCAGCCATAAGCAATCAAGCAGTAATGATACTTTTGGTTTTGTTCTCGACCTAGGAAGTCTCGGTAATCTACTTGCTCCGTCCATAAAAGAATGTCTTAGATTTATCTATTTTGTGGACAGAGGTAGTAGTTTTTTCTTCTTCAATTTCAAATTTGTTTCGTCGATTTGTGTTAAATGTTACTGCAGAACAAGGTGTAACTTCTGAACTCTGAAAATGGTGAATTTGTTAGATTAGTGCGGTTCTCAGCTAGTTAAGCATTTCAAAATTTTCACTGTGAGATTGTTCTCTGGTTGCTTACGGTGTGGGGTCGGTGAAGCTTTCTGTTCACCAAGAAGCCTACAGCATTCTTGTCACTGCTCTGTTATGTCAAGACCACTTCAGAGTTCAGTCTAATATTGACTGATCAAATTGATCTTTTACTATACATACAGTTTCTTGATGTTATTCGAAAAACGAAAGTTGTCTATATGAGATACTCTGACCTGCTATGCCACTACCAGTACAACCTTGTCTATACGGCAGAATTTTTCTCATGCCCTTTCTGCGATTTCTGCACTCTATGTTGTGTTATCATTTTTCTGATCTTTGTATGACTTCACAGAGTGCAACATGTCTTCATTCATCATCTACTGATACTGGCAAGGGGCGGAGTAAGCTGTCGAGCAACAAAGTGACACATGGATTCCACTTGGTTGAAGGGAAATCTGGCCATGATATGGAGGATTACCATGTAGCAGAGTACAAGTGTGAAAAGAACCATGAGCTTGGCCTCTTCGCCATTTTCGATGGCCATTTGGGTGATCGTGTGCCGAGTTACTTGAGAGCTAACCTTTTCTGCAACATACTGAAAGAGGTAATGCTCTTAATTTTGTGTATCTGTTATGCATTAACATTGCTTTCATACCAATGTTCAATCCTTCTCGTTCCACCTTATGAATGCATTTTTTCCTTACCATCTCCACTTTTGTGATTGGTGCAGCCTCTCTTCTGGAGTAACCCTCATGAAGCAATTAAAAATGCATATGACTCTACAAACAAATATATTCTAGAGAATGCCAAACAACTAGGACCAGGCGGTTCAACAGCAGTTACTGCTATTGTAGTTGATGGCAAAGATATGTGGATAGCAAATGTAGGTGACTCGAGGGCTGTTTTGTGTGAACGAGGTGCTGCTAATCAGATCACCGTGGACCATGAACCCCACACAACTAATGAAAGGCAGAGGATTGAACAGCAGGGTGGCTTTGTGACGACATTTCCTGGTATGATTCTTATTCTGTAACTGTCTCATCATTGTTCTTAGTCAAACAACGTATAATTTTTTTGTGCGCCATTGCATAATTGTATTATATGGCTTGCTAACAGGTGATGTCCCTCGGGTAAATGGTCAACTCGCTGTCGCAAGAGCCTTCGGTGACCATAGCCTCAAGACGCACTTGAGTTCTGAACCTGATGTTAGGCATGTGCCTATAAACTCAAGTATAGAGTTCGTCATACTTGCCAGCGATGGATTATGGAAGGTTTGTACTGTAACTGCTTATCAACCTTTTCCTGCATTAATCTCGTTCCTCTTCATGCTTCGAATCGCAGTTTCTAAGAATCCTGAAAGATGTTAATCTGCACATCCACCTCATGAATGTTACATCCCATTTTCAGTTTGTTTTGCCAGTCCTTGTATTCTTTCTTTTCACCCTGTTCTCTAAAAAAAATCATTATTTGTTTGAGTTCTGCATCTTCTATTTTGTTGTTCACCATCCATCTTATAGTAATAAGTGCATGGTCTGCTTCTATTGACTTGTTACGTTCACAAACAGTCTCTAAGCCTTTAGCTTTTGCTGAATTAATTCAGGTGATGAAGAACCAGGAAGCTGTGGATCTCGTGAAGTCCACAAAAGACCCCCAGGCAGCAGCGAAGAGGCTGACGACCGAAGCGCTCGCGAGGAAGAGCAAGGATGACATCTCCTGCATCGTCATCCGTTTCCGCTGCTGAATCGATTCCATTCTCCAAGACGCACCACATGCATAGATCTCCGATCATTTCAATTTCTCGATCAATGATGTTTTAAGTCGAGGATTCCGCGTCTGTGATATGTTTCTCGCAGTTCCGACTGAGTTTGTGTAGTGCCTGTTGTTGTTTGTACTTATTGTAGGCTTCATCGAACAAGCTTGAAGAGATTAATTAGAACTTTGCAAGGGAAGATTGTAGAGATGGGGCTTGGGGCTAGTAGTTAGTGGATAGTAGTATGTGCAGGGTGGTTCATTCATCTGTGCATAAATACACCAGCATAAGATCCCCGCCAATCTGTGGAACATCTTGTCGTGTATTTGACCGGTTGTGATTGGTAAATTGGTAATGGACAAGTGATCATAAGGCTGTGCATTTATTTTTTTGTAAAAACTATTATTTTAAAAACCAAAAGGTCTGCAAGTTGGCCAATTTCCAGGTTGCCAGATCCGTTTGGGCACGTTTGGACTGAATGATGCGTTGCGGTGTGCTGAATTTCCACCCAGCTAACATAAGACATAACTAGTCAGATAAGAAAGGAAGTAGTTTGCTTAAGCTACTACTCAATTGGTTGGATGCCTGCAAAATGTTCAATTTTTTTGTGTGTGTAAAGGATCACTATTAATAAGATAATAACTACATGTGGCCTCTACGCAAGCATAAGAGCATCTCCAGCCGTGTCTCTCAAAGCGTCCCCAAACGGTGCCGGATCGAGCGTTTAAGGAACGTGTTTTCTTCGTGCCACGTTTGGGGGACGTCGCTCGACGTCCCCCAAACGCTGCTCCCAAATTTTTTTTTATAGAGTTTTCAAAAATACAACCATTTATTAAACATAGGATACAAATAAATATGTTTGCCAAAATCGTTTTCAAATTAAAATGCAACTACCAGTAAACAACTAAACAAATATAATAAATGGGGCTAGATCAAAGCGCCAGGACATTTGCTGATAATCCTTTGATCCTCCACATATGCTCAATGAGATCATTTTGAAGTTGCTCGTGAACATTGCTGTCACGGATCTCTGCGTGCATGGCGAGGAAATCAGAAAAATCTGCAGGCAACTCATGATCAACCTGCGCAAGAGGGCACTGACACTCATAAGAACTAACATGTCTCCTGACCTGATTCTTGCGATCATGATTATGTTGTGCATGATCACACAAACCTGCATCCCTCCCACATTTGGTCGTGAGACCAGTTTAGAGTAGGGTACCAGACAATTGCAAATTGAGCTTGAAGCACACCAAATGCCCGCTCGACATCCTTCCTGCAAGCCTCCTGTCTCGAAGCAAAGTGGAAATTCTTCTAACCTGATGGAGCTGGGATTGTTTTCACAAAAGTGGCCTATTTTGGATATATACCATCGGCTAGATAATAGCCTTTGGTATATTGGTGGCATTGATCTCGTAGTTGCATGGTGGAGCATGACCTTTGTAATGTCCCAGGTTTAGAGACGATCGAGGGGTAGTTTTTAGAAAGGGATGTGCATTGCATTGTAAATTACGGGGAAATTTCGCGCTTTTAAAACAAAACTGCATCAAAGGGGGACATGTTTCTCTCTCGACACCTTACAGGGTTAGGGTTTCGAGAGTGCGATGAACTTGTTCTTACTTATCTAAATTAGGGTTTTGAGAAGAGAAAAGTGATATTGCATTAAAATCTTAAGTTGCATGATTGAATTACAAGTTAAGTTGTTTGAATGAATTCAAACCAACTTTGAATTTGAATTTCAAATTCAAACATGAAATGATTATCACATAATTCAAATTTGAGTTAATTTAACAAACAATTATCATTAAGCAAGAATATAAGTAATACAACAATTAAGTAAAGCTCATTAAGTAAAACTTGAGCTTTATTGATAATCACACATGATACATTGTCAATTACAATATTCAAAATTGGAACAAATGAATTATTACAACACATTACACAAATTGGGATAAATAGAAAATTAAGATAAAAGAAAAGTACAAATATGAATCTGTCCTAAATACTACAATGTGATTATCATCTAAATCTTGAGCTTGATGATCATTATGTCCATTTGATCATCATTTTGAACCTGCACATAAACACAACAAACACAAGTTATGCCAAGTGGCAAAATGGAAATGGAGAGGATATGATCAACTCTGCCGAGCTGATCCTCTCACAGCCAAGTTCAAAGCATCAGGTACACACACACATAGGCAGCTCACACTGCATAAGTGCATGCAGCACAACACACACACACAGCTCTGTGTGTCACCAAGGGAGATCAGGCCTTGCTGTCGACCAGGGAAGGAAGGGATGATCATATATAAACTTTTCAGAAGCAAACCCTAACCATTGCATCAACAACAGCCTCACAGAGTAAGTTACCAAGAACACAAGAACACAAGAACAGCTACTGCTGTTCAATCTAATTCCCAATCACCAGAAGTTCACCAAGCATCACCAGCAAGCCAGGAGGAGCAGGGCAAGCTCATAACCCAACCAGAAGCAAAACCTCTACACCAACACCAATTCTAGGAGCTGGAGTGAGGTATACAAATCATCATGAACAAACCAGATGGTTTTGTTCATAAATTGCACAGGCATGATCTCAAGCACACCAAAAGGGTAGGAAGCCCTGTTTGTGTCATCATATGGCTATCTAGCCATTTGGTACAAGCAAACATAGAAAAAGCCAGAAGGAAATTATCCAGGGAACACTGATTGTGTCCACACAGGGACACAATCAGAGAAATCCAACATGGATTTAATCCCTAGCTAGCTACACAAGTTCACTTGACAACCTATAACCAGCTAAACCATCAGACAGATAGACAATCAAGTGTCTATACATGTTTGTCAACATTAAAAGCATCTGGCAACCAGATATGGTTTAACCAGAAGGCATTTGTCCATAAACATCAAGCCAACAAGGATGGGAGCTTCCTGAACAGCAAGAAATGCTGTTGAGGCCACCTCAGCCACAAAAACAATGAAGCCACCAAGCCCAGCACATCACATCATCACCCAATAGGGTTCAGTATGAGCTAGGGTACCCAACCAGTGGTTGGCATCCCTCTAGTCTCATCAATTCATCCATGAGATCATTACTGCTAAGCAGTTCACATCATTTATCCATCTAATAAAGCAAGGAAATACAGATAAATGAAACAGACAAGTAATCAAAGTACCAGCATCTTGCCAGGGATCCCAAGGGATCACTGCAAGCATCAACAGATGCTTGAACAAGCACCAACACACATCAGGACAAGCCTGTGTGATGCACACACAACACAGTGAGAGCAATAGTGAGGCACAACTATGAAACAGCAACATTTTCAAGCAAATGATGATCATGTGATCATCAGCAGCTTGCTAAAAGCATGCCAATACATGCTAGAGCCAACCCATCAATAAATCATGGATCATTTGACTAACACAACACAAATTCATCAACAGTTGCTTCACAGCTAATCACATAGATGATTTATGATTGCATCCAGAAGCACATCAAATGCTTAATGAATCATTGGATCATAATACACCAGCTAAACATATAAATTCATCACTGTATAACACAGATAAGCCACAGTGATAATCAATTGAGCATAATCACAAATCTGAGCACCAGAATAAGCCACAATGGCTCTGGCACTTGCAAATTTGCAAGAAATTGCACACTGCAATCAAGCCAGGGTATCACACATGAACACACTTGAATTCTAGCCAGCATAGTAACTAGAATAGAGGCACAGATCAGGAAATGAGTGAAAACAGCAAGCACTGGCGTGGTCAGGGTAACACTGGCTAAGGCCGAGAGCCAGAGCAAGAATGCAGCAGATAGCTATGGCCATGGCAGTAGGGCAACAGCTAGCAGCTAGCCGAAGCGCCGCAACGCAACGGCAAAGCACACGCGGAGGCAGCGCGGCCGAGCTAGGCTCGAAAGGAAGGAGAAGAGGAAGAACAGGGAGTGAGAGAGAGAGAAGGAGGCAGCAAGAACTTACAAGTCGACGGAGGAAGGCACGGCCATGGCGGCACGGCGGCACACGTCGGCGAACGACGGCGCGGCCATGGCCAATCCAGAGCGACAGGGCCTCCAGCGCAACCACGGCGGGGCACACGGCCACGCCACGTCGCCGGGTTCATCGGCAACGACGAGATCGCCGCGGATTCCCCACGGCCATGTCGCAGGGGTGTTGGGGAAGAACGGTGGCGGCGAGGGAAAGCAGATCGATGCAGACCAATCGGTGCACCGTTGAACAGCGGTTCGATTGGCACCGATCTCGTCGAGTCGCCGGGACGGGGTTTGAGCGACGGCGGGCGACCATGGCGTCGCGAGAGCGGGAGGGAGAGGTTAGGGTTTCGCGAGGAGAGGAGAGGACGAATGGGCCGACCGAGCCCAAAGGGTGGCTCGGGTTCGACCTAACCCGTTGGGCCACCCTGACAGGTGGGGCCCAAGGGCATTTAGGTCATTTCATAATTCCAATAAATACAGAAACTTTGAAATTATATAAGAAATGTTTAATAGCTCTAAAAAAAAATTAAAAATATGAAAATAGATCAGCATAAAATTCTCTATCATAATAAAATACAAAAGAGAATTATTGAAGACAATTAAGAATAAGTCTTCATTTGGTGATTTAAATAATCATTTAAATCCCACATATAATTTTCCATAATAAAAATTAGACCATTAATGCATTTGAACTTTAAAAACACCTTGACAACATTTCAAGGTTGTATTTTACTTTAAATAAAGTATTCCCAAATTATTCTTAGTATTAACCTCTTACATAAAATAATAACGACGTCGGAAGGGGGGAACAAACCCTAAAACTGGAATCATGCATAATTGCTTCTTTAACCATTGCCCTTATCGGACAATGATGCTATTTTTCAGAACCAGAGGACAAGGGTCAGTCCACACCATCCAACTGCAAAACTTTGCAGTGTTCAGGCAAGTTCATCACTTGCTCATGTCATTTGAGTATTTTTATCAAATTACTTGCAAAGTACTATGGTTATCACGATTGCATAAAAACCAAAACCACTACTTTCATAACTATGAATATGACTATGTGGTGGGCAATGGAACCATGGTTTGTGTTGATATGGTGGAGGTTCCATTGCAAGGGTTAATATCCATCTAGGACTAAACAACAATTGTCGCCAGTGATTCTTGTGCCGTAATACCCGTGTTAACCATAAGATCCGGAGTGGGACGGAGTAGTCAAAAGTGTTTCCACCTCTCGTTCATCAACGAATGCGCTTTACCGTAGACACTTGTTTTTGTCAGGGCAAGCGGTAGGCTGGGGAAGCCTTAAGTCCCCACGGCATAGTCCGTAGACACTTGTCGCTCGAAGAACAAGCGGTAGGCTGGGGAAGCCTTAAGTCCCCACGGTATTGCGATCTATGATGGGTTGCAGCTACCGGCGAAGGAGTTTGGTTCGATCCCATGTCGTCGTGGTCGGGGTCCACCCTGAAAACTATGGGAATAATGGGACCGGCGAGGACCCAGGGTCGGGCATGCAACAAAGGGTGGGTGTTCGAGGTAGCGGAGGAACATGATTGGCTAGACCTTATACCGGGCCTCACACCGAAGGAAGTGTGGACGGGAAAGCTGCCCGGTTGGCACCAAGGTTAAGATCTCTTATGGGTAAAGCAACACACCTCTGCAGAGTGTAAAGAACCGTGACCCGTCACTCCTGTTCGGATATGGAACTACGAACGCGACCGAAAGGAGCTCCATGAAGTTCTAGTAAACCGGTGAAGGGACGACATAGCTCTTTGGAATAAAAGCAATCTCTTGAAGAAATGTTTACCAAAACTTGCATTGGTATTAGACTTTCTGGTCTAATATCGTAGCTAGTGCATTAAACACCTCTTATCTATAATGAACTTGTTGAGTACGCTCGTACTCATGCCACTCTTAAATCCCATGCTTAGATTGTCTGAATCGTCTGGAGGAGGACTACGACAACAATGAAGGAGCCGAGATCATCGGCTATGAAGAACCAGACCTCTCGGGAGGTATCGAGGGCGTAGACTACCTCATCGTCTACGGAACCGGGGAGGCTTCCGGAGGAGATCAAGCCTGAACATCTCGAGTAGTAGTAGTAGCCTAGCAGCCCGAACTCTTAGTATTTAGCTGCTCGAAGAAATAAATGTAAACTTAATGAGACTCTTATATTGTAAGCTAAGTTGGGTTCGCCTCGAACCCAGGAGTATTCCTCTTAGGACCCAAGAGGAGCTCCGAGACAACATGTGTGTGATATTTGTAATAATAAATGAAGGAGTTATGGACCTGCTATGTTCTGTTGTACTACTCTGAGGGATGTAATATTTGCGGAATGGTACTTCGTGAATGTTATATCAACGACTGGCATACTACAACATGCAGTGGTATGCAGGGTCATCACAGTTGGTATCAGAGCAAAAGCTTTGACCTTAGGTTGGAACCTAGTAAATGGGACCGAACGTTAGGAGTCAAATAGGACTAGTAAAGAATTCTCTAAAATTATGGTGTATATTCAATTGAGAATAAAACAACCATATATTTTAGTGCGATAATTCTTTATTATGTCTAATATGATGTATTATTACTAATCTCATAATCTTTCTATTTCTACAGCCAACATGGCAAGTTCACGTCCCGGACGAAACGTGAAAGTGATGGATTCCACACTAAGTGAATACGAAGGAGGACTTGCAGATATTTTACGTGCCATGTTACTTGAATTTGGGTGTGATCCCCAGATTCAAGTAAAGAAATACATGTACTATGATGGTACTGTATTGGCCAAGTGTAGGGTAGGGCTACGACTTCCCGAATCTTTGGGAATGAGCGTAGTAATGCCAGCAGGGGAAGCCCGAACTATGAACACAGCCTACCATATAGCCGTGATGAGAGCCATAACCGATGTTCGGGAGCATAAGATGAAAGAGCTTATGGGTTCCGAATTCACACACATTCCTCATTTGGAGGAAGACGATGATCCCATGCTTAACCACTTCAAATATGCAAAACGCAAACTCGCAGAAGCTGCAAAATACATGGACAATAGCCGTAACTTGCTATCATTGTTCTTTCAGTTGAACCGTCATCTGGCGGGAGCAATTGATACAATGCTAGAGGAGTTTACTGAACCCAAGGAGGAGACAAAGGGGAAGGAACTTGTAGAGAATGAGGTGCACACACCAGTCTACTCAGCTGGTGACTATATTAGTATTGACCACCCTGAACGAGAAACT
Organism: Lolium multiflorum; assembly: GCA_030979885.1. NCBI lineage: Eukaryota > Viridiplantae > Streptophyta > Magnoliopsida > Poales > Poaceae > Lolium > Lolium multiflorum. The sequence goes on from CM061748.1 coordinate 287,600,792, forward strand.
ACACCCATTACACCTGGAAACTATGTTAGTAGTTCTTACAGAGGTTATGAGGGTGGAGAGGAATCCGGAAACAATCAGCGTTCCGTGACTCCGATAGAAAACTCCACGGGTTGGCGTTGGGGGTCTGATACTGGAACTCATAGTACCACAGCGTATTATGACGGGGAGATGAATGAAGATGCCACGACCCAGCACCAGAGTTATCCGTGGAATGAGGAAGAAGTTGGAGGGTATCCGACACAGGTTGAGTCGGATACGAATGTAGGAAATACGTATGGAGTAGGCACAGGGGAGTACACCCGATGGGTGGATTATGATGCACTGAATGATCAGTTCGTGAACACTGATTTCTCCCTAGGATCATCATCGGATTCCGACTACTAGCCAACGGGAGACCTTATGTTCCAGGTTTTGTCAGGAGGACGACACGTTCGACCGGATGGAAGCCTGGAATGTATCGGGAGTGAAGATCGACTAGAGACTACCAAGGGAAGCAAAGCTACAATACACAAGTACCACGTGTATTGTAGTGTGTAATATTTTGTAGAAATTTGTACATATACTTTAATAAGTGAGTTTGCATACTCACATCAACTTGAGTATTGTAATAAGACCACTTAAGTATGTAAATATACGGTATATGTTTTGTATGATTTGGATTTGCTTCTTGATTTCCATTGCGTGACTAGTTCTGTGCACAATGTTGAGCTCAGAAAACTTGCGCATGGAGTAATTATGAGTATCATCTTGTGTTGCAAAACTAGGGGGTTATGTCGGGAGCGTTAGGAGAGGAGACCGAAGCGCAGCGCATGGAGCGCGAAGCAAAGCAAAAGGAAGAGGCTGACGAAGCAGCCAGGAATCAGTTTCCACCACCACCACCACCCATGACGCAACAGAATTTCGTCCAGTACATGCAGATGGTGGAAGAGAGACAACGTGTGACGTTGGAGCAGCAGAATAAATTCTTCCAAGAATTGCTGCAACAGAACAGAGTAGAGAGACCTGAGAATCAGGGAGTCACCTTAGCAGACTTCCAGAATACAAAACCAATATCTTTCGCATACGCACCTGAGCCGATGGACGCGGAAGACTGGCTTATGGGCACCGAGCGAAAGCTCAATACTGTTGGTTGCAATGACCAGGAGAAGGTTCGTTATGCCACCCACTTGTTATGTGGACCTGCCGCATCATGGTGGGACAATATCGTAGCCGTTTATCCGGCTGGAAAGGTATTTACCTGGGAAGAGTTTGCGAGGAAGTTCAGGGAATCCAATGTCCCTGAAAGTATTGTGGAACTGAAGCGTCGAGAATTTGAAAGTCTCGAGCAGAAGGACAAGGCCATCCTGACTTATGTCAGGGAGTTCTCAAAGCTGTCCCGGTATGCTGTTGAGGAGGTCAACACCGAGGACAAGAAGAAGAAGAGGTTTTTGAGGGGGTTAAGTCCCCAGTTCAAGGTACAACTCCGAATGATGAGAGCAACTGAGTTCCAAGAGTTGGTGGATGCAGCCATCACTCTTGAAGATGACTTCAAACAACTGCAAGAAGAGAAGAGGAAGAAGGCCAAGTTTGAGCCTAAGAGGTTTGTTAGCAACAAGCCCAATACCAGCTTGAGTTTCAAGCCAAGATACAACAACAACAAAAACAACAACAGAAACTACTACGATAGCAGGAGGAACCAAGCGTTTCAGACTGCTAATCCAGTGGTTTGTAGAAGCTGTGGAAATCCAGGGCATTTTGCCAAGGATTGCAGGAAGCCAAGGGTAATTTGTTTTGGTTGTCGTCAGGAGGGGCATATGCTGAAGGACTGCCCAAAGAAAATACTGAGGAGGTCGATCTGGAGGAGGTGGAAGCCGAGGAGGAAACACCGGAGGGAACTGGAAGAATAAGAAGCCCTTCGGCAAGCTGAACTGCACCAGCCTGGAGGAGGTGGTTAACTCCGATCGGGCAGTGATAGGTACGCTCCGATACTCACTCATCCTGGCAAAGTACTTTTTGATACTGGTGCAACTACATCATTCATTTCTCAACAATTCATCATCAAACATGGGATTAGTTGCACTAAGTTAGATACACCCATAACTATACTTTTGTTGACCGCCAAAACCCACCGTCGGGCAGCGACAGTCAGCACTAGTAGAGCCGGGAAGAGCCTAGAGCTGCGGCTGGCTGAGACCCCTCCGAGCGACGGCCCGCAATGCTCTTCTGGTCACACGCGCGATGCGAAGTGCAAGGCGTGCCACTGACCTATACCCGGTCGGGAAGGTGATGGGGAATGCCTCGCTTAGTTCGCATGGCATACACGTAAACATTAAATACGAGCCTCGATCGGCTCTCAGGGTTCTGTGAATCGGCTCAAAGAGCCGATCCACCCATGATCCGTGCGGGGTGCACGAATACTTGGTGATCCTGCTTGATCAAGATAAAGCTAATGAGATCTACGACGATTTAGGGTTTTCACCGCATAATCGGATCATCCTACTCCAGTTTGGGCCTCGCGGCCACGCACGGTGCTCATAAGCCGATCCTAAACAAGGCCAAAGAACCAACAATGTAGTTGATCCACGGAACATCCTGTTTAGGACTTGCGACCCTACATGCCACCGGATCCTCCCCCTTTGTAAGGCCTAACTATTGCAGATATTAAACTAATCCTTGCGCAGCAAGGAGCAATCGTAACGGATCAGATCTACTAAACGATGAACAAGCGGGTGCCCCATGCCCGAGATAGGCATGAGGACGGCTAGATATGCAAGGGTTGCACTACGTAAGCATGTTTATACGAAGAACAATGCTAACCCTAACACATCTATGATAACTACGTTGCCCGCCATCAAAGACGCTTCAGTACGGCAACGCATGAACAACGTGCTTGTCGCCTAGATCGCAAGATGCGATCTAGGCAGCATGTCGCTCCTGATTGAAACCCTCGAGACGAAGGAGTTGGCGATGCGCCGAGATTGGTTTGTTTTGGGTGAACGTTGTGTTGTTGTTTATTCCATAAACCCTAGATACATATTTATAGTCCGGGGACTTTCTAATTCAGGCGTGCAACAACCGTGCACGGTAAAACTCTATCTTCTAAACTAAAATGCGATCTACTATATTAAGATACACGGGCTAACTAGCCCAAACTTTGCATATAAAGGCCGATTCACGTATTTCTTCCATGTAGATTCTTCAAGTCCATCTTGATCGCGGCCCACCTTTGATCCGGTCAAATTCTGGTGATAACACATGCCCCCCTGGTTTTGGAAATGATATTTCCAAAATCATTACGCTTTTCTTTCGTCGGGCCATGTCGTGGCAGAGCAGAAACCGCCGCAGAATACCTCATCATGATGCCTTGCCCCTTCCACTTCTCCGCGTGGCCTGTGAAATTTTTCTGTTGGGCACCACTTCCTCGGAGACTGCTGTAGCATTGAATCTCCCTCATATCCCCTTTTACCTGGTTCCTCAGTGACCTTTATAGCCCTGCTTTGTCCCTTTGAAGAAGATTATGATGGAGGGCCAGCCGATGACGTCTCAATCGGCTTCTTAAGAACAGAGTATCTACCAACTCCGTTGCCCCCCGAGCCTCAGTCAAGGCGAGAACAGCGGCGAACCAGCCAAATGGGCCACCATCGGTCTCCACATCGCAATGCAGCGCCAGCCGATTCGAACAAAATCGGCTTCCCAGCAAAAAGCCTTCAGGGTGAGCTGTCCCCTGAACCATCATCTTGGCAGACTGATGCAACTTACCCTTGACCTGATCTGCATGTTCATGCTGTTCTTGTTGTCGGTCAGGGTTGTGATCCTTCAAACTTGCCAAAAGGAGTTGGAGGTCTTTGAAGAGAGGATCTGCGTCCAAACAATTCCATTGAAGAGTTCATCCAATAGAGCCTCTCCATGTAACTTGATAACTGCTCCATTGGGCTTCTGCCTATCACAGTTTGTACCTCTTAAGTCGATGGCAATGCATCGGCTTTGTCCGCCAGCTCTAAAGTCGATGCCCGTGCATTGGCTGTACATTTGCGAGATACTGTGTAAAAAAATTTTTTTACAGGCCGATTTTTCCATCGGCCCCCAATATTACTGCACATGTTCATCTGATTAGGTGCCCCCCGAGCCGATTCTGCCAGGTAACTGCTGAAATCGGCTCTGTGATTAGCCAAGGCACTCTATGCGAACGTCGGCTTAATTAGGACCAGTGTGGACTTCTTCTAGCTCATTAGCCGACGTAACCCCATTGCCCATTGGATTGGCGTTGAACCCAGGCAGAATGGATGGTGAGGATAATTTTGGCCGATTGCCGGAATCGGCCTCCACGTTGCTTGCTCGATGAAGGTTTTGTAATGTCCCTCCATAAATCCTTGGGGCCGATCACATGGATCGGCATCGCCACGTTTGTCCATAGATGCTGCTCTTGTGTATATCTTCTGGATATTGTCAACATAAAGTAATATAACAAGTGCAATATGCAAGTATGTAGGAATCAATGCACAGTTAACACAAGTGTTTGCTTTTTAGATAGAAGGAAATGGGTAAACTGACTCAATAATAAAAGTAGAAGAAAGGCCCTTCGCAGAGGGAAGCAGGGATTAAATCATGTGCTAGAGCTTTTAAGTTTTGAAATCATATAGAGAGTATAAAAGTAAAGTTTTGAGAGGTGTTTGTTGTTGTCAACGATGATAGTGGGCACTCTAACTACCTCATCAACCAGACTTTCAAGAGCGGCTCCCATGAAGGACGTTATCTCTACCAGCAAGATCATCCCTCTTCTCTTTTGTTTACACATGTACTTTAGTTTAGTTTTTTTTAGATGACACTCCTCCCAACCTTTGCTTTCTCAAGCCATGGCTAACCGAATCTCGGGTGCCTTCCAACAATCACATACCATGAAGGAGTGTCTATTTGCAAAATTAAGTTGCTTACTAATGAATCGAGCAAAACATGTGAAGAGAATTATTAATGCAAGTTAATTAATAGGGGCTGGGAACCCCATTGCCAGCTCTTTTTGCAAAGTTATTGGATAAGCGGATGCCACTAGTCCATTGTGAAAGTCTGTCAAAGTAAATGACAAGATCGAAATATAAAACACCACATACTTCCTCATGAGCTATAAAACATTGACACAAATAAGAGATAATAGCTTTTGAATTGTTTAAAGATAGCACATGAAGTATTTGCTTGGAATGGCAGAGAAATACCATGTAGTAGGTGTATATGGTGGACACAAGTGGCATAGTGTTTGGCTCAAGGATTTTGGATGCATGAGAAGTAATCCCTCTCAATACAAGGTTTAGGCTAGCAAGGTTGTTTAAAGCAAACACAAGTATGAACCGGTACAGCAAAACTCACATAAAAGACATATTGAAAGCATTATAAGACTCTATACCGTCTTCATTGTTGTACCTTTTATCATTATATCGAAGCTGATTGCTTGAACCGGCCTCCTCTTTGTCCTTGCCACCAGAGTGACTGCTCCTCTTTGAGCCGATGAGTTCGGCCTCGGGCGCCTTGATCTCGTCGTCAGGATCCTCGTACTTGACCGGAGTGCTCCGCCATCTCGATGTAGATGGCGATGCGGTGGATGTCGAAGATTGTCCCACCGGGCGGCCAGAATGTGTTGACCGCAAAACCCACCGTCGGGCAGCGACGGTCAGCACTAGTAGCGGAGAGCCTAGAGCTGCGGCTGGTCGAGACCCTCCGAGCGACGGCCCGCAATGCTCTTTCGGGCACGGGCGATGCGGTGGGCGTGCCACGACCTATACCTGGTCGGGATGGGGAATGCCTCGCTTAGTTCCGCATACACGTAAACATTAAATACGAGCCTCGATCGGCTCTCGGAATCGGCTCAAAGAGCCGATCCACTGATCCGTGCGGTGCACGAATATTGGTGATCCTTGATCAAGATAAAGCTAATGAGATCTACGACGATTTAGGGTTTTCACCGCATAATCGGATCATCCTACTCCAGTTGGGCCTCGCGGCCACGCACGGTGCTCATAAGCCGATCCTAAACAAGGCCAAAGAACCAACAATGTAGTTGATCCACGGAACATCCTGTTAGGACTTGCGAACGCCACCCTACATGCCACCGGATCCTCCCCTTTGTAAGGCCTAACTATTGCATATTAAACTAATCCTTGCAGCAAGGAGCAATCGCGGATCAGATCTACTAAACGATGGCAGGGTGCGCCCCATGCCGAGATAGGCATGAGGACGGCTAGATATGCAAGGGTTGCACTACGAAGCATGTTTATACGAAGAACAATGCTAACCCTAACACATCTATGATAACTACGTTGCCCGCCATCAAAGACGCTTCAGGACGGCAACGCATGAACAACGTGGAGCTTGTGCCGCCTAGATCGCAAGATGCGATCTAGGCAGCATGTCGCTACCTGATTGAAACCCTCGAGACGAAGGAGTTGGCGATGCTGTTATCACCAAGATTTGACCGCGTCGGAGGTGGGCCGCAGTCAAGATGGGTTTAAGGAAATATATGTGGAGAATTACATGAATCGGCCTTTTTACCAAGTTGGGCTTGATTGCCCGTGTATCTGTAACATATTAGGTCGTGTTTTAGTTTAGAGATAGAATCTTACTCGTGCACGGTTTAGTGCACGCCCTCTTTAGAAAGTCCCCTGGACTATAAATATGTACCTAGGGTTTATGGAATAAACAACAACACAACGTTCACCCCAAAACAAACCAATCTCGGCGCATCGCCAACTCCTTCGTCTCGAGGGTTTCAATCAGGTAAGCGACATGCTGCCTAGATCGCATCTTGCGATCTAGGCAGCACAAGCTCCACGTTGTTCATGCGTTGCCCGTACTGAAGCGTTTGATGGCGGGCAACGTAGTTATCATAGATGTGTTAGGGTTAGCATTGTTCTTCGTATAAACATGCTTACGTAGTGCAACCCTTGCATATCTAGCCGTCCTCATGCCTATCTCGGGCATGGGGGCGGCACCCTGCTTGTTCATCGTTTAGTAGATCTGATCCGTTATGTTGCTCCTTGCTCTGCAAGGATTAGTTTAATATCTGCAATAGTTAGGCCCTACAAAGGGGGAGGATCCAGTGGCACGCAGGGTGGCGTTCGCAAGTCCTAAACAGATGTTCCGTGGATCAACTACATTGTTGGTTCTTTGGCCTTGTTTAGGATCGGCTTATGAGCACCGTGCGTGGCCGCGGGCTGAGTAGGATGATCCGATTATGCGGTGAAAACCCTAAATCGTCGTAGATCTCATTAGCTTTATCTTGATCACCAGTATTCGTGCACCCCGCACGGATCATGGGTGGATCGGCTCTTTGAGCCGATTCACAGGATAACGAGAGCCGATCGAGGCTCGTATTTAACGTTTACGTGTATGCCATGCAGAAACTAAGCGAGGCATCCCCATCACCTTCGACCAGGTATAGGTCGGTGGCACGCCCTGCATCGCCGCGTGTGACCAGAAGAGCATTGCGGGCCGTCGCTCGAGGGTCTCACCAGCCGCAGCTCTAGACTCTTCCCGGCTCTACTAGTGCTGACTGCCGCTGCCCGACGGTGGGTTTTGGCGGTCAACACATTCGGCACGCCGGTGGGACAATCACATCAACCACATCGCCATCTACATCCGAGATGGCGAAGGGCACGCCGGTCACCTACGAGGAGCTGCCGCCGAGCTCAAGAAGAAACATGACGAGATCAAGGCCACCCTCGAAGCCGACCTCATCGGCTCTTTTCGAGAACCCGTACCCATGGCATCAGATGGAAGGGATTCTCACCACAAGGTGCACTCGATGGGATAGATCTCTGCCCCGTCGGAGGAACGCACCATGGCCCTGCGCAGGAGATTAACTACTTGGTGGCTCACTCGCTACACCGCCACTCGAAAACTTGGTCAACGTGTTGGAGCGTCTCGCTCGCGCGTGATCCAGGAGATCATGAGCCACCAGTACTCGCCGTCCGGACCAGCTCTCGGGACGCACCAAGGAGAGTTGCCACTCCAGTCCCGTCCACCGCTGCCATATGCGTTGGCAGCACCAGAAGTGCTGCTACACCGGCATTCGTCGTCTACAAGATTGGTGGTGACCCTAATGACTACCAGTTCTTGGTTGAGGCGCCTAAGGAGATCCCTCAAGGATACGCGTGCACGTATGTGCGATTGTGGCAACTGGGCGCTCTCAAACCAGGCCACAACGTCGGGACTCCGGCGCAAACAGGAGGAACGTCGGCGACAGCTTGAGAAGCGTACGTGGCTAGCTAAGTACGCCACCCCGATGAAACTCCCGAGTCCAGCTCCTGCAGTTGGCTCGAGCTGGAAAAGCAAACATGGCTGGCTAAGTACGCCACCCCGGCGAATCTTCGAGCGCATCTCCTGCAGCCAGCACGGCGGATCAGATCAGTACCATACTGAGAGACCAGTTCGGCATTATGCCAAAAAGGAGGGCAATCGGCTATTCCAAGCCATACCCCGATGAGTACGAGATGATCCCGCTGCCACCTAAATATCGGCTCCCTGATTTCTCCAAATTCAGTGGATCAGATGGCTCCAGCCATCGAGCACATCGGCGATATTTGGCGCAACTAGGACCGGCTTTGTCGGATCAACTACGCGTGAGGCTCTTTTCACAGTCCCTCACGGATCGGCTTTTGGATGGTATACCTCTTTGCCAGCAAACTCCATCCAGTCTTGGAAGCAATTGGAAGAATAGTTCCACATGCAATATCATTCGAAGCTTCCGATTCCAGCATTGCCGATCTAGCACAACTACGTCGAAGCGCGGAGAAACGGTGACAGAGTACATCCAGCGCTCAGAACCTTAGGAACCGATGTTACTCGGTTCGTATAACTGAAAAGGAAGCAGTCGAGTTGGCGTAGCTGGCCTTGCAACACAGCTCAAGGACATGGCCTCCCAAGAGATTACCCCCGCTGGCGCACATGGTTGAAACTATCGCATATGAACAACGCCACCCAGACCTGTACCAAGACAAGTTCAAGCGTGCGTGGTCATGGTCGATACAGAGGAATTGAAGTGCTGCGGGAGACCAAGAAGTAGCAGTGGTGAGTGGACTGGAGGAACCCCGTGTCCCGCAAGTGGGTAAAGCCACCAGGGCCGCCCAGGGATTTGATTTGACTTGACCAAGACTGAACAAATCTTCGACCTCCCGCTCAAGGAGAAACAGTTGACGATTCCCGAAGGTCTCAAGTTCCCCACGGCGCAAGAGCTAAACGGAAAACCGTACTGTAAATTCCACAATTCGCTTTCCCATGCCACCAACGACTGCAGGTGTGGCGTCAACACATCCAAGCGGCGATAGAGAAGGGCGTTTAATTTTCAACCAAGACGCCATGAAGGTAGACACCCAGCCTTTCCCGCCGTTAACATGGTAGAAGCCATTCACCCCGAGGGCTGCCAGCCAGGTCCCACGTTCAAGCATCAACATGGTAGGACCCGGAAACCACTGGCCAAGATGGAGATGAGGGCAGCCGCTCTCATAGCAAGGATACAGAGGAGGCCGCTCCACGCGATCGGCTCCATCATGATGGCAAGCGCTACGTCACAGAGGGAGAAGTAAAGAATATAAGATATCAACGACCTCTCTCGACCACCTCCTCAACAAATATGTGAGTCAATATGACCAACGCCGACGGTCCAACTATGATGATGAAGGAGATCGATTGGCTAGAGAAGCCAGAAGACATCGTCGGCGGGATCGCGATGAGGAGGAGCACGTGCGCCGTGCCACGGAAGCATCAAGGGAGCAAGATGACAACGCCAGCATTGGGACTGCCCCTTCTTCGGACCTGGGATTCAGGAATGAGCCGATTGCCCACAATCGGCAATTGCCCAATGCAACCAGAAGAAGGGGGCAGCCAACGTGTCCGTGTTTGAGCGCCTAGGGCCTCTCCCGCCACAAAGCAAACGCGCTGAGTCACCTCGTTGGGCAGATCTTGAGGATTTAGAAGAGAGAAGTGGAAGAAGATAGGTACCACCGGCCAAGGTGGTGCCCGACGGACTCAGCCGTTCCCAAAGCGCAGGGTTCGCGATTGCGCGGCCTAGAGGAAGCCGAGAGGTTGTACCTGCATACGCTAAGGAAGGCACGGCCTGATCGGCTGCAAAGGTCCAGCGAACCCTGGATGAAGAGGGTCGTCCACGTAAAATGGAATGGCGCCCTAAACAGAGGAAAGCCGATGATGAGACATCGGCCGGCACAAACATGGTACTCGTCTTGCCGACAGAGCGTAGCGCTCCACGACTCTACGGAGCACTCAAGGTGGACGACAGCAAGCGCATCAAGTCAGAAGTCGGGTTGGTTTTATCCAGCCTGACCAAGTAGCAAGATCAAACCAATGAGCAAACCAGGAGAGGCTGATCCTTGTGATCGGCCCCAAAAAACTTATGAAGGGAACTTACAAAACCTTCAACGAGCAAGCAGCGTGGAGGCCGATTCCAGCGATCGGCCAAAATTATCCTCACCTACCATTCGGCCTAGGTTCAACGTGTTATCCACCAGAGCCGATACCATCAATTCTCTTGACAGAATCGGCTCGGGGGGCACCCAGGTATATGAAAATACGAGGGTATGCAACGGAAGCATCTCATCTTCTGGTGATGGGTATTGGAATATGGGGGCCGATGCACAGGTCGGCCGTAAAAAAAAAAAATTCGAAGATTTTCGAGCACAGCCGATGCAAGGGCATCGACTTAAGGATATGACAGCCGATGCGCAGCCATCGACTTTAGTGGAATTATGCGATGTTTATCGAGTATCCACCAAATCCAGGCCAACTGTGGTGCCTTCTGTTGCTTCAGCTGAAACGGAAGATTATCGGCTATCTGAGGAAGAAAGAGGATCGGCTTTGGCGCATTCTTTCTGACATTCTCGCCTCAAGTAAGGCTCGGGGGGCAGCAGGATCGAGCAAGGCTCGGGGGGCAGCAGGCCTGATGGATGCTCTGTTTAAAGAACCGATGGGGTTACCATCGACTGCTCCTTGATTGCAACCTTCTTCATAATGATGAGTACTGAAGAGGATTATTGTATTTGGTTGGAAAGGTTCAAAGGTTTCCCTGAAGATCCTGCACTTTCCACCAGATTTGGAAAATCATCGCTTGAAGAAGGGAAGGTGGGTTTCGAAGAACCGATGCGGTGCTATCGGCTCAGTTCGCATTGGCAAAGGAGGTAATCGGCTAAATTAAACTCAGAAGAAATCGGCAAGATCAATTTAGGTAAAAGTTCTTCATTGACAGGCGAGATTTCTTACATAAAGAGCTGGTTGCTCTCAAAAGGAAATACTGGGGGATCCACGGCCCCATCTACTACTACTGGCCCTGTTCTAGAGGTCCTATCTATGAGCCATCACTGCCCTCGTCGTCGCCGTCGTCGCCACTGTCGGCGCTGCTCCCGGCGGGCTCGTCGTCGCTCCAATGGCCGCCGACCGGGCCCTCGTTGCCTTCATCTTCATCAGCGTCGTCCTCATCGCTCGTCGGTCGCTAAGATTGCCCGCCAAGGGCGAACCGCTTGCCGGCGGCTCGTCGGAGGAGCTCTCGTCGCCGTCCTCCTTCTCCTTCTGTTCCTCCTCCTCCCGGAAGAGGTGAAGTCGCAGGCCGTCGCTCCACTCTCCTCTTCCTCGTTTCCCAACGGCGAGAAGGCAGGTCGCTCTCCCCGTCCGTCAAGGACTGGTCGTCCTCGGACCAGATGGAGGAATCGTGGTCTGATTCCTCCCCCGCCGCAATGGCGTGGCGGGTGTTGGCCGCGTGGACCGCCGCCGCGTCGTACTCCGCGTCGGCTCACGGGACGTGGAGGATTGGCTGGCAAGATCCGATGGGTTAGAGGAGGAGGAAGACATGGTGGCGGGAGGGTTTTTTGGAGTGCTAATGCGGGGAGATACAAGAAGAACTGTTCGGAGCGGTTAAATCGAAGGAGGATGTAGTGGAAATTCAATACCACAGCAGTTTCCGAGGAAGTGGTGCCTAAAAAGAAAAAAACTGCCAGGTCACGCGGAGAAGTTGAGAAGGCAAGGCATCATCATAAGGGATACTGCGACGGCTCCGCCACGACATGACCCGACGAAGGAAAGAGTGATTTTGGAATTACCAATTCCAAAACCAGGGGGGCATGTGTTATCACCAAGATTTGACCCGGAGGTGGGCCGCAGTCAAGATGGGTTTAAGGAAATATATGTGGAGAATTACATGAATCGGCCTTTTTACCAAGTTGGGCTTGATTGCCCGTGTATCTGTAACATATTAGGTCGTGTTTTAGTTTAGAGATAGAATCTTACTCGCACGGTTTAGTGCACGCCTCTTAGAAAGTCCCCCGGACTATAAATATGTACCTAGGGTTTATGGAATAAACAACAACACAACGTTCACCCCAAAACAAACCAATCTCGGCGCATCGCCAACTCCTTCGTCTCGAGGGTTTCAATCGGGCGACATGCTGCCTAGATCGCATCTTGCGATCTAGGCAGCACAAGCTCCACGTTCATGCGTTGCCCGTACCGAAGCGTTTTGATGGCGGGCAACGTAGTTATCATAGATGTGTTAGGGTTAGCATTGTTCTTCGTATAAACATGCTTACGTAGTGCAACCCTTGCATATCTAGCCGTCCTCATGCCTATCTCAGGCATGGGGCGGCACCCTGCTTGTTCATCGTTTAGTAGATCTGATCCGTTACGATTCCTTGCTGCAAGGATTAGTTTAATATCCGCAATAGTTAGGCCCTACAAAGGGGGGAGGATCCAGTGGCACGCGGTGGCGTTAGTCCTAAACAGGATGTTCCGTGGATCAACTACATTGTTGGTTCTTTGGCCTTGTTTAGGATCGGCTTATGAGCACCGTGCGTGGCCGCGAGGCCCAACTGGAGTAGGATGATCCGATTATGCGGTGAAAACCCTAAATCGTCGTAGATCTCATTAGCTTTATCTTGATCAAGCAGGATCACCAAGTATTCGTGCACCCCGCACGGATCATGGGTGGATCGGCTCTTTGAGCCGATTCACAGGATAACCCGAGAGCCGATCGAGGCTCGTATTTAACGTTTACGTGTATGCCATGCAGAAACTAAGCGAGGCATCCCCATCACCTTCCCGACCAGGTATAGGTCAGGTGGCACGCCCTGCACTTCGCATCGCCGCGTGTGACCAGAAGAGCATTGCGGGCCGTCGCTCGAGGGGGTCTCAGCCAGCCGCAGCTCTAGACTCTTCCCGGCTCTACTAGTGCTGACTGTCGCTGCCCGACGGTGGGTTTTGGCGGTCAACAGATGCGCCGAGATTGGTTTGTTTTGGGGTGAACGTTGTGTTGTTGTTTATTCCATAAACCCTAGATACATATTTATAGTCCAGGGGACTTTCTAATTCAGGCGTGCACCAACCGTGCACGGGTAAAACTCTATCTTCTAAACTAAAATGCGATCTACTATATTAAGATACACGGGCTAACTAGCCCAAACTTTGCATATAAAGGCCGATTCACGTATTTCTTCCATGTAGATTCTTCAAGTCCATCTTGATCGCGGCCCACCTTTGATCCGGTCAAATTCTGGTGATAACAACTTTCCACGGGGGGAACGATAGTAGTAACCCATACCAAACAAAAACAAGTCATTATGATCAATAAGTGCGCATTTGACGCAGACCTGTTCATTTTACCGATGAAGGACATTGATATCATTCTTGGTATGAACTGGTTAGAAGCTAACGGAGCATTGATCGACTGTGTGAGTAAGACCGTGTCTTTGAAAAGCCCCGATGGAAGTAGAATGATCTACCAAGGAGACAAACATACCCAGATCGAAGTCGAGCTACAGCTGAATAGCATGAAGGAAGTGAAATTGGAAGATATACCAGTAGTGAATGAATTCCAGGATGTGTTTCCTGCGGAATTACCTGGTATGCCACCAGATAGGGAGATAGAATTCACTATCGACCTAATTCCAGGAACAGCACCAATTGCAAAAGCACCATATAAGATGGGGCCTAAGGAGTTGAAAGAACTTAAGGAGCAATTGGATGACTTGGAACAGAAAGGATTCATACAAGAGAGTGTTTCACCATGGGGATCACCTGTGATCTTCGTAGATAAAAGAGATGGAGGTAGAAGGATGTGCGGAGACTACAGGAATTTGAAAAATGTCACAATCAAGAACAAGTACCCACTTCCAAGAATACAAGATCTATTTGATCAAGTTAGAGGCGCGGGAGTCTTTTCCAAAATTGATCTAAGATCCGGTTATCACCAGATAAAGATCAAGAAGGAAGACGTTCCAAAAACTGTCTTTGTTTCAAGATATGGACATCATGAATATCTTGTAGTGCCTTTTGGATTAATCAATGCCCCAGCAATTTTCGTGAATCTCATGAATAAGATTTTCATGCCATGTTTAGACAAGTTCGTCATCGTATTCATCGATGATATCTTGATCTATTCCAAAAATAAAGCTGAACATGCTGAACATCTGAAGATAGTGTTGCAAACACTAAGAGAACATCAACTCTATGCCAAATTCAGCAAGTGTGAATTTTGGCTAGATCAAGTAGAATTTCTTGGTCATGTCATTAGCAAAGATGGAATAGCTGTTAACCCGAGCAAGGTAGCAGCAGTTTAAGAACGGGAAGCACCCAAAACTGTCAAGGAAATCAGAGGATTCCTAGGAATGGCAGGATACTATCGGAGATTTATTGAAGGATTCTCCAAAATAGCAGGACCAATGACGAAGCTGCTAAGGAAGAACACACCATTCGTGTGGTCAGAGGAGTGTGAGAAGAGTTTTCAAACTCTGAAGGAAAAACTCACCACATCACCGGTGTTAGCAGTTCCTGAAGTTGGCAAGGATTACACCGTGTATTGTGACGCATCCAAGCATGGATTGGGTTGTGTACTCATGCAAGATCGGAAGGTAATATCATATGGATCGAGGCAACTCAGACCTCATGAGGTGAACTATCCAACACATGATCTGGAATTAGCAGCAGTTGTATTTGCACTTAAAACATGGAGACATTTTCTCTATGGAGCCAAGTGTGAGCTCTATACAGATCATAAGAGTCTCAAATACTTCTTTACTCAGAAGGAACTCAACATGAGGCAGAAAAGATGGCTAGAATTAATCAAGGATTATGATTTGACCATCAATTATACTCCAGGAAAGGCTAATGTTGTAGCAGATGCTTTGAGTAGAAAGAGCACTGGAGGAGTGGAACAAGAGTTATCACCAGAGTTGAAAAAGGAAATAAGTCAAGCCCAAATACAACTTTGGGAGAAAGAAGCTCATGAAGGACTATCGGCTTTACAAGTAGCCGATGAGCTAAATGTCAACCTGAAGAATGAGATAATGATGGGTCGGCTGGACGATCCATTCATCGTGGAGGAGATGAGAAGAATAGATGAAGGTAGACCATCAGAATTTCATCGTGGAGAATCTGGATCATTATGGTTCCAGAAGAGAATTTGTGTACCGGATATTGCTGAAATCAAGGAAGTAATACTCCGGGAAGCCCATCAAACACCATACTCCATTCATACGGGAAGTACAAAGATGTACATGGATCTAAAGGAGCTATTCTGGTGGAACAACATGAAGAGAGAAATAGCACAATATGTGGCGGAATGCCATACCTGCCAAAGGGTGAAGGCTGAACACCAAAGTCCGGCAGGAAAGTTACAACCTTTACCCATTCCAGAATGGAAATGGGAGGAGATAGGAATGGATTTCATCACCGAACTACCCATGACAAATAAAAAGAAGGACATGATATGGGTAATCGTGGACCGGTTGACGAAAAGTGCACACTTCTTAGCAGTGAACCAACAAGATAAAGGAGAGAAACTCATCGATCTTTACATCAAAGAGATCGTGAGTAAACATGGAGTGCCCAAGAAGATCGTATCGGATCGAGGATCCGTGTTCACGTCAGCATTTTGGAAGCAACTACACGAAGCTTTAGGATCCAAGTTGGACTATAGCACCGCTTATCATCCCCAGACAGGAGGACAAACGGAGAGGACTAACCAGATCCTAGAGGATATCTTAGGGCTTGTGCCCTAGATTTCGGAGGATCATGGGAAGAACACTTACCATTAGCAGAGTTCTCATACAACAACAGCTATCAAAGCAGCATCAAGATGGCACCGTTTGAAGCTTTGTATGGAAGGAAGTGTAGATCACCGATATGTTGGTATGAAGCCGGAGCAAGCAAAGAGTTCAATCCTGATTATGTCAAGGAAAAGCAACACATCATTGACATTATAAGAGATAGACTGAAGATATCCCAAAGTCGACAAAAGAGCTATGCAGACCAAAAGAGAAGGACTTGGGAGCCACAAGTTGGAGATATGGTATATCTTAAGGTAAGCCCGATGAAAGGTCTTCAGAGATTCGGAGTAAAGGGAAAGTTGAGCCCTAGATATATCGGACCTTTCAAGATACTGAGTCAGAATCGAGGGTTAGCTTTTGAATTAGATCTACCGGGAAGGCTAGCTCAAGTTCACAATGTATTCCATGTGTCACAACTCCGAAAATGCTTAAAGACCCCAGATGAGCCAATATCACATGCTGAGCTCGAGTTACAACCAGATTTGACTTACATCGAGAAGCCAGCCAAGATTCTCGAGGAGAGCTGGAAACAACTCAGAAATAAAGCTATCAAGTACTGCAAAATACAATGGAAGCATCATCCCGAGAGGGAAGCCACCTGGGAAAAGGAAGAAGACCGGAGGAAAACATACCCCGAACTTTTCAGGTATTACAACCACAACTTCGGGACGAAGTTTTCTTTAAGGGGGAAAGGCTGTAATGTCCCAGGTTTAGAGATGATCGAGGGGTAGTTTTTAGAAAGGGATGTGCATTGCATTGTAAATTACGGGGAAATTTCGCGCTTTTAAAACAAAACTGCATCAAAGGGGGACAGGTTATTCTCTCGACACCTTACAGGGTTAGGGTTTCGAGAGTGCGATGAACTTGTTCTTACTTATCTAAATTAGGGTTTTGAGAAGAGAAAAGTGATATTGCATTAAAATCTTAAGTTGCATGATTGAATTACAAGTTAAGTTGTTTGAATGAATTCAAACCAACTTTGAATTTGAATTTCAAATTCAAACATGAAATGATTATCACATAATTCAAATTTGAGTTAATTTAATAAACAATTATCATTAAGCAAGAATATAAGTAATACAACAATTAAGTAAAGCTCATTAAGTAAAACTTGAGCTTTATTGATAATCACACATGATACATTGTCAATTACAATATTCAGAATTGGAACAAATGAATTATTACAACACATTACACAAATTGGGATAAATAGAAAATGAAGATAAAAGAAAAGTACAAATATGAATCTGTCCTAAATACTACAATGTGATTATCATCTAAATCTTGAGCTTGATGATCATTATGTCCATTTGATCATCATTTTGAACCTGCACATAAACACAACAAACACAAGTTATGCCAAGTGGCATAGCCACTTGGCAGGTTAGAAGGAAAATGGAAATGGAGAGGATATGATCAACTCTGCCGAGCTGATCCTCTCACAGCCAAGTTCAAAGCATCAGGTACACACACACACACAGGCAGCTCACACTGCATAAGTGCATGCAGCACAACACACACACACAGCTCTGTGTGTCACCAAGGGAGATCAGGCCTTGCTGTCGACCAGGGAAGGAAGGGATGATCATATATAAACTTTTCAGAAGCAAACCCTAACCATTGCATCAACAACAGCCTCACAGAGTAAGTTACCAAGAACACAAGAACACAAGAACACAAGAACACAAGAACAGCTACTGCTGTTCAATCTAATTCCCAATCACCAGAAGTTCACCAAGCATCACCAGCAAGCCAGGAGGAGCAGGGCAAGCTCATAACCCAACCAGAAGCAAAACCTCTACACCAACACCAATTCTAGGAGCTGGAGTGAGGTATACAAATCATCATGAACAAACCAGATGGTTTTGTTCATAAATTGCACAGGCATGATCTCAAGCACACCAAAAGGGTAGGAAGCCCTGTTTGTGTCATCATATGGCTATCTAGCCATTTGGTACAAGCAAACATAGAAAAAGCCAGAAGGAAATTATCCAGGGAACACTGATTGTGTCCACACAGGGACACAATCAGAGAAATCCAACATGGATTTAATCCCTAGCTAGCTACACAAGTTCACTTGACAACCTATAACCAGCTAAACCATCAGACAGATAGACAATCAAGTGTCTATACATGTTTGTCAACATTAAAAGCATCTGGCAACCAGATATGGTTTAACCAGAAGGCATTTGTCCATAAACATCAAGCCAACAAGGATGGGAGCTTCCTGAACAGCAAGAAATGCTGTTGAGGCCACCTCAGCCACAAAAACAATGAAGCCACCAAGCCCAGCACATCACATCATCACCCAATAGGGTTCAGTATGAGCTAGGGTACCCAACCAGTGGTTGGCATCCCTCTAGTCTCATCAATTCATCCATGAGATCATTACTCCTAAGCAGTTCACATCATTTATCCATCTAATAAAGCAAGGAAATACATATAAATGAAACAGACAAGTAATCAAAGTACTAGCATCTTGCCAGGGATCCCAAGGGATCACTGCAAGCATCAACAGATGCTTGAACAAGCACCAGCACACATCAGGCCAAGCCTGTGTGATGCACACACAACACAGTGAGAGCAATAGTGAGGCACAACTATGAAACAGCAACATTTTCAAGCAAATGATGATCATGTGATCATCAGCAGCTTGCTAAAAGCATGCCAGTACATGCTAGAGCCAACCCATCAATAAATCATGGATCATTTGACTAACACAACACAAATTCATCAACAGTTGCTTCACAGCTAATCACATAGATGATTTATGATTGCATCCAGAAGCACATCAAATGCTTAATGAATCATTGGATCATAATACACCAGCTAAACATATAAATTCATCACTGTATAACACAGATAAGCCACAGTGATAATCAATTGAGCATAATCACAAATCTGAGCACCAGAATAAGCCACAATGGCTATAGCACTTGCAAATTTGCAAGAAATTGCACACTGCAATCAAGCCAGGGTATCACACATGAACACACTTGAATTCTAGCCAGCATAGTAACTAGAATAGAGGCACAGATCAGGAAATGAGTGAAAACAGCAAGCACTGGCGTGGTCAGGGTAACACTGGCTAAGGCCAGTAGAGCCAGTAGCAAGAACAGCAGCAGCACAGCTATGGCCATGGCAGTAGGGCAACAGCAGCAGCTAGCCAGAAGCGCCGCAGCAGCACACACGCAAGCACAGCAAGCACACGCAGTGGAGGCAGGCCAGCGGCCAGAGCTAGGCTCGAAAGGAAGGAGAAGAGGAAGAACAAGTAGTGAGAGAGAGAGAAGGAGGCAGCAAGAACTTACAAGTCAGACGGAGGAAGGCACGGCCATGGCGGCACGGCGGCACACGTCGGGCGAACGACGGCGCCAGGCCATGGCCAATCCAGGCGGTCGCTGGGGCGCAGGGGGCTCCAGCGCAACCACGGCGGGGCACACGGCCACGCCACGTCGCCGGGTTCATCGGCAACGACGAGATCGCCGCGGATTCCCCACGGCCATGTCGCAGGGGTGTTGGGGAAGAACGGTGGCGGCGAGGGAAAGCAGATCGATGCGGACCAATCGGTGCACCGTTGAACAGCGGTTCGATTGGCACCGATCTCGTCGCCGGAGCTGGCCGGAGACGGCCGGTTTAATTCGGCGACGGCGAGGCGACCATGGCGTCGCGAGAGCGGGAGGGAGAGGTTAGGGTTTCTGCGCGAGGAGAGTGGAGAGGACGAATGGGCCGACCGAGCCCAAAGGGTGGCTCGGGTTCGACCTAACCCGTTGGGCCACCCTGACAGGTGGGGCCCAAGGGCATTTAGGTCATTTCATAATTCCAATAAATACAGAAACTTTGAAATTATATAAGAAATGTTTAATAGCTCTAAAAAAATAATTAAAAATATGAAAATAGATCAACATAAAATTCTCTATCATAATAAAATACAAAAGAGAATTATTGCAGACAATTAAGAATAAGTCTTCATTTGGTGATTTAAATAATCATTTAAATCCCACATATAATTTTCAATAATAAAAATTAGACCATTAATGCATTTGAACTTTAAAAACACCTTGACAACATTTCAAGGTTGTATTTTACTTTAAATAAAGTATTCCCAAATTATTCTTAGTATTAACCTCTTACATAAAATAATAACGACGTCGGAAGGGGGGAACAAACCCTAAAACTGGAATCATGCATAATTGCTTCTTTAACCATTGCCCTTATCGGACAATGATGCTATTTTTCAGAACCAGAGGACAAGGGTCAGTCCACACCATCCAACTGCAAAACTTTGCAGTGTTCAGGCAAGTTCATCACTTGCTCATGTCATTTGAGTATTTTTATCAAATTACTTGCAAAGTACTATGGTTATCACGATTGCATAAAAACCAAAACCACTACTTTCATAACTATGAATATGACTATGTGGTGGGCAATGGAACCATGGTTTGTGTTGATATGGTGGAGGTTCCATTGCAAGGGTTAATATCCATCTAGGACTAAACAACAATTGTCGCCAGTGATTCTTGTGCCGTAATACCCGTGTTAACCATAAGATCCGGAGTGGGACGGAGTAGTCAAAAGTGTTTCCACCTCTCGTTCATCAACGGATGCGCTTTACCGTAGACACTTGTTTCTGTCAGGGCAAGCGGTAGGCTGGGAAAGCCTTAAGTCCCCACGGAATAGTCCGTAGACACTTGTCGCTCGAAGAACAAGCGGTAGGCTGGGGAAGCCTTAAGTCCCCACGGTATTGCGATCTATGATGGGTTGCAGCTACCGGCGAAGGAGGTTGGTTCGATCCCAGACTGTCGTCGTGGTCGGGGTCCACCCTGAAAACTATGGGAATAATGGGACCGGCGAGGACCCAGGGTCGGGGCATGCAACAAAGGGTGGGTGTTCGAGGTAGCGGAGGAGCATGATTGGCTAGACCTTATACCGGGCCTCACACCGAAGGAAGTGTGGACGGGAAAGCTGCCCGGTTGGCACCAAGGTTAAGATCTCTTATGGGTAAAGCAACACACCTCTGTAGAGTGTAAAGAAGCGTGACTGTCACTCGTTCCAGGATATGGAACTACTTACGCGGCCGGAAAGGAGCTCCATGAAGTTCTAGTAAACCGGTGAAGGCTGACGGACATAGCTCTTTGGAATAAAAGCAATCTCTTGAAGAAATGTTTACCAAAACTTGCATTGGTATTAGACTTTCTGGTCTAATATCGTAGCTAGTGAATTAAACACCTCTTATATATAATGAACTTGTTGAGTACGCTCGTACTCATGCCACTCTTAAATCCCATGCTTAGATTGTCTGAATCATCTGGAGGAGGACTACGACAACAATGAAGGAGCCGAGATCATCGGCTATGAAGAACCAGACCTCTCTGGAGGTATCGAGGGTAGACTACCTCATCGTCTACGGAACCGGGGAGGCTTCGGAGGAGATCAAGCCTGAACATCTCGAGTAGTAGTAGTAGCCGAGCAGCCCGAACTCTTAGTATTTAGCTGCTCGAAGAAATAAATGTAAACTTAATGAGACTCTTATATTGTAAGCTAAGTTGGGTTCGCCTCGAACCCAGGAGTATTCCTCTTAGGACCCAAGAGGAGCTCCGAGACAACATGTGTGTGATATTTGTAATAATAAATGAAGGAGTTATGGGCCTGCTATGTTCTGTTGTACTACTCTGAGGGATGTAATATTTGCGGAATGGTACTTCGTGAATGTTATATCAACGACTGGCATACTACAACATGCAGTGGTATGCAGGGTCACCACAACCTTTCACTAGTTTGCTGAACACCGGAGACTGTTGTAACACGTTGATGTCATTGTGTGATCCCGCCATGCCAAATAAAGAATGTCAAATCCACATGTCAGAATCTGCCATAGCTTCAAGCACCACACTGCAATATCCATGACGCCCTTTGTATATACCTTGCCAAGAAAACAGGCAGTTCTTCCATGACCAGTGCATGCAATCGATGCTTCCAAGCATCCCAGAGAATCCTCTCGCATCATTTTGTGCCATGATCCTTGCAGTCTCTTCTTCAGTTGGCCCTCTCAAGTTGTATTTGCCAAACTTTCCAACCACAGCTCGGCAAAACTTGTACATGCACTCAATGGCAGTAGACTCACTCATGCGAAGGTAGTCGTCCTGTGTATCAGCAGGTGCTCCGTATGCAAGAAGCCTCATGGCGGTGGTGCACTTCTGAATCGACGAGAACCCGACAACGCCTACAACGTCATGCTTCAACTTGAAGTAGGGGTCAAACTTTCGAACGCCGAGGAGGATATTCATGAACAAACCCTTGCACATCCTATATTGGCGCCGAAAATTGTCGGCCTGTGTTGCGTCATCTACGAATTAGTCGGTGTGCACCATGGTATGCCCCTCCATCCTTTGCCGGGGCTTTGACTTCTTTCTCCCCGGCCTTGATCCTCCGTGGCGAGGCCTCTTCCGCTTCTCCGCCTCGGCGTCAAGCATGTTTTGGAGGGATGCGATGATCAGCAAATACTCCCGGATGTCGTCGTCGAAGGCTTCCGCATCCTCGAGCAGTCGGAAAAGTATCTCACCATCGCTATCCATGTCTGAAGCAACATTCATGGTTAAAATTCAGCCGCTGCAGATGAGGCAACGAACAACGACCTATCGCCCCTACATGACAAGGCGTGGAACACCTTATGTGCGTGGAGGTGGGGCGGATTTTACGCCGTGTTCTGGGACGCGCTCGCGAAGCGGCAGCAGCAAAAAGGCCGGTGAGAAAGCCAGCCGCACCGGCGGTGCCCGACTCAGAAGAGATCTGCCATCGAAATGGCCGCTAAATCAAGCGGCGGTGGAGGAGTGGGAGGCGCAAGAGGGAAAACGCGAAGAGAAATAAAAGGCACGAATCAACCGTGTCGGTGACGCGTTGGTCCCGCGTCTCCTCGCCTCGCTTTTCGTTTTGTTCGGCGTGCCCGGAGCGTCCCCTGTGGAGCGGGGACGGGCTCAAGACGCCGGGCACCGTATTGGGTCGCGCCGGATGGAAGGAGGCGTTGGGGGACGCGGCTGGAAACGAAATTGTGTCCGGCATGCCCCAAATCCGTTTGGGGAACACTTTGGGGGACGCGGCTGGAGATGCTCTAAGTCTCTAACACACGAAGAACTGGTAGAGACATCAACGATACACAATGTCAAAAGAGAAAAAGAAGAATAATGAAAGAAAGACCTTGCCACAATGTTCAATCACTCGCAACGGCTAGACCCACATCATCACCAAATACAACATCTAGACTATAGAAGAGGTTCTTCAAAAGCGACAATGTTCAAGTTCCATCGTTGCTCGAATTAAAGTTTGTAGGTTTTCACCGAGGAGAATTCTCCGGACATTCAACAAGGAAGATTTCATGGAGACAACCGCCGTAGAAATCCGAAACTGATCAGTAGCCTAATTGATGATGACCGACACTAGGCAGAGAGGCAAATTGGATGGAATAAGACAACTAGAGCCTCCTCCCTACCTCCTTTATTTGAACTAGACATGGAGGCATTAGTCAACACAACCACAATGTGTGAACCACATAGCGCGGAGACCACGAACATGCCTAGGTACCAACCACATCCCTCGACCTGAAGGCCCGGGCTTTCATCGATGCCAAGCCGAGCACCAATGAGGAGAATAAGGTGCATCGTCATTGTCGAACTCCACCACGGCACATATTGGACGATTCGACGCCGAGTATCGCCGGAAAATCACGAGCACTCTCCAAGCCCGACCACCATGCCTCCCCACGGCCGCCTTCACCTCGAAGAGCTGGGCCCGCCACCCCGGAGACCTATTTCCCTTGGTGCGCATGACGGCTAGATTTCCTAGCCCCTTTCAAATTTCAGGCCCATTTTCGCAATGTTTGAATTTCATATCGGGTTAGAGAGCACACACGTGTAGAGAGTTCATCAATGCGATTTTTGAACCCTTCCACATAACTACATAAGAGCATCTCCAGTTGCGACCCCAAATGGCATGCGGCAACAAGGTCGAGTCGGCCCTTCTGAGGAGTGCCAGATCAAATGTTCATCTTGGGGTGTGGGAGAGGGGCTCTGCTCAATCGCGTAACCAAATGTTTTATACAAAAGATTCACCAAAACTATATTTAATTTATATTTCATTACATTTAGAAAAGAGAAATATAACCTAAATTTAGACCTTCCACTAAAACCTAGCCACGGCCGGCGCGGCGCGGTGGGCTACGTCGGTGACACCACCTCCTCCTCTCTCAGTGTTGCTGCTGCTCAAGCCATCACAGCTCGTCCCCTTGTTGGTCGTGAGGTCCACAAGATTTCCCGTGTCCTCCGCCGACCATATGAGGCTGATAGAGAGCGGGCGCTCTTGGCTTCTCGGTCCGGCTCTGTGAGCGAGTCCTGCAATGCCCACGCCAGCCCCCGCTCTTCGTCGGGGTCCTCAATGGCGCACACGGAGGCCACTTGCCGTGGGTACTCCTGCTTGAGAGTGGGAGACGAATGACAGGGGCGGGCTCCTTTTTTTGGTTGGAGAAAACAAAGGTAACCGCTTGGCGGGAACAGTGGAGCGACACTGCAGATGACGATGCTGTCCATGCGGTAGGACCTCCTCGGAGGGCACGACGTGGGATCCTCCTTCATCTCTCCCTTTGGAACAATGAAGCTCGACGTCGATGGAGATTATCTGGTCGGCGATCCATAAGACCGTTCTACAGAGGAAGAAGACCCAGAGGATGATGACACGACATCCACCCTCCGTGGCTGCCATCGTGGCAGAGACAACAAATAGTGCCCATCGACCCGACATGTAAGTTGAAGCTTCCGATAGTCAGGTCGATCCTCTGGTCGAGATTGTCTAGGACCAGGGGAAGGACGGGTGGGTGTGGAAGAAAATCAATGGAGCCAAAGCGGATCTGGCCACCAATGATTGTTGAGTTGTTGCTTGTTTGTGGCAAAAAAAGCCACCGAATCCATGACTCTAGCACCCAAATTTCGCATAGATGGCACCAATTGATGAGGGTTAACCTCGGCAATGTCCATGGATATGGACTTAGGGTTTCGGGGAATGAGGTGCTGATGATGTTGGGACTCCAAGTGTAGAGTGTTTTGGTCAGTGAAGAATTTTCCCCACAAGGATGAGTCGAAGGTTTATATCGAACTCTTGGGGAATTGGGAAAGAGATGCCTCTTTTCCTCTTCTTCTAGCAATCCTGCAAAGTAAAATAATGCCTTGTATCCCCAATTCCACCATGTGGTTGTAAAGCAAAAGTTTTCATATCAGTAATATAGTAAATAAAAGATGTGACACAAGTAAAATAAACTAAATAAATAAGTTAAACTAAGTAAAAGCGGCAAAGAGATTGTTGTTTTTGTGTTTTGTGTGTAATTAAATGAACTATTTTTTTTGTATGTATGGATTAAAATATTTCTGAAAATAGAAAGTAAGAAAAATGCAATGGAAATGTGTTTCTTATGATTAAAATTTAAGCGGAGTCCATTGATTTACTTGTCTACTCCCTCTTTAAAGTTGTAGTGGATAATAACAATTCATCAATGATATGATGCAACATATCTCTCTTTCACTACACATTAAAGGGAAAACTCCAAGCAATCTTGTATAAGGAATTAACAGAGCATAGCCATAAGTATTTTGACATGATGTTTGAATATCAAATATGCTACCTTGAACAAACAAGATCATTACTTTTGTCACATGACGAACATAGCCCATGTATTCACTTTATCCCTAGTGAGTAGCAAAGGAAATGCAAAGGCATAATAGATCATGAATTTGTTGTCACTATCCAATCACTAAAACCATGCTACTTCATCTAACACACACATATCCCCGCATATGTTCTTTCATACAAGTTTGATCAAAACCAATACTTTAGAATGGGGTACATAATATGCGTCTATCAATACATCTTACAAATAATAGATTCCAATCTCATGTCATAATATCATAGAATAAAGATCCACCACATAGAAATTACATCTATGGCCATAATCATGTTGGGAAGCTCACATGGTACTAAGATCTATGAAGAACAAGAGAGAAATGGATCAAGATACTACCACAAATCCATAGTCCATAAGTGGACTCCTCCTCCTTGATCATGGTGTTGACGAGAAAGACATTGGAGAAGGTGGAGATCCCTCTAGCGGCAGCTCCGGTGGAGTCCCCCCTCCAATCTTCCCTACTGCAACCTCTGTTTTTGTGTTTCGGTGTTTCTGCGGTGCTCTCCTCGAGGGAACACTGGGGGGTCATATATATAGGGGGTTTTAGGTCAAAATAAGTCCATGTGTGCAAGATTGAAGCGAGTCGGACGTTCGAGGGAGAAAAGAGGGTAGGTGGCACCCCTTGGGCACACCACCTAGTCTCTTTTGGGCCTCAAGGCCCCTCTCGTGAGATCTAGGTGCTCCAGGTGCATCTCGTGATGAAAAATGACATACACAAAAACCTAGCTCAATTTGACTCTATATAGGTGTTTGAAAGTGAAAAATATACAAAATAGGGTTTTCCTATTCTGGAGAGTTATAACCCAAATAAAAGGGATCATTGGTAAATTTTCATAAATCAATATAAAACATGGAAATAACATCATATACGTTTTTTTTTTTGAAACTCTAACAGTAGGAAAGGCTCCTACTGTTTTCCTTTTGTATTACTATAAGATATCAGGTTACATCACGGACTGTACATAAGAATGGAGAGAATCTCCAAAA
The DNA here is from genome assembly GCA_030979885.1 of Lolium multiflorum. Taxonomy (NCBI): domain Eukaryota; kingdom Viridiplantae; phylum Streptophyta; class Magnoliopsida; order Poales; family Poaceae; genus Lolium; species Lolium multiflorum. The sequence continues at coordinate 287,627,567 of CM061748.1, forward strand.
ACAAAAGTGTGAGGAAACAGAGCTACTTTCTAGAGGTTATTTGAGAGAGCAAGAATAAAGGAATGTAATTCCTCTTTGGTCCTATGAATTAATAGTGGGAAAATCTCTTTGAACCTTCTCTTCCAGGAATGTACTGTCGGGGCAATATTCTTGAAGATCATGTCATTTCTTTCCTTCCATATGCACCATGCTCCAACAGTAAAGATTTCCATGTACATCAGGCTTTTCCATTGCTCTTTCCCTTTTTCAATAATCTGTAATCTTGTACCACTCTGTTGCCAGTGGAAGTTCAGTTCATTCCAACAAGAAGTACTGAACTCACAATGAAATAGCAGGTGTTCAATTGTTTCCTCAAGTGTTTTGTCACAAAGCACACAATCATATGAAGAATTGATGTGATAATGTCGTCTTTTAAGCATGTTGCGTGTGTTCAGCCTGTCAGATAAGACCAACCAAGCAAAAAACTTCAACTTGGGTGTACATTTGGATTTCCAGATCCATTTGAAAGCACAATGAGGTGTAATCTCCTTGAAGCAGAATTTGTAGTACATTCTTGGCGAATAGTTTTCAGACCCCCAGGCATAAGTCCAGGTATCATGGCTATTTTCTGTAAGTGTGACCTCCAAAGTTTGTGTTTGTAGCATTTTTATTTCACCCATTGCTTCTGGAGATAGAGGGAGGAAAAAATTATCCGACAGCCTAGAGGCCGTTAGAATTTCCTTAACTGAAGAATCCTCCCTGATGGCATAAGAAAAGGCTCTTGGGAACTGTTCATTGTTAATATGTGATAACCATAAATCCTTCCAAAATAGGACAGAGGTACCATCTCCAATTTTCGCTGTTGCAATCCCTCTAAAAATAGGAGATAATTTGAAAACTTCCTTCCACCAAAATGATCCACAAGGAGCAGTGCTATGGGGAATATGCTCCCTGTAATAAGTATTCCAAATCAACTGAACCCATGGAGTATCCTCCTTGTTGTAAAATTTATGTAAATATTTCAGCAACAACCCTTGGTTCTGAATTTTAAGGTTTAGCACTCCAAGTCCTCCTTTGTCCTTAGGTCTACAGACCATATCCCAGGCTGCCAAAGAATTACATTTCTCCCCATCCTCTGTTTTTTTGTTCCATAAACAATGCCTTCTAATTTTTTCAACAGTCTCCAAGATCTTAGGATTAAGCTTCAGAGAGCACATAGTGAAAGTTGCAATGGATGTGATTAGAGAATTTACCACAGAAACTCTCCCACTATATGACATCATGTTAAAGGAGGCAGAGACTCTTCTTTCAAGTTTGTCTATGAGAGGCATCATTTCCTGTACTGTAGGTTTTGTTGTTCCCAGAGGCAATCCCAAGTAGGTAAATGGCATAACAGCAACATTACAACCAAATAGTGCAGCCATATTCTGGGCATTTCCTTCAGAAAGATTAATTGGCACCAAAGAAGATTTATGGTAATTAATTTGTAACCCAGTAGAATATGCATACTTATTAAGAATATCCTTCATTATGGCTATTTGAGTAGAGCAAGCTTGCATAATAATTAAAGTATCATCTGCATATTGGATCACTGGGAAATCTTTGATAAACTCAGACTGAAAGGGGAGCTCCAAGATACCTTGAAGGAAGGCCTTATTAATAGCAGATTGTAATAGATCAACAGCTAGTACAAAAATGAGAGGGGACAATGGATCTCCCTGTCTTACTCCCCTTCTACAATGAAATTGTCTGCCAGGAACTCCATTAAGTAGTACTGCAGATTTTCCAGTAGCAAATATCATGTTTATCCAATTGAGCCATTTGTCATCAAATCCCATTTGTTTCATAATTTTAATCATGGCAGAATGATCAATAGTGTCAAAAGCTTTTGCAAAATCCAGTTTAAGAAGAATTATTTCTCTCTTTGACTGCTGACATTGGTACAAAAATTCATATGCCCATGCCAAACAGTCCTGTATATTCCTTCCTTTAAGAAATCCATATTGATTTTGATGCACAATTTGTAAGACCACCTTCTGCAATCTATTGGCCAATAACTTGGTTATAATTTTGAGCACACAATTAAGAAGTGTAATTGGTCTATAATCATTGATTCCTTCTGGTACACCTATTTTTGGTATAAGAGTGATATGACCCATATTTATACTCTCCAAGTCCAGTTGCCCATCATAGAAATCAGAACACAACTGATAAATATCCTCCTTTATTATTTGCCAGCAAGATTTTAAAAATTGTCCATTAAAGCCATCAGGCCCAGGTGCCTTGTCTGCAGGCATTTGCTTTATAACCTCATCAATCTCCTCCTTAGTAAATGGACTGGATAAATCATGCAAACCAATTGTTGGCTCAATCAAGTCTTCTAGATCAAACTGCATGGCAGGAGTAGAGCAGGTGCCAAGTCTCTGTTTATAAGTCTCATAAATAATTTGCTCTTTCTCTGAATGTTCAGTGACACATGTCCCATCAGATGCTTGTAAAGAGGATATAGAATTTTTCCTATGTCTTTCAGTAGCAATGGAGTGGAAAAACTTTGTGTTTTCATCACCAAATTTTGTCCACCTAATAGTACATCTCTTCTTCCAATAAGCATTTTGGTAATCCAACAATTTAATCAAGTGCTTTTTGAGTATCTTCCTAAAATTTGTTTCAGCAAGGGATAGAGGTCGACAGTCTTCAATAATATCTAACTCAAGCAATGCATTATTTGTGTTTTGTATACAGATAGAAAGCTTGGAAATAGACTTGCTCCAATACTTAAGATCATATCTCAACCTCTTAAATTTAGCATTTAAATTGGCAGCACTATTCTTTTTGTAGGTTGGTTTGGACCAGCTCTGTTCCACTGTTTGTTGAAACCCCTGATGTGCCACCCAAAAGGATTCAAACCTGAAGATCTTACTGGCAGGAATAGCTGTCTTGATAGTGATAACACAAGGTACATGGTCAGAAATTGGTTTTCCCTGTGTGGTGACAAATGTAGCAGGATAGACAGTTGTCCAATGCAAAGAAGTGAAAAACCAGTCTAACTGTTCCATCAAAGGATCCTCCTGCATATTGCTCCATGTGTATTTCCTCCCCTTAATTGGCAGTTCAGTTAGATTTTGTTCTCTGATAATATCATTGAATATAAACATATCAGTCACACTACCACCAGGTTTATTCCTATTTTCTGGAGATCTTATGAAATTAAAATCCCCTAATAAAAGCCAGTCTTCATCATTTGGAATATTAAGATTATATAACCATTGTACAAAATCCTGTCTTTTTTCACCTTGACAAGGGCCATACACATTAACCAGAGTCCATGATTGAGAAGATTGTGTAGAAGTGAAATGCACAGAGATGGCAAAAGATTCACAGTGCATAACCATGCCAGAAAACACAGAACTGTCCCAAAGAATTATTAAACCACCAGAAGCACCATTTGATGGAATAAAAACATAATCATCAAATATCTTAGGACAGCAAGATTTAATAAAAGATATATCAAAATCATTTTTCTTAGTCTCTTGCAAGCATATAACAGAGCAGCCACTTGTAAGAGCAGCATTCATAAGAGCAAGCTGCTTAGATTTGGCATTAAGCCCCCTAATATTCCAGCACAAAATAGTCCAGTGCTTTAACAAGTTCATTATTTATTACAGATAAAAGAGACAAATTAAACATTGTCTTCTGGGTCTTCCTCCTGAAGGGTAGAGAGCAGCTTCTGGGGGGATATCTCCTCTGCAGGGACTCCACAGAGATTCACAGCAATAGACTGCATCACCTGGATAGGAGTGTCAGGAGGAACAGCAGTAGAGGCAGCAGACTCCTTTCCTTTGATCAAAATCTTCTCTTTGACTCTTGGAATTTTCCTGGGCTTCACCTTTGATTTGAGTGGCTTGACATCTGGATTGTTGTTCTGCTTGAAGCCATCATATTTATTTGATCTAGTGCTTCTCCTCACTTGTGAAGAGCACTCTGGTGCAGGTAAAAGAGCTTGCTTCCTTTTCTGGCCAATATTGGCATCATCAGATAGAGTTAGTCCATTCCTTTCCAGAGACAACACTGGTGGTGTGACAGTGGTTTCAGTTTTCCTAGCAACCAGCCTACTCTGATACAGTGCATAGAATTCTCCAACCATTTCATGTAATATGGAAGCTGGCATCTCCACAGTTACTGACAAAAACCTACAGTTATCTTGGTTGACAGAAGGGGAACCACAGGCAGATAAAGTAGCTCTGGCCAAAGTAACCCTGGCCCATAATTCTGAGTGAAGTGCTGCAAAGTTGCCCTCATGCAAGATCACAGTATTAATCTGCACAGGTGGCTGTACATCAATCAGCATATTATCCCCCACAGAAGAACTTGATGAACTATCAGCTGATAAGCTATCATTCCAGGCTTGCATAGGACTGTCTACCATATTATTAGGAGGCAATAAACCATCAGTGAAAAGAGCACCTTGTTCTGCCAGCATATGTTGAAAATTAAACAAGGGTGGTGCTTGATCTAACTGAGGATTAGCAATGACTTGTTGTGCTTGGTGGTGTTGCAAAACTTGATGTTGTCCATGCTGGTGTTCATGATGAAGATTATGTTGCTGTCCCTGTTGATGATGATGACCATGAGGGTGATGACCATGTTGGTTATGCTGCCCTGCTGCTCCATTTTGTTGCCACCATAAAGCCAGTTGCTGCTGATAGAGCTGCTCAGCTGTGAGATCATGACCATAAAGAGGGTGTGGGTTACCATTATCAGGTGCTGGGTCTTCTGGGGGTGGTGGCACATAAGCTTCATGGGCATTCCAATCCACACTCCTGAGCATAATCACAGGCACAGTCCAACTATGTCTTGCTCCACCTAATTGATGCATGACAAGAGATCTTGGAACAAATTTGGGATCTACTATCCAGGCCTTAACTAAGACAAATTTCTTGTTCCCTCTTGGGTTTTGCCAGATAGTGAGCAGACCAAAATCCTTAACAGCATTCTGAACATACTCTGTAGTCTGATAATCTAGAGGAAAACCAAGATATAAAATCCATGTCTCTCTACCAAAAGCAGTCAACCTCATGTTCTTAGCTTCATTGTGTTTGACAAAAGTAACAGTAGTAATCTCATCAAGCTCATAAGTCAAACCCTTAACAGCATCAGCAGTCAGAGTATCAGGAAAAGTATAAACACCCAAGCCAAAAGGATGATCATCATAATAACGCACAATGTATCCTTCAGTAACTAACCAATCTCTAACATCTTCTCTCATCTGCTCACGATGCTGAATCGGAATGAATCTACTCGTCTCTGCTATGAGAACACGATCATTCTGTAGCGGAGCAATAGCAGGGACTACCAAATCCGAGCGTACCGTCCTGTTCACTGGTCCTTGATCCACTGTCATGCCATCAGGTAGAAATGGGAGAGGGTTGACGGGGAAGGTAGCCATGGCGACGTCAAGAGCAGCCTCTGCAGCAGTAGATGGCGATGGCGATGGAGAAGGAGGCGAAACGGCAGAGGTGGGGTGTGCAGATACTGTTAGGGGAATATGTGCCGGGGTCTTAACCACCCAGATTTTTTTCCTTTGCTGTTGTGTCTGTTCTCGAGAAGCGGGAAGAGCCTTAACTCTCCAGATAGATTTCCTTTTATTAGAGCACATCCAAGAAAAATGGCCAGAATTCCCACAGAATTTGCAACTAATTCTCTGAGTAGATAAAGCGCGAGGTTTTTGACGCTCCCGCTTCCCTTGATGGGCTTCCAAAGTTTGGGCCTTAGAAATACAAGCAGGACATTTGATACCCAAAAATTGACATTGCCTACAAATGCCAGGACAGTTGGGCCGCAAATGATCAGTCAGAGAACACCTTGAGCAGCAGCCAATAAATTCATAAACCAAGTCCTTGGGCGGGATAAAAGGTAATTTTAGAATATCCATAATATCCTCATCAGAATACCGTGCCAGACGGAGATCTTCAAGGTGCTTCAGAACAGAAACTGGCAAGCGTTGACATAAAATCCTGCCGCAATTAGCTCCAATGAAAATGCGATCCTTAACGGCCGGCAGAATACTCGGAAGTTCAAAAAAGAGAGATCCGAAGTTCAATGACGTAGATTGGCGCATAGGATGATCATGATGAACAGTATTGGGTTTAGTTGATCTAATGTGACATGCTGTCGGAGGAACACTGTTATTCAAACCAAATTTTGCAAGTTCAACCGAGGAAGATAAAGGATCCCGAGTAGCACTATCCCGTAGAACTTGAAAAGAGGAGTTAAATTTCATAGAGCTCCTGTGGGCAATGTCAACTAGATGATCCGTTGAATTCCAAGCAGATTCTCCAGAGGGTGCAACAATATGAGAGACATCTCCTCGATAGAGGGAAAAGTGACAGACAAAATCAGGCCAAACACGATCCTTCAAACCATATATGAAATGCCCAACTTTATTTGAACAAACCGAGAACCTAAAACGGCGATCACTGAGCTGGAAAACACGAAAACCTTTGGCCAAACCACCAATACAAGATTGAAGAGCCAGCCCAACAGATTCTTCCGAAAGCTTGAAGGATGCCGAAGAGAAAGAAACCACCAAGAAAAAATCCTTGGCAAGAGGAGAGGGAGAAAAGTGTACCGTAGATCCAAACCATCGATGAACTTGATCTGCCACCGCCAATCCAGGAGAGAAATCCCAGTGCAGAAGGGCATCCATGGCGCCAAAGATCTAGCAAACTCCATAGGGGTGGGTGAAGGAGGTGGAGGTGGAGGTGGAGGGTGCGGTGGAGAGGAGAGCCATCCCTCCCCCCAAGCTTAGTACACCACGCCCTTCCACGCGCCGCTGAGTTCACCTTCCTCCCGCAAAGCCTGTTGTTGAACCTCAGCGTCGTCTTGCAAATATGTGGGAATATATATTAATAAAGTGCAATGTTCATGTATGAATTTTACATGCATCCGGTGTGCTGGTGGTTTCATCGGCTGGTCAGACAAACAAGGTAGTCCAACAATGTACTGACCGTAAGGAAAATTTGTTGTAAAGCTAGAACAAAACTAGGGTTACAACATTTGATTCAATATCTCTCCCGCTATCTCCTCCTAGCCTTTATATAGGATGCTAGGTCTCAGAGTCCGGGTCATGTCGGTTTACAAATAATCACACAGGGCTATGTTTATGCCGGCTTCTAGATGGGTCTTTCCTTATTTGACACGCTTAGTTCTATGGCTTCAGATGCTTCCTAGTTTTCTAGCTTCATGGTTTCTTCCCAAATATGTATGAGAGATACTAAATTCACATGCCCAATAAGGTATACCCATGTCATATATCTAATCTGATTAAGCTATGGTAGCTTCATCATGAAGTTGTCATGATGGGATGAATAATGATAGTGATTTGTTCATCACACTAAAACATTGCTTATAGTGAAATCCGGAAGAAAATATATCATATGATGATCGAATTCAAAGTGCAATTCCGTGGGTTCAAGTACTGATTATACACACCTAGGGCCATGTGCCAAAAAATTTGACACTGCGTTTGATTTGAGAATATCTCCTGAAGAAGGAGAAAACCTAAAAAGGAACTGCAAAAGTATTTAGCATAAAGGAAAATACTAGAAAGTCTAGCTGAGATGTATATACAGATATACATGTAATGAATGTAATTTTTTTTGTTTCCCTTTGTCTCTGAGAGTTTCTCACTCTCTTTTGTAATCTTTGTAACTTTGTATTATGCTTAATAATGAAAATTGCAGTTTTACTTCAAAAAAAAAATGAATGTAATTCTTTGTTTGGTTACGCTAATGTATTTCTTGGGTATTTGTACCAAATTGCTTGGTATGACGTGTCATACAACTCAAAGCAATACAAGAATATAATGGCCTAACTGACTAAAAAGTGTGATGTGATGCGCGTCAAGAACGAAATAAAATGTCATTATGTTCGTCGACTCTACCTAGGCATCCAGATTAATTCTAAGAAAGTTAATAAAGTGTTATTTGTTCTGGTCTAATGTAAGCAAATGGATGTTTTCATAAGAAGATGAATTAGTCGTTATGATGGTGAAATACAGTCATAACACTATTGTTAAAACATTGCAAGGCTAAATGATTTGAATTGCACTTATGCGTGGAACTGCTGTTGGATCATATTAGAAATAACGCATGAAACAACTTCTGTGGAAATGGAGTTTTGGAGTAACTTCATTAAAATATTTGAGTTACAAGCTTAGAAGATATATAAGCGTTGCAAAATTGGTTTCACAACTTATGCCTCACGAAACACCCTAGGAATATGGAGTGTTCGAGAGACATGATCAAACATGTTTAGATATGGTGAGATCAATATTATCAATTTAAAATAAACTGCTAATTTTTTTGTTGAGAAATATGCTCTAGCGATTACTGTTTTCCACTAAATAGAGAGCCATCATGATCCGTTAAAATGATGTCCATATGAGTTATGACATGGAATAAAAATCTAAACCGTGTTTTCATATTTTGGCATGCCAAGCATGACTAAAATAAGTTTACAACAAAAATCGGATAAACGTCTTTGTAGGCTATTCGAGGGTTAAAAATGGGCAATCCTTCCACCAAAAGAACCATAGGAAAATGTGTTTGTCACCCTTAGTGGCGTATTTTTCAATAAGGAGTTTGTCGTAAAAGGTTTAGTAGGAGGACAATAAAACTCGATATGATTATTAATCTGAGCAAGATGAGCAAAGTAGCGCAGCGACAGAAATAGTTCGAGAGGCGGGCACGATGCTCATGGCTCCCACGTCTACAAACTGCTCTATTCCTGGAGATCGATGTACCTATTGAATCTCGTAGTTCTGGTTGACTTTGTGATCAAATAAATAATTTGTGGACAAAAAAATATTGTTGAACAATGACAAACCAACTACATGCAAATAAGCTATGATGAGCCCTGACCTCGTTAACTGACTAATTGCCATGAAATTTAAGATAGTATGCATAACCAAGCTTGTAGCTTTCTAAATCTTCTGAAGGTATGAAGGCTTTTGAAAGTAAATGGATCTATAAATAAATTGACGTGGATGTCATATCCTTTAAAAAGCTCGACTTGTCGAAAAATTGTTTTTGACAAAGTTCAAGGAGTTTACTACGATACTTAGAGTCTATACGGATTATTCTAGTAATCACTGCATATTTCAATTACAAGATATGTCAGCTGGGTAGCAAAACTGAATTCCTTAACTAAAGTGTGTATTAAGGTTGTATACAAGATACAACCGAAGGTTTTGCTAATCCATAGAATGCTAGATAGGTATGGGGCTTCAATGAAGAAGTAAGCATTAAAGAGTTAGAATCTTCACTAGATGAAATGGTCAAATAATTTTATTTTCATCAGAACCAAAAAAGATACTTGAAATTTGCAAGAAATTGAGTGGGACAATTGAGACATATTTGTAATACATTATGTGGATGACATATAGTTGATTGGAAATGATATATCTTTACTTGGGATAATAACATTTTTCTGGAAAATAATTTTCATTGGAGGACCTGGACTAAAACCATATTGATCATCAAGATCCATAAAGATAGATTGGGGCGCATAATAAGGTTAAGTCAAATTGCATAGAATAAATATTGAAGAAGTTCAATATGGAACGTCAAGAAAGTGTTCTTGTTGAGTGGGGTTTTTAGCAAGACTTAAATGTGTTTGACATTCAATGAGTAAAAACACATGTGTGATTTTGAATCATGAATGCCACGAGATATAAACAATCAGGTATCCTACACTAAAGTGTTAGGAGAATATTACATAGATAAATTCTTGCTCAATGGGATGAGATTTGCAATAGGTTCCATGGCATTTAGTTGAACGATGCACCTGATCGTATTGTCTAGGGTCTTACTGGAAACAAAAAAAAATCCACGAAGTCTGTTTATTAGTTATTGGGGCGGAACCTTTTAGGTCCTAATAACAAACTAATTTGGAAAGGTAAACTTCCCTTGAAAATTCAAATTTTCATGTGGCAAGTTTTAAGGAATTCTATTCCTACGAGGAATAATTTGAGGAAATGACAATGGTTAGAAAATCATGTGTATACTTTTTGTCAATAAATGAAATGTAGCAATTACTTGTTTTTTAATTGTTCTATTGCGAAAATTGTGTGGGGGATCATTGGGAAACGTTTTGGTACAACATCTTATCCCAGGAACCTTTGGCAAGCGTTTTGTTGGTTTTATCGTTTCTTACCCAGTGGGAATTTTTTTTATATGATTGGTGTGTCGGCTGTACGTTGGGAAATATGGATAGTTCCGAATCGTGTGCCTTTTGAGAACTATATTCTCCAATCTCCTTTAAAGGCTGTTTTTACTACGTGCTCTTTCTTGCTACTGGGCAGGTTTGCATACTTCAGATGGCAAGAAGACGTTGCTGATTGAGGGGACAAGGAAGATGAGGAAGCTAACAGCTGGCATAGGCGTAATCACGCGAGGAGTTGGTGATCACGTTCCTTGCAGGATTGACGACTGAGTGATGTTGTGTTCCATGATTAGGTGTAGCTCTAAGAAAAAAGAAGAAAGGAGAGTGCAGAAAGTGGAGATCTTCCTGCGCGTGAAGACTTTTACCCTTTTCCTTTTGGTTCCTAGCTGTTCTTTTGGTGTTGTTTTGAGTGGTATGCTAGTTGGCTGGTGTTAGAGCATCTCCAGTCGCGTCCCCCAAACCGTCCCCCAAAGCGATTTGGGGCGCGCCGGACAAAAAAAGCGTTCCAGCCGCGTCCCCAAAGCCCTTTTTTTCCGGCGCGCCCGATACGGTGTCCGGCGCCCGAGCCCGTCCGTCCCACAGGGACGCACCGGGACGCCGGACACAACGCGAGGCGGGCTCCCACATGTCGGCGACTATTTGCATAAACCGTTGGTTCGCGCCTCTTTCTCGTCGCTCCTTCCTTCGCGCCTCACCCCGCCGCCGCCGGATTTCCCGGCCGTTTGGGCGTCTGATCTGTGCTGCGAGTCGCACCGTTGTCGCGGCTGGGGCTCCCGCCGGTCGTGCCGCCGCCGCCGCGTCGCCAGCGCCTCCCGAACGCGCCGTCAAATCCGCCCCACCTCCGCGCACGAAGGTGCTCGACGACTTGCCAGGTAGGCGCGATTGGTCGCTGTTTGTTGCGTCGTCTGCCTCGGCGCAATTTTAACCATTGATTTTGCTTTAGCCATGGACAGCGACGATGAGATGGTTGCCCTGCTGCTGGAGGACGAGCAAGCGTTCGACGACGACCTGCGGGAGCATTTGCTGATCATCGCCTCCCTCCAGGACATGCTTGACGCCGAGGCGGAGAAGAGGAAGAGGCCGCGCCGCGGAGGATCAAGGCCGGGAAGAAGGAAGTCGAAGCGCCGGCAGAGGATGGAGGGGCATGCCATGCTGCACAACGACTACTTCGCCGACGATGCAACACATGCCGACAATTTTCGGCGCCGGTACAGGATGAGCAAGGGCCTGTTCATGAATATCCTCCACGGCGTTCGAGAGTTCGACCCCTACTTCAAGCTCAAGCTCGACGCTGTAGGCGTTCTCGGGTTCTCATCCATTCAGAAGTGCACCGCCGCCATGAGGATGCTTGCATACGGAGCACCTGCCGATACACAGGACGACTACCTTCGCATGAGTGAGTCTACTGCCATTGAGTGCATGTACAAGTTTTGCCGAGCTGTGGTGGGAAAGTTTGGCAAATACTACTTGAGAGGGCCAACTGAGGAAGAGACTGCAAGGATCATGGCACAAAATGCTGCCAGAGGATTTCCTGGAATGCTTGGAAGCATCGATTGCATGCACTGGGCATGGAAGAACTGCCCGTTTGCTTGGCAAGGTATATACAAAGGGCGTCATGGATATTGCAGTGTGGTGCTTGAAGCTGTGGCAGATTATGACCTGTGGATTTGGCATTCTTTCTTTGGCATGGCGGGATCACACAATGACATCAACGTGTTGCAGCGGTCTCCGGTGTTCAGCAGACTAGTGGAAGGGCATGCTCCACCATGCAACTATGAGATCAATGGCCACCAATATACCAAAGGCTATTATCTAGCCGATGGTATATATCCAAAATGGGTCACTTTTGTCAAAACAATCTCGAATCCATCAGGTCTGAAGAATTCTCACTTTGCTACACGACAGGAGGCTTGCAGGAAGGATGTCGAGCGGGCATTTGGTGTGCTTCAAGCACAATTTGCCATTGTCCGGTACCCTGCTCTAAGCTGGTCTCACGACCAAATGTGGGAGGTGATGCAGGCTTGTGTGATCATGCACAACATGATCATCGAGGATGACCGCAAGAATCATGTTAGGTCACATGTTGGTCCCTATGAGTGTCAAGGCCCTCTCGCAGAGGTTGATCATGAGTTGCCTGCAGATTTTGCTGATTTTCTCGCCATGCACGCAGAGATCCGTGACAGCAATGTGCATGAGCAACTTCAAGCTGATCTCGTTGAGCATTTGTGGAGGATCAAAGGAAATACCGTGGCACCTTGATGTATCATCTAGCCCTTTTTATTATATTTGATTACTTGTTTTATTGTTTATTGTAATTTAATTTGAAAACAATCCTCGAAAACATTTTTTTCATATGCTACATTTGATATAAATGGTTTATGTGTTAAAAAAATTATTTTAAATGTTTGGGGCGGCGTTTGGGGACGCGGCTGGGACGTCCCCCAAACGCGGCACGAACGAAACACGTCCCCCAAACGCTCGATCCGGCGCGCTTTGGGGGACGGTTTGGGGGACGCGACTGGAGATGCTCTTAGAAGTGTTCTTGAGCTTTGGTGGTAGTAGTTTTTTTTTTGCCCCGTAGGGGTGTTCGAGATCGAGCACTCATAGCGACTTTTCTGCTACTGCCCCAACTCGCTATCCATTACTTTCCTATCTTTCCTTATTTGATGTTCTTATAGTAAACATTGTATATCCTTTATGCAAGTAATGGAAAGGGGATTATGCCGGTTGGAAAAATCAAACTATCACACATGCATTCTCGCAATTACACACCATATGCTTTGTTCAATCATTTCATATACATGGAATCGTGTGTTTATTTTTGAAAGGTAAGGTTACCAGCAACGACTAGTTGGTGGTGGTGTTACAACTCACACGAATCGTACATACATACACAAGCAAAAACATTAAACAACACAAGAGTGGAATACATGACACACATATTTACCACATATGGTATGCCATATACGTAGTATATTAGCTGCTCGATAAAGAATGAAAATAGCCAGGCCGCTAGCTCTTCTCCTCGTAAATTACACGAGGAGCAGGATACCGCCGGCCCTTTTATCATCCGAACACATAGCTATTTTTGAGGGTCTTGAAAACAGTCTGCTTCTCCTCCATCACCTTCATCAACTCCGGCGCCGCATGCACGTACACAATCCAATCTCCATCCCCGCGTGCGCTTGGCATCGGCATCACGTAGGCCGCACCGCCGGGCCACGGGAAGTGATATGATGCGAACGCTGGCGTGCCCCACCCGAAGTCGGCCTCACCGGTTGGGAAACCCATCCCCGACGACATGATGCACGTCATCGCCTCCACGCCACCAGTGCCACCGAAGTAGGCTCTAGCCGCGGCAGGCTCGGGTCGTAGTGCCTCTACCCAGTCGACCAATCCCCGAAAGTGCTCATACGTAGCGGCCTCGCGCACCCACCGGTGCACGTCGCCGGCCACGTCGGCAAGCGACATGCGTAGGCGAAGATCGTCCATGCTGATGACACCGTATGGTATGGTCAACACATTGCCGAAGTAGGCCTTCATGGCACTATCCGGGGACGGGGAAATGCGAGCACGCCCGTCTACCACCATCCCCATGCAGCACATACGCTGACATTCGGAGGCCGCTCTAGAGCAGAGCTGCCATAGGTGGGCCGTGAATGCCTCGAGCTTCGTGTATGGGGGCCCGGCTGAGGCCTGCAACGCCGCAACATCATCGGAGGATATATGGTAGATGCGATTGACGGAGGTCGAGGCCGGAGGGAGTGGTGTTGAACTGAGAGGGGAGAATAGGCGCTCGATCAGGGCATCGGTGGAGGGCGTGCGCGGTGATGGATCTCGCGGAGCGACTAACGAGCGGCAAAAGGACGGGGCTAGAGGTGTGGAGCCACCACGCGATGTGGTGGCCCATGCGACGAGGAACATGTTGAAGGAGTAGGCGTCGCATACTCTGTGGTCGAAAGTGCAGCCAACGACGGCACCGCCACACTTAAACTTGGTGACCTGTGCGCACACGTACCATGTGTAATGCAATTAGTAATAGTAGTTATAAACATTAAGTGTAAAAATAAACAATTATAAGCTTCTATTCGAAGCATGTCATATTTCAAACTTATGTTATTGTACCTGAAAGAATACTTATGCTATGTTATTGGTTTTAGTTGCTTATAATAAAATTAACGAAATTCAATTCGGCTCCTGAGTGCGTATACTCCCTCCACCCAAAAAACAGATTTCTTATTTTCAAAATATCTCAACAAAATTTTAGCATGTACATCTCGATAATTTATGTGCATTCATACAGTTTCACGGAAAACCAATAATTTTTTGTGTTCGATGTAAAAAAGGCAAAACATGTCTCACAAAGCCTGACTTTTAGCACCAAATTTTGTCTTTTACACAGTGCAAACAACAAGTTATTTTTTCAGGGAAAGACCTTGTGAGCATTTAGCTTGTGAAGATATACACGTAATTTTTTTTACATTTTTAAATGTGTCAAAGATGTATCTCAAAGTAAAAGGATCATATGCACCCAAAAGTTAAAATATCACTTCAATTGATGGAAATTCAATTCGGCTCCTCAGTTTTTTTTTTTTTTTTTGAAATGGGGCGCTTCCCAGTCTGCATCATTTGATGCACAAAGCCTTATTTATTTATTTATTTTATAGTTTTAAATATTTAAAAAGTTTACAACTCACGAATCGGAAAGGGTTGAGACATGTATCAACCATCTAAAAATGAAAAGCAACATAAAGCTATCCATTCTGAAGCCTATTAAGATGACGCCACCTAGTAGCCTCGAACCAACATAAGGCTCCCGAGTTGCATGATGCATCTATAAACTTTATATTTGATGACAGAGATAAAGGATAATATATACTACCTGAACAGACATCACACCGGCCTTTTTGGCGGGAACCAGCATCTCCACACCCTCCTCCACCATGCCAAGCCGGAGCTCCCGCAGGATGGCGTTGTCGGCGCTCGCCTCCGTAAAATCCACACCACGGCTGTGGCACAGCCACTACGGGAGAACAGGGCGTTGCCGTGCGCCACTTTGCACGGCAAAGACACCTATACGCACGGCAAAGGCTTTGCCGTGCGCGTGCGCACGGTAAAGTTTGCCCGGCAAAGGTAGCGACGGCAAAGCCAACGTTGCCGTGCGCGTGCTCGTTTTGCACGGCAAAGCCCTCTGCCGTGCGCTCAGTTCTCTGCCGTGCGCCAAAGTCTGTGCCGTGCGGCACTGCGTTGCCGTGCGCTGGGGGCTTTGCCGTGCGCGCGTACGTTGCCGTGCGGCCAACACTTAGCCGTGCGCGCATACGTTGCCGTGCGGCTACTCTGTGCCGTGCGCACGCTTTGCCGTGCGCCGCCTCGCACGGCAAAGTGCTTTGCAGCACACCCCCCAGGCCCTCCCAGGTCTACAGGCTGCCGCCACGTGGCCCCTTTGCCGTGCGTGTGCACACGGCAAAGTGACCAAATGTCCTTTGCCGTGTGCACACGCACGGCAAAGGGCCCTGTTTTTTTCATTTTTTTGCTGTTTTTTGCTTATTCCCTGCATTTCAAATATAGCAATTGACAATAAAGCATATACTCATATAATCTTCAACATAACATCACCAAACACTACGGGAACACCACCAATACATCAAACACACATATTCATGCATTACATAGAGTCCATAGTCCATCCACACAAGTTACATAGAGTCCATAGTGCAATGTCCAATATTACAATCCATTACAAGCATACAATCCGACAAAGTGCACGAAGACCATGCCATCAACCTTGTCCTCCTCCACTTCCGCCGGCCTCATTGTCATTGCCTTGTGACATAAAATCTATAAGAAGGTTTATGGAATGAACATGCATTTGCATATTGAACACTTGAACAAGCACAAGTAGCGGGTTGGGCACAAGCGTAGGAGGACTCACCGAGGTTCATGCTCCGGATGATGTTCATGTTGTTGACGGTGATAGGTGTCCCCGGGGTCTGAGTGGGCGGTGGCGGCATCCACGGCATGGAGTAAGGTGGAGGAGCAGGAAGACTCCCCGGTGGAGAAGTCGCCGGCTCATCAGCCACTCATCCCCTGCTCTGCATCATCTGCTGCTTGCATCTGCTGCATCATCGTCTGCTGCTGGTACTCCAGACTGCCGCTCCATGTTCCGTGCGTGCTCCTGGGCCGCTCCTTCGCTGCCATCTCCTCCTACGTTGTGTTGCCACGATGTCATTAACATTTCAATGGAAAGCATGTAAAGGAAATGTAGAGACCCGAGGAAGAACATACCCGTAACCGCTCGACAGCTAGATCCGAAGCCCGTGGCCGGGCTCTACCTCAGGCTGGCCGCTCTTACGACCACGACGGATCTGGCGGAGAGAGGGAACCCTCGCTGGGTCGACGCACCCGTCACCAAACCATAGGCGGCCATGCTTCAAGCCTTCTCCCGCAAGCACCGCGACCTCAGGGTCAAAGTCCTCGGCCTCTGGGTTGGCGTCCTCGCCGTACTTCTGCTTGAACTTGGAGACATACGACGTGCACTGGGTCTCGGATTGCGGGTTAACCCACACGGCGGACCCCGTCTCAGGATCGGCGTCTTCCTTTGCTTCATCTTCTTTAGCACGGCAAAGACGTTAGGCTTCGCTCCTGTCGACTTCCTGCAAAAGAGAACATGTAATTGAGTGAAGTGGCACACCCTTGCGGAGTTAACAAATATATAACATGAATTCAAAGAATGAAGGAACCATTAATTTGCTCACCTCCTTCTGCAGGTGAAGAGAGATGGGGATGCTGCCTTGGATATGCGATCCACCTCGCATCTCTGCCCGCTTCGCCTTGCCCTCCTCGTGCTTCTTGAGGTACTGGGGGCATGTCCACCACATGACCATCGCACGAAAGCACCTATCGTCGTTGCCGACGTACTGAGGAGGGTTCTACATGCACAAGATAAACCCATTATGGTAAAATAAACTACATGGCGATAAAGAAATCAATAACACATAAATGCAAATACCTGCAAGTACTGCCACGGCTGCATGAGCGTGTCGCGAGCGTCCTCCTTACTCATGTGGACGAAGCGGTCGGCGTGCCAGTCGCGGACGCATTGAATACGTGCCTCGTAGTGCATGCCAGTCACCCTCTTCCTTGCAAGCTGGTGTAGGACATCATCGCACGCATTCTCCTTGCCCTCGGCCCTCTTGAAGTATTTCTGCAACCATGCACATAGGTAAAACAAGGGGCATTAGTGCAATTATTGTGAACCAAGGAGAGTGTATGAATGGTAAGAAGTCAAAAGTCACGTACCCAGAATTTGGCAACAACCATATCCGCCGCGGTGCCGCGGCCAAGAGGATCTTCCGCGAGGCTGTAGTGCGCCCACCTCCAAGCTACGTCGCAGCCACCAGTAGGGAGTTGACTATCCCAGGGAAATACCACCTAAGTAGGCCCCCAAGGATGTTCGAGTACCCACGTGGCGGTCTCTGCGTCGGGTCTTCAAACTGAACGAGCTGCACCATGAAACGACAACATCAATATGTATGTGATAATAATTTTGATAATGACAAAATTGCGATAACGAAATGCCAAAAAATAACATGTACCTCCTTCCATAGGGCACAAGAACAACGTGCCTGTAGCGCCAGCTTCTCAGCGAGGGGTGTGTTATCCCACGCCGATATGGCTTCCTATCACGTGGCCTCAGCCTCTCCAAAGCTGGAACGTACTGGTAATCCTCCGGCTGACACCACTCTAGGCTTGGATCAGATCGAACACTAAGTTCCCCAACCCCTCATCCTCCGAGAGGTCCTCCTCGTCCCCCTCCTCCTCCTGGTCCTCCCCACCCCCCTCCTCCGGTCCTCCCCCACCTCCTCCTCCTGGTCCTCCCCACCACCTCCCTCCTCGTCATCATCATCGGCTGCGGGAGGGGGCTAGGACTAGGAGTGAGTACCCGCGTCGCATTCTTCCTACGCGGCCGCCCTGTGGGAGCGACAGGAGGGGGGCTAGGAGGGGGGTAGTAGCTCGGCCCCGCCTCGAAGTCCCTACACCTACCAAGTCCTTGAGCTTCTTTTTAAGACCGCCACCCCTTTTTTTGGCGGC
This sequence comes from Lolium multiflorum, assembly GCA_030979885.1. Taxonomy (NCBI): domain Eukaryota; kingdom Viridiplantae; phylum Streptophyta; class Magnoliopsida; order Poales; family Poaceae; genus Lolium; species Lolium multiflorum. The sequence goes on from CM061748.1 coordinate 287,645,861, forward strand.
ATGCTTCAATCACCTGCAAACACAAATGAAGAGAGTGGTTTATTAGTACGCAATATTGTAAAGAGATAAATATTAGTGAAAGCAACAGAAATATAAGTAGATGAACATTAATGAAAGCAACAAATAATGCAAAAGGATGAACATTAATTAATTAGTGGAAGCAACAAATAGCTACCATAGAGTTCTCTCAAACATAGCACGGAGTTCTTACAAATAACCTAGCTAGACAATCTCTATTACACGGAGTTATTACAAATAGGCTAGCCTCACAATTACTACTACATAGATCAGTAGCCTGTGTCGCCATCCGTGATTGGACCGCGTGTCTCCTCATCGTCATCAGGCTCGGCGAACCAATAATCATCAATGAAACCTGGAGGTGGTCCATCTGCATCGAGGTCAATCCTGCTTTGAACGCCTCGAGCAAACTCAGGTCTTCCGGGGCACAGACATCCTCAGCTTCATCTTCTGCATTGTCTCCATCCATGCCCGCGTCTTCTTGTTCATCGTCTACGACCATGTCATCGATAGTCGGCAAGCCGATTGTGAAATGGCCGGGGAGCCCTTCTTCCTGATAAAACTCGACACTCCTTGTTGTGGGGTCTACGCGGCGGTAATCGTCCTTGTTTGGCGGGGGCGGCCTATTGCGTGAAGGCACCGTCATCACAACATCCCATCCATGTAGACGTTTTGTCGGGTTTCTGCACGCGTACGGGAGATAGAATACTTGAAAGGCCTGGGTTGCCAAGATGTACACATCCTCTCCCTTATAAACGGAGTTCCTTTCAACTTCGACCAACCCAATTTCAGGATCCCGTCTCACCCGACGTGGGTCAAACCAATGGCATTTGAAGACGACGGGATTTAGCCCTTTGTGAAACCCGTAATTCAGCTCGTATATACCCTCGACTCTTCCATAGTAATGGAGCCCATCATCACCTTGACATACCACCCCACTATTTATTGTCTTCGCGTTGGGCCGGCTTGTTGTGTATTGATGGGTCTGGAAGCGATACCCGTTCACGTCATAGGAGTTGAACGCTTCTACGGAATGGTCAAAGCCCCTAGCAATTTTTCTTAGCTCTGACTTCATCTCTTTGTCAGTTCTTGCCTACAAGTTTAGCACAAGAAGTTTAGAACGAGAAATGACCGATAAATGTAGGAAGTGCTAGCTAATTTGGATAGAATAGTACCAAATTACAAAACCAGCTACTGAAACCGAAACCGCCTCCCTTATCGAAAATTTGCTTGGATTCTTCCGGGGTAGGCTCCCTGTGGGTATTCTTCCAATGTATAGCCTTGAATTTCCTATACCGATGAAAAGAGGAAGAGTTAGCCACGAACATACGAGTGAACGTTTGCGAATAATTAAATGGTTCGCACTTACTCGATGTACGGCTTCACTTCGACCATGGTGTTTAAGACATACGAGTGGATCAAGGTCCGCTCATGTAGGTCGTTCTGTACGGCTTCGAGCCACTTGACTTGCCACCAAGCCCCACGAAGATGCTAAGCTTGGGTACTTCTTCATTGTTGGCGGCATTTAAACGGAGGACCGGGTTGTGCTTTGTGGGAATGTTGGGATCATAGTGCTTAGTGGTGAAGTTTGCCACCTCCACGTTCAGGACTGCCTCGGCTATGGATGCTTCGATCTTGCATTTATTGCCAGTCATTTGACGAAGCTTTTGTGTTTCTCTCTCGGGACCAAACTGCCAACGGCCCCAATTCGGGCCCCCCCACTCCTCCGCGAAGGATCATGTGTTGCATCGGATTAAAAAACCCTGGAGGAAAGATCTTCTCTAGATCGCAAAGCAACACGGGTGCCTCTTCATCCAGCTTCTCAATCACTTTAGTGTCTAACTCCCTAGCACAAATCTGGCGGAAGAAAAAACTCAACCTCGCTAGCACTCGCCAAGTCTTCTCAGGGACATAGCCTCGAATCATCACCGGCATTATCCGCTCAAGCCATATGTGGTAGTCATGACTCTTCAGTCCTTGTACTCGCAGCGTTTCAATGTTCAGGCCCCTCATCCAGTTGGCTGCGAACCCATCGGGGAAAAACAAGGAGTCCTTCATCCATTGGAAGACCTCCCTTTTTTGGGCCTTTGTGAGGCAGAACGGAGCGTGTGGCTTAGTCCAAGTTTTTTTGGCACCATTAGGTGGCTGCATGTTCAACTCCGGCCTATCACACCACCTTTCTTGATCAATTCGAGCCTTTATGTTATCCTTCGTCTTCTCGTGTCCACAATCGTGCTCCAAATGGCTTCACTGATATTCTTCTCGGTGTGCATTACATCAATGTTATGCGGGAGCTCGAGAAACTCAAAGTAAGGGAGCTTCCATAAGCACGGCTTGTGAGTCCATTGGTGTGTCTCCCCATATCCTAAGAAACCATTCCCATCAGGGCTAGGCTGAAGAGCATCTAACTCGGCCTTGATTTCCGTTCCGGTCTTCGGAATTGGCTTCGGGCCACGGACAACACGGCCTTTCTTGAAACTCTTTACATCACTCCTGTATGCATGCCTCCGCTCAAGGAACTGTCGAGCTTCATCAAAGCATGAATACTTGCCTCCCTTGTTTAGCCAGAAGAAAGTCACGGCCTGTCTGCACTGTGGGCAAGGCCACTTCCCATGTGTACACCACCCGCAGAACAAAGCACGTGCTGGCAGGTCATGCAGGGACGTGTGGTACCACACATACATATCGAAGTACTCCTTCTTTGATGCGTCATATGTTCGGATCCCGCGACCTTCCCAGCCACGAACCAAGTCATCCACCAGCGGTTCCAGGTACACATTCATGTTCTTGCCCGGGTATTTGGGCCCTGGGATTATCATCGACACAAACATGTTCTCTGATCTCATGCAGACGCCAGGGGGAGGTTCATGGGAATAACAAACACTGGCCAACAACTGTATACTGCAGCCGACATACCATATGGATTGAACCCATCGCTTGATATCGCAACTGCTACGCTCCTCGGGTCACCTGCTTTCAATGGAAATTTCTTCACAAAGTTCTTCCATGCAGTACCATCCGACGGATGTATCATCTTGTCGGTGTATCTGTTTCCTTCCACGGCCCACCTCATCTGCTGGGCAGTATCCTCGGTCATGAAGAGCCGCTGGATCCTCGGTAGAACTGGAAGATAGCGGAGGATATTCTTGGCAACCGTGGTCTGCCTCTTCTGACCATCACCATTGCGGTCCACCTCAAAGTACCTAGAGGAATTGCATTTGATGCAATAATTTGTGTCAGCGTGCTCCTCTCTGAATAGCATGCATCCCTTTGGACAAGCGTGTATCTGCTGAGATGACATCTTAAGGTCACTGAGCAATTTGGTCGAATAGTAGAAGTTTTGCGGCAAGAGGTGCCCTTTCGGCAGAAGGCTGCCTACGATGACCAGAAGTTCATCGAACCCATCTCTGCACAAGTTCCTATGGCACTTCAAGGCCATAAGGCGAGCGATGGCATCTAGTTGGGTAACCTCTGTATTTTCATGTAGGGGTTTCTGCGAAGCAAACAGAGCCTCATAGTACTCCTTTGTGTTTTCCTCCGGGTCCTCACTTGTCTCCGCATCCTGAGGTGTCTCCACCTCTACATGAGAGCTTTCAGGCACATTACCATTAGCCAAGTTTTCTAAGCACCTATCAAAACCAGTGTCATATTCCCCCCTAGGTTGAATCTGCCGCACCTCCTTCCTAGCACGCTTCTTTGCCTTTTCTCCATGGTAAGTCCAAATCCTGTAGGACGGTGTGAACCCAAACTTGATCAGGTGCATACTCATAGTTTCCTTGTCCTGTGCCTTTCGGTTAGCGCACTTACTACAAGGGCACCAAACACTTATAGGTCTGCTTAGGGATGGCAAACGCCCTATCCACAAACTGCTCGGTCTTTTCTCCCCATTCATCAGTATAGTTCCACTGACTGATTCTGCCATCGTACATCCAGCCACGATTATCCATCCTCTAATCAGCAACAAAACAGACGAACATAGCATTTATATATCAAATAGGAAATAAATGCATCATATCTTTATTTTTTACGCGTGCATCAACCTGAAACTCTACTAGGTGGGCTCCTAGCAGCCGCCGGATCCGTAGATTGAGTACGTTCTCTCAGATCTACCCCGATCCGAGACAGGATTTGCACCTCCCGCTGCTCTCCCGATACACGTCTCGGCAAAAAGCCGAGAGGGGTGCATCCGGAGAACAACGGGGAGGCGCTACCGAAATCCTGTCTCGGATCGGGGTAGAGCACGGAGAACGTACGCATCCGCCGGCTGTCCCGATAAATGCCGTAAGAGTTACGGTTCATAATATGCGAGACCACTAATGCATATTTATCCGCGTTTACGGTCGGGAAGAGACGCCTAGGTATCGCGACAGACTTGGTGATCTAGACATAAAGAAAAAACCTAGGTACAAGAGAGGCGAACGGATTCTCACCCTCGAAGCGTGACCGACAGCCGGCGAAGAAGACCAACGACCCTCTGAGAGAATCGTCGAAGAAGATCCGAAACGCCCCGTCAAACACCCCCGCGACGCCGCCCCTCGTGTCCACCTCGAAGCATCGCCTGCATAACAAAAAAAATAGTCATGCAAGTGAACAAGAATTTTTTACAATAGTGGTATAACAATATTACTTCACCATAAAGAATTTCCTTCCGACACATTATCTTATATCTACCATATGTGCCTAGTTTTAACATATCCGTATCATAAAACAACTATGCTAAAACAGGCACAAGGGTCATAAAACCGCTTTCAGCAGATGCATAGGCAATATATCATCTACATGTAACAACTAAGGCGTATCCAAGATGGTCAATATTTAATTTGAAATTTTACACACATATTTTTGCACAATTGTTGCATTTGAGCATATACTCCCGCGTATGCCGTCAATAGCTGGTTCTATGCGACAGGAGGGGTTAAACTTCAGGGGTAAAAGCGTGCGTGAACCAAAAATCCATCCTCCCGAGAAATCGAAATCGAAATCGAAATCAGAGGAAATCCATCCCCTACCCAAACGCCGGCCCCTTCCACTTTCCCCCATTTCATCCCCCCGACAACGCCGCGCCGCCGCTCGCTGATGCTCCTCCTCACTCGCCGGCCACCCTAGACCGCGCCCCTCACCGGCGTCGAAGCCCGCCCCTATTTCCTTCCTTCCTTCCACGCCGCAGCCCCCTCTCTCTCTCTCTCTTACCATTCAATACCAGCGCCGCCGCCTACCCAACGCCGGCCCTCTTCTCTCGCCCCAACCACATCCACCCTCCACCGCCGCCCTCCGCCCTCCAGTCCACCCCGTACACGTCGCCATGGACCATTTCCCCAGTCCCACCTGCTAGGGTTCGGAGGCAACCAACTCCCTCCTGATTTTCCGCCGGGCCTCCGTCTACCGACCCAGCTCTCAGCTCTCCTTCTCGTCCCCGATCGCCGCCCACCGCGGCCGGCGGCAGACCCGCGCGTCGGCGTCCGCCACGGACCGGCACTGCTGGGCGCCGCTGCCGCTGCCGCTGCGGCTGCCGCTGCCGCTGCCGCTGCGCAAGGTGCCGGGCGACCACGGCCCGCCGCTGCTGGGCGCGCTCAAGGACCGGCTCGACAAAATCCTAGGCGGCTAAGCGGAAGCGGGGGCTCACCTGGAGGAAGTGGAGGACGGACGGCGAGCTCCCAGCGGCGGCGGAGGAGCGCGCGGGGATCCTCGGCGGGCGCGTCCTGTAGAGGCGGCGGCGGTGGGCACGGGGGCTTGGGCGGGGAGGAGGTCCTCGCGCGCTTCGCCAGAGGGGCAGAGGGGGAGAGGAGGTGGGCGGCGGCTGTGTGGGCGGTGGGGGTGGCGCCGGCGGCTGGCCGGAGGGGCAGAGGGGGAGCAGGAGGTGGGCGGCGGCGCTCGGTGCGTGTGGGGGGAGGAACTAGGCAGCGCGCGGCTCGATCGATTAGCCAATTCACCTGGTCGGGACCGACTCGATTTAGGTCAAGTACGTTGTCTTTGCCGTGCGCAAGTCTTTGCCGTGCGGCAGGGTGGCTTTGCCGTGCGGCTTTGCCCTTTGCCGTGCGGCAGCCCTCTTTGCCGTGCGCTTGCGCACGGCAAACATTTTTTTTTTTTTACCATTTTAATTATGAACAACATTGAGTAGTATTTCAAAATTATACTAAAGCTGTTTTTTGAACATGTGTATTATTTATTAATGTATGTATCATGCTTTTCAATGAAAAAGTACATTGTTGCATGTCGCGCGGAGAAATCTAGGGGGGTAGACCCGCCGGGGGCACGCATACCGCTGTTTTGTGGGGAGGAGGAGGAGAACGACCGCCGGAACACCGGAACCCCACCAAACCTTGCATGTGGACCTATGATATGTGTCAAAGTGTGGTGCAAGGTGTAATGGTGCAAAAGTAGCTCCCCTAAACCCTAAACCCTAAACCGGGAGGCTTCGAGCCCTAAACCCCTCTAAATCCCTAAACCACGACGCTGCAGAACCATGCATCATAAACCCTAACCCTAACCCTAAACCCTAAACCTATACCTAACCATAAATACTTACCCTTTAACCTAAACCCTAGCCCTAGCCCTAAACCCTAGCCCTACACCTAACCCTAACCTAGACCAGGCACACCGTCGATCGTGTGATAATGGCTCTAGCTGCTGGTATATGTGCCAAAGGGTCCCAATCTTTGGTTCTCCATGTGTATATGTACTAAACAAACATAAAGGAATGAAAAGTTACATTGGTGCACCCTCGCGCGGAGAAATCTAGGGGGTAGACCCGCCGGGGCACACGTTCGCTGTTTTGGGGGGAGGAGGGGGATAACGACCGCCGGAGCACCGGAACCCCACCAAACCTTGCATGTGGACCTATTCTATGTGTCAAAGTGTGATGCAAGGTGTGATTCACAAAATGGTGCATGGCATGGATCCCCGGTCTGACATTCCTCACCTTCGGGCGATAACACTTAACAGATTCCTGGACGTGTACGCTGAAGTGTCCCGCCGCGGGTATATCGGGGGCTGGACTGTGCCAAAGGGTGCCACACATGGTTTTCCATATGTCCATGGACTAAACAAACCTAAACCTATGAAAAGTTACATTGGTGCACCCTCGCGCGGAGAAATCTAGGGGTAGACCCGCCGGGGCACGCGTTCCGCTGTTTTGGGGGGAGGAGGGGGATAACGACCGCCGGAGCACCGGAACCCCACCAAACCTTGCATGTGGACCTATGATATGTTCCAAAGTGTGGTGCAAGGTCTAATGGTGCAAAAGTAGCTCCCCTAAACCCTAAACCCTAAACTGGGAGGCTTCGAGCCCTAAACCCCTCTAAATCCCTAAACCACGACGCCGGAGCTGCAGAACCATGCATCATAAACCCTAACCCTAACCCTAAACCCTAAACCTAAACCTAACCATAAATACTTACCCTTTAACCTAAACCCTAGCCCTAGCCCCTAAACCCTAGCCCTAACCCTACACCTAACCCTAACCAGTAGACCAGGCACACCGTCGATCGTGTGATAATGGCTCTAGCTGCTGGTATATGTGCCAAAGGGTCCCAATCTTTGGTTCTCCATGTGTATATGTACTAAACAAACCTAAAAGAATGAAAAGTTACATTGGTGCACCCTCGCGCGGAGAAATCTAGGGGTAGACCCGCCGGGGCACACGTTCCGCTGTTTTGGGGGAGGAGGGGATAACGACCGCCGGAGCACCGGAACCCCACCAAACCTTGCATGTGGACCTATTCTATGTTTCAAAGTGTGGTGCTAGGTGTAATTCACCAAATGGTGCATGGCATGGATCCCCGGTCTGACATTCCTCACCTTCGGGCGATAACACTTAACAGATTCCTGGACGTGTACGGTGAAGTGTCCCGCCGCGGGTATATCGGGGGCTAGACTGTGCCAAAGGGTACCACACATGGTTTTCCATATGTCCATGGACTAAACAAACCTAAACCTATGAAAAGGTATATTGGTGGAACCTCGCGGAGAAATCTAGGGGGTAGACCCCGTCCCACTGTTTTGGGGGAAGGAGGGGGACGGCCGCCGGAGCACCGGAACCCTGATATATGTGGGGGATGAGCATGGAGACTAATTTTGTATTTCACATAGTGTAATAAATAGTCATCAAAAAGAAAAACTAATTAACAAAATAAATATAAGTAGTAGATGAAATAAAATAGTTAGAAAAACAAAAAAAAAGTATAATGGCGCACGGCAAAGGGAGAAGCGCACGGCAAAGGACCCTTTGCCGTGCGGCAGAGTTCTTTGCCGTGGGCTTACGCACGGCAAAGAATTTTTTATTTTTACCATTTTAATTATCGATAACATTAAGTTTTATTTAAAAATTATATTAAACTTGTTTTTTCAAAATGTGTATTATGTAATAATATATGTCCCATGCTTTTCAATAAATATGTGATTCAATCCGGTTCACCTCACGCGGAAAAATCAAGGGGGGTAGACGCAACTTCGATTGCTAACGCGGGAGTTGCAGATCAACCCGAAATCCCTAACCATAACCCTTAACCCTAAACCTTACCCTAACCCTAAATCATAACCTAAAGGAATGAAAAGTTACATTGGTGCACCCTCGCGCGGAGAAATCTAGGGGGGTAGACCCGCCGGGGCACACGTTCCGCTGTTTTGGGGGGAGGAGGGGGATAACGACCGCCGGAGCACCGGAACCCCACCAAACCTTGCATGTGGACCTATGATATGTGTCAAAGTGTGATGCTAGGTGTAATGGTGCAAAAGTAGCTCCCCTAAACCCTAAACCCTAAACTGGGGAGGCTTCGAGCCCTAAACCCCTCTAAATCCCTAAACCACGACGCCGGAGCTGCAGAACCATGCATCATAAACCCTAACCCTAACCCTAAACCCTAAACCTATACCTAACCATAAATACTTACCCTTTAACCTAAACCCTAGCCCTAGCCCCTAAACCCTAGCCCTAACCCTACACCTAACCCTAACCAGTAGATCAGGCACACCGTCGATCGTGTGATAATGGCTCTAGCTGCTGGTATATGTGCCAAAGGGTCCCAATCTTTGGTTCTCCATGTGTATATGTACTAAACAAACATAAAGGAATGAAAAGTTACATTGGTGCACCCTCGCGCGGAGAAATCTAGGGGGTAGACCCGCCGGGGCACACGTTCCGCTGTTTTGGGGGAGGAGGGGATAACGACCGCCGGAGCACCGGAACCCCACCAAACCTTGCATGTGGACCTATTCTATGTGTCAAAGTGTGATGCAAGGTGTGATTCACAAAATGGTGCATGGCATGGATCCCCGGTCTGACATTCCTCACCTTCGGCGATAACACTTAACAGGGACGTGTACGTGAAGTGTCCCGCCGCGGGTATATCGGGGGCTAGACTGTGCCAAAGGGTGCCACACATGGTTTTCCATATGTCCATGGACTAAACAAACCTAAACCTATGAAAAGTTACATTGGTGCACCCTCGCGCGGAGAAATCTAGGGGAGACCCGGGGGCACGCGTTCGCTGTTTTGGGGGAGGAGGGGGATAACGACCGCCGACACCGGAACCCCACCAAACCTTGCATGTGGACCTATGATATGTTTCAAAGTGTGGTGCAAGGTCTAATGGTGCAAAAGTAGCTCCCCTAAACCCTAAACCCTAAACCGGGGAGGCTTCGAGCCCTAAACCCCTCTAAATCCCTAAACCACGACGCCGGAGCTGAACCATGCATCATAAACCCTAACCCTAAACCTAAACCTAAACCTAACCATAAATACTTACCCTTTAACCTAAACCCTAGCCCTAACCCTACACCTAACCCTAACCAGTAGACCAGGCACACCGTCGATCGTGTGATAATGGCTCTAGCTGCGGGTATATGTGCCAAAGGGTCCCAATCTTTGGTTCTCCATGTGTATATGTACTAAACAAACCTAAAATAATGAAAAGTTACATTGGTGCACCCTCGCGCGAGAAATCTAGGGGTAGACCCGCCGGGGCACGCGTTCCGCTGTTTTGGGGAGGAGGGGAGAACGACCGCCGAGCACCGAACCCCACCAAACCTTGCATGTGGACCTATGATATGTGTCAAAGTGTGATGCTAGGTGTAATTCACCAAATGGTGCATGGCATGGATCCCCGGTCTGACATCCCTCACCTTCGGGCGATAACACTTAACAGATTCCTGGACGTGTACGGTGAAGTGTCCCGCCGCGGGTATATCGGGGGCTAGACTGTGCCAAAGGGTGCCACACATGGTTTTCCATATGTCCATGGACTAAACAAACCTAAACCTATGAAAAGGTATATTGGTGGAACCTCGCGCGGAGAAATCTAGGGGGTAGACCATCCGGGGCCCACAGACAGCCGTTTTTAGGGGGAATGACCCCCGGAGCACCGAAATGCAACCAAAACTTGCAACTGGACCTAAAACCTACCCTAACAAACCTAAGAGAATGAAAAAGTACATTGTGCACCCTCGCGCGGAGAAATCAACGGGGGTAGACCCGCCGTCCCGCTGTTTTGGGGGGAGGAGGGGGAGAACGACCGCCGGAGCACCGGAACCCTGATATTTGTGGGGGATGAGCATGGAGACTAATTTTGTATTGCACATTGTCTTAAGTAACACTAATAAATAGTCATCAAAAAGTAAAACTAATAAAAAAATAAATATAAGTATTAGATGAAATAAAATAGAAAGAAAAACAAATAAAATGAAGTATGGCGCACGGCAAAGAAGGAGTGCACGGCAAAGGCGTCTTTGCCGTGCATTTTATCTGGCCGCACGGCAAAGGGAAGCCCACGGCAATGTCCCAGTCCTTTGCCGAGCACAGTTTCTTTGCCGTGCGGCCTCTGTTGGCTTTGCCGTCATGGTTTCTTTGCCGTGCGCGTTTGAGGAACTTTGCCGTGCGAGGAAACGTTGCCGTGCGGCATGGGTGAGGTTGCCGCGGCAGCGCCTGATTTTCCTGTAGTGAGCAGTTCCGGCTCCCCGGCGGTGTTGGCCACAACCTCCCCGGCAAGCGGGTAGTATTTGACGAGCACCTTGGCCAGCGCTTCCTTGAGAGCGGCCGCCATGGGCGCAGGGTGGAGGTAGCAGAAGAAGACGCTTACGTCAAGCGGCGGTAGGAGGAGGTCCAGGTTAGACAGCGGCATGCGGTGCTCCTGTATCGGTAGTGCTGGCTTCACCGTCGTCGTGGATGAATTCAGCACTAGCTCATGCCCACCGTGCACTTGGGTGGTTTCGTTTAACATACCGGGAGGAGTAGCTAGTCTAGTATTGACGTGTGTGTAGCAACTCCTAGGGAGATCAGAGTGAGAGTAGCTAGCTTAGTTATAGTTAACCCGGCGGGTTTCGAAGGCCAAACTAGATGATGGATGGTGTGAGGTTATTTATAGGATGGATGCATGATAGCTTGTATTATGCGTATTCGCAATACATGCTCATGCTCAGGATGATTAGCAAATGGTGTGTACTCCACTAGCAAATGGTGTGTACTCCACTAGTAAACCTGACTGATTAGGATGGTCACCGACAGTCGACCACGAGGACACGATCGATATATCATCCAACACAGCCGCAACCGTACCAAGTTTAACTGAAACAAATCAATAATGCTACACTTACGGGATCAAGATTACGGGATCCGGGCTACGGGATGACGTGGGGCCGGATCAGGGATTAATTGCCGTTCCTGAAATCACGCGAGGTTCAGAGATTCGAAAACAAATTAGAGCAATTCCAATAGTATAGCCAATTGTTGGCTATAACAAGATGTCATAGTATCATTTGTAGTCATCATATAGCTAATATGTACAATAGTTGGCTATAAGAATGTAGTACTTTACTAATATATGACCCACCTTTCACTCTTTTAGGAAGCCGCTGGAACGTAGCCCACCTCCCTTCTCTCTCTTCTTCTCTCTCCTCCAACTCATCTAAAATATATTATTTAATGTCTTATAGTCAGCTGACTGGACTCTATTGTATTTGCTCTTATGCATGTGTACTTATCCGCCGCGGTTACGCTGAACTTCTTTTTTTACCATTCCGGCGCTACGCGTTCTTGTGCTTTTTCTACTAGTCATCGCCCCTTGGCGTCCATCCCAGTTAACTCTTCTTCCCTTTGGGTTCCTATTAGGATCGGTATTGTAATTAATATTTGATCGTCTAAAGCATGTATTCATACAAACTCGAGATGCATGATGCCTGGTTGCTGCCACTAAAGGAGACGACTCTTGCATAGATGCTGTTTGGTGATGTCGCTATACAAAATATCTCCCTCTCTAAAGGATCTTAAGTGCTTTGGTTGTTTATCTTTTTTAGTTGTTGTTGGTGTGAAAACTCCCATTTTTGTTAGTGGTGTGCTCTTCACTACTTTACCATTTTCGGCTTCCCGGGTAAGAGCACCGTTGCCACTCAACTGGAGCCCCAGAGCATTGCCCGTGAAGACGATGGAAGACATGTGTGAGGGAGGCGCGGCGGCGAACGGTTTCTCCCTGCACAACTCACTGTCGAGGTGGCATGGGCTCTGTACGAGCACCCCAGTACCTCGCCCCGCCAGACATACACCTGTTGTTGGGGTGGATGTTGAGCAATGGCGGCATCAGTATGCCGTCGGGTTCCAAGCCGAACACCACGCGGTGGTGGCGCGAGGTCAATACACAACGCGAGAAACTCTCGCCGGCGTAGAGAGAATCTCCAACCTTGGACGGCGAGAACAAACATCATTGGCGGGGGTTCTATGATGCTAGGCGGCTGCGAAGATCCGGCAGTTCGTCGGCCCAGTCAGGCCGGTGCAGCAGAACAAGGCGGGCTGAGCACACTGATGGGGCACCCATGGCCACACCCTCGACACGTGGATGGCGCACATTGCCGCCGAGAGTGAGCACATGCATATGCCGCCGCCCTCGGCCCTCTTCTCCATCGACTTCTAAAGCAATAGAGGTGGGCTCCGAGGAGGATGATGTTCGTATCATCGTCCTCACGGTCCTCCTCATCCATGGCGCCGCGCAGGCCTCGTACGTCGTCCTAAAGGAGGAGTCGGCGTCTCCTCCAAGGAGCGAGCACCGCACAAGCATGGTTCTGATCTACCAGGCGTGCCAGCCATCGCCTCCTCGCCGCTTCCGTCCTGTGAACGCGCGAGCCGTCGCCATCCTTCATGATTCGTCAAAGCCTCACTTCAGAAGCCACAGACGCCGACGCTCTCCACCAGGTGGGAGGAGGTGTATGCGTTGGATGTGGTAGCGATGTGCAACGCCAGTAACCCCGATAAGGAGACGGAGCTTCTTCAAGCCATGGCCAACTCGATGAATGACCGACGCGCATGGGAGGCACCGCTCTGCGTCGACCTCTCGTGATCGGCCAGCGATCTTGGTAAACGCGTTGACCAGACAGCCGGTGAAGGGGCTAGCGCAGTCGACAAGCAGCAGCCGACGCGGCAGGAGCATGAGCCGCCACGGCGGGAGCATGAGCCGCCACGGCTCGGGCTCGAGCGGCAGCGCGACCGCCAAGGTGGAGGAGGTGGAGTGGTTCTGGAGCGCTAGCCCATGCAACAATTAGTTTAGGTTTTAAAATTCTAACGTATTTCATTCAAAGTTATAAATTTAACGTGTCAATTGTAGTTAGGTTTAAGTTATTTTTAAAAACCGGTTTTGAAATATCGCTAGATAGAGACATACTCTAAAAGTAGCAATGCGCGGCGAAGTCTCCCAAACATCCTATCTTTGTTTTTTCGAAATGGAAGCATCACCCAGACTCTGCATCGTCAGAAATGCACACAAATTTTATATTATATTATTACAAGGTTCAGTAGCACCAGCTTTACATCTCATGGATCACTCAAAGTAGTAGAAAAATCAACCATCTAAGCAAAAATCAACCATCAACCATCTAAACAGCCTATATGTGGACGCGCCGGACGCTGTTTGAAAGACGTGGCTGGAATAGCCATTTATGTCTAGCTTGGTTGGCGTTTTCCTTTCGTTTTAGATGAGAAGCTGAGTAAAAGAATAGTATGCCTAATTTTGGGATGGTTTCCACTGATGTTTTTCTGGTAATGATACTATTCGCACAATGCAAATCTCCGGGCATATAACTCGATCAAAATATCAAAAAGTAAGTTGTAAATTAAAATCATGATAGAAATTATGAAAGTAAGGAGGTAGTACTATTTGATTTAATATAGTTTCAGCGTGTTGGATCAAGAAAACTAAATGATTGAGGTGACCGATTAGGATTGACAAACCAGAAAGCCTGTGACTGCCTGACGCGCCAACTAATCGACCAGAAAAGGAAGAATGATGTAGGAGCTAGCACCTACTACTCCCTCTATTCTTAAATAACTATACTATATCTTCATTTGGATGAATAAATCGCACGTGTATTCTAAAACAAATTTTAGCTAAAGGTTAAGCAACGAACTCTTAATTGTTTTCGTATTGAAAATATTTTCTGATGATGCTAATTTTATACCAACAATTTTTATATATTTAATGTAATTTTTATAAAAAAAACTAAAAACGAGAACACCTTATTCATTGAACGCAATTTTGTATACCATATTAAAACATACTTCACAATGATAAGGGGTATCCAGCAGATCCTCCTAGGGTGTTACCCGATCTTTCACAGCGAGAACCCGAGATAGTAGATACTCCCAACAACGCGATGAACACAGCCTGGAGAAGAGAGACGAATCCAACAAGCAACAGATCGATGAACGATGCGCCTCAAACCTGAGCTAGATATTCCTTGATGAACACAAGAACCTTCGCAGCGGATATATTACAAACTAGATAAACGGCAACGCCGTACTCCCGGAGGAATGATACACGTGAACACACACAATTATTTTTAACCTAAACTTTTCTATCTCTAAACCCTAGCCGCACCCACTGTTATATGAGGGAGTGGCCGGCCAGCCCCTAGTGGGCCTCTCTACATTGGTTTGGACAAGCCCAAACCAAACTGACTCAACTCAATAAAATCCCTAATTGGCCCACATATGACCATAGACATAAAATACGATAAATAAGATAACTAGCTAGGTGGAGTCCTTAAATTGGGCTTCACCTTGGCCTTCATGCCCGTATCATCCTCCCCCCTTCAAGAAGCATTGTTCCCAATGCGGGAGGATCTTCTGGAAAAGGTGACGTGATATGAACATCACATGTCCGCGCCATCTTCAAGTCTTGTCTGCCTTCCACACCACATCCTCCCTCGCGGCTTGCATGACTTGATACACCACTTGGCGCCTCCTTTCTTCTCCACATGAACATGGACTTCGGCACCAATACCTTCTTCTTCTTCTGAGGTCTTGATGGAACCATGTGTTGCTGAATATGAACTTCCTTTGTGCAACCCTGCAAACGAGTAATGTCTGGGCCACAAAGCAGTCGAAAACGACCATCATTGCCTCTATGCATCCGCGGTGTCGCGGAAAATTGGACTGCAGTACTCCTAGCACGGTAGTGCCGCTTCCCACTGTCTCCACTGACGCGCTCGCCTCCCACTCCGCCCACGCGCATCTGTGCCATATGTACTAAAACACCATCAACACAAACATCATCAGTCTGTATACTGGCATCAACACAAACTGGAACTGTAGCACATGCTGAAACATCATCAACAATAGGATTAGCTTCATCCGGCTTGTCACCAACAAGAACTGGCTTGTCATCTACAGGCATGGCTGAAACATCACCAACATCAATGCTCGGAACATCATGCACCTCATGCTGCACTTTAGGCTTGTGCAACTTCTCCTTACGCACGACTAACTCCACATCGGACTTGATATGATCATCACCCATAGGCTTTAAACTCCGTTGTTTGCCACCATGCATAAAAGAATATGTATTTGCTCTCCCAGCATATGTCACATTACGATCATACTGCCATGGACACCCAAGTAGCAATCCACACACCTCCAATGACAACACATCGCACTCTATCTCATTAACATAATCATCAAATGTAAATGGCACACGCACCTTATGAGTAATCTTCAGCACACCACAGCTATTCAACCACTCAAGACGCTTATGTTCAGGAAAACGCCATTTAGACAACCACAATGCTGTCACCATCGCCTTGCTTATGCCATTAGTACAGCTACCACCATCAATCATCAACTTGCAATCCGTGCCCTTTATAATGCACTGAGTCTGAAACAAACCCCACCGCTGACCCATATCAATTGTCTTGCAAGCATCATCTTGTACCTTCTTGAGTTGCATATTCAACCCGCTCAATGGTACATCCTCCTCCATAACCACGGTAGTGCCTATGGTATCACAACCAGGTTCCTTCTCCTCTGAAGATATCACCTCGCCCTTAGTGACTGTCGGTACTGGACCAACCTCCTGAATAGGAACTATGCACTTGCCAACTTCCTCTATTACATGCACAACTCTAGGCGGCTGCTCACTTATCTCCATATACGGTAACACGAAACCATCACAAATGAAAGTTTTGAAGTCCTCCCAAGTACAAGAAAAATCTCCTCTTTCAACCGCATCACACCACCAATGGTCTAACTCCTCGTCCACACGCCGGTGAGCAAGAACAAATGCATCATATACACTGAACTTCCCACTGTATAGGCGACATCGATTGAAACCCAGTTCCATGTGCTTTTCCCAATCTTCATACTCCTCAACTGTCACCAAATGGTGTGGATACCAACCGAGGTTGGATGCATGACGTTGTATTCCCAGCCTAATGTCAAGATAATCATTGAAAACAACACTTGACTTCTTGCCACGCGAACACCGTATGCCAAAAACATCGCATGGAAACGTATTCGTCGCGCCGGCCTGGGAACCAGATGGTCCGACCAGGGAGCTGGTTAGTCCGGGCCTGGGACCGGCCGGTCCGGCCTAGCAGTCGGTTGGACCGGGCCTGGGACCGGGTGGTCCGGCCTAGCAGCCGGTTGGACCAGGCCTGAGACTGGGAGGATGTGCGGGATACAGTACATCGCCCCGGTTGGCACCAGTGTGCGGGCCGGTTTTGGCAGGGCCGGCCGGTCGTAGGGCCAGTCTGGCCGAGCCTGGGCCGGGTGGGCTGGTCGTAGGGCCGGTTGGCCGAACCTGGCACCGGATGATGTACGAAACTTCATCTTTCTCCCGATTCCAAACCTCGAAATTCACGATTCTGCCAGCAAAAACAGCCCGAGACGGTGGAAAAACTGCGCCCCAACAGCACCAGACTGCCTCCACCTCAAGCTCCTTCAACCTTGAGCCAATCTCCTTCGATGCAAACCGATCCGATGAGATCGATCAACAAAACCTCGCCGTGAGCAACCCAGAAATCTGATACAACATGATAAGGGGCATCCCAGCAGATCCTCCTAGGGTGTTGCCCGATCTTTCACAGTGAGAACCCGGGATAGTAGATACTCCCAACAACGCGATGAACGCAGCCTGAAGAAGAGGGACGAATCTAGCAAGCAACGGATCGATGAACGGTGCGCCTCAAACCTGAGCTAGATAATCCTTGATGAACACAAGAACCTTCGCAGCGGATATATTACGAACTAGATAAATGGTAGCGCCGTACCCCCGGAGGGATGATACACTTGAACACACGCAATTGTTTTTAACCTAAACTTGTCTATCTCTAAACCCTAGCCGCACCCACCCTTATATGAGGGGCTGGCCGGCCAGCCCCTAGTGGGTCTCTCTACCTTGGTTTGGATATGCCCAAACCAAACTGACTCAACTCAATAAATCCCTAATAGCTCACATATGATCATAGACATAAAATACGATAAATAAGATAACTAGCTAGGTGGAGTACTGAAATTAATTTATGTAAAGTTCACACACGGTTTAACTTATAATTTTTTAAAGACACTATTTCAACATAGGGGAAGTATGTTACTACTCTTTTACGTAAAGTTTATCAAATATTAAAAGTTTAGCTAAAGATAAGCACAGAACGGAGGGAGTAGTTAGGTAAGATAGGGGCTCAGCCGGTGGAGCTAGCTGGTACGCAGCGATCGATTACAGAGGGAGACGACGAAATAATTAACTCGCCAGGTCTGTCAAGCCTTTGTCCACAGGAACATCGAAAGGGGTGCAACGTTGAGTGTCGCATCTCTCCCCGCTCCCGCCTGTCTCATATTGTGATTTGTCAGTTCTCCTCCTGTGCCTCATTTTCCTCCTCTCCCTCTCTCAGCTAGCTACAGTTCCTGATCCCTTTTTTTTTCTCGCCGGGCCGCTCCTCCTCCCTCTCCGCTGGGCTAGCCGGCGGGAGTTGGAGAGGAGATGGCGCCAGAGTGTATAGCAGTAGTAGTAGGTTTAGGTCTTGGTCCCTAGTGGCGTTTGGCCCGCATGCCGGGAGTGAGGTGGCGGATCCCATCGGCTGGATCTGGCGCCGCGTTGTCTTCCTCCTCGACCTCATGGAGCTCCGGCGGTCGGAGACAGGGGTGTGGCGGCAGAGGGAGATGCAGATCTCCATAAATAAAGCCGTCTCTCGCGGATCTGGTAGCTACCGATGCTTCGGTGACCTCCTCCTCTCTGCTCATCATGGCGGTGAGGGAAAAGAGGTTTGGTCACCTGAGCGTCGGCTACCGCGTCTGCAGCAGGGAAGCTTGGCTTCTTCTCGGAGGCTTCACACGGCGCCACTGTCGCCGTATCTTCTGGCTGGAAGGCAGCCCCTCCATCGGAGGTTTACCACGGCGCCACTGTCGCCGTTCTCCATGGCCGAAAGGCGGCCTCTCCTTCCTCGTGTGACGGCGACTGCCCGTCCTCAAGGCTCCAGCAACCTCCGTCAAGCGCTCATGCCGATTCAGAGGATCTACTGCTTCGTCGGAGTTAACTCCCACCTATGCGCCCCAAGTGGTCTCGTCCCTGGCGGCGTAGAGGCTGACTCCGGCGAGCTCTGTCGCGGTGAAGAAGGAGTTGGACCTGATCGCGTTTCTGCGTTTTATTTTAGGGTCCTCAGTGTTATTTGCAAGGGCCAGGTTGTAATTTCCTTGTTTTCCCTTGGGCCTATTTGTAAAATGTACTCCACCGCATATGAAATGAAGCCCTAGGTCCTTCGGGACCTTTTCCTGTTCAAAAAAAAAAGTTCTCCTCCTGTTCAAGGAGTATGGTCATGTGCGTCACGCCACGCATCAAACCCGTCATGCATATAATTTGGCTAGACTGGACACTATGAACATGAGCGTCTGCCGTGTGGTTATTCGGTTCAGCTCCTTCCCGTGTGACTGCAATCGAACTTCTGGGTTTTAATTAAATATAGCTAATTCTTTTTTTAAAAAAGTGCTGCCCCGTTCGACAGCACCAGAGAAACTACGCCCCTCAACATAGCTCACATATGATCATAGACATAAAAAAACCATAAATAAGATAACTAGCTAGGTAGAGTACTGAAATTGGGTTTCACCTTAGCCTTCATGCCCGTATCACACAATGATTAGATGTTAACATTTTTTCGTACAAATTTATGTAAAGTTCACACGGTTTAACTTATAATTTTTTAAAGACACTATTTCAACATAGGGGAAGTATGTTACTACTCTTTTACGTAAAGTTTATCAAATACTAAAGGAAACTGCTGGGCGTCCCCCGGGGGATCTGATTCCCCAGCCCCCGGGTCCCTAGCCGTCGGATCAACCATTTTAACGGTTAGATTTGCATGTAGCAAAAAAACATCTCCGGCAGCAAAAAATCACCCCGGCAGCAAATGACTGAAGCAAAAAACGGTTCGTTCAGAAAAGAAAATAAAAAGGCTAGGCTCGCCGGAGACCTCGCCGGAGACCACGTAGCAAACATATTACGCAGATGTAGCAAAACCGCAAATAAATTGTAGCAAATTTTTATATTCATATGCTGGAAAAAAAAAGCATCACAACATTTTTTACAAGGTCATTGGCGAGGTCATTGCTATTGTATCAAAATAGACATCACCCAATACATCACCGAAAATACTTAGTAGCAAAATATATATACTAACATAGCAAAACCATAGAACGGTTTTAGCAAGGAGGGCCGCCGTGGGCAGCAACTTGGCCCGCCGTCAGCAACAACGAGGGCCGCCGTTGGCAGCAACCTGGCTCGCCCATGGTAGCACCGCCGGTAGCAATGTCGGAGACCTATGATAGCAACACCGGCCTCCGCATGTAGCAACAACGCACGCCTAAGGCAGCAAATTCTTGGAGAAGTTCATACGAATGTAGCAGAGCTGCAGAGGGAGGGCACAAACCGCCAGATGCGGAACCAACCCTGGGCCAGTGCGCATGTCCAGGCCACCTGCTGAGCAGGTAGGAAACGGAGCACCTGCTGGAGAAGCCACGCCTAGGGATTGAGATGAGGCGCGGAGCCGCTCGACGGGAGCGGGAGCAGACAGCGCGGCGGATGTTGTCGGGTCAAGCAGAGGCAGGGTCTTGGTGAAGTGGAGAGCTCCGGGACGAGCAAGGAGAGGCGCGGCCGCAGGCTCCATGGGCCGCGGTTTGCGCTAGCGAGGCAGGCGACGCTGCTCACAGCGGCCGGCCATCGGGCATATGGATCGCGACGCGCGGCGCGTGGCGCGCGGCGGCCAACCAGCGTCGTCGGTAGCACGGAGCAGCGGCGCCATGGGTTCCCGGCGGCGGCGGTCGGGCGGCCTCGTCTGTAGCTCCGCCGTCCGATCGTCCCATCACGGTGGCGCCTCGGCTGGATTAAAGGCTGGTGTCGGGAGTTGACACAGAGATCGATCTAGGAAAACTAGTGGAGGAGGAAGAAGGCCTGAGGATAAGAAGTACTGGTGGGCCCCAAGACTTGGACCGGACACGCGTCAAGCAACCAGGCAGGAGGCTGCGGACGCTCCATCCCCCGGGGGAAATGAATCATTTTCCAATACTAAAAGTTTAGCTAAAGATAAGCACAGAACGGAGGGAGTAGTTAGGTAAGATAGGGGCTCAGGCGATCAGCCGGTGGAGCTAGCTGGTACGCAGCGATCGATTACAGAGGGAGACGACGAAATAATTAACTCTCCAGGTCTGTCAAGCCTTTGTCCACAGGAACATCGAAAGGGGTGCAACGTTGAGTGTCGCATCTCTCCCCGCTCCCGCCTGTCTCATATTGTGATTTGTCAGTTCTCCTCCTGTTCAAGGAGTATGGTCATGTGCGTCACGCCACGCATCAAAACCCGTCATGCATATAATTTGGCTAGACTGGACGGACACTATGAACATGAGCGTGTGCCGTGTGGTTATTCGGTTCAGCTCCTTCCCGTGTGACTGCAATCGAACTTCTGGGTTTTAATTAAATATAGCTAGTTTTTTTTTTAAAAAAAAGTGCTGCCCCGTCCGACAGCACCAGAGAAACTACGCCCCTCAACAAGCATTCCTCGTTTTGTGTTTTTATTAAAAACTAGCAAATATGCTCTTCCTTCTCAAATAAGTGGACAAATAACTTCAAACTTTGTCCACAAAAAAGTGTACATCTATCTTCCCAATGCATATTAAAGTAGTAAATATTGTTTTTCTCCTATCGCACAAAAATCAAATTCAATAACATTTAGCATATATTATTTTTGTTTTCTACATGCACTTAGCTTATTGGAGGTATAAAAATTAAAAAGAAGTGAGATGTTAGTTTGCATTTTTTCATTGTATTTTCCACTCTACTTCATAATTTAAGTTGAAAATCTGCATGTACATTTATTTATGGACGGAGAAGTATTATATAGGCAATGGTGTTCTTGTCATGTAGTGTTACCGTAAAAATGGTAATCCATGTGCGTGAGTTTTTCGCGAAAACGCAAAAAGCTTTGCGTTACGATTCATTGATAGAAAAGAAGTTTACATTACATGCCTAAGACAAGGCTGGGACACCCACACACACACCCAACACTTAAAACGTGATTACGACAAAAGGCCGCAATCCGTCGAGTGCTCCTCTAAGACGCTACAGTGTGAGCTCCTTCGCCAAACAGAACCCATGCCGATGAAAGTTGCAGTGCTTGTGCAGCATCGAAATTACCAAGAACCTGCCAGCCGCAGCCAAAAAGCGTACCACCCGGGTCCTGCGAGCCCACCCGGCACAGCTGGGAGCATTGCTGCTCCAGGGACGCCGTCGGTGCAGCGGCTACCTCCTAGCAACCTCAACGGACGCGCAAGCGTGCAGTCTTCAGCAGCCCGCCATCAAGCACAGAGGCCAGCCCACCACTGCTCATCCAGAGGCTCGCTCGCGCTCTCTCGAGGAAGATCCTCGTCGCGCAAGCCACCGCGATACCCCTCAAGAGGCCGACGCGCCACCTACGTCGCAAGACACCTCCCATGCGGCCAACACAGAGAACTCCGAGGAAGAACCACTGCCCGAACTCAAGTCCCTAAGATGACGCCTCCAAGAAGGGTACGGCGTCAAAGACGTCGTCGTCGTCCGATTTGGCATGCCAAATCTGAGGTTTTCACCCGGAACCTGAGACCCTGGGCGAGGGAGGTGCCAGAACTCCTCGATGACGCCACATAGGAAACGGCGCCCACATGCGTCGCCGTCATTGGCCCCGAAAGGCAGGGCTTTCGCCCGGAGCATAGTACCTCACCACCGCAAGCAGTGTCCGCCCTTCGCCTAGAGCTCACGCGCTGACCCTCCCACTCAAAGCACTAGCCTTGCTAGGACACCCCGCCGGCAGCACGTCCAGCGCGCTAGATCGGGGGCAGCCATGCCCACAAAGGGAGGGCAAGCCGCCTGAGAGAGGCACCACCAAGCCGTAAGCGACACATGTGCTGCCAATGGGAGGGCTCGCCGGCAGGGTTGCGCACATCCACCTCAGAGAGGTATTGCCGGCCACCCAGCACCGCCTACGCGCCGCCAGCGCCGCACGGGCGCCCCGAGCCACCACGCCAAGATGGCGTTAGGCTCAGCTCAACCCGGCCAGAGCAGCAGGATCCTGCCCTCGGAGCCGAGGAGGACGGGCGAGGAGCGGGTGGGTGACCGCACCCAGGCGCCGGTGGCCAGAACGGCCGGGGCCCGCCTTCCCTGGATCAGGCCCGAAGGGTGTTGTGGGTATACTTCATGGGTGTACCATCGACAGTGCCTAGATCCGGCAAGCCCGGGTGGCCCACAGATGGTGATGAGGCATGTGGCCCATCGGGCGGCCCGGCTTGTTGATCCTGACGGAAGATGTTCGGCCCAGAGCAGGGAGCCGGATCCGACCGACCATGAAGAGGAACCCGGATCCATGGAGGCCTGTTAAGGGACCCGGATCCGGTACGACATAGATGGAAGGGTGGATCCTTGACGTACACGGCAAGACATTGTACCGTAGTTAGGAAACCTGTATCCGGTAGGACTCTCCGTGTAAACTCTAGATCCGTGCGCCTTTATAAGCCGGATCATGGGAGCCCTAGAGGCACAACCACAACTCAACAACGCGAAAGCGCCCGTAATTCCGGACAAGCAGCAGTCCCCGTCGGCCGGGTGTCGGTAAACCCGGTCGGCACCGCCCCATGGCCCCTACTTTCATCGTGAGGATCCCCTCCCCTCGCGAGGGCCTAGATCTGGGCTGGCAGGCCCGCGCTGCCACGGCGCCAACTCCGGCCGCCCAGCACCGTCGCCGTCAGCTCAGCGCCGTCGCCGTCATCCTCAGCGTCGTCGCCGCCGCCGTCGCTGGGCAGCCATGGAGCTCCTGCCGCCGTCGTCGGGTTTACCCGCGCCCCAACAGGCATGCGGATGGTGGAGATGCCCGCCGCCGGCGGCACCGCATGGGCTTTGCCCGGTGGCTCCCGCCGCCGGCGGCGGAGGAGGGGGGGGGGGAGGGGTTAGGCCCACTTGCCCACGGCGACGAGTCAGGAGCGAGCCGTCTCGCTGCGGCCAATGGCCAACCAAAGTTCATGTGCGTCTAAATAGTTGTTTTAGATTTAATGAATCTAGATATTTTTAGCCAACATTTAGCCTAAATCTACAACAAAATTTAGGGTTGGAGGAAGTAGGTCATTCTTAACACCATCAACAGCACGCGATCTTCTTTCATGGCGTAAATGAAACTAAATTTAAGAAAATTCGAGTGTCAAAATCGCACACGAATTTTTTTCCCTGGAGTATGCAAAATGCTTACTCATTTTTTTTATAGAACACAACAAACGTACGTCAACTCCGAGTTTTACCCAAGCAACACCCGGAAACATCATCCAGTGCAGGTAAAGGTAAATAAAAGTACTGAAAAACATAAAGCACACTGAACTACGGCAACGTATCCTATGCATCCAGAGGAGTCGTGCATACGTGAATCCGTCTATCCTGAAACATTTGATTTTAATCGCGCGGGCGGCATAACAACTGTGGTTAATTTACGTTTACACGCCCACCTGTTAATGAAAGTTTTCAGTTAACCCCGTTTTGTGTATGCCCATCCTTTTACGAGGAAGTCACCCGTCGGTTGTGCTCGTCGGAGGGCGCCCCCCGAGGCTGCCGCCGGGCAAAGCCGGGCGACGCCGGTGAAGGGGGCTGCGGGGACCTAGCGCCTCTCGGCTCCTGGCGCGGAGGATCTGGAGGGACGCCTCCATGACAGGGACCGGAGGTTGGGCACGCGCGGGCGGGGCTGCTGGCGCTGGTCTGCGTGCGGACGTGGTGGTGATCGGCCAGGGAGCGGTGGAGGTGCTGCGGCCTACGGGGGAGGATGGCGCAAGGTGGCGCGCGCGGGCCCAGATGGGTTCGTGCGGGCCTGGTTGGGCTTGCCAGGGGGTCGCGCTGCGGCTGGTGGCGGCCGGGGCTGTGGCCGCGTCCTTCTTCTTGGCTTCCACGGCGAGCCTGTAGATGGCGGGCGTGGCGACGGGCATGGTGGCTGTTCCAAGGGGCTGCGGCATGGTTCGTGCATGGTGCTGCAGCGGTGGCCAGGTGCTGGTGGCCTTGGGTTCAGGGGCACGGCGACGGGACGGTGGGCATCCGCGATGGCATGTTGGTCGGCATGCTTTGACTGCCCTGCCGGTGAGGGACGCTTTGGCAGGATGGTGCTCCGGGTGAAAGCCCTGCCCGACTCGGTCGGTGCCGGCGATGACGACGCCCCGGGGCGCCGTTCTCCTTCTTGAAGGCATCGTCGTGGGGCTCCTACCTCTCCTGCATTGAAGGCTTCATGCTCTCCGGGTGAAAACCCAAGCTTTGGCCTCGGCCGGTGCGGGCGACGGCGACGGTCTCGTCGCTTCCCTTCTTGGAGGCGTCGTCTTGGAGCGCTTGACCTTCTCTCGGCGGTGGTGGTTTTTCTTGTCGTGCTATCTTGCCACGCCGGACGGGTTGGAGGATGTCGAGGCGGCGGCCTCGGATAGGTGGCTGTGAGCCAGGGCGGCGGCCCCGGAAGGCGGTGCGGCAACATCTCTATGGTGCGGGGATGCGGCTTGCCACGACTTGGGTGGCGACCCTGGCCGTGTGGGCGGCAGGGCAGTCGACTCGGTCGGCGCGTCCTAGTGGGGACGGTCGGACGTTATGTCGGGGCGGCGGCCCCGGATGAGTTGGTGTGATGACCGTGGTCTGCGGTCGTTTGCCCTGGGAAGCTTGGGTTGCGGGTGAACGGTTCGTGTGGCATTGCAGCTCGAGAGCGAGCGGTGGTACGTCGGGGCGGCGGCCCCGGAAGGTGGTGGTCTTGGTGGATGCGCAGGGCGTGACGGAGCAGCGGTATGTCGGAGCGGCGGCTCCGAATGTTCGTCATCTTGACAGTGTTGAGGATATCGACTTTGTGTCGCGAGGGCGACAAGGTCGTTTTGGCGCAGTTCTCTGAGCGGTTCGTCTTCTTCAGCTATGTTGGAGTGTCCCGTGTCTGCTCCTCTCATAGTAGGCACGACGTCTTCTCTCCGGCTTGGTTGGATGGCAAGCTAGTCTTCGCGAGTGTGTCGTCTGCTTGTATCAGTAGTGGGTTTGTGTGGGCTTGCCTTTATGGCGTGGCAAGTGAGGGTTTGGCCCTGCGGTGTCTTGTTGTATGGTTTTCGCTCGGTTTTCTCCTAAAAACTGTGCACTTTCTGCTTAATTAATCGATGGGGTAAAGCTTTTGCCTCCGTTTCAAAAAAAAAAAAATTCAGTTAACCCCGTTTTGTGTACTACCCACCCTTTTACTAGATAGAAGTCATCGAACAGATCAGGTCGTGCTCGTCGGAGACAACTACAAAACGCAGCGGCCGGCGTGGGATGAGAAACGTAGAGACCTTGCAGGTTTAAGAGACGTAATGTGACGGGCCGGCGCAGGCGATACAACGCGGCAGCGACCGACAGTGAATCACACAGCGGCGGGCGGTGGCTGATGGCGGCGGGCGAACACAGAACCCGAGCGGCCAGCAGCAATCACCAGCAGCTGCACGAGGACTCGCAACAGCTGCACACTTCCTAGTCCAGAACTAATCAAACCCAGCATAAATTAAAGTCGTGATTCCAGTTTTGTGCTCAACCGCTTCGTGCAACCGCCAGTGGAGTTCTTGTGAAGGGAATTGAATATGTGAGACGGATGTCTAGTATCCTCATGTCTAGTATCCGTTCCGTGACCAGATGCTCGTTTTTTTCTCTTGGGTAACCAAATAAACGTTTAAACATTAAAATAACAGTTGCCATCAAGCATCACGGAAACATTCTGTGAACAAATATGTAGCGGACGGAGCGAGAGCGAGTGAGCGAGAGCGAGTGGCGCAGGGCGCCCCTCCGCGCAACCATCGCCCTCCTCGGCGGCGGCGGGTCTCTACCCACCTACCCACCGCCCCTTCCCATGGCCAGTATGGTGGTGCTCTCTGACTCCGACCTGAGCGCGGATTCCGTCACCTCCCGCGCCCAACCACCACCCCTGCGCTCGCTCGTCGTGGCGCCCGCCGGCCAGTGGCGGGGGACGTTCTAAAAGTTTGGTAGGGCAAAATCATATACATACATTATTATTTAACTTGAACAATGGGTAGTTTGGAGGAGGAGGGGGAGGCAGATGCCCCCTCCCTATATTTGTATTGTGTAAGTCAGTTTTTTCAATTTTTAAAGGATTCCAATAAAAAATTGATCGCGTCACTCAACGTAAAAGTTATTTACTTAAATTGGTATGCTATTTATAAATGCAAGGTAATAGCAACATCTTTAAATAGAAGTAGAACCTATAAACATACCAAAAGTGAAGTTTTATTTCCATCCAAAAGTCGTAGACAGTAGAAAAGTTATAGCTTCTTTTTAAAAATCTTTCTTAGTTTTAGCACGATAAGAATGCTACACTTACGGGAGATTCGTACGGATTTTTTTACGGGATGAGTTGGCAAGACGAGTTGGCAACCAGCGAGCGGCCACATGAGATCTTGCAAGAACCGGTGAAGGACTCTCTTCCAATCACTCAAGTCTACGTTGTGCCCGTAAACAAATCTCATACAGATCTGCCTGTGAGTATAGCATTTTTGCTTTTGAATGTATCTCGCTCTATGTAGCACGCTCATACGAAACATGTCTATTATTTTGATGTTTCTAATGTTATTATTCATGATACTTGATAATTTTTATTATATTTATTGGGACTAACATATTAATAGTTATAAAAGTGCACTTATTTTTTAATTACACTTTGATATGTAAGGATTGCATGTATATTAGACTAATCACAAAGTAGCCTCTCATTGTGTTGAAATTTGGAATTTCTCAAAATTTATCCCTCATGAGCTTGTTCTTCTAAATCGCCAAAAGTCTTTGGAAAGATGATATCAAATAAAGTAAATCAAGACATGAGAGTTGTATGCCTCTTCTAAAACTTTCGTTTGCCTATTTAAACATCTAAATCTGAGTTCTTATGGGACCAAAAAGTCTGATTTACTTAATAGAAAATAATGAACATTGTATACACATAAGAACATACGTGAATATATGTAGTTTTTACCCAAAAATAAATGTAGGGCAGTGTGGTGACCCGGCATACCACTGCATGGTGTAGTATGCAAGTCTGATATAACACCAATGAAACACCGTTTCACTCGTATTATATCGCTCAGAGTGATACAACAGAAACATATGCGGGTCCAAGGCATGTCTATAGAATTACACACAAACTCTGTTACATAAGATCATCACAGCCTCCTACTTTACAATGAGGTAAACTTCCAAATAACTCCAGAAGAACGACTCGTAGTCTAATCCTATCACGAACTCTATTTGTAGAGTATTTAACTAGCTATAAAGGCTAAGAATAGATTCTAGCTAAATAGGAGCTAGGTTTAGGAAGCTAGTTCCCTTCTACTACTTAATCTAGGTTTTCTTCGTGGTAGTTGTGGTGTTCGACTCTTCCGGCAGGTTCCTGTCCCCTTGAAGTATTTGTAGACTCCTCGGTCTTCGAGTTGCACGGTAGATCCTCCTTTGATGCCTCCATATCTAAGCAGGGGAATTAAGAGTGGGATGAGTACGAACGTACTCAACAAGTTCATTATAGGGAAGAGGTGTTTAATGCACTAGCTACGACATTAGATCAGAAAGTTTGATACCAATGCAGGTTTTCATAACCATTTCTTCAAAAGGTTGCTTTTATTCAGAAGAACTATGTCCGTCGGCCTTCACCGGTTTACTAGAACTTCATGGAGTTCCTTTCCGGCAGCGTTCGCAGTTCCAAATCCCGGAACATGGAGTGACTGGTGACGATTCATTACACTTTGCAGAGGTGTGTTGCTTTACCCATAAGAGATCTTAACCTTGGTGCCAACCAAGCTGCAGGCTTGTCCACACTTCCTATGGTGTGAGGCCCGGTATAAGGTCATAGCCAATCATATTCCTCCGCTACCTCATACACCCACCCGTTGTTGCAAACTCCGACCCTGGGTCATCGCCGGTGCTCTTATACCAATTAAGGACGGCCCCCGACCAGGACAACAGTTCAGGTCTCTACCATGAACTCCTTCGTCGGGAGATGCAACCCATCATAGACCGCAATAACCGTGGGGACTTCAACGGGAACCCCACCCTACCACTTGTCCTCTCTTGGATCAAGGGTCTACGGTAAAGCGCATCCGTTGATGTACAAGAGGTGGAAATACAATTGACTATTCACTCCGCATCTTATGGTTAACACGGGTATTACGGCACAAGAATCACTGGACGATATTTGTTGTTTAATCCTAGATGGATATAAACCCTTGCAATGGAACCTCCACCATATCAACACAATCCATGGTTCCATTGCCCACCACATAGTCATATTCATAGTTATGAAAATAGTGGTTTTGCTTTTTTATGCAATAGTGATAAACATAGTACTTTGCAAGTAATTTGGTAAAATACTCAAATGACATGAGCAAGCGATGAACTTGCCTTTCTTGACTGCAAGATTATGCAGGCAAGGTCTTCGATACGCAATAACTCCAAATTCTGAAATAGCCGGACGATGTTTAAAAGATTGGCAAGGATGCAATAATGCATAAGTATGAGATGCAATTGCTCTAGGCGTGACCTAACCCCGATGATTTATGATCAGTGAGTTGTAATGATTGGTTCAGGGTGTGTTGCACTTTTAGAGTGATTCACAAACAAGGTTCTTATACAGAGTTGTGTTGTTTTAGAATCATAAGCAAGTGGTAAAATGCACATTAACAATCATACACATCAAGGAATAGTAGTTGTATAATAAGTAAAAGACAGTTGTCAATTTTAAAGTCCTATAGTGTATGGTTGATGATTACTTGTTATATACTTCAAAAGAATAACTTTTGAAGAACATGTTCTTTAATAAAGAACAAGTATGATAATTAGGTTTGGTGGGTTCTATGGATTCCTATGGTTCCAAATGGGTTCCTGGAGTAAGAATGAGGTGGATCCCAACAATGTTGGATTCATTAGCTACTAGGGCTTGTATGGTTGAATTAAGCCTAAACATCTTGAGCAATTTATTATAAATAGTTGCTATCAAGGTTGGTATACCTTGCTGGTGATAGCTGACTATTGGCTATAGGTCCTATTAGGCAGGATTGATGATGATTCCTTATTTTCTTCAAAAGAATAACTTTTGAAGAACATACTTCTTAAGTAATAAGAAGTATTACAATTAAGGTTGAGGTTGTCTAGGTTTTACTATTGGATTCATTAAGTAAGGAATAATTGACTCCTAAATAGGATGTTTGATAAGTATCCAACACTAGTAGGGTTTAGTGGAATATGGTTAGGTAATGCAAAATAGTAGGTATGGTTGCTATTAGGGTTCATCACATTGGTGTGATGCTAAATAGGAATGAGTAAGGATGATGGCTTTGGTAATAGGATCTAGGGTTTACACTTGGTTGACTCTACTTGATTATTTAGGTCTAATGAAGATCAACACATGGAATATCCATCTTATTGGTGATAGGTCTTCTTCATTTTATGTGAACATGACAAGTATCTAGATGCTACTATGGTTCTATACTTTGAAAGGAGGTACCATGATCACATGTTCTAACCTAGGGTTTAGGTTAGAAGTAAATTAGGGTTCAAATGAAATAGTGGAGCTAGGGTTCCTATTTGGGTTAGGGTTTTAGGAACCACATGAAATGATGAGATTCTAGTTTTCTTTCTTATGGAGCTAGGGTTTACTAATTACCCTATAATACTTGAATTAATGACTTGTTTGCGAAGTTAAAGTTATTAATAACTTTGAAATAAAAATAATATTGGATTTGATATTTTATTATTTTTACTGAATTACTAATCCAGGTAATTATTAATTAGGGTTTAAATCCTCCTGATAAAGATTTAATAAGTTAATAGTAAAGGAAAATTAATTTTAATGTTTTCCTTATTTACTTTCTGGTTTTTATTTATTTTAGGTAGTTTTCCTAAATATTGAATTTTAATTGCATTTTGAATTAAAAGAAAAGGCTTAATTAAGAAGTATTAAATAATTGAATTTTTATTAAAAATAAAAATTTCATTTTATATTTTTATTGGATAGATCTTATTTTTAGGAACATTTTGATATCTCATTTATATTTTTCTGAGTTAAAATGGATTTTATAAACATTTACAAAGTTTCAGTATTTATTCAATTTAAATTTAAATCTAAATCTACTAAACCTACCCGGACAGAGCACACCCACAATCATTGACTGGTGGGGTCTGTCCACCTCATCCGCCACGGGGCATTTGACCAAGTCAAAATCGCCACCGTGGCGACGAGGCTGCTGGCCGGCGGCCAGATGAGGTCGACGCCGGCGATTTGGGGCTCACGCGAATGGAATACGAGATGGGCTTGACTCGGGGTGACTCCGTGAGTAACTTGGTGGCGGCGCCGCTCCGGTTTGGTCACCGGAGCGTGCTCGCCGGCGAGGCTGAGTGGCGGCGCACACGGGGCTACGGTGCGAGCGCGGTACAGGGCACTAGAGAGGATGCTGGGATGCTCGGGAGAATCGTCGGCTCACCGTGGTTGTGTTGAGCTAGACGGCGTGGACGGTGGTGGTCCAAATCGACGGCGATCGTCGATTTGCTGACGGTGACCGGCGAAAGGGAACGAGCTCCCTCCGGCGACTGGGGGCTTCTTGGCTCGATTCCTGGTGCAGGAGTAACAAGTTGACGATGGCGGTGAAGATGGTAGCCATGGCGGGGCTTGGGGAGGTTCCTACCGGCGACGGTGAAGATGGCCGGGTTGAGTTAGGGTTTCAATTTGGGGCGAAATTGGAGCCAGGGAGGAAGAACCCGATGCTGCTGTGCGTTGTGAAGCTTTTATACGGTGCAGGTACACGCCTCGTCATGACGTCGAACGAGGAGGGGCTGCCAGCACCGAGGAGAAGACGATCACGGCTCGGTGCTGTCCTCCATGCGAGAGATGAGGATGAGGACGACCCTCTCCAGATCTTTTAAGCGAAGAGGTATGTTGGGCTGGCGTTGGGCCGTGACTTGGGCCGTGTAGGGGGGGCTTCTGCTGGGCTGCTGCGCTGCTTCATGGCCAGGTAAGGCTCTTTTCCCTCTTTTTCTTTCATTTGTTTTCTTTTTCTGTTTTATAATTCTGTTTTGAATTTTCTATTTTGAATTCAGATTTGAATTCAAATTTTATTTGCAGGTTTCTTGTTATGTTTACTGAATTAAGATATACTGCAATGACTATTGCTCCATTCTTTATTTGAAACAAATATTGTATATTTGATTATATTTCATACTTGCATGTTTATTCAAAATAGCAAATATGTATGAGTTCATATTCTCATTTATTTTTTTAATTTCCTTTTTCTTGTGAATTAATTCTGTTAGGATTTATGAGAGTTGATAATTGCAACTCAAAGTATTTCAGAGGTTATTATTAAGACTTGGTTTCCATTTGAGAAGTGGATGACTTACATATGATTTTATGTGATCACCAACTTATTAAGGTTTTAGAACTTCTATTCTAACCCCCTTTTAAGGTTAACACTATCATTATCTTTGAAAGTATCTAAGGTAGGTATTGTCCCATCATGGTTGATCTTGGTTACCAGGATAAATAGTTGATCATTCCACATATGGTTTTAACCATATAATGTAGCACAAGTTTTTTCTTATGTTCAAGAATTGAAGCATAAGATTTATTTGATGTGCAAATCTAGGGTTCAAATGCTATTTACCTAATGACACATGGGTTGAATCTTAATTTTGGTTTAGGTTTTACTTGTGATCACCCAAGTGTTACTCAAACTAGGGTTGAGATTTAATTCTAGGGTGTAGAGATGAGATGTCACCATATTGCATGAGCTAGGGTTTAATCTCCCCTAACCATGCTAAGGTGGTTACTTGCTTAATATTTCATGTGCTTCTCTATTTACTAAGGATTTGGGAATTGGTTTTATCTTCTACCAATTAACTTCTATTAGTATTCTCAATCAATCATTAAAGTAACTAAAGTGGTTATAGTTCCTTTTATAGTTAACTTTGGTCATATGGATGGATGGTTTCTCACCATATAAAGTATAGAGTTTGACACTAAGGTTTTCTATTGTTCTTTATTTGAGGAGTAAGTGGAATATAGATGTGGTAGGATTCTACTTATGATCACCAAGTGATTCATAATTATAGGTTGGGATATAAGCCTATGGTGGATTACTAGTTACCTCCCTATGATTTCATGTGGTGGATAACATCTACTAATCCTATTAGGATTTAACTTATTCTCACATATCTCCAAAGCATGATCATATATTATATATGATCATCTTGTTCTTAATATCTTAACCTCAAGTTCTTTAGGGTTTATGATCATTACACAATTTATAATGATCAAGGTTGGACTTCCTAAGGTATCTCTGATGAATTTGGTTTCTCACTCCCAAGATTAAGTGTTGTCTTGATCAACTAAATATAGACTTTCTTTTATAGTTTCTTGAATAGACATAGTTATGGTTGTCTCAATAATTTATATCCCAGGAGATTGCCTGAGATAATTACTTAGGGTTTTACTCAAGGAATGATGGTTTAACCATTTGGATATTTGAATAAATCTCTCCCTTGAATCCAAGTGTTTTCTCAACTAACTTGAGTGTAACACCAGATCTTGAGCTCTCTTGTATAGGAATGATTATTCTAGGGTTTATGGTGTACTCACAATATCTCCATAGGTATCAAGTCTAAAACTCCACTTGGCTATCTTGGTTGAATTAATATCCTCCTTACTTTATCAATTCATGGATATGGTATTATTCCATGTGATATTAGGTTATCTCACCACTCCAAGGGAAATGGTTTACAACCTAATACTTTAGTTCAAAGGTTGTCCTTTATTCTTAAATAGACAGAGCTAGGATTAGTATGAATGGTCTCTCTCATTTGGAAAGGTCTTTAATTCTAACCTAAGGTTAGGCTCCATAGAGAATGATGTGATCATCAATATCTATGTTTAATATAATTGGGTTCTCTCTCTAGGGATGGTCTGGAATAATATCCTAGGGTTTCTCTTCAAGGTGATGGTTGGAATACATGGATGTATATCCAAGGTTTTAGCTTAAGGTTTTCCATTGCTTCTCTAGTAAATACTATAGAACTCTCACCTCTCTAGGTTTGATGTGTAATAATTTGGAATGGAGAAGAATATCTATTTCTGGAGTGGATCTTCTTGTTATAATTCCAATGTTGAAGTGGAATCAATACCATGAGGTTTCATGGTAGGATCATGGATTAGTTTTAAGACATAGAGAAGATAGTCAAGAATGGTTTCTCCATTTTATTGTTACTTGATTTATAGTTAAATAGATGTTCATATGCTATGGCAATGGATATCATATTATGATCTTTAATAAGTTCAAGTAATGGATCATTGATTAAAGGGTTGTTGTGTTAGTTTTAATTCCATTTGATCTAACCCCTTAGATCAAATCATCTCTACCCAAAACAAGGTTTTAATGAAGTCACATTGAGGTTTATCGCGCTTGACTTGATGAGCTACTTCAATTCCACCAAGGTCAAGGGAAACTTCAGTTGCTGTGACTGTTTTACTTTAAAGCGCGAAAATTCCCCAGATTTTCTATGCATGAATGCAATGCACACAACTTTTTCCTCTATTTTTGTAACCCCATTACCTGGGATATTACAGGCAGCTGCCCCATCTTGCCCTAAGGGGAGCTCCGCCCCTGCCGCCGGCCACCGGCTGGGCTCGAGCGGATAGGACGCGGGTGCGGGCCCCAGCCGCCCAAGGGAGGTCGCAGTGGCCAGGCCATCGGCGGCGGCTGCAGCGGGCACGGCGGTCGACCTTGGTAGATCTCCGAGTCCCGCCGCGCCCGGAACGCGCGTCGTGCCCACGACCGCGCCAGGCAGGAGCGGCTTATCCTTCCAGCCTCCAGGCCCCCTGGCGGCAACGCCGCCCGGATCCCCGCCGCACGACGTGGACGCTATTCCGGCAGTTCGGTGGCTCGCTGTGCCGGAGTCCGGGTCTGGCCTGCGGCTCCAGGTGTTTGATGGACGCCCACGGACGGAGTCGCCCAGGGTTCTGTGGTATCGGATCCGTTTCTGGATCGTCCGCTGGCTCATCGGCAACACACCTTCCTCGACAAGCGACGCCAGTCCCCGGCCGCCCGCCAGTCACATGGGTGGCGCAGGCCATGGTGCGGTGGATGATGCTGGTTAGCAGGCACGGCGCAGGCGGCGCCGTAGAGCTCCCAGGAAAAGACGCGGGTGCCGCGCCGGGGCCAGTGTTAGTGTCGTAGACGTGGCTGCTGACCTTGGAGCCACGTTGCACGATGGCTCGCCGGAGCGCTGGGCTCCGGCTGCCAACTCCGTCGAGGCCTCGCCCGCCGCTATGGAGCCCTTCTCTGGTAGGGCTGACGTCAGCCCTAGTCACGGGACGGGAGCGCCGTTGGACCTGCAGTCAACACAACGATCTTCGTGCGGTTCCTCATGCGCTGCCAATGCGTGCTTTGCCGCAGCCGGTAGCCCGCGGCAGTGTGTGGACCGGAGCGGTGGCGTGTCTGCGCCCTACTCCCAGGCTTTGGCTGCTTCTACATGTCAACGATCTTGCTCGGTGGGCTCCGTTGGCTGCGTAGCTCCCATTGGCATGTCCTGTCTCTGAGGCGACAGTGTGGCGATCGAGGTTGCAGAAGCTCTCTTGTCCGCTCGCCGAGGAGAGTTCGAGGGGGATGGGCCTTGTTTGGATGCATCTCCTTGGATTTTGACTCGTGATGTCGTGGCGTGCAGTTCCTGGGACACCGCAGCATGGAGAATGCCCACGCCGAGCCCCTGTCTCCTGTTTTCCCGCAACAGGTACCCATGAGCACTCAGGCGTGGACACAGGATGGACGCTCGCCCGTGGGTGCTGACACCATCGTTGCGGGCCCACCTGTGGAGCACGCGGAGCCCTCCATTGGCCACGCAGCGCCCCTGATCGATCAGGCTCCGACCCCCAAGGATACTTGGGCAAAAGATGCGGAAACCCTAACGGCGCTGCTACGTCAGTTTAGGCAGCGATTGGAGGAACCACTGCTCAGCCTCCCTGATCCAAAGGTAGTCCGTCGACGCTTGTTCACGGTCCCCAAAACCTCGACATGTCGAAGCCGGCGGCTCGCAGCGAAAGGAGCCGGGGCACCTACCTCCGCGATCAAACGTGCGCAACGCATCTTGATGCAGAAGCTAGGGATCTGCCATGAGGAAGAAAGGTTGTCCACCCAGCAGTTGGAGGAATACGCGGCTCTCTTTGCCTCGCCGCTTGGGCCAGAGCAAGTTAGCGCCATCTCAGCTCTCTTCGGCCTCAGTTGCCAAGGCGTTGGCGAGGATTCCTTGGTCGCCGTGGCTAGCGCTTGACCCGCGCTATGACTGTGGTTTTAGGTAGAATGTTCTCTATGGATACGCCTAACCTACGTCTAGCAGTTTTGAACGCAAGGGGCCTTAACAACCCTGCGCGTCGCACGACAGTACGTGTAGCGGTAGAGGATGCCACGACCTCGGTAGTATGCATCTCGGAGTTGAAATTGCAAACTGTAACCGCCTTTGACATTGTTGAATGTTTTGGTGCCCGCTATGACGGGTTTGTGTACTTGCCATATGTTGGCTCTGCCGGTGGGATTATTGTCGTGTGGCGATCGGAGGATGTCCGTGTGGTTCGCTCCCGTGTCGACCGCTTCTCCGTCTCCGTGGAGCTCTCCTACGCGGACGCAGATCCATGGTGGCTTACGACGGTGTATGGGCCAACTATCATGGACCTCAAGCCGGTCTTCCTCAACGAGTTGCGCGCTCTACGGCCTCTGCTTCACGGCCCATGGGCAATCGCTGGCGATTTCAACCTGATCGCTTCTGTGGTGGACAAGAACACACCCAATGTGGATCGGCGTGCCATTGGCATTTTCCGGAGATGCCTCAACGATCTGGAGCTCAAAGAGTCTCAGCTTATCGGTAGGCGCTTCATCTAGAGCAACAAGCGATCGACTCCAACGCTCGTAAAGCTTGATCGCTGGTTCACCTCCGTCGAGTGGGACGATCTTCATCCCTTGGCCACGCTCACGCCGCTTTCCTCCACACTGTCTGATCACTGCCCCATCCTCATGTCCACGGCAGTGGAATCCTTGGCAGCGCGGCATTTCCGTTTTGAGCGTTTCTGGCTCAAGCTCGACGGTTTCCATGAGGAGGTTAAAAGCCTATGGGACAACGATGTCAATGGCAATGTGCCGCCATCCAACCCCCTGGCCAAGTTAGAGTTTAAGCTTAGACGTGTCAGCCGCGGGCTGCTGAGGTGGAGCCAACGTAGAATCGGATCCGTCTGCGATCTCCTTTTGGTGGCCAACAAAATCGTCTCAGGCTCGACGCGGTGCAAGACAATCGGCCTCTGTCCGCCATGGAGATATGGTTACGCCGGAATCTCAAGCTCAAGGTGTTGGGGCTGGCCTCTCTCCAGCGGACCATTTCTCGGCAGAGGGCTAGAGTGGCTGGGCTACGGGTTGGCGATGCTTCCTCACAATTCTATCGCATCATCGCAACATCCAGGCGAAAATGTAGCGTGATCACCTCCCTACGCTCTGGAGATCAGGTGGCATCTGACTTACGGGACAAGGTCAACTTGGCTACCAGCCACTTCCTGCACTTCCTTGGCTCCGCTCAGCCCAGAGAGCATGATGTTTCGCTCGCCGCCATTGGGCTCCAACCGATCAACCTCTCCGGCCTTGAAGCCCAGTTCACCGAGGAAGAGGTGGTGGCCACCATCCATGCAATGCCACCCAATAAATCGCCGGGCCCCCGATGGTTTTGCCTAGGAGTTTTACTGATACTGCTGGCCTACGATCAAGTTCGACGTCATGGCAGCGATACAAGCAGTCTGGCTCGGCTGGGATAAGGGTTTTGAGGGTTTAAATGCAGCTTTCCTCACCCTACTACCCAAAAAGGCCGCCGCGCACAACCTCAAAGACTTCCACCCAATCAGTCTCGTCCATAGCTTCGCGCGCCTCCTCACCAAGGTGATGGCACGTCGGCTAGCTCCGCGGCTGGATGAGTTGGTCGACAAGAATCAAACGGCGTTTATGCGCGGCCGCTGCATCCAGGACAAGTTCTTGCTTGTCAAAGAAAGCGTCAAGCTTCTCCATCGGTGCAACATATCGTCGCTGTTGCTCAAGATCGACGTGGCCAAGGCGTTTGATAGCATTTCCTGGCCATTCCTTCTGAGCATTCTGCGGCAGCGTGGTTTCGGCCGAAGTGGATTCGGTGGATTACACTCCTTCTGCGTTCAGCGAGCACCTCCGTGCTCATCAATGGCACCGCCGGGGACGCGTTCAGGCACGTCAGAGGGCTTCGCTAGGGATACCCCGTATCTCCCTTGCTGTTCGTCATTGCCATGGATGTGCTCTCGGCTTTGTTTCGGACGGCAGAGCACGTCGACGTCCTCGCGGACCTCTCCTCGATCGGCCTGCGCCACCGCTTCTCCTTGTACGCCGATGACGTCATCATTTTTGCCAGGCCAGAACCGGTTGAGCTTGCCGCAGTGTGGGAAATCCTTGGCTGTTTCGGGTGTCCTCGGGTCTTAATGCCAACCTAGCGAAGAGCAGCGGAACACCCATTCGTTGCTCCGAGGAAATGCTGGCGGCCATAGCTCCAGCCCTGTCGTGCCCGATTTCCCAGTTTCCTGCAGTTACTTGGGTCTTCCTTTGTCCATTGGAAAGCCAAGGAACGCTGAGCTGCAGCGGGTTCTTGACAAGCTGGCCGCCAAGCTCCCGTTCTAGAAGGCTCGGCTCATGAATCGGGAAGGTCATCTGGTTTATGTCCAAGCGGTGATGACCGCTTCTGTCGTCTACTAACTGCTCGCTCGCTCTCGACCTGGACCCGTGGTTCATCAAGGCAGTCGACAAATTACGGCGGGGCTTCCTTTGGGCTGGACGAGAGGATGCGCAGAGCGGCTGTTGCGCCGTCGCATGGCGCCTTGTATGCCAACCAAAAAGTCTCGGTGGCCTTGGCTTGCACGATTTATGGCGGATGAACACGGCGCTGCGAGCGCGGTGGCTCTGGCTCGACAAGGTCGGCAGCGACAAGCCATGGAGCGGCCTCGACGTGCACATCAACAAGGACTCCCTCGCGCTGTTCAACGCCTCCGTGCAGATTGAGCTACGATCTGGCGTCTCCGTCCTTTTCTGGGAGGATGCTTGCATCAACGGCCTCACGGTGGCCGCCATTGCCCCATCCGTCGTGCAGTGTGTTCGGCCATCGGTTCAGCGATGCCGCTCTGTCATGGAAGGGCTAGCAGGCAACAGCTGGGTCATTGACATTGCTGGTACACTCACGATCGAGGTGGTTACTCAGTTCTTGCGCCTATGGACGGCAGTTCAAGGGGCACGCCTCGCTGCAAGTGAAGGGCCAGGCCGGGGCATCTTTCGCTGGAAATGGCGCGGAGTCGGTCAATTCACGTCTCGCACATCGCATGCTTTTCCATGGCATGATCGGCCTACCGGCCGCAGCACTCGTCTGGCACTCATTCGCGCCGATCAAATACAAGCTGCATGCCTGGCTTGCCCTACACCATCGCTGCTGGACCGCTGATCGACGCCTGCGACGCGGATTGCCATCCCATATCCTCTTCCCTCTGTGTGTTGCGGCTGACGAGACGCTTGACCACATCTCCCTTCACCGTGGCTTTGCGCGGGAAGTTTAGCTGGCATCATTTTCCGTCTGCGGCTACCGGACATCGCACCAATCGCCAATCTTGGTATCAATGATTGGTGGATCACGGCCACTCATCGTTTCAGCTCCAAGGAGCGCAAGGGCGCGAACTCGCTGATCGCCCTTGCCTTGTGCTGCATGTGGGTCGAGAGGAACGCACACGTCTTTGACAATAAGCACAACGCCGCGCCGATCATCATCAACCTCATCGTCGACGAGTGGCATGGTTGGCTAGCTAGTACGTGGGCTAGGGGGAGAAATAGGCTAGCATGCTAGGTGGGTTGGCTGATCCTGCTTCCAAAAGAGCCAAACGTGGATTCATTGTAACTCAAGCTATCTTCCTCGCTTAATACAATGACGCGTAGATCTCCTGCGGGTTCTCGAAAAAAAAATGTAGCAGACAGATTCATTCACGTTGCTCGATGACAACTTAGTCTAACAGGAAAATGTTAACTGAATAATCAAATTAGAAGATAAATTTGCAAGCAGCATAAATAAATTAACTAAAATATGCTCACTTGGAAAATAACTGGTCCTTAAGAGGAAGGGAGGTTCCAGTTTTCCACTGCTGCCACCAATGGTTAGGGGAATAACCTGTAAATTCCGGGCGGACAGGGGCAGAGCCAGGATTCGGACATAGGGGGGCGGGCTGAAGCCAATAATATTGTTCGCAAAGCATTTGACATATAGTAAATGTTTTTACTCGATTTTTTTGAGTAGTTCAATGTGAGAAATGTCTATTTCTCTGTATTTGGAGGCTAATTGAATGAAAACTTCCGATGTTGGTATTCATTATGATATAGCGCCCTATAAACAGATAAGAAGGAATAGAATAAACTCAAATTTTTAACCAAACATCTTCTGCAAATCACATTGTCAAAGGACAGAGAGTATTTTTTTATTGCATTACTTATGTGCGCACATTTAACAGTTAGGTTGAATCTAATACTGACTTAACAAAGTGAACAGCTTGTGAAATATTACCCTTAAGATCCATTGTCTTACAAGGTTTGTACTAATTAAGTGAACTACTAGGCCGTGATCCATCAAAACAAAGCAGGCGGTAGTATGTGTAGATCAATGTACCTATAAATTGAGATGCTTGAACGACGGACTGGAGGACGCAGCTTCATGGCTGCCACATGCAGGATCAAAAGAGCGGCTACCTTAGCAACGATGCTGGAAACGTCTTGCGCCTGTGTGGCCTTCTAGCGCCCGACCAGCATCTTGCGAGCTGGCGCAGCGAGGCTGCGATCGGCGCCGCCGTAGAAGGTGTTTTTTGAGGGTGCGCCATAAAATAGCATTTTTACAACTAGATGGATGAATCACATGGCCGAAGGAACGGACGAGAATGAGTCAAGGCTTCGATCTAGGCTTCCTGCCTCCACACGCGAACGATAATGCCATGTGCACATGGGCCCTTGTTTTGCCTGTTGGGCTTGATGCGTATAGAAATACAGATTAAACATTGAGTTTCAAGCTTAAACACTTACTATCTATGAACATTAGCCCATATACTATGTCCTGGAAACATTGAGGTGGGCCCATTTAACAGTCGCTTGCCAAGTTGTTTCTCACATGTGTAGAAGAAATTAACCCGTTTGCTGCTCGCACCGTTTCTCTGCATTGTACGAGTTTTAAAATAGGTCAAATGTTGGCCCGCGAGGCACGATCAATTCGAGGGTTGTTGCGTGTGTAGCCTCTAGCGAGCCAAGGAGTGGGCCATTCGTGACTGCGTGTGTGCATGCCTTGTACATAAGTTTGCTGGTAACATTGCTCTAATCTAGTGCTCTGCTTTCCCATCCTCCTTCGATCTACATAGCGGTGTTTCGATTTGAGATGAGTTCTACATGAAAAAAATGCGTCTCGATGTTGCGAATCCATTCCCATCTCCAGTTTGGAGTTTTGTCGAGTTTTTGAATGTCAATTTCATGTTTCCCTTGAAGCATTTTTGGTTGAATTTTGTCAAATTCGTGAGACTCGATCGACCATTTCAAAATTTCTTCGAGTGTAAGTTCATCTCGCTGTTCCACGCAACTTTCGTGTTTTAAGTTTTTTGCTTTGATATTGGTAGATGAGTGCCCTTGGTCTCACTAATACACTGTACGGAGTTGTAGATCTAATCGTATGCAAAACCAAAAATCTTTGAACACAAAGGTTATGTGAAATGGTGTTGTGAAACTACACCTCGGAGGAAATTTCAAGTGGTCGACCGAGTCCCATGAATTTTACAAAGTTTGTCCAGATAAGTTCCAAAGGAAACGTGAAACCGTACTTTAAACACTCGACGAAACTATAAATTGGTGGTGGGAATGGATTTGCAACATCAAGACACATTTTATAATGTACACTTTATCTTGAATTGAACCATGATTGTGTATATTAGAGTGGATTAAGATGAACTAGTTTGCTAAAATACAATGTACTCACAGTCTCATGCTACGTAGTGCAACCAATCCTGGTGCGTCTTTTTCTCCCGTGATGCCTAAATAGTCTTGTTGTGAAATGGTGTTGTGAAACTACACCTCGAAGGACATTTCAAATGTTCGATCGAGTCCCATGAATTTTACAAAGTTTGTCCAGATAAGTTCCAAAGGAAACGTGAAACCGTACTTTAAACACTCGACGAAACTATAAATTGGTGGTGGGAATCGATTTGCAATATCAAGACACATTTTTTTAATGTACACTTTATCTTGAATTGAACCATGATTGTGTATATTAGAGTGGATTAAGACGAACTAGTTTGC
The DNA here is from genome assembly GCA_030979885.1 of Lolium multiflorum. NCBI lineage: Eukaryota > Viridiplantae > Streptophyta > Magnoliopsida > Poales > Poaceae > Lolium > Lolium multiflorum. Next base: position 287,688,060 of record CM061748.1, read on the forward strand.
TAAAATACAATGTACTCACATTCTCATGCTACGTAGTGCAACCAATCCTCGTGCGTCTTTTTCTCCCGTGATGCCTAAATAGTCTTGTTGGCGTCCAAACTACAAGCAAAACATGGTTTTAGACTTGGCCTAGTCCATTATGGCTTTTGGAAAAAGATCTCCACATTTGAAAAAAAAACGTCTGAGGAACCAAACATGTCCATGTTTTCCTCCAAATCATCTTTCTTCAGCCACTTCTTATTTTTTGTAGGCAGCGGTGTTAGTGGAGTAGGGCCAGCAGATGGAAGCACATTATCATCACATGGTGATATGTGCATTTTACATCAGCAATATAATGATTTATATGATTTTTTTTGAATGATATTTGCTATGATCTATCTTTATTTTTGCCTTTTTAGTTGATTTATGAGACTTTCCTACAAAGTTTATTTTGTTGGTATTTAATTTTTGGGAGGCAGAAAACCTCCTTTTTCGTATTTTGTTGTTTCACAGACCTTCTAGGCGTCTAAAAATTAAAGGAATTTTTTTTGAGAGGAAACTAAAGGAAAAATTGATGATCAGTTTTTATCAAGAGAAGGACCGTGGGCCAAAGAAGCACAAGAGGAGAGCCACGAGACTCGAAAGAGACCAGGTGGCGCACACGCTCAACAGGGCACACCACCTAGGCCCGTTTCGGCCTCGAGCGTCGTCTCAGCTCCTCCCGACGTCTCTGTTTTTCCAGAAAACCTACACCATATTTTTCCCACAATTTACAAAGACGGCGGAGGATGCGAAAGTCCTCTCCTACTCTAGGAGAGGGAAGATCCTGTACCACCGCAGTCTCCGGTGAGGGGGGAAATAGACGCCATCATCATCACCACTCCTCCTTGGCGTAGGTGGAGGCCTCTCCATCAACATCGCCATCAGCGGTATCATCATCACCATCTCCATCTCCAAGATCCACCTCGTTCACCTCATAGTCTGTGATTGATAGCATCCCAAATATTGTTCCGTAGTAATGGACAAGTACACGTGGGAGGGTAACCATTATAGAATCGATGCTCGCATGTTGCACATGCGTTCTAACCGTACAAGCATACTATGCATAGATCGGCTCTGATACAACTATTGAGGTTCACAACAGAAAACAATAAATTTCTAACGCACCACCTAATATGCTCAAGATCAATCCATGTAGTAATGCAGTAACGGAGATGATATCGGTGACGCACCATTGTAGACGATAGCGGTTAAAATTCCGCTGGAATGTGGTTGTTGTAGACGTACTGTCGTCGCCATCCTCAAGGTCATGTAGAAGTCATCTCCCACGATGTCGAGTGCCGCATGTGCATCACCTCGTGGTTTCGCACACGTACAGTGCTCAACGATGTTCTCGGCTCCGATCCAGCGAAGTTGCGGAAGTAGATCTTCTGGATCTAGATCCCAGCAGAGCTCCCGAGTACTAGGTGGAGTTGTGTCCCTCCCTGTGCAGTTCTTCGGGGAACTGCACAGAGAAAATAAACTAGAGAGAGATATTGTCTCCAATTTATTATGTTTTTTTTAAATGGGAGCATCGCCCCAGCCTCTGCATTTAAACTATGCACACAGATTTTATTTATTAAATTATTCGCAAAGCCTTACAAGGGAGATACAAAGTCAACTCAAAGCCACCTTTCCAGCGACAACTCGTTATACCTACAAGAGCGATGAAGGGGGTGACCATGAACAGGGCCATTACCCTGAGAATACACCAACGCACATCATCTAAAACTGAATGCCTTCCCAAGTTGCCCATTGACGGGTGAGAAGCACAACCAGTCAAGCGGACCCTGAGCACGCCATTACACACGCCACAGAAATCGCTACCGCCGTTTTCCTCGCACCCATTTTCAAGAGGGATCACCGCATTGACCTTGCCAGACCTGTCGTCAATGTCACCATGATGCCAGACAGCTCCACCATCTTGCACGCATCCAGCTGTCCGCGCCTGTCTTCGATACCATGCAGCTCCACGCCACCGAGAATCACCTCCATCCAGCCGCTGCTCCAAAAACGATGCCCCAAGAGGTAGAACGACACAGGAAGCACCGTCATCGTCCGATCCGGGAGACCCGGATCTAAAGTTTCCCCCGCAGCAGCCCGAGTGAGTTGCCGCAGACTGCGACGACGATGCCTTCAAGAAGGAAGCGACGCTTAACGCCTCCATCGCCCGCCAATCGTGGCACAATTTTCATTATGTATTTCATTTTCCCCATATTGGTCTCTTTATATAGGGGCAAAGGGGGCAATATTTAATAAGGGGGTAAGGTGGGACAAAAGGAGAGGAGGACGTGGGGGCCCTAGGCCGGGCCGCGCGCCCCCCCCCCCCTCGATTGGCTCGGGTTGGCCGACCCACTTGGCCCGGGCGGCCACCCCCTCTCCTCTCCCTCATGGGCCCCTTCCATATGGGGCCCAATAAAGGTAGGGAGGCCCTTTTTAATTAAATAGAACATATTTTATTAAATTAAATATATTTTAATATATTAATTCATATAATTAACATATTAAACATATCCTTTAATTGTCTTTTGTCTGAGATACCTCCCGAACTAATCCGAACACCTTTCGGACAACACCGGAACTTTATTATGCTCTCTCAATTCCGATGAATCCAAAACTATCTTTAGTGTTATTGAACCCTTAAGTGTGTTACCCTTTGGTTCGGGAATAACGCAGAGATGACCAAGACAAATTCTCCGGTCAATGATCACTAGGGGGTCTGGAGAACCATAGTGATCCCTATGCATTCCACGAAGTTATGATCGTCGTTTGAACCATTATGTTGAGTCCTATTTATTTTGTTCATTCGATACCGGCACTTGTCCAAGACATGATCGTTTGTATCATCATACCTAGTTCGGTCTTGTTACCGATAAGGCTATTCAACTCGTTATGTGTGATTCCATCCACATGATCTAGTCATACGCTGCACATCTTTATGGATGTAATCTTACTGAGTGTGCCGTTTGTATCTCTCTGTCACGCAGACGAACAAATTTCGCTCTTGATACATACGCCTCAACCCATCCCATTGGAATATCCAACTACACCTTTATGATCACCCTGTTATGGTGTGACGATTGATGCAATCAAAGTAGCCCCCGTTGATAGTAGATATGATCTCACGGTCTAAGGATAAGATCAGTACACTTTTTATAAACATCATAATATTGAACTTGATGTGACTTGATGGTGTTACAATACTTATGGTTTGGGTATGTTTATCATATCATTTATCCAAACGATATGATATAATTGTCAATGACGTGTGTGTCCATGATCGGGAAACGCCGACCAACGATTGACAACAATGAACCAGTTATGCACATGTGTGCTTTACCAGGGACCTTCTTGTTTGTTTTCAATTTCACACGTGTATTAATGTTTCTTCTTAATACAGTTATAGCATGACACAAAACTATTATGAACAATCAAGATATAATAATAAATATTCATTATTATTTGCCTCTAGGGCACTATCTCCAACATACCTAATTAGTGCATTTTTAGCATGTTTTTGCATTATTATTTTATCAAGTTATCATCAAGTAGTGGTATGATTTTTGTGTTTCACCGCCCTACCGCGCCCTTTTATGCTTGTCTACACATGATCCTAAAATAAGAATAAAATAATGAAATATCAATGAAAACTATCCTTTTCTGGCATTTTGACGTGATAGAAATCATTTTTGCACTTAATAATACGCCTGGGCGAAAGGACAATGCGAGGATAGATTCTAGGAAATTTAACGGGCATCGGTACAGACAGGACCCGCACGTACCGTCCGCCCTATTATTGTAAGCAATAAAAATGGAGTATTAAATACAAATATAAGAAATTCTATTTCCATGTGCCATGTTCTATTATTCCAAATGGAGTATAGAATCCAAATAAGAGAATGTGCTAAATAATCTTGATAATAGTATATAAAATGGAGTATGAAATAATCACATTTCTATTTCTAAGAAATAATCACATTTCTAATTTCTAATTCATATTTTCAATGCAATGATATAATTTTTATTTCTCTATTTTTATTTCTACATCCTATTTATCATAATAATGTTCCATGTGCCAAATGTAGCAACAATCTTATTTCTATTTTATTCTCCTATTTTATTTTCTATTTCTCCTATTTCTCCTTTTTTTTCTTCTTTTTTTGTCTCTCTTCTCTTACCTTCTCTATTTCTCTCTCTGTTTCTCCTCCACACCAGCCGGCGGCGGCGGTAGGCGAGGTGAACGAAGGCTTCTCCTCCACATGTGTGGGCTTCTCCTCCACGGATGGCCAGCGGTGGCTGATACGTCTCAAACGTATCTATAATTTCTTATGTTCCATGCTACTTTTATGACAATACTCACATGTTTTATACACACTTTACATCATTATTATGCATTTTCCGGCACTAACCTATTGACAAGATGCCGAAGAGCCAGTTGTTGTTTTCTGCTGTTTTTGGTTTCAGAAATCCTACAAAGGAAATATTCTCGGAATTGGACGAAATCAACGCCCGGATCTTATTTTTCCGGAGCTTCCAGAAGACCGAAGAGCATACGAAGTGGGGCCACGACGTGGCCAGACCATAAGGCGGCGCGGCCAAGGAGGGGCCTGCGCTGCCCTATGGTGTGGGCCCCTCGTCAGCCCTCCAACGCTGCACTTCCGCCTACTTATAGTCTTCGTCGCGAAAACCCCTGTACCGAGAGCCACGATACGGAAATACTTCCAGAGACGCGGCCGCCACCAATCCCATCTCGGGATTCAGGAGATCGCCTCCGGCACCCTGCCGGAGAGGGGAATCATCTCCCGGAGGACTCTTCATCACCATGATCGCCTTCGGATTGATGTGTGAGTAGTTCACCCTTGGACTATGGGTCCATAGCAGTAGCTAGATGGTTGTCTTCTCCTCATTCTGCTATCATGTTAGATCTTGTGAGCTACCTATCATGATCAAGATCGTCTATTTGTAATGCTACATGTTGTGTTTGTTGGGATCCGATGAATATGGAATACTATGTCAAGTTGATTATCAATCTATCATATATGTGTTGTTTATGTTCTTGCATGCTCTCCATTGCTAGTAGAGGCTCTGACCAAGTTGATACTTGTAACTTCAAGAGGGAGTATTTATGCTCGATAGTGGGTTCATGCCTCCATTTAATCTGGAACAGTGATAGAAAGTTCTAAGGTTGTGGATGTGCTGTTGCCACTAGGGATAAAACATCAATGCTTTGTCTAAGGATATTTGTGTTGATTACATTACGCACCAATTAATGCAATTGTTTGCAACTTAATACTGGAAGGGGTGCGGATGCTATCCCGAAGGTGGACTTTTTAGGCATAGATGCATGCTGGATAGTGGTCTATGTACTTTGTCGTAATGCCCTGATTAAATCTCATAGTAGTCATCGTGATATGTATGTGCATTGTTACGCCCTCTCTATTTGTCAATTTCCCAACTGTAATTTGTTCACCCAAGATGCTATTTATCTTATTGGTGAGACACCACTAGTGAACTGTGGACCCCGGTTCATTCTTTTACATCTGAAATACAATATACTGCAAACTCTATTCTTTACTGTTTGCGCAAACAAACATCATTTTCCACACAATACGTTTAATCCTTTGTTTACAACAAGCCGGTGAGATTGACAACCTCACTGTTAAGTTGGGGCAAAGTATTGTGATTGTGTTGTGCAGGTTCCACGTTGGCGCCGGAATCCCTGGTGTTGCGCCGCACTACACTCCGTCACCAACAATCTTCACGTGGCCCTTGACTACTACTGGTTCGATAACCTTGGTTTCTTACTGAGGAAAAACTTGCTGATGTACGCATCACACCTTCCTCTTGGGGTTCCCAACAGACGTGTGTCTTACACGCCAGCAGCAGCAACTTCTCCTCCACACGCGCGGCTTGTCCTCCACACACGCTCTGCTGCAAATCCACACGGCGCGAGATTAGACTGTGTATTGGGTGCCTCGATGAACGGAGGCGGCGGATTGGGCATACCTGCGTGAGAAAACAGTGGCGGCGGATGGTGCAGCTTCTCCTCTCCAGCGATCAGAGCGATGGCGCGACGACGGAAGATTATGAGGTGTCCCAATTCGTGTAACGAACCGGGAGGACGAAGAGTCCATTATATACCTAAGGACCTTTAGTCTAGGGACTAAAGGGTCTAATATTCCGGTTGGTATCTCCAACCCTTTAGTCTTGGTTGGTGACACCAACCGAGACTAAAGGTAATTTTCGGCTGCCGCTTCGTTTACGTGCGTAAAATGATCTTTAGTCCCGGTTGGAGGAACCAACCGGAATAAAAGGTCATTTTTTGGGGATTTTCAATTTTCCCACCTTTTTCACATTTTGCAAAGTCTTAGAATATGAATTAAAATAAATTTTGCATAATTTAAAATCTGGCAAAAATTTAAACATAAAAAATATTTTAATTTAGAAAAATAATCCAAAATCATTTTATGTTTTCTAAATAAATGTTTTAACTAGCCAAACTATTAACCTTTTTTCCAGTTTTCAATTAAAAATGCATTAAATCATATGTTTTACATAATTTAAAAATCTGGCAAAACTTTAAACATGAAAAATATTTTAATTTAGAAAAGATAATCCAAAATCGTTTTCTGTTTTCTAAAATAACTGTTTTAACTAGCCAAACTATTAACCTTTTTGCCATTGTTCTATAAGCTCATCAATAAGAGATCTTAATCCCATTTTTCTCTACATTATTTCCTACAGCAAAGGTACAAGTTTAAGTGAATAGAAACAGAAAATGTGACCATTTAATTTCAAAAAAACAATTTTCGCAAAAAAAAAAACTTCAAAAGAACAGTACATGGCTTGTATGAAAATGATTAATCCATGTGCTCTCTTTCCTTGTATGTATACCTCGTACGTTATATCTGCAAAACAAATGTGATATTTAAAAATACTAGTACAAATACCCGTGCGTTGCCACGGGTTTTTAAATTTTATTTCTCAATTCACATATATAATTTGCAACACACATGCATTTCTTAAAATGCATGAACTTGTTTTTGGAATTGGTAAACCTTTTTCGGAAATAGAGCATTTTTGTAAAATAATGATCATTTTTTTGAATGTCTAGCATGAACATTTTTTCTAATGCACGATTTATTTTTATTACGAGTGAGTATTTTTTAGCATGCGGCCTTTTTTATTTTCTATTATTTCAAAATTAGTGAAATATTAAATTTTTTAGATTCACCGTGAGTAGTTATTGAAAGCTAACTTTTAAAATTTTATTTCTTTTAGACAAAGAAACATAATGCGTCAACTTATCCCGTGAATGGCCAAGGCTGCCCCGGGTGCTATGGAAATCAAAGGCAGGAGGGCCCGCCACAGCGACAAAGCAGAAACGGAAGGCAACCATCCCACCGCGCCCTCCGCCGTGCGATTCCTCTAAGTCCCAACCCGCTTTGTTTCTCCGCCGCGCGTGATGAATCTAGGTACGCAATTTGGTCCTAGCCTTGGGTTTTAGGCGTGCGATTTTCGCTGGTATTTCGTTCGTCCACATGCTGGTCAATGTCGACTCGAGTAAACTTAGTTTTCAACAATGCGTCATATGATCATAGGAAATAGTCGTGATACCGAGTGAGATGTATCTACCCAGAAATGTTAGATAAAATACTTATTGTCTAGAATTTCATGATATTTTTTATGATACAATTTTTATTTCACAAATTATCAAGAAGTTTTATTGGTTCTAAATTAAGATTTATGACACCCCTGACGACAAGATGCAAATACACACAGACTACCCCTCTCTCTCGTAAAGTGTGTGTATTTGCGCTGGATAGATACGCTGCCGAAACCGGCTCCTCTAACCAGGAGACAAATCAAGCTCTAACTTTGCTTCGTCTCAAACCGATATCTATCTTTTAAACAATAAATGGAAAAGAAAAAGAAACTCTAGAGCCCAACCCGTGCCTCGCCTCAACTTTTTCTCAGCTTCGTCCCCGACGATGCCTCCGCCGATTCGACCACACCTCCGTCAGAAGTCTGCGCCGTGGGCGGCGATTGAGGCCGGGCCGCCGCGTGCGCCCTGCCACCTTCCATGCCGTGGCGGCGACTGAGGCCGGGCTGCCGCGCGCCCTGCCGCCATCCGGGCCTTCGTCTTCCACGGTGAATCGAGCGCACCGCCGGCCACCCCTTCTTCCAGCTCCGCGATGTGGAGGTGACTGAGGCCGGCCGGTCCGCCGCGTTAGCTGGCCCAGGAAATACAGAGGGCTGCGCCATGGATGTTCCGCCCATCGCCGCAATCGGTCAGGTGGGGGCATGTCGGCTCGCTCCACCCAACTCATCGGCGGCCCCGGGTGACCCCAGCTAGCACGCTGCTTTGAGGCCCCTCATTGACCCCCGTGGAGGCGGTGAGCGTGCTAAAGCTCAGGCTAGAGGAGGACATCGACTGCGTCATGAACCCTCTCCTCTTCAGCTCTCCTTCATTTCCGTCGGCGGAGGCAGAGGCTCAGACCTGGTATTTCCCGAATCCACAGCTCCAAGCCTCCTTGAACGGCCCAAGTACGGCATGCTCTCGGATTTGATGATCAACGCGCTTGCCCACCTCGCCCGTGACTGGTCACTGGTATTTTGTCGTGCCCCACACTGCTCGGTTCGGGTCTGTCCAATATTTATTTCTGGGTTATAAAATTTACAAGCTCAATTTCCGTTTGTAGGCTATAGCCGTTGAGGAGTTGGAGAGGACAAAATTATATGGAGAGCAATTGCATATATTCAGAAAAGCCTTCCTGTTCTATAACATAGGTGAATCCTTTCTTTCACATATAAGTGTGCAGCGAGTGTATATATATATGCTTAGACATGATAAAATTATGTAGTGGACAGTCTATGTACATAAAAGAAATGCAATTCTGAATTCTCAATTGTATTTTTTCGTCACTTAGTTTGATCTCTTCCTCTCTTAGCTTTTGTCTCTACCGGATTATTTGTCTGTGTTTGACAAATTCCCTATTTTTTGTTGGCTCTACAGCATGCTTTATACTTCCTATATATAGCCATTGGTGTTTTCTTTGCTGGATGGAGAGGTAAGATGAGGCTGTAGCAAGTTATAGAAATCACTAAACAGTACACTTGTGTTACATATTTAACCATCTCTGGTATAATTATAGAGGTTTCATGCTGGATTTTGACTGGGGAAAGGCAGAAGCAGTATTAAGATGAAAGTATGTCCAAATCTTGCTAAACCAAGACATGAGTTTCTTTGATACCTATGGAAACAATGGTGATATTGTCAGTCAAGTGTCGAGTGATGTCTTACTCATTCAGTCGGGTCAAAGTGAGAAGGTGCGTGTCACAGCCTACAAAGTGACTCAAAAGGTCACTCATGAACACAATTTGTCTTAGGTGTGTATTTTAATATGCTCACTTATGGACACAATTAGTTGTTGTAGTTCAAATTTTTTATAATAGAGTATTCCTGCCATGATGTACACACATATTTCGGATTCAACACACATGTTGCCGGTTGTTCCAGCTTGAAGTTATACTGAATTCCTCTGGTTAATTAAGGAGATGATATAATAGAGTATCTCATGCTTGGTTATCTCTTGATGTATATATTCAAGTGATAGTTGCTTCCTCCATTTCTTTTACCTAGACACTTGGTAGTGCTGATGATAGTACCTCCTAATCTCTCATCATGCCTGTGTTTTGATATTTTCCACCAATTCAAACTTACTATCATTTATTTTTTTAACTTTCTCCTCTAATTTGTCGACTGATTCATGACATACATGATTGATAACGCGTGAAGCACACGTCCGTTGGGAACCCCAAGAGGAAGGTGTGATGCGTACAGCAGCAAGTTTTCCTCAGTAAGAAACCAAGGTTTATCGAACCAGTAGGAGATGAAGGCCACGTGAAGGTTGTTGGCGGAGGAGTGTAGTGCGGCGCAACACCAGGGATTCCGGCGCCAACGTGGAACCTGCACAACACAATCAAAATACTTTGCCCCAAATTAACAGTGAGGTTGTCAATCTCACCGGCTTGCTGTAAACAAAGGATTAAACGTATGGTGTGGAGAATGATGTTTGCTTGTGAAGAACAACAGAAAACAGAGATTGCAGTAGATTGTATTTTAGATGTAAAAGAATGGACCGGGCTCCACAGTTCACTAGTGGTGTCTCTCCAATAAGAAATAGCATGTTGGGTGAACAAATTACAGTTGGGCAATTGACAAATAGAGAGGGCATAACAATGCACATACATATCATAATGACTAATATGAGATTTACTTAGGGCATTACGACAAAGTACATAGACCGCTATCCAGCATGCATCTATGCCTAAAAAGTCCACCTTCGGGTTAGCATCCGCACCCTTCCAGTATTAAGTTGCAAACAACAACAATTGCATTAAGTATGGTGCGTAATGTAAACAACACAAATATCCTTAGACAAAGCATTGATGTTTTATCCCTAGTGGCAACAACACATCCACAACCTTAGAACTTTCTGTCACTGTCCCACATTCAATGGAGGCATGAACCCACTATCGAGCATAAATACTCCCTCTTGGAGTCACAAGTATCAACTTGGCCAGAGCCTCTACTAGCAATGGAGAGCATGCAAGATCATAAACAACACATATATGATAGATCAATAATCAACTTGACATAGTATTCCATATTCATCGGATCCCAACAAACACAACATGTAGCATTATAAATAGACGATCTTGATCATGATAGGCAGCTCACAAGATCTAATATGATAGCACATGAGGAGAAGACAACCATCTAGCTACTGCTATGGACCCATAGTCCAAGGATGAACTACTCACACAGTCTCTGGAGGCGATCATGGTGATGTAGAGTCTTCCGGTGATGATTCCCTCTCCGGCAGGGTGCCGGAGGCGATCTCCTGAATCCCCCAAGATGGGATTGGCGGCGGCGGCGTCTCTCGGAACTTTTTCCGTATCGTGGCTCTCGGTATAGGGTTTTCGCGACGGAGAGATTAAGTAGGCGGAAGGGCGAGTCGAGGAGGCACGGGGCCCCACACCATAGGCCGCGCGGCCCCATGCCGGCCGCGCCGCCCATAGTTAGGGCGCCTCGTGGCCCCACTTCGTATCCTCTTCGGTCTTCTGGAAGCTCCGTGGAAAAATAAGACTCTGGGCGTTGTTTCGTCCAATTCCGAGAATATTTCCTGTGTAGGATTTCTGAAACCAAAAACAGCACAAAACAGGAACTGCCGCTTCGGCATCTCGTTAATAGGTTAGTGCCGGAAAATGCATATAAATGATATAAAGTGTATATAAAACATGTGAGTATTGTCATAAAACTAGCATGGAACATAAGAAATTATAGATACGTTTGAGACGTATCAAGCATCCCAAGCTTAGTTCCTACTCGAGTAGGTAAACGATAACAAGGATAATTTCTGAAGTGACATGCTATCATAATCTTGATCAATACTATTGTAAAGCATATGAGATGAATGAAGTGATTCAAGCAATGGTAAAGACAATGATTAAACAACTGAATCATATAGCAAAGACTTTTCATGAATAGTACTTTCAAGACAAGCATCAATAAGACTTGCATAGGAGTTAACTCATAAAGCAATAAATTCTTAGTAGAAAGTTTTGAAGCAACACAAAGGAAGATATAAGTTTCAGCGGTTGCTTTCAACTTCAACATGTATATCTCATGGATATATATCTCATGGATGATCGTCAACACAAAGTAATATGATGAATGCAAATAAGCAAGTATGTAGGAATCAATGCACACAGTTGACACAAGTGTTTGCTTCTAAGATAGAAAGAAATAGGTAAACTGACTCAACATAAAGTAAAAGAAAGGTCCTTCGCAGAGGGAAGCATGGATTACTATTTTTGTGCTAGAGCTTTTATTTTAAAAACATAGAAACAATTTTGTCAACGGTAGTAATAATTCATATGTGTTATGCATAAGACATCCTATAAGTTGCAAGCCTCATGCATAGAATACCAATAGTGCTCGCACCTTGTCCTAATTAGCTTGGATTTACATGGATTATCATTGCATAACATATGTTTCAACCAAGTGTCACAAAGGGGTACATCTATGCCGCCTGTACAAAGGTCCAAGGAGATAAATCACATTTGATTTCTCGTTTTTGATAGATCTCAACTAAGGACATCCATACCGGGACAACATAGAAAACAGATAATGGACTCCTCTTTAATGCATAAGCATTCAACAATAGATAATATTCTCATAAGATATTGAGGATTAATGTCCAAACTGAAACTTCCACCATGATTCATGGCTTTAGTTAGCGGCCCAATGTTCTTCTCTAACAATATGCATACTCAAACCATTTGATCATGATAAATCACCCTTACTTCAGACAAGACGAACATGCATAGCAACTCACATGATATTCAACAAAGGTGTAATAGTTGATGGCGTCCCCAGACACATGGTTACCGCTCAACAAGTGATACGTCCAATTTGCATCACTATTTTATATCATAATTTGCTGTTATTCATTGATATATTTCATATTTGGAGATAATACTTATGTTATTTCATCTATTTTGCATGATTCATGATTATTGGAGGATCGCGCACCGGAGCCAGGATTCTGCTGGAAAAAGCATCGTCAGAACGCAATATTTAAGATCAACAATTGACGGGAATTACACGAAAACTCCTATTTTTCTGGATGACGAAGGGAGCCAGAAGGGGGAGCTGAGGAAGGCCGCCATGGGCTCCCCTCACAGGCCGGCGCGGGCCTGCCCTGGCCGCGCCGCCTGAGGAGGGCCCACAGCCCTCTCGCCTCCTTTTCTTCGCGTACTCCTTCGTCCCGAAAACCTAAGCCAGAAGGGGTACGTCGCGAAGAGCCACAGCCGCCTCTGCGGGGCGGAGAACACCGAGAGAGAAAGAGCTCTCCGGCAGGCTAAGATCTGCCGGGAAATTCCCTCCGGAGGGAAGTCGACGCCATCGTCACCGTCATCGAGCTGGACATCATCTCCATCACCATCACCATCATCTTCATCATCATCACCGCCATCTCCACCGCTGCACCTCGCCACCGCTGTAGCAATTTGGGTTTGATCTTGATTGTTTGATAGGGGAAACTCTCCCGGTGTTGATTTCTACTTGTTATTGATGCTATTGAGTGAAACCGTTGAACCAAGGTTTATGTTCAGATTGTTATTCATTATCATATCACCTCTGATCATGTTCCATATGATGTCTCGTGAGTAGTTCATTTAGTTCTTGAGGACATGGGTGAAGTCTAAATGTTAGTAGTGAAGTATGGTTGAGTAATATTCAATGTTATGATATTTAAGTTGTGGTGTTATTCTTCTAGTGGTGTCGTGTGAACGTCGACTACACGACACTTCACCTTTATGGGCCTAGGGAATGCATCTTGTACTCGCTTGCCAATTGCGGGTTGCCGGAGTGACAGAAACCGAGCCCCCGTTGGTATATCGATGCAGGAGGGATCGCAGGATCTCAGAGTTTAAGGTTGTGGTTAGATTTATCTTAATTACTTTCTTGTAGTTGCGGATGCTTGCAAGGGTTATAATCACAAGTATGTATTAGTCCTAGGAAGGGCGGTACATTAGCATAGGTTCACCCACACAACACTTATCAAAACAATGAAGATTAATCAGCTGTATGTAGCGAAAGCACTAGACTAAAATCCCGTGTGTCCTCGAGAACGTTTGGTCATTATAAGTAAACAAACCGGCTTGTCCTTTGTGCTAAAAATGGATTGGGCCACTCGCTGCAATTGTTACTCTCGCACTTTATTTACTCGTACTTTATTCATCTGTCACATCAAAACCCCTGAATACTTGTCTGTGAGCATTTACAGTGAATCCTTCATCGAAACTGCTTGTCAACACCTTCTGCTCCTCGTTGGTATCGACATTCTTACTTATCGAAGATACTGCGATACACCCCTATACTTGTGGGTCATCAAGACTATTTTCTGGCGCCGTTGCCGGGGAGTGAAGCGCTATTGGTAAGTGGAATTGGTTAGGGAGATTTCTACTGTTTGTGCTGATTTTATTTCCGCCTGTTGCTATAACTCATTATGGAGAGATCTTCTCTTGAGTGTTTATTTGGGAAATCTACTACTACTGCAAAGGTAGTGGATGAGGCGCCAGTAAGGAAGAAATACCATACAAAATACCTATGAAAATTATTGAACGTGTAGTGGGTAACCGTTATACAGGGGATGGAACTGTCCACCCTGGAGATCATTTATTGTTCTTACATGAATTATGCGGTTTATTCAAGTGTGCAGGTATTGCTATGGATGAAGTGAGGAAGAAACTATTCTCTTATCGCTGTCTGGTAAAGCGGCGCATTGGTATAAATTACTGGATAATGAGGATTCTCTTGAATGGAATGATATTGTGCCCCGGTTTTATTCTAAGTTCTATCCTCCAAGTGAGATTCACAAAGATCGGAATCGCATATATAATTTTTGGCCTCATGAAGGAGAGAGTATTGCCCAAGCGTGGGGGAGATTGAAGTCTTTAATGCTCAAATGCCCCATTCATGAGCTTCCTGGTAATATTATTATTGATAATTTCTATGCAAGACTTTCTTTTCAAGACAAGACCTTGCTGGATACTTCTTGTTCTGGATCATTTACTCGCAACAAGGAAGAGTTTAAAAGGGACCTTCTTAATCGGATCCAAGAAAATACTGAAGGATGGGAGAACGACAAGGATAGAGAATCAGGTATAATTTATGATTATAAATGCATTGAAGCTTTTATGGATACTGATAAATTTCGTAATATGAGTGCTACTTATGGTCTTGATTCTCAAGTTGCAAATCTTTATAAAGCTTTTGCTTCTCATTATGAATTGCCTAAGAAGAACTTTGATAAGTATCATGAACCGTATAAAGATAAAATTGATTCATCTATAAATAAATGTGTTGTAGTTGAAACTGTTGATCATGTTATTCCTGAAGCTTATATTGAAAAAACTCCTTTCCCTGCTAAAATGAAGGAGTACTCTGTTATCAATAGTGCGGTTCATAAAAGTGAAAAGAAACCTATAGAACCTGAAGAACAAATAAAAGTTGAACCTGCTGTTGCAATTGTTAAAGATCTTGTGACTGAAAATGTAGAAGATGGTCATATTATTTTCTGTGAAGATGCTTCTAATATTGTCTCGCATCCTAATAAGTCTAGGAAAGCTAGTGTTCCTATGCTATCTGTTAGAATTGGTGATCATTGTTATTATGGATTATGTGATATTGGTGCAAGTATTAGTGCTATTCCTTATGAGCTTTACACGGAGATTATGCACGAAATTGGTTCTTGTGAACTTGAAGATATTGATGTGGTTATTCGGCTGGCTAATAGAGAAACTATCTCTCCTATTGGTATTATTCGAGATGTGGAAGTTTTATGTGGTAAGATTAAATATCATGCTGACTTTTTGGTACTTGGTTCTGCCGCTAGTAAATATTGTCCTATTATTTTTGGTAGACCTTTTCTAAATACTTGTGGAGCTATTATAGATTGCAAGAAAGAGAAAATTTTGACTAAATTTGCTGGTGAATCTTATGAGTTTAACTTCTCTAAATTTACCAAAACTCTTTATAAAATTGATTCGCCTAATAGTGATTTTAAAGTTGAACAGTGTGCATCTATTGTTCTTGCTCCTAATAATCCTTTGCAGCAACATTTGGAGAATAGTGAGAGTGAAGTTTTTAGGGAAGAAAGAAATGAGCTTGATGAAATTTTCCTTCGTCAACCTATTCTTAAGCATGATTTACCGGTGGAAGATTTGGGTACAACACCACCACCAAAGGAAGATCCTGTCTTTGATTTAAAACCATTGCCTGATAATCTTAAATATGCTCATATTGATGATAAGAAAATATATCCTGTTATTATTAGTTCTAAGCTTTCAGAGTTTGAAGAAGAAAGGTTATTGGAAATACTGAAGAAACACCGAGGTGATATTGGCTACACTCTTGATGACCATAAGGGGATTTCTCCCTCTATTTGCCAACACGCCATTAATATGGAAGATGATGCGAAGCCTGTTGTTGAACCTCAGCGTCGTCTAATTCCTAAGATGAAGGATGTGGTAAGAAATGAGGTATTAAGACTCCTTGAAGCTGGTATTATATATCATATTGCTGATAGTAGATGGGTTAGTCCTGTGCATTGTGTTCCTAAGAAAGGAGGAATGACTGTTGTGCCTAATGATAATGATGAGCTCATACCTCAAAGAGTAGTTGTAGGTTATAGAATGTGCATTGATTATCGAAAAGTTAATAAGGTTACTAAGAAAGATCATTACCCTTTGCCTTTTATTGATCAAATGTTAGAAAGGTTATCTAAAAATACTCATTTTTGCTTTCTTGATGGTTATTCTGGGTTTTCACAAATTGCTGTTAAAACTAAAGATCAAGAGAAAACCACTTTCACTTGTCCCTATGGAACTTATGCTTATAGGCGTATGCCTTTTGGTTTATGTAATGCTCCTGCTACTTTTCAAAGATGCATGTCTGCTATTTTTCATGGCTTTTGTGAGAGTATTGTAGAGGTATTCATGGATGATTTTTCTATGGGAATTCTTTTGATAGTTGCTTGCGAAACCTTGATAAAGTTTTGCAGAGATGTGAAGAAACTAACCTTGTTCTTAATTGGGAGAAATGCCACTTTATGGTTAATGAAGGAATTGTATTGGGACATAAAATTTCCGAGAGAGGTATTGAAGTTGATAGAGCTAAAGTTGAAGCTATTGAGAAGATGCCCTATCCTAGGGATGTTAAAGGTATTCGTAGTGTTCTTGGTCATGCTGGGTTTTATAGGAGATTTATTAAAGACTTCTCTAAGATTTCAAAGCCTCTTACTAATCTTCTTCAAAAAGATGTACCTTTTGTTTTTGATGATGATTGTAAGGAAGCTTTTGAAACTCTAAAGAAAGCCTTAACAACTGCCCCTATAGTTGAACCTCCTGATTGGAACTTACCATTTGAAATTATGTGTGATGCTAGTGATTTTGTGTAGGCGCTGTTCTTGGACAGCGAGTAGATAAAAAACTGAATGTTATTCATTATGCTAGTAAAACTCTTGATGCTGCTCAAAGAAATTATGCTACTACTGAAAAAGAATTGTTAGCTGTAGTCTTTGCTTGTGATAAATTTAGATCTTATATTGTTGATTCGAAAGTTACAATTCATACTGATCATGCTGCAATTAGATATCTTATGACAAAGAAAGATGCTAAGCCAAGGCTTATTAGATGGGTACTTCTTTTGCAAGAATTTGATTTACATATTGTAGATAGGAAAGGTGATGATAATCCTGTTGCTGATAATTTGTCTAGATTGGAAAATATTGCTTATGATCCTGTTCTGTTAATGATAGTTTTCCAAATGAACAATTGGCTGTAATAAAGGTGAGCTCGCGAGA
This sequence comes from Lolium multiflorum, assembly GCA_030979885.1. Lineage (NCBI taxonomy): Eukaryota > Viridiplantae > Streptophyta > Magnoliopsida > Poales > Poaceae > Lolium > Lolium multiflorum. Next base: position 287,705,513 of record CM061748.1, read on the forward strand.
CAGTCCTTGGTTTGCTGATTATGCTAACTTTATTGTTTCCAAGTACTTGGCTCCAACCTTTTCAGCTCATCAAAGGAGGAAATTCTTTTATGACTTGAGGCATTATTTTTGGGATGACCCACACTTATATAAAGAAGGAGTGGATGGTATTCTGCGAAGATGTGTTCCCGAATATGAACAACAAGAGATATTGAGTAAATGTCATGGTAGTGCTTATGGAGGACATCACGCTGGAGATAGAACCGCACAAAAGGTTCTACAATCAGGTTTCTATTGGCCAACTCTCTTCAAAGATGCAAAGAAGTTTATTTTATCTTGTGATGAATGTCAAAGGGTTGGTAATATCTCCAGACAAAATGAAATGCCTATGAATTATACTCTTGTTATTGAACCGTTTGATTGTTGGGGATTTGACTTCATGGGACCTTTTCCCTCTTCAGAAGGTAACACTCATATACTTGTTGCTGTTGATTATGTTACTAAATGGGTGGAAGCCATACCTACAAAAAGTGATGATGGTGAGACCTCTTTAAGAATGCTTTTAGACATTATTTTTCCTAGATTTGGAGTGCCTAGATATATTATGACAGATGGAGGTTCTCATTTTATTCATGGTGGTTTTAGAAAAACTCTTGCTAAATATGGTATTAATCATAGAATTGCTTCCGCTTATCATCCTCAAACTAGTGGGCAAGTAGAACTATCAAATAGAGAAATTAAATCTATCTTGCAAAAGACTGTTAATAAAACTAGAAAGAATTGGGCTAGTAAATTGAAGGAAGCACTATGGGCTTATAGAACTGCTTATAAAAACCCCATGGGAATGTCACCTTATAAAATGGTTTATGGAAAAGCTTGTCATTTACCTTTAGAACTAGAGCACAAAGCTTATTGGGCTGTTAGAGAACTAAATAAAGATCCTAAACTAGCCGGTAATAAGAGGTTGCTGCAATTAAGTTCTCTAGATGAATGGAGAAGTGAAGCTTATGAAAATGCTAAACTCTTTAAAGAGAAAGTTAAGAAATGGCATGATAGAAGGATTATCAAAAGAGAGTTTAATATTGGGGATAAAGTCCTATTGTATCGGTCTCGTCTCAGATTCTTTGCAGGGAAATTACTCTCGAAATGGGAAGGACCATATGTTGTTGAGGAGGTGTATCGTTCAGGAGCAATTAAAATTAGTTCTCTCCAAGGCAACGCCACGCAAGTGGTGAATGGACAAAGACTCAAGCATTATATCTCTGGTGATTCTTATAATGTTGATGTTGATGTTATTCGAGTGGAAACACCGGAGGCTTTCATTAAAGGTCAAATTGATAGTCCGCCAGAACTCGACTTTGAATAGGTAACACAGGTAATAAAAAGTTCGCGATTTACTTTCCGAGCAATGTTTTTGCTGTTTTTGGAAAATATGAAAATTTACGAGATCGAAACGGAGTGGAGGAGACGCACGAGGGCGGCCCCATAGGCCGGCCGCGCCGCCCTATGAGCTGGCCGCCTCGTCGCCCCTTTCCGACTCTGGTTCGACCTGGTACTTTCCGTTTGTTGTGAAATTTTTTGCTATATAATCCCCCGGACCCCTGGAGGTCCGTATATCGTTTTCTCGACGTGTTTGGTTTTGAGTTGTTTCTGCCAGGATTTGCTTCGGATCTAGAGGTATCATGTCTTCGTCAGAAACTCCGGGACAGTTCCTGCAAGGGCGTTGATAACCTGTACATGAACGAGCTGAGGATGCATCCCAAGGAGTTGCTGCTCGTTGATGGGGAGCTGCAGATCAAAGATGTCCAGGGTCCTAAAGGAGAAGGAAGCTTGGAAGACAGGATGGAGAAGCTAGAACAAGAGGTCTTCAACTACAAGAAGATGGCTGAGCGTGAAGTGGATATCTTCCACAAGATTGTGTCTGAACTCATTGCTGAACACGAGAAGGAAACTGCAAAGCTATGGGGCGACATCCTCTCACTTCACGACACCACCAACAAACTCCAAGCTCAACTCTATGACGTTCAGAATCAGAATGTGAGTATGAAAACAGGTTTAAACACATAAGCCATGCTGCTAGTTTCAGGATTCCCGAGACCAAGATGTCGTTTGTTGATGGAGAGCCTCTTCCTTGGAAGTCTGAAGACGGGAATTCATCACCACCATCGCCAAAGGAGTAATTCATCATCGGTATTGGCATCCCCTTGGTTTGTTCCAAGCTTGGGGAGTGCCGCGGTATCACATCATCACCACCTTTTTACTTTTTACTATCAAGTAGTGTCATATCATGAGTAGGGAAGTTATCATATAAGATGGGTTGCAGTTTGGAAGTATCTCTCCTTTAGTTGGTTGTCTATGTATCCCTTGGTGTGAGTTATCGATATGAAATATTAATGAGAAGTCTTATCATTTACATATCGCACACCTTATTTTAGTTTGCAATTTCTATTATATAATTGATCTTGATTTTAGTATTGGTACCACTTTGGGAGCATTGAGTAAATCTATTTGGTTTTGGCAAACTTAGCATTGGTCAATAGCAACAACACCTTGAGGTTTAAGTAGAAAAGAGAAATACATATAGTTGTTTCATTGTCTTCCTTTCTTGTTAGCTCATAGCTTATTATTCTGAAGTTAAAATTGTTTGTGCTTGCAAGAAAGATGCATGATTATGTCTATCACATGTATATTTGCTTGTTTCCCTCAACTCTTATGCTTGCTAATTAACCTTGCTAGCCAAAGACCTGTACTGAGAGGGAATGCTTCTCGTGCATCCAAACCTGAACCCAAACCTATGCCATTTGTGTCCACCATATCTACCTACTGCATGGTATTTCCAGCCATTCCAGGTAAATACTTCATGTGCTACCTTTAAACAATTCAAAACTTATTACTTCTTATTTGTGTCAATGTTTTATAGCTGTTATCACCAGAATTTGACCGAGTCAGAGGTGGGCCGCGATCAAGATGGGCGTGAAGATATATGTATAGAAAAAATACGTGAATCGGCCTTACATGCAAAGTTTGGGCTAGTTTGCCCTTGTATCTGTAACATATTAGGTTACGTGTCGGTTAGGAGTTAGAGTTTTACCCGTGCACGGTTTAGTGCACGCCCACATTAGAAAGTCCCCTGGACTATAAATATGTATCTAGGGTTTATGGAATAAACAACAACCAACGTTCAACACAAACAAATCTCGGCGCATCGCCAACTCCTTCGTCTCGAGGGTTTCTCCGGTAAGCACCATGCTGCCTAGATCGCATCTTGCGATCTAGGCAGCACAAGCCTACGTTGTTCATGCGTTGCTCGTGCTGAAGCCTTTTTGATGGCGAGCAACGTAGTCATCTTAGATGTGTTAGGGTTAGCATTGTTCTTCGAATTACATGCTTTCGTTATGCGACCCTTGCACATCTAGCCGCCCTTACACCTATCTTAGGTGTAGGGGCGGCACCCCGCTTGATCATAGTTTAGTAGATCTGATCCGTTACGGTTGCTCCTTGTTTCATCAAGGATTAGTTTAACATCCGCAATAGTTAGGCCTTACAAAGGGTTGGAGGATCCAGCGGCGTGTAGGGTGACGTTTGCTAGCCCTAGAAAGGACGTTCCGAGGATCAACCTCGTGTTGGTTTTAGGCCCTGTCTAGGATCGGCTACGGTCACCGTGCGCGCGCGCGAGGCCCAATCGTGAGTAGGATGATCCGATTATGCGGTGAAAACCCTAAATCGTCGTAGATCTCATTAGCTTTATCTTGATCAAGCAGGACCACCATATATTCGGACACCTCGTTCGAATCATGGGTGGATCGGCTCTTTGAGCCGATTCACAGGATAACCTGAGAGCCGATCGAGGCTCGTATTTAATGTTTACGTGTATGCCATGCAGGAAACTAAGCGAGGCATCATCCACACCTGACCAGGTATAGGTCAGGTGGCACGCCCTTGCGATAGCATCGGACGTGCGACCAGAGGCTTTGCGGGCCGTCGCTCGAGGGATGGGGACAGCCGCAGCCCTAGTTGTTCCCGGCTCTACCGTGTTGCCCGTCTCTGCCCGCCGGGGGTTTCGACGTCAACACATTCTGGCACGCCCGGTGGGACCACCTTCGACATCCACCGCATCGCCATCTACATCCGAGATGGCGGAAAGCACTCCGGTCAAGTACGAGGATCTGCCTGATGAACTCAAGAAGAAACATGACGAGATCAAGGCAACTCTCGAAGCCGAACTCATCGGCTCTTTCCACTGATACGTCTCCAACGTATCGATAATTTCTTATGTTCCATGCCACATTATTGATGTTATCTACATGTTTTATGCACACTTTATGTCATATTCGTGCATTTTCTGGAACTAACCTATTAACAAGATGCCGAAGTGCCAGTTCTGTTTTTGCTGTTTTGGTTTCAGAAATCCTAGTAAGGAAATATTCTCGGAATTGGATGAAATCAAAGCCCAGGGGCCTATTTTTCCACGAAGCTTCCAAAGTCCGAAGACGAGACGAAGAGGGGCCACGAGGGGCCACACCCTAGGGCGGCGCGGCCCCCGCCGCGCGGCCCGTGGTGTGGGGCCCTCGTGCCGCCTCTTGACCTACCCTTCGCCTACTTAAAGCCTCCGTGACGAAACCCCCAGCACCGAGAGCCACGATACGGAAAACCTTCGAGACGCCGCCGCCGCCGATCCCATCTCGGGGGATCCAGGAGATCGCCTCCGGCACCCTGCCGGAGAGGGGAATCATCTCCCGGAGGACTCTACGCCGCCATGGTCGCCTCGGTGTGATGTGTGAGTAGTCTACCCCTAGACTATGGGTCCATAGCAGTAGCTAGATGGTTGTCTTCTCCCCATTGTGCTATCATTGTCGGATCTTGTGAGCTGCCTAACATGATCAAGATCATCTATCTGTAATTCTATATGTTGCGTTTGTTGGGATCCAATGAATAGAGAATACTTGTTATGTTGATTATCAAGACTATGTCTATGTGTTGTTTATGATCTTGCATGCTCTCCGTTATTAGTAGATGCTTTGGCCAAGTTGATGCTAGTAACTCCAAGAGGGAGTATTTATGCTCGATAGTGGGTTCATGCCTCCGTGAATCTGGAGGAGTGACAAGAACCACTAAGGTTATGGATGTGCTGTTGCCACTAGGGATAAAACATTAGTGCTATGTTCAAGGATGTAGTCACTAGTTACATTACGCGCAATACTTAATGCAATTGTCTGTTGTTAGCAACTTAATACTGGAGGGGGTTCGGATGATAACCTGAAGGTGGACTTTTTAGGCATAGATGCAGTTGGATGGCGGTCTATGTACTTTGTCGTAATGCCCAATTAAATCTCACTATACTCATCATAATATGTATGTGCATGGTCATGCTCTCTTTATTTGTCAATTGCCCAACTGTAATTTGTTCACCCAACATGCTGCTTGTCTTATGGGAGAGACACCTCTAGTGAACTGTGGACCCCGGTCCAATTCTCTTTACTGAAATACAATCTACTGCAATACTTGTTCTACTGTTTCTGCAAACAATCATCTTCCACACAATACGGTTAATCCTTTGTTACAGCAAGCCGGTGAGATTGACAACCTCACTGTTTCGTTGGGGCAAAGTACTTTGGTTGTGTTGTGCAGGTTCCACGTTGGCGCCGGAATCCTGTTGCGCCGCACTACATCTCGCCGCCATCAACCTTCAACGTGCTTCTTGACTCCTCCTGGTTCGATAAACCTTGGTTTCTTTCTGAGGGAAAACTTGCTGCTGTGCGCATCATACCTTCCTCTTGGGGTTGCCCAACGAACGTGTGAAATACACGCCATCAAGCATAAAATTTCTGGCGCCGTTGCCGGGAGATCAAGACACGCTGCAAGGGGAGTCTCCACTTCTCAATCTCTTTACTTTGTTTTTGTCTTGCTTAGTTTTATTTACTACTTTGTTTGCTGCACTAAATCAAAATACAAAAAAATTAGTTGCTAGTTTTACTTTACTTGCTATCTTGTTTGCTATATCGAAAACACAAAAAAATTAGTTTACTTGCATTTACTTTACTCATCATGTTTCCTTTTAATTTTACCACAAAGAACATACCGGTAGGACAAGGGTCTATAGTTGGGAGAAATAATATAGAAGAATTTTTCAATCATGTTAGTACTATTGAAAATTTTGAAGATAGACACTTGGTAGATCTTGCGCCTACTTATGAAATTGCTGCTGCGCATTTAGTTCGCCTGTTGGAAACTAAATTTGTTAATCTTAATCCTATAATCCAACACATGTTCTTCACACTTGGCGATATGGAAGAAGGGGAAAAGAAAGATTTTGTTTTAGAAACCCTTCTTAGAGAATTTGGTGGTCTAGCAAGAGAAGCTAGAAAGGTCTTTGCTAAATTTAATATGCTTGGTTCTCCTACTAATTTTGTTAGTCTCCTTGAAAAGATGGATATGGATAGAATAAGATACACTAATAATATTGATGATGGTGGGGAGATCAAAGCACCAATACCATGCAAGCTCCTAGCTATGAATGATGCACTAGAAAATAATTATGCTTGGCTTGTTCTGAAAATTTGTTTGATGAGAGTAGCACGCCTAAGACTAATGAAAAGGTAGATGCTAAAACTTATGTATCTAATATAATATGCCTGGTTGAGAAGAGCCCACACCCCGCTGTAGAAGTACCACCCTTCGATAATACTTGATACACACTTTCTGCGCCTAGCTGAAAGGCGTTAAAGAAAAGCGCTTATGGGAGACAACCCATGTTTTTACCTACAGTACTTTGTTTTTATTTTGTGTCTTGGAAGTTGTTTACTACTTTAGCAACCTCTCCTTATCTTAGTTTTGAGTTTTGTTGTGCCAAGTTAAGCCGTTGATAGAAAAGTAAGTACTAGATTTGGATTACTGCGCAATTCCAGATTTCTTTGCTGTCACGAATCTGGGTCTATCTCCCTGTAGGTAGCTCAGAAAATTACGCCAATTTACGAGCATGATCCTCAGATATGTACGCAACTTTCATTCAATTTGAGCATTTTCGTTTGAGCAAGTCTGGTGCCATTTTAAAATTCGTCAATACGAACTGTTCTGTTTTGACAGATTCTGCCTTTTATTTCGCATTGCCTCTTTCGCTATGTTGGATGAATTTCTTTGATCCACTAATGTCCAGTAGCATTATGAAATGTCCAGAAGTGTTAAGAATGATTGTGTCACCTCTGAATATGTCAATTTATATTGTGCACTAACCCTCTAATGAGTTGTTTCAAGTTTGGTGTGGAGGAAGTTTTCAAGGGTCAAGAGAGGAGTATGATGCAACATGATTAAGGAGAGTGAAAGCTCTAAGCTTGGGGATGCACCCGGTGGTTCACCCCTGCATATATCAAGAAGACTCAAGCGTCTAAGCTTGGGGATGCCCAAGCATCCCCTTCTTCATCAACAAATTATCAGGTTCCTCCCCTGAAACTACATTTTTATTCGGCCACATCTTATGTGCTTTTTCTTGGAGCGTCGGTTTGTTTTTGTTTTGTTTGAATAAAATGGATCCTAGCATTCACTTTATGGGAGAAATACACGCTCCGCTGTAGCATATGGACAAATATGTCCTTGGTTTCTACTCATAGTATTCATGGCGAAGTTTCTTCTTCGTTAAATTGTTATATGGTTGGAATTGGAAAATGATACATGTAGTAATTGCTATAAATGTCTTGGGTAATGTGATACTTGGCAATTGTTGTGCTCATGTTTAAGCTCTTGCATCATATGCTTTGCACCCATTAATGAAGAAATACATAGAGCATGCTAAAATTTGGTTTTCATATTTGGTTTCTCTAAGGTCTAGATAATTTCTAGTATTGAGTTTGAACAACAAGGAAGACGGTGTAGAGTCTTATAATGTTTTCAATATGTCTTTTATGTGAGTTTTGCTGCACCGGTTCATCCTTGTGTTTGTTTCAAATAAGCCTTGCTAGCCTAAACCTTGTATCGAGAGGGAATACTTCTCATGCATCCAAAATACTTGAGCCAACCACTATGCCATTTGTGTCCACCATACCTACCTATACTACATGGTATTTTCCCGCCATTCCAAAGTAAATTGCTTGAGTGCTACCTTTAAAATTCCATCATTCACCTTTGCAATATATAGCTCATGGGACAAATAGCTTAAAAACTATTGTGGTATTGAATATGTAATTATGCACTTTATCTCTTATTAAGTTGCTTGTTGTGCGATAACCATGTTTACTGGGGAACGCCATCAACTCGTTGTTGAATTTCATGTGAGTTGCTATGCATGTTCGTCTTGTCGTAAGTAAGGGCGATCTACACTGAGTTGAATGGTTTGAGCATGCATATTGTGAGAGAAGAACATTGGGCCGCTAACTAAAGCCATGATCCATGGTGGAAGTTTCAGTTTGGACAAACATCCTCAAATCTCTAATGAGAAAAGAATTAATTGTTGTTGAATGCTTAAAGCATTAAAAGAGGAGTCCATTATCTGTTGTCTATGTTGTCCCGGTATGGATGTCTAAGTTGAGAATAATCAAAAGCGAGAAATCCAAATGCGAGCTTTCTCCTTAGACCTTTGTACAGGCGGCATAGAGGTACCCCTTTGTGAAACTTGGTTAAAGCATATGTATTGCGGTGATAATCCAGGTAGTCCAAGCTAATTAGGACAAGGTGCGAGCACTATTAGTACACTATGCATGAGGCTTGCAACTTATAAGATATAATTTACATGATGCATATGCTTTATTACTACCGTTGACAAAATTGTTTCATGTTTTCAAAATCAAAGCTCTAGCACAAATATAGCAATCGATGCTTTTCCTCTATGAGGACCATTCTTTTACTTTCAATGTTGAGTCAGTTCACCTATTTCTATCCACCTCAAGAAGCAAACACTTGTGTGAACTGTGCATTGATTCCTACATACTTGCTTATTGCACTTATTATATTACTCTATGTTGACAATATCCATGAGATATACATGTTACAAGTTGAAAGCAACCGCTGAAACTTAATCTTCTTTTGTGTTGCTTCAATGCCTTTACTTTGAATTATTGCTTTATGAGTTAACTCTTATGCAAGACTTATTGATGCTTGTCTTGAAGTGCTATTCATGAAAAGTCTTTGCCTTATGATTCACTTGTTTACTCATGTTATACATATTGTTTTGATCACTGCATTCACTACATATGCTTTACAAATAGTATGATCAAGATTATGATGGCATGTCACTCCAGAAATTATCTTTATTATCGTTTTACCTGCTCGGACGAGCAGAACTAAGCTTGGGGATGCTGATACGTCTCCAACGTATCGATAATTTCTTATGTTCCATGCCACATTATTGATGTTATCTACATGTTTTATGCACACTTTATGTCATATTCGTGCATTTTCTGGAACTAACCTATTAACAAGATGCCGAAGTGCTTTGTTTTCTGCTGTTTTTGGTTTCAGAAATCCTAGTAAGGAAATATTCTCGGAATTGGATGAAATCAAAGCCCAGGGGCCTATTTTTCCACGAAGCTTCCAGAAGTCCGAAGACGAGACGAAGAGGGGCCACGAGGGGGCCACACCCTAGGCGGCGCGGCCCCCTTGGCCGCGTGGCCCTGTGGTGTGGGGCCCTCGTGCCGCCTCTTGACCTACCCCTTCGCCTACTTAAAGCCTCCGTGACGAAACCCCCAGTACCGAGAGCCACGATACGGAAAACCTTCTGAGACGCCGCCGCCGCCGATCCCATCTCGGGGGATCCCGGAGATCGCCTCCGGCACCCTGCCGAGAGGGGAATCATCTCCCGGAGGACTCTACGCCGCCATGGTCGCCTCCGGTGTGATGTGTGAGTAGTCTACCCCTGGACTATGGGTCCATAGCAGTAGCTAGATGGTTGTCTTCTCCCCATTGTGCTATCATTGTCGGATCTTGTGAGCTGCCTAACATGATCAAGATCATCTATCTGTAATTCTATATGTTGCGTTTGTTGGGATCCGATGAATAGAGAATACTTGTTATGTTGATTATCAAGACTATGTCTATGTGTTGTTTATGATCTTGCATGCTCTCCGTTATTAGTAGATGCTTTGGCCAAGTTGATGCTAGTAACTCCAAGAGGGAGTATTTATGCTCGATAGTGGGTTCATGCCTCCGTGAATCTGGAGGAGTGACAAGAACCACTAAGGTTATGGATGTGCTGTTGCCACTAGGGATAAAACATTAGTGCTATGTTCAAGGATGTAGTCACTAGTTACATTACGCGCAATACTTAATGCAATTGTCTGTTGTTAGCAACTTAATACTGGAGGGGGTTCGGATGATAACCTGAAGGTGGACTTTTTAGGCATAGATGCAGTTGGATGGCGGTCTATGTACTTTGTCGTAATGCCCAATTAAATCTCACTATACTCATCATAATATGTATGTGCATGGTCATGCTCTCTTTATTTGTCAATTGCCCAACTGTAATTTGTTCACCCAACATGCTGCTTGTCTTATGGGAGAGACACCTCTAGTGAATGTGGACCCCGGTCCAATTCTCTTTACTGAAATACAATCTACTGCAATACTTGTTCTACTGTTTTCTGCAAACAATCATCTTCCACACAATACGGTTAATCCTTTGTTATAGCAAGCCGGTGAGATTGACAACCTCACTGTTTCGTTGGGGCAAAGTACTTTGGTTGTGTTGTGCAGGTTCCACGTTGGCGCCGGAATCCCTGGTGTTGCGCCGCACTACATCTCGCCGCCATCAACCTTCAACGTGCTTCTTGACTCCTCCTGGTTCGATAAACCTTGGTTTCTTTCTGAGGGAAAACTTGCTGCTGTGCGCATCATACCTTCCTCTTGGGGTTGCCCAACGAACGTGTGAAATACACGCCATCACCCGCTCCCATGGCGTCAGGTGGAAGGGTTTCACACCTGAAGGCGCACTCGATGGAGTGGACCTGTCCGCCCCGTCAGAAGAACGCACCAGGTCACTGCGGCAGGAAATCAACAACATGGTGGCTCATTCGCTGCACCGCCACTCTGAGAGCCTCGTGAACACCTTGGAGCGGGTCGCTCTGCGCGTGGTCCAGGAAATCATGAGCCACCGGTATTCTCCGTCGGGACCAGCTCTGGGGACTTTCAAGGGAGAGATGCCGCTCCAGCCCCAGCCGTTCGCATGGGCAGCACCGGAACTGCCGAACTCATCGGCATACGTCGTCTACAAGATTGGTGGTGATCCTAGTGACTACCAATTCCTACCTGAGGCGCCCGAGGAGATCCCGCACGGATACGCGTGCGCATACATACCAGATGGCAGCACCTGGGTTCTCTCGAACCAGGCTGCGACAGCAGGGGCCTCTGGAACGGCAGGAGGAACGTCGGGAGCCAATCCTGAGAAGCAAACGTGGCTAGCTAAGTACGCCACTCCGACAAACCTCCAAAGCCCAGCTCCTGCAGTTGGCTTAGAACCGGAAAAGCAAGCATGGCTGGTTAAGTATGCCACTCCGGCGAATCTTCAGGTTCGACACCTTCAGCCATCACAAGGATCAGATTTGTGCCATCCTGAAGATCAGTTCGGCATGATGCCGAAAGGAAGACTACACCAAGCCGTACCCCAACGACTACGAACTGATCCCGCTACCACCCAAATATCGGCTCCCGGACTTCACAAAGTTTAGTGGATCAGATGGTTCCAGCTCCATCGAGCATGTGAGCCGATATTTGGCACAGCTGGGCACGATCTCAGCATCGGACGAGTTGCGTGTGAGGTTCTTTGCACAGTCCCTCACAGGATCGGCTTCGGGTGGTACACATCGCTGCCACCGAACTCCATCCGGACTTGGAAGCTTGGAGAGCAATTCCATGAGCAGTATCACTCAGAGGCTTCCGATGTGGCATTGCCGATCTAGCACAAGTACGACGAAGCGCGGGGAGACAGGTCGAATACGTCTAGCGCTTCAGGACCATTAGGAACCGATGCTTTTCGGTTCATGTAAGTGAAAAAGAAGCAGTCGAGTTGGCGGTGGTGGGTCTCTCATCATCGATTAAGGACGTGGCCTCCCAAGCAGACTACCCTTCATTGGCGCACATGGTGCAGAAGCTGTCAGCATATGAGCAGCGCCACCCGGATGTTTACCAGGACAAATTCAAGCGTGCGGTGACCCTGGTTGAGGCAGACGAGGATGAAGGTGCTGCGGGAGATCGAGAGGTAGCAGTGGCTGAATGGACTCGAGCGACAGGCCCCGTGACCTGCAAATGGGTGAAGCCACAAGGCCCTCCAAAAGGGTTCGACTTCGACGTGACCAAGACTGAGCAGATTTTTGATCTCTTACTCACGGAGAAGCATATAAAGGTACCCGAAGGCCACAAGATCCCCACGGTGCAAGAGCTGAACGGAAAGCCATATTGCAAGTGGCATAACACGTTCACCCACACCACCAACGACTGCAGGGTGTGGCGGCAGCAGATCCAAATGGCGATAGAAAACGGACGATTGATTTTCAACCAATACGCCATGAAGGTCGACACACACCCCTTCCCCGCCGTAAACATGGTGGAGTATACTTACCATGGAGGGTGCCAGCATTTCTCGTGCAATATCAACATGGTAGGACCGGGACACCACTCTGGTAAGGACGGAGATGAGGGCAGCTGCTCTCATAGCAAAGATACAGAGGAAGCCGCTCCACGCGATCGGCTCCGCCAAGACGGCAAGCGCTACGTCACAGAGGGAGAGGTGAAAAACATAAGGTATCAACGACCTCTCTCTGATCACATCCTCAACAAGTATATGAGTCAGTATGACCAGCGCCGGCGATACAACAACGATGATGAAGAAGACCGTCTGGCTAGGGACGACAGGAGACGTCGTCGGCATGATCGCGAGGAGGAGGAGGACGAGCACCGCGCCAAGGAAAAGTTGGGGGAGCGAGTCGACGAGGATAGGCACTGGGACTGTCCCTTCTTCGGACGCTGGGATTCAGGAATGAGCCGATGCCCACAATCGGCAATTGCCCGAATGCAACCAGAAGGAAAAGGAGGCAGCCAACGTGTCCGTATTCAAGCGCCTAGGGCCTCTCCCGCCACAAAGCAAACGAGCTGAGTCCCCTCGGTTGAAAGATCTCGAAGATTCAGAAGACGAGGGAGAAGAAGACAGTACCACCGGCCAAGGTGGTGCCCTGATGGACTCAGCCGTTCCCAGCGGGGTTCAGCGATTGCGCGGCCTGGAGGAAGCCGAAAGGTTATACTTGCATACATTGAGGAAGGCAAGGCCTGATCTGGCCGCGAAGGTTCAGCGAACCCTGGATGAAGAGGGTCATCCACGGAAAATGGAGTGGCGCCCCAAGCAAAGGAGAGCCGATGATGAAACCTCGGCTGGCACGAACATGGTGCTCGTTCTTCCGACAAAGCTTAGTGCTCCACGGTTACACGATGCACTCAAGGTGGACGACAGAAAGCGCACCAACATGATAAAGTCAGAGATTGGGCTGGTTTTATCTACCGGCCTGAACGAGTAGCAAGAGCACGTCAATGAGCAAACGTGGCGAGGCTGATCCTTGTGATCGGCCCCAAAATTTATGAAGGGACCTTACAAAACCTTCACCGAGCAAGCAACGTGGAGGCCGGTTCCAGCAATCGGCCAAAATTATCCTCACCATCCATTCTGCCTGGGTCCAACATGTAATCCAACAGAGCCGATACATCAATTCTCTTGACAGAATCGGCTCGGGGGGGCACCCAGGTGGATAAAACACGAGGATATGCAGTAGAAGTGTTTCATCCTTTGGTGATGAGTATTAAAGTATGGGGGCCGACGCATAAATCGGCTGTAAAAATTAAAAAAAAAATTCGAAAAATTTTGAGCACAGCCGATGCAGCAGACATCGACTTAAGGATATAAAATGCCGATGCATGGCCATCGACTCAAGAGGTGTAACTGTTACGATCAGAGGATCGATGGAGTAGGAAGTGGACCACGAAGAGAGACTATGATTGGAGAACTCCTCAATGGAGTGGTTCAATGGTTCAATGGCTTGTATCCTCTCTTCAAGAACAATGCCAAGAGCAGCATAAGATCTCTCGAAGGAAGGGAGTCGGTCTGACCTGCAGAGACGGAGAAGAGGACTGAAAAAGCTCGGGGGGCACGCTCACCCTGAGGGATCCCTACTCTGAAAAGCCGATTTTGTCGGGAATCGGTTGGCTCTGCATAGCAGTTCTCTCAGACATGATCTAGCCCAGGTCCATTTGTCTGAAGGCCATGCCCTCGTCTCTGTTTCGCCTTGACTGAGACTCGGGGGGCAGCTGGCCTGGTGGATATTCTGTTTTTGGAGGTCGATTGGGTGGTCATCGGCTAGTCCTACGCCGCGATTTTCGTCAAGGGTGGCGATTCGACGAAGCTCAAATTCATTATTCGAGAGGATGAAGGATAATTCATGAAGACTTGATGTGTTGACATCGGCTTATTGAGTTCTGACCAAGATTCCAGTCACCCTGTGGTCGAAGAGATAAAGGGCGGATTGCGAGAGACCGATGCATTGCCATCGACTCAGTGAGAATCGGTTCAAAAAGAAATCGGCAATACCAAATTGGGGAGATTTCTTCATTAATAAACAGGATTTCTTACAAAGGAAGAACCGATTGCTCAAAGAAGGAAGAACAAAAGAAGGGTCTATTGACCAATCTACTACTGCTAGGCCTATACTAGTAGATCCTAATATACGGGCCATCACTGCCCTCGTCGTCATCCTCGGAAATATCATCGGCACTGCTGCCGATGGGCTCCTCGTCGCTACTTCCGTAGCCCTCTGCGGGGGCTTCATCCCCGTCTTCATCGTCGCTGCTGTCGTTGTCCCACCACATGCGGAGGCGTTTCGCGGGCGGGTAGCCCTCGAGGGAGTCGTCGTCGTCGTCTTCCTCTTCCTCTTCTTCAGAAGTAGGGCAGCCGTCCCAGGGGAACCGGTCGTCCTCGCTTTCTGACTCCAGTTCCCCGTCGGCAAGGAACTGGAGGTCTTCATCCCCGCTGGTCAAGGACTTGTCGTCCTCGGACCAAATGGAGGAGGCGTGGCTCTCCTCGTCCTATTTTTCTGGGGCACGAATTTCCGGCGGCGTCTCGCGGGAGGAGGAGGACCCGTAGGAGAGATCGGATGAGGAGGAAGAAGACATGGTGGCACAGAGGATTTTTTGGTGCTAAGGCGAGGAGGACGAAGGAGGCGCAAGCTGTTGAGAATGGTTAAATAAAAGGGATATGAGGGAGATTCAATGCCACAGCAGTTTCCGAGGAGGTGTTGCCCAACAGGAAAATTTTGCGGCCACGTGGAGAAGTGGAGGGGGCAAGGCATCATGATGAGGATTCTGCGGCGGTTTGTTGCTCTACCACGACATGACCCGACGAAAGACGAGCATAATGTTTTTGGAAATATCATTTCCAAAACCAGGGGGGCATGTGTTATCACCAGAATTTGACCGAGTCAGAGGTGGGCCGCGATCAAGATGGACGTGAAGATATATGTATAGAAAAAATACGTGAATCGGCCTTACATGCAAAGTTTGGGCTAGTTTGCCCTTGTATCTGTAACATATTAGGTTACGTGTCGGTTAGGAGTTAGAGTTTTACCCGTGCACGGTTTAGTGCACGCCCACATTAGAAAGTCCCCTGGACTATAAATATGTATCTAGGGTTTATGGAATAAACAACAACCAACGTTCAACACAAACAAATCTCGGCGCATCGCCAACTCCTTCGTCTCGAGGGTTTCTCCGGTAAGCACCATGCTGCCTAGATCGCATCTTGCGATCTAGGCAGCACAAGCCTGCCCACGTTGTTCATGCGTTGCTCGTGCTGAAGCCTTTTGATGGCGAGCAACGTAGTCATCTTAGATGTGTTAGGGTTAGCATTGTTCTTCGAATTACATGCTTTCGTTATGCGACCCTTGCACATCTAGCCGCCTACACCTATCTTAGGTGTAGGGCGGCACCCCGCTTGATCATAGTTTAGTAGATCTGATCCGTTACGGTTGCTCCTTGTTTCATCAAGGATTAGTTTAACATCCGCAATAGTTAGGCCTTACAAAGGGTTGGAGGATCCAGCGTGTAGGGTGACGTTTGCTAGCCCTAGAAAGGACGTTCCGAGGATCAACCTCGTGTTGGTTTTTAGGCCTGCCTAGGATCGGCTTACGGTCACCGTGCGCGAGCGAGGCCCAATCGTGAGTAGGATGATCCGATTATGCGGTGAAAACCCTAAATCGTCGTAGATCTCATTAGCTTTATCTTGATCAAGCAGGACCACCATATATTCGGACACCTCGTCGAATCATGGGTGGATCGGCTCTTTGAGCCGATTCACGGGATAACCCGAGAGCCGATCGAGGCTCGTATTTAATGTTTACGTGTATGCCATGCAGGAAAGCGAGGCATCATCCACACCTTCCCGACCATAGGTCAGGTGGCACGCCCTTGCGATAGCATCGGACGTGCGACCAGGAGGCTTTGCGGGCCGTCGCTCAGGGATGGCCAGCCGCAGCCCTAGTTGTTCCCGGCTCTACTGTGTTGCCCGTCTCTGCCCGCCAGGGGGTTTCTGACGTCAACAATAGCTCATGAGGAAGTATGTGGTGTTTTATCTTTCAGTCTTGTTAGGCAGTTTCCACTAATGGACTAGTGGCTTCATCCACTTATTCTATAATTTTGCAAAAAGAGCTGGCAACGGGGTTCGCAGCCCCAATTAATCAACTTTCATTAATAACTCATGTTTTGCTCTGATTCATCAGTAAGCAACTTAATTTTGCAATAGACACTCCTCCATGGTATGAGATTGTTGGAAGGCACCCGAGGATTCGGTTAGCCATGGCTTGTGTAAGCAAAGGTTGGGGGGAGTGTCGTCCTTAAATAAACTAAAGTACATGTGTAAACAAAAGAGAAGAGGGATGATCTACCTTGCTGGTAGAGATAACGTCCTTCATGGGAGCCGCTCTTTGGAGGTCTGTTTGGCAAGGGGGTTAGAGTACCCGCTACCATTCGTTGACAACAACAAACACCTCTCGAAACTTTACTTTTATTCTCTTTATATGATTTCAAAACTGAAAAAGCTCTAGCACATGATTTAATCCCTGCTTCCCTCTGCGAAGGGCCTGTCTTTTACTTTATGTTGAGTCAGTAAACCTATTTCCCTCCATCTCAAGCAAGCATTTTAGTTGTTGTGATCAAACTATTATATTGTGATTTGCTTCATCATGTCTTTTATTCTTCCTTGTTTAGTACAAGTTTTTATCTGAATGAATATAGCTTTGAAAGTTATCAATGATCATTATGATTGAGTATGCGAGATGAGCCACATAAGCTTTAACATGAGAGCGCTGCTCAATAGATAAGTATAATCTGTTAACTGTTCTCTGACCAAGAACAAAGTTTGCCATCACCAATTATGATTTCTTATGCACCTTTATTTGTGATTACCTTATACTTGTTTCAAGTTGAGTTATATGAGGAAGTTGTTTACTAGAATGTCTTGTGTGAATGAATATGATGCTTCTTGTCCGTATTTGATCTATCGACTCTTCACTCCATAAACATGTGGTCCTGTTTACCGAGTTTAGTTTCGCTTGGGGACAAGCGAGGTCTAAGCTTGGGGGGAGTTGATACGTCCAATTTGCATCACTATTTTATATCATAATTTGCTGTTATTCAATGATATATTTCATATTTGGAGATAATACTTATGTTATTTCATCTATTTTGCATGATTCATGATTATCGGAGGATCGCGCACTGGAGCCAGGATTCTGCTGGAAAAAGCATCGTCAGAACGCAACATTTCGGAAGATCAACAATTGACAGGAATTACACGAAAACTCCTATTTTTCCAAATGACGAAGAGATCCAGAAGGGGGAGCTGAGGAGGGCCGCCATGGGCCCCCCTCACAGGCCGGCACGGGCCCTGCCCTGGCCGCGCCGCCTGTGAGGAGGCCCACAGCCCCTCTCGCCTCCTTTTCGCGTACTCCTTCGTCCCGAAAACCTAAGCCGTAAGGTACGTCGAGGCACGCCCGCGCTCGCGGGCGGAGAACACCAGAGAGAAAAGAGCTCTCCGGCAGGCTAAGATCTGCCGGGGAAATTCCCTCCCGGAGGGGGAAGTCGACGCCATCGTCACCGTCATCGAGCTGGACATCATCTCCATCACCATCACCATCATCTTCATCATCATCACCGCCATCTCCACCGCTGCACCTCGCCACCGCTGTAGCAATTTGGGTTTGATCTTGATTGTTTGATAGGGGAAACTCTCCGGTGTTGATTTCTACTTGTTATTGATGCTATTGAGTGAAACCGTTGAACCAAGGTTTATGTTCAGATTGTTATTCATTATCATATCACCTCTGATCATGTTCCATATGATGTCTCGTGAGTAGTTCATTTAGTTCTTGAGGACATGGGTGAAGTCTAAATGTTAGTAGTGAAGTATGGTTGAGTAATATTCAATGTTATGATATTTAAGTTGTGGTGTTATTCTTCTAGTGGTGTCGTGTGAACGTCGACTACACGACACTTCACCTTTATGGGCCTAGGGGAATGCATCTTGTACTCGCTTGCCAATTGCGGGGTTGCCGGAGTGACAGAAACCTGAGCCCCGTTGGTATATCGATGCAGGAGGGATCGCAGGATCTCGAGTTTAAGGCTGTGGTTAGATTTATCTTAATTACTTTCTTGTAGTTGCGGATACTTGCAAGGGGTATAATCACAAGTATGTATTAGTCCTAGGAAGGGCGGTACATTAGCATAGGTTCACCCACAACACTTATCAAAACAATGAAGATTAATCACCGTATGTAGCGAAAGCACTAGACTAAAATCCCGTGTGTCCTCGAGAACGTTTGGTCATTATAAGTAAACAAACCGGCTTGTCCTTTGTGCTAAAAAGGGATTGGGCCACTCGCTGCAATTGTTACTCTCGCACTTTATTTACTCGTACTTTATTCATCTGTCACATCAAAACCCCCGAATACTTGTCTGTGAGCATTTACAAAATCCTTCATCGAAACTGCTTGTCAACACCTTCTGCTCCTCGTTGGGATCGACATTCTTACTTATCGAAGATACTGCGATACACCCCCTATACTTGTGGGTCATCAACAAGCAACTTATAAGAAATAAGATACATAAACTACATATTCTTTACCACAATAGTTTTAAGGCTATTTTCCCATGAGCTATATATTGCAAAGACAAGGAATGAAATTTTAAAGGTAGCACTCAAGAAATTTACTTTGGAATGGCAGAGAAATACCACATAGTAGGTAGGTATGGTGGACACAAATGGCATAGTTTTTGGTTCAAGGATTTGGATGCACGAGAAGAATTCCCTCTCAGTACAAGGCTTTGGCTAGCAAGGTTGTTTGAAGCAAACCCAAGTATGAACCGGTACAACAAAACTTACATAAGAACATATTGCAAGCATTATAAGACTCTACACTGTCTTCCTTGTTGTTCAAACACTTCACCAGAAAATATCTAGACTTTAGAGAGACCAATCATGCAAACCAAATTTCAACAAGCTCTATGGTAGTTCTTCATTAATAGGTGCAAAGTACATGATGCAAGAGCTTAAACATGATCTATTTGAGCACAACAATTGCCAAGTATCAAATTATTCAAGACAATATACCAATTACCACATGAAGCATTTTCTATTGCCAACCAAATAATAATGAACGAAGCAGTTTCAACCTTCGCCATGAACATTAAAAGTAAAGCAAAGAACACCAGTGTTCATATGAACGAGCAGAGCGTGTCTCTCTCTCGCACACAAAGAATGCTAGGATCCGATTTTATTCAAACAAAAACAAAAATAAAAACATACAGACGCTCCAAGTAAAGCACATAAGATGTGACGGAATAAAAATATAGTTTCACTAGAGGTGACCTGATAAGTTGTCGATGAAGAAGGGGATGCCTTGGGCATCCCCAAGCTTAGATGCTTGAGTCTTCTTGAAATATGCAGGGATGAACCATGGGAGCATCCCCAAG
This sequence comes from Lolium multiflorum, assembly GCA_030979885.1. Taxonomy (NCBI): domain Eukaryota; kingdom Viridiplantae; phylum Streptophyta; class Magnoliopsida; order Poales; family Poaceae; genus Lolium; species Lolium multiflorum. Next base: position 287,725,475 of record CM061748.1, read on the forward strand.
CTTAGACTTTTCACTCTTCTTGATCATATTGTATCATCATCCTCTCTTGATCCTTGAAAACTTCCTCCACACCAAACTCAAAACAAACTCATTAGAGGGTTAGTGCATAATCAAAAATTCACATATTCAGAGGTGACATAATCATTCTTAACACTTCTGGACATTGCCCAAAGCTACTGAAAGTTAATGGAACAAAGAAATCCATTCAACACAGAAAAGAGGCAATGTGAAATAAAAGGCAGAATCTGTCAAAACAGAACAGTCCGTAAAGACGAATTTTTTAGAGGCACTTAACTTGCTCAGATGAAAAAGCTCAAATTGAATGAAAGTTGCGTACATATCTGAGGATCACACACGAAAATTGGCAGATTTTTCTGAGTTACCTACAGAGAGGCCTACTCAAATTCGTGACAGCAAGAAATCTGTTTCTGCGCAGCAATCCAAATCTAGTATCAACCTTACTATCAAAGACTTTACTTGGCACAACAATGCAATAAAATAAAGATAAGTAGAGGTTGCTATAGTAGTAACAACTTCCAAGACTCAAATATAAAACAAAAGTGCAGAAGTAAAATAATGGGTTGTCTCCCATAAGCGCTTTTCTTTAACGCCTTTCAGCTAGGCGCAGAAAGTGTGAATCAAGTATTATCAAGAGATGAAGCATCAACATCATAATTTGTTCTAATAATAGAATCAAAAGGTAACTTCATTCTCTTTCTAGGGAAGTGTTCCATACCTTTCTTGAGCGGGAATTGATATTTAATATTCCCTTCCTTCATATCAATAATAGCACCAACAGTTCGAAGAAAAGGTCTTCCCAAAATAATGGGACAAGATGCATTGCATTCAATATCCAAGACAACAAAATCAACGTGGACAAGGTTATTGTTAACCGTAATGCTAACATTATCAATCCTCCCCAAAGGTTTCTTTATAGAATTATCAGCAAGATTAACATCCAAATAACAATTTTTCAATGGTGGCAAGTCAAGCATATCATAGAGTTTCTTAGGCATAACAGAAATACTTGCACCAAGATCACATAAAGCATTACAATCAAAGTCATTGACCTTCATCTTAATGATGGGCTCCCAACCATCTTCCAACTTCCTAGGAATAGAAGTTTCAAGTTTTAGTTTCTCTTCTCTAGCTTTTGTGAGAGCATTTGTAATATGTTTTGTAAAGGCCGAATTTATAGCACTAGCATTAGGATTTCTAGCAAGTTTTTGTAAGAACTTAATAACTTCAGAGATATTAAAATCATCAAAATCTAAACCATTATGATCTAAAGCAATGGGATCATTGTCCCCAATATATTGAAAAATTTCAGCAGTTTTATCACAAGCAGTTTCAGCAGTTTCAGGCAATTTTGCACGCTTTGTACTAGGAGTAGAAACATTGCCAACACCAATTATTTTACCATTGATTATAGAAGGTTTAGCAACATGTGAAGCATCACCATTACTAGTGGTGGTAATAGTCCAAACTTTAGCTACATTATTCTCTTTAGCTAGTTTTTCTTCTCTTTCCCACCTAGCATGCAATTCAGCCATCAATCTAGTATTGTCATTAATTCGAACTTGTATGGCGTTTGCTGTAGCAAATGACTTAATATCTTTATCTTCATTAGGCATAACTTTCAATTTTAAAAGATCAACATCAGCAGCAAGACTATCAACCTTAGAAGAAAGAACATCAATTTTACCAAGCTTTTCCTCAACAGATTTGTTAAAAGCAGTTTGTGTACTAATGAATTATTTAAGCATGACTTCAAGACCAGAGGGTACACTCCTACTATTGTTGTAAGAATTACCATAAGAATTACCATAACCATTAATATTATTAGAAGGATATGGCCTATAGTTATTACCAGAATTATTCCTATAAGCATTATTATTTTTAATGAAGTTCAAATCAACATGCTCTTCTTGAGCAACCAATGAATCTAAAGGAACATTATTAGGATCAACATTAGATCTACCATTCACAAGCATAGACATAATAGCATCAATCTTATCACTCAAGGAGGAGGTTTCTTCAACAATTTACCTTCTTACCTTGTGGAGCCCTTTCATGCCATTCGAGTAATTGATCATCATATTATCAAGAAGCTTTGTTGCGGCGCCTAAGGTGATAGACATAAAAGTACCTCCAGCAGCTGAATCCAATAGGTTCCTCGAAGAAAAATTCAATCCTGCATAAAAGGTTTGGATGATCATCCAAGTAGTTAGTCCATGGGTAGGGCAATTCTTTACCAAAGATTTCATTCTTTCCCATGCTTGGGCAACATGTTCATTATCCAATTGCTTAAAATTCATTATGCTACTTCTCAAAGATATAACTTTAGCAGGAGGATAATATCTACCAATGAAAGCATCCTTACATTTAGTCCATGAATCAATACTATTTTTAGGCATAGATAGCAACCAATCTTTAGCTCTTCCTCTTAGGGAGAAAGGAAACAATTTCAGTTTTATAATGTCACCATCTACATCCTTATACTTTTGCATTTCAAAAAGTTCAACAAAATTATTAAGATGGGCAGCAGCATCATCAGAACTAACACCAAAAAATTGCTCTCTCATAACAAGATTTAGTAAAGCAGGTTTAATTTCATAAAATTCTGCTGTAGTAGCAGGTGGAGCAATAGGTGTGCATAGGAAATCATTATTATTTGTGCTAGTGAAGTCACACAACTTAGTATTCTCAGGAGTACCCATTTTAGCAGTAATAAAAATAAGTAAAGCAAACTAAATAAAGTAAATGCAAGTAACTAATTTTTTGTATTTTTGATATAAAGAACGCAAACAAGACAGTAGATAAAGTAAATGCAAGTAACTAATTTTTTGTATTTTTGATATAGAGAAAGCAAACAAAGCAGTAAATAAAGTAAAGCAAGACAATAACAAAGTAAAGAGATTGGATGTGGGAGACTCCCCTTGCAGCGTGTCTTGATCTCCCCGGCAACGGCGCCAGAAATTTAGCTTGATAACGCGTGAAGCACACGTCCGTTGGGAACCCCAAGAGGAAGGTGTGATGCGTACAGCAGCAAGTTTTCCTCAGTAAGAAACCATGGTTTATCGAACCAGTAGGAGATGAAGGCCACGTGAAGGTTGTTGGCGGAGGAGTGTAGTGCGGCGCAACAACAGGGATTCCGGCGCCAACGTGGAACCTGCACAACACAATCAAAATACTTTGCCCCAACTTAACAGTGAGATTGTCAATCTCACCGGCTTGTAAACAAAGGATTAAACGTATGGTGTGGAGAATGATGTTTGCTTGTGAAGAACAACAGAGAACAGAGATTGTAGATTGTATTTCAGATGCAAAAGAATGGACCGGGGTCCACAGTTCACTAGTGGTGTCTCTCCAATAAGAAATAGCATGTTGGGTGAACAAATTACAGTTGGGCAATTGACAAATAGAGAGGGCATAACAATGCACATACATATCATGATGACTAATATGAGATTTACTTAGGGCATTACGACAAAGTACATAGACCGCTATCCAGCATGCATCTATGCCTAAAAGTCCACCTTCGGGTTAGCATCCGCACCCCTTCGAGTATTAAGTTGCAAACAACAGACAATTGCATTAAGTATGGTGCGTAATGTAATCAACACAAATGTCTTTAGACAAAGCATTGATGTTTTATCCCTAGTGGCAACAGCACATCCACAACCTTAGAACTTTCTGTCATTGTCCCAGATTCAATGGAGGCATGAACTCACTATCGAGCATAAATACTCCCTCTTGGAGTCACAAGTATCAACTTGGCCAGAGCCTCTACTAGCAACAGAGAGCATGCAAGATCATAAACAACACATATATGATAGATCAATAATCAAATTGACATAGTATTCCATATTCATCGGATCCCAACAAACACAACATGTAGCATTACAAATAGACGATCTTGATCATGATAGGCAGCTCACAAGATCTAATATGATAGCACATGAGGAGAAGACAACCATCTAGCTACTGCTATGGACCCATAGTCCAAGGATGAACTACTCACACATCAGTCCGGAGGCGATCATGGTGATGTAGAGTCCTCCGGTGATGATTCCCCTCTCCGGCAGGGTGCCGGAGGCGATCTCCTAAATCCCCCGAGATGGGATTGGCGGTGGCGTCTCTGTAACTTTTTCCGTATCGTGGCTCTCGGTAATAGGGTTTTCGCGACGGAGAGTTTAAGTAGGCGGAAGGGCAGAGTCGGAGGAGGCACGGGGCCCACACCATAGGCCGGTGCGGCCCCATGCTGGCCGCGCCGCCCTATGGTTAGGGCGCCTCGTGGCCCCACTTCGTATCCTCTTCGGTCTTCTGGAAGCTCCGTGGAAAATAAGACACTAGGCGTTCATTTCGTCCAATTCCGAGAATATTTCCTATGTAGGATTTCTGAAACCAAAAACAAACAGAACGCCGCTTCGGCATCTCGTTAATAGGTTAGTGCCGGAAAATGCATATAAATGATATAAAGTGTATATAAAACATGTGAGTATTGTCATAAAACTAGCATGGAACATAAGAAATTATAGATACGTTTGAGACGTATCAATGATCAAAAGTTTTACCCCTGAACCTGCGAGTGGGCTATGAGATAATATTTTGTATCCACTGTCTTTTTCAGCGGTGGAAGTTTCAGTAGGTTATCTCAAGAGGGTGAATGTTGTTCTAAATTCTGAACTTGTACAGTATAGTTTGTCGCTACCAAGCTATATGCCACCTGAGCTGCAGACTACTCTTAATTTTGGATCAACTTCCTAATAGTTGGGTGTGCTTATCCAGGATATCTCGAAATCATCTTGACATTAGCTACTGGACCTTTCATTGTTGTTGTAGGAGGAATATCAAATATATTTCTCCATAGGCTGGCACAAAATATTCATGATGCATATGGTGAGGCAACAAGCATTGCAGAATTGTAAGCATGCTAATTTTACTTGTACATTGATAAACATCTTACACAATGCTCTTAATTATTTGCAGTGGACTTAATCAAGCCAAAACATATTTGGATTTCCTCCTACATCGGCTGCTGCAGCAACATATTTGTTGTGCTCCTCCTACAAATTCACGACAGCGCCAACTCCCATCCTCCATTGACGCTCGTAGCGACAGGGTGGTTTACATGATTATGGAGGTGGAACGACAATGATAAATACAACCACAAGCGAGATCAGTTGAACAGCAGGTACTCAAATTTGTTCACTGATCTTTTTTTCAAGTAGATGAGTAATAACTCAAGTGAGTAGTAGAAGAAGACCACAATGGAGCTGATTTGGATTCTAACATGATTCAAAAAGATAGTCACACGATATTCTATATAAACTCATAAGATCCATTTAGTCAGAGAATCAATTATTTGTGCCTTTTGACAAAAAATTACCTAGGTTGCTTGGGGATGACCAAATTTAGTTGGGACAATGATCTACCAATTTATCCTTCTATCTTGCCTACCCTGGTTCTACCTTTGCTCCCCTCCTCTAATCCGGCTACTGTCCATGGGAGCTATTTCACGTCCCGGATGAAATTTAGCATCCTAGCTTTCACCATAAATATGCAGAAACATTCTCAAATTCCTAGAGAAGGAATAGGTAGGAAATGGGAATTGATTTATGTTATCATCATAACAGACTCCCATTGCTAATGAAAAAAGTACAAAAACAGATTGCTCTTAATTCATTGTTATAGACATGTCCATGATGTGGTACCAACAATACAGAATGTGCACTGAATCCACCTTCTATATTTGGAGCGAAAAAATTATTTTATTCCTCGCCAAAGAAATAGCCCATATGTAATTGCAAAAGGAGACACATCACTTGGCTATGGTAAGCTAGACTACTCTTCTTATGGCATCAGGAAACCATCTATATTTAAACAGCTGGTGACAAATTGAAGGGATCAATATATGTGATAGGAAGATAAATCCTGGAAGAGATGGTAATGTCTATATTATGATCCCATTGTGAAACCAGGCCATCAAGCAAAATGCAATAAAAAATCAAAGGTCTGGGCAGTAGGCGTTGAACTAAGATGAGGCACATATTATCTTATATAATAAAAATGTCAGGTTTATATGAAATAGGAACCACTGTATAGATAAGAGTGAAACTCATTTAACGGATCATACAATTTTTAGAAATCATTCATCGCTAGAAATATTCGTGCTAACAGAAAATGCAACATATTATGTTCAGCTCGTCTAGCAAATAGAGAGCTTAAATATCATATTTATTTGTTCGATCTACAAATTGATTCCTTGTAACAACAGGGAAAGACATGATGTTTTATTATGCTTAGGACATGCATAACATGGAAGTTCTTCCTTTTTAGTTAGATTAGGACATGCAGATGATACACTAACAATGAAATTACAGATGTTTCAACAAATGCATGTCAACCCTATTTTAGTCACCCGGAAAAGCACAATGAACCTTTTCCATGAAAGTAGGTATGTTTATGATCCACTCTTATATCCAACCCTGGAAGTTCATTTGTCCTATGCATGATGGTTGAACTGGTATCTACTTTGTACACTGGATCCTTGATGCTCAGTTTTGATTTGTCATTGAATTTTCTTGACGCTTAAACGGTGCCACTCGTTTGTTTAATTATTACTGCAGATTCAAAGGCTATTCTAACAAGTGGGATTACGTACCTTCACTAAACCTGATGATCCCAACAGAGGCTGCAAACCTGATGAGAAATACTCCCTGATAACACAAGATAAAACAGGTTAGATCTGAAAGCAGGAAACAGAACCGGGAATTTAAAAGCATGATATGTGTGAACTTCAACTGTGTGTTCATGAAAAGAACCAAGAATTTATCTCAAAGCATGAAATAGATATAGATATAATAATTAGGGGAAAGAAAAAGATGGTCTACCAAACATAGTAGTATAGTACATCACAAATCATCTGAATTGCAACCTTTGATATGATCGAGTCTGAATTCAGTGTTACATGTACCGTAGTCTTTGTGTAGATGTGCTCCTCTACCGGAGTTGCTGCCAAAGCTGAAATCCACACGGAGGCAGAATAGAACAGAGCAACAAGAATTCCAGCAGATCTTTCGAGGAAAAATATTTTTATGTACCCTTTATATGTTTGAAGCATTAATCGCCCAGCCATGCTTCAAGAGATTCTCTGATACGGGACTTTCCTTTCCAGGAGATTTTCTGATTACAGTTTGGTGCGAGATCTATAGATTTCAAGAGTTGACCCTTTCCTGTAATTTTATTTCCTTTATGATGCCCTCGAATTATGGGCGGTGATGGTGATGGAATGTAATCTCTGTATTGCTTGCCTGTATGGTGTAGTGATGGTGGACAACATTTATTTCCTTTCCTGCAATTTTATTTCCTTTGCCTGAAACTGGTTCTTGTTGCCTGATTGTTGTTGCATGATGGTCGTCCTGTAATGGTGGGCAACATTGATGGCACGCTGATGCATTGCTTGATGGTGTAGTGGGAGGGCAAAAATGTCTTGTCAAAAATATGGTTGACGAAACCCCCTACCGGAGGAAACAGAACACGTTCGTCCTTTTTATATAGTAGAGATAGAGAAAATAAAAACCATTACACGTCAAGTGATAAGAAAAAAAAGATGATCCAAATGTACACACATAATCACGATGGTGTCTACGAAATCAGAAAACTTCACTGGTTCAACATGATCGTTAACTTCTAGAGATCCATCCTTTGGACCTTTTAAGATTCTTTGACAGGAACAGAAAACCGAAATGATCCAGAGAATTAGCACCCTTCTAGCACTTTAATACATCATGGCAGTAAAGTTTAAAAAAATGAATTAGTGCTAGGAGGAACTAGACACTAAATGATATAGTAGAAGCGGGACCTCGACGTGAGAAAAAGAAAAGAGACCGCACAATAATCATGGGCCATCAAAGAAGAGAATAAAAGAATGTAACCTGCAAACTTACGAGAGGAGATTCCTCTATGATGTTCACTGGGTGATCCAAAGCTCCATATGCAGCTTTCGAAATGGAGCCAGCAGCCCACGAACCAACAGGGGCACCAAGTTCACCTTCCAGACTGCCATGAGTGTATATGTCTTCAGCAGTATCATAAGTGAACTGGGTTATTTGCTGCCCATAAGAACTCCTAACAGTTCTGTCATAAGCAACATATGTATCTCTCAAGTGATACATTATGTTTCTCGTTAATGTCCCGGGAACATCTGTGTTCTCACTGAAGCAATTTTCCCTGCCAACAATTGAATGCAGTAAGTTGAAGACCGACACACGAAGTTTGTTGCACCCTTCAGAATGCTACCCTTACTTCATGCATTCATCCTCACTATCAATGAATTCTCTTTACTCGTGTGTTGTTTAACCATGTTAAGAAGATCACTGAACACACTCTTAAATGCAATGATTGAAGATTTGATTATTGGTAGATTGTTCTGATTGAAATCAGATTTTTTACGAAAATTTGATAGATCGGCACAGTCATCATAACACTTCAGATTTGGTATGAAATTTGGGCGTAGAAATAGTTATTTGACAATAAAAGCCTCTTCGGCCTCATCCAATGCTAGATTAACCTCATCAGTAAGTTTTTTCCTTGAATAATGATCTGAGAACAGATAAAAATCTAGAAGAGAGACACTTAATCCCCTCATGGTTAAGAATTCACATAGTATATCCTAGTATATCCTGAGCACATGACATAAAGTGAAGAGCCATGACCCCATATTGTTTGAACATGGCAGAGAAAATGCCAGATGTGTTACTCTGTAGCCAAAAAGTTTCGGAAGAGAAGGAAAGTACTTCACCGTCTATGATCTGTAACTTGGGATCAATACTAAAATTCATACCAGAAGGAAGTAGCATGAAACTAGTTCCGGTTGGAGTAACCAACCGGAATAAAATCTCCTTTTGGGGGATTATCAATTTCCCACCTTTTTCACATTTTGCAAAGTGTTAGAATATGAATTAAAATAACTTTTGCATAATTTAAAAACTGGCAAAACTTTAAACATGAAAAATAGTTTAATTTAGAAAAATAATCCAAAATCATTTTATGTTTCCTAAAATAAATGTCCTAACTAGCCAAACTATTAACCTTTTTTCCATTTTTCAATTAAAAATGCATTAACTCAAATGTTTTGCATAATTTAAAATCTAGCAGAACTTTAAACATGAAAAATATTTTAATTTAAAAAAATAATCCAAAATCATTTTATGTTTTCTAAATAAATGTTCTAACTAGCCAAAGTATTAACCTTTTACCATTTTTCAATTAAAAATGCATTAAATCATATGTTTTGCATAATTTAAAATCTAGCAAACTTCAACATAAGAACTGTCGGTGGGATAATGACGCGTGGGTGAACACACTGCTCGGCGAGATAACGCATGTAGCGCACGACATCCTATCGGAGGAACCAACCGGGACTAAAGAGTTTTTCGGCAAGCCAACCTTTAGTCCCGTCCGGTCGGTGCAACCGGGACTAAAGGGTTTTTCGGCAGGCCAACCTTTAGTCCCGTTTGGTGGATGCAACCGGGACTAACGGTGGATTTTTAGTGTCATATAACAAAACTGTCGGTGGGATAAGAACGCGTGGATGAACACACTGCTCGGTGAGATAAGGTACGCAACGCACGACGTCATGTCGGAGGAACCAACCGATACTAAATAGTTTTCTAGCAGGAATAAGACGAAGGAGGAAGCGGCGCGGGGCTTATAAAAGGAGTGTCGCTAATCGCAAGCAGCTCAATAAGCCAACCAAAAGGTAGGGAGCTTCGTCCCCATGGCCGGGGGAAAGGGTTGGGAAATCTCTCCTGGAGGAGCTTCCGAAGATGTCGTTAGTGCACACGCCCCTAGGACATCTTCGGAAGTTTCGCCTCGGAAAAATTTCCTGGCAAGTCCGTTAAAGCCTCCATGTCCTCTAACAGTGTTGAGGAATCTCCCTATGGTACGTCACAGCCTCTAAATAACTAGCAAAAACAAGCCAACCATCTCTAGTGTTAATATCTTACATCTTCGAGGAAAGGGTTGGGAAATCTCCTGTGGGGGAAATTCCCGAAGATGTCGTTGCTGCACATGCACTAGGACATCTTCGGAAGTTCCGCCCCGAGAAAATTTCCCTGCAAGCCCGTGAACGCCTCCACGATGAAGTTAATGCACAGTGATCGACCTCACACTAGAGGTGTTGTCATGTCAGTCAAGTCGTGAAATGGAAACCGGAGTGTCGTCGTGGTGAACAGACAGATGCCATAGGATGGCTTAAGTTGGGGCCGAATGGACGCTAGAGGATTCGGGGGAGGGTTTGTGATTAGATGGGATGAACTTCCGGATGCTTTCCTCAAGAACTTAGCCAAGGCTAGAGGTAGATGAAGAAAGACACAAGGAAGAACTCGCTCTAGATCTTTCTCTTCATTGATCTCCACAGGATACAGGTTTCTGAATACAAGGACTCACATGCCCGCGTACGGGGTGTGCCCCCTCTCCTTATATAGGGGAGAGGGTTGCTTACAGAGGAAGAAACCCTAATGGCATCTTTGACTAGACAAACTACTTTACAAAGTTACTTTAATCATAGATGACACCGGGGTCTTCTTTAATCAAGGAGGCTGACGTCCTCCGGCTTCTTTCAGCGTCATCCTCTTCTTTATCGTCAGGGCTTCGTTTAAAGCTACTTTGCTTAGCTCATCTTTGTCTTCTAGCTCTGGAGAGAATCTTTGACCAGTCCTGCCGACGTGCTACACTTTTTACCGGTAGCCCGGTGTCTTTCTCTATCCGGTTCCGGTATACCCCTCCTGGGGATACCGGCTTAGCTTCACTTAGCCAAACTCGCAACTTCGTGCTCCGGTATAAACATTAAACCGGTATCTTAATGGCCTAAACCATCCAGTTTTGGCATGCCTTTGGCATACCGGGGGTCATCCCCCCAACATTAGTCCCCGAAGCTGGTATAGTCCGGTGGATCCTATCCGACGGACCATGCCAGGTTCTCATATTTTAAGGTACCGGTTTAATCTTTCCGGTGGCGAGCTTAGATCTTCCGGCATCTTTGCCGGACTTACTTCTTTCTCTCTTTTCAAGGTGCCTCCGGTATCTTTTTCCCCGGTATCTTCGACATTAACTCTCTCCTCGGCGAAGTCGAGAATTTCTCGGGTACATCGCCTGTCAGTGACATGCGCACTGTGCCTGACGCGCCAGTGTCAGAGGTCACTTCCCTTCGGCTTCTGCACCAGCATTAAGTGTGCCACACCGGATCTTTCTGGCCATTCCGGATCCGCGCGGCGACCTTGTGGCCTCCTAATTTTTACGCGTGTATCTGCGCGCCACGTGGCGGCCCATGAGGCGAACCGCCGCGGCCCGACGGTTTTCGGCCGACTTCCTTTCCTCTCTATATAAGGGCGGAACGGTTCCACTTCATCTTCTTCTTCGCATTTGCCCCCATTTCCAGAGCACTTCGAGCCCTTCGCCCCCTTGCTTCCTCGCCGCCGTCGGTCGCCGCCAGAGCGCTGCTCATGTCGACGTTGCGACGCTGCTCTCGCTGCGCTGAAGCTCTTCACCGCGCGGAGTTCCTGCTGCGTTCCCTCTCCGCTGCTGATTTGAGCTTTCTCCGGCGGACTTTGCCCTTCTCCGTCGCCGGCCTTCGTCGACGGCCAGGGGCTCCCCATTTTTCCGGTGAACATCTTCCTGGTGTCTCCCGCAGCCTCAGGTGAGTCCCAATGCTTGTTTGCTCTCCTTTTCTCGTTTTCCAGATCCTGGGTTGGTAGCATATTTATTCTTTCTTTTCTTTTGCTTTTCTTCTTACTCGTAGATCTTCGTGCGAGGGTAGTTCTTGGGAAAACTGTTTTGCGGGTAGATACCGGCGTCCTCCAGATCCACATGTCTAGCGAAGAATCTCTTCCCGCCTCATCTTCTAGTAGCCAAGAAAGTAGGACTTCCGACGGGCTAACCGCAGATCTCGCCCGGATGGAAACTGAATCCGGCAAAGACCAAGAGGTCGGTAGCTCCAGCCGGGCCCCCGGAAAAGATCTTTCTGGTATCACACGCAGAGCCTGGTGAGGTTCCGACGTGACACAACACGAGATTGACTGGCTTTACCGGTCTAGGAGGATACCGGAGGGAGTCTCCTGCCGGCTTCCAGGCGACGAGATCGAACCGGTGCTTGAACCCGGTGAGTTCGTTGTCTTTCTTGCTCACTTTGAGCGTGGCTTCGGCCTTCCTGCCTCCGACTTCTTCCGCCAAATTCTTGATTTTTATCGACTCCAGCCTCACCACCTTCCCGGCAACGCCGTTTTCTATCTCTCTTGCTTTGTTGCTTTCATGGAAGGCTATATCGGCATCTGTCCCGCTCGCGAGACCTTTGCTCGCTTCTTCTCTCTCCGGATCAATTCGGTCCAGGGCAAGGATATTCCCAAGCCCAAACCCCCCATACAATGCGGGTCTTGTATCATCGGCTCCCGCCAAGGGAGCCCCTTTTTTAAGTTCAACGGCCTCGAGTCTTGCCGGTTGTGGCAGACGACGTTCTTCTACGTGAAGAACAACGGCGCCGCGGATCTCATCAATCTGCCGGCTTTCAACCCGGCGCCGCCCACGAAGGTCAACTGGGGCTACTTCCCCGGTACGGATCACATTGAGACGAACCGGGTCGTACGCTTCATGGAGAAGCTGATGAAGGAGACCAACATCTGCTCTGATGATATCATCCGCACCTTCATCTGCCGCCGGGTGCTTCCCCTTAAGCGCCGGGCTCACAAGATAAGCGAGATGTACGGCCCTGGCGATCCCACCAAGATCACCGGCCTTCCCTTAAGCAAAGCGGATGTAGTCCGCAAGGCTAATCAAATATGCCAAACGGACATGCCGGATGACTGGGAGTGGGGCTTCTTGCCTCTCAGCTCCCTCAACCCTCCAACCAACGAAGTAAGAGATTGCGCCCCCCGGGTTGTTCTACCGGTAACTTTTACGCTATGGCTAACTGTTTTTCTTTTTGTTTTCAGGCCAAGGACCGCTTCCCTCGCATCGAATCAGATCGGCGAGGCCCTTGCCGGAAGCGCCCTTTGGACAAGGTTGACCCAGATCCCTTCGTCCCTTGGTACGATCTCAAGATGGGCCGCATCCCCACTCAGCGCCCTGGTAACTTTTCTTCTGCGGCTTCCGGTTCCGACGATGAGCTCACCATGCTTGAGGTAGTTTCCTCTTCCGGTCTCTTATGTATTGTTGCTATTTTCCTTCTGTAGACGCTCCCTCAGCTGGCCCCGAACCACAGGTTCACGAGCAAGTGGCTCCCCTGTAGGCCGAGGTCGGCCACGAGTTCCTGGAGAAGCTCATGCCTCAAAGCAAGAAGAACAAGGCGCATGCACCTGACGCCGGCTCCAGCCAAGCTCCCCCCCGCCAAACGCTTCCGGACGGAAGTCCTTGGGGGGAAAGAGACTGGCAAGAGACGCTACCAGCGGCTCGAAGCCGGAGACCTCCGAGGGAACCGCTAGGACCCCAACTCCTCCTCCTCAGTCAAGCCCAGTACCATCCGGTACCGGCAACCTTTCTACCTCCCCTCTGGGAGGCACCACAAGTGCGGGGCGCGTGGCCCCTACATCTCCTGATCACCGCGCGGAGGAGGATCTCACCTCCCCTCCAGAGAACCAAGATACCGGCGCCAGCAACACCGGCGCCGACGATGAAGCTGCCGGGCGGGCGGAACCTCTGGTTCCTCTCGCCCCGAAGAAAAAGAAGAAGAAGCACTCTAGCTCTTCCCCCTCCAAGGCCGCGCCGGATACTTCCGCGCCGGCTTCCTCTACACCGCCGCCAGAAGCTCCTATCATTGAGCCTACTGGGGCCACTCCAACGCCGCCGCTAAACCAAGGGCCCTCCGCGGCCAAGCCGCCGCCGCCGCCCGAGACCCTCAAGATCACGAAGTTCCTCAAGCCGGGGGCTTCTAGGGGAAAGTCTATGGAGGGAAGCACCTCAGCTGCTGTTATCACCAGATTTTGGCTAAATCACGAGGTGGGCCGCGGTCAAGATGGGCTTGGAAGATTACACGTGGAAGATCTCTGAAGCAGCCTGGCACGGAGAATTTGGGCTAGATTGCCTTTACCTAGAATAGATTGTATCTAGATTAAAAGTTAGAGTTTATCTCGTGCACGGTTTAGTGCACGCCCACATTAGAAAGTCCCCTGGACTATAAATATGTACCTAGGGTTTATGGAATAAACAACAACAAACGTTCAACCACAAACAAATCTCGGCGCATCGCCAACTCCTTCGTCTCGAGGGTTTCTACGGTAAGCACCATGCTGCCTAGATCGCATCTTGCGATCTAGGCAGCCAAGCCTACGTTGTTCATGCGCTCGTCTGAAGCGTTTTTGATGGCGAGCAGCGTAGTTATCTTAGACATGTTAGGGTTAGTTCTTCATATTACATGCTTTCGTAGTGCAACCCTTGCATGTCTAGCCGCCCTTACGCCTATCTTAGGCGTAGGGGCGGCACCCCGCTTGATCGTAGTATAGTAGATCTGATCCGTTACGATTACTCCTTGTTCTACAAGGATTAGTTTAATATCTGCAATAGTTAGGCCTTACAAAGGGGGGAGGATCCAGCGGCACGTAGGGTGTCGTTCGTTGGCCCTAAGCGGGATGTTCCGAGGATCAACCTCGTGTTGGTTTTTAGGCCCTGCTTAGGATCGGCTTACGATCACCGTGCGTGGCCGCGAGGCCCAACCTGGAGTAGGATGATCCGATTATGCGGTGAAAACCCCACATCGTCGTAGATCTCATCAGCTTTACCTTGATCAAGCAGGACCACCATATATTCGGACACCTCGTCTGAATCATGGGTGGATCGGCTCCTTGAGCCGATCCACAGGATAACCTGAGAGCCGATCGAGGCTCGTATTTAACGTTACGTGTGTGCCCTGAAACTAAGCGAGGCATCATCCACACCTTCCTGACCAGGTATAGGTCAGGTGGCACGCCCTTGTGTTAAACATCGGTGCGTGCGACCAGGAGGCTTTGCGGGCCGTCGCTCAGAGGGACTAGGGCCAGCCGCAGCCCTAGGATTTCCCGGCTCTACGGTGTTGCCCGTCTCTACCCGCCGGTGGGTTTCTGACGTCAACACATTCTGGCACGCCCGGTGGGACGACCTTCAACATCCACCACATCGCCATCTACATCCAAGATGGCGGGAAGCACTCCAGTCAAGTACGAGGACCTGCCTGATGACCTCAAGAAGAAGCACGACAAAGTCAAGGCAGTCCTCGAAGCCGAACTCATCGGCTCCTTCCACCGAACCCGCTCTCATGGCGACAGGTGGAAGGGTTTCACACCTGAAGGCACACTCGATGGAGTGGACCTGTCCACCCCGTCAGGAGAACGCACCGGGTCGCTGAAATACGAGGATCTGCCCGAGGAGCTCAAGAAGAAACACGACGAAATCAAGGCAGTCCTCGAAGCCGAACTCATCGGCTCCTTCGAGAAGACCCGTGCGCACGGCAACGAGCCCAATGAAAATTCACGTCCGTTGCCGGACGTCAACATGGTGGATCTCAGCCACCCCATAGGCCAGCCAAAGTCCTCCTTTGGTGTCAACATGGCAGGGCTTGCAAGCCGCCAGGGCGAAGACGAAGCAGAAAGCAGTCACTCCCGTGGCAACGATGAAGAGGAGGCCGATCCACGCGACCGGCCCCAAGATGATTACAGGCGGTACCCGACAGGGGAGGGAATAAGACGCGTGCGGTATTAGCTTCCGCTCTCCGAGCGCCTCCTCCACAAGTATGAGCAGCAGCACGACCGACATCGGCACTACGGCATGGATGAGGAAAGGGATTGTCGGTCTGATGCAGAGGTCAGGAGGTACCGTCAACATGTTAAGAGCGACGACGGGTACAATCGTCGCGCTGGAAGAAGGTCAAGGGAGCAAGACAACATGGACGGACATTGGAACTGTCCTTTCTTCAAACATTGCTGGGACTCAGGAATGAGCCGATTGCCGATAATCGAGAACTGCCCAGAATGCAAACAACACATGAAGAAAGCGAACGAGGTTTCAGTGTTCGAGCGTCTAAGACCTCTCCCACTTCGGAGCAAACGAGCTGAGTCATCGCAAGAAGAAGACTTTGAGGAGTCAGGTGGAGAAGACGATAGGTATCACCGACCAAGGTGGTGCCCTGATGGACTCAGCCATTCTCAGAAGCGTAGGGTGCAGCGGCTGCGAAACCTGGAAGAAGCCGAGGCACAGTACCTGTACACGTTGAGAAAGGCACGGCCCGATTTGGCCGGAAAAATTCAGCGAACATTACAGGCGAGGGTACGCCCGCCAAAGGAAGTATGGCGCCCTGAACAGGCAAAAGCCGATACACGGGCATCAGCTGATACCGATGCGGAAACATCGATTGTTGTAAGCACAGTATCCAGGATCTCGTCAGAGATTCATGACCCAAGACGTGGTGAACATTTCTCCAGCGAGTCACGTCGCCATAATAAGAAACCAAGAAGTTGTAAACCCGCGTTGGGCAGTACAATAAAAAGAGAGGCCGATTTTAGCAATCGGCCAGTATTACCCCCAACATACGCTTTGCCTGTGTTCAACATTGACTTAGCGGGAATGGGTTCACATCAGCTGACGAGCTAGAAGAGATTGAGGAAGTCAAGAGGGAGGTCAGGAAGATGTTGGACACCGGGTGCATCAGGCCGCGCAGGTACACTGAATGGATTTCCAATGTGATACTTATGAAGAGAATGGATGGCCGATGGCGCGTCGCTATAAACGACCGGGACCTTAACAGTGCTACTCCGAAGGATGAATAGTCAGATCGGGTAAGCCGATCCCAGCAATTGGCTAAAATTATCCTCACCACCTGCGTCCACTGCTGTACTATTTAGCATAATGAGTGGCGCGACAAGCTTGAATTGGCTGAAAAGCCGATATCTTCAATCACTTGAAAGATTCGGCTCGAGGGGCATATACCCAAGAAGAGCCGATTCATGAGATCAATCAGGCTAATAATAGTAAAAGGAAAAATTGAAAATTTTTAAGCATAGCCGATGCGCAGACATCGACTCAAGAGGCTTAGCAACTCTGGGGGCGCAACCCTGACCAGCGACAAGATCAGCGGGTTAATGATGAACCCAACGAAGGGAGCGTATCTCTTCTAGGACCATGAGAACAGCCGATGGTGAAGCCATCGGCTAATTCAAAACATTCTCACCAGAAGTTGTATCAGCCTGCCAAAGATGATGAGCTGATCTGATCAGCGAGACGCAGGACCGGGACGAAAGAAGCTCGGGGGGCAGTTCGCCCTGAAGGATCCTTTGCTATAGGAAGCCGATTGCTTCGAAATCGACTGGCGCTGCACCACAGCTTGTCCGAGGAATGGTGTTGATGGCGCTGCACCAGAGGTGTTTCAGTCGTCGACTTCAGTACAAGTGCGCGAAGTTGCCAGGTTGCCAGTTCAGCAGTGCTATCGGAGGAATGTTGGCATGCAAGTCGGCCCCCAGTATCGGCTGTCAACGGAAGGAAGGTGATCGACTGGTTGGCCCTGCATGATAGCTCTCTTAGGCATGATCGAGCCCGGGTCCTCATCACTGTGTTCACCTCGGCTGAGGCTCGGGGGGCAGCTCGCCTTTAAGATTTCTTGGTCGGAGGAGCCGATTTCGTTGGAATCGGCTTACTTTACATCACATCTCGTTTGGAAGATGGTGGATTGGTGCAGAAGGGACCACGTCATTTGAGGAGCTCTGGGCCAGTTGTTGCTGCAAAGAAGTAAGGCATCACAAGGACAGTTACGGGCGAATAATGCCTGTTCTGCAAAAGTGTTAGCTTCAGCAGTCGAATTGATCCAGTGACAGTCTTAAGGATCTCCTGAAGGCAAAGAGGATCAGCTGGGATATGGAAGATGCGGCAGAAGAATGTCGGAAATTTAAAGTTGATGAGAAGGTTGGACATTGTCTGAGGAGTTTGCCGCTAAGTCTAACATTTCCATTCAGTTGGATCTGCATTTCCAAGGTCTGGGGTTTACACGATTGTGGTTTCGCCCTGTTTGGCTGGGGGTTATGGAGATCCGGATGGACCCATCTCGGAATTTATCATGAGGGACCGATGCGCTGCCATCGGCTCATTGAGCGTTGACCGAGTCCGCAATCGGCAAAATCAGTACAACGGACAATCGGCTGAATTATCATAAGGGGGATCGGCAAAATCAATTGTGGAAGTTCTTCATTGATAAACCAGATTTCATACATAGAAGAGCTGATTGCTCTCAAAAGGGAGTTAATAGGGGATACATTGCCCCGGCTACTACTGCTGGCCCTATACTAAGATCCTATCTAGGGGACATTGCTTCCCTCATCGTCGTCATCGCCGTCATCGCTACTGTCGGCGCTACTCCCTACCGGCTCATCATCGCTGCTCCAACGGCCGCCAACGGGACCTTCATTGTCTTCATCCTCTTCGTCCGCGTCATCGTCGCTGTCGACGTCGCTGAGGTTCCCGGGCCAGAGGTGGCGGCGTTTGGCCGGAGGCTCGTCGGAGGAGGCGCTGTCCTCCTCCTCCTCCTCTTCTTCCCCCCTCCTCCTCGGGAGAGGTGAGGTCACAAGAGAAGCGGTCATCGTCGCTCTCCTCCTCCGCTGTCCCGTCAACAAGGAAACGGAGGTCGCTTTCCCCGTCGGTCAGGGACTTGTCGTCCTCTGACCAGAGGGAGAAGTCATGGCTAGACTCCTCCCCGGCCTCAATGGCGCGGCGGACGTTGTCCGCGTGAACCTCCGCCAGGTTCGGCTCCGGCGTCGGCTCGCGAGACGAAGAGGACCCAAGGGAAAGATCCGATGAGGTGGAGGAAGAGGAAGACATGGTGGCCGGGAAGGGTTTTTTTGGGAGTGCCAATGCGAAGAGGGATGAAGAGGAGAACTGTTCGATGCGGTTAATAAAGGAGATGGGGATTTAATTTTCGAGCAGTTCTCGAGGACGTGGTGCCAAAACTGTCAAATCGTGCAGAGAAGTTGGGAAGGCAAGTTGTCATGATGAAACATACTGCGACGGTTCTGCTCTGCCACGACATGACCCCTCGGAAGAAAAAACAGAGTGGTTTTGAAATTACCATTATCAAAACCAGGGGGCATGTGTTATCACCAGATTTTGGCTAAATCACGAGGTGGGCCGCGGTCAAGATGGGCTTGGAAGATTACACGTGGAAGATCTCTGAAGCGGCCTGGCACGGAGAATTTGGGCTAGATTGCCCGTGTACCTTTAATTAGAATAGATTGTATCTAGATTAAAAGTTAGAGTTTATCTCGTGCACGGTTTAGTGCACGCCCACATTAGAAAGTCCCCTGGACTATAAATATGTACCTAGGGTTTATGGAATAAACAACAACAAACGTTCAACCACAAACAAATCTCGGCGCATCGCCAACTCCTTCGTCTCGAGGGTTTCTACCGGTAAGCACCATGCTGCCTAGATCGCATCTTGCGATCTAGGCACAAGCCTACCTACGTTGTTCATGCGCTGCTCGTGCTGAAGCGTTTTTGATGGCGAGCAGCGTAGTTATCTTAGACATGTTAGGGTTAGCATTGTTCTTCATATTACATGCTTTCGTAGTGCAACCCTTGCATGTCTAGCCGCCCTTACGCCTATCTTAGGCGTAGGGGCGGCACCCCGCTTGATCGTAGTATAGTAGATCTGATCCGTTACGATTACTCCTTGTTCTACAAGGATTAGTTTAATATCTGCAATAGTTAGGCCTTACAAAGGGGGGGAGGATCCAGCGGCACGTAGGGTGTCGTTCGTTGGCCCTAAGCGGGATGTTCCGAGGATCAACCTCGTGTTGGTTTTTAGGCCCCGTTTAGGATCGGCTTACGATCACCGTGCGTGGCCGCGAGGCCCAACCTGGAGTAGGATGATCCGATTATGCGGTGAAAACCCCACATCGTCGTAGATCTCATCAGCTTTACCTTGATCAAGCAGGACCACCATATATTCGGACACCTCGTCTGAATCATGGGTGGATCGGCTCCTTGAGCCGATCCACAGGATAACCTGAGAGCCGATCGAGGCTCGTATTTAACGTTTACGTGTGTGCCCAGCAGGAAACTAAGCGAGGCATCATCCACACCTTCCTGACCAGGTATAGGTCAGGTGGCACGCCCTTGTGTTAAACATCGGTGCGTGCGACCAGGAGGCTTTGCGGGCCGTCGTTCAGAGGGACTAGGGCCAGCCGCAGCCCTAGTTGTTCCCGGCTCTACGGTGTTGCCCGTCTCTACCCGCCGGTGGGTTTCTGACGTCAACAGCTGCCGGCCCGCAGCCTCTAGTGCTGCACGTCAGCCCCGTCGCTGCTGCGGTTGGAGAAAAACCTTCCGGCATCTTGGGCCGGATCGTTGAGCTGAAGCGCGAAGGCCGCGACCTGGGGCACTTTCTCCCCTACGCACAAAAGTGGAACGATGCGGATATATCTGCATCCACCTGCGGCTTGGGGAAGGACCGGCTTCCGGCGCCAGACCCCGCTGGACCCCGGTGCACGGAGGAACACTTCATGCGGCTTCGGCGCGCAGTGAAGGAGCTGGATAACGCGTGGCACGATGCCACCAACAATGTGTTGGTAAGTTCCACCAAACTTTTTGCAACTTTTAAATTTTTGCCGGTTTCTTTCTTTCCGGATCTTGTCTATCTTCCCAGTCCCCGAGTTTCGTGTTGAGAGCATAGCTCTTAGCGCGAAACTTAAGTAGAGAGCTTCAAAAAACTTGCATCGCCAGTCCCCGAGCTTCGGGTTAAGATCATAGGTCTTAGCGCGAAGCTTAGGTAAAAACTCGAAAAACCGGCATAGCCAGTGCCCGAGTTTCGGGTTAAGAACGCAGATCTTAGCCTGAAACTTAGGTAGCAGCATGGAGAAAACGGCTTCTTTTCTTCTAACATTTTGTCTTGAACAGAGCACGGCCGACGCCCGGAGGCACCTCTTCGAGGAGCTTCTCTGAGCACCGGGACGTCGCTGAAGCGCACAGCAAGTGCCAAGGTAGGCTCCTTTTTCCGCTCCGGCATCTTTTTACCGGAACGTTCTCTTTCTCAATACTTATGAATTTTTTGTTCAACAGCTGTCCCGGAAGCTACCATTGAAGCCCTCAAGGCCCAGATCGCCGAACTCCAAGGTACCGCTCTTTCTTTACCGGTTACTTTGTTCCTTCCTCATTTTACCAGTTGCAACTTTGCTAACACTTTTCTTTCTGGTGTATAGGTGAAAAGGAGCAGCTCATCAAGGATCACCGCAAGGCTATGGACGCCCAGGAGCTTTACTCCAAGGGGCTGAAGGAGCAGGCAATCCAGCTTGGGCTCAAGCACAATGAGGCTATGAAGGCTGCCCAAGCTGCTGCTGAGACCAAGCTCAATGAAGCCCTGGAGGATGCCAACCACTCCACAGCTGTGCTGCGAGCTGAGCTTGAGGAGGGAGCCAAGGCGCGAAAGGCAGCCGAGGATCAAGCCGCGCGCATGGAGGGAGAGCAAAAGGAGTATGACCAATTGGTCATGCAAACTGACGCACTCGCCGTTCGTAAGTTTTTCTTATCTTCTTTTTCCTCCGGTTTCTGCTTATAAGCTTATGTTTTCCGGTAACATATTCCTTACCTTTTCTTTCTTTGCCTCGCAGGACTCTTCCCGGACTCGCAGTCTTTTGCGCAGAAAAAGGTGGCCGAGCGCCGGATCCAGCAGAAGTACCAGAACTTGGATGCGCCATGGGATCCTTATGATCACCTGGTTGCCCTTTCTGCGCGGGTCTCCCACATGCGTGCGGTGGACCGGAACCTTGCGGATCTGCCCGATGTGGCGATCCACCTCTTCAAGGTGCTTTGGCCTGGAGAGGAGGTGCCGGCGAACTTATCGCTTACCTCGGAGTGCTTGAAGAACGCCGGCCGGCGAATCCGGGAGTGGCAATGCTCTGTGGCCCGTGCCGGAGTGGATACGGCGCTGCGCATCGCCTGCTCCTGGTACGAAGACCTGGACCTGGATGCGCTCCTCGGTGTGCGTGAAAACACTCCAACTGATGTGGACCCGGTTCTCACCGCGAAGCGGCAGGATCGGGCCTACCGTCTTGCTGAGTACGCCGAGGCCCGCACCTTTATTCCTCCTCCCGGTGTCAATGATTATCTCAGTGACGAAGAAGAAGAAGAGGATGTGGAGGGTGAAGATGCCGAAGCGGGTGATGCGCCTCCAAAAGCCCTAGAAGCCGGTGCCATGCCTCCCGAAGCTCCTGCTGCCTGAACATCTGCTGTGACATGTTTGGTTGCCCCTGTTTGTCTTAAAACAATGTTCATTAAATTCTACCCCGGTATGCCGGGGTCTTATGATGTAATATAAAACTTAGCTGCTCCTTGGCTATGCTACCTGTTATCTGCCGGTATACTCTACCGGTAGCTTATTAAGCTATGTTTGTTCTGTTAACTTAGCATTTTGCTTATCGTTCTGATTTTGTCTTGCACTGCAATGATTCCGAAATTGTTTCCGCATCCAATTCGATGCACACTTGGCTCTTTTGCTTTGGCTCTGCCTACCTTCTCTGGGCGTTTTTGGCGTATGAGCACAAAGTTCTTTTACCAAGCAAGCACTTTCTTGAACTTAGAAATAACTCGAATTTTTTGCAAAAAACCGGTACAACCGGGGTTAGTTAAACTTTTCCGGATTGTTCTTTCCCGCTCTCTCTCTTCACAGTTCATGTGCTTATCCCCTACCGGTTTATCTTGCTTGCCATGAAGCCGGGTTGCGGACAGCAGCAGAGTCGAAGACTCCGGTAGGGTTTAGCACACTACTAAACTGGAAAGAAAAAACGTTCAATAAGCAACCGGTGAACTGAAAAAATAGACATATTGCATGCAATAGGGGTAGTCCCCGAGACTCATTCGAGGTTCCGACATCTTTTATTCATAGCAAATAAGGTACAAAAAGGAACTTCTTACACCACAACTTCATGAGTACAAAGGACGCAACAGTGCTACGTTCCATGGACGCTTGGTCTCATCTCCAGATTTGTCCGTCTTTCCTTTCCTCCATTCCTGTGCTTCAATTAAGTAGTAGGCATCATTGTGGAGAGCTTTGCTCACAATGAATGGTCCCTCCCATGGGGGTGAAAGCTTATGCCGGCCTTCAGTGCGCTGCACTAGGCGTAACACTAGATCTCCTTCCCGGAACACCCTCGGGTTAACCTTCCGGCTATGATAGCGTCTGAGGTTTTGCTGATAAATGGCTGTTCTTGCCAGGGCCAACTCTCTTGCTTCTTCTAGCAAGTCCACATCGTTTTCTCGGGCCTCTTTTACCTCCTCTTCGGTATAGAGTTGCACCCTTGGTGAGTCATGGAGAATGTCGGTTGGTATGACCGATTCTGCTCCGTAAACCATAAAGAATGGAGTGTATCCGGTAGACCGGTTTGGAGTTGTTCTTATGCTCCACAACACTGATGGTAGCTCATCGAGCCAACACCCCGGTGACTTTTCCACCGCATCGATGAGTCTTGGTTTGATACCGGAAAGTACCAAAGCATTTGTTCTTTCAACTTGGCCATTGCCCTGTGGGTGCGCCACTGAGCACAAATCCAACCGGATATTGTTGTCCTCGCAAAATATTTTGAACTCACCTTGAGCAAAGTTTGTGCCATTGTCTGTGATAATGCTATGCGGGTAGCCATACCGCAAGATGACATCTTTTAGGAACTTCACAGCCGTATGCCCATCACACTTTGCGATAGGTTTCACCTCAAGCCACTTAGTGAATTTATCCACCATTACTAGAATGTGGGTCATGCTGCTCCTTGTAGTTTTGAATGGGCCAACCATGTCAAGGCACCAAACAGCAAATGGCCAAGTTAGCGGTATGGTTTTCAAACCGGATGCTGGGGTATGATTTTGCTTGGCGTACCTCTGGCACCCGTTGCATTTTCTTACCAAATCCTCAGCATTTTCCAAGGCAGTGGGCCAATAGAATCCATGCCGGAACACTTTTGACCAGCACCCTTGACGAAGCGTGGTGCCCACACTCCCCTTGGTGAATTTCTGCGAGCATTTCTTTTCCTTCTTCCGGCTCCACACACCTTTGAAGGACACCGGTAACACTTCTCTTGTACACCTCGCCATTGATAATGGTGTATGCCTTGGACCTCCTCTGGATTCTTCTGGATTCATTTTCGTCAACCGGCACGGTGCCGTTGATCAGGAATTCCTTAATAGGTTTAACCCAATATGGTGCCTCCCGCACCAGGAACACCGGTATGTCTATGTCCATGCTATCCACCAGCATTGTTTCTTCCGGTATAGACGCAGCACTCCCCGAGCTTGCCGGAACAGTCCCCGAGTTTGCCGGAACAGTCCCCGGGTTTCCTTCATCGATATCCATTGGTACAACATGTGATTCCGGTACGAAAATTGATTCTGATTCCGGACTCGGTTTGATCGATGGTACCCTTAAGTGTGCCAATGCTATTCTGGGAGGAATCTCTTGCCTAGATGAGCCCAGCTTGGACAAAGCATCCGCGGCTTCATTTTCCGCACGCGGCACATGGTGAAACTCACACCCTTCAAAGAAGTCGGCAATCTTTTGCACGTGAAACTGGTATGAGGCCATGTTGGCATCTTTTGCGTCCCAATCTCCGAAACATTGTTGTACCACAAGATCTGAATCTCCGTAGCAAATGATCCGGTGTGCACCGATTTCTTTTGCGACCTTAAGCCCATGGATCAGAGCCTCGTATTCAGCGACATTGTTTGATGCCCTGAAATGCACTTGTAAAACATACCGGAGATGATCTCCCTTTGGTGATGTAAGTACCACACCAGCACCTAGACCCTCTTTGAGTTTGGATCCATCAAAGTGCATCTTCCAGTATTCTATCTTGTGTTCCGGCGGCTTGTATTGCATCTCCGCCCAATCAACCAAGAAATCAGCTAAAGCTTGTGATTTTATGGCGTCTCTCCTTTCGTACATTGGTACATATGGTGATATCTGGATTGCCCATTTTGCGATCCTACCGCTAGCATCTTTGTTGCACATGATATCGGAGATGGGTGCCTCACTCACCACCTTCATGGGGTGCTCCTCAAAGTAGTGCTTAAGCTTTGTGGCGGCCATGAACACGCCATAGGTCATTTTCTGGAAGTGCGGGTAGTTTTGCTTTGAGAGGGAGAGCACCTCGCTCAGGTAGTATACCGGCCTCTGGATGGTTTTTCCTTCCTCTTCTCTTTCTACTACCACAACAACACTTACGACCCGGTTAGTTGCTGCTATGTATAACAACATGGGCTCTCTTTCCAAGGGCGAAGCCAGTATTGGTGCTGTGGCTAGCATTGTTTTTAGCTCTTTAAATGCCGCGTCTGCCTGAGGGGTCCAGACGAATGTATCGGATTTTTTCATGAGAGCGTAAAGTGGTAGAGCTTTTTCTCCCAATCTGCTTATGAACCGGCTTAGCGATGCCAAGCTTCCGGTAAACTTTTGCACGTCCTTTAGATCGTGCGGTATGGTCATTCTTTCTATTGCCCGGATCTTTACCGGATTCACCTCAATGCCCCGGCTTGATACAAGGAAACCAAGTAACTTACCGGCAGGGACACCAAAAGTGCATTTTGCCGGATTAAGTTTCATCCGGAACCTTCTTAAGTTATCGAATGTTTGCCGGATATCGTCGATTAAGGTATCTTTTACCTTGGTTTTTATCACGACATCATCCACATAGACTTGCACATTTTTTCCAATTTGATCAAACAAGCATTTTTGCATACAGCGCTGGTACGTTGCACCAGTTGCGCAAACCAAAAGGCATAGTGACATAGCAATAAGCCCCGTGCGGGGTAATGAACGCAGTTTTTATTTGATCTTCCTTTTTCAGGGGGATTTGATGGAAACCGGAGTAAGCATCTAGGAAGGACAACAACTCACACCCAGCAGTGGAATCAATCACCTGATCGATCCGGGGTAAGGGGAAAGGGTCTTTTGGGCAAGCCTTTTTCAGGTTGGTGTAGTCGATGCACATGCGCCACACCTTCGGAGCCTTTGCTTCGAGGTTCTCTTCTTTCTTCTTTTCAACCAGCACCAGATTGGCTAGCCACTCAGTATGCGTCACTTCCACGATGAAACGGACCACCAACAACTTTGTCACTTCTTCTCCAATGATTTTCCTCCTATCCTCAGCAAACCGGCGTAAAGGTTGTCGCACCGGCTTCGCATCTTTCCGGACGTTCAGAGAGTGCTCAGCCAGCTCCCTCGGAACACCTACCAAGTCCTCTGTAGACCAGGCAAAGATATTCCGATTCTCATGGAGGAAGCTGACGAGCGCGCTTTCCTATGCCACACTGAGGGCGGCACCGATACGAACGGTGCGCTCAGGGTAAGCCGGATCCAGCACGATGTCCTTTGTTTCTTTTGTCGGCTTAAATGCCGGTGCGCTCAAGCTTGCACTCATTGCCGCTAAGCTCAACTGTGAAGACTGAGCCAGCGCAACCGCAGTTTGCATCCTCCTTTTTTCCTCTGCAATCACCAGCTGCCAGATTCGATCCGGCGGAAGCAGTTTGCAGCGAGATCTTGTAGTTTCCCACCACAGTCAAGGGTCCACGAGGTGCCGGCATCTTCATCTTGAGATAGGCCGGGTGAGTTGAGGCCATGAAGGCTGCCAGTGCCGGTCTCCCCAGCAATGCATGGTAAGGACTATCTAAGTCCACCACCTCGAACTCAATGTTCTCAACCCGACAATTGTCACGTCCTCCAAACGACACATCCACCCGGACCTTTCCTACTGGCGCGCAGGACAAGCCCGGAACGATTCCGCGGAAAGTTGTACGCGTTGGCTGTAGCATGTTTTCTGTTATGCCCAGCATGTTCATGGTGTGCCGGTACATTATGTTTATGCTGCTCCCATTGTCTATCAACACCTTGCTTAACTTGACTCGAGTAGTTGGCCCATGCATGATTGGGTCTACCACAAGAGCATAACCACCCGGATTAGGCATTATCTTAGGGTGATCCTTGAACGACCAGGAGATCTCTTGATCTGACCACAGCATGTACTTCGGTACTGCCGGCATCACTGCGTTTACCTCCATGGAGCGGCGATATAGGATCTGCCTGTCGGTTGGCTCAGTGACTAACATAACACAGCACACATCCGGATCCTCATAAACATTCCGGCCTAAAGGTGCCGGTGGAGGCGGTTGGCCGTGGCCTTCTCCCACCTGATTGACTTGCTGGTACTGCTGCCTGTTTGGCTGGGGCTGTACCGGTAGAGCATTTGCTCCGGTGAGTGGTGGTGGTGGTAGTTGGTGCTCATGCAGCATATCTTGAGATGGTGGTAGCATCGTGGTGCATCCTTGTGCCTGCGCGTCTTTTACTACTCCCTTGAGCATCAAGTACTTGGTCCAAGAACAGTCCTTCGTTAGATGATTTGACGGGTGAGCCGGATTCGGCGTGTGCCACCGGCAAGGTTGATCCATGGCGGCTTCCATGGTGTATTTCTCGGATTCCTGCGAATTCTTTTTCTGGCCCCAGGGTTTCTTTTCGACCCACTGTTTTTTAGGACCCGCCCATGATCCGGTTCTTCGCTTCCGATCGCCGTGGCCTCGTAGTTATCTTGTACCAGCAGCAACTTGCTGCGGACCGTACCTTCGATCCGGGAAATCTTCCTTTCTTTTGTTGTTCCGATTATCCCGGTGTTGCTCTAGGCGCTGCTGAGGCGGGTTTGATTGTTCCGGCTCAGCTTGTACCGCCGGTTGCATTGGGTCTCCCAACGCATAATTATCCGCCACACGTATCATCTCTGCTAGAGTTACCGGCATGTTTCGCTGCAGCTTTTGCCACAACGGCGAACCTCTATGACACCCATTGCAAAACCAAGCTATGGCTTGCGCCTCTATCACCCCTTCACAGGAGTTTCTCGTGGAGTTCCACCGGGCCAGGTAGTCCCGGTCTGTTTCTTGCGGGCGCTGCACGCACAGAGCGAGCTGCTGAGGCCTGTTGGGCCTCCGGTATGTGCTGGTGAAATTACTCACAAAAGCTTCCTCAAAGTCCAGCCAACCATTTATGCTTCCTGCCGGCAAGTTGTTTAGCCAGATTCTTGCCGGTCCTACCAAGAACGATGGTACAATTCTCACGGCCCAACGCGGTTTCCTCCTCGTTTCCTCCGCCGCCGGGACGTATACCGCGGTCACGTAATCCGCGAGCGCTTTCCGGCTTAGTGGTGCCATCGTATGTTTTCGTGTCACGGGGCAGCTGGAAGTTGCGAACTGGTGGTTCCTCTTTCATGATCCTTGGACCAAAGCATTTTGGACCCGGAGGACCTTCTGCCTCGATCATCTCAGACAAGTACACTCTATCCAGACGGTGCCTCGCATCCCGTTCCGGCAGGTGCCTTTCTCCCAAGCGTTCCCCCAACGGGTTCCGGTATGCAGTGAGTCTTGTCGAATCTGCTTCATCGTAAGGTTCCGGTACCGCGGCTCTTGCCTGCCGGTACCTTGGCGGAATTGTTTCCTCTTCGTACGCTGCCCTCGCAGCTCGATAATTTTGCCCGGTTTCGTGTCTACCGGCATGATTGTTTCCGGCATAGCCTCCTCTGGCGTAGCCTCGATCTGCCCTTGGCTTTTTCTACCAGCATCATGTTGCCCGGCTTGTTGTTTTCCGGCAAGAACCGGATCGTACACATCTGCTGCGCATTTATCTCTTTTTCTCTTCTTCTGTCCGGATGGGGGGACGATGCCTGCCCATGGGACTTGCTTCCGGCATTCTTTGTTGAACGCGCAGATTTTGAGGCCACCGCCTTGTTTAGCCTAGCGAGCTGCTCAGTATTTTGATGCTCGATGGTTTCAAGCAACTCTCTTACATGCTCTTGTTGTTTTGCCAAAGCGTCTCCGGAAAGTGAATCACACAGCTCTACTGCAGCCTTAGCAGCTTTTATGGTTTTTTCCGGGCTACTGTACTTAGGTTTCTCTACAATGCTCACAGATGCGGAAGTACTTTTGCCGGAAAGAATTTCCTTGCGCAAATCCTGATCTAGATTGCGAGCCTTAAGCCGGTTCTCCGGTATCCTAGCAGCATGAGCGCTAACAGAAGCAAAGCCATGGGCAGCGTTGTACTCATGTAGGGTTAGGTTCAGCTCGCGCTGCGCTCGGACGATGTCGGCGCCGTCGCGGCGTTGTGCCTCCAGCTCCGCCTGGGCCGCTGCCGGGTCGATGTTCTGCGCAATGGGCATCGTCAGCACGTTCATCGCCGCTTGGAGTGGTGTTTCCGGTGGCGCGGAAGATGTTCCCGCAGCGCCTGCGTCACGCTCCAGCGGTGGTTTGGCCGCACGGGTCGATGCCGCGCGACCGGCTCCTTCTTCCACAGCCTCCTTGCCTGCGTCGACCGCACCAGCCATCATCACCTCGACGCTGCCGGCGGCGCGGCCAGCACAGAGCCACCTTGGCGGATCCGGCGCCACCAGCACCGGTGAGAGGCGCTGGCGCACAGGGACAGTGCCGAAGTAGACGCGGTGGCTGCCGAACTCGATGATGCGGCCGTTCTTGGGGAAGATGCTGCCGTTGGCGAAGCAGCCCGCGTTGTCGTTGATGAAGTCCATGGAGTAGATGCGCTGCACCAGCGCCGACACGGTCCGCTGGCCGGCGACGTCGAGGATGCCCGCCCGAATGTGAACTCCAGCAAGCGCCACTTCAGGCCCCACGGTGGGCGCCAACTGTCGTTGAACGATGATGCCATAGGATGGCTTAAGTTGGGGCCGAATGGACGCTAGAGGATTCGGGGAGGGTTTGTGATTAGATGGGATGAACTTCCGGATGCTTTCCTCAAGAACTTAGCCAAGGCTAGAGGTAGATGAAGAAAGACACAAGGAAGAACTCGCTCTAGATCTTTCTCTTCATTGATCTCCACAGGATACAGGTTTCTGAATACAAGGACTCACATGCCCGCGTACGGGGTGTGCCCCCTCTCCTTATATAGGGGAGAGGGTGGCTTACAGAGAAGAAACCCTAATGGCATCTTTGACTAGACAAACTACTTTACAAAGTTACTTTAATCATAGATGACACCGGGGTCTTCTTTAATCAAGGAGGCTGACGTCCTCCGGCTTCTTTCAGCGTCATCCTCTTCTTTATCGTCAGGCTTCGTTTAAAGCTACTTTGCTTAGCTCATCTTTGTCTTCTAGCTCTGGAGAGAATCTTTGACTAGTCCTGCCGACGTGCTACAGTGCACTTCTTACCGGTAGCCCGGTGTCTTTCTCTATCCGGTTCCGGTATACCCCTCCTGGGGATACCGGCTTAGCTTCACTTAGCCAAACTCGCAACTTCGTGCTCCGGTATAAACATTAAACCGGTATCTTAATGGCCTAAACCATCCGGTTTTGGCATGCCTTTGGCATACCGGGGGTCATCCCCCCAACACGGAGCGTGGGTTTGGTTAATGGTTTGAATAGTTAGATTAATTACTCTACTGTTATCACCAGAATTTGACCGGATCAAAGGTGGGCCGCGATCAAGATGGACTTGAAGAATCTACATGGAAGAAATACGTGAATCGGCCTTTATATGCAAAGTTTGGGCTAGTTAGCCCGTGTATCTTAATATAGTAGATCGCATTTTAGTTTAGAAGATAGAGTTTTACCCGTGCACGGTTGGTGCACGCCTGAATTAGAAAGTCCCCTGGACTATAAATATGTATCTAGGGTTTATGGAATAAACAACAACACAACGTTCACCCCAAAACAAACCAATCTCGGCGCATCGCCAACTCCTTCGTCTCGAGGGTTTCAATCAGGTAAGCGACATGCTGCCTAGATCGCATCTTGCGATCTAGGCAGCACAAGCTCCACGTTGTTCATGCGTTGCCCGTACTGAAGCGTCTTTGATGGCGGGCAACGTAGTTATCATAGATGTGTTAGGGTTAGCATTGTTCTTCGTATAAACATGCTTACGTAGTGCAACCCTTGCATATCTAGCCGTCCTCATGCCTATCTCAGGCATGGGGGCGGCACTGCTTGTTCCTCGTTTAGTAGATCTGATCCGTTACGATTGCTCCTTGCTCTGCAAGGATTAGTTTAATATCTGCAATAGTTAGGCCTTAGAAAGGGGGGGAGGATCCAGTGGCATGTAGGGTGGCGTTCGCAAGTCCTAAACAGGATGTTCCGTGGATCAACTACATTGTTGGTTCTTTGGCCTTGTTTAGGATCGGCTTATGAGCACCGTGCGTGGCCGCGAGGCCCAACCTGGAGTAGGATGATCCGATTATGCGGTGAAAACCCTAAATCGTCGTAGATCTCATTAGCTTTATCTTGATCAAGCAGGATCACCAAGTATTCGTGCACCCCGCACGGATCATGGGTGGATCGGCTCTTTGAGCCGATTCACAGATAACCTGAGAGCCGATCGAGGCTCGTATTTAATGTTTACGTGTATGCCATGCAGGAACTAAGCGAGGCATTCCCCATCACCTTCCTGACCAGGTATAGGTCAGGTGGCACGCCCTTGCACTTCGCATCGCCGCGTGTGACCAGAAGAGCATTGCGGGCCGTCGCTCGAGGGGTCTCAGCCCAGCCGCAGCTCTAGGCTCTTCCGGCTCTACTAGTGCTGATCGTCGCTGCCCGACGGTGGGTTTGGCGGTCAACACATTTCTGCACACGTGGGACAATCTTCGACATCCACCGCATCGCCATCTACATCCGAGATGGCGGAAAGCACTCCGGTCAAGTACGAGGATCTGACTGACGAGATCAAGGCAGTCCTCGAGGCCGAACTCATCGGCTCAAAGAGGAGCAGTCACTCTGGTGGCAAGGACAAAGAGGAGGCCGGTTCAAGCAATCAGCTTCGATATAATGATAAAAGGTACAACAATGAAGACGGTATAGAGTCTTATAATGCTTTCAATATGTCTTTTATGTGAGTTTTGTTGTACCGGTTCATACTTGTGTTTGCTTTAAACAACCTTGCTAGCCTAAACCTTGTATTGAGAGGGATTACTTCTCATGCATCCAAAATCCTTGAGCCAAACACTATGCCACTTGTGTCCACCATATACACCTACTACATGGTATTTCTCTGCCATTCCAAGCAAATACTTCATGTGCTATCTTTAAACAATTCAAAAGCTAGTATCTCTTATTTGTGTCAATGTTTTATAGCTCATGAGGAAGTATGTGGTGTTTTATATTTCGATCTTGTCATTTACTTTTGACAGACTTTCACAATGGACTAGTGGCTTCATCCGCTTATCCAATAACTTTGCAAAAAGAGCTGGCAATGGGGTTCCCAGCCCTATTAATTAACTTGCATTAATAATTCTCTTCACATGTTTTGCTCTGATTCATTAGTAAGCAACTTAATTTTGCAAATAGACACTCCTTCACGGTATGTGATTGTTGGAAGGCACCCGAGGATTCGGTTAGCCATGGCTTGAGAAAGCAAAGGTTGGGAGGAGTGTCATCTAAAAAAAAAAACTAAACTAAAGTACATGTGTAAACAAAAGAGAAGAGGGATGATCTGCCTTGCTGGTAGAGATAACGTCCTTCATGGGAGCCGCTCTTGAAAGTCCGGTTGATGAGGTAGTTAGAGTGCCCACTATCATCGTTGACAACAACAAACACCTCTCAAAACTTTACTTTTATACTCTCTATATGATTTCAAAACTTAAAAGCTCTAGCACATGATTTAATCCCTGCTTCCCTCTCGCGAAGGGCCTTTCTTCTACTTTTATTATTGAGTCAGTTACCCATTTCCTTCTATCTAAAAAAGCAAACACTTGTGTTAACTGTGCATTGATTCCTACATACTTGCATATTGCACTTGTTATATTACTTTATGTTGACAATATCCAGAAGATATACACAAGAGCAGCATCTATGGACAAACGTGGCGATGCCGATCCATGTGATCGGCCCCAAGGATTTATGGAGGGACATTACAAAACCTTCATCGAGCAAGCAACGTGGAGGCCGATTCCGGCAATCGGCCAAAATTATCCTCACCATCCATTCTGCCTGGGTTCAACGCCAATCCAATGGGCAATGGGGTTACGTCGGCTAATGAGCTAGAAGAAGTCCACACTGGTCCTAATTAAGCCGACGTTCGCATAGAGTGCCTTGGCTAATCACAGAGCCGATTTCAGCAGTTACCTGGCAGAATCGGCTCGGGGGGCACCTAATCAGATGAACATGTGCAGTAATATTGGGGGCCGATGGAAAAATCGGCCTGTAAAAAAAAATTTTACACAGTATCTCGCAAATGTACAGCCAATGCACGGGCATCGACTTTAGAGCTGACGGACAAAGCCGATGCATTGCCATCGACTTAAGAGGTACAAACTGTGATAGGCAGAAGCCCAATGGAGCAGTTATCAAGTTACATGGAGAGGCTCTATTGGATGAACTCTTCAATGGAATTGTTTGGACGCAGATCCTCTCTTCAAAGACCTCCAACTCCTTTTGGCAAGTTTGAAGGATCACAACCCTGACCGACAACAAGAACAGCATGAACATGCAGATCAGGTCAAGGGTAAGTTGCATCAGTCTGCCAAGATGATGGTTCAGGGGGACAGCTCACCCTGAAGGCTTTTTGCTCTGGGAAGCCGATTTTGTTCGAATCGGCTGGCGCTGCATTGCGATGTGGAGACCGATGGTGGCCCATTTGGCTGGTTCGCCGCTGTTCTCGCCTTGACTGAGGCTCGGGGGGCAACGGAGTTGGTAGATACTCTGTTCTTAAGAAGCCGATTGAGACGTCATCGGCTGGCCCTCCATCATAATCTTCTTCAAAGGGACAAAGCAGGGCTATAAAGGTCACTGAGGAACCAGGTAAAAGGGGATATGAGGGAGATTCAATGCTACAGCAGTCTCCGAGGAAGTGGTGCCCAACAGAAAAATTTCACAGGCCACGCGGAGAAGTGGAAGGGGCAAGGCATCATGATGAGGTATTCTGCGGCGGTTTCTGCTCTGCCACGACATGGCCCGACAAAAGAAAAGCGTAATGATTTTGGAAATATCATTTCCAAAACCAGGGGGCATGTGTTATCACCAGAATTTGACCGGATCAAAGGTGGGCTGCGATCAAGATGGACTTGAAGAATCTACATGGAAGAAATACGTGAATCGGCCTTTATATGCAAAGTTTGGGCTAGTTAGCCCGTGTATCTTAATATAGTAGATCGCATTTTAGTTTAGAAGATAGAGTTTTACCCGTGCACGGTTGGTGCACGCCTGAATTAGAAAGTCCCCGGACTATAAATATGTATCTAGGGTTTATGGAATAAACAACAACACAACGTTCACCCCAAAACAAACCAATCTCGGCGCATCGCCAACTCCTTCGTCTCGAGGGTTTCAATCAGGTAAGCGACATGCTGCCTAGATCGCATCTTGCGATCTAGGCAGCACAAGCTCCACGTTGTTCATGCGTTGCCCGTACTGAAGCGTCTTTGATGGCGGGCAACGTAGTTATCATAGATGTGTTAGGGTTAGCATTGTTCTTCGTATAAACATGCTTACGTAGTGCAACCCTTGCATATCTAGCCGTCCTCATGCCTATCTCAGGCATGGGGGCGGCACCGCTTGTTCCTCGTTTAGTAGATCTGATCCGTTACGATTGCTCCTTGCTCTGCAAGGATTAGTTTAATATCTGCAATAGTTAGGCCTTACAAAGGGGGGAGGATCCAGTGGCATGTAGGGTGGCGTTCGCAAGTCCTAAACAGGATGTTCCGTGGATCAACTACATTGTTGGTTCTTTGGCCTTGTTTAGGATCGGCTTATGAGCACCGTGCGTGGCCGCGAGGCCCAACCTGGAGTAGGATGATCCGATTATGCGGTGAAAACCCTAAATCGTCGAGATCTCATTAGCTTTATCTTGATCAAGCAGGATCACCAAGTATTCGTGCACCCCGCACGGATCATGGGTGGATCGGCTCTTTGAGCCGATTCACAGGATAACCTGAGAGCCGATCGAGGCTCGTATTTAATGTTTACGTGTATGCCATGCAGGAACTAAGCGAGGCATTCCCCATCACCTTCCTGACCAGGTATAGGTCAGGTGGCACGCCCTTGCACTTCGCATCGCCGCGTGTGACCAGAAGAGCATTGCGGGCCGTCGCTCGGAGGGGTCTCACCAGCCAGCTCTAGGCTCTTCCCGGCTGCTCTGACTGACGGTGGGTTTTGGCGGTCAACATCTACAAAACCGAAAATGGTTTTTGGTTGCTTCTTGAAATTCAAATACTTTCCATGTTCGAAGTTTGTTCACATTTGAAAGCATGCAACAGTTATTCAAATTCATATTAAATCACTTATCGAATATTCAACAGATATAAAAAACTTAGTTTGGCGCAAATAAAAGGTCTTTAGTCCCGGATGGGGATACCAACCGGGACTAAAGGTGCTCGCGACCTGCCGCACCCCACGCAGAACCTTTAGTCCTAGTTATTGTCACTGACCGGGACTAAAGGTCCCTAACGAACCGGGACTATATGTTGCCTTGCGTTCTAGCCATTGGAACAATAGTCCCGAATCAAATCATGTCCGGGACTAATGCTCCTTGAAGCTCCAAAGGAAAGACCCATTTTCTATTAGTGATACCCTCACCACGGCCTTCAGGCGAGGCGGGCCTCACCAAAGACAACCTCCCTACTCCGCCTCGTCGCCAGCCTCGCCAATCCACATACGATGTAAGTTTTTATCATTTTCATCCTCTTTCCAATTTTCGTTCCTGCATGACAAAGTGCTGATAAGATTCATTGTTTGTGAAATTGTAACCTGACTTTGAGGTGGCCTTCGATGCCGAATATGAAAAATATAAGGAGGCCTTTTGGCAGCACCAGCTAGCATTGATGGCCTACATGGCATATGTAAATGTAAGTTTAAGCCTTTCTTTTTGTAAAAGATGACAAGTTCCACTTTCCTCTAGTTTGATGCTTTATTTATTCAAATCCTGACATGTAAACTATCTTGCACGCGATGATGATGTCTATGGGAACTGGACAAAGTTTGGATTCAAGGGAGCAGCCTCCCTTTCCAGGGCGGCACCTGATGCCATCGAGGGAAAGTTTCGCTAGGACATACTACGCATCGACACCGGTAAGTTCTTTGCCAAACCATTGGTTACGCCTTTCCTTTGCCTCGCAAGTTGCTAACAGTTAGGGAACATGTAGGGAACGGGACATTACAAGAACCAACACTTTGGTCATGCCTCAGAGGGTGGGCGTGAGAGCACACTGGTTCATCACGGTGGTCCATCTCCTGGCCATTCTTTTGGTGGTCCTCTCCGTACTTCCATTGGTGGTACTCCCGGTACTTTTCCTAGCACTAGTACTGGTGGTTCTTCTGCAGCTTCTACTGAGCGTAATATCGCCGGCCGTCGCCTATTTTCACCAGTGGAGACCTCGGGTTCACCCCGACCCCGTCTCCAAAGCATTAGGGCTTCTGGCTCGAGATAGACATGTAGCATGCACATTTTGGATAACTACTAGTCATATGTGTGTCTCTACTTGGTGCTATGACACTCCTATGTACATTTTGGATGATGATTTGATCATTTCATACTCCTATGATCTACTTGCACATCATTTTATGTGTCTATTGCTTCTGTGAAGTTTGTTGTTGCCAAACAAGCGCACGAAACAAATCCAAAAAAAAAAAAACTCGGTCACCTCTATGCCGGCGGCTGTGGCTAGGACCAAATGGTTGACACTACGCCGAGGGCAGCCGTCGGCGTATGCCCTCGCTACGGCCAAATGGCCGCAGCTATGCCAAGGGCCTTGCCGTCGGCGTAGCGCCAGTCTAGGCGCGAGCTGCTCGTGCCACGCGTCCTCATATGCCGAGGGCTTGGCCGTCGGCGTAGCGCCTGCACAGGCGCTAGCTGGTCGCGCCACGCATCCTCCTATGTCGAGGACCTGTTCTGACTTGCCCAAGAAAAGAGGGTAGACATGCTGAACATTGCACTGCACCGGACGCAATGATGTGCTGTACCTATCGTTCCACTCCGAGGTACGCAGCAAAACTTCATCGAGAATCCATGCATGACCGCAACATATGTTACCCGCAGTTGCAGAAACTGAACTAACACCATTTCACCCGCCAGATTGAATAAGAGCAACTCTAGCATATCCAGTTAATGGACGGCATCGCCCCACTAGCCTGGGTCGAGGGCCCATACGCCAAGGGCTAGTCCTAACCGTCGGCGTACACGGTGTACGCCGAGGACCCACGTGTCTCCGCCGAGGCGGATCTTCGCCGAGAAGCTATGCCAACAGCCTTTTATGGCTACGTCGAGGGCTCGGGCCGTTGGCGCGGTGCTTGCATACATAAGGCTTTGTTATCACTTTTTTTCGATAAAGGGCGCTTTCATTACTTTAGAAAAGTATTACACCCGGCCTCTGCATAACACGATGCACACAGCCGCGCACACACACACACACCAAGTACCAGTCTGTTACAAGAACTGAATAAAACAAAATAAGGACACCCTCCTACGACGGGGTAGGCTCTATCTGTAGACTACGCCGCCAACCATGTTGGGAAAAAATATCCTTCGCCACATCCTCCAATCGTGTAGACACCTCCATAAAGAGGCCGCGACTCTCTACTCGTTGTAGCAAAGACCACGAACGGAGCAAAGCGGTAGACCGGTAGATAACCTGCAAACAAGAAGAGTTAATATCATGGAAAATCTTGTCATTTCTACATAGCCATAGCAACCAAATAATGGCAATCGCCCCCACCCGAATAAAAGTTTTGAACCTACGCTCCACCCCATTGAGCCAGCTGCCAAAAAGATGCGCAACGCTCCGAGGTGGGTACAAGGTAGAACCTATTTGGGTTATTGACC
This sequence comes from Lolium multiflorum, assembly GCA_030979885.1. Taxonomy (NCBI): domain Eukaryota; kingdom Viridiplantae; phylum Streptophyta; class Magnoliopsida; order Poales; family Poaceae; genus Lolium; species Lolium multiflorum. Next base: position 287,763,251 of record CM061748.1, read on the forward strand.
ATATAGATCTCGCAAATTGACATTCAAAAAAAGGTGATTGATAGTCTCATCGTGAAGACAAAAAACACACTTTTTATTACCTTGCCAACTACGTTTCACAAGATTGTCCTTAGTAAGAATAACCCCTCTACGAAGATACCAGGTAAAGACCTTCGTCTTTAATGGAATCTTCATGGACCAGTTTTTATTATTATTTACAACTGGCGTATCGGATTGAATCAACGCTTTATACATAGAATCAACAGAGAATTTACCACTCTCTTTTAGATTCCAGCTAACCACATCAGACCCATGCGTCAACTGGACCCTCTCGAGTCGTTGAAGCAACATATTCCAGGATGCAAGCCTGGGCTCTATAAGGTCAGGTCTGAATGACATCTCCAATGGTGAATTTTGCATCACCGTTGCAATGGAATCAGACTTGTGGCGTACAATACTATATAAAGCTGGATACTGTTCCCGAAGAGTGGCATTGCCTAACCACTTATCTTCCCAGAAACGTATCTGAGATCCATCCTTGACAGAGAAAGATGTATATGGAAAGAGAAATTTCTTCGTTGCCATAAGACCAGCCCAAAAATGTGAGTCTCCAGGTTTCCAGATGACCTGGGACAAAGCCTTCGAGCCTACATACTTTCTTTTGAGAATTGTTTGCCATATACCTTCTTTTGAAAGAAGGTTAAATAACCATTTTCCAAGAAGGGATCGATTCTTGACCTCAAGATCATGAATCCCAAGTCCTCCCTGGTCTTTTGGACGGTAAACTACATTTCATTTAGCCAGTCGATATTTATTTTTCTCGCTATCTCCTTGCCAAAAGAATCTAGATCGAAAGTAATCAAATCGACGCAAGACTCCTTTAGGCAACTAGAAGAAGGAAATCATATGTAGTACCATATTACTTAGTACTGAGTTAATGAGAACCAAACGACCACCTAGAGATAGTAACTTTCCTTTCCAACTCGATAAGCGCTTCTGAAGTCTTTCCTCGACATGTTTCCATTCAGCTAAAGTGAGTTGCCGATAATGAATCGGGATACCCAAGTAACTGATAGGAAACTGACCAATCTCGCAGCCAAAAAGTTCAGCATACAAGGAGGCCTCATCATGGTCTTCGCCGAAACAAAACAATTCACTTTTATGGAAGTTAATTTTAAGACCTGAAAGCTTCTCAAAAGCTGATAGGATCAGCTTAAGATTTTTTGCCTTTTCAAGATCATGTTCCATGAATAGAATTGTGTCATCAGCGTATTGAAGGATAGAAAGTCCACCATCAACAAGATGTGGTACTATCCCCTCAATATGACCATCCACTTTTGCGCGCTCAATAATAATAGCAAGCATATCCGCTACTATGTTGAATAACATAGGAGATAATTGATCACCTTGCCGTAATCCCTTTTTTGTCTGAAAGTAATTGCCCACATCATCATTGACTTTAATGGCAACACTTCCCCCGAAAATGAAATTATGAATTAAAGCACGCCACTCATCAGAAAAACCTTTCATCCTGAGTGTCTGTTGAAGGAAAGACCATTTGACTTTATCATAAGCCTTTTCAAAGTCAATTTTTTAAATAACACCATTCAACTTTTTCGGTGAAGCTCATGCACTGTTTCATGCAAAGTTACTACCCGTCCAGGATGTTTGTTCCTTGCATGAAGGCCGTCTGAGACGGTCGCACAACATGATCAACAACCGAGTTAAGTCTTAAAGTTGCGGTTTTTGTAAAGATCTTAAAGCTCACATTAAGAAGGCAGATAGGACGGTATTGTTAAATCCGTTCTGCTTTCATAACCTTTGGCTTTGTTATCACTTAACTACTAGAGATGGCATTTTTGGACAGTTCGGAAAAGAAAAGTTACCACCAACGATGTAATTGGTGGTCTCACGAGTGCTCCACGTGCATACACACATTCTAAATAACAGGCCTTTTCTAAAGACAAACGTTGTTTTTTTTTCCTTCTTTAGTGTAAAAGCGGAGCTTCTGCCGTACAATTTAAAAAAATAACAGGCCGACATGACATATATATACACGAGACGTCAGACGGCCACATACTTGTAGAATGTGGTTTTACATGCAAATGGTACGCAATAAATGTACATTATTAGTTGGCAATTAATGAACACCGAGCAACCCAGCCCTATGTTATTTCCGTATTATATTACCATCTCACCCTTCATCCAAACACATAGCTGTTATCCAGGGCTTTGAAAATAGAATGCTTTTCCTCCATCACCTTGACCAACTCCGGTGACGCGTGCACGTATACCACCCAGCCGCCGTCGGCGCGCGCACTCGGCATCGGCATCACGTACGCTGCGCCGGCCGGCCATGGGAAATGGTATGACGCGAATGCCGGCACGCCCGTGCCGAAGTTGGCCTCGCTGACGGGGAAACCCATCCCCGACGACACGATGCACGCCGTCGCCTCGGCGCCGCCGGTACCACCCAGGTACGCTCTGGCGGCGGCCGGCTTGGGCCGCAGTGCCTCCACCCAGTCGACCAGGCCACGGAAGTGCTCGCCCGTCGCGGCCTCCCGCACCCACCGGTGCACGTCGTCCGCCACGTCGGCGAGGGCCATGCGCCGGCGGAGGTCACCAGAACCGATGACGCCATATGTTATGGTCAGCACATTACCAAAGTAGGTCTCCATGGCGCCATCTGGGAACATGCGGCCGCGCCCGTCGACGACCATACCCATGCAACATAGGCTCTGGCGCTCAGAGGCCGCCCTGGAGGAGAGCTGCCATAGGTGGGCCGTGAACGCCTCGAGCTTTGTGCGCGTAGGCCCTGCCCTGGCCTGCAATTCCTTGACATCGGCGGCGGAGATGTGATAGATACGGTTGACGGCGGTTGCGGTGACGGAGGATGGAGGGGGCGGCGGTGCGGAGCTAAGAGGGGAGAAGAGGCGATCGATGAGAGCGTCGGTGGAGTGTGTGCGCGGCGACGGGTCGCGCGGAGCGACTAGGGAGCGGCGAAACGACGGGGCTAGAGCTGCAGAGCCACCGCGGGCGGCGGCCGCCCACGCTACGAGGAACATGTTGAAGGAGTAGGCGTCGCATACACGGTGGTCGAAAGTGCAGCCGACGACAGCGCCACCACACTTAAACTTCGTGACCTGCATGGCCATGCATGCAAGAACCATATGAGACGCAATTAAGGTATAAGCAAATGTTGAGAAGACTGTCTTCTCTCGTGCATTTCACGTTTTCATGTCATGAAGAAGAACAAGGAAAGACTAAAATTCTCACGTTCATTTAATACTACTATGATTTTTTTTTAAAAATGTACAATACACTTCTATTAATTAGTATCTGCTTCTCTAATTATGGTCGCCCACATATAAAAAGTAACCGAATTATAAGACGTTTTATAGAGTATACTATGATAATATACTAGAACGTCGTACAATTTGGTACATAGGAAGTATATGCAACAATGATATGTAACGTACATGTTTATGTAACATAGTACTATATTACATGTACACGTATACACTACTAGGAAAAGCACTACTGCCGGCGCACCTAATTCACCTACTGCTGGCGCACCAGAGCCCACCATTGGGAACGGATCGGTGGTAAAGGACGTACTACTGCCGGCGCACCTGCTTGTACGCCAACGGTAGCTCTGTTACTGCCGGCAGTAAATCCTGGGCCAGGCCCGGAGCGGGCGGAGCCACGTCCTACTTAAACTTCGTGACCGGCATGGTGCGCCGGGAGTGTTCACACTTCTCCGGCACGGCGAGTTCCTGGCACGCCGGCAGAGCACGCTAATTTTGGTGCGCCGGCAGCATAATTTGCAGCTATAGCCGTTTTCCTAGTAGTGATAGGCTTAGGCTGGGACCATCTCCCGTTCCAAAAATGAAATATGAGCTATCTAACCATCAATAAGTTATTTTCATTCAGTTAATTGATTTTTTTAGTTGTAAATAAATTAATGAGTAGATCTTTTATGGTGAGTATAGTGTTATATACGGAGTATTAGTAGTTTCTTAACATACTACCTGAACACATATGACGCCGGCTTTTTTGGCGGGTACAAGTTTCTCCACGCCCTCGTCTACCATACCCAGCCGGAGCTCCCGCAGCTCCGCGTCGTCGGCGCTGGCCTCGGTAAAGTCGACGCCTCGGCCGCTGCACAGCACCTCCGGCTCGCCGTCCGCGTTGGCCACGACCTCCCCGGCGAGCGGGTAGTACGTGACCAGCACTTTGGCCAGCGCCTCCTTGAGCGCGGCCGCTGTTGGCGCGGGCTGGAGGTAGCAGAAGAAGACGCCGACGTCGATGGGCGGCAGGAGGAGGTCCAGGTTCGACAAAGGCAGACGGTGCTCCTGCATCGGCAGCGCCGGCGCCACGGTCATGGTGGCAGACGTGAGGATTGTCACCTCGGCCCCGTGAACTTCGTTGGTTTCTTTCACCATGGTGTGAGTTTCGTGTTATACGCAAGAGAGCCAAGACTAGAGCAAGGGAGCTTGTAATTTGGTTCTGAACTTCTGAAGGCAGCACGGGAGGGTGCGATGCTATTTAAAGAGATGCGGGGTTAGGTACACAGCTTAAGAGTGCAAAGTTCGTTCACAAAAATATGCACCTACAATTAATTTATCATCTGTAGTTCTTCTTCGGTTTTTTTCTCTCTTTTAAAGTAGTTATTAATCGATCGTATGCATTTCACTGCCCTGCCAATTTTTAAATCTGGGTTTGGTGGTATTTCTCTGGTTTGGTTTGACGTTTCCCTTTTGTCTTACGTGAGAAATCACTGCTTATATGCAACAGTCTGATAACATAATAATGAGGCTTAGTTATGTTGAAATACAATGACACGTATATATTTATGTTATTTCTTCTAGAATCGTTAAATATTTTAACATACGTGGGATACACTGAAATCTATTTTACTATTTTCCAGAAAATGTGAAATAATCATGGATTCAAGTCATGTGATATCTTTTGCATCGGCAAAACTCCTACTCCGTAAAAGATATGACATGTTGTGACATGTAGAAAAAATATTTCAATCATATATTGTCTGCATAATAATTGTTTAGTTGCTCACCATGTCTACCACATGGTAATCATATATTTATTGTCATGATATGTTTTGATGAATTTTCTACATACATATCATATATGCATGGATTAATCAATCCATGCATTATTATTTCACATATCTTGGAAACTCGCAAAAGAAAGGAAAATGAGAGAGAAAATTAGTGGAATGGCGTCGAATATGTATGATTGTATGAATGACTATAGTTGGACGTGCATTATATTATCCAGAGGATGACATGCTTGAGTGAAACATGTGTAACTTAAATCTAATATGAAAGTGCATCGTTGTCAAAATATACTAGCTAGACAGAGCTCGTAAGCTAGGCTAGATATACATTCTACGATCACGAAGATAACGAGAGGCAGATGGCCCTTGCAGGGGTGACTGAAACGGCCGTGTCATGCATGCATGGTGGTATTTTGTGATAGCACCAGCTTAGCCTTACGTGTACTATGCCTATTGAATAAATGTTAGCAGTGTTTGTAGTCACATTGCGAGGCTGTACACGATGTTTGTTGAACCTCGTTAGCGAATATCAGTGTGTCACTACGGGGCGATGAATCGCACGGCAAAGGCCCCTACATGCACGGTGAAGTTTTTGCCATGCGATGTCGCATGACAACGATCGCATGTCAGCGTTTTCGACGGCAACGAGATCTTTGCCGTGCACGTCGCGAATGTTGCACGACAAAGGGTCTCAATCTTTGTTTTTCATGTGTATATGTGCTAAACAAATCTAAAACAATGAAAAAGTACATTGGTGGACACTAGCGCGGAGAAATCTAGGAGTTAGACCCGCCGTGACACATATACCGCTGTTTTGGCGGGAGGAGGGGGAGAACGACCAGCGGAGCACCGGAATACCACCAAATCTTGCATGTGGACCTATGATATGTGTGAAAGTGTGGTGGAAGGTTTAATGGTGCCAAAGTAGCTCCCCTAAACCCTAAACCCTAAACTGGGGAGGCTTCGAGCCCTAAACCCCTAGACCCTAAACCATTAACTACACGTGCTGACACGGGAGCTGCAAAACCCTGCATCATAAACCCTAACCCTAACCCTAAACCCTAAACCTATCCCTAACCCTAAATCCTAACCTTGAACCTAAACCCTAAGCCTACCCTAAATATTAACCCTAACCCTAAACCTAACCCTAACCAGTAGATCAGGCACCTCGTGTGGTAATGGCTCTAGCTGCGGGTATGCCAGAGGCTACCATGTGCCAAAGGGTCCCAATCTTGTTTTTCCATGTGTATATGTCCTAAACAAACCTAAAACAATGAAAAAGTACATTGGTGGACCCTAGCACGGAGAAATCTAGGGGGTAGATCCGCCGGGACACACATACTGCTGTTTTGGGGGAGGAGGGGGAGGATGACCGGCGGAGCACCGGAATCATACCAAATCTTGCATGTGGACCTATGATATGTGTGAAAGTGTGGTGAAAGATGTAATGGTGCAAAAGTAGCTCCCCGGTGTGACCTTCCTCACATTTGGACAATAACACTTAGCAGATTTTCCTAAGCGCGGATTTCTCTGAAACCCTGATATATGTGGGGGATGAAGATGGAGAGTACTTTTGTATATACACATTGCCTTTAGTAACACTAATAAATAATCATCAAAAATTAAAACTAATTAAAAAATAAATATAAGTATTAGATGAAATAAAATAGAAAGGGAAAACAAAGGAAAATGCAATATGGCGCACGACAAAGTCAAAACGCACGGCAAAGGCTACGTTATCGTGCGTCCCAGGTTTGCGCACGACAATGGGAGAGGCACGACAATGCCCGAAGCCTTTGCCGTGCAGGGAGTCTTTTCCGTGCGGCAAGTTGGGTCATTGATGTGCAGGCCAGGTCTGCTCACCGCAAAGGCCTTGGCACGGCAATGCCCAGAGTCTCTGTCGTGCACCAGATCTTTGCCGTGCGCTCTTCTGATTTGTTGCTGTGCATGTTTCTTTGCCGTGCGGTGTCTTCATTCATTGCCGTGATTCTTGTCTTTGTCGTGATCTTGTATCTATCTTTGACGTGGCCCATATCTTTGCCATGCGTTTTTATCCTAGCTCACGGCAAAGAATTCTTTGCCGTGCTGTCCAAGAGAATATAAGGTGCAATTGGTTACTAGTTTCCATATATGCTTTCTGCCTCACTAGAAAGCACCTCCACCTATCTCGCAAGACCTAAAAGAAGTTGGTGGATATAATCTGCCTGCTTAGACTTGGCTTTCATTAATGATGGAATAGCCACTCAACCTCTATTTTCTTCGCAAAATGTGTTTCTCCTTTTGAACTTGAACTTTTTTGGTGCATTGTCATAATTTTACTAAAGATGTTGTTGAAGGGCATGGTTTGTGGACCCATGCGGATTGGAGATCTAAAGCCAGACGTTTAAGAAGAAAGGCAATCGTTTTACTGAAGATCATGTCCGTCCCCTCATAGGCGGTGTTGCGAGCCTGGTGGGTGGGGGGGGCACTAGTATATTAGGAAGGTGGTCTTGCTAAGTTTTCTCCACTGTTACATGATGCCTAGTAGACTAGGAAGGTGGCCTCACTAAGTTTTGTCCGGTGTTACACGATGCCGCCAAGCAAAGGTCGATTAGAAGATCGAAACCTACATGGGGAGCCAAAATTTACAATTTCGTTTGTTAGTAAATCATGAAATGTTAGGAATTACCCCTGAAAATAATAAATAAATATGAAGTACTTGAACACTAAAATACAAAATTAATTATGCTGAAAATCCTTTGTGTAAAAAAATGCTTATGCACCTGAGGTGAACTTCACGATATCGAGAGAGTGGGCGTAGTCAAGTCTTCCTAGACCGAACAGATGCATACAGCTCCAATGCAAGAGAGGCAATTGTAAAACCCATCTAGGGTTCCACCCCCTCTCTAGCGACACTGCCGATCCGCTCCTCCTTCCGTGGCCTTGGCCATAGACCCCGGCGGGTGGGTTCTCTTTATTTGTTTAGATTGTTCTATAATGCCTTTTCTCAAGATGGTGAGGAGGCAGCTACATTTTCAAGTTAGAATAACAACATCCATGTCCTATCCTTACTCTGGTGGTGAATCTAGCGTCGGCGGAGGGCATGTGGAGTTGTGTGTCCCGCGGGTCTCTTGGGATATAGTCGGTTTTCTTGTTCATTGGTATGGTTGCTGCTTTGATGCAATTGTTCTTGAGGTTTTAGCACAACGGTTTTCTTGGTTCTAGAGATGGAGGGGTGAGGACGATGGCCTGACTTTGGCTCACGTCAGTGTTTGGAGTCATCCGTACGTGGTTCTAAGAACCTATTTTTATTTTTTATTACCTTTTAAGTTCTTTGTACTACTAGGATGATTATCAACAGATCGATGAACTTTTACAGGAAAAGCTCTTCCTAGACGATTTCCGTGCAAAAAGAATCTTCCTACACATCCTACAAAATGTATTTATATGGTGTCGTAAGAGAGAAAACCTACCAATCTCGTGTGCAGCTCTGACATAAGAGGAATTGGGCAATGTTAGTTACTTACGGGAGTTGGTCGAAGACTTTTGATGCCCATGACGGTAGTTTGGCGTGTATTTACCTTCTCAACGTTTGTTATCTGAAATGATGAAAGAAGAAGAAGTCAAGGAGTCCAATTGGGTTTTGAGAGATTAGTAACGGTTTATTGGGGAAGGGAAGTAGTGTCTCCCCATTTTCCAAAAGGTACCTTTTCTTTAGTTAGATGAGGTGGACACATTAGAAATTAAGAACCTCGGAAATAAAAATAAAGATTAAGAACAGCGACACCAAACTAAGAAATTTACACTGAAAATCCTTTGGGCTACACTGAGAGAATAAGTGTCGTCAACTCTTCCCGATGTTTCGTTTGAAAAAAAAAGCTCTACCCAATGTTTAAGTAGCGGGCTATCGAAAACAGGGACAGCTCTCCGGGAAATCCTCTTTGGCTCATAGGTGTAGATGCACCCATTATTTAAAATCATATTTCAAAATGTCTAAACATTCTAAAAAAAATATCAGGGTGTACATCTAGACATTATATGTTCACGCACGAAGTTTTACAGAAAAATATTATTTTTTGTGGCCAGTGTAAAAAACAATTTTCGGTGCTCCAAAATAGCTTTTAACGATTTTTTTTGTCTTTTTTACATAGTGCATACAAAATATTTTTTCTGCCAAACTTTTGTGAGCAAGGATGCACACTCAGGATTTTATTTCGATTTTTTAAATTTTTTTAAAATAAATTTAAAATACAATTCTTATAATAGGTGCATCTACACCTATGAGCCAAAACACCATGTCCGCAGCCCTCCAAGCTTGTTACAACGGCGCTAAAGTGGAGCTAAATAGCAAACAATTGTAGGTAGACTACATTTAGCGGCAACCTGCTTAAACCGCTACAACAGGCTATTTTAATTGACTCTTCGAAAAGGTATTTATATGTTGGCTTAAGAGAGGAAACCTGCCCATGCCTACAGCTCCGACATAATAGGAATCCAGCACCATCCAGAGCTTACGCCGTTTTTTGAGTAGCTACCTGGAGTCCATACTGAAGGTTAAGCAGTTCCCTGATGTCTACGCTCCCCCTCCTTTCCTGTAGACAGTGTTGGGCCTCCAAGAGCAGAGGTTTGTAGAACAACAGCAAGTTTCCCTTAAGTGGATACCCAAGGTTTATCGAACTTAGGGAGGAAGAGGTCAAAGATATCCCTCTCATGCAACCCTGCAACCACAAAGCAAGAAATCTCTTGTGTCCCCAACACACCTAATAGGTGCACTAGTTCGGCGAAGAGATAGTGAAATACAGGTGGTATAAATAAGTATGAGCAGTAGCAATGGTGCCAGAAAAGTGCTTGCTGGCGTGTAGTTGATGGTGGTAATATTGCAGCAGTAGTAACACAGTAAAACAGTAAACAAGCAGTAGTAACTCAGCAGTATTTAGGAACAAGGCCTAGGGATTAGACTTTCACTAGTGGACACTCTCAACTTTGATCACATAACAGAATAGATAAATGCATACTCTACACTTTTGTTGGATGATGAACACATTGCGTAGGATTACACGAACCCTCAATGCCGGAGTTAACAAGGTCCACAATAATGCTCATGTTTTAGTAACCTTTAGTGTAAGATATATCAACAGACTAAACCAAGTACTAGCATAGCATGCACACTGTCACCTTCATGCATATGTAGGAGGAATAGATCACATCAATATTATCATAGCAATAGTTAACTTCGCAATCTACAAGAGATCATGATCATAGCATAAACCAAGTACTAACACGGTGCACACACTGTCACCTTTGCACACGTGTAGGAGGAATAAAACTACTTTAATAACATCACTAGAGTAGCACATAGATAGTAGTGATACAAACTCATATGAATCTCAATGAGATCATTGTATTGAAGTACATGGAAGAGAGATGAACCACATAGCTACCGGTACAGCCCCGAGCCTCGATGGAGAACTACTCCCTCCTCATGGGAGCAGCAGCGGTGATGAAGATGGCGGTGGAGATGGCAGCGGTGTCGATGGAGAAGCCTTCCGGGGGCACTTCCCCGTCCCGGCAGGTGCCGGAACAGAGTTCTGTCCCCGAATTGAGTTTCGCGACGGTGGCGGCGCCCTGGAGTCTTTCTGGAGTTTCGTCAATTGGTCTCGAAGTTTTAGGTCACGACGGCTTAAATATGCGAAGAATCGAGTCGGAGGGTCTCTGGGGGCCCACACCCTAGGGGGCGCCCCCTTGGCCGCGCCGGGGTGTGGTGTGGGGCCCCAGGGCTCCCCTCTGGTCCTTCCCGGTGTTCGGATGCTTCCGATGAAAATAGGAACTTGGGCGTTGATTTCGTCCGATTCCGAGAATATTTCGTTACTAGGATTTCTGAAACCAAAACAGCAGAAAACAGAACTCTCGGCATCTCGTCAATAGGTTAGTTCCGGAAAACGCATAAAAATGATATAAAGTGTGAACAAAACATGTTGGTATTGTCATAAAACAAGCATGGAACATCGGAAATTATAGATACGTTGGAGACGTATCAGCATCCCCAAGCTTAGTTCCTACTCGTCGAGTAGGTAAACGATAAAAGATAATTTCTGAGGTGACATGCTACCAACATAATCTTAATCATACCATTGTAAAGCATATGAGATGAATGCAGCGATTCGAAACAATGTAAATGCAATGAGTAAACAATTGAATCATATAGCAAAGACTTTTCATGAATAGTACTTTCGAGACAAGCATCAACAAGTCTTGCATAAGAGTTACTCATAAAGCAATAAATTCTTAGTAAAGGTATTGAAGCAACACAATGGAAGATTAAGTTTCAGCGGTTGCTTTCAACTTGTAACATGTATATCTCATAGATAGTTGTCAATGCAGAGCAATATAACAAATGCAATAAGCAAGTATGTAAGAATCAATGCACAGTTCACACAAATATTTGCTTCTTGAGGTGGAGAGAGATAGGTGAACTGACTCAACATTGAAAGTAAAAGAATGGTCCTCCATAGAGGAAAAGCATCGATTGCTATATTTGTGCTAGAGCTTTGATTTTGAAAACATGAAACAATTTTGTCAACGGTAGTAATAAAGCATATGTATCATGTAAATTATATCTTACAAGTTGCAAGCCTCATGCATAGTATACTAATAGTGCCCGCACCTTGTCCTAATTAGCTTGGACTACCGGATCATCACAATGCACATGTTTTAACCAAGTGTCACAAAGGGGTACCTCTATGCCGCCTGTACAAAGGTCTAAGGAGAAAGCTCGCATTGGATTTCTCGCTATTGATTATTCTCAACTTAGACATCCATACCGGGACAACATAGACAACAGATAATGGACTCCTCTTTTATGCATAAGCATGTAACAACAATTAATATTTTTCTCATTTGAGATTGAGGATATATGTCCAAAACTGAAACTTCCACCATGGATCATGGCTTTAGTTAGCGGCCCAATGCTCTTCTCTAACAATATGCATGCTTAACCATAAGGTGGTAGATCGCTCTTACTTCAGACAAGACGAACATGCATAGCAACTCACATGAAATTCAACAAAGAGTAGTTGATGGCGTCCCCAGTGAACATGGTTATCGCACAACAAGCAACTTAATAAGAGATAAAGTGCATAAGTACATATTCAATACCACAATAGTTTTTAAGCTATTTGTCCCATGAGCTATATATTGCAAAGGTAAATGATGGAATTTTAAAGGTAGCACTCAAGAAATTTACTTTGGAATGGCAGAAAATACCATGTAGTAGGTAGGTATGGTGGACACAAATGGCATAGTGTTGTTTGGCTCAAGGATTTGGATGCATGAGAAGTATTCCCTCTCGATACAAGGTTTAGGCTAGCAAGGTTGTTTGAAGCAAACACAAGCACAAACTAGTACAGCAAAACTCACATAAAAGACATATTACAAGCATTATAAAACTATACATCGTCTTCCTTGTTGTTCAAACATCTTACTAGAAAATATCTAGACTCTAGAGAAACCACTCATGCAACCCAAATTTTAACAAGCTCTATGTATTTCTTCACTAATAAGTGTAAGGTATATGATGCAAGGGCTTAAACATGAGCACAACAATTGCCAAGTATCACATTACCCAAGACATTATAGCAATTACTACATGTAGCATTTTCCAATTCCAACCATATAACAATTTAACGAAGAGGAAACTTCGCCATGAATATTATGAGCTAAGAACACATGTGTTCATATGAACCAGCGGAGCGTGTCTCTCTCCCACACAAGCATGATGTAATCCAATTTATTCAAACACAAACAAAAATAGAAACAAACAAACAGACGCTCCAATTAAAGTACATAAGATGTGATTGAATAAAAATATAGTTTCAAGAGAAGGAACCTGATAATTTATCGATGAAGAAGGGGATGCCTTGGGCATCCCCAAGCTTAGACGCTTGAGTCTTCTTGATATATGCAGGGGTGAACCACCGGGTGCATCCCCAAGCTTAGAGCTTTCACTCTCCTTGATCGTAGTATATCATCCTCCTCTCTTGACCCTTGAAAACTTCCTCCACACCAAACTCGAAACAACTCATTAGAGGGTTAGTGGACAATAAAAATTAACATGTTCAGAGGTGACACAATCATTCTTAACACTTCTGGACATTGCATAAAGCTACTGGACATTAATGGATCAAAGAAATTCATCCAACATAGCAAAAGAGGCAATGCGAAATAAAAGGCAGAATCTGTCAAAACAGAACAGTCCGTAAAGATGGATTTTATTAGGCCACCAGACTTGCTCAAACGAAAATGCTCAAATTGAATGAAAGTTGCGTACATATCTGAGGATCACTCACGTAAATTGGCATAATTTTTTGAGTTACCTACAGAGAATTAGACCCAGATTCGTGACAGCAAAGAAATCTGTTTCTGCGCAGTAATCCAAATCTAGTACTTACCTTACTATCAAAGACTTTACTTGGCACAACAAAACACAAAACTAAGATAAGGAGAGGTTGCTACAGTAGTAATAAACTTCCAAGACACAAATATAAAACAAAGTACTGTAGCAAAATAACACATGGGTTATCTCCCAAGAAGTTCTTTCTTTTTAGCCATTAAGATGGGCTCAGCAGTTTTAATGATGCACTCGCAAGAGATAGTATGTGAAGCAAAAGAGAGCATCAAGAGGCAAATTAAAAACACATTTAAGCCTAACATGCTTCCTATGCAGAGGAATCTTGTACACAAATGAATTCATGAAGAACAAAGTGACAAGCATAAGAGGATAAAACACGAGTAACTTCAAGATTCTCAACATAAAGAGGGGAAACTTAATATTATTAAGATGCATATAACCATATTTCCCTCTCTCATAATAACTTTCAGTAGCATCATTGATGAAATCCACAATATACCCATCACTTAAAACATTCCTATCATGGTTCATATGCATAGAAGTATCATTAAATTTGGCATAAGAAGAGTTATTCTCATTAATAGTAATTGGAGTAAGATTATTATCAAGAATTTGAACATGGTAAACAAATTGCATATTAAGGGAATTGTTTTTAGTAATCCAATCATGACTATGACAAGTTTCATAAGGATAGTTAGAACCTATATCATAGCATTCTTTATAATAATCATCAGAGATCGGGGGCACAGTGTCATCATAGGAAATAGAATAGTTATCTTTCACAGTCGGTTTATCTGTGTCCACACCATCATTCTTATTAGAAGGAGATATATCAAGAACATAATGACCAGTAGCTAAAGGATTTGCAAACACCTCTTCCCCAAGCTTAGAGCTTTCTATATCATTATGGGAGGAAGCATGGATAGTACTGACACTATGGCAATTATTATCCTCATCATTTTCAGAATTAGTTTCCCAGAGATTTGCAATATCAAAAGTAGTGTGCTCATTCAAATCATGATTGCTAATGTATGTAAAGGGCATAGGAAGATCATCATATTCAGATTCATTATCACAATAATCATTAGGAGCAACATACTTACGGTTACCTATTGTTATCTCATATACGCGGGGATATGATGTTACCTCTTTCTTTTTATTCTCCTTCTTCTTCTTCTTCTTCTTCTTCTTCGTTCCCTTCTTCTTCTTTTTCTTCCTTCTCCTTTCCTTCTTCAGGAAGAAGAGGCTTGAAGGGTGGCTTGTCCGCATAACCTGATTTACTTTCAGAAACAATAGAAGAAACTTGGGAGGATCCCTCCTTTTCGTTAATTAGTTGAAAACACACAGCGGTCCTATCATATTTTGGCAAGGTGTCATCTTCTAAAATATTTTGTATGTAAGTATTTGTATGGCTATTATCAATGCAATAAGAAAAACACCCATGCAGGACATCATCAATATCAAGATCACTCATATGTAACAAAGAGATTTTTCTCGACAGTTCTTCACACCCCAAAAATAAAGTAAGTTCATCATGCTGATTAGGAGTAATTTCATCATCACAATACAAATTTGCAGCACTCATTGGGTTCAAAATATCACTGGAGGAACATTGAAAATTAAAATGACCCACTTCATGGCAAACTTCACAAATAAAAGGATAGAGGGCACAAACTTTTTTACCAAGATCATCTAGAGCCCTAAACCACTTTCTAGTTTTTTCATTAGCATGATGGATGCAATATTCATCTTTGATTTGATTAATTCCACAAGGTCTATGTATTCCACAAAAATTAACATTCTTATAGGAAATAGTATTCTTAGGAGTTTGAGCATGCTTATTGCAATAATTAACAACAATTTCATTCTTCATGCAAGCCTCTTTAAAAGGTTCATGATACTTATCAAAATTATTTTTAGGCAATTCGAAATGAGAAGCAAAGGCTTTATAAAGATTTGCAGCAACTTGAGAGTCAAGACCATAAGTAGCACTCATATTTCGAAATTTATCGGTATCCATAAAAGCTTCAATGCATTCATAATCATAATTTATACCGACTCTTTACCTTTGTCGTTCTCCCATCCTTCAGTGTTGTCCTCAATCCGATCAAGAAGATCCCACCTAGCTTCAACCTCCTTGCTTGTGAAAGATCCCTCCGAACACGCGTCCAGATAGTCCTTGTGTTGTCCTGAAAGCCTCGCATAAAAATTGTTAACAATAACATTACGGGGGAGCTCATGAATGGGACATTTGAGCATTAGTGATTTCAATCTCCCCCACGCTTGAGAAATATTCTCTCCATCACGAGGATAAAAGTTATAAATATAATTCCTATCAATATGCACTTCATGCGGAGGATAAAATTTAGAATAAAAGAGAGATGCAATTTCCTCCCAACCAAGAGAATGCCTATTCTCCAACAATTTATACCAATGCGCCGCTTTACCAGACAGCGAAACAGAGAATAGCTTCTTCCTCACTTCATCCATAGAGATACATGCACACTTGAATAACCCACATAATTCGTGCAAAAACAGTAAATGATCTCTAGGATGGACAGTTCCATCCCCTTTATAGTGGTTGTCCATAACACGTTCAATAATTTTCATGGGTATTTTATACGGAATACTTTCAGCAGGTGGATTTAAAATATCAGAAGCATTATTAGAGTTATCGCATATGGGAGATAAAGCATTATCAGAACAAATTTTCTCCCCTAAAGATGGGAAGCTAAAAAGACCACAAAAACTAGCTTCCCCAAGCTTAGACTTCTTTATAGCATTAGCAGTAATTGCATTCATACTAATAACATCGCTACTAGCATGCAAATAAGGTTCCATAGGTTTTTTAATTTTCGCATCAAACAATTCTAAATCAGGAAAAAGATTAAAAAGCTCACTAAATTTTTTGTTGTTTTCCATTATGCCTAACTAGTGTAAACAAGAAACAAAAAGATGCAATTGCAGGATCTAAAGGAAATAGCTTCGAGCACACGCACAACGGCGCCAGAAAAATACTTTACCTGGGACCGAAGTATGAGTGACTTTTACCTTTCCTCCCCGGCAACGGCGCCAGAAAATAGCTTGATGTCTACGCTCCCCCTCCTTTCCTGTAGACAGTGTTGGGCCCCCAAGAGCAGAGGTTTGTAGAACAGCAGCAATTTTCCCTTAAGTGGATACCCAAGGTTTATCGAACTCAGGAGGAAGAGGTCAAAGATATCCCTCTCATGCAACCCTGCAACCACAAAGCAAGAAGTCTCTTGTGTCCCCAACACACCTAATAGGTGCACTAGTTCGGCGAAGAGATAGTGAAATACAGGTGGTATAAATAAGTATGAGCAGTAGTAATGGTGCCAAAAGTGCTTGCTGCGTGTAGTTGATGGTGGTAATATTGCAGCAGTAGTAACACAGAAACAGTAAACAAGCAGTAGTAACTCAGCAGTATTTAGGAACAAGGCCTAGGGATTAGACTTTCACTAGTGGACACTCTCAACTTTGATCACATAACAGAATAGATAAATGCATACTCTACACTTTTGTTGGATGATGAACACATTGCGTAGGATTACACGAACCCTCAATGCCGGAGTTAACAAGCTCCACAATAATGCTCATGTTTTAGTAACCTTTAGTGTAAGATAGATCAACAGACTAAACCAAGTACTAGCATAGCATGCACACTGTCACCTTCATGCATATGTAGGAGGAATAGATCACATCAATATTATCATAGCAATAGTTAACTTCGCAATCTACAAGAGATCATGATCATAGCATAAACCAAGTACTAACACGGTGCACGCACTGTCACCTTTGCACACGTGTAGGAGGAATAAAACTACTTTAATAACATCACTAGAGTAGCACATAGATAGTAGTGATACAAACTCATATGAATCTCAATGAGATCATTGTATTGAAGTACATGGAAGAGAGATGAACCACATAGCTACCGGTACAGCCCCGAGCCTCGATGGAGAACTACTCCCTCCTCATGGGAGCAGCGGTGATGAAGATGGCGGTGGAGATGGCAGCGGTGTCGATGGAGAAGCCTTCCGGGGCACTTCCCCGTCCCGGCAGGGTGCCGGAACAGAGTTCTGTCCCCCAATTGGAGTTTCGCGACGGTGGCGGCGCCCCTGGAGTCTTTCTGGAGTTTCGTCAATTGGTCTCGAAGTTTTAGGTCACGACGGCTTAAATAGGCGAAGAATCGGAGTCGGAGGGTCTCTGGGGGGCCCACACCCTAGGGGGCGCGCCCCCTGGCCGCGCCGGGTGTGGGGCCCCAGGGCTCCCCTCTGGTCCTTCCCGGGTGTTCTGGATGCTTCCGATGAAAATAGGAACTTGGGCGTTGATTTCGTCCGATTCCGAGAATATTTCGTTACTAGGATTTCTGAAACCAAAAACAACAGAAAACAGCAACT
Source organism: Lolium multiflorum (assembly GCA_030979885.1). Taxonomy (NCBI): domain Eukaryota; kingdom Viridiplantae; phylum Streptophyta; class Magnoliopsida; order Poales; family Poaceae; genus Lolium; species Lolium multiflorum. Next base: position 287,781,114 of record CM061748.1, read on the forward strand.
GGCCTCTCGGCATCTCGTCAATAGGTTAGTTCCGGAATAAAAATGATATAAAGTGTGAACAAAACATGTTGGTATTGTCATAAAACAAGCATGGAACATCGGAAATTATAGATACGTTGGAGACGTATCATTCCCCGATGCTGATCCGGCAAAAGGAAAGACAGTGGTGACCTAGGAGCGAAGCAAGGCGAAGAGCAAGAAGAGGCTGGACACGCATGTACCGCCTCGATCTGCGCCCATGGAGGAAACCACCGGAGGGTCGTATGAAGTTGAACACTGATAGTTCTTTTTGTGAGGCGTCAGGTGTGGGTGGTGCAGGGATGATTTTGCGTGATGCTAAAGGCCAGATCATTGTGTCTGCTTGCAAGCTTTTAAATCTCTGTCAGAGCCATCTCAAAGCGGAGCTAGAAGCCTGCCGTGATGGCATGGCCTTGGCGTTGGAGTGGTCCACTCTACCCCTGCACGGTAGAGCTGGACAGCAGTGTAGCTGCGAAGAAGATCCAATCGCCGAAGTTGGACCCATCATTGTCTAGGAAATTAAGCAACTTCTCTCATCCATATGCAATATGGAGTTAGTTTGTATTAACCGTGTGCAAAATACTGTAAGCCATGTGTTGGCAAACTTTAGTCGTACATAGTTAGGCGCAGTCTCAAACTTGGCCTGGGTCGGGGTCCTGGTAATATTCCACCTCTATGCCAGAATGATTGTGACCTTGTTGCTTGAGTAATACCAAGTCATTTTCGCAAAAAAAAAGGAATCAAGCGGTTGTAGGTACTTAAGGCAATTGGTCGAAAACTTTTGATGCCGATGTAGTGTAGCGTGCTTTTATCTTTTATAAATGTTTTGTGATCTCAAAAAAAGGTGACATAAGATGCAAAGGGGTCCAATTAGGTTCAGAAAGGTTAGTAGCAATTATAAATATGGTGGTGTACTGGGGAAAGGAAGTCCGTAGGAGATGAGGTGAAACCGTGTGAATGAGCATGTTTTTTTTTATAAATCCGATCCATTGATAAAACTAATGTTTCATCTAATTTATGGACGAAACTAATCTGCCCTTATGTTCAGTGAATGGGGTCAAAGTTGTGCAGGTCGGCGCCGAGTAAATTTGATCAGAGTTTTTTAAAATGGTTCAGGGCATCTCTAGCGACCCGACACAAATAGACCAAATCTATTTGATTTGATCTGTACACAGATAGCAAATGGGTAAAACCACAAAGTGACCGGCCTATTCACGCTGTGTCCTGCATCACATCCCTTCTACGTGTGCTTGATCGCTATGACACCACCAATGGCACACCTCGGCTTCAGCGGCAACTCCAGGACTAGCGGGTGGCATTTGAGTTTCTGCACTGCCATCAATGGCATGCGTCTCGATTCCAGCGTCACCATTCATAGTGGCCGCCCCTCCCTTATTTAAGGGCAATGGCGTTTCTTGCCCCGCCATTGTCACCAGCTCGTCCACCTCTCCTTCGTCGTCTCCACTTCATGTGTCCTACAGAACATGCAACGCGGCAACCATGGGCAAGGGATGGCGTTTTAGGAAGATGAAGAACGGCAAAGAGGCCGGATTGTTGTCGGCGAAGAAGAAGAAGTCACACATACGCGTTCCATCATAGTCGGACATGCCCCGGTCCCTCTAGCGCAGTCGCACACCATGCGCGCATGGGTAGAACGATGTCCACCTCCCAGGTGGCTGGCTCCGTAGCCACCAACGGGCTCCCATGCCGCTGGTGCCACGGCAGGGTCGCAAGAGATGACATAAAATCTCCAGGGGTCGAGCCCTGCTGCCGCCTAATCTCCTTGCCAACCCTGCATACGGCAACAACTTTCCATTGTCGGACTCATTCGGGCTTCTCGAATAGGATCTGAGGCGCCGATCGGGGTTCCTCGGCAATGATGAGTTCAACTATGGCACGCCGCTCGTGCTGGTGAAGGAAGAGGAGGAGGACGATGACAAGGACGAGGAGGCGGCCGGCAGCGATCAAATCCCCGAATAGGAGGAGCGGGATGATACTGAGGACTACCTCGGCTACCTCGTGGAGAAAGCTAAGGAGGAGGGCCAGATGGACCAGCTTCTCCTTATGCCGGATGGCGTGGATGAGGAGGAGGCCATGAGGGCCTGATACGTCGAAACGTATCTATAATTTTTGATGCTCCATGCTTGTTTTGCACCAATTCATATATGTTTTGCTTACACTTCGTTGCACTTTTACATGATTTCTGGCACTAACCTATTGACAAGATGCCACAGTGCCAGTTCCCTGTTTTCTACTGTTTTTTGTTTCAGAAAAGTTGTAAAGAAAATATTCTCGGAATTGGACGGGACAAAAGCCGAAGTCAATATTTCTCCGTAACAAAGACAGAGACCAAAGGGGAGTCGAAGGGGCAGCAGGGCGGCCAGGCCAGCCCTAGGCGCGGCCCAGGCCCTGGCCGCGCCTAGGGCTGGTGTGGGCCACCCTGGCCTCCACCGACCTCGCCCTTCCGCCTATTAATCACGATCTCAGGAAAACCCAGACACCCGAGCCTGCATCCACGAAAAGTTCCATCGCGGCCGCCATCGCAGAACCCATCTCGGGGGGTTCTGAAGTTCTTCCTGGCACCCTGCTGGAGGGGAAATCATCGCGGAGGCATCTACATCACCATGCCCGCCTCCGAAGTGATGCGTGAGTAGTTCATCCCTGGACTATGGGTCCATAACAGTAGCTACATGGTTGTCTTCTCCAATTTGTGCTTCATATTTAAATCTTCTGAGCTGCCCTACATGATCAAGATCATATTTATGTAATCCTACGTGTTGTGTTTGATGTGATCCGATGAATATTATATACTATGTTGAGGTCGATTATATATTCATGTCATATGTTATTTGTGATCTTGCATGCTCTCTGTTGCTAGTAGAAACTCTGACCAAGTGGATACTTGTGACTCCAAGAGGAAGTATTTATGCTCGATAGTAGGTTCATACCTCTAGTTTTCTGGGAGAGTGACAATAACTTCTAAGATTGTATGTGTGATGTTGCTACTAGGGAGAAAACAACAATATTTTATCCGAGGGTAATTCTATTATTTACATTACACGCAATGCTTAATACAATTATCTGTTGCTTGCAACTTAATACTGGAAAGGATGCGGACGCTAACCGGAAGGTGAATTTTTAGTCATAGACGTAGTTAGATTACGATCTATGTATCATGTTGTAATGCCCAATCAAATCTCATCGTAATCATCTTGTCATGTAGGGTCGATATTCTATCAATTGCCCAGCTATAATTTATTCACCCAACATGCTATTTATCTTTATGGAGAGACACCATGATGACCCACAAGTATAGGGGATCGCAACAGTCTTCGAGGGAAGTATTACCCAATTTATTGATTCGACACAAGGGGAGACAAAGAACACTTGAAAGCCTTAACAGCGGAGTTGTCAATTCAGCTGCACTGGAAACAGACTTGCTCGCAAGAGTTTATCAAGTAACAGTTTTATAGTAGCAGTAGTAAAATAACAGCAGCAGAGTAACAAAGACAGCAGTAGTGATTTTAGTAAACAGCAGGATTAAAATACTGTAGGCACGGGACGGATAACGGGCGTTGCATGGATGAGAGAAACTCATGTAACAATCATAGCAGGGCATTTGCAGATAATAATAAAACGGTGTCCAAGTACTAATCAATCAATAGGCATGTGTTCCAATTATAGTCGTACGTGCTCGCAATGAGAAACTTGCACAACATCTTTTGTCCTACCAGCCGGTGGCATCCGGGCCTCAAGGGAAACTACTGGATATTAAGGTACTCCTTTTAATAGAGTACCGGAGCAAAGCATTAACACTCCGTGAACACATGTGATCCTCACGTCACTGCCATTCCCTCCGGTTGTCCCGATTTCTGTCACTTCGGGGCCATTGGTTCCGGACAGCGACATGTGTATACAACTTGCAGGTAAGACCATAAACAATGAATATCATGATGAAATAATAACATGTTCAGATCTGAGATCATGGCACTCGGGCCCTAGTGACAAGCATTAAGCATAACAAGTTGCAACAATATCATAAAAGTACCATCTACGGACACTAGGCACTATGCCCTAACAATCTTATGCTATTACATGACCAATCTCATCCAATCCCTACCATCCCCTTCGGCCTACAGCGGGGGAATTACTCACACATGGATGGGGAAACATTGCTGGTTGATGGAGAGGCGTTGGCGGTGATGGCGGTGATGATCTCCTCCAATTCCCCGTCCCGGCGGAGTGCCGAACGGAGACTTCTGGTTCCCGCGACGGAGTTTCGCGATGTGGCGGCGTTCGGAGGGTTTCGCGACTTCGACTTCTTTTGCGTTTTTAGGTCGAGGCGACAAGTAGTCCGAAGGAGGCGTCGGAGGCCGGCCAGGGGGCCACACCACATGGCGCGCGGGCCCCCGGGCCGCGCCCCCTGTGGTGTGGGGCCCTCGGGCCTCCACTTCAATTGTCCTTCTGGCTCCGTCATTATTCTGGGAAAATAGGCCCTTTCGTCAAAATCCCGAGGTTTTTCCTGAAAGTTGGATTTCTGCACAAAAACGAGACACCAGAACAGTTCTGCTGAAAACAGCGTTAGTCCGTGTTAGTTGCATCCAAAATACACAAATTAGAGGCAAAACAATAGCAAAAGTGTTCGGGAAAGTAGATACGTTTTGGACGTATCAACTCCCCCAAGCTTAGCTTATTGCTTGTCCTCAAGCAATTCAGTTAACAACTGAGCGATAAAAGAACTTTCACGAACACATTTGCTCATATGATGTATATATTCTCATGATATGGCTAATACTTGAGCAGTTCATAATAAGGTACATGCAAATAAGATCATCTAACAGCTATGTCAATCATGAAGAAGCACCAACAATTAATAATAAGCATCATGAATCATGTATATAAGCAGGATTGCAATGTTCATAAGAGAATATGATAAAGTGGTATCTCGCTTGCCTGTATTTGATCGGCAAAACATAAATGCCCAGGCACCTCTGGAGTTCATAGGAAGACTAGAAGTAGTGATTGTCAAAGATAAAAGCATCAAAGTTATACCACAATCAATCATATTTTGAGACAAGCATATTATACTAAGAATGACAATTGTGCTCTCAAGAAAGTGCTCAAAGAAAGGATGGAGACACAACATAAAAGTAAAAGATTGACCCTTCGCAGAGGGAAGCAGGGATTAACATGCGCTAGAGCTTTTCATTTGTAAAGCAGGAGTAAAATTATTTTGAGAGGTGTTTGTTGTTGTCAACGAATGGTAATGGGTACACCAACTACCTCGCCAACCGGACTTTCAAGAGCGGCTCCCATGAGTTATTTGCATTTTTATGTGGCACTCCTTCCAACCTTTCTTACACAAACCATGGCTAACCGAATCCTCGGGTGCCTGCCAACAATCTCATACCATGAAGGAGTGCCTTTTTAGTTTAGTTTTATTATGATGATGACACTCCCCCAACCTTTGCTTACACAAGCCATGGCTAACCGAATCCTTCGGGTGCCGTCCAACAATCACAAACCATGGAGGAGTGTCTATTTAAGTTAATTAATTGGGACTGGGAATCCCATTGCCAGCTCTTTTGCAAAATTATTGGATAAGCGGATGTGCCACTATTCCATATGAGAGTCCGTCAAAAGTAAATGACAAGGTTGAAAGCTAAACACCACATACTTCCTCATGAGCTATGAAACATAAACACAAATTAAGAAGCATTTTGAAGGTTTTAAAGGTAGCGCATGAGAATTTACTTGGAATGGTTTGAAATGCCATGCATAGGTATTTATGGTGGACACTCTGGAATAACTTGGTTTTCATGTGTTTGGAGGCACGAGCAGCGTTCCCGCTCAGTACAAGTGAAGGCTAGCAAAAGACTAGGGAGCGACAATTCAAGAGAGCAGTAACTGTCATAATCATGCTTGCGGCAAAATAAATTAACTGAGGCATAAAAGTGATACAAGAACTCTGAAGCAATGTAAATCATTGAGGCTTAATTGACTCTTGTTCAGTCATATGCATGCGTGAGCATGTGCCAAGTCGATATAAATGAATTATTCAGAGGAGGATACCACAATGCCATACTTACTTATGAATAAAACAATGCAAGCAAATATCCATGACATGCTACTCATATTAATAAATTGGAGCTAATCATGAGAGATCATGAACTACTAGACTTTCTTAAATAACATATACCCCACATGAACCAACTAAGCATGCTCACATGGATGAGTATATGTACAAAAATGAAAACAAATAGAGTTCATACCAGCCTCTCACCACAATCAGATTGTCGTAGATCGTCATTATTGCCTTTTCACTTGTGTAGCTTGGATAATATGAAATGAAAACCACGCTCCAGCCACCGAAGACCATTGAACTCAAGATGAACTTTACAAACCAAAGAAGAACAGCAAATATTTTTGGTGTTTTGAATTTGAGAACAAGAACAAAAGGAAACAAGTAAACAAAGCAAAATCTTTTTGGGTTTTCTTATAGCAAACTAGCAATAGCAAATAAAGCGAAACAAATGCAAGAAACCAAGATAAACAAATGGTGAAGAGAAACAACAGAAATATTTTTGGTCTTTTTGTGTTTTGGGAAAGAAACAAAGTGGAAACAAGAAATAGCAAACTAAAAGAAACACAGAAAAGCGAAATGGCAGAAATCTGCCAAAACCTGACAGCAGTACAGAAATCGATTTTTACAAAAATCTTACGTTGCTCAGTTCAAAAAGTGTTCAACTAATGAAAGTTAGATAACAACCTGGGGAAACTGCACAAAAATTTGCAACTCAAAATAACGTTCTGGCTGTGCGCACGAATTTTTACGGTAACAGCCCAGAATCTGTTTTCAGGCAGCACTTCCCAAATATCATCTCCCTCTCATTAGAAAACCACTCAAACAAACTAAACAAGTATATACAAGTATCCAGCAACCATAATATGCAAAGAATGAGTGATGCCGGTATACCTCCCCCCAAGCTTAGGCTTTTGGCCTAAGTGGAGTTCAATCCCATCGAGGCCATGAAGTAGTATCCCCGTAGTACGACGAAGATGGATCATATTCCGGATATGTGCTAGAAGAAGCACCCGGATATGTGACGGTGTAATCGTAGGAGGGCTCGGCGTCCTCGGAGTCATGTTGCTGATGGAAATCTTGTATCTTCATATGTTCATCCACCTCCTCCTTAGTGCACGACCATGGTTGCCTGTCAATATCAAACAAACCTGGCTGGGGAAGAGGGATTTCTTTCTCATTCCCGTCAGCAAACAACATTCTATAGGCCATATTATCTAAAGTAGACTCAGTGGTAACAAATTGATGGCTTTTCATAGCAATGATATCAAGCCTCCTAGGGGTTAATGGCACATCATTAGGATCAACAGGAAGCTCTAGATGTGTTAAAATGCGCAGTGCAATAGTTCCTCCAAAAATAGGCCCCTTGGTAGACAAGCGGCGAGCAATAAGAGAACCAAGATGATAAGACGTCTGTCCAGTAAGTGCAATATTCAAGAAAGCAAGATGGTAACTAGAAATATTGCTAGTGTTCTCCCTACCAAGTATGCTAGTGGCAACGTAATATGCAAAATATTTAATGGCGGGGAGTTGAATGTTCCTTATCTTGCCCCGCTGAATGGTGCGACAGTCATCATTGGTGATCCCTCGATAAAGCTCCAACAAGTCCCGGGGGTTGCTATCAATCCTCCTTGCTGTTCCTACAGGGGCAATATCCAATGCATGACAAAATTCATCCAATTCCATAGTAACAGGAGTACCATAGATCTTGAATGCAACTGTCGGATTATATTCCGCGTTTTGGAACTGAAGCTCTCGACAAAAATTTTGGTGAGCATGTGGTATTGCTCCCTTTCATCTCCAACGTAGGTGGCTAAACCCGCCCTGTTGACAAGGGTGAAGAAATCATCCAATATCCCTGCATTTGTCAGAAAATCATAACATGGGAAGGATGAGGCATTAGGAGCCCCATTGTCCTCTTCGGGCGCGAAGCTAGGCGCGATGATGTCCTCATTGTACGACCGCCTAATTTGGGTGGCGGTCCTAGAAGGCCTCCCGGTGCTGGTTGTTCCTTTCTTGAACAATTCTCCAAATTTGAACTTCTTCATTTTCTGAAATTTTCAACAAACAATATAAAACTTGATTTGGTGACATACAATTGAGGGAAACTACTATAGGAACTTGCTAGAGTACTAATCATGCATCAAAACTAGTTTCTACCACTTAGAACAAGCATGCAAGCTCACTAAACATGTTACCTACAGCAGCAAAAATATTCAAGATATACTCAACAAACAAAATTCTACTTGGATGGGTGGAGGAGTCACATACCAAGGAGCAAAGGTGCCAAATTTCAGCAGGAAATCTGAGCTGAACAAGGAGATCGAGAAATCTGGAGTTCTTGAGCAAAAACGCGAGTGAGAGGAAGTTGGTTCGAGTTTTTTCGGGAGAGAGAAGGTGCTGGGAGAAAGAGATGACAAAGTGGGGCAAGGAGGGGCCCACACCACATGGTGGCGCGACCACCTCCTTGGCCGCGCCGGCCTGTGGTGTGGCACCCTGTGGTGCCCCACAGGTCATCCTCTGGTGCTCCCAGGTGCCTCGTCGAAAAATAGGACCAACGGTGTAATTTTCGCGAATTTTTGAAAACTTTGAAAAATGCACATTTTCTGGGTATTAAGTTTATTATTACTGGCCAGGAAAATTTTTGAAATCTCAAATCAACTAAGAAACTTTGCAAATTAAAAATGCTACAGCAACTAAAGCAAGTGGAGGAAGAAAGAGATGTTGTTTACCTCCTCTATGCATATAAGATGTATTTGTTGACAAGGTTGATCAAGTCTTGCCACCAAATAAATTTTACATAGCATATGAAGAAATAAACCTCAAATCAATCATGTTACCTTGAATTGTATTGATATGGATCCAATCACAAGAGTTTGATATTCTTCTTTAGGCTCATATATAGGACAATCAATAGTTCCCACTTTGATAGTTCTCACATGAGAGATAGTATTAACTCCGCACGCTTTTTCAATCCTCTTGGGGAAATAGACGGTGTGTTCCTTATCATCAACATTGAAAGTAACATTTCCTTTATTGCAATCAATAACAGCCCCTGCGGTGTTAAGAAAAGGTCTCCCAAGAATGATGGACATATTATCGTCTTCAGCATTTCCAACACAACAAAATCAGTTAATATCAAGCAATTATTAGTAACTTGAACAGGAACATCCTCACATATACCAACAGGAATAGCAGTAGATTTATCAGCCATTTGCAAAGATATATCAGTAGGTATCAACTTATCTAAGTAAAGTCTCTTATAAAGAGAAAAGGCATAACACTAACACCGGCTCCCAAGTCACATAGAACAGTTTTAACATAATTATTCTTAATAGAACAAGGAATAGTAGGTATACCTGGGTCGCCCAACTTCTTTGGAACTTTTCCATTGAAAGAGTAATTAGCAAGCATAGTAGAAATTTCCTCATTGGGGATTTTCCTTTTGTTAGTAACAATATCTTTCATATACTTTGAATAAGGAGGCAATTTAATAGCATCAGTCAAAGGGATTTGCAAGAATAAAGGTTTCATCCAATCACAAAATTTATTATAGTGTTCTTCTTCCTTTGATTTTAGTTTCTTAGCAGGAAAAGGCATTTGCTTTTGCACCCAAGGTTCTCTTTCATTACCATGTTTCTCAGCAATAAAATCTTCTTTAGTATACTTTTTATTTTTAGCATGCTTTTCAGGTTCTTCTTCAACCTCTTCTTTATCAGGAGTATCATTCTTATCATTATCTTTATCATGTTCATTACCACTTTCAGTTTCAGCATCAGAAATAGAAATACTATTAGGATCATTAACAGGTTCAGAGGATTCTACAACATTTTTATGTTTCTTTTTCTTTTTCTTAGAATGAGCTCTAGGTTCAATGCGTTGAGAATCTTGTTCAATTCTTTTGGGATGCCCTTCAGGATATAGAGGATCCTGGGTAGAGACACCACCTCTAGTTGTTACTTCATAAGCATGTTTTTCTTTAGCATTATTTCCTAACAAGTCATTTTGCACTTTAGTGAGTTGATCAATTTGAGTTTGAACCATATGAAAATGTTTAACAAGCATCTTAACATCATTGGAGGTTCTCTCCACAATATCATGCAATTGACTAATAGCTTGATAATTTTCCATTAAATGATTCTCTACTCTCATATTAAAATTTTCTTGCTTAACAATATAATTATCAAACTCATCTAAGCATTGCGCAGGAGGTTTTGAATACGGAATGTCTTCCCTAGTAAAGCGTTGAAGGGAATTTACCTCAATCATGGATGAAGGGGGAATTATCTCACATATATCTTCTATGGGAGGCAGATTCTTCACATCTTCAGATTTAATACCTTTCTCCTTAAGAGACTTCTTGGCTTCCCTCATATCTTCATTATTCAATTTAATTAAACCCCTCTTCTTCACTATTGGCGTTGGAGTTGGTTCAGGCGTAGTCCAATCATCATAATTCCGACCTATTTTAGCCAATAATTCTTCAGCGTCGTCTGAGTTCTTTTCCTGAAAACACAACCAGCACAACTATCCAGGTATGCCCTAGACTCAATGGTTAGTCCACTATAAAATATATCAAGTAAATCATGCTTTTCCAAATCATGGTCAGACAGATCTCTAATAAGAGAGCAAAATCTCGCCCAAGCCTCAGGCAATTTCTCTTCATCTCCCTGATCAAAATTATAAACTCTCTGCAAAGCAGCATGTTGAGCACTAGCAGGAAAATATTTCCGGAAGAAAACAGCAAGCAATTCTTTTGGACTTTTAATAGAGCTAGGTGGCAAACTATTATACCAAGTTTTAGCGTCATCCTTTAATGAGAATGGAAAAATTTTAGCAACAAAGTAAGTACGCATCTTAACATCATCAGAAAATAAGCTACTCAAAGTAGATAACTCAGTCATGTGTTCAACAACACTTTCTTTTTCAGTACCACAAAAAGGTGTTTTCTCAACAATAGCTATATGAGATAGATCAAGAGAAAAATCATAATCTTTATCCCTAATGTTTATAGGAGATGTGGCAAATTTAGGATCAGGAGACAGTTTATATCTAACAGCATGTTCTGCAAGCAACTTTTTAATTTTTCTTGCATCAGTAGTAGCATGGCATTTTTCAATAAAATCATCATCAAGTTCCACATAATCTTCATCAAGATCATCACTAGAGTATTCAAGTTCAGGTGAATTAACAGGTGTAGTAACATCAGGAGTTTCAGCATTTTCAATTTGTCTAGACCTAGCAATTTTAGCATCTAGAAAAGTTCCCAATGAACCACTATCATCAAGCACAGCAGACATATTATCAGTATTATGAGAGTTTTCAGATTCAGCAGAAGTACCAGCATTTGAAGCATGTGGTGGTGAAACAAGTTTATCAATCACAGATGGTGAATCAAGAGCAGCAGAGGTACTCGGAGTTGTACCTTTTCTTGTAGTGGATGGTAATATGGCGACCTTAGTATCGCGAGTTTTACCCATGATGGAGAATTTGCAGCGAACAATATCAATCCAAGTGAACTTCCAAATAAAGCTATGCTCCCCGGCAACGGCGCCAAAAAATAGTCTTGATGACCCACAAGTATAGGGGATCGCAACAGTCTTCGAGGGAAGTATTACCCAATTTATTGATTCGACACAAGGGGAGACAAAGAACACTTGAAAGCCTTAACAGCGGAGTTGTCAATTCAGCTGCACTGGAAACAGACTTGCTCGCAAGAGTTTATCATAGTAACAGTTTTATAGTAGCAGCAGTAGTAAAATAACAGCAGAGTAACAAAGACTGCAGTAGTGATTTTAGTAAACAGCAGATTAAAATCTGTAGGCACGGGGACGGATAACGGGCGTTGCATGGATGAGAGAAACTCATGTAACAATCATAGCAGGGCATTTGCAGATAATAATAAAACGGTGTCCAAGTACTAATCAATCAATAGGCATGTGTTCCAATTATAGTCGTACGTGCTCGCAATGAGAAACTTGCACAACATCTTTTGTCCTACCAGCCGGTGGCAGCCGGGCCTCAAGGGAAACTACTGGATATTAAGGTACTCCTTTTAATAGAGTACCGGAGCAAAGCATTAACACTCCGTGAACACATGTGATCCTCACGTCGCTACCATTCCCTCCGGTTGTCCCGATTTCTGTCACTTCGGGGCCATTGGTTCCGGACAGCGACATGTGTATACAACTTGCAGGTAAGACCATAAACAATGAATATCATGATGAAATAATAACATGTTCAGATCTGAGATCATGGCACTCGGGCCCTAGTGACAAGCATTAAGCATAACAAGTTGCAACAATATCATAAAAGTACCATCTACGGACACTAGGCACTATGCCCTAACAATCTTATGCTATTACATGACCAATCTCATCCAATCCCTACCATCCCCTTCGGCCTACAGCGGGGGAATTACTCACACATGAATGGGGGAAACATTGCTGGTTGATGGAGAGGCGTTGGCGGTGATGGCGGTGATGATCTCCTCCAATTCCCCGTCCGGCGGAGTGCCGAACGGAGACTTCGGCTCCCGCGACGGAGTTTCGCGATGTGGCGGCATTCTCGAGGGTTTCCGACTTCGACTTCTCTTTTTGCGTTTTTAGGTCGAGGCGAATAAGTAGTCCGAAGGAGGCGTGAGGGCGGCCGAGGGGGCCACACCACATGGCCGCGGGCCCCCTGGCCGCGCCGCCTGTGGTGTGGGGCCCTCGGCGTCCACTTCAATTGTCCTTCCGCTCCGTCATTATTCTGGGAAAATAGGCCCTTTCATCAAAATCCCGAGGTTTTTCCCGAAAGTTGGATTTCTGCACAAAAACGAGACACGAACAGTTAAAACAGCGTTAGTCCGCGTCAGTTGCATCCAAAATACACAAATTAGAGGCAAAACAATAGCAAAAGTGTTCGAGAAAGTAGATACGTTTTGGACGTATCACACCACTAGTGAACGGTCCTTTTTCCTCAATACTGATAAATTCAACCACTGCAATCCTGCTCTGTTATTTACTACTCCCTCCGTTCCTATATATAAGCCATATAGTTTTTTGGGAAAAATTCCGGAATATAAGGTTTATTGCCTTACCCTACTTCTATGGACAATATTTTTGGAGATTTGATTAGGTTTACTTATCTTATGCAAAGTTCTCTATTAGCTCACGGTAATAACTTACAGTTAACCCTAGCCAAACATGGCGTATTTTTTCCTAAATATGCGTTTCTTAATTTCCGTGCCAGAAATTATATGGCTTATATTTAGGACCGGAGGGAGTACAATTCATGTTATGTTTACTTATTGCAAACATCTCCTTCCACTCGATACGTCTAATTCTTTGTGTTCAGCAAACCGGTGAGATTGACAACCTCACTGTAAGTTGGGGCAAAGTACTTTGGTTGTGTTGTGTGCAGGTTCCACGTTGTTGCTGATGCCGATAGTGCGCCCTACCACTACTCAGCTAGCAACACCTTCAGAAGTCACGCCTTTCTCCTACTGGTCGATTAAACCTTGGTTTCGTACTGAGGAAAAACTTGCTACTGTGCTCATCATACCTTCCTCTTGGAGTTCCCCAACAGTGTGAATTCGGCGTAATGATAAGCACCATCAAGCTATTTTTCTGGCGTCGTTGCCGGGGAAAGAGGATTTCTGCAAGGGGAGTCTCTCATCTCCAATCTCTTTACTTTGTTATAGTTTGCTTAGTTTACTTATTTTATTTTGTTTGCTTTATTATATCAAAAACACAAAAAAATAGTTTCTTTTATAGTTTTATTTATATCAAAAACACAAAAAATAGTATCTATTATAGTTGTTATTTCTGTTGCTTAGTTTTAATTTTGCTAAATGGGTTCCGCTGAAAATACTAAGTTGTATGACTTTACTAGCACCAACAACAATGATTTTATTTGTACACCTATTGCTCCACCTGCTCCCGAAGCAGCCTTCTATGAAATTTAACATGCTTTATTAAAACTTGTTATGAAAGAGCAACTTTCTGATGTTAGTACTGAAGATGTCGCTTCTCACCTTAATAATTTTGTTGAACTTTGTGATATGCTAAAATATAAGGATATAGATGGTGACATTATAAAACTTAAATTGTTTCCTTTCTCTTTGAGAGGGAGAGCTAAAGATTGGTTGCTATATTTGCCTAAAAATAGTATTGATTCTTGGGTTAAATGCAAAGATGCTTTTGTTGGAAAATATTGTCATCTCGCTAAGATTATATATTTGAGAAGAGACATAATAAATTTAGACAATTTGATAATGAACATGTTGCTCAAGCTTGGGAAAGAATGAAATCTTTGGTAAAGAATTGCCCCACTCATGGACTGGCTATTTGCATGATCTCCTGGATTCAGCTGCTGGAGGTACCTTTATGTCCATTACTTTGGGGGTTGCAACAAAGCTTCTTGATGATATGATGATTAACTATTCCGAATGGCACACCGAGAGAGCTCCACAAGGTAAGAGGGTAAATTCTGTCGAAGAATCCTCCTCCTTGAATGATAAAATCGATACCATTATGTCTATGCTTGTTAATGGTAAAGCACATGTTGATCCAAATAATATCCCATTAGGTTCTTTGGTTGCTCAAGAAGAGCTTGTTGATGTGAATTTCATTAAAAACATCAATTTCAACAACAATGCTTATAGGAATAATTTTGGTAGCAACAATTATAGGCTATATCCTTCTAAAAATGGTAATGCTTATGGCAATTCATATAGCAACAATAGAAGTTCACCCACTGATCTTGAAGTCGTGCTTAAGGATTTTATTAGTAAACAAACAGCTTTCAATAAAACTGTTGAGGAAAAGTTCGAAAAAATTGATATTCTTGCCTCTAAAGTTGATAGAGTTGTTCATGATGTTGAATTTCTTAAATAGAAAGCTATGCCCCTAATGTTAAATAAAGCAAAACTTTGAATGCCATTCAAGTTAGAATTGATGAAAATGTTAGGATGTTGGCGGAATTGCATGCTAGGTGGGAGAGAGAAGATGAAATTGCTAGAATAAATAATATGACTAAAATTTGTACCATCACCACCACTAGTAATACTGAAACTTCAAATTCTAGCCACTCTCCTACTATTAATGTTAAAATAATTGACCACTGAAACTACTCCTGATAAGTGTGCTAAAATAATTCGGAGTATGGGAGACAATAGTCCTTTTACCTTTGATAAAATGACTTTGATTTTGATGATTGCAATATCTCTGAAGTAATCAAGTTATTACAAAAGCTTGCTAGAAGTCCCAATGCTAGTGCTATGAATATGGCTTTCACGAAGCATATTACAAATGCTCTCATGCAAATTAGAGAGGGGAAATTAAAATGTGAAGCTTCTATTCCTAAAAAGTTAGAAGATGGCTGGGAGCCCATCATTAAGATGAAAATAGATGGCTTTAATTGCAATGTTTTATGTGATCTTGGTGCAAGTATTTCTGTTATGCGTAGAAAAATCTATGATATGCTTGACTTGCCACCATTGAAACAATGTTATTTGGATGTTCATCTTGTTGATATTGCTGCAATGAAACCTTTAGGAAGAGTTGATAATGTTCTTATTATGGTTAATAATAACCTGGTCCCCGTTGATTTTGTTGTTTTGGATATTGAATGCAATGCTTCTTTTCCAATTATTTTGGGAAGACCTTTTCTTAGAACTGTTGGTGTTGCTATTGATATGAGATATGAGATTATTAAATACCAATTCCCACTCAAGAATGGTATGGAACACTTCCCTAGAAAAATAAAGAAGTTACATTACGACTCTATTATTAGAAAAAATTATAATTTTGATACTTCTTCACTTGATAATACTTGATGCAAATATTTTTTGCGCCTAACTGAAAGACGTTAAAGAAAAGCGCTTATGGGAGACAACCCATGTTTATTTTCTGCAATTTTTATTTTTATTGAGTCTCGGAAGTTATTACCTCTGTAATAACCTCTCCTCATCATTTTTATTTCATTTTTGTGCCAAGAATAGCCTTTGATAGGAAGAAAGCAAGATTTGGGGAAGTTGCTGTCCAGAAACAGATTCTATGTTGTTACCGTAAAAATTCGTATAAATAGCTAGTACGTAATTTTAAGCTTTTATTTTTTATGCATATACCCCAGGTTTATATCTAACTTTCGTTAGTTGACCACTTTTCTATATGAGCAACAGAAGATTTTCTAAAAAAATTATCTTTACCTGATGTTCTGTTTTTGACAGATTTCTGCACTATTTGCATTTGCCTCTTAAAACTCTTTCTTTTTTAGTTCTTTTGATCAAAGAGCTTTTTGAAAGGCTGCTACAGTAGCTAATGCTTTAATAGATGTTTGATATATATTAGCACTGAACTCAAGTGGATTTGTTTATTTTGATTGTACTAATGCTGCTAATAGAGAATTGTGTTAAGTTTTGTATGAAGGAAGTTTTTAAGTGTAGGGAGAGAAGAATAATGTGATGTGATGAGATGAAGAATGGAAAAAGCTCAAGCTTGGGGATGCCCCTGCACCCAAAGAAATATTCAAGAGGTACAAGCGTCAAACCTTGGGGATGCCGGCATCCCCTCTTCACCAACAAAGCAACAGGTCATCTCTCTATGCACTATATTTTTATTACTTCATACGCTATGTGTTGTTTTTTGAGCATCTTTATTTTTGTTTTTTTGTTTTTAGTTCTATTTTTTTTAGTTTACTGTACAATAAGGTTGGATCCCGGCACAATTGTTTTGGAGAAACACACGATCCATTTTAATTGCGTAGAACGCTCTAGTTTTCGTTGTTATTGTTCTCCGAGGGTTCTAGTTTTCTAGTACTGCGTTTAGCTCTTGTTATTTCACTTGAATTTTATTCAGGGCTCGTTAGTATTTTTTATTTATGTATGATTAGCTGTCTGGTCCAAAATATATTTCATCTCTGAGAGTTATTTCAAATAAGTTGATTGGTGTTGGATACGAGTAAAATATTTCATGATTATAGTGATGCAAAATGAAGCTTGTCTAGACTGTGGCATAGACTTTGACATATCATGCTGGATGTTATTCTTGTCATATGCTTAGTATTTATTGTTTTAGCATAACTTGTCTCAAATATCTGAGAGTGCTTAATGTGTCATTGAAAGAATCATGTGTTGTTTCCATCATAAAAGCATAATATTGTGGTATTCTCTTTTGATGCTTTATTGGGTTGACTTGGCGATGCTTATACCATGTTATGACTATAACTAGTCAAGTAAAGCCTCTATGATCATTTAGTTTTTGATTTGTAATATCACTTTATGCTTTGATTGATAATGTTTTGTCGCTATGCATGATTATGTCCATTATTGCTCTCTTTGTTGGTCGCTCCCAGTTTTTTCCTAGCCTTCGCATGTGCTGAGTATGACCTCTACTCGTGCATCCAACCACCATTAACCAAAGATTGCCATATGTTTCCACCATATTTACCTAGTAGCATTATTGCTATTCCAAGTAATTCATCATATTTTTATTTATCTTTTAAATCAAATTTTGGCATGAGAAAAATAGTCAGTAAAGCTCTCACGAACTTGATGGCACATTTACTTTCTTGTACTTAATAAACTTGATCATTGTGCCTATCTTATGAAGTTTATATGGTTGCAAATTGCAAGTTGGGAGTTAGTATAACAAAGCTTTCATGGGGAACACTTTCGACATTGCACCTATTATTTAGTTGATATCATGTTCTTTTGCTTATGAATGCCTATCGATGCAAAATAAAATGAAAATTTGTAAGTCCATGAAGTTTGTATATGTGTTAGAGAAACGCTGGGCCGCTAACCTAAGCCATGCATCATTCATGGTGGAAGTTTACAACATTCCATAGTGAGCAATCCGTGAAGCATCTTCAATAAAAAGCTTTACCCATAGTAAATAAAAAGATTGTTAAGATGTTCACTGTATGTTTATCTTATCATTTTGGTGCGGGATTGCACTTATTTGAAAGAGTACTTCCATATCAAGGGTCAAGAGCTAACCCTGTTGCGTTCTTTAAGATACATGTATACTTACAATGACAAGAACTTATTTGGGACCTAAGTTTAGTAGCATGAGGTGTAGGTACTCGTATTCAAGAGGCATGAGATTTTAACTTGTGATTTGCAAGCATATAGCTCATTTTTGAGTCACATTAACTTTAACCATTCAAGATGCTTATGATAGGGTGTTATCACCAGATTTTGGACAAATCCAGAGGTGGGCCGTAAGAGAGATGGGCTTGGAAGACTACACGTGGAAGATTTCTGAAACGGCTTTGCACGAAGAATTTGGGCTGGTTTGCCCGTGTATCTTTAATTATAGTAGATTATATTTTAGATCAAAAGTTAGAGTTTGTATCGTGCACGGTGGGATATTCCCACGGTAGAAAGTCCGCTGGACTATAAATATGTATCTAGGGTTTATGGAATAAACAACAACACAACGTTCACCCCAAAACAAACCAATCTCGGCGCATCGCCAACTCCTTCGTCTCGAGGGTTTCAATCAGGTAAGCGACATGCTACCTAGATCGCATCTTGCGATCTAGGCAGCACAAGCTCCACGTTGTTCATGCGTTGCTCGTACTGAAGCGTCTTTGATGGCGGGCAACGTAGTTATCATAGATGTGTTAGGGTTAGCATTGTTCTTCGTATAAACATGCTTACGTAGTGCAACCCTTGCATATCTAGCCGTCCTCATGCCTATCTCAGGCATGGGGGCGGCACCCTGCTTGTTCATCGTTTAGTAGATCTGATCCGTTACGATTGCTCCTTGCTCCGCAAGGATTAGTTTAATATCTGCAATAGTTAGGCCTTACAAAGGGGGGAGGATCCAGTGGCATGTAGGGTGGCGTTCGCAAGTCCTAAACAGGATGTTCCGTGGATCAACTACATTGTTGGTTCTTTGGCCTTGTTTAGGATCGGCTTATGAGCACCGTGCGTGGCCGCGAGGCCCAACCTGGAGTAGGATGATCCGATTATGCGGTGAAAACCCTAAATCGTCGTAGATCTCATTAGCTTTATCTTGATCAAGCAGGATCACCAAGTATTCGTGCACCCCGCACGGATCATGGGTGGATCGGCTCTTTGAGCCGATTCACAGGATAACCTGAGAGCCGATCGAGGCTCGTATTTAATGTTTACGTGTATGCCATGCAGGAACTAAGCGAGGCATTCCCCATCACCTTCCCGACCAGGTATAGGTCAGGTGGCACGCCCTTGCACTTCGCATCGCCGCGTGACCAGAAGAGCATTGCGGGCCGTCGCTCGGAGGGGTCTCAGCCAGCCGCAGCTCTAGGCTCTTCCCGGCTCTACTAGTGCTGACTGCCGCTGCCCGACGGTGGGTTTTGGCGGTCAACACATTCTGGCACGCCCGGTGGGACAATCGTCTACATCAACCACATCGCCATCTACATCTGAGATGGCGACGGACGGCACGCCGTCACCTACGAGGAGCTGCTGCTGAGCTCAAGAAGAAACATGACGAGATCAAGGCCACCCTCGAAGCCGACCTCATCGGCTCTTTTCGAGAACCCGTACCCATGGCATCGATGGAAGGGATTCTCACCACAAGGTGCACTCGATGGGATAGATCTCTCTGCCCCGTCGGAGGAACGCACCATGGCCCTGCGGCAGGAGATTAACTACTTGGTGGCTCACTCGCTACACCGCCACTCAAAACTTGGTCAACGTGTTGGAGCGTCTCGCTGCGCGTGATCCAGGAGATCATGAGCCACCGTACTCGCCGTCAGGACCAGCTCTCGGGACGCACCAAGGAGAGTTGCCACTCCAGTCCCGTCCACCGCTGCCATATGCGTTGGCAGCACCAGCTGAAGTGCCGGCTACACCGGCATTCGTCGTCTACAAGATCGGTGGTGACCCTAGTGACTACCAGTTCTTGGTTGAGGCGCCTAAGGAGATCCCTCAAGGATACGCGTGCACGTATGTGCCAGATTGTGGCAACTGGCACTCTCAAACCAGGCCACAACGTCAGGGACTCCAAAAACGGGAGGAACGTCAGCGACAGAGCTTGAGAAGCAGACGTGGCTAACTAAGTACGCCACCCCGACGAAACTCCCGAGCCCAGCTCCTGCAGTTGGCTCAGAGCTGGAAAAGCAAACATGGCTGGCTAAGTACGCCACCCCGGCGAATCTTCGAGCGCATCTCCTCAGCCAGCACAGCGGATCAGATCAGTACCATACGAGAGACCGTTCGGCATTATGCCGAAAAGGAGGGCAATCGGCTATTCCAAGCCGTACCCCGATGAGTACGAGATGATCCCGCTGCCACCTAAATATCGGCTCCCTGACTTCTCCAAATTCAGTGGATCGGATGGCTCCAGCTCCATCGAGCACATCGGCCGATATTTGGCGCAACTAGGACCGGCTTCAGTGTCGGATCAACTACGCGTGAGGCTCTTTTCACAGTCCCTCACGGGATCGGCTTTTGGATGGTATACCTCTTGCCAGCAAACTCCATCCAGTCTTGGAAGCAATTGAAGAACATTTCCATATGCAATATCATTCGAAGCTTCCGATTCTAGCATTGCCGATCTAGCACAACTACGTCGTAAGCGCGGAGAAACGGTGACAGTACATCCAGCGCTTCAGGAACCTTAGGAACCGATGTTATTCGGTTCGTATAACGAAAAGGAAGCGTCGAGTTGGCAGTAGCTGGCCTTGCAACACAGCTCAAGGACATGGCCTCCCAAGCAGATTATCCCTCGCTGGCGCACATGGTTCAGAAACTATCAGCATATGAACAGCGCCACCCAGACTGTACCAAGACAAGACCAAGCGTAGTCATGGTCGATACAGAGGAAAGTGAAGTGCCTGCGGGAGACCAAGAAGTAGCAGTGGCTGAGTGGACTCGGGGAGGAACCCCCGTGTCCTGCAAATGGGTAAAGCCACCAGGGCCGCCCAGGGGATTTGATTTTGACGTGACCAAGACTGAACAAATCTTCGACCTCCTGCTCAAGGAGAAACAGTTGACGATTCCCGAAGGTCTCAAGTTCCCCACGGCGCAAGAGCTAAACGGAAAGCCGTACTGTAAATTCCACAATTCGCTTTCCCATGCCACCAACGACTGCAGGGTGTGGCGTCAACACATCCAAGCGGCGATAGAGAAGGGGCGTTTAATTTTCAACCAGTACGCCATGAAGGTAGACACCCAGCCCTTCCCCGCCGTTAACATGGTAGAAGTCATCCACCCCGAGGGCTGCCAGCCAGGTCCCACGTTCAGCATCAACATGGTAGGACCTGGGAACCACTCTGGCAAAGATGGAGATGCGGGCAGCTGCTCTCATAGCAAGGATACAGAGGAGGCCGCTCCACGCGATCGGCTCCATCATGATGGCAAGCGCTACGTCACAGAGGGAGAAGTGAAGAATATAAGATATCAACGACCTCTCTCTGACCACCTCCTCAACAAATATGTGAGTCAGTATGACCAACGCCGACGGTCCAACTATGATGATGAAGGAGATCGTTTGGCTAGAGAAGCCAGAAGACATCGTCGGCATGATCGCGATGAGGAGGAGCACGAGCGCCATGCCACGGACACATCAAGGGAGCCGGATGACAACGCCAGACATTGGGACTGCCCTTTCTTCAGACACTGCTGGGATTCAGGAATGAGCCGATTGCCCACAATCGGCAATTGCCCAGAATGCAACAAGAAGAAGAAGGAGGCAGCCAACGTGTCTGTGTTTGAGCGCTTAGGGCCTCTCCCACCACCAGGCAAACGTGCTGAGTCACTTCGTTGGGCAGATCCTGAGGATTCCGAAGACGAAGGGCTAGAAGAAGAAGAAGACAGGTACCACCGTCCAAGGTGGTGCCCTGACGGACTCAGCCGTTCACGAAACGCAGGGTTCAGCGGTTGCGCGGCCTGGAGGAAGCCGAAAGGTTATATCTCGCATACGCTAAGGAAGGCACGGCCTGATCTAGGCCGCAAAGGTTCAGCGAGCCCTGGATGAAGAGGGTCGTCCACGAAGAATGGAGTGGCGTCCTAAGCAAAAGAAAGCCGATGATGAAACATCGGCTGGCACAAACATGGTGCTTGTCTTGCCGACAGAGCTTAGTGCTCCACGATTATACGATGCACTCAAGGTGGACGACAGCAGGCGCATCAAGTCAGAGGTTGGGTTGGTTTTATCCAGCCTAACTGAGTAGCAAGATTAAACCAATGAGCAAACCGTGCGAGGCTGATCCTTGTGATCGGCCCCAAAAAAAAAAATTTATGGAGGAACATTACAAAATCTTCATCACGGAACCTTCATCGAACAAGCAATGTGGAGGCCGATTCCAGCAATCGGCCAAAATTATCCTCTGCACATATTCTGTTTGTGTTCAGCAACGAGCCACTGGGCGGCGGCCACGTCGGCAGAAGAAAGTCAGCATGAATCTTTACGAAGCCGACGTGCAAGTGCAGTGCCCTGACTAACCATGAAAGCCGATATCTGCAGTCATTTGGCAGATTCGGCTCGGGGGCATATAGTCGATGAACCTATGCGTATAAACATGTGCAGACATGTGCAGGAACATTGGCCGATTGAGAAAAATCGGCCAAATAAAAAAAAATTTGCAAGAAGCGAAGATGCGTCATCGACTTTAGTACAGTTGCACAGGCCAAAACCCACCGGCTGCTCAAGCTACGCGCTCAACGACTTATGCATCCTTGCCGGTATTCTTGCCTTGACGAAGGCTCGGGGGGCAGCTCGCCCTAGAAGTTCTTTAGAACGCCGATTTTGATGAAATCGGCTGATTTTGCATTATGATTCGGAGGCCGATGGTGACACATGTGGTTGATCACGACTGTCCTCGCCTTGATGAAGACTCGGGGGGCAACGGACTACATGGAGATCAGGGAAGGAGGACATCGGCTTTTACAAATTTTGGACCGTCCTGTCGCTGCGAAAGGAGGAGATTGCTAAGGTACTGCGAAGAATTATGATCAGACACCAAATCGCAGCCTGAAATTGAGAAGTTCCTGGCCTACGAGCTAATCGACATGAGAGTTCGGCTTCATGGGCGTCCAAAAGAAAAGAAATCCGATACATTACTATCGGTCTTCACATGACGAGCGGAAGGAGTGAAATTGGAGCAATTGAAAGATGAATCAAAAGGACAATTTCATTAATTCGAGAGGAGCGGCTTTACAAGAAAGAGCCGATGGCTCTCAAAAGAGGGATCTAGTGCCTAGTGCACTGCTACTACTAGTCCTATTCTACTAGTCGTCGCTGTCCTCGTCATCACCGCCGTCGATGTCGTCGGCGCTGCTCCCAGGGAGTTCCTCGTCGCTGCTACCCCAGCCCGTGGCCGGAGCCTCTTCCTCCTCGTCATCATCATCGTCCTCGCTGTCCGCCCAGGAGCGGAAGCGCTTGGTTGGCGGGTACCCAGCGGAAGAGGAAGATTCATCTTCCTCCTCCTCTTCTTCTTCTTCGTCGTCATCTTCATCCTCGCTGTCCGCCCACATGCGGGAGCGCTTCTGCGGCGGGAGCTTGGCGGAGGGGAAGGCCTTGGCCTTCGCTGCTTCCCCTTCTTTCTTCTCATTGTCGGAGGAGAGGGGGTTCACCTCGGAATGAGGCTTGTCCTCGTTCTTCTTCTTCGGCGAGGAGTGGGGGAAGAGGTTTGAGAAAGAAGAGGAAGAGGAAGACATTGCTACAGGGGAAGAGGGTTTTTTGGGTGCCGATGGCTGGAACAGAGGAAGGGGATGAAGAAGGCTAGTCGATCGGCATAGTTAAATAATGATAAGCCTGGTGGAAATTTAATGTCATTACAGTTTCCAAGGGGATGACGCCAGAGCTATCGAATTTTGCAGAGAAGCTGGGAAGACAGGGTATAATGATGCTGCAACGGCTCTGCTCTGCCACGACATGACCCGACGAAGGCTTAATGATTTTGGAAATATTATTTCCAAAACCAGGGGGCATGTGTTATCACCAGATTTTGGACAAATCAGAGGTGGGCCGTAAGAGAGATGGGCTTGGAAGACTACACGTGGAAGATTTCTGAAACGGCTTTGCACGAAGAATTTGGGCTGGTTTGCCCGTGTATCTTTAATTATAGTAGATTATATTTTAGATCAAAAGTTAGAGTTTGTATCGTGCACGGTGGGATATTCCCACGGTAGAAAGTCCGCTGGACTATAAATATGTATCTAGGGTTTATGGAATAAACAACAACACAACGTTCACCCCAAAACAAACCAATCTCGGCGCATCGCCAACTCCTTCGTCTCGAGGGTTTCAATCAGGTAAGCGACATGCTGCCTAGATCGCATCTTGCGATCTAGGCAGCACAAGCTCCACGTTGTTCATGCGTTGCCCGTACTGAAGCGTCTTTGATGGCGGGCAACGTAGTTATCATAGATGTGTTAGGGTTAGCATTGTTCTTCGTATAAACATGCTTACGTAGTGCAACCCTTGCATATCTAGCCGTCCTCATGCCTATCTCAGGCATGGGGGCGGCACCCTGCTTGTTCATCGTTTAGTAGATCTGATCCGTTACGATTGCTCCTTGCTCGCAAGGATTAGTTTAATATCTGCAATAGTTAGGCCTTACAAAGGGGGAGGATCCAGTGGCATGTAGGGTGGCGTTCGCAAGTCCTAAACAGGATGTTCCGTGGATCAACTACATTGTTGGTTCTTTGGCCTTGTTTAGGATCGGCTTATGAGCACCGTGCGTGGCCGCGAGGCCCAACCTGGAGTAGGATGATCCGATTATGCGGTGAAAACCCTAAATCGTCGTAGATCTCATTAGCTTTATCTTGATCAAGCAGGATCACCAAGTATTCGTGCACCCCGCACGGATCATGGGTGGATCAGCCGATTCACAGGATAACCTGAGAGCCGATCGAGGCTCGTATTTAATGTTTACGTGTATGCCATGCAGAACTAAGCGAGGCATTCCCCATCACCTTCCGACCAGGTATAGGTCAGGTGGCACGCCCTGCACTTCGCATCGCCGCGTGTGACCAGAAGAGCATTGCGGGCCGTCGCTCGGAGGGGTCTCAGCCAGCCGCAGCTCTAGGCTCTTCCCGGCTCTACTAGTGCTGACTGTCGCTGCCCGACGGTGGGTTTTGGCGGTCAACATAGGGGCAATGAGAGCTCAAAGCTAATAAGTACGTACTTTTTGGAAGATTTATAAAACTTGTTTATCTTGCTTACTCTGCAAACAGTTTTTCTTTTACTTTTATGTTGAGTCTTCATCTTCTACTTTATGCACCGACTAAGAGAGCATAATTGTCATTCTTAGTGCAATGTGCATAGTTCCAAAATTATTATTGATTGATTCATGATTGTGCTATTGCTTGTTCTTAAATTATTTGTATCTAGTCACCCTCTGAACTTTGAAGAAGTCCTAGCATTTATGTTTTGCTATTTCATAAAGGACATGTTGAGTACCACGTTGTTATGTTTACTCTATGATCATAAACAAACAATTGCTTTCAATGCACTATTATGCATGATCCGTTGCTTGAGTTACTCTTTATGTTATAACATAATTGTTAAGTTCTATTGAATTATATCTATCATGCCTATGTTTAGAAGTACATTAATCATAGGTCACAATGCTTTACATGCTTGATTAAGATTGTGTTGGCTTCATGTCACCTTAAAAATTATTTTGTTATCACTTACCTACTCGAGGACATGCAGGAGTTAAGCTTGGGGATGCTTGATAGGTCGCAAACGTATCTATAATTTTTGATGCTCCATGCTTGTTTTACACAAATTCATATATTTTCTGCTTACACTTCGTTGCACTTTTACATGATTTCCGGCACTAACCTATTGACAAGATGCCACGGTGTAGTTGTTTTCTACTGTTTTTGGTTTTAGAAAAGTTGTACGGAAACATTCTCGGAATTGGACGGGACAAAAGCCGAAGTTAATATTCTCCGTAACGAAGACAGAGACCGAAGGAGTCGAATCAGCGGGACGGCCGACCGACCTAGGCGGCGGCACCAGACCTAGGGGTGGTCTGGGCTACCCTGGCCTCCACCGACCTCGCCCTTCTGCCTATTTCTTCACGATCTCGGGAAAACCCCATACACCCGAACCTCCATTCACGAAAAGTTCCATCGCAGCCGCCATCGTAGAACCCATCTCGGGGGGTTCTGAAGTTCTTCCTGGTACACTGCCGGAGGGGGGAATCACCGCCGGAGGCATCTACATCACCATGCCCGCCTCCGAAGTGATGCGTGAGTAGTTCATCCTTGGACTATGGGTCCATAGCAGTAGCTAGATGGTTGTCTTCTCCAATTTGTGTTTCATGTATAAATCGTGTGAGCTGCCCTACATGATCAAGATCATCTTTATGTAATCCTACATGTTGTGTTTGCTGGGATCTGATGAATATGTATACTATGTTTGAGATCGATTATATATTCATGTCATATGTTATTTGTGATCTTGCATGCTCTCCGTTGCTAGTAGACTCTGGCCAAGTGGATACTTGTGACTCCAAGAGGGAGTATTTATGCTCAATAGTAGGTTCATGCCTCTAATTTTCTGGGAGAGTGACAATAACTAAGATTGTAGATGTGTTGTTGCTACTAGGGAGAAAACAATAATGTTTTATCCGGGGATAATTCTATTGTTTACATTACACACAATGCTTAATGCAATTATCTGTTGCTTGCAACTTAATACTGGAAGGGGTGCGGACACTAACCGGAAGGTGGATTTTTAGTCATAGACGCAGTTGGATTACGGTCTATGTATCATGTTGTAATGCCCAATCAAATCGCATAGTAATCATCTTGTCATGTATGTTCGATATTATGTCAATTGCCCAGCTGTAATTTGTTCACCCAACGTGTTATTTATCTTTATGGAGAGACACCACTAGTGAACTGTGGACCCCGGTCATTTTTTCTTAATACTGATAAATTCAACCACTACAATCATGCTCTGTTACTTACTGCAATTCATATTATGTTTACTTACTGCAAACATCTCTTTCCACTCGATACGTCTAATCCTTTGTGTTTAGCAAACCGGTGAGATTGACAACCTCACTGTAAGTTGGGCCAAAGTACGTTGGTTGTGTTGTGTGTAGGTTCCACGTTGTTGCTGACGCCGGTAGTGCGCCCTGCCACTAGTCATCTAGCAATACCTTCAGAAGTCACGCCTTTCTCCTACTTGTCGATTAAACCTTGGTTTCGTACTGAAGGAAAACTTTCTACTGTGCTCATCATACCTTCCTCTTGGGGTTTCTCAACAATGTGAAGTCGGCGTAACGACAAGCACCATCAGGGCCTCGTAGGAGCAGCCACCTCCGCCACAAGTACCGCTACGCTATGTTGTGGCGTTCACGCCTCCGGCTCTATCCGGGAAGGGGGCTCTAAGGGAGGCCATCGACGTCTCACTCATGTCGTCGCCTCCACCTTTAGCGCCATGGCACCGGTGGCATGCACGTCTACCAACGGTGTATCCACCGCTGTCTTGGGAGTCCAATTGTCTTGCGCAACAGCCACCAAGTGCAACGGCCTTTCCTACTCCTCCTCATCCTCCGTCACCTTCGGTCCAATATCTCCTAGTTGTTGGGACCCACTGGCCGTGGACGATGCCAGAGATCGTGGACGTCGTGAAGAACGACAAAGATGGCCACTAGAGTAGGCCTGGGTCTTGGCTGTAATAACCCAGAACATAGGAACAACGAAGGGTAGATTTAGAAATGGGATGTGCATTTCATTGCAAAACGGGGGAAATTTTCGCGCCTTATTGCAACTAAACCTAAGAGGGATCGAGGTTCTCTCTCATTTTGCACTTAGGGTTAGGCAATGTGAGTTAGGGAAATTTCGACATGATCTCTTTTGTATCTTGTTGATTTGGGGAATTGATTGCATTTGACAAGTGTTAATACATTTAACAATAAGCATTGAACAATATAAAAATAGAATTCAGAATTTAAAACACAACTTATGAATTCAAACAACTTTGAATTTCAAAGTGAATAATAAATACAATATTTATTCCAGAATATAAATATTACATGAAGCAAAAGTTCATAAACAAAAACTTGGGCTTTATTGATATCACAACACAGATTACAAAGTCTTTACAATATTCTTGATACAAGAATGGATGAATAATAAACAGAAATGAAAATAAAGATTACAATTTTGCTCCTAAACTAAAACCTAGACTATATGACTTGGAGAATATCTTCTGGCCATGTCCATCTTCAAAACCTGCAAAACAAAGAACCAACACTAGCCAGAATATTAGTGTTAGCCAAATAAATTCAGTTTGGACAGAACCAAGTGTCATGCACACTTGTGCTTGTCCAAAACCATGGACAACACAAGATAAGGGCAGCAGCAGACCAAACCTGAGCACACACAGGGGCTCAAGTTTCAGCATATGAGAGCACACAGCTTGCTGGGCACAAAGCAAGGCCATGCATCAGCTTAGTCACTAAAGCAGCCAGGCTTGTGTGTCAATGCAAGGATAGAAGCAGGGCTCATATAAAAGCAACACAAACCCTAGAAATCATAACCAGTCGACCAGATAAGATTCACCAGGTAAGGGTGAAGCAAGAATAAGCTCAGTTCATCCAGTTCTTGAGCAAGAACAGAACCAACACACACAACCACTCAAACCACCAGAGATCATGGTGACCTGAGAAGATCATCCAAGATCTGGAGGTGAAGGGCTGTGACACAAACCCAAGTCTGCATCAACAAAGCATTTCTTTCTAGGAGCTGGAACAAGGTATACCTAGTTCCTGGAAAAGATCCAATGGATCTGATCCATCATATGCATGAACTAAGCATGGGATGAGCAGATGCTCATATGGGTAGATCATCACTTGGTTTTCACCAAGGATTACTGCCAGTCAAAAGCTACTAAGATAGAAACCATCCAGATACAGATCATGTGCACAGAAGCTAGAAATCATGCACAGATGCACACACTAGCAAGATCACATGCACAGATAGCACCAGTAGATAGCAAAGATTAGCAGCCAAGACTACACAGAAAATCCTAAGCATGCAACCATCAGAAACCCTAGATTTCTTCACAGGCAAGCATATTGGCATTCATACTTAATATGATTCCCAAATATGCAAGCAAAGATGAGTAGCCAACAAGATCCAACCAACCATGTGAGCAACCAGTCAGTAGCAAGGCTACTGAGGTCACATCACACTTAGCACCAATTAAGAGAAAGCCAAATAGATCACATCACTATCCAGAAATGGATTCAGACTTTAATTGCTTGTAAAAGAATCATGAACAGCAAATTCATATACAAGCAAGTCATTTAAATCATCACTGCATAAGCAGTTCATCATAATTTAAGTAATCCAAGCATGAATTTATCACAGATCCATGCTAAGCATTGACAGCAGCATACTGTTAAGCAACACAGTTTAATCCATAACCACTAGAACAAGTCTAGATAGCTAAGATGAGCAACAGCACAAGTAGGCATCAGCATCACAAGAAAAATTGAATCATTTAGCCACAGTATTAACCAGTAAGCTATCACTGATAATTGGATTGATCAAATGGATCAATCATAGCAAGCCAAGTTACACAGGGAAGTTAGCCAACAAGCAAGAAATGATCCAATGGATCATTGGCTTGCATAGGAAGCACTGAAGCATATCACAGGCACCACTGGCACACACACAAGTGTCACAGATGCATCACAAGTACACCTAGACAAGCAAGTATGATAGCCCAGTAAGCACAAGCAAGTCATAATCAAGCATAGCATAGCATAGTTAGCTCTTGAGCAAGTACTACAGAGCATGGCAAGTGTAGAGCATGCTAGGAGCAGCAGAGAAGCAAGCACAGCATGAACAGCAAGCAAAGCAGCATGTGCCAGTACCAGTAAATGGTAATTGGGCCATGAACTTGCAATTAACCGAAGCACAAGCAAGTTGCATAGGAATAGCATGGCTCTAGATGATCACAAGACCACCAGAGAACAAATAGCATGAGGAGGAAGAAGCACAGTAACAAGGGGAGGCGCACAGAGGAGAAGGTGGAGATGTAACACTTACTAAGAGGCTAGGGCATGGCGAGGCAGTGCTCGCGCGGCCCTAACAGCTGCAAGTCCGGGGTAGGCGCCGACGTTACGCCGGCGAACCCAGACACGAAACCGCACCACCGTAGCAGCACCTGAGGCGACGGCACGAGTATTGCAAGCAGCACCCGCGCCAGGTCAACCCCAGGCGCGTACCATCGTCAGAGAGGACGAGATCTCGCCGGAGTTCGTCGAGGCGATTCTCCACGAGATCCAGATCGGAGGCGATTCGCCAGGAGAGGACGAGTAGGGAAAAACTGCACGGACAGATCGATAGATCTGCTCGCAGCGGTTCAGGATCGGTAGGTGGCTACGGCGGAGGAGCACGGCGATGGCCGGAGCAAGGCGGCGGCCATGGCGGCGACGCCATCGCCACGGGTGTCGCCAGAGGTTAGGGTTAGGTCGAGTGAGTGAGAGGGCCGAGTGAGAGTGAGTGAGGTGGGCCGCTTCGGCGCCACCGAACCCAAAAGGGGGCCAGCCTTATTGGGCCGTCCCTGGGTTTAGGTTATTGGGCTGGGCCCAATATGGGTCCAGGGGGGTATTTTGGTCTTTTTACATTTAATAATAGACCAAAACTTTAGCAAATTTTAATAAATCATAAACAACTCTAAAAATCCAATAAAAATTGGATTTATGAATGAAAAATAAATCTTAACAAGAATAAAATAAGAAATTGAATTTATGAAACAAATTCAAAATTATGAATTTTAAGAATTTAAATAATAACTTGGAATTTAAAATTATTATTTCCTTATATTTAAAATTCAAGGAAAAATCTCAAATAAGTTCAAATACTTATTTTCAAACATTTCAAAATGAAATTCTATTATTCCAAGTCATTTCTTTTGTAAAAGGGTATTTTCCCAGAAAAATACTATATTCCTTTTTATTCCAAAGACTATAGAGGTAACTCTATAATTTTCAACTATTTTTGGAATGATTAAAGGAATCACCAAGTAAATAGTTTTACTTTGAATTGTTATACTTTGTGTGAATTAAAATGGTTTATACTTTTAAATCAATCGTAAATTACCGTCAAAGACATAAATTTTAATACAACCCTAAATTGTAATAACTCCACGGGGAAAAGGGATTCAACATAAAATAATACATCCATGATTGCATTATTTGGATTTTATAACATTGTCCTTACCGGACAATGATGCTTCTTACAGAACCCGAGGTCCAGGTTCCATCAACTGCATTGAACTGCACTATCTCGCAGTCCACAGGCAAGTTCACCCTTGCTCATGTCAACTTGAGTATTTTATACTACTTTAATGCAAATCTATATACTTATCATTCCTGCATCGCAAATGAAATGTTATTTTCCAACTATGAATA
This sequence comes from Lolium multiflorum, assembly GCA_030979885.1. Taxonomy (NCBI): domain Eukaryota; kingdom Viridiplantae; phylum Streptophyta; class Magnoliopsida; order Poales; family Poaceae; genus Lolium; species Lolium multiflorum. Next base: position 287,812,585 of record CM061748.1, read on the forward strand.
TGACTATGTGGCTGGCAATGGAACCATGGTATGTGTTGATATGGTGGAGGTTCCATTGCAATGGGTTATATCACCCTAGGATTAAATTACCAATGCCGTCCAGTGATTCTAGCGCCGTACAAATCGCGTTGACCATGAGATCTATAATGGCTCTGGGGAAGCCAGTCGTATCTTTTCCCTTCTGCACGCCAACGGATTGGTAGAGACGGTGGGGTGCTGGAGGCACTGCCGCAATAGGTTGGGAAATCCTTTTAAATCCCCATCCATTAGTGATGTTAATCTCTACCATCTATGAAGGATTGTCCGGAGTACACCATGAGTAAAGCCGTATTATCGGGGGAAGTCTACTGGAGGTGTACGGTTGGACAAAAGGGTGGGTTTGCAGTCGCGGAGAAGGCGGTGTGGGCTTGGATCTTTATACCTGGCCTCACACCAAAGGAAGTGTGAACGGGGGCAAGTCCCTGCGGATGGCAAAAAGGGTGAGATCTCTTGTGGGAAAAGTAACGCACCTCTGCAGAGTGTATCAAATTGTGGCGGTCACTCCCTGTTCCGGGAAGGGAACTGCGAACGCGGCAGGAAAGGAACTCCGTGAAGTTCTGGTCAACCTGTGAAGACTGACGGGCATAGTTTTCATAATAAAAGCAACCTTTTGAAGAAATGATTGCAAAACATGCATTGACCGGCGATTTCCTGATCAATGGTCGTAGCTAGTGCATCAAACACCTTTTTATTCTTTTAGAACTTGCTGAGTACCTCTGTACTCACTTTCTTTCGACACCCTTGCTAGACTGTGATCCGGAAGTGGAGGCCATCAATGATGGAGCACCAGAAGGAAGCTACGAGCTGGTCTACGAAGAACCTGATCTTACCGGCGGAGTGGAAGGCGTAGACTATGGGATAGTCTACGGACCAGATGACACGGAGGTGGAGGAGTAGTGACATACCCTAGCATCATAGAGCCGAGCAACGTAGAACTTACCTAAATAAGTTGTTGAGCTCTCTTTTATATTGTTATGAGTTGTAATCGTACTTAAGTAGTATCTTAGGGTGTTCTCATAGGACCTGTGAGAATACCAACTTGTTAAGAAAATGTTTGTAATAAAGTATGGAGTGTTATGACCTACAATGTTTCTGTTGTACCACTCTGAGGGATATGGCAAATTGTGAAGAAGTCCCTTCACAAAGATCATATCAACGACTTGTATACTACAACATGCAGTGGTATGCTGGGTCACCGCAGCTGGTATCAGAGCAAATGTTGCGACCTTAGGTTGGAAAGACCTAGTATAGGGAAGAAACCTGTAGGAGTCTAGTAGAAATAGTAAAGGATTCTCTAGAAGTATGGTGATTATTCACTTGAGAATAGCAAAACCATATATTTTAGTGCGATAATTCTTTATTATAGCTATTATGATGCATTATCACTACTAATATTCTGCTTTTATATACAGCCATAATGGCGTACACGTTTCCTAAGAGGACTTTGAGGAAGGTTGAGGGTTGGCTTGGTGATTATGATGGACCAATAACAGCTCTCCTGTGTGGGATGCTGAAGGAACTTCATTGCGATCCACGGATACTGATGGCGTGTATTTCACACGTTCGTTGGGCTACCCCAAGAGGAAGGTATGATGAGCACAGCAGCAAGTTTTCCCTCAGAAAGAAACCAAGGTTTATCGAACCAGGAGCCAAGAAGCACGTTGAAGGTTGATGGCGGCGAGATGTAGTGCGGCGCAACACCAGATTCCGGCGCCAACGTGGAACCTGCACAACACAACCAAAGTACTTTGCCCCAACGAAACAGTGAGGTTGTCAATCTCACCGGCTTGCTGTAACAAAGGATTAACCGTATTGTGTGGAAGATGATTGTTTGCAGAGAAAACAGAAAAACAAGTATTGCAGTAGATTGTATTTCAGTAAAGAGAATTGGACCGGGGTCCACAGTTCACTAGAGGTGTCTCTCCCATAAGACGAACAGCATGTTGGGTGAACAAATTACAGTTGGGCAATTGACAAATAAAGAGAGCATGACAATGCACATACATATCATGATGAGTATAGTGAGATTTAATTGGGCATTACGACAAAGTACATAGACCGCCATCCAACTGCATCTATGCCTAAAAAGTCCACCTTCAGGTTATCATCCGAACCCCCTCCAGTATTAAGTTGCAAAGCAACAGACAATTGCATTAAGTATGGTGCGTAATGTAATCAACAACTACATCCTTAGACATAGCATCAATGTTTTATCCCTAGTGGCAACAGCACAACACAACCTTAGAACTTTCTGTCACTGTCCCAGGTGTCAATGCAGGCATGAACCCACTATCGAGCATAAGTACTCCCTCTTGGAGTTAAAAGCATCTACTTGGCCAGAGCATCTACTAATAACGGAGAGCATGCAAGATCTTAAACAACACATAGCATAACTTTGATAATCAACATAACAAGTATTCTCTATTCATCGGATCCCAACAAACGCAACATATAGAATTACATATAGATGATCTTGATCATGATAGGAAGCTCACAAGATCCGACAATGATAGCACAATGGGGAGAAGACAACCATCTAGCTACTGCTATGGACCCATAGTCCAGGGGTAGACTACTCACTCATCACTCCGGAGGCGACCATGGCGGTGTAGAGTCCTCCGGGAGATGATTCCCCTCTCCGGCAGGGTGCCGGAGGCGATCTCCTGGATCCCCCGAGATGGGATCGGCGGTGACGGCGTCTCTGGAAGGTTTTCCGTATCGTGGCTCTCGGGGGGTTTCGTCACGGAGGCTTTAAGTAGGCGGAAGGGTAGGTCAAGAGGCGGCACGAGGGCCCCACACCAGGGCCGCGCGGCCAAGGGGGCCGTGCCGCCCTAGGGTGTGGCCCCTCGTGGCCCCTCTTCGTCTCGTCTTCGGTCTTCTGGAAGCTTCGTGAGAAAATAGGCCTCTGGGCTTTTATTTCGTCCAATTCCGAGAATATTTCTTTACTAGGATTTCTGAAACCAAAAACAGCAGAAACTGGCACTTCGACATCTTGTTAATAGGTTAGTTCCAGAAAATGCATGAATATGACATAAAGTGTGCATAAAACATGTAGATAACATCAATAATGTGGCATGGAACACAAGAAATTATCGATACGTTGGAGACGTATCAGCATCCCCAAGTTCTGCTCGTCCCGAGCAGGTAAAACGATAACAAAGATAATTTCTGAGTGACATGCCATCATAATCTTGATCATACTATTTGTAAAGCATATGTAAAGAATGCAGCGATCAAAACAATGTGTATGACATGAGTAAACAAGTGAATCATAAAGCAAAGACTTTTCATGAATAGCACTTCAAGACAAGCATCAATAAGTCTTGCATAAGAGTTAACTCATAAAGCAATAATTCAAAGTAAAGGTATTGAAGCAACACAAAAGAAGATTAAGTTTCAGCGGTTGCTTTCAACTTGTAACATGTATATCTCATGGATATTGTCAACATAGAGTAATATAATAAGTGCAATAAGCAAGTATGTAGGAATCAATGCACAGTTCACACAAGTGTTTGCTTCTTGAGGTGGAGAGAAATAGGTGAACTGACTCAACATTGAAAGTAAAAGAATGGTCCTCATAGAGGAAAAGCATCGATTGCTATATTTGTGCTAGAGCTTTGATTTTGAAAACATGAAACAATTTTGTCAACGGTAGTAATAAAGCATATGCATCATGTAAATTATATCTTATAAGTTGCAAGCCTCATGCATAGTGTACTAATAGTGCCCGCACCTTGTCCTAATTAGCTTGGACTACCTGGATTATCACCGCAATACATATGCTTTAACCAAGTTTCACAAAGGGGTACCTCTATGCCGCCTGTACAAAGGTCTAAGGAGAAAGCTCGCATTTGGATTTCTCGCTTTTGATTATTCTCAACTTAGACATCCATACCGGGACAACATAGACAACAGATAATGGACTCCTCTTTTAATGCTTTAAGCATTTGACAACAATTAATTCTTTTCTCATTAGAGATTTGAGGATGTTTGTCCAAAACTGAAACTTCCACCATGGATCATGGCTTTAGTTAGCGGCCCAATGTTCTTCTCCCACAATATGCATGCTCAAACCATTCAACTCAGTGTAGATCGCCCTTACTTCAGACAAGACGAACATGCATAGCAACTCACATGAAATTCAACAATGAGTTGATGGCGTTCCCCAGAAACATGGTTATCGCACAACAAGCAACTTAATAAGAGATAAAGTGCATAATTACATATTCAATACCACAATAGTTTTTAAGCTATTTGTCCCATGAGCTATATATTGTAAAGGTGAATGATGGGATTTTAAAGGTAGCACTCAAGCAATTTACTTTGGAATGGCGGAAAATACCATGTAGTATAGGTAGGTATGGTGGACACAAATGGCATAGTGGTTGGCTCAAGTATTTTGGATGCATGAGAAGTATTCCCTCTCGATACAAGGTTTAGGCTAGCAAGGTTATTTGAAACAAACACAAGGATGAACGGTGCAGCAAAACTCACATAAAAGACATATTGAAAACATTATAAGACTCTACACCGTCTTCCTTGTTGTTCAAACTCAAAACTAGAAATTATCTAGACCTTAGTGACATAGGCATCCCAAATGGGCCTGCCGAATATAGTACCCGGGGTTTATTGAAGGCCCACTACCCGAAGAATAAGAAGATTCGGAAGCCCAAGATATATTTAAGGAAAAGATAGAGTTGTAATAGGAAGTGTTATTTGTAATCTGGTGGGATGAGTTAGAAACCGTCCCGGACTTTGTAACTTGTACAAAACCCTCGGCTCCACCTCTTGTATAAAGGGGGAGTCGAGGGACGAGGAGATCATCGAATCATTGTTCACAAACCCTAGTTTTCATAATCGTCGAGTACTTTTCGGCTGAAACCTTCGAGATCTACTTGCCCTCTACTTCTAACTAAACCCTAGCCTACAATCCATAGGCATTGATAAGTTAATCCCTTGTCAATTGGCGCCGTCTGTGGGGATTAGAGGCGTAAGGATCTGATCTCGATGGCACGTTCAAAGTCTTCGACATCGTCAACCGGAAGCAACACTATGGATCGAGGTAAACAGATCGCTGCTGGTCTTGTTGATTTTGTTCCTCACCCACCCTCCCGTTTGGATGCATATGCGTATCTGGCGGAGCCCATGGAGATGACGTTCGGAAGGTTTCACTTTCGCGTCGAGAAAGAAGGATCGTATCGTGTCGAAATTCCGATTTCGTCGGGATCGTCGGCGGTCGATTCTGATTTTTCAAGCTATGCATCGTCAACCGAGTCAGAAGAAGAAACTTCGTCAACACGTTACGTCAGCATCAGAGCAAGAGAGAAACTCGCCAAGATCTTCAGCGACACATCGTTTGAGTCATCTGCGGACTCATATATAAGCGATGGCTCAAGCGATGTCGACAGTTACGACTTCATCGACAAATCTATCACAGTGGGCAAGGTCTTCATCAATCTCAACAATGATGTCACCAAACCCAATATAGATCGGAGTACAAAATATCATCAGATTTATGCTATCGACAATCAAGAGGAAACATCGGAGGCTTTCGACGATTTGGGTAATCCTTTCGTCGATCCCTCAGATCTAAGGAGAGGTATGGGCACTAAATATGTCGGGCCCACGCCACGTGTCAGCGTTCAACTTCCACAAGCAGCTTGGGATAGAGCAGCAAAAGCTCTAGATGGTTCGGAACCAATGACGACGACAGCCACAGCTCAAGAACTGCAAGCTTATCAATATAGGCTCGCACGAACTGCCCGAGAAATAGAAAAACAGACAGCTGAGTTGAACAGGAGAAAGGAGGCAGCTTCTGCATCAAGCAGGAGAAGGGCAGATCTAAGTGGACAATCTAGAGTTTCGGGTGATAGCCACAGGGAGGCTCGGAACAGAGGAAGATCAAGGTTACAACACATACCCGAAGCAGAAAGAGAGCACCTGGTTCAAAACCTCGACATGTCCTTTATGTCGATAGATACAAGAGGAAATATTATCCCTAAGACACCAGAAGCTGGGTATATGGCGACACAAGCTTACATCCTTGCATCCAGGCCACCCCCAGGAGATCCAAGGGAAACATTATACAACATGGCGTTAGCAGGGGTTGGAGCTATGGGGACAGCGTTCGTAGCAACACCTCCCGAAGGAGCGGCAAGGCAAAATAGTCCACGACCTGCGGCAGCAACAGCGGCAGCTCCTGAAGGACCAAGTGGAGCAAGAGATACAGGAGCACAAGCAAGGGTCGATAGAGCGAGGCAAAGCAGAAGGGATCATCGGCAGTCCCCAGAACTTAATGACGAGGATATGTGCGGTCTACCGTGCTTCACGAGAAGAGTCCGAAAAACTCGAGTCCCCTCAGGATTCAAGTTACCCGATCACTTCAAAAAATTCGACGGTTTGCAAGATCCAGAAGATTGGCTAATTGATTACCTCGAGACGGTGAAGCTAACTGGAGGAACTAGGGCAACAGCCATGCAAAGTATTCAGGTGCACTTAAGTGGAGCCGCACGATCTTGGATCAAAAAACTTCCGCCAGGATCCATCGACAGCTGGGAAAGTTTCGAGGACGTATTCGTCAAGAATTTCAGGTCCACATGCAAAAAACCTGCGTCGTTAGAAGAACTGAGAGCGTGTCGACAAAAGCCAGATGAGTCAATGAGAAAATATATCCAAAGGTGGAACATCATAAAAAACTCGGCAGAAAATATATCTGACGAGAGAGCAATAGATGCGTTTGTCGCAGGAATTAGGCGTGGAGATTTCGTCGAGGACTTAGGAAGGACCAATCCAAAAACAGTATCCGCGTTGATGGAGATAGCAAATAGATGGGCAGACGGAGAAGACGCTGTCCACAATAAACGACACAGGTCGCCAGAGGAGGACCGTGGTCGAAATTATCAATCGAGGCGACGATTTCCTCGACAGTACCAGAACTACGATGCTCCAGGGCAAATTTCGGCTGGATTCCGAGCCAGCGCAGGAGGAAACAATAGAGATGATTATCAGAGAAGTAATGAGCAGAGAAGCGACAACAGAGACGACTCCCGCAATAGACAAAATAGCGGACCAAGGTTTCCAAGACCTTTCGTGTCCCCCGAAGAAATGCTGAACGGACCGTGCCAGATGCACTTCTTCCTCGACAGCAACGGGAAAAGACAGTCAGGGCACCTGCAGAAAGACTGTCGAAATTTTCAGGCAATGTTCAGATACGCAGAAAATGCTCACGCTCGAGCAGCACAGAGAAATCCTCGGGAGCCCAGGAGCGAAGTTCACCTACCGCCACCTCCCGCGATTACAGAGGACAATCGACACCAGCTTAGAATAGCGGCAGCACCTGCACCACCACCCTATGTTGATCCTAATTCCAACGGAGCAGTGTCGATGATTCAGAAGGGAAGGCCGTCCAATAGAGCTCAAAAAGTAATCTCACGACAGGTGTTCATGGCAGAGAAAATGCCTCCACCAACAGTTGAGTACCTCAACTGGTCAGGGCAAGACATCGGCTTCACCATAGCGGACCACCCGCAGCAAGTTCCTCGACCAGGGCAGTCAGCACTTATTCTGCCGGCAGTTATCGCAGGATTTGACGTTTCTCGAGTATTCATAGATGGCGGCAGCAGCTTAAACCTTATGTATGCAGATACATTGAGGAAGATGAACATATCCTTAGCAAACCTGAAGCCAACGGACACAAGGTTCCACGGCATCACACCAGAGAAACCAAGTTACCCATTGGGAAAGATCAACCTTGACGTTCAGTTTGGAACCCGAGAAAATTATAGAATCGAGAAACTGGAGTTTGAAGTTCCCCATCGCAGTACCACGCTTTGTTGGGACGACCAGCATACGCTCGATTCATGGCAGTACCACACTATACATACCTGTTATGGAGATTGCCTGGACCCAAGGGACCAATCACGGTCAAAGGGAGTTTTGCCTTAGCTGATAAGTGCGACAAGGATTTCCATCGGTTATCAGAAACCTTCGGGATGCAAGCTGAATACTTGGCGTCGAAAAGCATGACTGATTACGACGTACTGCCAGACGTTGGAAGGCCAAACAAAGAATCAACTTTCAACACAGAGAAAAATTCTAAGGAGGTGCAGATTCACCCGACAGATCCAAAAAAGACGACATCCATTGCAAACAACATGGATATCGCATAGGAAAGCGCGCTCATCGAGTTCCTCCGTGAGAACTGGAAAATCTTCGTATGGTGTCCAGCTGACATGCCAGGAGTACCCAGGGAACTTGCCGAGCACCACCTAAATTTGGATCCGACATCGAAACCAATCAGACAACCTTTGCGGCGTTTTTCGGAACCAAACCGCAGAGCCATGCTGTCAGAAATAAATCGACTAGAGGAAGCTGGTTTTATCGAGAGATATCTACAGAAGCCACATGGGTAGCTAACCCGGTGATGGTGCCGAAGAAAAACACGACAGTCCTTCGCATGTGCGTCGACTTCACGTGTCTCAACAAACATTGCCCTAAGGATCACTTTCCCCTCCCAAGGATCGATCAAATCATCGACTCCACGGCAGGTTGTGAACGTCTTTCCTTTTTGGATGCATACTCTGGTTATAACCAGATCAGATTAAAAGAAGATGATGAAGCCAAAACAGCGTTTATTACACCTTACGGCGTGTTTTGCTACAAGACAATGCCCTTTGGTCTAAAAAACGCGGGAGCAACATATCAGAGGATGATGCAGAAGTGTTTAGCAACACAGATCGGGAAAAACGTGCAAGTGTACATTGATGATGTCGTCATAACGTCAAAGAAGGGGGCAACGCTGATCGAGGATCTCAAAGAAACTTTTGACAACCTCGACAAATTCTGCCTCAAGCTGAACCCGACAAAGTGTTCTTTTGGCGTCCCAGCAGGAGAACTTCTGGGGTTTCTAGTTTCAGCAAGAGGGATTGAAGCAAATCCCGACAAAATACAAGCCATAGTAACAATGAGAAAGCCAACGAAGTTGAAAGAAATACAGCAGCTAACTGGGCGAGTCGCAGCTTTGAGCAGATTCGTCGCCAGGTTAGGAGAAAAAGCGTTACCATTTTATGCGCTGATAAAACAAGGAGATAAATTCCAGTGGAACGAAGAGGCCGATAGAGCTTTCGAAGATCTGAAGCGAAAAATCTCGACACCACCAGTCCTGGTGGCTCCAAAGGAAAAGGAACCTCTCTTGTTGTATATTGCGGCCACACCTCAAGTGGTTAGCACGGTTTTAGTTGTCGAAAGAGAAGAAGAAGGGAAAATCCATGGAGTGCAGCGGCCAGTATACTTCGTGAGCGAAGTCTTGTCGCCCTCAAAACAAAGGTACCCTCAGTACCAAAAACTAGCATATCGATTATTCACGACAGCACGGAAATTGCGCCACTATTTTTCGGCACACCCGATCATAGTGGTCAACGAAGCTCCCCTATCAAATATACTGAACAATCCAGAAGCTACGGGTCGTGTCTCCCTTTGGGGAATAGAACTTTCCCCTCGGGACATCACGTACGAAAAAGAAAAGCAATAAAGTCGCAAATACTGCCGGACTTCATCGCAGAATGGATGGAGTTGCAAAATACAGGACCTCCAGATTTGTCGAGAACCTGGACTATGAACTTTGATGGGTCCAAGAGACTAGAAGGGGCTGGTGCAGGAGTAGTACTCATATCACCTGAAGGCGACAAGTTGAAGTACATCCTTCGGATGACGTTCCCTAATGCATCTAACAATGAAGCAGAATATGAGGCTCTCATACACGGGATGAAGATGGCGAAAGCCTGCGGAGCAACTCGATTAAAAATCTTTGGCGATTCACAGTTGGTAGCTCAGCAAGTTATGAACCAATGTGACGCAATCAATGATAGCATGATGGCATACAAGGAGGTGTACAATGAGCTCGAGAAGTTATTCGATGGATGCGAAGTAAATCATATTAGCAGATTGAGCAACGACGAAGCCGACGTTCTTGCAAACATCGGGTCGCAATGCCTTGCAGTCCCACCAGGTGTATTCTGGGAAGAGATAACAGAGAGATCCACTGAGTCGACAAAATCAAAAAAGAAGGAGAAGAAACCCTCGGGGGCTACCAAGGAAAAGCAAGAGGAAGAAGAAGAAGAGCAAGACCTGGTCATGGTAATACAGATACCGTGGATGCAGCCATACATATCATATATACTCAGGAAAGAAATACCCGACGATCCAGTCGAGGCAAGGCGAGTAATTCGACGCTCCAAAGCTTTCACGGTGGTTAAGGGAGAATTATATAAGAGAAGTATTTCAGGCGTCTTGCAAAGGTGCGTCACACCTGAAGAAGGAAGAATAATTCTGAAGGATGTACACGAAGGGATATGTGGCCACCACGCAAGTAGTCGAGCTATCGCAGCCAAGGTTTTTCGGGCAGGATTTTACTGGTTAACAGCAATTGAGGACGCTAAGGACATAGTACGAACTTGTGACGCGTGTCAAAGGTTTGCCGCAAAACCTCACTCTCCAGCAGCAGAGCTAGCACCAATACCTTTGTCGTGGCCCTTCGCACAATGGGGACTAGATATGGTGGGCAAGTTACACAAATCATGGCCGGGAGGAAAGGAATACATGCTAGTAGCTGTCGACAAATTTACTAAGTGGATAGAAGCGAAGCCGATAAATTCACCAGACGGAGCATCTGCAGTAAAATTCATAAAAGGCCTCGTCTTCAGATTTGGAGTGCCCCACAGCATCGTCACAGACAACGGCAGCAATTTCACATCCAATGAGTTCAAAGACTATTGCAAAGAGGTGGGTATCAAGCTGAACTTTGCGTCAGTTGCACATCCTCAAACCAATGGGCAAGTCGAGAAAGCCAATGGCATCATCTGCAATGGCATCAAGAAACGTCTGTTGGGACCTTTAGAAAAAGCTCGACATACCTGGCCTGAAGAACTACCAAGTGTACTGTGGAGCATCCGAACAACACCAAATACGGCGACACAAGAAACCCCGTTTTTTCTGGTCCATGGCGCGGAAGCAGTACTTCCAATAGAAATAGAGCACGACTCCCCTAGAGTCACAGCATATGATGAAGAAGCGTCAAAAACAGCATTGGAAGACGATGTAGATGCACTCGACGAAGCTCGAGACGAAGTATTATCAAGGGTCACCAAATATCAACAGGACTTGAAAAATTATCACAGTCGACGTTTGCGGCCAAGATCTTTTCAGGTGGGCGACCTAGTTCTTCGGCTCACGCAAAAAAGTCATGAAAAACTCGAGTCACCATGGCTTGGCCCTTACATCGTCACGGAAGTAATCGGAGGAGGAGCATACAGGATAAAGGACAAGAAGACAGGGGTGGAGGAGCCAAACCCCTGGAACGTGGCGCAACTTAGGCGGTTCTACGCCTAGAGCTAAAACATAGTCCTCGTGAAACTTCAAATGTACTGAAACGCCAGACGCACTCTTTTCCTTTTTCGGGGCACCGAGTGGGGCCGGGAAAGGTTTTTAATGAGGCGGGCTCGTGGTGCTGCAATATAATAAAGATAGTGGAGATATACTTCTTATTTTTCGACATGCTCGGAGGCTCAACGCCCAAGTCTCAAAATATATACAACATAGATTCACTGAAATATTTCGCCTTGGTACATTAATACCTCGCCAAATATAACAAAATCAGAAGCCAGCAATCATAAATACAGTATACACATCAAAAAACGTAAGTGCCTTGGTCTAAAAACCTCGCTATGTAAATATAGAACTTCGACATCAGAGATACTCGAAGATTGGCAATCCATCCAAGGGTCAAACAAGGATGTCTTATTACAACAGAAAAGATAGATTTCAAGGAGGAAAAATAGTGCAATCCTCGCCTAGTTAGGCTCGGGGGCTTCAACAACATAAAGGACCTTAGCAATATACAATAAAATCCTTCGGAAACATAAAAAAGAGAAGGGACATTAAAAAAGAGTGAGATATAAGGTTTCCAATATAATACAAGTCAGTTAAATCCCAAGATAGTATCTACGGACAAACCCCTGGTTGTCTTATGCTCAGCATAAGAACCCTTGGTAAAAAACTCCGAGTCCATCCGAAGAAGTTCATCTATCATCGATTCAGCTACAGGAGCTACCATTGCATCGATTGAGTCAATATCATTTTTTCGACGCGTTTTCTTGGCCAGGCAACCAGCAACAATCTTCGTCAGGTCCAACTTTGGATAACAAATGTTTATCATAATCATGGCAAATCTCGCTCCAGCAGTGAGTTGAGCCCGCACAAAGTTATGGATGCGAGGAGCATCTCTGAATACCTCCAATAATTCGGGAAGAGTTTTTGGAACCTCGTTTCGCGGAAACAGATTCCTATAGACAAGGGTTAATGTCGACGTGCAAAAGCTGAGAAAATCGCGCACCTGGCAAGCACGATCTTGGAACCTAACAATTTGTTGGGTTCGTTCAGGAGTGGCCCAGAACAAACACCCATGATTAAGGGAGAGATTAACAAGAAGATTTGTCCTCTCATTTACTCTCTGATCTTCGGCAGCAGAATCAAGAACTGAGCCTGTTAAAAGCGACAGGACAAGAAGTTGGAAGAAAGGCACAGCAAGATAAAGAAGAGGCATCAAAAGAAAGCAAAAACGTACCTAGCATATCTGAGCTAGCTTCCAGCATTAGCTCAAGCATACTATTTTCTCGGGTGGTGGCTCCTTTTGCTTCCAGTACAGCAGCATCCCTAGCAGCCACAGCTTCTTCGGCTTGATGAAGAGCAAGTTTTTCTCCTTCAGAAGCTTTTCGAGATTGTTCCATCATGGCCAAAGTTTGTTTCTTCATAGACTGAAGTTGTTGTCGAAGTTCTTGCAAATCTTCCGACAAATGTCCGCTGGATGAACTCTCGAGGAGATTATGGTCGACTAGTATTTTCTTCGAGAAGGAAGATGCAGGAGAAGCAGCGGCAGAACAAGGAGGAGTCGAGTAGTTATCAAATATTAACTGGAAAAGAAAGGCCCAGGATCAATGAAAAGCACGAAGGGCAATTTCATTACTTACTAGAAAATTTACACAGACATTACAAAAGAAAGTTCTCCAGGGGGACTAAGAGGATAATTGTCGCCACGACTAAAATGGCGACAAGGACAAAAGAAACAAAGAAACAAGGAGGCATGCAACTAGACCTCCGGCTTCGACGAACTAGGAGTCGAAGATGGCTTGATCCCGAGATATGCAAGGATTTTCTTCGTGTTGGGCTTGGCAGCTTTAATCAATGACTTCCATCTTGACTGTTCTATTTGATCGGTGTCGCCAACCTTCATCCAGTCAAGAGTCTGTTGGCTGTCAGCAACCAGAGCAACAGTATTTTCGACAGCCACCTTCATATTTTCATGACGCGTCTTAAGTCCAAGATCTTCCGATGAATTGAAAAGCTTGGCAAGGGCAAGGAAAGTCGAAGGTTCCTCTTTCTTCGGGAAGAAGTAGGGGAACAACGCCGACAAACCTGCACTGGCATTGGCCACGCCTTCACGAATTTCGCGCCCATGAAACTCCAGAAGAGAAAGTGCGTCAAGGAGGGGATCATCGACAGGATTATCCAGATCAAAATCTTGGTTTGTTTGAGCTGCCACACGAGACAAAAACATTAGTCACAAACCAAGACACAGGAAGTACGATAAAACAAAAAGGATCGATAACATTACTCAGAGTACGTCGACTTTGCGACTTCAGACGTTTGAGGATCCCTTCCTCACGAGCAGCTTGTGCAGTTTTTTGCTCGTCTAAGGCAGATTCTGCATCCTTGAGCCTTCTCTGCAGTTCCTCGACACTAGCAGCCTTTGCTTTGGCATCATCAGCCTCAGCTTTAGCTTCGCTAGCGACAAGTTCGGCTTTCTTGCGAGCCGCCTCACTTTGCTCCAGTTTTTGAGCAAGTACGTCGGCACGCTTGTTGGCCTCTGCAAGTTTCTCTATCAAGATAAAAAAGGGGAAAGAAAGATCAAAAATTGCGGCAAACAAAAAGGAGCAAAATTCAGGAAGAACAGTAAAGATAAAAGTTATTACCTTCGGCTCTGCTGGCATACTCGCGGTACCCAATAAATTGGGACCCGATGCGGATAAGATCTTTGATCATAGGCTGTCAAAGAAGAAGAATGAAGGGGAAAACATCGGCATTAAAAAAAAGTAAGGGTTTACAAAAGCAAAATAGAAGAAATATAGACATCGACAAACTTACATCATCCAAGAGCTGCGACGAAGAGCTGCTCAATTGAGGAGGAGGCTCAACAATCATTTCAACCCTTGCCCTTTTTGGCGAAGGGACAAGGGGGCTCGAAGGAGGAGTAGATGTATCAACATTTGTTGAGGAGGCGACGATTCTTCTCCTTCAACAGGCTTCTCCGAAATAACTAAAGTATGCGACGTGCTCGTCCGAGGAGCTACGTCGCGAGTTGGTACTTCTTCCTCGTCATCACTGCAAGTAAGGATTGATAATATAAAAAGCAGAGACAAGAGAAGAAAACTTCGACTACAGAAAAAAGACAACCAAGGTAACTTACGAGCTGACGAGGGATGCAACATAAGGATCATAAGTCGCCTTCGGATGAGAAGGAACAACTTCTTCGGCTTTGGATGTGCCGGAATCTTCGACATCGTTCCTCTTCCTTTTCCCTTGAGGGGAAACAGCGGGAGGAGGAGATTGGACTGACGCAGTGTCCTCGGAAGATCCCGCAGATTTTCGAGAATCCACGGGATCATTCACAAAGGATGGAGCTTCTTGATTATCGTCAGCAATAATGCCCATTTCTTCGACTTCTCCATCCTCAGGAAGAGGAGGAAGGGAAGCCATAGTAGGATGATCCTGCAGGAAAATAACGGCAAAGGGAAAAGTAGCGGAATATCAACACAATGAGATGCAGAGAAAATTCAGAGCAAAATAAAAACTCGAGAAGGCAAATACCTCGGGGAGTGGATTGGTGGAACTGTATGGTTCAATGCGACAAGAGGAAGGAATAGGATCTTTCTTGTTCAGCGAGGTGATTCTTCGAATAAGCTTCTCCAAGTCCTTCACAGAAAGATCAGTGGAGAGCCTATTGGCGTCATTGACACCAGAATACGTCCAAAGGGGATTTTTTCGAGCCTGAAGAGGCTGTACTCTAATCCTAAGAAAGTAGGCAGTGATTTGGACACCAGATAACTCTTTGCCTCGAGTATTTTGGAGCTGATGAATTCGAGACATAAGAGCTTCCGTTGCCTTCTTCTCTTCTTCGGAAGCTTCAGCGTCCCAGGAGTAGCGGCGTTGAATTTTTGCGTGTCCGTCGAAAGGAACTATGTTGTGTTCCACGGAATTGGCACTTTCTTCGTGTATATAGAGCCACCTTTTGCGCCAGCCTTGGACGGAGTCAGGAAATTTGACGTCGAAATAATCGACATCGGTTCGGACACAGATAACTACACCACCTATGTTGTAGGTGGCGTTGTGAGCGCCATTGCGGCGAAGACAGAAAATGCGTTTCCAAAGAGCCCAATTAGGAGCGACTCCAAGAAAGCATTCGCAAAGCGT
Source organism: Lolium multiflorum (assembly GCA_030979885.1). Classification (NCBI taxonomy): domain Eukaryota; kingdom Viridiplantae; phylum Streptophyta; class Magnoliopsida; order Poales; family Poaceae; genus Lolium; species Lolium multiflorum. The sequence continues at coordinate 287,828,146 of CM061748.1, forward strand.
GATAAAAATAGAAATGTGGAGGATGGAATTGGGGGTCAGCTGGTGCAGCTGAATCCCATAAACGAAGAGAAGACCACGGAGGAAATCGTGGATTGGAGCAGAGAGGCCGCGGATGAGATGATCAACAAAACTAACCCGGTATTCTATTGGAGGATTGGGGTAGCTTTCTTCACTGGGAAAGCGGATGGTGTCTTCCTTCTTCATCAGCCCGAGCTTCTTCAGCACATTGACATCTTGGTTGGAGATTTTGGATCTCTCCCACTCAAGATCCTCAGCGGCCATCTTGGATTCCGGAGTGCTGTGGCGGGTGAGTCGCGTACGCGGTGGCATCAAAAGCACTGGAGAAGTAGTGTTCGTGCGTGCGGAAGATCAGAAAGAGTTGGGCGCAGGGAAGTTTTCGCAAAGAGGAACAGGTGAGCGGCGCAAGCGAGGGGATGAACGGAGGTTGAAGACAGGTTTATATAAGAATTGGGTGAAGCGGTGTGCCGTTGGATGAGGAAATCGTGTGGTGAGAATAGATCTTCTAGATACAAGGGCAAACAAGTATTTTTACAGAGATAGGCGTTACCGAACGTGCGCCAGAAAAAGTGGAGGACGTGTGTCCCCCACTTACACGACGTGTCAACATGGTAGAAACGATGGACCCACAAGGCAGGAAAAACTCGGCCATTAATAGAGTTGAAGAAAAATTTGCCAAGGGAAAATATGTCGACAAGAAAAATAAAAGGAGAATGGCGACAGGATGAGTTATTTGCATACTTCGGGAGCCTTTGGTCAGAAACAAGTTTTTGCCCAAATGCTCGGGGGCTACTTCGAAAAAAGTAAAGTTTCGACTATGGCAAATATAGAAATTGTGGGAGCCTACAACCAAGCACAAGTTCTTGGCTGTAGCCTCGGGGGCGCTGTTCGCGCACCCGAGAGAAAAAAGGAAGAAGAAGAAAAAGGGAGAGAAAGAATATCGGGAGATAATGGCAATATAGCGACAAGGTGGACTAAAATGTTGAGCCTACAACCAAGCACAAGTTCTTGGTTGTAGCCTCGGGGGCTACTCCCATCGGGAACGCTGCTCGCGTGCCCGATGAAATATAAAAAGGAAAAAGGAAAAGAAACATAGAACAGCAAGAGAGTATATTTCGAGTTATAATTAACTCTACATATACTCCCATCGGGAGATTAATATAAGTCATATTTGACTCGATAAAATATGCCATTCCAACAGCCGGAAAAGCACTCGACAATATATTCTCAGAACGCCAAAGTTGCGATAAATTTCTGAATGCCGCAAATTTGCGAAGGTAAGACCCCAGATCTATTCTGCTGGGCGTGGCATCGCCGAAGACTGCGCTCTGCTACTTTTATCCGTATCAACAGATACGAAGAAAAATCCTAACGGACGCGTTAGGTACTCGATAAATTTGACTGGGACTCGACAGAATGGTAAGACCTTAAGCGCCACCTGTCGAAGTTTACACCAGTATCCCGAGATCATGTCCAGGGACGTGATTTTGAAGTAGGTTTTTGCGGATTGCCACTAGAGCAGTTAACTAGTACCTGATCCGTCAGATGAACTAGCCCCAACTACCAATATCCCTGTACAATATAGAATTTTATGAGAAGAAGTATAGAAGTTAGAGCTTTCGAGTAAAAATAAACAGTGGAGATTTTCCCTGACTCTATGATTCAAGCAAAATCTCGGGGGCTACCGACATAGGCATCCCAAATGGGCCTGCCGAATATAGTACCCGGGTTTATTGAAGGCCCACTACCCGAAGAATAAGAAGATTCGGAAGCCCAAGATATATTTAAGGAAAAGATAGAGTTGTAATAGGAAGTGTTATTTGTAATCTGGTGGGATGAGTTAGAAACCGTCCCGGACTTTGTAACTTGTACAAAACCCTCGGCTCCACCTCTTGTATAAAGGGGGAGTCGAGGGACGAGGAGATCATCGAATCATTGTTCACAAACCCTAGTTTTCATAATCGTCGAGTACTTTTCGGCTGAAACCTTCGAGATCTACTTGCCCTCTACTTCTAACTAAACCCTAGCCTACAATCCATAGGCATTGATAAGTTAATCCCTTGTCACTTAGAGAAACCAAATATGCAAACCAAATTTTAGCATGCTCTATGCATTTCTTCATTAATGGGTGCAAAGCATATGATGCAAGAGCTTAAACATGAGCACAACAATTGCCAAGTATCATATTACCCAAGACATTTATAGCAATTACTACATGTATCATTTTCCAATTCCAACCATATAACAATTTAACGAAGGAGAAACTTCGCCATGAATACTATGAGTAGAAACCAAGGACATATTTGTCCATATGCTACAGCGGAGTGTGTATCTCTCCCATAAAGTGAATGCTAGGATCCATTTTATTCAAACAAAACAAAAACAAAAACAAACCGACGCTCCAAGAAAAAGCACATAAGATGTGGCCGAATAAAAATGTAGTTTCAGGGAGGAACCGATAATTTGTCGATGAAGAAGGGGATGCCTTGGGCATCCCCAAGCTTAGACGCTTGAGTCTTCTTGATATATGCAGGGGTGAACCACCGGGTGCATCCCCAAGCTTAGAGCTTTCACTCTCCTTGATCACGTTGCATCATACTCCTCTCTTGACCCTTGAAAACTTCCTCCACACCAAACTCGAAACAACTCATTAGAGGGTTAGTGCACAATATAAATTGACATATTCAGAGGTGACACAATCATTCTTAACACTTCTGGACATTGCATAATGCTACTGGACATTAGTGGATCAAAGAAATTCATCCAACATAGCAAAAGAGGCAATGCGAAATAAAAGGCAGAATCTGTCAAAACAGAACGTATTGACGAATTTTAAAATGGCACCAGACTTGCTCAAACGAAAATGCTCAAATTGAATGAAAGTTGCGTACATATCTGAGGATAATGCTCGTAAATTGGCGTAATTTTCTGAGATACCTACAGGGAGATAGACCCAGATTCGTGACAGCAAAGAAATCTGGAACTGCGCAGTAATCCAAATCTAGTACTTACTTTTCTATCAACGGCTTAACTTGGCACAACAAAACTCAAAACTAAGATAAGGAGAGGTTGCTACAGTAGTAAACAACTTCCAAGACACAAAATAAAAACAAAGTACTGTAGGTAAAAACATGGGTTGTCTCCCATAAGCGCTTTTCTTTAACGCCTTTCAGCTAGGCGCAGAAAGTGTGTATCAAGTATTATCAAAGGGTGGAGCATCAACATTACCTTGGGCTTTACCCTTACCTTTCTTATTGTTTTTCTTTCCCTTTGGTTTAGTAAATATACGAGTTTCTCCCGGTATAGAGGTGAATTTCAAAGTGCCTTCTCCAACATCAATGACTGCTCCCAATAGTTTCAGCAGGGATCTTCCGAGTGTGAGTTTTCCTGTTTCAACAACAAGATAATCAATAGATATTGTTCTTCCACAAATAGTTGTATGCACACCTGCGGCTATTCCTTTAGGGATTATAGTAGAGTTATCAATGAGAGTTATCTCTTCTCCTCCTTCCTCAACTCCCCAAAGTTTCAAAGATTTATAAATACTTTCAGGCATAAGGCAAAATTCATACATAATATCACAGTAGGCATGGAGGGTTCGATCACCGATAGCAATTTTAACAGCAGGATCCCACAATGAGAGTTTAGAGTTCACTAAAACTTGTTCAAGACGATTACGAACGTGGCAATAGTTATCATTCAAGCGAGATGTACTTATCTCCAGAGTATTTAATCTACTATATATGCTAGCGAGGACTGAATCAAAGTTATTAGCTGAATCATATGATGCAACCAACTTCTTTATGGCATTAAAAGCTTGATCCTCATTGCAATGAAGGAAATCTCCTCCCACTAAAGTATCCAAAGCATATCTATAGCGAACCATAAGACCAAAATAAAAATTACTAAGGAGCAAACTTAGAGTCATTTGAGGTTCAGTTTTACAATAAGAAGTAAAAATTCTAGACCAAGCATCCTTAAAACTCTCCTCATCTCCTTGTTTAAAAGTGAAAACTAATTCTTCAGGCGAAGAAGTAACAGGTTCAGAGCTAGACATGGTAACAAAAGTAACTAATTTTTTTGTATTTTTAATATAGAGTGCAAGACAATAAAGTAAACTAGATAAAGTAAATGCAAGTAAACTAATTTTTTTGTGTTTTCGATATAGCAAACAAGATAGCAAATAAAGTAAAACTAGCAACTAATTTTTTTGTATTTTGATTTAGTGCAGCAAACAAAGTAGTAAATAAAATAAAGCAAGACAAAAACAAAGTAAAGAGATTGAGAAGTGGAGACTCCCCTTGCAGCGTGTCTTGATCTCCCGGCAACGGCGCCAGAAAATATGCTTGATGGCGTGTATTTCACACGTTCGTTGGGAACCCCAAGAGGAAGGTATGATGAGCACAGCAGCAAGTTTTCCCTCAGAAAGAAACCAAGGTTTATCGAACCAGGAGGAGCCAAGAAGCACGTTGAAGGTTGATGGCGGCGAGATGTAGTGCGGCGCAACACCAGAGATTCCGGCGCCAACGTGGAACCTGCACAACACAACCAAAGTACTTTGCCCCAACGAAGTGAGGTTGTCAATCTCACCGGCTTGCTGTAACAAAGGATTAACCGTATTGTGTGGAAGATGATTGTTTGCAGAGAAAACAATAAAAACAAGTATTGCAGAGATTGTATTTCATAAAGAGAATTGGACCGGGGTCCAGCCACTAGAGGTGTCTCTCCCATAAGACGAACAGCATGTTGGGTGAACAAATTACAGTTGGGCAATTGACAAATAAAGAGAGCATGACAATGCACATACATATCATGATGAGTATAGTGAGATTTAATTGGGCATTACGACAAAGTACATAGACCGCCATCCAACTGCATCTATGCCTAAAAAGTCCACCTTCAGGTTATCATCCGAACCCCCTCCAGTATTAAGTTGCAAAGCAACAGACAATTGCATTAAGTATGGTGCGTAATGTAATCAACAACTACATCCTTAGACATAGCATCAATGTTTTATCCCTAGTGGCAACAGCACAACACAACCTTAGAACTTTCTGTCACTGTCCCAGGTGTCAATGGCATGAACCCACTATCGAGCATAAGTACTCCCTCTTGGAGTTAAAAGCATCTACTTGGCCAGAGCATCTACTAATAACGGAGAGCATGCAAGATCTTAAACAACACATAGCATAACTTTGATAATCAACATAACAAGTATTCTCTATTCATCGGATCCCAACAAACGCAACATATAGAATTACATATAGATGATCTTGATCATGATAGGCAGCTCACAAGATCCGACAATGATAGCACAATGGGGAGAAGACAACCATCTAGCTACCGCTATGGACCCATAGTCCAGGGGTAGACTACTCACTCATCACTCCGGAGGCGACCATGGCGGTGTAGAGTCCTCCGGGAGATGATTCCCCTCTCCGGCAGGGTGCCGGAGGCGATCTCCAGGATCCCCGAGATGGGATCGGCGGTGACGGCGTCTCTGGAAGGTTTTCCGTATCGTGGCTCTCGCACGGGGGTTTCGCACGGAGGCTTTAAGTAGGCGGAAGGGTAGGTCAAGAGGCGGCACGAGGGCCCCACACCACAGGCCGCGCGGCCAAGGGGGCGCGCCGCCCTAGGGTGTGGCCCCCTCGTGGCCCCTCTTCGTCTCTCTTCGGTCTTCTGGAAGCTTCGTGAGAAAATAGGCCTCTGGGCTTTTATTTCGTCCAATTCCGAGAACATTTCTTTACTAGGATTTCTGAAACCAAAAACAGCAGAAAACAGAATCGGCACTTCGGCATCTTGTTAATAGGTTAGTTCCAGAAAATGCATGAATATGACATAAAGTGTGCATAAAACATGTAGATAACATCAATAATGTGGCATGGAACACAAGAAATTATCGATACGTTGGAGACATATCAGATACCTGTTATCAAGTATACCTACTATGATGGGGAAATCCTAGCCAAGTGCAGAGTATCGGTCCAACTACCGGAAAAACTGCTGATGAGTCGTATAATGCCATACGGAGAAGCCAAAACTATCACCACAGCCTACCATATGGGCCTATTCAAGGCAATCCTTGAGATAAGGCAGCACAAGTCAGTAGAACTCCTATGTTCAGAGTTTTCTCATATACCTCATGCCGAGGAAGATGAGGATCCCACTCTTAATCATTTGGTGTTAGCACACAGAAGTCCTGAAGCTGCAGCACAGCACATGGATAGCTGTAAGTCTTTATTGACCACGATGTATCTTTTACACATGAAGATGAGAGGTGAGATTGATCACATGCTAGCTGAGTTCACGGACCCTGATAAAGTCCAAACTCGGATGCGAGATTTGAGGGCACAACCACAACATACTACACCTTTCTTTAACCCAGACAGCGATGTAGATTTGAGTGACCAGTGGTCCAAGAGAAATCCACTTACAAGAGATCCACTTACACCTAACTTTGTTCCGCACTATCCACACGTGTCAGCATCGTATGATACTGGATATGGGGGAGACCACTCATGGAACATAAATTGCTCGGAGTCGCCGATCGAAAACTCGACGGGTTGGCGTTTCGGGGAACCTTTCGGTGATGAGGAGGAGCCAATTCCATGTGATACAGGAGATGAGAGTGGTGGGGTTAACCAACACTACGGGCAGGAAGAGAAAGGTACTGATTCCATTTCTTTAGATTTGGAGATGGGATTATCTAAACCATCACAGTACGAAGTAGGTGAGAGTTCTGGAACCAAGAAAAAGAAGAAGAAGAAGATGAGGGGTCAAGTGAATAGGAATCCTCCATGGATGACTGGAGAAGAGGAGCTGTATTCCACTGGGGATATGTATGAGTCTTTATCTAGTTACTTTGGCATGACAGATCTCTGTCTCGGCACTTCGTCCGATTCAGATTACATACCTACTGGAAGGACCTTTGTTCCGGATGGTGTCCGAAAGACAAGTCGCTGTACCGGATGGACCCCAGGAATGTATGCGGAGGCGAATGAAGACGATGAGGAGTAGAGCTCCAAGGAAGAATAAAGTAATCTAGGTGGTATTGTAATAGAACGTATTTTAAATTCCCGTTGGCTTGGGCTTTGAGCCAAATAAGTGGTTTATATATACCACATGTAATATAAGTTTGTGAGTGTGTTATGTATTATACGGTGTATATACATAATAAATGTTTGTTTTGGATTTGCTTCTTGATTTTATTGTGTGACTAGTTCTGGGCAATGAGTTGAGCTCAGAAAACATTCGCATGGTGTAATTATGAGTAATCGCTCTTTGTTACAGGACTAGGGGAAAATGGCGTTAGTAGAAACCGAAGAGGCTCGCAGAGAGCGGGAAGCAAGAGAGAAAGAGGAGGCAGATGCAGCAGCTAGAGCAGAGAACGCACCACCACCACCACACCCAATGATGCACCCAGATTTCCAACAGTATATGAGGTCAATGGAGGAAGATAGGAGGCGTTACCAGGAAAGCCAGAGCAAGAACATGCAGGATTTCTTTACCCATGTCATTAATGATAGGGGTAATGAAGGCAAGGGAGTAACTCTATCGGACTTCCAAAATGCAAGACCACTACCATTTACATCAGCTCCAGAACCAATGGACGCTGAAGATTGGCTCATGGATACGGAGCGGAAGTTGAAGACCGTTGGTTGCAACGATGAGGAGAAGATCAGATATACCACTTATCTGTTGTCAGGACCAGCAGCATCATGGTGGGAGAACCTTGTAGCAGTACACCCTCCAGATAAGGTATTTACCTGGGAGGAGTTCAAGAAGAAGTTTCGGGATGCTCATGTTCCGGACAGCGTGGTGGAGTTGAAGAAGAGGGAGTTTGAAGAACTAAGACAGAATACTGCACCAATCATGCAGTATGTTCGGGATTTCAATAGGTTATCCAGGTATGCACCTGAGGATGTAGATACAGAGGAGAAGCGGAAGAAACGGTTCATGAAAGGCATGAATCCATACATGAAGATGCAACTAAGGTTGGCAAGGACTGCCGAATTCCAGGAACTGATTGACTCGGCAATCACTTTCGAGGATGATTACAGGCAAGTCCAAGAGGACAGAAGGAAAAGGGCTCGTATAGAGCCAAGGAAGTACCCAATCAGTAAACCAATACCTGATCGGAGTTTCAAACCCCGATACCGACCTACTACTGGTAATCAATACAACCGGGGAGGTCAGAGTCAGAACCCAATTAACCAGATCATCTGCAACAATTGTGGCCTGAGAGGTCATTTGCAGAAGGATTGCCAGAAACCCAGAATCATCTGTTATGGTTGTGGGAAGGATGGACACATCAAGCCGGATTGTCCAAACAAGTCGTCGTGGAGCGGACAGAGCTCTGGAGGACGAGGTGGAAACAACAACAACAACAATCGCAACAACAACAACAACACCAACCGCAACTACAACAACTACAACAACAAGAAGGGAAAGCCTTATGGAAAGCTGAATTGCACATCTTTGGAACAAGCGGAAGAGTCGGATCAAACAGTCTTAGGTACGCTAAGCATTCTTACTCATCCTGGCAAAGTATTATTTGATACTGGAGCAACCACATCATTTCTTGCATTGGAATTTGTGGAAAAATTCGGGCTTAGATGTTCTAAGTTAGAAACCCCTATAACTGTTCTATCCGCGGGGGGAACGATCTTAGTAACCCACGTGAAAGAAGCACAAGTCCTAACCATATGTGACTGTGTGTATTTCGCGGACCTATTCATCATACCCATGAAGGACATATCAGTCATCTTAGGGATGGATTGGTTGACAGAAAATGGAGCGGTGATTAACTGTGGAGACAAAACAGTATCACTTCGCAACTCCATCGGAGGTCGAATAGTGTTCCAAGGAGATAAGTACAGTGAGTTGGAGATTGGATTGGAACTCAATAGCCTGAAGGAAGTGAGAATTGAAGATATTCCTGTAGTAAATGAGTTTAAGGATGTATTTCCTAAGGAACTACCGGGTATGCCACCCGATAGAGAGATTGAATTCACAATCGATCTGATTCCAGGCACAGCACCAATAGCACAACCACCATATAAGATGGGACCAAAGGAGTTAGTGGAACTGAAAGCTCAGATAGATGAGCTGGAACAGAAGGGATTTATTCAAGAAAGTGTGTCACCATGGGGTACACCAGTTATTTTTGTGGATAAAAGAGATGGAGGAAAAAGAATGTGTGGAGATTACAGAAATTTGAACAATGTCACTATCAAGAACAAGTATCCTTTACCTAGAATTCAAGACCTTTTTGATCAAGTTCAAGGAGCAGGAGTCTTCTCGAAGATAGATTTAAGGTCAGGATACCATCAAATCAAGATCAAGAAGGAAGATGTACCAAAAACAGCGTTCGTATCAAGGTATGGACACCATGAATACTTGGTTGTACCATTTGGACTAACAAATGCACCAGCAATTTTCATGAATTTGATGAACAAGATATTCATGAAGTACTTGGACAAGTTTGTGATAGTGTTCATAGATGATATTCTAATCTATTCCAAAGATAAAGAAGAACATGCCAAGCATTTGAAGATAGTTTTGCAGACTTTGAGGGAACATCAGCTATATGCGAAGTTCAGCAAGTGCAAATTTTGGTTAGATAGTGTTGAATTTCTTGGACATGTCATAACCAAAGAAGGCATAGCGGTGAATCCAAGCAAGGTTCAGTCCGTATTGGAATGGAAATCACCTAAAAATGCTAAGGAGATACGAGGATTTCTTGGTATGGCAGGCTACTATCGGAGATTCATAGAGGGATTTTCGAAGATTGCAGGACCAATGACCAAGTTACTCAAGAAAAATACTCCATTTGTGTGGACTGATGAGTGTGAAGCCAGCTTCCAAACACTCAAAGATAAGTTAACCACAACACCGGTGTTAGCAGTTCCTGAACCTGGAAAGGATTACACGGTGTATTGTGATGCTTCCAAGAATGGACTTGGATGTGTTCTTATGCAAGATCGGAAGGTAATAGCTTATGGATCAAGGCAGTTAAAACCACATGAACACAACTACCCAGTACATGATCTAGAGTTAGCGGCAGTTGTGTATGCTTTGAAGAGTTGGAGACAATTTTTATATGGATCCAAGTGTGAGTTATACACCGATCACAAAAGTTTGAAATATTTCTTCACTCAGAAAGAATTAAACATGAGACAGAAGAGATGGTTAGAGTTGATTAAGGATTACGATCTTAAGATCAACTATACACCAGGCAAAGCTAATGTTGTAGCAGATGCCCTAAGTAGGAAGAGTACGGAGAATCAACCTACGGAATGGGAAATTCCAAAGGAACTTCGGAAAGAGTTAGAAGATGCTCAGATTCTGTTTATTCAAGGTGATGCCAAAGGAAGTATAGCAACCATGAGGATTATGGATGAGATGTACTCAGATTTGAAATATGAGATTATCCGGAAGCAAGCGGATGATTTGTTCATCCAAGAGGAAATCAAGAGGATTGGAGAAGGAAGACCATCGGAATTCCATCTAGGGGATTTTGATTCATTATACTTCCAGAAAAGGATCTGTGTACCAGATGATCCAGAAGTGAAGTCAATCATATTAAAGGAAGCACATGAAACCCCTTATTCAATACATCCGGGAGGTACTAAGATGTATATGGATTTGAAGGAGATGTTCTGGTGGAACAACATGAAAAGAGAAATAGCACAATATGTCTCGGAATGTCATACATGTCAACGAGTGAAGGCAGAGCATCAGAGTCCTGCGGGATTACTCAAACCACTAGAAATACCGGAATGGAAATGGGATGAAGTAGGAATGGATTTTGTTACTGGTTTACCAATGACTAGTAAGAGGAAGGATATGATATGGGTAATAGTGGACAGACTTACCAAGAGTGCTCATTTCATCGCCGTAAACACAAAAGATACTGCAGAAAAGCTTGTGGATATATATGTGAAGGAAATTGTGAGTAAGCATGGAGTACCAAAGAAGATAGTCTCAGATAGAGGTTCAATTTTCACATCAGCATTCTGGAAACAACTTCAAGAATCTTTGGGATCCAAGTTGGATTTCAGTACAGCATATCATCCACAAACCGGAGGACAAACCGAAAGAACCAATCAGATACTAGAAGACATGCTTAGAGCTTGTGCTCTGAACTTTGGAGGCTCATGGGAGGACCATTTACCTTTAGCAGAGTTCTCATATAACAATAGTTATCAGAGTAGCATTCAGATGGCACCGTACGAAGCATTGTACGGAAGGAAGTGTAGATCACCAATTTGTTGGTTTGAAACCGGAGAAAACAAGGAATTTACACCAGATTACATCAAGGAGAGACAAGAAGTCATCGAGGTGATCCGGGATAGACTCAAAATAGCTCAGAGTCGTCAGAAGAGTTACGCCGACTTAAAGAGAAGAGATTGGGAACCGAAAGTGGGAGACATGGTATATTTAAAGGTTAGCCCAATGAAAGGACTTAAGAGGTTCGGAGTGAAGGGAAAGTTAAGTCCTCGATATATAGGACCATTTAAGATACTCAGTCAGAATCGAGGAACAGCTTTTGAGTTGGAGTTACCGGCACAACTAAGTCAAGTTCATAATGTATTTCATGTATCACAACTCAGAAAGTGTTTGAAAGCACCGGATGATCCTATCACATATGAGGAAATAGAATTGCAATCTGATTTAACTTATGTGGAAAGGCCTGAAAAGATCTTAGAAGTACAATGGAAGAAGTTAAGAAACAGGGCAATCAAATATTGTAAAGTGCAATGGCAACATCATCCTGAGCGAGAAGCAACTTGGGAGACGGAAGAAGAATTAAGGAAGTCTTACCCCGAGATGTTCAGGTACCAATCTTAACTTCGGGACGAAGTTTCTGTTAAGGGGGAGAGGCTGTAATAACCCAGAACATAGGAACAACGAAGGGTAGATTTAGAAATGGGATGTGCATTTCATTGCAAAACGGGGGAAATTTTCGCGCCTTATTGCAACTAAACCTAAGAGGGATCGAGGTTCTCTCTCATTTTGCACTTAGGGTTAGGCAATGTGAGTTAGGGAAATTTCGACATGATCTCTTTTGTATCTTGTTGATTTGGGGAATTGATTTCATTTGACAAGTGTTAATACATTTAACAATAAGCATTGAACAATATAAAAATAGAATTCATAATTTAAAACACAACTTATGAATTCAAACAACTTTGAATTTCAAAGTGAATAATAAATACAATATTTATTCCAGAATATAAATATTACATGAAGCAAAAGTTCATAAACAAAAACTTGGGCTTTATTGATATCACAACACAGATTACAAAGTCTTTACAATATTCTTGATACAAGAATGGATGAATAATAAACAGAAATGAAAATAAAGATTACAATTTTGCTCCTAAACTAAAACCTAGACTAAATGACTTGGAGAATATCTTCTGGTCATGTCCATCTTCAAAACCTGCAAAACAAAGAACCAACACTAGCCAGAATATTAGTGTTAGCCAAATAAATTCAGTTTGGACAGAACCAAGTGTCATGCACACTTGTGCTTGTCCAAAACCATGGACAGCACAAGATAAGGGCAGCAGCAGACCAAACCTGAGCACACACAGGGGCTCAAGTTTCAGCATATGAGAGCACACAGCTCAAGTGTGCTGGGCAGCAACAGCAAGGCCATGCATCAGCTTAGTCACTAAAGCAGCCAGGCTTGTGTGTCAATGCAAGGATAGAAGCAGGGCTCATATAAAAGCAACACAAACCCTAGAAATCATAACCAGTCGACCAGATAAGATTCACCAGGTAAGGGTGAAGCAAGAATAAGCTCAGTTCATCCAGTTCTTGAGCAAGAACAGAACCAACACACACAACCACTCAAACCACCAGAGATCATGGTGACCTGAGAAGATCATCCAAGATCTGGAGGTGAAGGGCTGTGACACAAACCCAAGTCTGCATCAACAAAGCATTTCTTTCTAGGAGCTGGAACAAGGTATACCTAGTTCCTGGAAAAGATCCAATGGATCTGATCCATCATATGCATGAACTAAGCATGGGATGAGCAGATGCTCATATGGGTAGATCATCACTTGGTTTTCACCAAGGATTACTGCCAGTCAAAAGCTACTAAGATAGAAACCATCCAGATACAGATCATGTGCACAGAAGCTAGAAATCATGCACAGATGCACACACTAGCAAGATCACATGCACAGATAGCACCAGTAGATAGCAAAGATTAGCAGCCAAGACTACACAGAAAATCCTAAGCATGCAACCATCAGAAACCCTAGATTTCTTCACAGGCAAGCATATTGGCATTCATACTTAATATGATTCCCAAATATGCAAGCAAAGATGAGTAGCCAACAAGATCCAACCAACCATGTGAGCAACCAGTCAGTAGCAAGGCTACTGAGGTCACATCACACTTAGCACCAATTAAGAGAAAGCCAAATAGATCACATCACTATCCAGAAATGGATTCAGACTTTAATTGCTTGTAAAAGAATCATGAACAGCAAATTCATATACAAGCAAGTCATTTAAATCATCACTGCATAAGCAGTTCATCATAATTTAAGTAATCCAAGCATGAATTTATCACAGATCCATGCTAAGCATTGACAGCAGCATACTGTTAAGCAACACAGTTTAATCCATAACCACTAGAACAAGTCTAGATAGCTAAGATGAGCAACAGCACAAGTAGGCATCAGCATCACAAGAAAAATTGAATCATTTAGCCACAGTATTAACCAGTAAGCTATCACTGATAATTGGATTGATCAAATGGATCAATCATAGCAAGCCAAGTTACACAGGGAAGTTAGCCAACAAGCAAGAAATGATCCAATGGATCATTGGCTTGCATAGGAAGCACTGAAGCATATCACAGGCACCACTGGCACACACACAAGTGTCACAGATGCATCACAAGTACACCTAGACAAGCAAGTATGATAGCCCAGTAAGCACCAGCAAGTCATAATCAAGCATAGCATAGCATAGTTAGCTCTTGAGCAAGTACTACAGAGCATGGCAAGTGTAGAGCATGCTAGGAGCAGCAGAGAAGCAAGCACAGCATGAACAGCAAGCAAAGCAGCATGTGCCAGTACCAGTAAATGGTAATTGGGCCATGAACTTGCAATTAACCGAAGCACAAGCAAGTTGCATAGGAATAGCATGGCTCTAGATGATCACAAGACCACCAGAGAACAAATAGCATGAGGAGGAAGAAGCACAGTAACAAGGGGAGGCGCACAGAGGAGAAGGTGGAGATGTAACACTTACTTGCGCCTGGAAGCGAGGCTAGGGCATGGCGAGGCAAGCTCGCGCGGCCCTACACCGCAAGTCCAGGTAGCGCCGACGTTACGCCGAACCTGCACACGAAACCGCACCACCGTAGCAGACCGAGGCGACGGCACGAGTACCGCAGCAGCACCCGCGCGTCAACCCCAGCGCGACCATCGTCGGCGAGGACGATATCTCGCCGGATCCGTCGAGGCGATTCTCCACGAGATCCAGACGGAGGCGATTCGCCAGAGAGGACGAGTAGGGAAAAGCACGGACAGATCGATAGATCTGCTCGCAGCGGTTCAGATCGGTAGGTGGCTACGGAGGAGCACGGCGATGGCCGAGCAAGGCGGCGGCCATGGCGGCGACGCCATCGCCACGGGAGTCGCGAGGTTAGGGTTAGGTCGAGTGAGTGAGAGGGCCGAGTGAGAGAGTGAGGTGGGCCGCTTCGGCGCCACCGAACCAAAAGGGGCCAGCCTTATTGGGCCGTCCCTGGGTTTAGGTTATTGGGCTGGGCCCAATAGGGGTATTTTGGTCTTTTTACATTTAATAATAGACCAAAACTTTAGCAAATTTTAATAAATCATAAACAACTCTAAAAATCCAATAAAAATTGGATTTATGAATGAAAAATAAATCTTAACAAGAATAAAATATGAAATGGAATTTATGAAACAAATTCAAAATTATGAATTTTAAGAATTTAAATAATAACTTGGAATTTAAAATTATTATTTCCTTGTATTTAAAATTCAAGGAAAAATCTCAAATAAGTTCAAATACTTATTTTCAAACATTTCAAAATGAAATTCTATTATTCCAAGTCATTTCCTTTGTAAAAGGGTATTTTCCCAGAAAAATACTATATTCCTTTTTATTCCAAAGACTATAGAGGTAACTCTATAATTTTCAACTATTTTTGGAATGATTAAAGGAATCACCAAGTAAATAGTTTTACTTTGAATTGTTATACTTTGTGTGAATTAAAATGGTTTATACTTTTAAATCAATCGTAAATTACCGTCAAAGACATAAATTTTAATACAACCCTAAATTGTAATAACTCCACGGGGAAAAGGGATTCAACATAAAATAATACATCCATGATTGCATTATTTGGATTTTATAACATTGTCCTTACCGGACAATGATGCTTCTTACAGAACCCGAGGTCCAGGTTCCATCAACTGCATTGAACTGCACTATCTCGCAGTCCACAGGCAAGTTCACCCTTGCTCATGTCAACTTGAGTATTTTATACTACTTTAATGCAAATCTATATACTTATCATTCCTGCATCGCAAATGAAATGTTATTTTCCAACTATGAATATGACTATGTGGCTGGCAATGGAACCATGGTATGTGTTGATATGGTGGAGGTTCCATTGCAATGGGTTATATCACCCTAGGATTAAATTACCAATGCCGTCCAGTGATTCTAGCGCCGTACAAATCGCGTTGACCATGAGATCTATAATGGCTCTGGGGAAGCCAGTCGTATCTTTTCCCTTCTGCACGCCAACGGATTGGTAGAGACGGTGGGGTGCTGGAGGCACTGCCGCAATAGGTTGGGAAATCCTTTTAAATCCCCATCCATTAGTGATGTTAATCTCTACCATCTATGAAGGATTGTCCGGAGTACACCATGAGTAAAGCCGTATTATCGGGGGAAGTCTACTGGAGGTGTACGGTTGGACAAAAGGGTGGGTTTGCAGTCGCGGAGAAGGCGGTGTGGGCTTGGATCTTTATACCTGGCCTCACACCAAAGGAAGTGTGAACGGGGGCAAGTCCCTGCGGATGGCAAAAAGGGTGAGATCTCTTGTGGGAAAAGTAACGCACCTCTGCAGAGTGTATCAAATTGTGGCTGTCACTCCGGGAAGGGAACTGCGAACGCGGCAGGAAAGGAACTCCGTGAAGTTCTGGTCAACCTGTGAAGACTGACGGGCATAGTTTTCATAATAAAAGCAACTTTTTGAAGAAATGATTGCAAAACATGCATTGACCGGCGATTTCCTGATCAATGGTCGTAGCTAGTGCATCAAACACCTTTTTATTCTTTTAGAACTTGCTGAGTACCTCTGTACTCACTTTCTTTCGACACCCTTGCTAGACTGTGATCCGGAAGTGGAGGCCATCAACGATGGAGCACTAGAAGGAAGCTACGAGCTGATCTACGAAGAACCTGATCTTACCGGCGGAGTGGAAGGCGTAGACTATGGGATAGTCTACGGACCAGATGACACGGAGGTGGAGGAGTAGTGACATACCCTAGCATCATAGAGCCGAGCAACGTAGAACTTACCTAAATAAGTTGTTGAGCTCTCTTTTATATTGTTATGAGTTGTAATCGTACTTAAGTAGTATCTTAGGGTGTTCTCATAGGACCTGTGAGAATACCAACTTGTTAAGAAAATGTTTGTAATAAAGTATGGAGTGTTATGACCTGCAATGTTTCTGTTGTACCACTCTGAGGGATATGGCAAATTGTGAAGAAGTCCCTTCACAAAGATTATATCAACGACTTGTATACTACAACATGCAGTGGTATGCTGGGTCACCGCATTAGCCCATTTTTTAATGTTGTTCCTCTTTCTTTAATCTATGTAAATTGCTTTTCCTATTAATTCGATTTTTGTCTAGGGTCCAACGCAAACAAACCAAAACGGACACTTTTCGTGTCTGAAATGCATCGAGCCACTGGAGATGTCCTTAGAGCTAAGTACAATGCGCTAACCTACTTTTGTCGCAAGACCTTGTGGCACCGAGCTTGCTTCCAGGCCGGAGATGCTTGGCGTCGACCTGCACTATTTTGATTCCATACTTATTGCCAAATGTAGGGATCATATTCTGGACAGAGATTTGGTGCACATGGGCAAAAGTAATCTCGTCTTTTTATTAAATCAAAAATTATATTTTGGAGTTTTAAAAGGTTCTAAAAAAATTCACATATAGTCATGATGTATCCAATAAACTTGCAAAATATTAATTTCAAATACTTTAAATTCTGAGCTACTTAAAGATGACAAAAGTGTATATCTTAGCGGTATATTTTCAAATCTTCAAAACACACCAGATTTTGTCATTTATGTCTAGCACAAAATAAAAATATTTTCGTGTTGAGATTTTGCACGATTGTGAGATGTATCACCGACATTTTAGAATTATTTTCATATTTTTATAACAAGTAAAAATACATTTTTTTAATGACTAGAGCACTGGAGCTCGGGACAGAAGCACTTTCCGTCAGATTCTAAGATATTATCTCCGGGATCACTGAGGCATTTGTTTCGCCCAGTTTAGATCGATTTCTCGAAAATGCAGTCGTAGACAACTATGGATAACAAGTAAAGTTAATTTAGGTTTGGTGCCCGGTTTTCTTTTCTCCGCAAACATGCTCTAGTTTGGCAGGGAGAGGCATCACTGTGATGTTCTTCAGGGAAGAAAGGCGGAGGACGTACGTTAGTTGAGCTAGCACTAGAACCCCAACTAGAATCCCAAATCATGGTATAGTGAATTTTACTAAGGACGCAGACTCCACTGCATCGAATTTGGGACCTCGATCGGATGAGGATAGGTGAGCCGATCGAGCGAACTGACCGGCCAACGACTCCATCGGGGATACATAACCTGCACCAATATGCTCACTTGGTCACTTGTCATACTCACCTCAAGGTAGGTGTTCGTAGTCATATCATTTTTCCGATTCACTAGCCATATCATTCTGAATACAGTTTCTCTTTTGGGATGGCAAAGCGATATTGACCGGTGCATATGACAGTAGTTAGTCTATAATCAGGCCCGACAGGATCGACTAGACGTTCTGATGATGGGACGCAGGAAACTTGGATCAAGTACGGGTAGTTTAGCTGACGATTTCTCCTCACTTGGTAAAAGAGCGTGTGTGATCTGGACTGGAGTCATGAATCGACAGGGACATGCAAACTACACCTTAATATTGCACAGTGCCCCGGCCGTCTCTGTCCATTCTCAATTTCATCACGGATGTATCCCATCTGTGTACTTCATCTGCTTCAAGGTATCTTGTCGCAATTTTATCTAGAGATACATGTAGATCTATAACTAAAATACGTTTAGATATATCTATATCTAAATAAAACTGTCACATTTATTTTGAAATTGAGGAAGTATTGAGAAAGAAAGGAACATGCATCATGCAAGCGCTCGGATGAAGCCACGATGATTATGATCCAAATGAGCGCGTTGAAATGCTTTTCTTATTCCCTGTCACGCCAGGCCACCTACATGGTTTCATTATGTATATAATTGCATTCCATCCTGTCTGAACAGAGTGCATTTCACAATATTCAGTGAAACTTTTTTTTGCGAATATACTCAGTGAAACCTGATGAAACACCGTGGCACGAATCTTTAGAGCACGAAATCGGCGACTAAAACATCAACACTGTGCACGGGTGAATCGCCGTGTTCACCGCCTGTGCGGCAATACCAAATTTACCACACCTAAACAGCGTGGAAATGTCTAGGACCAATTTATGTTACTATCGCACAGCATAGAGATCGTCCAATCTACGCTCTGCACATGTACATATACGGAAGTTTTCTTACACTGCACGCAGAGAAGGGAAGGTTGAACTATTCCATTAATTTACGGGGTCACCGGGACAATATGCACAAACTCTTGCTAGCTTCTGAAACCTGCATTGCTCTAGCATGCACCTTAAAAAAAGATGGATTGTCGAAAATCTCCCGCCGTACGTGCATCACTGCATCCGGGTATATTTCTTATCGTACTCATCTTGGATTCTTGGTGCATTGTTTGTGTTAGCAACTTGGCATACGTACACTTGACCGAGTGGGCGGCTAATAACACCTTTTCATAAATAGCAGCTGATGGGTTGAAATCTTCTTGATCTTGACCTCGTCAACTATTATAAGGCAAGGACAGCGGTATATATTTTCAACTCCTGTTAGTATATGTAGTCGTCGCTAGGTAGTTTAAAAAATAATTTTTAATTTTTATTATTATTAAGGTATCATATATACTACGAACAATTATAAATAAATTGGTGGTCTTTTTTCTTTCAAAAAAAAACCTATTACAGACCGATCATTTGCCACTTCCGCTTTTAGTTGAAATCCAAAAGCAGTGCTGTCTACCTCAACTGGCTAGGTGCACGTACAGAGACATAGCACCTAGCGGGCGCTTGCTCATCGACCGTGTCCAACCTGAGTGGGGAACATCCACTACCGTGCTTAACTAGGAATATGCATATGCATACAACGCATATGCATATACAGCACGGCAGTACTCACGAGAGTGGGACGTTATTTAGGTGCGCCGTCAAATGATTCAGGGAGCACTCGAGTGCATTTTCTATTCTTTCTGTTTATGAGATGGAGAGAAAATCAGGTTTCATCATCACTCATCAACAGGCCATGATGACAACATGGTTACGTGTCTGTACATGTACATGCATGAACGCACACTCCTCTAGCCAGCTTGAATTTTTTTGGGAAATATATTTAGTTGAAGTGATGCTCATGCTCTCTCGCGGCCCCTTATTGGTTGATGACATGAAGAGTCTACTGTGCTCCATTGCATGTAAAAATTGGAATGCAATGTAATTCTTTTGAAAAAAAATATTGAGAAAATGCTAGGATTTTAGTGCTGCGGACAAAACCATCGGCAACCGCCGGATGCCTGGATCTTCAAGTGCACGGGGATAAAAACTGATATTTTCTTACTGCCACGTGACAAAGTCACCACCACCGATTTTTCCTAGCGACTTCATGTCCCAGCTGAGCTGCCGCGTTGGATCACGGTCCATTCTTTTTTAACTGCTAAAATCACACTCATGATATTGACAAGGGATTAACTTATCAATGCCTACAGATTGTAGACTAGGGTTTTAGTCGGAAGTAGAGGGTAAGTAGATCTCGAAGGTTTCAGCCGAAAAGTACTCGACGATGTAAAAACTAGGGTTGTGTGAAATAATGAATCGATCCTCTCTTTGTCCCTCGACTCCCCCTTATATAGGAGACGGAGCCGAGGGATTCGTAATACACAAGTTACAGAGTCCGGGGGGATTTCCAACCCGTCCCGCAAGATTACAAGTAGTACTTCCTAATACAACTCTACCTTTCCTTAATAATAACTTGGGCTTCCGAATCCTCTTACTCTTCGAGTCATGGGCCTTCGGTAAACCCCGGGTACCATCTTCGGCAGGCCCATTGGGGATGCCTATGTCAGTAGCCCCTGATATTTTACTTGAATCGAAGAATCAGGGAAAATCTCTAACATTTAATCATTCAATAACTCTGTCGAATTTATCACATATCTTTGAATATGCAATTATATATTGTACAGGGATGATGGTAGTTGGGGCTAGTTCATCTGACGGATCAGGTACTAGTTAACTGCTCTAGTGGCAATTCGCAAAACCTACTTCAAGATCACGTCCCCGGACATGATCTCGGGATACTGTAAACTTCGACAGGTGCCGCTTAAGGTCTTACCATTCTGTCGAGTCCCAGTCATATTTTATCGGGTACCTAACGCGTTAGGATTTTTCTTCGTATCTGTTGATACGGAAAAAAGTAGCAAACCGACGTCAGAGACGGTGCCACGCCGCTCAGAACGGATCTGGGGTCTTACCTTCGCAAAGTTTTGCGGCATTCAGAGATTATTCGCAACTTTGGCGCTCTGAGAATATATTGTCGAGTGCTTTTTCGGCTGTTGGAATAGCACATTCTATTGAGTCAACGGATGACTTATCTTGCCTTCCCGATGGGAGTATATGCAGAGTTATTTGTATAACTCGAAATTTGCTCACTTCTTCTTTCTTCTCTCCTTATTTTTATAATTTCATCGGGCACGCGAACAGCGTTCCCGATGGGAGTAGCCCCGAGGCTACAGCCAAGGACTAGTGCTTGGTTGTAGGCTCAACACTTTAATGCCTCATGTCGCTATATTGTCATTCTTTCTCGAACTTTTCATATCTATCGGGTGCGCGACCAGCGCTCCCGATGGGAGTAGCCCCCGAGGCTATGAACAAATGCTTGCATTTGGTCATAGGCTCTCGCCATTTCTATGTTGTCATACTCGAATTTTTCTTTTTTCCAAAGTAGCCCCCAAGCATTTGAGCAAAAACTTGTATTTGATCAAAAGCTTCTCGAAATTACCCATAGTCTTTGTCTGCCGCCAATTTCATTAAGCATCATAGCCGAGATTTTTCCTTTTGGCAAGGTGACATCATTACTGACGATAGCCACGACCACTGTATCGGGAAGACGCGAGTACTGCTCTCTCTGCCTTGCGGGCCCAAAATCCTTATCAAGTTGACACGTCGTGCAAATGGGGGACACACGTCTCCACTTTTCCTGGCGCACGCACTGTAGCGCCTGTTCCGTTCCTTCCTTTTGAAATTACGTTGTTACCTGATGACCCACAAGTATAGGGGGTTTTGATATCGCAGATGAATAAAGTACAAGTAAGTAAAGTGCGAGAGAAATAATTGCAGCGAGTGGCCCAATCCTTTTTAGCACAAAGGACAAGCCGGTTTGTTTACTTATAATGACCAAACGTTCTTGAGGACACACGGGAATTTAGTCTAGTGCTTTCGCTTCATATAGCTGATTAATCTTCATTGTTTTGATAAGTGTTGTGTGGGTGAACCTATGCTAATGCACCGCCCTTCCTAGGACTAATACATACTTGTGATTATACCCCTTGCAAGCATCCGCAACAACAAGAAAGTAATTAAGATAAATCTAACCACAACCTTAAACTCTGAGATCCTGCTATCCCTCCTGCATCGATATACCAACGGGGGTTTAGGTTTCTGTCAATCTGGCAACCCCGCAATTAGCAAACGAAAACAAGATGTATCCCCCTAGGCCCATAAATGGTGAAGTATCATGTAGTCGACGTTCACATGACACCACTAGAAGAATAACACCACAACTTAAATATCATAACATTGAATACTAACCAACATAATTCACTACTAACATTTAGACTTCACCCATGTCCTCAAGAACTAAACGAACTACTCACGAGACATCATATGGAACATGATCAGAGGTGATATGATGATGAATAACAATCTGAACATAAACCTTGGTTCAATGGTTTCACTCAATAGCATCAATAACAAGTAGAAATCAATACCGGGAGAGTTTCCCCTATCAAACAATCAAGATCCAACCCTACAGCGGTGACGAGGTGCAGCGGTGGAGATGGCGGTGATGATGATGAAGATGATGGAGATGATGATGGAGATGATGATGGAGATGATGTCCAGCTCGATGACGGTGACGATGGCGTCGATTTCCTCCGGAGGGAATTTCCGCGGTTTCAGCCGCCGGAGAGCTCTTTCTCTCTGGTGTTTTCCGCCCAGAGGCGGCTGTGACTCTTCGCGACTATCCTCTGAGCTTAGGTTTTCGGGACGAAGAAGCGCGAAGGAGAGGAGGCCGAGGGGCTGTGGGCCCCCTCCCCACAAGGCGGCGCGGCCAGGCAGGGCCCGCGCCGCCCATGAGGGGGCCCATGGCGGCCCTCCTCGG
Source organism: Lolium multiflorum (assembly GCA_030979885.1). Classification (NCBI taxonomy): domain Eukaryota; kingdom Viridiplantae; phylum Streptophyta; class Magnoliopsida; order Poales; family Poaceae; genus Lolium; species Lolium multiflorum. Next base: position 287,850,993 of record CM061748.1, read on the forward strand.
CTCCTCCTTTTGGCTTCTCCGTCTTCTGGAAAAATAGGATTTTCAGTATAATTCCCGTCTTGTTGATCTTCCGAAATATTGCATTCTGACGGTGCTTTTTCCAGCAGAATCTGGCTCCGGTGCGCGATTCTCCAATAGTCATGAAACATGCAAAATAGATGAAATAACATAAGTATCATCTCCAAATATGAAATATATCAATGAATAACAAAAATTATGATATAAAATAGTGATGCAAAATGGACGTATCAACTCCCCCAAGCTTAGACTTCGCTTGTCCCCAAGCAAACTGAGCTCAGTAAACAAGACCACGTGTTTATGGAGTGAAGAGTCGATAAATAAAATACGGACAAGAAGCATCATATTAATTCACACAAGACATTCTAGTAGACAACTTCCTCATATAATTCAACTTGAAACAAGTAAAAGGAAATCACAAATAAAGGTGCATAGGAAATCATAATTGGTGATGGCAAACTTTGTTCTTGGTCAGAGAACAATTAACAGATTGTACTTATCTATTGAGCAGCGCTCTTATATTAAAGCTTATAACAAAACTTGCATACTCAATCATAATAATCTCCTCATAATCATTGATAACCTTCAAAGCTATATTCATTCAGATAAAACTTGTACTGCACAAGGAAGAATAAAAGGCATGATTAAGTAGATCACAATATAGATGGTTGGATGATGGCGTGTATTTCACACGTTCGTTGGGCAACCCCAAGAGGAAGGTATGATGCGCATAGCAGCAAGTTTTCCCTCAGAAAGAAACCAAGGTTTATCGAACCAGGAGGAGCCAAGAAGCACGTTGAAGGTTGATGGCGGCGGGATGTAGTGCGGCGCAACACCAGGGATTCCGGCGCCAACGTGGAACCCGCACAACACAACCAAAGTACTTTGCCCCAACGAAACAGTGAGGTTGTCAATCTCACCGGCTTGCTGTAACAAAGGATTAACCGTATTGTGTGGAAGATGATTGTTTGCAGAGAAAACAGTAAAACAAGTATTGCAGTAGATTGTATTTCAGTAAAGAGAATTGGACCGGGGTCCACAGTTCACTAGAGGTGTCTCTCCCATAAGACGAACAACATGTTGGGTGAACAAATTACAGTTGGGCAATTGACAAATAAAGAGAACATGACAATGCACATACATATCATGATGAGTATAGTGAGATTTAATTGGGCATTACGACAAAGTACATAGACCGCCATCCAACTGCATCTATGCCTAAAAAGTCCACCTTCAGTTATCATCCGAACCCCTCCAGTATTAAGTTGCAAAGCAACAGACAATTGCATTAAGTATGGTGCGTAATGTAACTAGTGACTACATCCTTGAACATAGCACTAATGTTTTATCCCTAGTGGCAACAGCACAACACAACCTTAGAACTTTATGTCACTGTCCCAGTGTCAATGCATGAACCCACTATCGAGCATAAGTACTCCCTCTTGGAGTTAAAAGCATCTACTTGGCCAGAGCATCTACTAGTAACGGAGAGCATGCAAGATCATAAATAACACATAAGCATAACTTTGATAATCAACATAACAAGTATTCTCTATTCATCGGATCCCAACAAACGCAACATATAGAATTACATATAGATGATCTTGATCATGATAGGCAGCTCACAAGATCCGACAATGATAGCACAATGGGGAGAAGACAACCATCTAGCTACCGCTATGGACCCATAGTCCAGGGGTAGACTACTCACTCATCACTCCGAGGCGACCATGGCGGTGTAGAGTCCTCCGGAGATGATTCCCCTCCGGCAGGGTGCCGGAGGCGATCTCCTGGATCCCCCGAGATGGGATCGGCGGCGACGGCGTCTCGCAAGGTTTTCCGTATCGTGGCTCTCGTGCATCGGGGGTTTCATCACGGAGGCTTTAAGTAGGCGGAAGGGCAAGTCAAGAGGCGGCACGGGGGCCCACACCATAGGCCGGCGCGGCCAGGGGTGGGGTCGCGCCGCCCTAGGGTTTGGCCACCCCGTGGCCCCTCTTCGTCTCGTCTTCGGTCTTCTGGAAGCTTCGTGAGAAAATAGGCCCCTGGGCTTTTATTCTCTTCTTTGGGAGAGAGGGGAAGATCTATGCAGGACACTTAACCCGTGCCGGAGGACTCCAATTCCGAGAATATTTCTTTACTAGGATTTCTGAAACCAAAACAGCAGAAAACAGCAACTGGCACTTCGGCATCTTGTTAATAGGTTAGTTCCAAAAATGCACGAATATGACATAAAGTGTGCATAAAACATGTAGATAACATCAATAATGTGGCATGGAACACAAGAAATTATCGATACGTCGGAGACGTATCAGCATCCCCAAGCTTAGTTCTGCTCGTCCCGAGCAGGTAAAACGATAACACAGATAATTTCTGAGTGACATGCCATCATAATCTTGATCATACTATTTGTAAAGCATATGTAGTGAATGCAGCGATCAAAACAATGTGTATGACATGAGTAAACAAGTGAATCATAAATCAAAGACTTTTCATGAATAGCACTTCAAGACAAGCATCAATAAGTCTTGCATAAGAGTTAACTCATAAAGCAATAATTCAAAGTAAAGGTATTGAAGCAACACAAAAGAAGATTAAGTTTCAGCGGTTGCTTTCAACTTGTAACATGTATATCTCATGGATATTGTCAACATAGAGTAATATAATAAGTGCAATAAGCAAGTATGTAGGAATCAATGCACAGTTCACACAAGTGTTTGCTTCTTGAGGTGGAGAGAAATAGGTGAACTGACTCAACATTGAAAGTAAAAGAATGGTCCTCATAGAGGAAAAGCATCGATTGCTATATTTGTGCTAGAGCTTTGATTTTGAAAACATGAAACAATTTTGTCAACGGTAGTAATAAAGCATATGCATCATGTAAATTATATCTTATAAGTTGCAAGCCTCATGCATAGTGTACCAATAGTGCCCGCACCTTGTCCTAATTAGCTTGGGTTAACACTGATCATCATTGCATAACATATGTTTCAACCAAGTGTCACAAAGGGGTACCTCTATGCCGCCTGTACAAGGGTCTAAGGAGAAAGTTCGCATTGGATTTCTCGCTTTTGATCATTCTTCAACTTAGACACCCATACCGGGACAACATAGACAACAGATAATGGACTCCTCTTTTAATGCTTAAGCATTCAACAACTAATATTCTCATAAGAGATTGAGGTTTTATGTCCAAACTGAAACTTCCACCATGATTCATGACTTTAGTTAGCGGCCCAATGTTCTTCTCTAACAATATGCATACTCAAACCATTTGATTGTGAAAACCGCCCTTACTTCAGACAAGACGAACATGCATAGCAACTCACATGAAATTCAACAATGAGTTGATGGCGTTCCCCAGAAACATGGTTATCGCACAACAAGCAACTTAATAAGAGATAAAGTGCATAATTACATATTCAATACCACAATAGTTTTTTAAGCTATTTGTCCCATGAGCTATATATTGCAAAGGTAAATGATGGAATTTTAAAGGTAGCACTCAAGCAATTTACTTTGGAATGGCGGAAAATACCATGTAGTATAGGTAGGTATGATGGACACAAATGGCATAGTGGTTGGCTCAAGTATTTTGGATGCATGAGAAGTATTCCCTCTCGATACAAGGTTTAGGCTAGCAAGGCTTATTTGAAACAAACACAAGGATGAACCGGTGCAGCAAAACTCACATAAAAGACATATTGAAAACATTATAAGACTCTACACCGTCTTCCTTGTTGTTCAAACTCAATACTAGAAATTATCTAGACCTTAGAGAAACCAAATATGCAAACCAAATTTTAGCATGCTCTATGTATTTCTTCATTAATGGGTGCAAAGCATATGATGCAAGAGCTTAAACATGAGCACAACAATTTCCAAGTATCACATTACCCAAGACATTTATAGCAATTACTACATGTATCATTTTCCAATTCCAACCATACAACAATTTAACGAAGGAGAAACTTCGCCATGAATACTATGAGTAGAAACCAAGGACATACTTGTCCATATGCTACAGCGGAGCGTGTATCTCTCCCATAAAGTGAATGCTAGGATCTATTTTATTCAAACAAAACAAAAACAAAAACAAACCGACGCTCCAAGAAAAAGCACATAAGATGTGATGGAATAAAAATATAGTTTCAGGGGAGGAACCTGATAATGTTGTCGATGAAGAAGGGATGCCTTGGGCATCCCCAAGCTTAGACGCTTGAGTCTTCTTGATATATGCAGGGGTGAACCACCGGGTGCATCCCCAAGCTTAGAGCTTTCACTCTCCTTGATCATGTTGCATCATACTCCTCTCTTGATCCTTGAAAACTTCCTCCACACCAAACTCGAAACAACTCATTAGAGGGTTAGTGCACAATATAAATTGACATATTCAGAGGTGACACAATCATTCTTAACACTTCTGGACATTGCATAATGCTAGTGGACATTAGTGGATCAAAGAAATTCATCCAACATAGCGAAAGAGGCAATGCGAAATAAAAGGCAGAATCTGTCAAAACAGAACAGTCCGTATTGACGAATTTTAAAATGGCACCAGACTTGCTCTAACGAAAATTCTCAAATTGAATGAAAGTTGCGTACATATCTGAGGATCATGCTCGTAAATTGGCGTAATTTTCTGAGCTACCTACAGGGAGGTGGACCCAGATTCGTGACAGCAAAGAAATCTGGAACTGCGCAGTAATCCAAATCTAGTACTTACTTTTCTATCAACGGCTTAACTTGGCACAACAAAACTCAAAACTAAGATAAGAAGAGGTTGCTACAGTAGTAAACAACTTCCAAGACACAAAATAAAAACAAAGTACTGTAGGTAAAAACATGGGTTGTCTCCCATAAGCGCTTTTCTTTAACGCCTTTCAGCTAGGCGCAGAAAGTGTGTATCAAGTAACATCGAGAGATGAAGCATCAACATCATAGTTTGTTCTAATAATAGAATCATAAGGTACCTTTATTCTCTTTCTAGGGAAGTGTTCCATACCTTTCTTGAGAGGAAATTGATATTTTATATTACCTTCCCTCATATCAATAATAGCACCAACAGTTCGAAGAAAAGGTCTTCCCAATATAATGGGACAAGATGCATTGCATTCAATATCCAAGACAACAAAATCAACGGGAACAAGATTATTGTTAACGGTAATGCGAACATTATCAACTTTACCCAAAGGTTTCTTTGTAGAATGATCAGCAAGATTAACATCCAAATAACAATTTTTCAATGGTGGCAAGTCAAGCATATTATAAATTTTCTTAGGCATAACAGAAATACTTGCACCAAGATCACATAAAGCATTACAATCAAAATCTTTAACCTTCATCTTAATGATGGGCTCCCAACCATCTTCTAGCTTTTTAGGAATAGAGGCTTCGCGCTCTAGTTTCTCTTCTCTAGCTTTTATGAGAGCATTTGTAATATGATGCGTGAAAGCCAAATTTATAGCACTAGCATTAGGACTTTTAGCAAGTTTTTGCAAGAACTTTATAACTTCAGAGATGTGGCAATCATCAAAATTCAAACCATTATAATCTAAAGCAATGGGATCATCATCCCCAATGTTGGAAAAAATTTCAGCAGCTTTATCACAGGTAGTTTCAGTAGTTTTAGCAGTTTCAGGCAGTTTTTCGCGCTTTGCATTAGAAGTGGAAACATTGCTAACACCAATTCTTTTATTAGTATGAGTAGGAGGTGCAGCAACATGTGTAGCATTAGCATTACTAGTGGTGGTAATAGTCCAAACTTTAGCTATATTCTTCTCTTTAGCTAGTTTTTCATTTTCTTCTCTATCCCACCTAGCACGCAGTTCAGCCATTAATCTTATATTCTCATTAATTCTAACTTGAATGGCATTTGCTGTAGTAGTAATTTTATCATCTAAATCCTCAGGTTTAGCAGCCATTTTATTGATTAAAGAAGATTGTGATGCAGACATGTATGAGATTCGGGTTTCAGCACTAGCAAGTTTAGTTTGCAACCCCGAGATTTCCCTATTCAGATTTTCAAGTTGATTTCCTATATTCTTCAACAAGATAGATTGCTCATTCATAATTTTAGTAAACAATTTATTTTGCTCATATTGTGATTGCATAAAACTCTTGGTGGATCTTTCAATTTCTAACATCTTTTCTTCATTAGGTGAAGCATATCTACCATAAGAGTTACCATTAGCAGAGTATGGCCTAGAATCATTGTGATTGTTATTTTTAATGAAATTCACATCAACATATTCTTTTTGAGCAACTAATGACGCTAACGGAACATTATTAGAATTAACATTAGGCCTACCGTTCACAAGCATAGACATAATAGCATCAATCTTATCATTCAAGGAAGAGGATTCCTCAACAGAATTTACCTTCTTACCTTGTGGAGCTCTTTCCGTGTGCCATTCAGAGTAGTTGATCATCATATTATCAAGAAGCCTTGTTGCTTCACCAAGAGTGATGGACATAAAGGTACCTCCAGCAGCTGAATCCAATAAATTCCGTGAAGAAAAATTTAGTCCTGCATAGAAGGTTTGGATGATCATCCAAGTAGTCAGTCCATGGGTTGGGCAATTTTTAACTAGAGATTTCATTCTTTCCCAAGCTTGAGCAACATGTTCAGTATCTAATTGTTTGAAATTCATTATGCTACTCCTCAAAGATATAATTTTAGCAGGGGGATAATATCTACCAATAAAAGCATCCTTGCATTTAGTCCATGAATCAATACTATTCTTAGGCAGAGATAGCAACCAATCTTTAGCTCTTCCTCTTAATGAGAAAGGGAACAATTTTAGTTTAATAATATCACCATCTACATCTTTATATTTTTGCATTTCACATAGTTCAACAAAATTATTAAGATGGGCAGCAGCATCATCAGAACTAATTCCAGAAAATTGATCTTTCATAACAAGATTCAGTAAAGCAGGTTTAATTTCAAAGAATTCTGCTGTAGTAGCAGGTGGAGCAATAGGTGTGCATAAGAAATCATTATTATTTGTGGTTGTGAAGTCACACAACTTAGTATTTTCAGCGTTGGCCATTTTAGCAATAGTTAATAAAGCAAACTAGATAAAGTAAATGCAAGTAAACTAATTTTTTTGTGTTTTCGATATAGCAAACAAGACAGTAAATAAAGTAAAGCTAGCAACTAACTTTTTGTATTTTGATTTAGTGCAGCAAACAAAGTAGTAAATAAAACTAAGCAAGACAAAAACAAAGTAAAGAGATTGAGAAGTGTAGACTCCCCTTGCAGCGTGTCTTGATCTCCCCGGCAACGGCGCCATAAAAAGAGCTTGATGGCGTGTATTTCACACGTTCGTTGGGCAACCCCAAGAGGAAGGTATGATGCGCACAGCAGCAAGTTTTCCCTCAGAAAGAAACCAAGGTTTATCGAACCAGGAGGAGCCAAGAAGCACGTTGAAGGTTGATGGCGGCGGGATGTAGTGCGGCGCAACACCAGAGATTGGCGCCAACGTGGAACCTGCACAACACAACAAAGTACTTTGCCCCAACGAAACAGTGAGGTTGTCAATCTCACCGGCTTGCTGTAACAAAGGATTAACCGTATTGTGTGGAAGATGATTGTTTGCAGAGAAAACAGTAAAACAAGTATTGCAGGATTGTATTTCAGTAAAGAGAATGGACCGGGGTCCACGGTTCACTAGAGGTGTCTCTCCCATAAGACGAACAGCATGTTGGGTGAACAAATTACAGTTGGGCAATTGACAAATAAAGAGAGCATGACAATGCACATACATATCATGATGAGTATAGTGAGATTTAATTGGGCATTACGACAAAGTACATAGACCGCCATCCAACTGCATCTATGCCTAAAAAGTCCACCTTCAGGTTATCATCCGAACCCCCTCCAGTATTAAGTTGCAAAGCAACAGACAATTGCATTAAGTATGGTGCGTAATGTAACTAGTGACTACATCCTTGAACATAGCACTAATGTTTTATCCCTAGTGGCAACAGCACAACACAACCTTAGAACTTTCTGTCACTGTGTCAATGCAGGCATGAACCCACTATCGAGCATAAGTACTCCCTCTTGGAGTTAAAAGCATCTACTTGGCCAGAGCATCTACTAGTAACGGAGAGCATGCAAGATCATAAATAACACATAAGCATAACTTTGATAATCAACATAACAAGTATTCTCTATTCATCGGATCCCAACAAACGCAACATATAGAATTACATATAGATGATCTTGATCATGATAGGCAGCTCACAAGATCCGACAATGATAGCACAATGGGGAGAAGACAACCATCTAGCTACTGCTATGGACCCATAGTCCAGGGGTAGACTACTCACTCATCACTCCGGAGGCGACCATGGCGGTGTAGAGTCCTCCGGGAGATTCCCCTCTCCGGGGGTGCGGAGGCGATCTCCTGGATCCCCGAGATGGGATCGGCGGCGACGGCGTCTCGCAAGGTTTTCCGTATCGTGGCTCTCACGGGGGTTTCATCACGGAGGCTTTAAGTAGGCGGAAGGGCAAGTCAAGAGGGCGGCACGGGGCCCACACCATAGGCCGGCGCGGCCGGGGGTGGGGCCGCGCCGCCCTAGGGTTTGGCCACCCCGTGGCCCCTCTTCGTCTCGTCTTCGGTCTTCTGGAAGCTTCGTGAGAAAATAGGCCCCTGGGCTTTTATTTCGTCCAATTCCGAGAATATTTCTTTACTAGGATTTCTGAAACCAAAAACAGCAGAAAACAAACGGCACTTCGGCATCTTGTTAATAGGTTAGTTCCAGAAAATGCACGAATATGACATAAAGTGTGCATAAAACATGTAGATAACATCAATAATGTGGCATGGAACACAAGAAATTATCGATACGTCGGAGACGTATCATTGGATCACAACAACTCAATTTCTTGCTTAAGATGGAGGGAAATAGGTTTACTGACTCAACATAAAGTAAAAAACAAGCCCTTCGCAGAGGGAAGTAGGGATTAAATCATGTGCTAGAGCTTTTAAAGTTTTGAAATCATAAAGAGAGCATAAAAGTAAAGTTTTGAGAGGTGTTTGTTGTTGTCAACGAATGGTAGTGGGTACTCTAACCCCCTTGCCAAAAAGACTTCCAAAGAGCGGCTCCCATGAAGGACGTTGATTGCGCGTAGTTAACACGTCCATTGGGAACCCCAAGAGGAAGGTATGATGCGCACAGTAGCAAGTTTTCCCTCAGTAAGAAACCAAGGTTATCGAACCAGTAGGAGCCAAGAAGCACGTCGAAGGTTGATGGCGGCGGGATGTAGTGCGGCGCAACACCATGGATTCCGGCGCCAACGTGGAACCTGCACAACACAACCAAAGTACTTTGCCCCAACGAAATTGAGGTTGTCAATCTCACCGGCTTGCAACAAAGGATTAGATGTATAGTGTGGATGATGATTGTTTGCAGAAAACAGTAGAACAAGTATTGCAGTAGATTGTATTCGATGTAAAAGAATGGACCGGGGTCCACAGTTCACTAGAGGTGTCTCTCCCATAAGATAAATAGCATGTTGGGTGAACAAATTACATTGGGCAATTGACAAATAGAGAGGGCATGACCATGCACATACATGATATGATGAGTATAGTGAGATTTAATTGGGCATTACGACAAAGTACATAGACCGCTATCCAGCATGCATCTATGCCTAAAAAGTCCACCTTCAGGTTATCATCCGAACCCCTTCCAGTATTAAGTTGCAAACAACAGACAATTGCATTAAGTATGGTGCGTAATGTAATCAATAACTACATCCTCGGACATAGCATCAATGTTTTATCCCTAGTAACAGCACATCCACAACCTTAGAACTTTCTGTCACTGTCCCAGATTTAATGGAGGCATGAACCCACTATCGAGCATAAATACTCCCTCTTGGAGTTAAGAGTAAAAACTTGGCCAGAGCCTCTACTAATAACGGAGAGCATGCAAGATCATAAACAACACATAGGTATAGATTGATAATCAACATAACATAGTATTCTCTATCCATCGGATCCCGACAAACACAACACATAGCATTACAGATAGATGATCTTGATCATGTTAGGCAGCTCACAAGATCCGACAATGAAGCACATAAGGAGAAGACGACCATCTAGCTACTGCTATGGACCCATAGTCCAGGGGTGAACTACTCACTCATCACTCCGGAGGCGACCATGGCGGTGAAGAGTCCTCCGGGAGATGATTCCCCTCTCCGGCCGGGGGCGATCTCCTGAATCCCCGAGATGGGATTGGCGGCGGCGGCGTCTCTGGAAGGTTTTCCGTATCGTGGCTCTCGGTACTAGGGGTTTCGCGACGAAGACTACATGTAGGTGGAAGGGCAGGTCAGGGGGCCACACGAGGGCCCCACACGCCAGGGCCGCGCGGCCAAGGCCCAGGCCACGCCGCCCTGTTGTGGCGGCGCCTCGTGGCCCCACTTCGTAAGTCCTCCGGTCTTCTGGAAGCTTCGTGTAAAAATAGGCCCCTGGGCGTTGATTTCGTCCAATTCCGAGAATATTTCCTTACTAGGATTTCTGAAACCAAAAACAGCAGAAAACAGCAACGGGCTCTTCGGCATCTCGTTAATAGGTTAGTGCCGGAAAATGCATAAATATGACATAAAGTATGCATAAAACATGTAGATATCATCAATAATGTGGCATGGAACATAAGAAATTATCGATACGTCGGAGACGTATCAGCATCCCCAAGCTTAGTTCTGCTCGTCCCGAGCAGGTAAACGATAACAAAGATAATTTCTGGAGTGACATGCCATCATAACCTTGATCATACTATTGTAAGCATATGTAATGAATGCAGCGATCAAAACAATGGTAATGATATGAGTAAACAAATGAATCATAAAGCAAAGACTTTTCATGAATAGTACTTTCAAGACAAGCATCAATAAGTCTTGCATAAGAGTTAACTCATAAAGCAATAAATCATAGTAAAGGTATTGAAGCAACACAAAGGAAGATTAAGTTTCAGCGGTTGCTTTTAACTTATAACATGTATATCTCATGGATATTGTCGATGTAAAGTAATATAACAAGTGCAATATGCAAATATGTAGGAATCAATGCACAGTTCACACAAGTGTTTGCTTCTTGAGGTGGAGAGAAATAGGTGAACTGACTCAACATAAAAGTAAAAGAAAGGCCCTTCGCAGAGGGAGCATTGATTGCTATATTTGTGCTAGAGCTTTGATTTTGAAACAATTTTGTCAACGGTAGTAATAAAGCATATGTATCATGTAAATTATATCTTACAAGTTGCAAGCCTCATGCATAGTATACTAATAGTGCCCGCACCTTGTCCTAATTAGCTTGGATTACCGGGATTGTCATCGCAATACACATGTTTTAACCAAGTGTCACAAAGGGGTACCTCTATGCCGCCTGTACAAAGGTCTAAGGAGAAAGCTCGCATTTGGATTTCTCGCTTTTGATTATTCTCAACTTAGACATCCATACCGGGACAACATAGACAACAGATAATGGACTCGTCTTTAATGCATAAGCATTTAGCAACAATTAGTGTTCTCATATGAGATTGAGGATATATGTCCAAAACTGAAACTTCCACCATGGATCATGGCTTTAGTTAGCGGCCCAATGTTCTTCTCTAACATTATGCATGCTCTAACCATTAAATGAGTGGTAAATCTTCCTTACTTCAAACAAGACGGACATGCATAGAAACTCACATGATATTCAACAAAGAGTAGTTGATGGCGTCCCCAGGAACATGGTTATCGCACAACAAACAACTTAATAAGAGATAAAGTGCATAAGTACATATTCAATACCACAATAGTTTTTAAGCTATTTGTCCCATGAGCTATATATTGCAAAGGTAAAGGATAGAAATTTTAAAGGTAGCACTCAAGCAATTTACTTTGGAATGGCGGAGAAATATGTAGTAGGTAGGTATGGTGGACACAAATGGCATAGTGGTTGGCTCAAGGATTTTGGATGCATGAGAAGTATTCCCTCTCGATACAAGGTTTAGGCTAGCAAGGTTATTTGAAACAAACACAAGGATGAACCGGTGCAGCAAAACTCACATAAAAGACATATTGTAAACATTATAAGACTCTACACCGTCTTCCTTGTTGTTCAAAACTCAATACTAGAAATTATCTAGACTTTAGAGAGACCAATTATGCAAACCAAATTTTAGCAAGCTCTATGTATTTCTTCATTAATAGGTGCAAAGTATATGATGCAAGAGCTTAAACATGAGCACAACAATTGCCAAGTATCAAATTATTCAATACATTTTAGAATTACTACATGTAGCATTTCCCGATTCCAACCATATAACAATTTAACGAAGAAGATTCAACCTTCGCCATGAATACTATGAGTAAAGCCTAAGGACATATTTGTCCATATGCAACAGCGGAGCGTGTCTCTCTCCCACACAATGAATGCTAGGATCCATTTTATTCAAACAAAAAAAACAAAACAAAAACAAACCGACGCTCCAAGCAAAGCACATAAGATGTGATGGAATAAAAATATAGTTTCAGGGGGAACCTGATAATGTTGTCGATGAAGAAGGGGATGCCCAAGGCATCCCCAAGCTTAGACGCTTGAGTCTTCTTAAAATATGCAGGGTGAACCACCGGGGCATCCCCAAGCTTAGAGCTTTCACTCTCCTTGATCATATTGTATCATCTCCCTTTCTTGATCCTTGAAAACTTCCTCCACACCAAACTCAAAACAACTCATTAGAGGGTTAGTGCACAATTAAAATTTACATGTTCAGAGGTGACATAATCATTCTTAACACTTCTGGACATTGCACAAAGCTACTGAAAGTCAATGGAATAGAAAAATCCATCAAGCATATCAAAACAGGCAATGCGAAATACAAGGCAGAATCTGTCAAAACAGAACAGTTCGTAAAGACGAATTTCTAAGAGGCACCAGACTTTCTCAGATGAAAATGCTCAAATTGAATGAAAGTTGCGTACATATCTGAGGATCACTCACGTAAATTGGCATAATTGTCTGAGTTACCTACAGAGAATTAGGCCCAGATTCGTGACAGCAAAGAAATCTGTTTCTGCGCAGTAATCCAAATCTAGTATGAACCTTACTATCAAAGACTTTACTTGGCACAACAATGCACAAAACTAAGATAAGGAGAGGTTGCTACAGTAGTAAAACTTCCAAGACTCAAATATAAAATAAAAGTACTGTAGTAAAAACATGGGTTGTCTTCCATAAGCGCTTTTCTTTAACGCCTTTCAGCTAGGCGCAGAAAGTGTGTATCAAGTATTGTCGAGAGATGAAGCATCAACATCATAAGCTCCCCCATCCGTAGTGGTACTAAGGGCTTTGTCAATTTTAGGCCTATAATAATATTTTTTTGGTTTAGGCACTTTAGAGACATACATAAACTTTTGCTCCTTACCCACATAAGCTTTCTCCTTAAACTTAAGAGAAGAAAAAGTTGAACCCAAGATTCCCATAGCTTCTTCAAGTTCACTAATCCTATGGGTTCGATTATCATGAGTAGCACAAGTTTCTAAAACAGCAATTCTCTCATTAATTCCACCTAGAGATTTATCAAGTTTATCAGTGCTATTAAGTAATATTCCCAATTTAGTCTCAATACTTGGAAGATCTTTCTCTATGGCCTCCAACTTTTTCATGACATCTTCAAGAGAGATTTCAATTTTAGCTTCATTAACAGGTGGTATTCCAACTAGACTCTCAATAATGCAACTAGCTTCTAAAGCAGGAGTGCCTAGGAAATTACCTCCCGCAAGAGTATCAAGAACATACCTATTCCAGCTAGAGATTCCAACATAAAAGTTCCTAAGTAGTATAATAGTGGAGTGTTTCTTAATGCACCTATGATGAGCATCGCTAATTCTATACCAAGCATCTTTAAAACTTTCTCCCCCTTGTTGCTTAAAGGAACGAACTTCAACTTCCGGATTACTCATTTTTAGCAGTAGTGAATAAAGCAAACTAAATAAATTAAATGCAAGTAACTAATTTTTTTTTGTGTGTTTTTGATATAGAGAACAAGACAGTAAATAAAGTAAAGCTAGCAACTATTTTTTTTGCGTTTTGATATAAGTGCAGCAAACAAGAAAGTAAACAAAATAAAGCAAGACCAAAACAAAGTAAAGAGATTGGATTGTGGAGACTCCCCTTGCAGCGTGTCTTGATCTCCCCGGCAACGGCGCCAGAAAAAGAGCTTGATTGCGCGTAGTTAACACGTCCGTTGGGAACCCCAAGAGGAAGGTATGATGCGCACAGTAGCAAGTTTTCCCTCAGTAAGAAACCAAGGTTATCGAACCAGTAGGAGCCAAGAAGCACGTCGAAGGTTGATGGCGGCGGGATGTAGTGCGGCGCAACACCATGGATTCCGGCGCCAACGTGGAACCTGCACAACACAACCAAAGTACTTTGCCCCAACGAAACAGTGAGGTTGTCAATCTCACCGGCTTGTAACAAAGGATTAGATGTATAGTGTGGATGATGATTGTTTGCAGAAAACAGTAGAACAAGTATTGCAGTAGATTGTATTCGATGTAAAAGAATGGACTGGGGTCCACAGTTCACTAGAGGTGTCTCACCCATAAGATAAATAGCATGTTGGGTGAACAAATTACAGTTGGGCAATTGACAAATAGAGAGGGCATGACCATGCACATACATGATATGATGATTATAGTGAGATTTAATTGGGCATTACGACAAAGTACATAGACCGCTATCCAGCATGCATCTATGCCTAAAAAGTCCACCTTCAGGTTATCATCCGAACCCCTTCCAGTATTAAGTTGCAAACAGGCAATTGCATTAAGTATGGTGCGTAATGTAATAAATAACTACATCCTCGGACATAGCATCAATGTTTTATCCCTAGTGGCAACAGCACATCCACAACCTTAGAACTTTCTGTCACTGTCCCAGATTTAATGGAGGCATGAACCCACTATCGAGCATAAATACTCCCTCTTGGAGTTAAGAGTAAAAACTTGGCCAGAGCCTCTACTAATAACGGAGAGCATGCAAGATCATAAACAACACATAGGTAATAAATTGATAATCAACAAAACATAGTATTCTCTATCCATCGGATCCCGACAAACACAACATATAGCATTACAGATAGATGATCTTGATCATGTTAGGCAGCTCACAAGATCCGACAATGAAGCACATAAGGAGAAGACGACCATCTAGCTACTGCTATGGACCCATAGTCCAGGGTGAACTACTCACTCATCACTCCGGAGGCGACCATGGCGGTGAAGAGTCCTCCGGGAGATGATTCCCCTCTCCGGGGTGCCGGAGGCGATCTCCTGAATCCCCCGAGATGGGATTGGCGGCGGCGGCGTCTCTGGAAGGTTTTCCGTATCGTGGCTCTCGGTACTGGGGGTTTCGCGACGAAGACTATATGTAGGCGGAAGGGCAGGTCAGGGGGCCACACGAGGGCCCCACATGCCAGGGCCACGCGGCCAAGGCCCAGGCCGCCGCCCTGTTGTGGCGGCGCCTCGTGGCCCCACTTCGTAAGTCCTCCGGTCTTCTGGAAGCTTCGTGTAAAAATAGGCCCCGGGCGTTGATTTCGTCCAATTCCGAGAATATTTCCTTACTAGGATTTCTGGAACCAAAAACAGCAGAAAACAATGGCTCTTCGGCATCTCGTTAATAGGTTAGTGCCGGAAAATGCATAAATATGACATAAAGTATGCATAAAACATGTAGATATCATCAATAATGTGGCATGGAACATAAGAAATTATCGATACGTCGGAGACGTATCAGACGTTATCTCCACCAGCAAGGTAGATCATCCCTCTTCTCTTTTGTTTACACATGTACTTTAGTTTATTTAAGGATGACACTCCCCCAACCTTTGCTTACACAAGCCATGGCTAACCGAATCCTCGGGTGCCTTCCAACAATCTCATACCATGGAGGAGTGTCTATTGCAAAATTAAGTTGCTTACTGATGAATCAGGGCAAAACATGTGAAGAGAGTTATTAATGAAAGTTGATTAATTGGGGCTGGGAACCCCGTTGCCAGCTCTTTTTGCAAAATTATAGGATAAGTGGATGAAGCCACTAGTCCATTAGTGAAAGCCGCCCAACAAGATTGAAAGATAAAACACCACATACTTCCTCATGAGCTATAAAACATTGACACAAATAAGAGGTAATAACTTTTGAATTGTTTAAAGGTAGCACATGAAGTATTTACTTGGAATGGCAGGGAAATACCACATAGTAGGTAGTTATGGTGGACACTGATGGCATATGTTTGGTTTAAGGGTTTGGATGCACAAGAAGCATTCCCTCTCAGTACAGGTTTTTGGCTAGCAAGGTTGATTGGCAAGCATAAGAGTTGAGGGAAACAAGCAAATATACATGTGATAGAAACAATCATGCATCTTCCTTGTAAGCACAAACAATTTTAACTTCAGAATACTAAGCTAGGAACTAACAAGAAAGATAATAACATATCTACATGTACTTCTTCTTTTCTACTTAAACTTAAAGTGTTGTTGCTATTGACCAATGCTAAGTTTGCCAAAACAAAATAGATTTACTCAATGCTCCCAAAGTGATACCAATACTAACAACAAGATCGATCATATAATAGAAATTGCAAACTAAAATAAGATGTGCAATATGTAAATGATAAGACTTCTCATTAATATTCCATAACGATAACTCACACCAAGGGATACATAGATAACCAACTAAAGAGAGATACTTCCATAACGCAACACATCTCATATGATAACTTCCCTACTCATGATATGACACTACTTGATAATAAAAAGATAAAAGATAGTGATGATGTGATACCGCGGCACTCCCCCAAGCTTGGAACAAACCAAGGGGATGCCAATACCGATGATGAATTACTCCTTCGGTGGTGGTGGTGATGAATTCCCATCATCAGACTTCCAAGGAAGAGGCTCTCCATCAACAAACGACATCTTGGTCTCGGGAATCCTGAAACTAGCAGCATAGCTTATGTGTTTAAACCTGTTTTCATACTCACAGTTTTGATTTTGAACATCATAGAGTTGAGCTTGGAGTTTGTTGGTGGTGTCGTGAAGTGAGAGGATATCGTTCCACAGCTTTGCAGTCTCCTTCTCGTGTTCATCAATAAGTTCAGACACGATCTTGTGGAAGATGTCCACTTCACGCTCAGCCATCTTCTTGTAGTTGAAGACCTCTTGTTCTAGCTTCTCCATCCTGTCTTCCAAGCTTCCTTCTCCTTTAGGACCCCGGACATCTTCAATCTGCAACTCTCCATCTACGAGCAGCAATTCCTTGGGGTGCATCTTCAACTCGCCCATGTACGGGTTGACGACGTCTTCAAAGAAGCTGTCCTTCGGAGTTCCCGACAAAGACATGGTGTCTCTAGATCAAATAGATCCTGGCAGAAAATAGCTCGAAACAAAACGCGACGAGAAAACGATATACGGACCTCCAGGGGTCCGGGGGATTATATAGCAGAAATTTTCACGACAAAAGGAAAGCACCAGGTCGAACCAGAGTCGGAGAGGGGCAACGAGGGGCCCTCCTCATAGGGCGGCGCAGCCAGGCTGGGGCCCGCGCCGGCCTATGGGGGCACGCCCTCGTGCGTCTCCTCCACTCCGTTTCGATCTCGTAATTTTTCATATTTTCCAAAAGTAGCAAAAACATTGTTCGGAAAGTTAAACGCGGACTTTTTCTTACCAGTACTGTTACCTATTCAAAGTTGAACTCTGCAGGACTGTCAATTTGACCTTTGATGAAGGCCTCCGGAGTTACCACTCAAATTACATCGACATCTTCATTATAAGAATCACCGGAGATATAATGCTTGAGTCTTTGTCCGTTCACCACTTGTGTGGCATTACCTTGCAGAGAGCTAATTTTAATTGCTCCTGAACGATACACCTCATCAATGACATATGGTCCTTCCCATTTTGAGAGTAATTTCCTTGCAAAAAATCTGAGACGAGGCCGATACAATAGGACTTTATCCCCAACATTAAATTCTCTTTTGATAATTCTTCTATCATGCCATTTCTTAACTTTCTCTTTAAAGAGTTTAGCATTTTCATATGCTTCACTTCTCCATTCATCTAGAGAACTCAATTGTAGCAATCTTTTCTTACCGGCAAGTTTAGGATCTTTATTTAGTTCTCTTACAGCCCAATAAGCTTTGTGCTCTAGTTCTAAAGGTAAATGACAAGCTTTCCCATAAACCATTTTATACGGTGACATACCCATAGGATTTTTATAAGCAGTTCTATAAGCCCATAGTGCTTCCTTCAATTTAATAGCCCAGTTCTTTCTAGATTTATTAACAATCTTTTGCAAGATAGATTTAATCTCTCTATTTGATAATTCTACTTGCCCACTAGTTTGAGGATGATAAGCGGAAGCAATTCTATGATTAATACCATATTTAGCAAGAGTTTTCCTAAAACCACCATGAATAAAATGAGAACCTCCATCAGTCATAAGATATCTAGGAACTCCAAATCTAGGAAAAATAATATCTAAAAGCATTCTTAAAGAGGTCTCACCATCAACACTCTTTGTAGGTATGGCTTCCACCCATTTAGTAACATAATCAACGGCAACAAGTATATGAGTGTTACCTTCTGAAGAAGGGAAAGGACCCATGAAGTCAAATCCCCAACAATCTAATGGTTCAATAACAAGAGTATAATTCATAGGCATTTCATTGCGTCTGGAGATATTACCAACCCTTTGACATTCATCACAAGATAAAATAAATTTTCTTGCATCTTTGAAGAGAGTTGGCCAATAGAAACCTGATTGTAGAACCTTTTGCGCGGTTCTATCTCCGGCGTGATGTCCTCCATAAACACTACCATGACACTTACTCAATATCTCTTGTTGTTCATATTCGGGAACACATCTTCGCAGAATACCATCCACTCCTTCTTTATATAAGTGTGGGTCATCCCAAAAATAATGCCTCAAGTCATAAAAGAATTTCCTCCTTTGCTGAGCTGAAGGTTGGAGGCAAGTACTTGGATACAATAAAGTTAGCATAATCAGCGTACCAAGGACTATCTCGCGAGCTCACCTTTATTATATCCAATTGTTCATTTGGAAAACTATCATTAACAGGAATAGGATCATAAGCAATATTTTCCAATCTAGATAAATTATCAGCAACAGGATTATCAACACCTTTCCTATCTATAATATGCAAATCAAATTCTTGCAAAAGAAGCACCCATCTAATAAGCCTTGTCTTAGCATCTTTCTTTGCCATAAGGTATCTAATTGCAGCATGATCAGTATGAATCGTAACTTTTGAATCAACAATATAGGATCTAAACTTGTCACAAGCAAAGACTACAGCTAATAATTCTTTTTCAGTTGTAGCATAATTTCTTTGAGCAGCATCAAGAGTTTTGCTAGCATAATGAATAACATTCAATTTTTTATCTACTCGCTGTCCAAGAACAGCGCCTACAGCAAAATCACTAGCATCACACATAATTTCAAAAGGCAAATTCCAATCAGGAGGTTCAACTACAGGAGCAGTTGTTAAGGCTTTCTTTAGAGTTTCAAAAGCTTCCTTACAATCATCATCAAAAACAAAAGGTACATCTTTTTGAAGAAGATTAGTAAGAGGCTTTGAAATCTTGGAGAAATCTTTAATAAATCTCCTATAAAACCCAGCATGACCAAGAACACTACGAATACCTTTAACATCCCTAGGATAGGGCATCTTTTCAATTGCTTCAACTTTAGCTCTATCAACTTCAATAACTCTCTCGAAAATTTTATGTCCCAATACAATTCCTTCATTAACCATAAAGTGGCATTTCTCCCAATTAAGAACAAGGTTACTTTCTTCACATCTCTGCAATACTTTATCAAGGTTTCGCAAGAAATTATCAAAAGAATTCCCATAGACAGAAAAATCATCCATGAATACCTCTACAATATTCTCACAAAAGCCATGAAAAATAGCAGACATGCATCTTTGAAAAGTAGCAGGAGCATTACATAAACCAAAAGGCATACGTCTATAAGCATAAGTTCCATAGGGACAAGTGAAAGTGGTTTTCTCTTGATCTTTAGTTTTAACAACAATTTGTGAAAACCCAGAATAACCATCAAGAAAACAAAAATGAGTATTTTTAGACAACCTTTCTAACATTTGATCAATAAAGGGTAAAGGGTAATGATCTTTCTTAGTAACCTTATTAACTTTTCGATAATCAATGCACATTCTATACCCTACAACTACTCTTTGAGGGATGAGCTCATCATTATCATTAGGCACAACAGTCATTCCTCCTTTCTTAGGAACACAATGCACAAGACTAACCCATCTACTATCAGCAATAGGATATATAATACCAGCTTCAAGAAGTTTTAATACCTCATTCCTTACCACATCCTTCATCTTAGGAATTAGACGACGCTGATGTTCAACAACAGGCTTTGCATCATCTTCCATATTGATAGCATGTTGGCAAATAGAGGGAGAAATCCCCTTCAAGTCATCAAGAGTGTAGCCAATAGCTCCTCGGTGTTTCTTCAATATTTCCAATAACCTTTCTTCCTCAAAATCTGAAAGCTTAGAACTAATAATAACAGGATATATTTTCTTATCATCAATATGAGCATACTTAAGATTATCAGGCAACGGTTTCAAATCAAAAATAGGATCTTCCTTTGGTGGTGGTGTTACACCTAAATCTTCAACCGGCAAGTCATGTTTAAGAATAGGTTGACGAAGGAAAATTTCATCAAGCTCATTCCTTTCTTCCCTAAAGACTTCACTCTCACTATCCTCCAAATGTTGCTGCAAAGGATTATTAGGAGCAAGAGCAATAGATGCACACTGTTCAACTCTAAAATCATTATTAGGCAAATCAGCTTTATAAGGAGTTTTGGCAAATTTAGAGAAATTAAACTCATAAGATTCACCAGCAAATTTAGTCACAATTTTTTCCTTCTTGCAATCTATAACAGCTCCACAAGTATTTAGAAAAGGTCTACCAAAAATAATAGGACAAGACTTACTAGCAGCAGAACCAAGTACTAAAAAGTCAGCGGGGTATTTAATATTACCACATAGAACTTCCACATCTCGAACAATACCAATAGGAGAGATAGTTTCTCTATTAGCTAGCCGAATAACCACATCAATATCTTCAAGTTCACAAGAACCAATTTCATGCATGATCTCCGTATAAAGCTCATAAGGAATGGCACTAATACTTGCACCAATGTCACATAAACCATAATAACAATGATCACCAATTCTAACAGAGAGCATAGGAACAATGGCTTTCCTAGACTTATTAGGATGCGAAACAATATTAGAAGCATCTTCACAGAAAATAATATGACCATCTTCTACATTTTCAGTCACAAGATCTTTAACTATTGCAATAGCAGGTTCAACCTTTATTTGTTCTTCAGGTTGTATAGGTTTCTTTGCACTTTTATTAACCGCACTAGTTATAACAGAGTACTCCTTCATTTTAGCAGGGAAAGGAGTTTTTTCAATATAAGCTTCAGGAAGAATATGATCAACAGTTTCAATTATAGCACATTTATTTATAGATGGATCAGTTTTATCTTTGTAAGGTTCATGATACTTATCAAAATTCTTCCTAGGCAATTCAATGTGAGAGGCAAAAGCTTTATAAAAATTTGCAACGACTTGAGAATCAAGACCATAAGTAGCACTCATATTACGAAATTTATCAGTATCCATAAAAACTTCAATGCATTTATAATCATAGTTTATACCTGACTCTCTATCTTTGTCGTTCTCCCATCCTTCAGTATTCTCCTGGATCCGATCAAGAAGGTCCCTTTTAAACTCTTCTTTGTTGCGTGTAAATGATCCAGAACAAGAAGTATCCAGCAAAGTCTTATCTTGAAAAGACAGTCTTGCATAGAAATTATCAATAATAATATTACCAGGAAGCTCATGAATGGGGCATTTGAGCATTAAAGACTTCAATCTCACCCATGCTTGGGCAATACTCTCTCCATCATGAGGCCAGAAATTATATATGCGGTTCCGATCTTTGTGAATTTCACTTGGAGGATAGAATTTAGAATAAAATAAAGGCACAATGTCCTCCCAATCAAGAGAATCCCTATTCTTCAGCAATTTATACCAATGCGCTGCTTTACCAGACAGCGATATAGAGAATAGTTTCTTTCTAACTTCATCCATAGCAATACCTGCACATTTGAATAACCCGCATAATTCATGTAAAAACAGTAAATGATCACCAGGATGGACAGTTCCATCCCCTTCATAGCGGTTATCCACAACTCGTTCAATAATTTTCATAGGTATTTTGTATGGAACCTCTTTCTCACCTGGCGCCTCATCCACTACCTTTGCAGTAGTAGTAGATTTTCCAAAGAGGAATTCAAGAGAAGACCTCTTCATAATGAATTATAGCAGCAGGCAGAAATAAAAATAGCACGTACAGTAAAAGTTTCCCTTACCAATTCCACTTACCAATAGCGCTTCACTCCCCGGCAACGGCGCCAGAAAATAGTCTTGATGACCCACAAGTATAGGGTGTTTTGATATGGCAGATGAATAAAGTACAAGTAAGTAAAGTGCGAGAGAAATAATTGCAGCGAGTGGCCCAATCCTTTTTAGCACAAAGGACAAGCCGGTTTGTTTACTTATAATGACCAAACGTTCTTGAGGACACACGGGAATTTAGTCTAGTGCTTTCGCTTCATATAGCTGATTAATCTTCATTGTTTTGATAAGTGTTGTGTGGGTGAACCTATGCTAATGCACCGTGATACGTCTCCAACGTATCGATAATTTCTTATGTTCCATGCCACATTATTGATGTTATCTACATGTTTTATGCACACTTTATGTCATATTCGTGCATTTTGTGGAACTAACCTATTAACAAGATGCCGAAAGGCCAGTTGCTGTTTTCTGCTGTTTTTGGTTCCAGAAAGGCTGTTCGGGCAATATTCTCAGAATTGGACGAAATCAACGCCAAACCTCCTATTTTTCCCGGAAGGCTCCAGAACACCGAAGAAGAGTCGGAGAGGAGCCAGGGGGCCCCACACCATAGGGCCGCGCGGGCTGGCCTCGCGCGCCGGCCTAGGGTGAGGCCACCCCTCGACCCTCTGCGCCGCCTCTTCGCCTATATAACCCCTTCGACCTAAAAACACAGTACCAATTGACGAAACTCCGAAAGACTGGGGCGCCGCCGTCGCGAAACTCCAATTCGGGGACAACTGTTCGGCACCCTGGGACGGGAAGTGCCCCGGAAGGCTTCTCCATCGACACCGCTGCCATCTCCACCGCCATCTTCATCACCGCTGCTGCTCCCATGAGGAGGTAGTTCTCCATCGAGGCTCGGGGCTGTACCGGTAGCTATGTGGTTCATCTCTCTTCCATGTACTTCAATACAATGATCTCATTGAGATTCATATGAGTTTGTATCACTACTATCTATGTGCTACTCTAGTGATGTTATTAAAGTAGTTCTATTCCTCCTGCACGTGTGTAAAGGCGACAGTGGGTGCACCGTGTTAGTACTTGGTTTATGCTATGATTATGATCTCTTGTAGATTATGAAGTTAACTATTGCTATGATAATATTGATGTGATCTATTCCTCCTACATATGCATGAAGGTTACAGTGTGCATGCTATGCTAGTACTTGGTTTAGTCTGTTGATCTATCTTACACTAAAGGTTACTAAAACATGAGCATTATTGTGGAGCTTGTTAACTCCGGCATTGAGGGTTCGTGTAATCCTACGCAATGTGTTCATCATCCAACAAAAGTGTAGAGTATGCATTTATCTATGTTATGTGATCAATGTTGAGAGTGTCCACTAGTGAAAGTCTAATCCCTTGTTCCTAAATACTGCTAGTTACTGCTTGTTCTGTTTTACTGCGTTACTACTGCTGCAATACCACCACCATCAACTACGCGCCAAGCACTTTTCTGGCACCGTTGCTACTGCTCATATATATTCATACCACATGTATTTCACTATCTCTTCGCCGAACTAGTGCACCTATTAGGTGTGTTGGGGACACAAGAGACTTCTTGCTTTGTGGTTGCGGGGTTGCATGAGAGGGATATCTTTGACCTCTTCCTCCCCGAGTTCGATAAACCTTGGGTATCCACTTAAGGGAAACTTGCTCTGTTCTACAAACCTCTGCACTTGGAGGCCCAACACTGTCTACAGGAAGGAGGGGGAACGAGACATCAAGCACTTTTCTCGCGCCGTTGCCGGGAGGAAAGGTAAAAGGTACTCACACTCCGGATCTTGGCTACTAAGCTATTTTCGTCATTGTAAGTACTCGAAGCTATTTCCTTTAGATCCTGCAATTGCAACTTTTTGTTTCTTGTTTACACTAGTTAGGCATAATGGAAAACAACAAAAAATTTAGTGAGCTTTTAATCTTTTTCCTGATTTAGAATTGTTTGATGCGAAAATTAAAAAACCTATGGAACCCTATTTGCATGCTAGTAGCGATGTTATTAGTATGAATGCAATTACTGCTAATGCTATAAAGAAGTCTAAGCTTGGGGAAGCTAGTTTTTGTGGTCTTTTTAGCTTCCCATCTTTAGGGGAGAAAATTTGTTCTGATAATGCTTTATCTCCCATATGCGATAACTCTAATAATGCTTCTGATATTTTAAATCCACCTGCTGAAAGTATTCCGTATAAAATACCCATGAAAATTATTGAACGTGTTATGGACAACCACTATAAAGGGGATGGAACTGTCCATCCTAGAGATCATTTACTGTTTTTGCACGAATTATGTGGGTTATTCAAGTGTGCAGGTATCTCTATGGATGAAGTGAGGAAGAAGCTATTCTCTGTTTCGCTGTCTGGTAAAGCAGCGCATTGGTATAAATTGTTGGAGAATAGGCATTCTCTTGGTTGGGAGGAAATTGCATCTCTCTTTTATTCTAAATTTTATCCTCCGCATGAAGTGCATATTGATAGGAATTATATTTATAACTTTTATCCTCGTGATGGAGAGAATATTTCTCAAGCGTGGGGGAGATTGAAATCACTAATGCTCAAATGTCCCATTCATGAGCTCCCCCGTAATATTATTGTTAACAATTTTTATGCGAGGCTTTCAGGACAACACAAGGACTATCTGGACGCGTGTTCGGAGGGATCTTTCACAAGCAAGGAGGTTGAAGCTAGGTGGGATCTTCTTGATCGGATTGAGGACAACGCTGAAGGATGGGAGAACGACAAAGGTAAAGAGTCAGGTATAAATTATGATTATGAATGCATTGAAGCTTTTATGGATACCGATGAATTTCGAAATATGAGTGCTACTTATGGTCTTGACTCTCAAGTTGCTGCAAATCTTTATAAAGCCTTTGCTTCTCATTTCGAATTGCCTAAAAATAATTTTGATAAGTATCATGAACCTTTTAAAGAGGCTTGCATGAAGAATGAAATTGTTGTTAATTATTGCAATAAGCATGCTCAAACTCCTAAGAATGCTATTTCCTATAAGCATGTTAATTTTTGTGGAATACATAGACCTTGTGGAATTAATCAAATCAAAGATGAATATTGCATCCATCATGCTAATGAAAAAACTAGAAAGTGGTTTAGGGCTCTAGATGATCTTGGTAAAAAAGTTTGTGCCCTCTATCCTTTTATTTGTGAAGTTTGCCATGAAGTGGGTCATTTTAATTTTCAATGTTCCTCCAGTGATATTTTGAACCCAATGAGTGCTGCAAATTTGTATTGTGATGATGAAATTACTCCTAATCAGCATGATGAACTTACTTTATTTTTGGGGTGTGAAGAACTGTCGAGAAAAATCTCTTTGTTACATATGAGTGATCTTGATATTGATGATGTCCTGCATGGGTGTTTTTCTTATTGCATTGATAATAGCCATACAAATACTTACATACAAGATATTTTAGAAGATGACACCTTGCCAAAATATGATAGGACCGCTGTGTGTTTTCAACTAATTAATGAAAAGGAGGGATCCCCCAAGTTTCTTCTATTGTTTCTGAAAGTAAATCAGGTTATGCGGACAAGCCACCCTTCAAGCCTCTCCCTCCTGAAGAAGGGAATGATGAGAAGGAAGAGAAGGAGAAGAAGAAGGGAACGAAGAAGAAGAAGAAGAAGAAGGGGAATAAAAAGAAAGAGGTAACATCATATCCCCGCGTATATGAGATAACAATAGGTAACCGTAAGTATGTTGCTCCTAATGATTATTGTGATAATGAATCTGAATATGATAATCTTCCTATGCCCTTTACATACATTAGCAATCATGATTTGAATGAGCACACTACTTTTGATATTGCAAATCTCTGGGAAACTAATTCTGAAAATGATGATGATAATAATTGCCATAGTGTCAGTACTATCCATGCTTCCTCCCATGATGATATAGAAAGCTCTAAGCTTGGGGAAGAGGTGTTTGCAAATCCTTTAGCTACTGGTCATTATGTTCTTGATACATCTCCTTCTAATAACAATGATGGTGTGGACACAGATAAACCGATTGTGAAAGATAACTATTCTATTCCTTATGATGACACTGTGCCTCCGATCTCTGATGTTTATTACAAAGAATGCTATGATATAGGTTCTAACTATCCTTATGAAACTTGTCATAGTCATGATTGGGTTACCAAAAACAATTCCCTTAATATGCAACTTGTCTACCATGTTCAAATTCTTGATAATAATCCTGCTCCAATTACTATTAATGAAAAGAACTCTCCTTATGCCAAAATTAATGATACTTCTATGCATATGAACCATGATAAGAATGTTTTAAGTGATGGGTATATTGTGGATTTCATCAATGATGCTACTGAAAGTTATTATGAGAGAGGGAAATATGGTTATATGCATCTTAATAATATTAAGTTTCCCCTCTTTATGTTGAGAATCGGAAGTTACTCGTGTTTTATCCTCTTATGCTTGTCACTTTGTTCTTCATGAATTCATTTGTGTACAAGATTCCTCTTCATAGGAAGCATGTTAGGCTTAAATGTGTTTTTAATTTGCCTCTTGATGCTCTCTTTTGCTTCACATACTATCTCTTGCGAGTGCATCATTAAAACTGTTGAGCCCATCTTAATGGCTATAAAGAAAAGAACTTCTTGGGAGATAACCCATGTGTTATTTTGCTACAGTACTTTGTTTTATATTTGTGTCTTGGAAGTTGTTTACTACTGTAGCAACCTCTCCTTATCTTAGTTTTGAGTTTTGTTGTGCCAAGTAAAGTCTTTGATAGTAAAGTAAGTACTAGATTTGGATTACTGCGCAGAAACAGATTTCTTTGCTGTCACGAATCTGGGTCTAATTCTCTGTAGGTAACTCAGAAAATTATGAAAATTTACGTGAGTGATCCTCAGATATGTACGCAACTTTCATTCAATTTGAGCATTTCGTTTGAGCAAGTCTGGTGGCCTAATAAAATCCATCTTTACGGACTGTTCTGTTTTGACAGATTCTGCCTTTTATTTCGCATTGCCTCTTTTGCTATGTTGGATGAATTTCTTTGATCCATTAATGTCCAGTAGCATTATGCAATGTCCAGAAGTGTTAAGAATGATTGTGTCACCTCTGAACATGTTAATTTTTATTGTCCACTAACCCTCTAATGAGTTGTTTCGAGTTTGGTGTGGAGGAAGTTTTCAAGGGTCAAGAGAGGAGGATGATATACTATGATCAAGGAGAGTGAAAGCTCTAAGCTTGGGGATGCACCCGGTGGTTCACCCCTGCATATATCAAGAAGACTCAAGCGTCTAAGCTTGGGATGCCCAAGGCATCCCCTTCTTCATCGACAACATTATCAGGTTCCTCCCCTGAAACTACATTTTTATTCGGCCACATCTTATGTGCTTTACTTGGAGCGTCTGTGTGCTTTTTTTTTTTTTTGTTTGAATAAATTGGATTACATCATGCTTGAGTGGGAGAGAGACACGCTCCGCTGGTTCATATGAACACATGTGTTCTTAGCTCATAATATTCATGGCGAAGTTTCCTCTTCGTTAAATTGTTATATGGTTGGAATTGGAAAATGATACATGTAGTAATTGCTAAAAATGTCTTGGGTAATGTGATACTTGGCAATTGTTGTGCTCATGTTTAAGCTCTTGCATCATATGCTTTGCACCCATTAATGAAGAAATACATAGAGCATGCTAAAATTTGGTTTGCATATTTGGTTTCTCTAAGGTCTAGATAATTTCTAGTATTGAGTTTGAACAACAAGGAAGACGGTGTAGAGTCTTATAATGTTTTCAATATGTCTTTTATGTGAGTTTTGCTGTACCGTTCATCCTTGTGTTTGTTTCAAATAAGCCTTGCTAGCCTAAACCTTGTATCGAGAGGGAATACTTCTCATGCATCCAAAATACTTGAGCCAACCACTATGCCATTTGTGTCCACCATACCTACCTATACTACATGGTATTTTCCGCCATTCCAAAGTAAATTGCTTGAGTGCTACCTTTAAAATTCCATCATTCACCTTTGCAATATATAGCTCATGGGACAAAATAGCCTTAAAAACTATTGTGGTATTGAATATGTACTTATGCACTTTATCTCTTATTAAGTTGCTTGTTGTGCGATAACCATGTTTACTACATCAACTCTTTGTTGAATATCATGTGAGTTGCTATGCATGTTTGTCTTGTCTGAAGTAAGGGCGGTTTTCACATCAAATGGTTTGAGTATGCATCTTGTTAGAGAAGAACATTGGGCCGCTAACTAAAGCCATGAATCATGGTGGAAGTTTCAGTTTGGACATAAAACCTCAATCTCTTATGAGAATATTATCTGTTGTTGAATGCTTAAGCATTAAAAGAGGAGTATCTTTTGTCTATGTTGTCCCGGTATGGGTGTCTAAGTTGAAGAATGATCAAAAGCGAGAAATCCAATGCGAACTTTCTCCTTAGACTCTTGTAGCGGCATAGAGGTACCCCATTGTGACACTTGGTTGAAACATATGTTATGCAATGATGATCAGTGTTAACCCAAGCTAATTAGGACAAGGTGCGGGCACTATTGGTACACTATGCATGAGGCTTGCAACTTATAAGATATAATTTACATGATGCATATGCTTTATTACTACCGTTGACAAAATTGTTTCATGTTTTCAAAATCAAAGCTCTAGCACAAATATAGCAATCGATGCTTTCCTCTATGGAGGACCATTCTTTTACTTTCAATGTTATAATGATCCGACCCGGTACGGGTTGAATCTCTGTGCATAATAGTGCTAGTCCCTGGATCAATCGCTAGCACACACAGTTTAAGATGTAATACCAAGAAACAAAGGTCTTTATTACATCGCATGATCCAGAAATTACAAAGTAAACATTACAAATTGCATAGCCCGAAGCTAGCATTATATCAGAGTTTACAACGAAACATATCAGCATGGAGTCCTTCGTCTTCATGTGCCACAGGCGAGCATGTCGAGTATAGACTCGTAACCCTAACCATCGAACCTCACTCGTTCATCGGAATATCTGCAACATAAAACGTTGCAGCCACGCAGGGTCAATACATTTGGAATTGTATTGGCAAATGTCACTTTTGGTGGATATATAAATGGCGCCTATCAACTACGTGCTCATTTGGCAGGTGGAGTTTAGGCTCTTTTGCGAAAAGCAATAGTTTCCCTATCTTTTATAAACAATTTTTATTTTTCAGAAACATCGTCTAGGAACATATTAGCATAACCCATGCCGTCGCAAGACAGTTAGCTTCATATGCTCCTAAACATCTACGGACATGCTAGCATAGGCCCATGTAAACACAAGACAACCTAGCTCTGCATGCTCCTAAACCCATTGTTTGTCCCATCAAGTTTTATTAAGAAATTGGAATGATGAGATCCTCCAAACAGTTCCAGACTCTAGTTGCTCATAATGTCCATAACCGGGGACACGGCTAAGTACTTAGTTTGACACTCTCGAGAGGCTGTACACATTCCCCACATGACCTAGTCTGTTCTTCTTCCATGATGCGCAATTTGCTCAATGGACAGATGTCGACTAGGACAAGACCTTTCAGAAGCAATACCTCAACCACAATGGACGCGCTCCATCCTACCAACACCTACCACCCTCTGTACATTGGGTCGAGTTCTCGCAACCTACTCAATCTAGCCAGAGCCCATATAGCATGTGGTTGTACTGGAAGCTACTAAAACAGGAACACCGGGCTAATCTCTTTGTTCCTGGGTGGCCAACCTCAAGTGTGATGCACACGGTGCTGCCATAGAAATGACCCCGGTGCAACCACTCAACATAAACCAAGCATTACCAATTCCACCCAGATGATTCATTATTTTAGGTTGTTTTATTACATAAAACCATACTTTCATAATACCACATATCACATCATGAAATCCCAACCACGCATCTACAATAGCAACGCTAAGCATACTACAGTACGGTGGCGACAAAGAATAAGGCATGGAATCATATGGCTAACCTAGATAGGTTTATTGGCATAACAATATATAATTTGAAAAACTCCTACACATACATAGCTACTGAAAATAACTACAATGTGCATACAAAAATAATAGGACAGAACAGTGTGTGACACTTGCCTTTTTGGTAACTGAAGAATTCTGCACTTCTCTCAATCAAAACTCGTATCTCTCCGTACAACTATAACATAAAAGTAACAGAACATAAACACACATTCAAACAACAATATAATCAAGCAAGGTAACAATTTAGAAAGATTTGTTATTCATTGTATTTTAGTTTTCATTACATTTAGGGTTAATTGGGAAATTGAAGGTATGGCAGAGGTATGGCTTGCAAGATATGAATTTGAGATATTGAATGATGAGCTAAATTACTTTGGCAAAATGGAATTATGGGTTTAAGCTTCAAGCTCAATGTTTACAAAAATTAATTATGATAATGGTTTCGATGGATATTGATGAGTAACACATATTCAAAAGAAAAGATATGATCAAGTAGGGTTTATGGATTGTGTCGTATGACACATAGAAGGATATTACTTCAAATCTAAAACCATGTGAAGTGAATATGATCAACTAAACTAAACAAGTGTGCTACTAGATGGAGAGTTCCAATGTGATTCAATTGCAAAAGGAATCATCTTAAAAATATTTATAGAATTTAAGTTATGTCGAAACTACTCAAGTTCTCATATTTAGACTTGAATACTTGCAAATTGTTTTATAAGTTTTAGGCACTGATGTTAATGGACAGGGGACATCAATAAGTTTCATTTGCAAGAGGAATCATTTGATTTAAATTTGTAGAATTTGAACCATGCAGAAAATACTCAAACTTACATATTTAAATTTGAATATTCAAAAACAATTCAAAAGTCAAATTTTATTGCACCACTGTGTTCTCCTCATTTTTGTGAGTTCAACGACATATTATTTGTTAGAATCCGAGTTTCCAAACATTAGTTATGAATTTTACAAGATTAAACATGTCGCGGTTAAATTTTGATGTTGTACGAAAAGTTGTCCGGAAAAGTTTATCGGATGGAAAATCTCTCTACAGGAAAGTCGTAGAGAATTTAATTATAAACTCAATGCAATAAGAATCACCTAAAACCGAGTTATGAATGATTTGATACGGAATTTTAAAGTTAGAGATGAGCTAGTACAAAAACTGCAAACTGACCGATCGGTCACAGTGTTCGTGCGTTCGTGCGTGTGCTGACACCGGATTCAGTTAATTAGTCTAACATAGATCGTCAGATTTAGATCTAACAGCCTAGGATGAATAGAT
Source organism: Lolium multiflorum (assembly GCA_030979885.1). NCBI lineage: Eukaryota > Viridiplantae > Streptophyta > Magnoliopsida > Poales > Poaceae > Lolium > Lolium multiflorum. The sequence goes on from CM061748.1 coordinate 287,882,826, forward strand.
TCAATCTAATGAAGTGTATATACCGACCTCACAGTGGTGGCAGCATTTGAGGATGTCGACCGCGCTGCTGGTGTGCTCGGGCGGTGAACGACTGCGGCGTTCTGGTGGTTCTCCAACACGGGCAAGACGTGGACGTGAAGTAGCAGACGATTTCCGTCAGTTCGTGTTCTCGGTGTAGTTCAGCTAGGCTCGAGTGGTGATTACGGACGGCTGGAGAAGGCGGGCCGTGACACTCCGGCGACACGATCTTGCGCTCTGTACGGAAGGGAAAATAGTGAGGACGAAACGGAAGAGCAAGGCATGCAAATTAGAGGGAGGAGAAGGAGGCGGGCTCCTGATCGCGTTCTGGAGGTCCTTGGTGGCGTCGAGATGTCGGACAAGGTGCGGAAGGAATCGGCGGTCATGATGGCGCGCTTGTATGAATCTTTCGCATCCACGAGCAGCGGCGATAGGCGGCCGAAGTGTGGCGTTTCCGACGATCATCCAGGGGCGTTTCCCGGGCGGCCTCGTGCTCTGCGGATGGGAAAAAAAAGGGGTGAGATGACGCGGTTGATCAAGGCAAACGACATGGAGTGAAAGGTATGGGTCGGGGCCGACAGAGAACGTCAATCTCGAGCTCCAATCCCGGCGGCGGCTTGGAACTCCGGCGAGAAATTTCGGCAGCCTGACGGCGCAAAAATTAGGGTTTCGGAGGGGCACAAACAGAGGAGATATGTGGGTATTTATAGGGATTTTATTTCGTGCGAAACGGATGAAAATCGAACTAGAACCGGAGATTTTGGTGGTCAGTTTTGGAGACAAACTCGTACAGTTCGTGGCCTGTGCTGGAGCTAGGGGACGACCTGTCAGGCGGGACCCACATGTTGAAAAGAAGAAAAAACGCAATGCGTGCCTTGCTGCCCTCTGGCTGTGTGCTGCTGCGTTCTTCGCTCGCGCAGGCGTGTGCATGTGTGGCTGGCTGGGCTGGCTCATTGAGTTGGCCTGGCCGGTCGGTTCTTCATTTTTTTTTTCCTTCTTCCCTGGTACCTTTTGTACAAATCGATTTAGGTCACCAAAATAACTCACATAAACCTTGTAAAATTTATAATCTGTCAGTATGATTTTGGGACACTAAGGATTACTCTTTCAGTCCAAAATGAAAATACGGAGATATATTTTTATGCATTTGGCCTGATGGCATATTAGGAAAACCAGAAATATACTTTGGATTTTATGAAATCAGGTAATTAAAATAGTTCCCGAAGCTGAAAGCTTTCGTAAGTTTTACTTCAACATGGATTTTGATGTTGAAGTCGAAACGACTCAATTAACTTTATAAAACTAATTTTGGTCAAAAGCCAAATTACAAAAATAGTTATTATAAATATACCGCTTTATATGGCTACTTAGACATTGATATTTCAAAATAAGGTTTGGGCCTTTTATCTCAAAATAAAATCTTATACGATTTCAAAACAATAAAATAGAAATAGTTTTCATTTAAAAATACTTTGAAAACAATACTTTGTGAAAACATATTTTGGGAAAGGCTTTTAAACAAAACCCAAAAAGTTTTAATTCCTTGTAAAATTTTAACAAAGACAAACAATTCAATCAACTTATTTAATAATTAAACATTCCAAAATTTGGAAAATTTTGGGATGTTACAGACTACCACCCTTAAAGGAATCTCGTCCTCGAGATTCGAGAAAAGCTAGCAAGAAAGATGGGTTTCAGATATGTTGGGGTGGCTACCACCCTTAAAAGAAAATTTTGTAGGTAGTCTTAGATCTTGGGTTTAGGCTAAGCTCATCTTTGATATGACTTGACACCAGGTCATCTTTTGAAACATATGTGGCTTCTCACTTCATATCCAATGGGGTTGTTCACATATAGTGAGTAACATATCTCTTGAAAGTGACTTGAGTAGACTTTTCCTCAGGGTTGGGCTTCTAATTCCTATGGGATTGTTGTTGATCTACTTTTTCTACTAAGGGCCACTCTTTGGGTCAAATAGATGACCAAGGTGAGAGTACTTTAAGGCATCCTTCATCTTTTTAACTTGTCGGTGTCATCGACGGACTTCCACTATCTTCATCTTGTAGTTGGATGGTCATTCTCATTGTAGTCCTACGCTTGGCAGCACTTGCCTACTATAAGGGTATAATATTTATCCACCCTAGGGCTTAGGCTTATTCGTCGACATCTCTTTTATAGGTATATCTCTCTAGATTCGCAAAGTCAACATTACGAAAGCGAATAATAAGAGTAGTAGGAATGGTGATCAATCCATCCTGCACCCAGATCATTACTCCGTATTTGATTTACTGAATCTCGTACTCTAACACTTGGTCAACCTCACAAGTTTGATAAAAATTTCCATGGAGAATTGAATCAATGTTTCAGTTTCCATTAGTGAATTGTTTTGAAAATATTTCTATCGATCCTTAACTAGGTTTTTGCGTATCTCACACTCTTCAGTTCTTCATCTTGATAGGGACACCAAGTTTGGTTTGGCTAAGGTTGTCCTCATTACGAATTTTAGAGAAGACACTTGCTAGGTTGAGGTATAGATGAGAATGGATAGAAGGATCTAAAGAAGATTCCTACCCTTAAAACGACATATCAAGGCAATTCATCTTACAAACAAGATCTAACAAGCATTCCTCACATCAAGCAAACTAGTTCAAACACAAACAAAATCTAGTATGGTCATACCACAAGTTAGTATGATCATAACGTTATTGCAATATCGTTGGTGTAATAAGTGGTGGTCTATTCTATTTTTGCCTTCAATGCTTCAACTTCTATTGTTACGATGTATCTTTGGAGTTGTCAAGTATGCATCGAAGTCTTCTCCAAGTTCTTCGTTGGCCTTCCATGAAGCCGCGTCAAGCTGAGTCGAGCAATAACACATGAATCATCGGTCTTCACACTTAAGGGACATGGTCATCATCAGTCCTTCCTTGATAGATTTCAAGAGTTAGGCCATCTAAGGTAAGAGGAATTTCTTTTGAAGGTGAAGTAGATGAGAAAACAAGAAGTTCAAAATGCAAGATCTTTTTAATAAAAACTGGACTAGATAAATTTTTCATCCTAAGGTCTTCCTATTACTATTCCAAACCTAGGGTCACGAACCTACAGTCAACACAATGCTCTGATACCATCTATAACGATCCGACCCGGTACGGGTTGAATCTCTGTGCATAATAGTGCTAGTCCCTGGATCAATCGCTAGCACACACAGTTTAAGATGTAATACCAAGAAACAAAGGTCTTTATTACATCGCATGATCCAGTAATTACAAAGTAACATTACAAATTGCATAGCCCGAAGCTAGCATTATATCAGAGTTTACAACGAAACATATCAGCATGGAGTCCTTCGTCTTCATGTGCCACAGGCGAGCATGTCGAGTATAGACTCGTAACCCTAACCATCGAACCTCACTCGTTCATCGGAATATCTGCAACATAAAACGTTGCAGCCACGCAGGGTCAATACATTTGGAATTGTATTGGCAAATGTCACTTTTGGTGGATATATAAATGGCGCCTATCGACTACGTGCTCATTTGGCAGGTGGAGTTTAGGCTCTTTTGCGAAAAGCAATAGTTTCCCTATCTTTTATAAACAATTTTTATTTTTCAGAAACATCGTCTAGGAACATATTAGCATAACCCATGCCGTCGCAAGACAGTTAGCTTCATATGCTCCTAAACATCTACGGACATGCTAGCATAGGCCCATGTAAACACAAGACAACCTAGCTTTGCATGCTCCTAAACCCATTGTTTGTCCCATCAAGTTTTATTAAGAAATTGGAATGATGAGATCCTCCAAACAGTTCCAGACTCTAGTTGCTCATAATGTCCATAACCGGGGACACGGCTAAGTACTTAGTTTGACACTCTCGAGAGGCTGTACACATTCCCCACATGACCTAGTCTGTTCTTCTTCCATGATGCGCAATTTGCTCAATGGACAGATGTCGACTAGGACAAGACCTTTCAGAAGCAATACCTCAACCACAATGGACGCGCTCCATCCTACCAACACCTACCACCCTCTGTACATTGGGTCGAGTTCTCGCAACCTACTCAATCTAGCCAGAGCCCATATAGCATGTGGTTGTACTGGAAGCTACTAAAACAGGAACACCGGGCTAATCTCTTTGTTCCTGGGTGGCCAACCTCAAGTGTGATGCACACGGTGCTGCCATAGAAATGACCCCGGTGCAACCACTCAACATAAACCAAGCATTACCAATTCCACCCAGATGATTCATTATTTTTGGTTGTTTTATTACATAAAACCATACTTTCATAATAACAAATATCACACCATGAAATCCCAACCACGCATCTACAATAGCAACGCTAAGCATACTACAGTACGGTGGCGACAAAGAATAAGGCATGGAATCATATGGCTAACCTAGATAGGTTTATTGGCACAACAATATATAATTTGAAAAACTCCTACACATACATAGCTACTGAAAATAACTACAATGTGCATACAAAAATAATAGGACAGAACAGTGTGTGACACTTGCCTTTTTGGTAACTGAAGAATTCTGCACTTCTCTCAATCAAAACTCGTATCTCTCCGTACAACTATAACATAAAAGTAACAGAACATAAACACACATTCAAACAACAATATAATCAAGCAAGGTAACAATTTAGAAAGATTTATTATTCATTATATTTTAGTTTTCATTACATTTAGGGTTAATTGGGAAATTGAAGGTATGGCAGAGGTATGGCTTGCAAGATATGAATTTGAGATATTGAATGATGAGCTAAATTACTTTGGCAAAATGGAATTATGGGTTTAAGCTTCAAGCTCAATGTTTACAAAAATTAATTATGATAATGGTTTCGATGGATATTGATGACTAACACATATTCAAAAGAAAAGATATGATCAAGTAGGGTTTATGGATTGTGTCGTATGACACATAGAAGGATATTACTTCAAATCTAAAACCATGTGAAGTGAATATGATCAACTAAACTAAACAGGTGTGCTACTGGATGGAGAGTTCCAATGTGATTCAATTGCAAAAGGAATCATCTTAAAAATATTTATAGAATTTAAGTTATGTCGAAACTACTCAAGTTCTCATATTTAGACTTGAATACTTGCAAATTGTTTTATAAGTTTTAGGCACTGATGTTAATGGACAGGGGACATCAATAAGTTTCATTTGCAAGAGGAATCATTTGATTTAAATTTGTAGAATTTGAACCATGCAGAAAATACTCAAACTTACATATTTAAATTTGAATATTCAAAAACAATTCAAAAGTCAAATTTTATTGCACCACTGTGTTCTCCTCATTTTTGTGAGTTCAACGACATATTATTTGTTAGAATCCGAGTTTCCAAACATTAGTTATGAATTTTACAAGATTAAACATGTCGCGGTTAAATTTTGATGTTGTACGAAAAGTTGTCCGGAAAAGTTTATCGGATGGAAAATCTCTCTACAGGAAAGTCGTAGAGAATTTAATTATAAACTCAATGCAAGAAGAATCATCTAAAACCGAGTTATGAATGATTTGATATGAAATTTTAAAGTTAAAGGTCAGCTAGCACAAAAACTGCAAACTGACCGATCGGTCACAGTGTTCGTGCGTTCGTGCGTGTGCTGACACCGGATTCAGTTAATTAGTCTAACATAGATCGTCAGATTTAGATCTAACAGCCTAGGATGAATAGATTCAATCTAATGAAGTGTATATACCGACCTCACAGTGGTGGCAGCATTTGAGGATGTCGACCGCGCTGCTGGTGTGCTCGGGCGGTGAACGACTGCGGCGTTCTGGTGGTTCTCCAACACGGGCAAGACGTGGACGTGAAGTAGCAGACGATTTCCGTCAGTTCGTGTTCTCGGTGTAGTTCAGCTAGGCTCGAGTGGTGATTACGGACGGCTGGAGAAGGCGGGCCGTGACACTCCGGCGACACGATCTTGCGCTCTGTACGGAAGGGAAAATAGTGAGGACGAAACGGAAGAGCAAGGCATGCAAATTAGAGGGAGGAGAAGGAGGCGGGCTCCTGATCGCGTTCTGGAGGTCCTTGGTGGCGTCGAGATGTCGGACAAGGTGCGGAAGGAATCGGCGGTCATGATGGCGCGCTTGTATGAATCTTTCGCATCCACGAGCAGCGGCGATAGGCGGCCGAAGTGTGGCGTTTCCGACGATCATCCAGGGGCGTTTCCCGGGCGGCCTCGTGCTCTGCGGATGGGAAAAAAAAGGGGTGAGATGACGCGGTTGATCAAGGCAAACGACATGGAGTGAAAGGTATGGGTCGGGGCCGACAGAGAACGTCAATCTCGAGCTCCAATCCCGGCGGCGGCTTGGAACTCCGGCGAGAAATTTCGGCAGCCTGACGGCGCAAAAATTAGGGTTTCGGAGGGGCACAAACAGAGGAGATATGTGGGTATTTATAGGGATTTTATTTCGTGCGAAACGGATGAAAATCGAACTAGAACCGGAGATTTTGGTGGTCAGTTTTGGAGACAAACTCGTACAGTTCGTGGCCTGTGCTGGAGCTAGGGGACGACCTGTCAGGCGGGACCCACATGTTGAAAAGAAGAAAAAACGCAATGCGTGCCTTGCTGCCCTCTGGCTGTGTGCTGCTGCGTTCTTCGCTCGCGCAGGCGTGTGCATGTGTGGCTGGCTGGGCTGGCTCATTGAGTTGGCCTGGCCGGTCGGTTCTTCATTTTGTTTCCTTCTTCCCTGGTACCTTTTGTACAAATCAATTTAGGTCACCAAAATAACTCACATAAACCTTGTAAAATTTATAATCTGTCAGTATGATTTTGGGACACTAAGGATTACTCTTTCAGTCCAAAATGAAAATACGGAGATATATTTTTATGCATTTGGCCTGATGGCATATTAGGAAAACCAGAAATATACTTTGGATTTTATGAAATCAGGTAATTAAAATAGTTCCCGAAGCTGAAAGCTTTCGTAAGTTTTACTTCAACATGGATTTTGATGTTGAAGTCGAAACGACTCAATTAACTTTATAAAACTAATTTTGGTCAAAAGCCAAATTACAAAAATAGTTATTATAAATATACCGCTTTATATGGCTACTTAGACATTGATATTTCAAAATAAGGTTTGGGCCTTTTATCTCAAAATAAAATCTTATACGATTTCAAAACAATAAAATAGAAATAGTTTCGGTTTAAAAATACTTTGAAAACAATACTTTGTGAAAACTTATTTTGGGAAAGGCTTTTAAACAAAACTCAAAAAGTTTTAATTCCTTGTAAAATTTTAACAAAGACAAACAATTCAATCAACTTATTTAATAATTAAACATTCCAAAATTTGGAAAATTTTGGGATGTTACAAATGTTGAGTCAGTTCACCTATTTCTATCCACCTCAAGAAGCAAACACTTGTGTGAACTGTGCATTGATTCCTACATACTTGCTTATTGCACTTATTATATTACTCTATGTTGACAATATCCATGAGATATACATGTTACAAGTTGAAAGCAACCACTGAAACTTAATCTTCTTTTGTGTTGCTTCAATACCTTTACTTTGAATTATTGCTTTATGAGTTAACTCTTATGCAAGACTTATTGATGCTTGTCTTGAAGTGCTATTCATGAAAAGTCTTTGCTATATGATTCACTTGTTTACTCATGTCATACACATTGTTTTGATCGCTGCATTCTCTACATATGCTTTACAAATAGTATGATCAAGATTATGATGGCATGTCACTCCGGAAATTATCTTTGTTATCGTTTTACATGCTCGGGACGAACTTGGGGATGCGATACGTCTCCAACGTATCGATAATTTCTTATGTTCCATGCCACATTATTGATGTTATCTACATGTTTTATGCACACTTTATGTCATATTCGTGCATTTTGTGGAACTAACCTATTAACAAGATGCCGAAAGGCCAGTTCTGTTTTCTGCTGTTTTTGGTTCCGAAAGGCTGTTCGGGCAATATTCTCGGAATTGGACGAAATCAACGCAAACCTCCTATTTTTCCGGAAGGCTCCGAACACCGAAGAGTCGGAGAGGGGCCGGGGGGGCCCACACCATAGGGCCGCGCGGCTGGCCGGCGCGCCGGCCTAGGGTGAGGCCACCTGTCGACCCTCTGCGCCGCCTCTTCGCCTATATAATCCCTTTCGACCTAAAAACACGGTACCAATTGACGAAACTCGAAAGACTCCGGGGCGCCGCCACCGTCGCGAAACTCCAATTCGGGGGACGACTCTGTTCGGCACCCTGCCGGACGGGGAAGTGCCCGGAAGGCTTCTCCATCGACACGCTGCCATCTCCACCGCCATCTTCATCACCGCTGCTCCCATGAGGAGGGAGTAGTTCTCCATCGAGGCTCGGGGCTGTACCGTAGCTATGTGGTTCATCTCTCTTCCATGTACTTCAATACAATGATCTCATTGAGATTCATATGAGTTTGTATCACTACTATCTATGTGCTAATCTAGTGATGTTATTAAAGTAGTTCTATTCCTCCTGCACGTGTGTAAAGGCAGTGTGTGCACCGTGTTAGTACTTGGTTTATGCTATGATTATGATCTCTTGTAGATTATGAAGTTAACTATTGCTATGATAATATTGATGTGATCTATTCCTCCTACATATGCATGAAGGTTACGGTGTGCATGCTATGCTAGTACTTGGTTTAGTCTGTTGATCTATCTTACACTAAAGGTTACTAAAACATGAGCATTATTGTGGAGCTTGTTAACTCCGGCATTGAGGGTTCGTGTAATCCTACGCAATGTGTTCATCATCCAACAAAAGTGTAGACTATGCATTTATCTATTCTGTTATGTGATCAATGTTGAGAGTGTCCACTAGTGAAAGTCTAATCCCTAGGCCTTGTTCCTAAATGCGTTACTATTTGCTGCAATACCACCACCATCAACTACGCGCCAAGCACTTTTCTGGCACCGTTACTCTGCTCATATATATTCATACCACCTATTTCACTATCTCTTCGCCGAACTAGTGCACCTATTAGGTGTGTTGGGGACACAAGAGACTTCTTGCTTTGTGGTTGCGGGGTTGCATGAGAGGGATATCTTTGACCTCTTCCTCCTGAGTTCGATAAACCTTGGGTATCCACTTAAGGGAAACTTGCTGCTGTTCTACAAACCTCTGCACTTGGAGGCCCAACACTGTCTACAGGGAAGGAGGGGGAACGTAGACATCAACCGTCCTTCCTAGGACTAATACATACTTGTGATTATACCCCTTGCAGCCATCCGCAACTACAAGAAAGTAATTAAGATAAATCTAACCACAGCCTTAAATTCTGAGATCCTGCTATCCCTCCTGCATCGATATACCAACGGGGTTTAGGTTCTGTCACTCCGGCACCCCGCAATTAGCAAACGAATACAAGATGTATCCCCCTAGGCCCATAAATGGTGAAGTATCATGTAGTCGACGTTCACATGACACCACTAGAAGAATAACACCACAACTTAAATATCATAACATTGAATACTAACCAACATAATTCACTACTAACATTTAGACATCACCCATGTCCTCAAGAACTAAACGAACTACTCACGAGACATCATATGGAACATGATCAGAGGTGATATGATGATGAATAACAATCTGAACATAAACCTTGGTTCAATGGTTTCACTCAATAGCATCAATAACAAGTAGAAATCAATACCGGGAGAGTTTCCCTATCAAACAATCAAGATCCAACCCTAATTGTTACAGCGGTGACGAGGTGCAGCGGTGGAGATGGCGGTGATGATGATGAAGATGATGGTGATGATGATGGAGATGATTTCCAGCTCGATGATGGTGACGATGGCGTCGATTTCCCCCTCCGGGAGGGAATTTCCCCGATTTCAGCCTGCGGAGAGCTCTTTTCTCTCGGTGTTTTCCGCCCCGCAGAGGCGGCTGTGACTCTTCGCGACAATCCTCGGAGCTTAGGTTTTCGGGACGAAGAAGTACGAAGGAGAGGAGGCGGAGAGGGAGTGTCGGCCCCCTCCTACAAGCGGCGCGGCCAGGGCAGGGCCCGCGCTGGCCTATGAGGGGGGCCATGGCGGCCCTCCTCGGCTCCTCCTTTTGGCTTCCTCCGTCTTCTGGAAAAATAGGATTTTCAATATAATTCCCGTCGGTTGATCTTCCGAAATATTGCATTCTGACGGTGCTTTTTCCAGCAGAATCCTGGCTCCGGTGCGCGATTCTCCAATAGTCATGAAACATGCAAAATAGATGAAACAACATAAGTATCATCTCCAAATATGAAATATATCAATGAATAATAGTAAATTATGATATAAAATAGTGATGCAAAATGGACGTATCATTACCCCTTATCCACGTGTACATCATCCATCCCATAATTTTCTCATCCAATGGTGTGTCGATTCACCGCAGCCCTACTTAAGGTCATCGTCTTCCTCCAGCCGCAATTTCGCTCGCGCCGCACCTCTGCTTTCCTCTGCGAAAAATCCTCCATTGCGCCCATCACTCTTTGAGATCAACCACGCTCGCACCTTTCTCCCACACTATTGTTGATGCCACCACGCGCGCGGCTCACTAGGCACAACACTCTAGAATCGAAGATGGCGGGATCTGGAGTGGGAGAGATCTGAAATCTCCAACCAAGACATGAACCTACTGAAGAAGCTCGGGTTCATGAAGAAGGACAACGCACTGCGCTTCCCCAAGGAGGAAAGCTATCCATCGCCTCCAATCGAATATCGGGTCAGTTTCATTGACCACCTTATTCGCGGCCTCTCTCCCCCTATCCACGAGTTCCTCCGCGGTCTCCTCTTTGTTTACGGGCTACAGCTGCATCAGCTGACGCCCAACTCAATCCTCCACATCTCTATTTTCATCACCCTCTGTGAATGCTTCCTCGGAGTCCATCCTAATTGGGCTCTGTGGAAGCGCATCTTCTACTGCCGCCGCAATGGCTCCCACAACGTCGCCTACAACATAGGCGGCGTTGTCATTTACGTTCGCCCTGATGTCGAGTACTTCGACGTCAAATTCCCCAACTCCGTTCAGGGGTGGCGCAAAAGGTGGCTCTATGTGCATGAAGAAAGCTCCAACTCATTGGAGTACAACATTGCTCCTTTCGATGGAGGAGCCAAGATTCTTCGCCGCCGATCCTGGGACGCTGAAGCCACCGAAGAAGAGAAATCGGCGACAGAAGCGCTGATGACTCACATCCGTGAGCTTCAGAACACCCGTGGAAAGGAATTGTCGGGTATCCAAATCACAACCTACTTCCTTAGGATTAGAGTGCAGCCTTTACAAGCTCGCAAAAATCCCCTTTGGATGTACCCTGGTGAAGAAGATGTCGAGAGGCTCTCCAAAGACCTTCCTGTGAAGGACTTGGAGAAACTGATCCGAAGAATTTCATCGCTTAGCAAGAAGGATACTATTCCATCCTCTTGCCGCATTAAGCCATATAGTGGCACCAACGCCTGATACGTCCCAAACGTATCTATAATTTCTTATGTTACATGTTACTTTTATGATGATACTCACATGTTTTATACACATTATATGTCATTATTATGCATTTTCCGGCACTAACCTATTGACGAGATGCCGAAGAGCCAGTTGTTGTTTTCTGCTGTTTTTGGTTTCAGAAATCCTAGTAAGGAAATATTCTCGGAATTGGACGAAATCAACGCCCAGGGTCTTATTTTTCCACGAAGCTTCCAGAAGACCGAGGGAGATACGAAGTGGGGCCACGAGGTGGCGACACAACAGGGCGGCGTGGCCCAGGCCCTGGCCGCACGGCCCTGTTGTGTGGGTCCCTCGTGACGCCCCCGACTCTGCCCTTCCGCCTACTTAAAGCCTTCGTCGCGAATACCCCAGTACCGAGAGCCACGATACGGAAAAAAACCTTACAAGACGCCGCCGCCATCCAATCCCTCTCGGGGGATTCAGGAGATCGCCTCCGGAACCTTGCCGGAGAGGGAATCATCTCCCGGAGGTCTCTTCATCGCCATGATCGCCTCCGGATCGATGTGTGAGTAGTTCACCCCTGGACTATGGGTCCACAGCAGTAGCTAGATGGTTGTCTTCTCCTCAATGTGCTATCATGTTAGATCTTGTGAGCTGCCTATCATGATCAAGATCATCTATATGTAATCCTACATGCTGTGTTTGTTGGGATCCGATGACTATTGAATACTATGTCAAGTTGATTATCAATCTATCATATATGTTGTTTATGTTCTTGCATGCTCTCCGTTGCTAGTAGAGGCTCTGCCAAGTTGATACTTGTAACTCCAAGAGGGAGTATTTATGCTCGATAGTGGGTTCATGCCTCCATTGAATCTGGGGAGTGACAGCAACCTCTAAGGTTGTGGATGTGCTGTTGCCACTAGGGATACAACATTAATGCTTTGTCTAAGGATATTTGTGTTGATTACATTACGCACCATACTTAATGCAATTGTCTGTTGTTTGCAACTTAATACTGGAGGGGTTCGGATGATAACCTGAAGGTGGACTTTTTAGGCATAGATGCATGCTGGATAGCGGTCTATGTACTTTGTCGTAATGCCCTGATTAAATCTCATAGTACTCATCATGATATATGTATGTGCATTGTTATGCCTTCTTTATTTGTCAATTGCCCAACTGTAATTTGTTCACCCAACATCTGTTTATCTTATGGGAGAGACACCACTAGTGAACTGTGGACCCCGGTCCAATTCTTTACATCTGAAATACAATCTACTGCAATTGTTCTTTACTGTTCTTCGCAAACAAACATCATCATCCACACTATACATCTAATCCTTTGTTTACAGCAAGCGGTGAGATTGACAACCTCACGTTACGTTAGGGCAAAGTACTTTGATTGTGTTGTGCAGTTTCCACGTTGGCGCGGAATCCTGGTGTTGCGCCGCACTACACTCTGCATCGTCTCGACGTATCGATAATTTCTTATGTTCCATGCCACATTATTGATGTTATCTACATGTTTTATGCACACTTTATGTCATATTCGTGCATTTTTGGAACTAACCTATTAACAAGATGCCGAGTGCCAGTTTCTGTTTTTGGTTTCAGAAATCGTAGTAAGGAAATATTCTCGGAATTGGACGAAATCAAAGCCCGGGCCTATTTTTCCACGAAGCTTCCGGAAGTCCGAAGACGAGACGAAGAGGGGCCACGGGGTGCCCAAACCCTAGGGCGGCGCGGCCCCACCCGGCCGCGCCGGCCTATGGTGTGGGCCCCCGTGCCGCCTCTTGACTTGCCCTTCCGCCTACTTAAAGCCTCCGTGACGAAACCCCCGTCAGAGCCACGATACGGAAACCTTCTTGAGGCCGCCGCCGCGATCCCATCTCTGGGGATCCGGAGATCGTCTCCGGCACCTCCGGAGAGGGAATCATCTCCCGGAGGACTCTACACCGCCATGGTCGCCTCCGGTGTGATGTGTGAGTAGTCTACCCCTGGACTATGGGTCCATAGTAGCTAGATGGTTGTCTTCTCCCCATTGTGCTATCATTGTCGGATCTTGTGAGCTGCCTATCATGATCAAGATCATCTATATGTAATTCTATATGTTGCGTTTGTTGGGATCCGATGAATAGAGAATACTTGTTATGTTGATTATCAAAGTTATGCTTATGTGTTGTTTATGATCTTGCATGCTCTCCGTTACTAGTAGATGCTCTGGCCAAGTAGATGCTTGTAACTCCAAGAGGGAGTACTTATGCTCGATAGTGGGTTCATGCCCATTGACACAGGACGAGTAAAAGTTCTAAGGTTGTGTTGTGTTGTTGCCACTAGGGATAAAACATTAGTGCTATGTTCAAGGATGTAGTCACTAGTTACATTACGCACCATACTTAATGCAATTGTGTGTTGTTTGCAACTTAATACCGGAGGGGGTTCGGATGATAACCTGAAGGTGGACTTTTTAGGCATAGATGCAGTTGGATGGCGGTCTATGTACTTTGTCGTAATGCCCAATTAAATCTCACTATACTCATCATGATATGTATGTGCATTGTCATGCTCTCTTTATTTGTCAATTGCCCAACGTAATTTGTTCACCCAACATGCTGTTCGTCTTATGGGAGAGACACCTCTAGTGAACTGTGGACCCCGGTCCAATTCTTTAATACTGAAATACAAATCTGCTGCAATACTTGTTTTTACTATTTTCTCTGCAAACAATCATCTTCCACACAATACGGTTAATCCTTTGTTACAGCAAGCCGGTGAGATTGACAACCTCCTGTTTCGTTGGGGCAAAGTACTTTGGTTGTGTTGTGCAGGTTCCACGTTGGCGCCGGAATCTCTGGTGTTGCGCCGCACTACATCCCGCCGCCATCAACCTTCAACGTGCTTCTTGGATCCTCCTGGTTCGATAAACCTTGGTTTCTTTCTGAGGGAAAACTTGCTGTGCGCATCATACCTTCCTCTTGGGGTTGCCCAACGAACGTGTGAAATACATGCCATCAAGCTCTTTTTCTGGCGCTTGCGGGGAGATCAAGACACGCTGCAAGGGGAGTCTCCACTTCTCAATCTCTTTACTTTGTTTTTGTCTTGCTTTATTTTATTTACTACTTTGTTTGCTGCATTATATCAAAATACAAAAAAATTAGTTGCTAGTTTTACTTTATTTACTATCTTGTTTGCTATATCAAAAACACAAAAAAAATAGTTACTTGTTTACTTTACTTAATATCATGCATGTTTTTATTTCACTAGTTAAGCATAATGGAAAACAACAAAAATATGAGAGATCTTTATGAACTTTATCTTGAATTAGGACATGATGTGTTTGAAAAGAGAATTAAAAAACCCATGGAACTTTATATGCATGATAATGGGAATGTTATTACTATGGATGCTTTGAACACCATTGTTGCTAATGCTATGGAAAATTCTAAGCTTGGGAAGCTGGCTCTGATGAGCATGATCTTTTTAGTCCCCCAAGCATTGAGGAGAAAATTTTCTTTTATGATTACAATATGCCTTCTATATATGATGATAGCCACTTTGTTGAATTTGCTCCCACTACAACTAATAAAATTGATTATGCTTACGTGGAGAGTAATAATTTTATGCATGAGACTCATGATAAGAATGCTTTATGTGATAGTTACATTGTTGAGTTTGCTCATGATGCTACTGAAAATTATTATGAGAGAGGAAAATATGGTTGTAGAAATTTTCATGTTACTAAAACACCTCTCTATGTGCTGAAATTTTTGAAGCTACACTTGTTTTATCTTCCTATGCTTGTTACTTTGCTCTTCATGAACTTGTTTATTTACAAGCTTCCTATGCATAGGAAGCATTTTAGACTTAAATGTGTTTTGAATTTACCTCTTGATGCTCTCTTTTGCTTCAAATACTATTTCTTGCGAGTGCATCATTAAAACTGCTGAGCCCATCTTAATGGCTATAAAGAAAGAACTTCTTGGGAGAAAACCCATGTGTTTATTTTACTACAGTATTTTTGTTTTATATTTGTGTCTTGGAAGTTGTTTACTACTGTAGCAACCTCTCCTTATCTTAGTTTTAAGTTTTGTTGTGCCAAGTAAAGTCTTTGATAGAAAAGTAAGTACTAGATTTGGATTACTGCGCAGTTCAGATTTCTTTCTGTCACGAATCTGGGTACACCTCCCTGTAGGTAGCTCAGAAAATTACGCCAATTTACGAGCATGATCCTCGATATGTACGCAACTTTCATTCAATTTGAGCATTTTCGTTTGAGCAAGTCTGGTGCCATTTTAATACGAACTGTTCTGTTTTGACAGATTCTGCCTTTTATTTCGCATTGCCTCTTTCGCTATGTTGGATGAATTTCTTTGATCCACTAATGTCCAGTAGCATTATGAAATGTCCAAGTGTTAAGAATGATTGTGTCACCTCTGAATATGTCAATTTATATTGTGCACTAACCCTCTAATGAGTTGTTTCGAGTTTGGTGTGGAGGAAGTTTTCAAGGATCAAGAGAGGAGTATGATGCAACATGATCAAGGAGAGTGAAAGCTCTAAGCTTGGGGATGCACCCGTGGTTCACCCCTGCATATATCAAGAAGACTCAAGCGTCTAAGCTTGGGATGCCCAAGGCATCCCTTCTTCATCGACAACATTATCGGGTTCCTCCCCTGAGACTATATTTTTATTCCATCACATCTTATGTGATTTTCTTGGAGCGTCGGTTTGTTTTTGTTTTTGTTTTGTTTGAATAAAATGGATCCTAGCATTCACTTTATGGGAGAGATACACGCTGTAGCATATGGACAAGTATGTCCTTGGTTTCTACTCATAGTATTCATGGCGAAGATTCTCCTTCGTTAAATTGTTATATGGTTGGAATTGGAAAATGATACATGTAGTAATTGCTATAAATGTCTTGGGTAATGTGATACTTGGCAATTGTTGTGCTCATGTTTAAGCTCTTGCATCATATATTTTGCACCCATTAATGAAGAAATACATAGAGCATGCTAAAATTTGGTTTGCATATTTGGTTTCTCTAAGGTCTAGATAATTTCTAGTATTGAGTTTGAACAACAAGGAAGACGGTGTAGAGTCTTATAATGTTTTCAATATGTCTTTTATGTGAGTTTTGCTGCACCGGTTCATCCTTGTGTTTGTTTCAAATAAGCCTTGCTAGCCTAAACCTTGTATCGAGAGGGAATACTTCTCATGCATCCAAAATACTTGAGCCAACCACTATGCCATTTGTGTCCACCATACCTACCTATACTACATGGTATTTTCCGCCATTCCAAAGTAAATTGCTTGAGTGCTACCTTTAAAATTCCATCATTCACCTTTGCAATATATAGCTCATGGGACAAATAGCTTAAAAACTATTGTGGTATTGAATATGTAATTATGCACTTTATCTCTTATTAAGTTGCTTGTTGTGCGATAACCATGTTTATGGGGAACGCCATCAACTCATTGTTGAATTTCATGTGAGTTGCTATGCATGTTCGTCTTGTCTGAAGTAAGGGCGATCTACACTGATTTGAACGGTTTGAGCATGCATATTGTGAGAGAAGAACATTGGGCCGCTAACTAAAGCCATGATTCATGGTGGAAGTTTCAGTTTTGGACAAATATCCTCAAATCTCTAATGAGAAAAGAATTAATTGTTGTCAAATGCTTAAAGCATTCAAAGAGGAGTCCATTATCTGTTGTCTATGTTGTCCCGGTATGGATGTCTAAGTTGAGAATAATCAAAAGCGAGAAATCCAAATGCGAGCTTTCTCCTTAGACCTTTGTAGGCGGCATAGAGGTACCCCTTTGTGAAACTTGGTTAAAGCATATGTATTGCGGTGATGATCCAGTAGTCCAAGCTAATTAGGACAAGGTGCGGGCACTATTGGTACACTATGCATGAGGCTTGCAACTTATAAGATATAATTTACATGATGCATATGCTTTATTACTACCGTTGACAAAATTGTTTAATGTTTTCAAAATCAAAGCTCTAGCACAAATATAGCAATCGATGCTTTTCCTCTATGAGGACCATTCTTTTACTTTCAATGTTGAGTCAGTTCACCTATTTCTCTCCACCTCAAGAAGCAAACACTTGTGTGAACTGTGCATTGATTCCTACATACTTGCTTATTGCACTTATTATATTACTCTATGTTGACAATATCCATGAGATATACATGTTACAAGTTGAAAGCAACCGCTGAAACTTAATCTTCTTTTGTGTTCTTCAATACCTTTACTTTGAATTATTGCTTTATGAGTTAACTCTTATGCAAGACTTATTGATGCTTGTCTTGAAGTGCTATTCATGAAAAGTCTTTGCTTTATGATTCACTTGTTTACTCATGTCATACACATTGTTTTGATCGCTGCATTCACTACATATGCTTTACAAATAGTATGATCAAGATTATGATGGCATGTCACTCCGAAATTATCTGTGTTATCGGCTCGGGACGAGCAGAACTAAGCTTGGGGATGCTGATACGTCTCCGACGTATCGATAATTTCTTATGTTCCATGCCACATTATTGATGTTATCTACATGTTTTATGCACACTTTATGTCATATTCGTGCATTTTCGGAACTAACCTATTAACAAGATGCCGAAGTGCCATTGTTTTTTTGCTGTTTTTGGTTTCAGAAATCCTAGTAAGGAAATATTCTCGGAATTGGACGAAATCAAAGCCCAGGGGCCTATTTTTCCACGAAGCTTCCGGAAGTCCGAAGACGAGACGAATAGGGGCCACGGGGTGGCCAAACCCTAGGCGGCGCGGCCCCACCTGGCCGCGCCGGCCTATGGTGTGGGCCCCGTGCCGCCTCTTGACTTGCCCTTCCGCCTACTTAAAGCCTCCGTGACGAAACCCCACCGAGAGCCACGATACGGAAAACCGAGACGCCGCCGCCGATCCCATCTCGGGGGATCCGGAGATCGCCTCCGGCACCCTGCCGGAGAGGGGAATCATCTCCCGGAGGACTCTACACCGCCATGGTCGCCTCCGGTGTGATGTGTGAGTAGTCTACCCCTGGACTATGGGTCCATAGCGGTAGCTAGATGGTTGTCTTCTCCCATTGTGCTATCATTGTCGGATCTTGTGAGCTGCCTATCATGATCAAGATCATCTATATGTAATTCTATATGTTGCGTTTGTTGGGATCCGATGAATAGAGAATACTTGTTATGTTGATTATCAAAGTTATGCTTATGTGTTGTTTATGATCTTGCATGCTCTCCGTTACTAGTAGATGCTCTGGCCAAGTAGATGCTTGTAACTCCAAGAGGGAGTACTTATGCTCGATAGTGGGTTCATGCCTGCATTGACACCTGGGACAGTGACAGAAAGTTCTAAGGTTGTGTTGTGTTGTTGCCACTAGGGATAAAACATTAGTGCTATGTTCAAGGATGTAGTCACTAGTTACATTACGCACCATACTTAATGCAATTGTCTGTTGCTTGCAACTTAATACTGGAGGGGGTTCGGATGATAACCTGAAGGTGGACTTTTTAGGCATAGATGCGGCTGGATGGCGGTCTATGTACTTTGTCGTAATGCCCAATTAAATCTCACTATACTCATCATGATATGTATGTGCATTGTCATGCTCTCTTTATTTGTCAATTGCCCAACTGTAATTTGTTCACCCAACATGTTGTTCGTCTTATGGGAGAGACACCTCTAGTGAACTGTGGACCCCGGTCCAATTCTTTAATACTGAAATACAAATCTGCTGCAATACTTGTTTTTACTATTTTCTCTGCAAACAATCATCTTCCACACAATACGGTTAATCCTTTGTTACAGCAAGCCGGTGAGATTGACAACCTCACTGTTTCGTTGGGGCAAAGTACTTTGGTTGTGTTGTGCAGGTTCCACGTGGCGCCGGAATCTCTGGTGTTGCGCCGCACTACATCCCGCCGCCATCAACCTTCAACGTGCTTCTTGGCTCCTCCTGGTTCGATAAACCTTGGTTTCTTTCTGAGGGAAAACTTGTTGCTGTGCGCATCATACCTTCCTCTTGGGGTTGCCCAACGAACGTGTGAAATACACGCCATCAGCCACCAACAACCTTCACGTGTTCCTTGACTCCTACTGGTTCGATAACCTTGATTTCTTACTGAGGGAAACTTACTGCTGTGCGCATCACACCTTCCTCATGGGGTTCCCAACGAACGTGTCGACTGCACGCCATCAACGCCTCCCCGAGGTAATTTTTCCCTCGACTACTATCTTGTCCTCTCGATTTTTTAGTATTTGTCGACTACTATTTTACTGGCGTCCATTGCATAAATTTTTGTCGACACTTATTGTTTTTGTAGAACCACCCAGTTCTAGCTTCCCTTCCTCCTCTTCCTGAAGGTGGAGAAGTTGAAGAACGGACTGTCGTCACCGACGACAACCAGGGTACTTCTCGCCCTGAGTGAAGTCACGGGTTCTCAGAAATCTGCGGCTTCCTCGAAAGAAGTCGAATCTGAGGCTACCGCTTCGACACACTCCCTCCCCTCTGTTGTTTCTCCAAGGAACAAGAGGAAGAGGGACGAAGTTGCCGATTCTGGCGCCTCCAAAGCCGGCACATCTCCTGCCGAAGAAGTTGTTCCTACTGAAGAAAGGACAACTTTCAACCCTTACTTGGATGCCCTTGTCAGCTCGTAAGTCCTTGCTACTCTTTTTTGTTTGCTCTCGATATTTTGTCTATGTTGTTTCTTATATTGTCGCCGTTTTATTGTAGTGGTGACGAGGATGAAGATCCACCTATTGACGCGGCTGCTCGAACGAGTACGTCGCGTACTTTAGTTGTCTCTAAAGCTCAACCTGACGGGGAGGAAACCTCGCCTCCTCAGCAAAACATCGAGCATCCAACTCCAGTTCCCAGCCCCCGTGCCCCTTCTCCAAAGAGGGCTAGGGTCGAGCCAGCCAAGGAACCTGCCTTGCTAACTGGTAGTTCCACGACTCCTTTAATGGATGATGTAAGTTATCTCTTCTTCTCTTTTTTTACTTTGAACATTCATTGCTTTGGACTCCCTTCTGATTTTTGCTTGGTGCTGTCGAGCTTTTGCTTCCTATATTGATTTCTTTTTCTGTGGTCTTTCTCGTCAGCCTTCCATGAAGGAATTTGTCCGCCTCGGTACCCAATTTATCGGGTACCGTAATTATGCCACCAAGCTTGAAGGTACTATTTTTTCCTGCCTCTTCTGCTGAACATACTCCTTCATTCTTTTTGTCGTGATATTTTACTGTCGTTTATTTTGCCAGAGACTCTTGCGGAAACCAACAAACGCGCTGACGCTCTTACTGTCAAGTTAGAGCAGAGCGAAACAGCTCGCAAGAAAGCTGAAGCGGATGCTGCTGTCGTCGAAGATCTTCGAAAAAGACTTCATGACGCGGAAACTTCCTTAAGCAATAATATAGCCCAGCAATCTGCTCGTGAAAAGGAAATCCTCACTCGCGTGGAGTCGCAGAGTCGACGTTTTGTGAGTAAGTACTCATATTTCTTTCATTTCTTCGGATCATTAAATTTTTCTTGGCTTGCTTTTTCCTGACAAGCTTCTTTTGACTCACTTAGGGAAAACGCAACAAGATTATGATCTGGAGAACCCTGAAGGTGATCTCCTTCTTGACGCTCTTTCCCTCCTTGAGATTCACGGAGATGAAGTGCGTGAAGGTCTTGCCGAAGCCAGATCAGGTCTGTCGTGGCTTTTTCCTTACTTCTTCCCGAAGAAGGAAGAACCCACGCCTTTTGTTGCTCTCGCTAAACACTTCAATTCCCAAGAAGATCTTGGGCTCAAACTTCGCCAAGAAGGTTTGAAAGTTGGCGTCGAAGGCACTATTTGTAATATCCCAGGTATTGGGGTTACAAAAATAGAGGAAACAGATGTGTGCATTGCATTCATGCATAGAAAATGGGGAATTTTCGCTTTAAAGTAAAACAGTCACATCTAAGTTTCACTTGACCTTGGTGGAATTGAAGTAGCTCATCAAGTCAAGCGCTATAAACCTCAATGTGACTTTGCTAAAACCTTGTTTTGGGAAAAGATGATTTGATCTAAGGGGTTAGATCAAATGGAACTAAAATTAACACAACAACACTTTACTCAATGATCAATTGCTTGATCTCATAAAAGATCATAACATGGTATTCCTTGCCATAACATAAGAACATCTATTCAATTGGAAATCAAGTAACCATAAATGGAGAAACCATTCTTCACTTATCTTTTCCATGTCTTTAACAAATAAATATTCCTACCATGAACCTCATGGTATTTCTTGAATTAAACTCTTGAACTTAACCCCAACAAAGGCTTATCATTAAACCCTAGAGATGGGAGAGGTATATAACCAACAAAGAGATAAGAAGCAAACTCTAAATTATTAACACTTAAAAGTTAAGCAACTACCTTGAGGTACAATTGAATTCACTTTAAAACTAAATACCAAATATAGCAAAACCCAAGGACCTAAGTGCATAAAAGCCACACATTCTTATTGCAATCATAACTTATTAAATATGTGGAATATCACAAAACTAAATTCGTTTACATTACGAATTATAGTTCCAACTATTTGAATAAAATAAGATATGAGTACTTTGAAACTCATATGATCATGCCTTGGTGAAATCAAACATCATCATTCAAAATTGGGGTATACTTCTTATTCTTGACATTTTGACCCCAATTATAATATAAATACAATCACATATGATATAGTGACTCACCCATAAGCATGAGATCATTCACAAGATATTTAGTAGCAAAAGCCACTTGGCTATCCAAGAATAAATCACATGAGAGGATAATACCCATGCCACATAGGATGAAAATATCTACATAACTTGAATCCTAAGCTATGCCACCTCATGCTCAAAGGATTGCTATGGATGAGAGCATGACAACCAAGCACCTTACTCATCAAATTAAAACAAGAGTCATCTACTTATGTGTCAATCTATTAGAGCATGCCTAAGCCTATAAAAGGAACCCTCTACCTCATTCATTCCATCATCTTGCACCATGATGCAAGAAGACCAACACATTGAGCTACTCCATAAAATAGTTAGGATCAAGATGAAGCAGCTAGGAGGTGGAGGCATACCACAAGATGCAGGTTTATCAGAATTCCTGAAGAACAAGCTACAAAAGATAGCAAGGTAGAAATTCTAAGGAAGACCACATATTTAGATAATCACATCATCATTCCTTGAGTAGGACCTTAGATTATAATCCAAGTCCTTGTGGAGTGAGAGGGGTAATTGGTACAACCATATCTAAATATTTCTAGTAATAACTTAGGAAGCCAAACCTTGATCATTATAAATTGTGTAGTGATCATAAACCCTAAGAACTTGAAGTAGAAGATATAAGCTCATAAGTAAAGCTTAGAGTTAAAGCCTATAATATATATGGTGAGAAACCATTCATTATTATAACCAAAGTTAACTATAAAAAAGAATTATAGCTACTTTAGTTACTTTAAACAATAGATTAAGAATATAATAGAAATCTATTGGTATAAGATAAAGACCAATTCACAAATCCTTAGTGACTAGAGAAGCACATGAAATATTAAGCAAGTAACCATTTATCATGCATTGGGAAGAGTAAATCTAGCCAATACAATATGGTATCATCTCATACCTACAACCTAGAATTATACTTCAACTCTAGTTTGGGTATCACTTAAGTGATCATAACTAAAAACCTAAACCATATTTGAGATCCAACCCATGAGTCATTAGGTAATATAGTTTGAACCCTAATGGTTCATTAATTAAATCCTATGCTTCAATTATAAAACATAAGAGCCACCTAATGCTAAGTCCTATAAGTAAACCATATGTGTAGTGATCAACCCATTATCTTTGTAACAAGATAAACCATGATGGAAACAATACCTACTTAGATACTTTCAAATATAATGATAGTATTAACCTTAATAAGGGGGGTTATGATAGAAACTATAAAACCCTAATACATTTGAGCTCACATACAATCATGTGCAAGTGACCAATTCTCAAATGAGAATCAAGCCCTGACAACAATCTCAGAAATAATTTAAGTTGAAAGTATCAACTCCAATACTTCCAAACAGATTTGATTCACAAGAAAAATGGAAATTAAAATGAGAGCATAAAATCATGCTTAATTAAAATTTCCAATAAAGGTTCACATATATTAAATGCTCATTCAAAAACAATTCAGTGTAATTTTTTATTAAGTCCTAAATAAAATATAAAAAATATCTGCAAGCAGAATTGAATTCAAATTTGAATTCAACAAATGAAATTGAAAACAGAAAATAAAAACAGAAAAGAAAAAGAGAGAAGAGGGGATGCTTACCTGGGCAGGCCACGGCAGCCCAGCACGAGCCCACCAGAACGGCCCAGTCCACCAACCAGGAGCAGCCCACTAAGTCAGCCCGATACCCCTTCGTCCAAAATCGGAAGGCTCGTCCTCATCCTCTCCGAGCGCGTGGACGACGACACGACACCGTGAGGAGCTTCTCCTCTCGGCGCGTCCTCTCCTTGCTCGACGATGACAAGGCGTGTGCACCGCCGTATAAAGCCTCTACGCGCCGCGGCACGGGTTCTTCCTCTCTGGCTCCAATTTCGCCCCCAAATTGAAACCCTAGCCGTACGGTCTCCGACCATCGCCGCCGATGGAAACCACCGCAGGCCTCGCCGTGACCACCGTTGAAACCGCCGTGCTCGATAAGCTTACCGTGCAAGAGGAATCGCGCCAGGAAGCTTCCAGTAGCCGAGGGATCAACGTTCCCTTCCGCGATGGTCCACCTGGAAGTCAAGAAATGGCGCCGCCACCAAGTCGATAATTGGCGCCGTCGAGCCTTCTCTACGCATCACGGTGAGCTCGCGCACCTCATGAGCCACTATTGCCTCTTAATTTGCATCAGAGCGCCGCCGCACTGAGTGACCGTACCCGCCGCCGCATCACCTCGTCGACGGGCACGCTCCGGTGACCAAACCGGAGCGGCGCCGCCACCATATGGTTCGCCTAGTTGAGTTAGTTCTTTGGAACCCGTAGCTTGACTTCGGATACGCGGGAACAGCCGGCGCCGTCGTCGACCACCTCGCAGGCCACCGTGAGCCATGCCACATCGGCGCCACGGTGTGCTGACGTGGCCCTGGACCCTGGTCAGTGGCCGTGTGTAACTCTGTACGGGTAGTCTTAGTAGGTTTAAATTCAAATTTCACAAATTGCTGCAACTTTACAGAAATAAATCAAATTCATTTCAATTCTGAAAAATACCAAATGTGATATCAAAATGATCATAAAAATAAACTCTATCCAATAAAAATATAAAATGAAATTTTTATTTTTAATAAAAATTCAATTATTTAATACTTATTAATTAAGCCTTTTCCATTAATTCCAAATTCAATTAAAATTCAATAATTAAGAAAAACTTCTAAAATTAATAAAAACCAGTAAGCAAATCAAGAAAATATTAAAACTAATTTTCCTTTGTTTATAATTTATGAAATCCTCAATAGGAGGATTTAAATCCTTATTAATAATGGTCTTAATTATTAATTCTTTAAAATAAGAAAATGTCTAATCCAATATTATTTTTAATTCAAAGTTATTAATAACTTCAACTTTATAATGAAGTTATCAAGCTAATAACTATATGGTAAATAGTAAACCCTAGTTCCATAAGAAAGAAAACTAGGAACTCATCATTTCATGTGTAACCCTAAAACCCTAATGCCATTTAGACCCTAGTTCCATTATTACATGTGAACCCTAAATGGTTCCAAACCTAAACCCTAGATTAGAACATGTGATCATAATACTTTAAATTCACTCATAGCTCCATAGTAGCAACTCAACAATTGCCATAACTTCATAATACAATAGAGACCCATCTCTAATACATTGGTATTACATGTGTTCATCTTCATCAGACCTAAATAATAAAGTAGGGCCAACCAAGTGTAAACCCTAGATCCTATTACCAAAGCCATCATCCTTGTTAATTTCTATTCAGCATCACACCATTGTGATGAATCCTAATAGCATCTAGGCTCAATATTTATCATTACATAACCAAGTCCACTGAACACTACAAATACTTCATAATTATGAACCATCCTATTTAGGAGCCAATCATTCCTTACTTAGTGGATCAAATAGCAAAACCTAGACAACCTCAACCCTAATTGATATACTTCTTAATATTTAAGAAGTATGTTCTTCGAAAGTTATTCTTTTGAAGAAAATAAGGAATCATCATCAACCCTGCTTATAAGGACCTAGAAACCCTAGCCAGCTATCACTAGCAAGATAAACCAAACTTGACAACAACCATGTATAATGAATTGCTTAGGATACCTAAGCTTATCTTAACCTTACAAGCCCTAGGTGTTGATGAATCCAACTTTATGGGGATCCATCTAATACCTATCCCAGCAACTACATGAAGCCATAGTCAATCATAGAAAACCACCCACTTAATTACCATACTTGTTCTTTATTAAAGAACATGTTCTTCAAAAGTTATTCTTTCGAATTATATAATAAGTAATCATCAACCATGCACTATAGGACTTAAAACTCACAACTGCTCTTTACTTATTATACCACTATTATTCTTTGGTGTGTATGATTGTTACTATACATTTTACCACTTGCTTATGATTCTAAAGCAACACAAACCTGAATAAGAACCTTGTTTGTGAATCACTCTAAAAAAGTGCAACACACCCTGAACTAATCATTACCACTCACTAATCCTAAATCATCGGGGTTAGGTCACGCTTAGAGCGATTGCATCTCATACTTATGCATTAATGCATCCTTGCCAATCTTTTAAACATCGTCCTTACCGGACGATGATGCTATTTCAGAATTTGGAGTTACTACGTATCGAAGACCTTGTCTGCATAATCTTGCAGTCAAGAAAGGCAAGTTCATCACTTGCTCATGTCATTTGAGTATCTTTATCAAATTACTTGCAAAGTACTATGATTATCACTATTGCATAAAAACCAAAACCACTATTTTCATAACTATGAATATGACTATGTGGTGGGCAATGGAACCATGGATTGTGTTGATATGGTGGAGGTTCCATTGCAAGGGTTAATATCCATCTAGGATTAAACAACAAATGTCGCCAGTGATTCTTGTGCCGTAATACCCGTGTTAACCATAAGATCCGGAGTGGGACGGAGTAGTCAAAAGTGTTTCCACCTCTCGTTCATCAACGGATGCGCTTTACCGTAGTACACTTGTAATCCAAGGGGGCAAGCTGGTGAGGCTGGGGAGTCCTAAGTCCCCACGGCATAGTCCGTAGTACACTTGTCGCCCGAAGGAGCAAGATGGTGAGGCTGGGGAGTCCTAAGTCCCCACGGTATTGCGGTCTAGGATGGGTTGCAGCCACCGGCGTAGGAGTGTATGGTAGAGCCCAGCACTGTTGTCGTGGTCGGGGTCCACCTTGAAATCTACAGGAATAATGGGACCGACGTGGACCCAGGGTCGGCGCATGCAACAACGGGTGGGTGTTCGAGGTAGCGGAGGAACATGATTAGCTAGACCTTATACCGGGCCTCACACCAAAGGAAGTGTGGACGGGAACATATGCCCGGTTGGCACCAAGGTTAAGATCTCTTATGGGTAAAGCAACACACCTCTGCGAGTGTAAAGAACCGTGACCTGTCACTCCTGATGCAGGATATGGAACTATGAACGCTGCCGGAAAGGAACTCCATGAAGTTCTAGTAAACCGGTGAAGGCTGACGGACATAGTTCTTCTGAATAAAAGCAATCTTTTGAAGAAATGATTATGAAAACTTGCATTGGTATTAGACTTTCTGGTCTAATGCTGTAGCTAGTGCATTAAACACCTCTTTCCTATAATGAACTTGTTGAGTACGCTCGTACTCATCCCACCCTTAAATCCCCTGCTTAGATATGGAGGCATCGAAGGAGGATCTACAGTGCAACTCGAAGGCCGAGGAGTCAACAACTACTTCAAAAGACAGGAACCTGTCAGAGGAGTCAGATACCACATCCAACAAGGAGAAAACCTAGTTTAGCCATAGAAGGTAACTAGCTTCCTAAACCTAGCTCCTATTTAGCTAGAATCTATTCTTAGCCTCTATAGCTAGTTAAATACTCTACAAATAGAGTTCGTGATAGGATTAGACTACGAGTCGTTCTTATGGAGTTTATTTGCAGTTTTACCTCATTGTAAAGTAGGAGGCTATGATGATCTTATGTAACAGAGTCTGTGTGTAATTCTATAGACATGCCTTGGACCCGCATATGTTTCTGTTGTACCACTCTGAGCGATATAATACTAGTGGAACGGTGTTTCATTGGTGTTATATCAGACTTGCATACTACACCATGCAGTGGTATGCCGGGTCACCACACTATTGCCTTGGTCGCAGACAGCCAACAAGATGTCGACTGGGCGAGAGTTGGCGACACGAAGGAGATGGAGACCAAGAGGTGGCAATCGTTGATCAAGGCTGCCAAGCCAAACTCGAAGAAAATCCTTGCCTAACTCGGATGCAAGCCAGCTCCCACTCCTAGCTCATCGAAGCCGGAGGTCAAGTAGATCATCCTGCCTTCTCTTTTGTTTTCTCATTTGATGCTGTCGCCATTGTAGCTTTGGCGACAACTACCTCAGTAGTTCATTAGGGATCCTCCTTTTGTAATAGCCGTGTAAATACTTTGAGAAATCAATGGAAATCTATTTTGCTTGATGATTGATGTCGAAACTTTTATTTCCAGTTGGTATTTGACAACTATACTTCAACTCCTCGACCTGCCGATGCTTTTCCTGTTTCATCCTAGTCGAAGAAAACGCCTGTTGATGATGTATCTATTGAAGATTCCTCGAGTAAGGGTTCAGGGTCAGACTTGAAAGAACTCCGCATGACTTCAGTCTATTGAGAAACAAGCACTTATAATAATGGAGCAGTCTCGAAAATCATCGGAGAAGGAAAAGATTGCGCTACAGCAAGCTCAAAAAGCTATAGCTGCCAAAGAAACCGCCGTTGCTGAAGCTACGCAAGCTGCCTCTCGAGAGAACACCATGCTTGAATTAATGACCGAAGCAAGCTTGGAGATGGAAGGTATGTTCTTTAACCTGATCCCCTCCTTTTTCCTTTGCCTATTTTCTGCCCCTAATTGGTATACTGTCGCCAAATAGGTCCCTTTTTGGATGCTGATGCCGAAAATCAAAGGGTTGACACAAGATCAAATTTCCTTATTAACCTGGGACTTGACCATGGTGTCCTTTTCTGGGCTACCCCGGAACGTACCCGACAAATTGTCAGATTCCAGGACCGCTCATGCCAAGTTCGGGAATTCCTTGAGTTTTGTTCCAAAACTTTATCCATGATTTTCAATGCTATGTTTCCTCGGAATGTTCAACCGAAGTCTCTTCCTGAGCTAATGGAGAAATTTAAGGACTCGCAAAAGATCCATGGTTTTGTAAGAGCTCAACTGGTAGCTGGCGCTAGGGTTACCCTTATTATGCTTCAGATCTACCACCCCAAACTTGATATGACCAAGGTGGTGGAAATTGTTCATGCTAAGCTGAGAAAACGGTGAAGAGGTGTCGATAAAATCAATGAAAGGGTTACCCCAGTAGCTGAAGAGATAATTCACGACCTTCTTCGGATGGATGCCGACTTTTTTGCAGATGGCCATTATGCCGATTTTCTAGGTGCCTCTGCCGAAGAGGATAGAGTAAATATTGACGACCTGTTGGGTCACAACTGATTTTGTATAGCTTATGTTGTCTGAAAAGAACTACAATTCGTTGTATGTATGTTGTAAGTCAGATATATATATTTTTCTCTCCTCTAGCCCCCGAGTATTTCGGTGGCGATTTTCTTTATTGTGTATGCGAGGTTGAACCAAGGAAAATAAATTATATTGAGTATACTATATTTGCGGGTATTAGCCCCCGAGCCTTTTTGTTGATCACTATTTTGTATCTTCATTTATTTTGCGAGGTGCTTTGCACCAAGGCGAAATATTTTTTGCAAGTTATATATATATTTAACTGGGCGCAAGCCCCCGAGCATGTCGAAGGAAAAGATGTATATCTCCACTATCTTTATTATATTGCAGCACCGCGAGCCCGCCTCATTAAAAACCTTTTCAGCCCCACTCGGTGCCCTGAAAAAGGAAAAGAGTGCGTCTGAAAACTCGCAGGCGTTTCAGTACATTGTATTTTTACAAGGAGGACTATATTTTGACGTCAAGCGTAAAAACACCTTAGCTGCGCCACGTTCCAGGGATTTTGCTCGGGAACCCCAGTCTTCTTGTCCTTTATCATGTACGCTCCACCTTCGATTACTTCTGTGACGATGTAAGGGCCAAGCCACGGCGACTCGAGTTTTTCATGGCTTTCTTGATTGAGTCGTAGAACTAAGTCTCCAACCTGAAAGGATCTTGGCCGTAAACGTCGACTGTGGTAGTTTTTCAAGTCTTGCTGGTACTTAGTGACCCGTGACAATACTTCGTCTCGAGCTTCGCCAAGTGCATCGAAATCGTCTTCCAATGCTTTTCTAGAAGCTTCTTCATCGTATTCCGTGACTCTTAGAGAATCATGCTCTACTTCTATCGGCAGCTCGCGGCTCCATGGACCAGAAAGAACGGAGTCTCCTGTGTCGTTGTATTTGGTGTTGTTCGGATACTCCACAACACACTTGGTAACTCCTCTGGCCAAGTATGTCGAGCTTTTTCCAATGGTCCTAACAAGCGCTTCTTAATACCATTGCAGATGATACCATTGGCTTTCTCGACTTGACCGTTGGTCTGGGTGTAGCCCGACGCGAAGTGCAATTTGATGCACCTCACAGTATGCCTTGAATTCCTTGGATGTGAAATTACTGCCATTGTCCGTGACGATGCTATGAGGTACTCCAAACCGAAAGACAATGCTTTTCACGAACTTGATTGCAGATGCTCCATCTGGTGAATTTATCGGCTTTGCTTCTATCTACTTCGTGAATTTGTCGACAGCGACGAGCATGTACTCGTATCCTCCTGGCGAAGCTTTATGTAATTTTCCCACCATATCGAGACCCCACTGAGCAAAAGGCCAAGACAATGGTATTGGCATCAACTCTGCTGCCGGAGAATGGGGTTTTGCGGCAAATCTCTGGCACGCGTCACAAGTTTGCACTATCTCCTTCGCATCCTCGATTGCTGTCAACCAATAAAATCCTGCTCTGAAAACCTTGGCCGCGATAGCTCGACTGCTTGCATGATGACCACATATTCCTTCGTGTACGTCCTTCAGAATTATCCTTCCTTCTTCGGGTGTGACGCACCTTTGTAACACACCTGAAATACTTCGTTTGTACAACTCCCCTTTGACCACAGTAAAGGCTTTAGATCGTCTAATAACTCGCCTTGCTTCAACTGGGTCATCGGGTATTTCTTTCCTTAGGATGTATGATATGTATGCTTGCATCCATGGAATCTGCACCATCATTACTAGGTCTTGTTCCTCTTCTTCTTCTAGTGCTTCTTTTGTAGCCCCCGAGGGTTTCTCATCCTTCTCCTTCTTCTTTGGTTTCTTCGGCTTTGTAGATCTCTCTGCTATCTCCTCCCAGAACACGCCTGGTGGAATCGCGAGACACTGCGACCCAATGTTTGCAAGAACATCAGCTTCATCATTACTTAACCTACTGATGTGATTTACCTCGCATCCATCAAACAACTTCTCCAGCTCGTTATACACTTCCTTGTATGCTATCATACTTTCATTGACTGCGCCACACTGATTCATGACCTGCTGAGCCACCAATTGTGAGTCGCCAAATATTTTTAGTCGGGTTGCACCACAAGCCTTTGCCATCTTCATCCCGTGTATGAGAGCTTCGTATTCTGCCTCATTGTTAGACGCGTTTGGAAACGTCATCCGTAAGACATACTTTAGTTTGTCGCCTTCAGGTGATATTAGTATCACGCCTGCTCCAGCTCCCTCTAATCTCTTGGACCCGTCGAAGTTCATAGTCCAGGTTCTCGACAAATCCGGGGGTCCCGTATTTTGTAACTCCATCCACTCTGCGATGAAGTCTGGTAGAATTTGCGACTTTATTGCTTTTCTTTTTCGTACGTGATGTCCCGAGGAGAAAGTTCTATTCCCCAAAGGGAGACACGACCCGTAGCCTCTGGATTGTTTAGTATATTGGATAAAGGCGCCTCGTTGACCACTATTATCGGATGTGCCGAAAAATAGTGCCGCAATTTTCTTGCGGTTGTAAATACTCCATATGCTAGTCAGTAATCATGATACCGCGTTTTGAAGACGATAGAACTTCACCGATGAAATATACAAAGGGCACTCCATGGAGTTTTCCCTTCCTCTTCTATTTCGACGACAAGTGCTGTACTGACCACCTGAGGTGTGGCTGCAATGTATAACAGGAGGGGTTCCTTCTCTTTAGGCGCTACCAAGATTGGTGGTGTCGAAATTGTGCGCTTGAGATCCTCGAAAGCTCTATCTGCCTCTTCGTTCCACTGGAACTTCTCTCCTTGTTTGATCAAAGCGTAGAACGGTAACGCCTTTTCTCCCAACCTGGCGACGAATCTGCTTAAAGCTGCGACTCGCCCAGTTAACTATTGTATTTCTTTTAACTTTGTTGGCTTCCTCATTGTGACGATAGCTTGAATTTTTTCTGGATTAGCCTCGATTCCTCTTGCTGAGACTAAGAACCCAAGAAGTTCTCCTGCAGGGACGCCGAAAGAACACTTCGTCGGGTTTAGTTTGAGGCAAAACTTGTCAAGGTTGTCGAAAGTTTCCTTTAAATCCTCGATCAAAGTTGTCCCCTTTTTTGATGTTATGACGACATCGTCAATGTATACTTGTACGTTTTTCCCAATCTAAAGCACTTCTGCATCATCCGCTATACGTTGCTCCATTTTTCAGACCAAAAGGCATTGTTTTGTAGCAAAACACGCCATAAGGTGTTATGAACGCTGTCTTGACTTCATCATCTTCTTTTAATCTGATCTGGTTATAACCGGGAATGTCGTAGAAGGAAAGACGTTCACATCCTGCCGTGGAGTCGATGATTTGATCGATCCTTGGGAGGAGAAAGTGATCCTTTGGATAGTGTTTATTGAGACATGTAAAGTCGACACACATGCGAAGGACTTTCGTGTTTTTCTTCTAGACCGTAACCGGGTTAGCTACCCACGTGGCCTGCCGATGGCTCTTTGATAAAACTAGCCTCTGAGTCGATCTATCTCGGATAGATGGCTTTGCGGTTTGGTTCCGAAACGCCAAAAGGTTGTTTGATTGGTCTCTCTAATGGATCCAAGTTTAGGTGGTGCTCGACAAGTTCCCCGGGTACTCCTGGCATGTCACTGGACACCATGCAAAGATTTTCCAGTGTGTTCACGGAGGAACTCGACGAGCGCGCTTCCTATGCGAGGTCCATGTCTGCAATGGATGTCGTCTTTTTTGGATCTGTCGGGTGAATCTGCACCTCCTTGGAATCTTTCGTAGTGTTAAAGGTTGGCTCCCTGAGAGGCCTTCCTACATCTGGCAACACATCATAATCAGTTGTGAGCCTTGACGCCATATACTCGCTTGCATCCCGAAAGTTTCTGATAACCGATGAAAATCCTTGTCGCATTTATCGCTAACGCGAAACCGCTCTTTGACTGTAATTGGTCCCTTAGGTCCTGGCAGCCTCCATAACAAGTACGTGTAGTGTGGTACTGCCATAAACCTGGCATATGCTGGTCATCCCAACAAAGCGTGATATTGCGACGGGAAATCTACAACTTCAAACTCCAGCCTTTCTATCCTGTAGTTTTCTTGGATCCCAAACTGAACGTCGAGATTGATTCTCCCCAACGGATAACTCGGTTTCTCTGGCGTGATTCCATGGAAACGTGTGTCCGTTGGTTTTAGATTTGCCAGGGATATGTTCATCTTCCTTAGTGTATCTGCATACAAGCTGCTGCCTCCATCTATGAATACTCGAGATACATCGAATCCTGCTATCACCGCTGGTAAAATAAGTGCTGACTGTCCTGGTCGCGGAACTTGTTGCGGGTGATCTGCAATTGTGAAGCCAATGTCCTGTCCCGGCCAATTTAGGTACTCAATTGTTAGTGGAGGCATCTTCTCTGTCATGAACACTTGTCGTGAGATTACTTTGAGCCCTATTAGACGGCCTAGCTTTCTGAATCATCGAGACCGCGCCGTTGGAGTTAGGATCAACATATGGAGGTGGGTGTGGTGCTGCCGCAATTCTTAGCTGGTGCCGATTTTCGTCCGTAATTGCGGGATGAGGTGGCAAGTGAATCTCACTCCTTGGCACTTGAGGGTTTCTATTTGTTGCTTGAGCTACAGCCCGGCAACTCTGTTGAAGAAACATTTTTATCAATGGTGTTCTGATGGCGTGTAACTCACACGTTTGTTGGGAACCCCAAGAGGAAGGTATGATGCGCCTCAAGTTTTCCCTCCGAAAGAAACCAAGGTTTATCAACCAGGAGGAGCCAAGAAGCACGTTGAAGGTTGATGCGGCGGGATGTATTAGGACAACACCAGAGATCTGGCGCCAACGTGGAACACAACAGTACTTTGCCCCAACGAAACGGAGGTTGTCAATCTCACCGGCTTGTAACAAAGGATTAACCGTATTGTGTGGAAGATGATTGTTTGCAGAGAAACGTAAAACAAGTATTGCAGAAGATTTGTATTTCAGTATAAAAGAATGGACCGGGGTCCACAGCTCACTAGAGGTGTCTCTCCCATAAGATAAAAGTATGTTGGGTGAACAAATTACAAATGGGCAATTGACAAATAGAGAGAGCATAACAATGCACATACATGTCATGATAAGTATAGTGAGATTTAATCAGCATTACGACAAAGTACATAGACCGCCATCCAATCTATGCCTAAAAGTCCACCTTCAGGTTATCACCCGACCATTAGGTTGCAAAGCAACAGACAATTGCATTAAGTATGGTGCGAATGTAATCAACAACTACATCCTAGACATAGCGCCAATGTTTTATCCCTAGTGGCAACAAAGACAACACAACCTTAGAACTTTCTCTCACTGTCCCAGTGTCAATGCATGCATGAACCCACTATCGAGCATAAATACTCCCTCTTGGAGTTAAGAGCAAAAACTTGGCCATAGCCTCTACTAATAACGGAGAGCATGCAAGATCATAAACAACACATATGTAATAACTTGATAATTAACATAACATGGTATTCTCTATCCATCGGATCCCGACAAACACAACATAGAGTATTACAGATAAATGATCTTGATCATGTTAGGCAGCTCACAAGATCCAACAATGAAGCACAATGAGGAGAAGACAACCATCTACCTACTGCTATGGACCCATAGTCCAGGGGTGAACTACTCACTCATCACTCCGGGAGGCGACCATGGTGTGTAGAGTCCTCCTGAGATGAATCCCCCTCCGCAGGGTGCCGAGGAGATCGCCGAATCCCCCGAGATGGGATTGGCGGCGGCGGCGTCTCTCGAAGGTTTTCCGTATCGTGGTTTTTTCGTATCGTGGTTTTCGACGGAGGCTTTAAGTAGGCGGAAGGGCGAGTCGGAGTGGCAAGAGGGCCCACACCATAGGGCGCAGCCTCCTCGGGGCCGCGGCCCTATGGTGGCGGCACCTCGTCGCCCCACTTCGTATCCCTTTCGGTCTTCTGGAAGCTCGTGCAAAATAGGACCCTGGTCTTGATTTCGTCCAATTCCGAGAATATTTCGTTACTAGGATTTCAAACCAAAACAGCAGAAAACTGGCACTTCGGCATCTTGTTAATAGGTTAGTTCCAGAAAATGCACGAATATGACATAAAGTGTGCATAAAACATGTAGGTATCATCAATAATATGGCATGGAACATAAGAAATTATCGAAACGTCGGGAGACGTATCGCATCCCCAAGTTTGGTTCTGCTCGTCCCGAGCAGGTAAAACGATAACAAAGATAATTTCGAAGTGACATGCCATCATAACCTTGATCATACTATTTGTAAACATATGTAATGAATGCAGCGATCAAAACAATGGTAATGACATGAGTAAACAAGTGAATCATAAAGCAAAGACTTTTCATGAATAGTACTTCAAGACAAGCATCAATAAGTCTTGCATAAGAGTTAACTCATAAAGCAATAAATCAAAGTAAGGGTATTGAAGCAACACAAAGGAAGATTAAGTTTCAGCGGTTGCTTTCAACTTATAACATGTATATCTCATGGATAATTGTCAACATAGAGTAATATAACAAGTACAATATGCAAGTATGTAGGAATCAATGCACAGTTCACACAAGTGTTTGCTTCTTGAGGTGGAGAGAGATAGGTGAACCGACTCAACATAAAAGTAAAAAGAATGGTCCTTCAAAGAGGAAAGCATCGATTGCTATATTTGTGCTAGAGCTTTTATTTTGAAAACATGAAACAATTTTGTCAACGGTAGTAATAAAGCATATGAGTTATGTAAATTATATCTTACAAGTTGCAAGCCTCATGCATAGTATACTAATAGTGCCCGCACCTTGTCCTAATTAGCTTGGACTACCTGATATTTGCAATGCACATGTTTTAACCAAGTGTCACAATGGGGTACCTCCATGCCGCCTGTACAAAGGTCTAAGGAGAAAGCTCGCATTTTGGATTTCTCGCTTTGATTATTCTCAACTTAGACATCCATACCGGGACAACATGGACAACAGATAATAATGGACTCCTCTTTAATGCATAAGCATGTGGCAACAATTATTATTCTCATATGAGATTGAGGATATATGTCCAAAACTGAAACTTCCACCATGAATCATGGCTTTAGTTAGCGGCCCAATGTTCTTCTCTAACAATATGCATGCTCCAACCATTAAGGTGGTAGATCTATCTTACTTCAGACAAGACGGACATGCATAGCAACTCACATGATATTCAACAAAGAATAGTTGATGGCGTCCCCAGAAACATGGTTATCGCACAACAAGCAACTTAATAAGAGATAAAGTGCATAAGTACATATTCAATACCACAATAGTTTTTAAGCTATTTGTCCCATGAGCTATATATATTGCAAAGGTGAATGATGGAATTTTAAAGGTAGCACTCAAGCAATTTACTTTGGAATGGCGGATAAATACCATGTAGTAGGTAGGTATGGTGGACACAAATGGCATAGTGGTTGGCTCAAGTATTTTGGATGCATGAGAAGTATTCCCTCTCGATACAAGGTTTAGGCTAGCAAGGTTATTTGAAACAAACACAAGGATGAACGGTGCAGCAAAACTCACATAAAAGACATATTGTAAACATTATAAGACTCTACACCGTCTTCCTTATTGTTCAAAACTCAATACTAGATATTATCTAGACTCTAGAGAAACCAAATATGCAAACCAAATTAGCAAGCTCTAAGTGTTTCTTCATTAATGGGTGCAAAGTATATGATGCAAGAGCTTAAACATGAGCACAACAATTGCCAAGTATCAAATTATCCAAGACATTTTAGAGTTACTACATGTAGCATTTTCCAATTCCAACCATATAACAATTTAACGAAGAAGAAACTTCGCCATGAATACTATGAGTAGAGCCTAAGGACATACTTGTCCATACGCTACAGCGGAGCGTGTCTCTCTCCCACAAAGTGAATGCTAGGATCCATTTTATTCAAACAAAACAAAAAAAAACCGACGCTCCAAGCAAAGTACATAAGATGTGTGAATAAAAATATAGTTTCAATAGAAGAAACCTGATAATATTGTTGATGAAGAAGGGGATGCCTTGGGCATCCCCAAGCTTAGACGCTTGAGTCTTCTTAGAATATGCAAGGGGTGAACCACCGGGCATCCCCAAGCTTAGAGCTTTCACTCTCCTTGATCATATTGCATCATACTCCTCTCTTGATCCTTGAAAACTTCCTCCACACCAAACTCGAAACAACTCATTAGAGGGTTAGTGCACAATAAAAATTAACATGTTCAGAGGTGACACAATCATTCTTAACACTTCTGGACATTGGATAAAGCTACTGGACATTAATGGATCAAAGAAATTCATCCAACATAGCAAAAGAGGCAATGCGAAATAAAAGGCAGAAACTGTCAAAACAGAACAGTCCGTAAAGATGGATTTTATTAGGCCACCAGACGTGCTCAAATGAAAATTCCCAAATTGAATGAAAGTTGCGTACATATCTGAGGATCATGCACGTAAATTGGATTAATTTTCTGAGCTACCTACAGGGAGGTAGACCCAGATTCGTGACAGCAAAGAAATGAATCACAGTAATCCAAATCTAGTACTTACTTTACTATCAAAGACTTTACTTGGCACAACAAAACAAAAAGCTAAGATAAGGAGAGGTTGCTACAGTAAAACAACTTCCAAGACTCAAATATAAAACAAAAATACTGTAGTAAAAACATGGGTTGTCTCCCATAAGCGCTTTTCTTTAACGCCTTTCAGCTAGGCGCAGAAAGTGTATATCAAGTGTTATCAAAAGATGGAGCATTGACATTACCTTGGGCTTTACCCTTACCTTTCTTGTCCTTACTCTTTGGCTTAGGGAATATATGGCTACCCCCGGGTGTAGAGGTGAATTTTAGGGTGCCTTCTCTCACGTCTATGACTGCTCCCAATAGTTTCAGCAGGGATCTTCCGAGTGTGATTTGTCCTGTTCCTGCGCATTCAATGACAAGGTAATCAATGGATATTGTTATCCCAAGAATGGTTGTATGTACACCCGCAGCTATCCCTTTAGGAATTATAACAGAGTTATCAATAAGAGTTATTCCTTCTCCCCCTTCAGCGAATTCCCAAAGTTTCAATGATTTATGAATACTCTTAGGCATTAGGCAAAATTCAGTCATAATATCACAATTAGCATGAAGAGTTTGGTCACCTATGACAATTTTAATAGTAGGATTCCACAATGAAGGTTCAGAGTTCACTAAAACTTGATCAAGACGGTTACGAATATATCCATAATTTTCATTTAAGCGAGATGCACTTGTCTCAAGAGTGTTTAATCTATTATGAATGCTAATAAGGGCTGAATCAAAGTTATTAGATGAATCATGTGATGCAACCAACTTCTTTATGGCATTAAAAGCTTGATCCCCATTACAATGAAGGAAATCTCCTCCCACTAGAGCATCCAAGGCATATCTATAGCGAATCATAAGACCAAAATAAAAATTACTAAGGAGCAAACTTAGAGTCATTTGAG
This sequence comes from Lolium multiflorum, assembly GCA_030979885.1. Lineage (NCBI taxonomy): Eukaryota > Viridiplantae > Streptophyta > Magnoliopsida > Poales > Poaceae > Lolium > Lolium multiflorum. Next base: position 287,921,551 of record CM061748.1, read on the forward strand.
GTTCAGTTTTACGATAGGAAGTAAAAATTCTGGACCAAGCATCTTTAAAACTTTCCTCATCCCCTTGTTTAAAAGTAAAAACTATTTCCTCAGGTGAAGAAGTAACAGGTACAGAGCTAGACATGATAACAAAAGTAAACTAAATGCAAGTAACTATTTTTTTTGTATTTTTGATATAGAGTGCAAGACAAGTAAATAAAGTAAAGCTAGCAACTAATTTTTTTGTGTTTTGATATAAGTGCAGCAAACAAAGTAGTAAATAAAATAAAGCAAGACAAAAACAAAGTAAAGAGGTTGAGAAGTGGAGACTCCCCTTGCAGCGTGTCTTGATCTCCCCGGCAACGGCGCCAGAAAAAGAGCTTGATGGCGTGTAACTCACACGTTCGTTGGGAACCCCAAGAGGAAGGTATGATGCGCAGCAAGTTTTCCCTCATAAAGAAACCAAGGTTTATCGAACAGAGGAGCCAAGAAGCACGTTGAAGGTTGATGGCGGCGGGATAGTGCGGCGCAACACCAGAGATTCCGGCACCCAACGTGGAACCTGCACAACACAACCAAAGTACTTTGCCCCAACGAAACAGTGAGGTTGTCAATCTCACCGGCTTGCTGTAATAAAGGATTAACCGTATTGTGTGGAATATGATTGTTTGCAGAGAAAAAGTAGAAACAAGTATTGCAGCAGATTTGTATTTCAGTATTAAAAGAATGGACCGGGGTCCACAGCTCACTAGAGGTGCTCCCATAAGATAAAAGCATGTTGGGTGAACAAATTACAGTCGGGCAATTGACAAAGAGAGAGCATAACAATGCACATACATGTCATGATAAGTATAGTGAGATTTAATCGGGCACGACAAAGTACATAGACCGCCATCCAACTGCATCTATGCCTAAAAAGTCCACCTTCAGGTTATCATCCGAACCCTTCCGCATTAAGTTGCAAAGCAACAGACAATTGCATTAAGTATGGTGCGTAATGTAATCAACAACTACATCCTTAGACATAGCGCCAATGTTTTATCCCTAGTGGCAACAGCACAACACAACCTTAGAACTTTCTGTCACTGTCCCAGGTGTCAATGAAGGCATGAACCCACTATCGAGCATAAATACTCCCTCTTGGAGTTAAGAGCAAAAACTTGGCCAGAGCCTCTACTAATAACGGAGAGCATGCAAGATCATAAACAACACATATGTAATAACTTGATAATTAACATAACATGGTATTCTCTATCCATCGGATCCCGACAAACACAACATAGAGTATTACAGATAAATGATCTTGATCATGTTAGGCAGCTCACAAGATCCAACAATGAAGCACAATGAGGAGAAGACAACCATCTAGCTACTGCTATGGACCCACAGTCCAGGGGTGAACTACTCACTCATCACTCCGGAGGCGACCATGGCGGTGTAGAGTCCTCCGGGAGATGAATCCCCCTCTCCGGAGTGGTGAGGAGATCTCCGAATCCCCCGAGATGGGATTGGCGGCGGCGTCTGGAAGGTTTTCCGTATCGTGGTTTTTCGCATCGGGGGTTTCGCGACGGAGGCTTTAAGTAGGCGGAAGGGCGAGTCGGAGGGCTACGAGGGGCCCACACCATAGGGCGGCGCGGCCCCCTCCGGCCGCGCGGCCTATGGTGGCGGCGCCTCGTCGCCCACTTCGTATCCCTTTCGGTCTTCTCTGGAAGGTTCGTGGCAAAATAGAACCCTGGGTCTTGATTTCGTCCACCCGAGAATATTTCGTTACTAGGATTTCGAAACCAAAAATGAAGAACAGAATCGGCACTTCGGCATCTTGTTAATAGGTTAGTTCCGTAAAATGCACGAATATGACATAAAGTGTGCATAAAACATGTAGGTATCATCAATAATATGGCATGGAACATAAGAAATTATCGATACGTCGGAGACGTATCAATGTCCTGACTGCCTCTTCCCATTATTGTCGAGATAGAAATGCATCTGACATGGCCCATTCATCATATCCTCGGGAGATACAAAAGGTCTCTGAAACCTTGGTCCACTATTTTGCCTGTTATTCCGAGAATCATCTCTATTGTCGCCTCGCTGCTCGCTACTCCTTTGATAATCATCTCGACTATTTCCCCCAGTATTTCCTCGGAAACCAGCCGATATTTGGCCAGGAGCATCATAACTCGAAAACTGCCGAGAGAATCGTCGTCTATTTTGGAAGTTTCGACTGCGGTCCTCCTCTGGTGACCTATGTCGCTTATTGTGAACATCATCTTCTCCGTCCGCCCATCTGTTTGCTATCTCCATTAATGCTGATACTGTCCTTGGGTTTATTCTCCCCAAGTCCTCGACAAAATCTCCTCGTCGAATTCTTGCCATGAACGCATCTATCGCCCTCTCGTCAGATATGTTCTCTGCCGAGTTTTTGATAATGTTCCACCTCTGGATGTATTTCCTCATTGACTCATCATGCTTTTGTCGACATGATCTCAACTCTTCTAGTGATGCAGGTTTTTTGCAGGTGGATCGGAAATTCTTGACGAACACATCCTCAAAACTATCCCAGCTATCGATGGATCCTGGAGGAAGCTTCTTGATCCAAGATCTTGCGGCTCCACTTAGGTGTACTTGAATGCTCTGCATGGCTGTTGCTCTGGTTCCACCTATCAGTTTCACCGTCTCGAGGTAATCGACTAGCCAATCCTCGGGATCTTGCAGGCCATCGAATTTTTTGAAATTATCGGGTAACTTAAACCCTGAAGGAACCCGAGTTTTCCGGACCCTCCTTGTAAAGCACGGTAGCCCACACATATCCTCGTCATCTATCTCTGGGGAATGCCGATGTTCTCTTCTATTTTGTCGTGCTCTGTCCACCCGTGCTTGTGCTGCTGTGTCTCTTGCTCCACTTGTTCTTTCGGGACCTGGTGCTGCTGCAGTGGGTCGTGGACTATTTTGCCTTGCTGATCCTTCGGGAGGTGTAGCGGCTAATGCTGCTCCCATGGCTCCACACCCGCCATGGCCATGTTATACAACGCTTCTCTTGGATCTCCTGGAGGTGGCCTGGACGCTAGATGAAAGCTTGCGTTGCCATATACCCCGCTTCCGGTGTTTTGGGAATAATATTCCCCCTCGTGTCGATTGACATGAAAGACATGTCGAGGTTTTGAACTAAGTTTTCTCTTTCTGCTTCATGTATATTTTGCAACCAAGATCTTGCTCTCCTTCGAGCTTCTCGATGACTATCTCCCGAAGTTCCTGAATGTCGGCTTAGCTCTGCCCTTCGCCTGCTTGATGCGGAGGCTGCTTCCTGCCTCCTGTCCAACTCGATTTTCTGTTTCTCGAGCTCTCCTGGTACGTGCAAGCCTATATTGATACGCTTGTAACTCCTCAGGTGCGTAATGGTCATTGGTTCTGTACCATCAATAGCTCTTGCGACTCGATCCCACACTGCCTGTGAAAATCGCACCATCTCTCGTGTTCCTGGTCCGATATATTTTGTTCCCAAACCTCGCATGAGATCTGCGGGATCGACATACGGATTTTCCGCATCGTCGAAAGCCTTTGACGTCGCCGGTTCTGGCCGGCTTGGTTCTCCAATTGCGTAGATCTGATGATATTTTGGATTCTGAACTTTTCGGGTTTGGTGACACCATCATAGAGATTGGTGAAGACCTTTCCCAATGTGATGGATCTGTCGATGAAGTTGAAGCTGTCGATGTCGCCGAGTCATCGCTTATATAGAGTCCGCAGATGACTCAAAGACATGTCGCTGAAGATCTTGGCGATTTCCACTTGCCCTGGTGCTGATGAAGCGTGGCGATGAAGTTTCCTCGTCGCCTGACTCGATTGATGATGCTGAACTTGAAAAATCGGGATCGACCGCCGATAATCCCGACGAGATCGGAATTTCGAGACGATACGCTCCTTCTTTCTCGACGCGGAAGTGGAACTTTCCAAACGTCATCTCCATGGGCTCCTCCAGATACGCATATGCATCCAAATGGGAGGGCGGGTGAGGAACAAAATCAACTAGACCAGTTTCGATATGTTTACCTCTATCCATTGCGTTGCTTCCAGTTGATGAAGTCGACGATCTTGAACGTGCCATCGAGATCAGCTCCTTGACACCTCTAATTCCCACAGACGGCGCCAATTGACAAGGGATTAACTTATCAATGCCTACAGATTAGGGTTTAGCTCAAGTAGAGGGTAAGTAGATCTCGAAGGTTTCAGCCGAAAAGTACTCGACGATGTAAAAACTAGGGTTGCGTGAAATAATGAATCGATCCTCTCTTTGTCCCTCGACTCCCCTTATATAGGAGGCGGAGCCGAGGATTTTAATACACAAGTTACAGAGTCCGGGAGGGTTTCCAACCCGTCCCGCAAGATTACAAGTAGTACTTCCTAATACAACTCTAGCTTTCCTTAATAAACTTGGGCTTCTTCTTACTCTTCGAGTCATGGGCCTTCGGTAAACCCCGGGTACCATCTTCAGCAGGCCCATTGGGGATGCCTATGTCAGATATACAAAGATTATATATAACACAAGTACACTAAAAGTTGATTGCCCGAAGAATAAATATTATGTACCACAGATCGTCTACTTCATTCGTTTTCACTTTTGGACTTGGATGAACGTGCTCTTCAAAAAACCTGATCTCATTTAGGTATTTTTTTGTACTGATTCAGACTTTTTTAATACGGTGCCAATGCATTTTGCCAACCTATTGTGTAACGTGCATGTAGTTTCATGGAAACTTTGGTACTGCCTCAATATTAACTTCTTTATTTGGCTGACCTAAATGGTATTTTAAGATGGGGGCCAAGCACAAGGTGCGCAATAGGAGGCGGACCTATTTTTGGCCTGATTGGTGGACGGGCACGAGGCCCTTGCATCTGTCCTTCCCTCGGCTTTTCGCTTGTTGCGACAACCACTTTGCCACGGTGGAGGGAGTCCACAACAACGACGGTTGGCGTATCAGATTCAGACGCTCCGTCGGCCTTGCCGAGATAGTGGAATGGGAGAACCTGTGCAGGATTTTCGACCTTACCCCCATCTCCGCGGGGGAGGATGAGGTCCATTGGGCGCCGGAGGCATCAGGGGATTACCCCACGAATTCCATGTACTGTAAGCTGTCCCAGGGAGGGGAAGTCACTCACTTTAAAGAGGTTTGGCACACCAAAGTACCAGCTAAGATTCGAGTCTTCCTCTGGCAGCTCATCATAAGGAGGCTCCCCTCAGGGGATCAGCTGGTCAAGCGAAGGGCCATCGAACGGCGTTGCGCCTTTGTGGCGAATGGGAAACCTGCGATCACATTTTCTTCAAGTGCCATATCGCAAAATTCATGTGGGCAGGAATTAGGGAACTCCTACACTGCTCTTGGAATCCAGGAGGGGCCGCTCATTTCATTGCCATTGTTAATGGCCTTTCGAGTTGTCTCCGTAGGTTAGCTTGATTTACCTTCGCGTCTCAATGTTGGACGCTTTGGAAAATTCGCAACAAGCTAGCTATTGAGGGATCCCTGATCAACAATCCGGCTGACGCTATCTTCAAAATGTCTATTCATATGCAGAGCTGGAGGGTTCTGGTCAGACAGAGGGACTTGGTACTGCTGGGCGCAGCCCTGGACGAGATTAGGAGGCTTCAATGGTGGCTTCGTGAGGATGATAGTTGAGGATGCTGATGGATGCGGCAGTGCTCCTGCCTCTGCCGTTTTCTTTCTTCCTTCGTTGTTAGTCGTGAGTAGCTTTCGTTATGGTATCATACTAGATGATATTTGTGGTTTGCAATTACTAAGGCATCAGACTGAGTGTGTTCGGGTGTGTGTTGTATCGCTACCTTGTTAATTGCCATGATGCTTTATATATAAAGCTGAGTCAAGGGCCTTCTATTAAAAAAAATTGGCGGACCTTGAGCAAAAACTTAGGGACGGGGGACAAACATGTTTACCAACACAAAATTTTGTAGCTATTCTTCTACACTAAAGTATATATGTTTTTTGGGGTAAAAATACACTCTAATTTAGATTGGTACGTGAAAATAACAGTAGAATTTTTTTTGGCGATCATTAGGCTTTCTATGAAAATTCTGCCTACCGCTTCATGCATCTTGTTTCTTTAGGGAGAGAGAGAGCGTTAAAGTGTCTTTGGCTCATGGACACCAGTGCTCTTACTGTTAATTTTTTTTTGAAAATCATATATATTTGTTTCAAAAAATCTGAAAATAAATCTAGACATAATAAATGACGTAACCTACAAGCGTGTAAAATTTTAATATGAAATTCTTTATATTGTAGACTACATAAAAAAGACAAAATCTGTTAAAATTTGGAGATTTGAAATATGCATACCCAGATCCACACGTTTGTTATTTTTGTGTAGCCCAGAATTTTTTGTATTTAAAATTAAAATTTTGCACGTTTATGAGACAATTTATTGGCTACACCATGATTTTCTTTCTAATTTTTTTAAAACACATAAATAAAAATTTTATTTTTTCTAAACTAGCAGGATCACTGGACACCAGGAGCAACAAATCTCTGTCCGAGAGAGAGAGCCTATAAAGAATTTACATGCTAGCCTATAGGCAACTTTCTTTTTCTATATAGCGCTAAACAACTTTCCAATGGTCAGCGTTGGGCCTGTGAAAGCGTAGTCAAGCGCATGTACACCTAGGAAATAATCGGGCTGGGCCGAGCTTCGGGCTAGGCCTAAAATAGCCTGATGGTTAAAATTCAAGAGCAATCTCGTCCCGGCTTGACTGTTGGGCTTGTAATTCCGGCCTGAACCTGGCTAGAATGAGCAAAAAGCCCGGTCCGGTCAGGCTAAAACGCACAAAATAAAAGCCCAGGCCCGGTCCAGCCCGACGTTCAGGCTCAAATATCAGCCCGAGCCTAGCCCAAAGTGCAAGCCCGACTTGGCCTGGGCCAAGATTTTCAGGCTGAGCCGGGCTGCCCATGCCCAGCTATAAGGACATCTCCAACGCTGCGATCCAAACGGATGCGTTGGGCCGTCCGTTTTGGACCGTTTGGGTGACCGCGTGATGTCTGCGCACGCTTCTATTCTTGTAGACAGTGTTGGATCTCCAAGTGCGGAGATTTGTAGAATAGCATCAAGTTTCCCATAAGTGGATCGCCCAAGGTTTATCGAACTCAGGGAGGTAGAGGTCAAAGTTATCCCTCTCAAGCAACCCTGCAATTACGATACAATAAGTCTCTTGTGTTCCCAACACACCCAATACACTTGTCAGATGTATATGTGCACTAGTTCGATGAAGAGATAGTAAAATGCAAGTGATACATATGAATATGAGTGGTAATAACAATCTGAAATAAATATGGCAGCAAATAAACATGTAGTAAAACAGTAAATAAACAGAGGTTCGATGTTTGGAAATAAGGTCTAGGGATCATACTTTCACTAGTGGTCACTCTCAACAATGATATCACAAAGGAATATAAATATAAGCACTTCACTATGCTACTCTGAACTACTCTCCGGTTGGATAACGAACACTAATTCACCGCGTAGGGCTGCAAAAGCAAACCTTAAAGATATATTCCCAAGTACTAATGAACACCCCACGCTGTCACTTTGAGCATTCATAGGAGGTACTAACACACCACAATTTCATAGAGACATACAACTCAAATCATAATTCAGTGAACAAGTATTCTGTGAAATATAGCCTAAAAGACCCACACGGTGCACACACTGTCACCTTTACACACGTGGGACAAAGAGTCTCCAGAGATCACATAAGTAAAATCCACTTGAATAGCATAACGATATCTAGATTACAAAGCTCATGATCACATAAAGATCACACCATGGGAGAGAGAGATAAACCACATAGCTACCGGTAGATCCTCAGCCTCGGGGAAGAACTACTCACTCCTCATCGTGGAGTCAGCAATGGTGATGGAGATGACGGTGGAGTCGATGGAGATGGCTCCAGGGGCAATTCCCCATCCCGGTAGGGTGGTGGAGAACAGAGACTTTCTGTCTCCGGATCTTTTCTACGATGGCGGCGGAGCTACGGCACTTTTCTGGAACGGAGGCTTGTTGATTTGCATCAGGAGCTTTATATAGGCGGAAGGGCGAGGTCGGTGGAGGACTGGTGGCTCCAGACCACCCCTAGGCGCAGGCCAGGGCCATGCCGTGCCTAGGCATGGTCTGGCTACCCTGTGGCCCTTCCTCGACTCCCCTCTGGACTCCGTCTTTCTTACGGTAAAATAGGCACTTTGGCTTTTGTTTCGTCCAATTCCGAGAATATTTCCTGTACAACTTTTCTGAAATCAAAAATAGCAGAAAACAGGGAACTGGCACTGTGACATCTTGTCAATAGGTTAGTGCCGTAAAATGTATAAAAGTGCAACGAAGTGTAAATAAAACATAGTGGAATTGGTGTAAAACAAGCATGGAGCGTCAAAAATTATTGATACATTTGCGACATATCAAGCATCCCCAAGCTTAACTCCTGCTCGTCCTCGAGTAGGTAAGTGATAACAAAAATAATTTTTGAGGTGACATGCAACTATCACAATCTTGATCAAGCTTTTGTAAAGCATTGTAAGCTGGGATCAAAGTACTCTAAACATAGGCATGATAGATATAATTCTAACAATATAACTTAGCAACTATGTTATAACATGAGAAGTAACTCAAACAAAGGACCATGAATAATAGTGCATTGAAAGCAACTGTTTGTTTATGAGCATAGAGAAAACATAGTAAAGTGATACTCACATATCCTTTATGGAATAGCAAAACATAAATGCTAGGACACCTTTAAAGTTCAGAGGGTGACTAGATACAAGTAATTTAATAACAAGCAATAGCATAATCATGAGTCAATCAATAATAGTTTTAAGACTATGCACATTGCACTAAGAATGAAAACTATGCTCTCTTAATTGGTGCATAAAGAAGAAGATGAACACTCAACATAAAAGTAAAGAGAGACTCTTTGCAGAGCAAGCAAGATAAACCAATTTTATAAACCTTCCAAAAAGTATGGTACTTATTAGCTTTGAGCTCTCATTGCCCCTGTCATAAGCATATTGAATGGTTAAAGTTAATGTGAATCAAAAATGAGCTATATGCTTGCAAATCACAAGTTTAAAATCCCATGCCCCTTGAATGCGAGTACCTAAACCCCATGCTACTCAACTTAGGTCCCAAATAAGTTCCTGCCATTGTAAGTATACATGTATCATAAAGAACGCAGCAGGGGTACCTCTTGCCCCATGATATGGAAGTACTCTTTCAAATAAGTGCAATCCCACACCAAAATGACAAGACAAACAGACAATGAGCATCTCAGCAATCCTTTTATTTACTATGGGTATAACTTTTTATTGAAGATGCTTCACGGAATGCTCACTGTGGAATAATGTAAACTTTCACCATGAATGATGCATGGCTTAGGTTAGCAGCCCAACGTTTCTCTAACATGTATACAAACTCCATGGACTTACAAGTTTCCATTCTATTTTGCATCGATAGGCATCCATAAGCAAAAGATCATGATATCAACTAATAATAAGGGCAATGTTAAAAATGTTCCCCATGAAAGCATGGTTATGCTAACTCCCAACTTACAATTTGCAAACATATAAACTTTATAAGATAGTTACAATGATCAAGTTTATTAAGTACAAAAAAGTAAATGTGCCATCAAGTTTGTGAGAGCTTTACCAACCAATTTTCTCATGCCAAAATTTTAATTTGGAAGATAAATAAAATCATGATAAATTTACTTTGAATAGCAATAATGCTAGTAGGTAGATATGGTGGACACAATTGGCAAACTTTGGTTAATGGTGGTTGGATGCACGAGTAGAGCTCATACTCAGTACAGGCGAAGGCTAGCAAAAGACTGGGAGCGACCAACTAAGAGAGCAATAATGACCATAATCATGCATAGCGACAAAACATTATCAATCAAAGCATAAAGTGATATTACAAGTCAAAAACTAAATGATCATATAGGCTTTATTTGACTGGTCATAGTCATATCATGATGTAAACATGCATCAAGTCAACCCAATAAAGCATGAAAGGAGAATACCACAATATTATGCTTTTTATGATGGAAACAACACATGATTCTTTCAATGGCACATTAAGCACTCACAGATATTAGAGACAAGTCATGATGCAACAAAAAATACTAAGAATATCATAAAAATAACATCCAACGTGACATACCAAAGTCTATACCACAGTCTAGATAAGTTTCTTTTGCATCACTATAAGTATGAAACATTTTACTCATCTCCAACACCAATCAATTTATTTGAAAAAACTCTCATAGATAAAAATCAATAGGGACCAGAGAGCTAATCATACTTGAATATAGCAAACTAACAAGCTCTAGATAAAAATAAAAATAGAAAACCAAAGCTAAACGAAGTTCTAGAAAACTAGGACACTCGCAGAACAGTAAGAGCGAAAACTAGAGCGTTCTGTGCAATAAAAACTGAGCGTGTCTGTCTCCCACACAAGAATGCTAGAATTCAAACATATGCTACAACAAACAAAACAAACCTAAAAACAAAAATAAAGACGCTTCAAGAACAACACATAGTATATGAAGCAATAAAAATATAGTGACTTGAGAGATGCCCTGATATTTTTGTTGATGAATAAGGGGATGCCTTGGGCACCCCCAAGCTTTGAAGCTTGTAGCTCTTGAATATTTGTTGGGGTGCATAGGGCATCCCAAGCTTGAGTTTTTGTCCATTCTTCATCTCATCACATCATTCTTCTCTTCCTACACTTGAAAACTTCCTTCATACAAAACTTCACACAATTCTTTATTAGCAGCATTAGTACAATCAAAATAAATAAATCCACTTGGATTCAATTTTAAATATATCAAACATCTATTAAAAAATTAGCTACTGTAGCAACTCTTTAAAAAGCTCTTTGATCAAAAGAACTAAAAAAAGAGATTTAAGAGGCAAATGCAAATAGTGCAGAAATCTGTCCAAACAGAACAGTAGGTAAAGATCAATTTTTTAAAAAAATCTTTTGCTGCTCATATCGAGAAGTGGTCAACTAACGAAAGTTATATATAAACCTGGGACATATGCATAAAACATTACAGCTCAAAATTACGTACTGCCTATTTATAAGATTTTTTATGGTAACAGAACAAAATCTGTTTCTGGACAGCAACTTCCCCAAATCTTATTTTCTTCCTATTAGAGGCTATTATTGGCACAAAAACGAAATAAAAATGATAATGAGAGTCTATTACATAGGCAATAACTTCTGAGACTCAATCAAAATAAAAATTATAAAATAAATAAATATGGGTTGTCTCCCATAAGCGTTTTATTTAACGCCTTTCAACTAGGCTCGATAGTTTTGAGAAGATGCTCACAAAAGAAATATGAATTAAAGTAAAAGAGAGAATCAAGAAGCAAATATAAAACAAATTTAAATCTAATCCACTTTCTATCCTATGCATAGGAATCTTGTAAGAAAATATATCAAAGATGACAAGTGCAACTTCAAAATTTTCAGCATATAGAGAGATGTTTTAGTAACATGAAAAATTCTACAACCATATTTTCCTCTCTCATAATAACTTTCAGTAGCATCATGAATAAACGGATGAAACCCGGTACTCACATGGGTAGCTACGCACCCCTTCCTCGTATGACACCTGCCCATTTTGGTCAAACCCCATTACTCCATCCCGCCCATTACTGTATATGTTTTAACAGTTAACCCATCCACTTTAATTAGCACTCCCACCCCTTCCTTATCCCCTTTTCGCTCCATTCAGGGCCGCGGCCAGCTCCTTCCCTGCCCACGACCAACAGAGCTCCAGTCCACAACAACACTTCGATGCAAAATCCGTGACTGGATCCGACACAGCGGCACTCCGTTGACCGCACGACGGGGGATCCGGCCACTCCATCGACAGGTGAAGCAGGGGACTGGACCGAGCTGGAGCGACATGAATCGGGGCGGAAATGAACGATGAACCGACCTCCTCTGCCGCCGTCGGATCCACGCTGGAGCGTCACGAATCGGGCGTCCCATGGTCGGATTCGAGATCGCGAAATCTCGCCATGGCTGCCCTCGGTTCCTGATGTCTACGGGAGCTTCTATTCTTGTAGACAGTGTTGGGCCTCCAAGAGCAGAGGTTTGTAGAACAGCAGCAAGTTTCCTTAAGTGGATACCCAAGGTTTATCGAACTCAGGGAGGAAGAGGTCAAAGATATCCCTCTCATGCAACCCCGCAACCACAAAGCAAGAAGTCTCTTGTGTCCCCAACACACCTAATAGGTGCACTAGTTCGCGAAGAGATAGTGAAATACGGTGGTATGAAAAGTAGTAGCAACGGCACCGAAAAGTGCTTTGCCCAGACAGAAAACAAGCGGTAGTAATGCAGCAGAGTAACGCAGTAAAACAGTAAACAAGCAGCGATAGCGTATTTAGGAACAAGGCCTAGGGATTAGACTTTCACTAGTGGACACTCTCAACATTGATCACATAACGAATAGATAAATGCATACTCTACACTCTTGTTGGATGATGAACACATTGCGTAGGATTACACGAACCCTCAATGCCGGAGTTAACAAGCTCCACAATAATGCTCATATTTTAGTAACCTTTAGTGTAAGATAGATCAAAAGACTAAACCAAGTACTAGCATAGCATGCACACTGTCACCTTCATGCATATGTAGGAGGAATAGATCACATCAATATTATCATAGCAATAGTTAACTTCGCAATCTACAAGAGATCATGATCATAGCATAAACCAAGTACTAACACGGTGCACACACTGTCACCTTTACACACGTGCAGGAGGAATAAAACTACTTTAATAACATTGCTAGAGTAGCACATAGATAAATTGTGATACAAACACATTGCAATCATAAAGAGATATAAATAAGCACCTCACTATGCCATTCAACAGTGAATAAGTATTCTGTGAAATATAGCCTAAGAGACCCACACGGTGCACACACTGTCACCTTTACACACGTGGGACAAGGAGTCTCCGGAGATCACATAAGTAAAACTCACTTGACTAGCATAGTGACATCTAGATTACAAGCATCATCATATGAATCTCAATCATGTAAGGCAGCTCATGAGATTATTGTATTGAAGTACATAGGAGAGAGATGAACCACATAGCTACCGGTAGCCCCGAGCCTCGATGGAGAACTACTCCTCCTCATGGGAGCAGCAGCGGTGATGAAGATGGCGGTGGAGATGGCGGCGGTGTCGATGGAGAAGCCTTCCGGGCACTTCCCCGCTCCGTGTGGTGGAACAGAGACTCTGTCCCCCAGATCTTGGCTTCGCGATGGCGGCGGCTCGGTAGGTTTTCCGTATCGTGGTTCTTCGCATCGGGGTTTTCTCGACGGAGGCTTTAAATAGCGGAAGGGCAGCGTCGAGAGGGTCGAAGAGGCGGCACCATAGTCGGCGCGGCCGGGGGCAGGCGCGCCACCTATCATATGGGGCCCACAGGCCCCTCCGGCGGCTCTCGGGTGTTGGATGCTTCGGTGAAAATAGGAACACGGGTCTTGATTTCGTCCGATTTCGAGAATATTTCGTTACTAGGATTTCTGAAACCAAAAACAAAAACAGGAATCGGCACTTCCATCTTGTTAATAGGTTAGAAAATGCATAAATATGACATAAAGTGTGCATAAAACATGTAGATATCATCAATAATGTGGCATGGAACATAAGAAATTATCGATACGTCGAGACGTATCAGCATCCCCAAGCTTAGTTCTGCTCGTCCCGAGGTAAAACGATAACAAAGATAATTTCTGAAGTGACATGCCATCATAAACTTGATCATATTATTTGTAAACATATGTAATGAATGCAGCGATCAAAACAATGGTAATGACATGTGTAATCAAGTGAATCATAAAGCAAAGACTTTTCATGAATAGTACCTCGAGACAAGCATCAATAAGTCTTGCATAAGAGTTAACTCATAAAGCAATAAATCAAAGTAAAGGTATTGAAGCAACACAAAGGAAGATTAAGTTTCAGCGGTTGCTTTCAACTTGTAACATGTATATCTCATGGATGATTGTCAACATAGAGTAATATAACAAGTGCAATATGCAAGTATGTAAGAATCAATGCAGTTCACACAAGTGTTTGCTTCTTGAGGTGGAGAGAGATAGGTGAACTGACTCAACATAAAAGTAAAAGATAGGTCCTTCAAAGAGGAAAGCATCGATTGCTATATTTGTGCTAGAGCTTTTATTTTGAAAACATGAAACAATTTTGTCAACGGTAGTAATAAAGCATATGAGTTATGTAAATTATATCTTACAAGTTGCAAGTCTCATGCATAGTATACTAATAGTGCCCGCACCTTGTCCTAATTAGCTTGGACTACCGGATCTTTGCAATGCACATGTTTTAACCAAGTGTCACAATGGGGTACCTCCATGCCGCATGTACAAAGGTCTAAGGAGAAAGCTCGCATTTGGATTTCTCGCTTTTGATTATTCTCAACTTAGACATCCATACCGGGACAACATGGACAACAGATAATGGACTCCTCTTTAATGCATAAGCATGTGGCAACAATTATTATTCTCATATGAGATTGAGGATATATGTCCAAAACTGAAACTTCCACCATGATTCATGGTTTTAGTTAGCGGCCCAATGTTCTTCTCTAACAATATGCATGCTCCAACCATTAAGGTGGTAGATCTCTCTTACTTCGGACAAGACGGACATGCATAGCAACTCACATGATATTCAACAAAGAATAGTTGATGGCGTCCCCAGAAACATGGTTATCGCACAACAAGCAACTTAATAAGAGATAAAGTGCATAAGTACATATTCAATACCACAATAGTTTTTAAGCTATTTGTCCCATGAGCTATATATTGTAAGGGTGAAGAATGGAAATTTTAAAGGTAGCACTCAAGCAATTTACTTTGAAATGGCGGATAAATACCATGTAGTAGGTAGGTATGGTGGACACAAATGGCATAGTGGTTGGCTCAAGTATTTTGGATGCATGAGAAGTATTCCCTCTCGATACAAGGTTTAGGCTAGCAAGGTTATTTGAAACAAACACAAGGATGAACGGTGCAGCAAAACTCACATAAAAGACATATTGTAAACATTATAAGACTCTACACCGTCTTCCTTGTTGTTCAAAACTCAATACTAGATATTATCTAGACTCTAGAGAAACCAAATATGCAAACCAAATTAGCAAGCTCTAAGTATTTCTTCATTAATGGGTGCAAAGTATATGATGCAAGAGCTTAAACATGAGCACAACAATTGCCAAGTATCAATTTATCCAAGACATTTTAGAATTACTACATGTAGCATTTTCCAATTCCAACCATATAACAATTTAACGAAGAAGAAACTTCGCCATGAATACTATGAGTAGAGCCTAAGGACATACTTGTCCATATGCTACAGCGGAGCGTGTCTCTCTCCCATAAAGTGAATGCTAGGATCCATTTTATTCAAACAAAACAAAAAACAAAAACAAACCGACACTCCAAGCAAAGTACATAAGATGTGATGGAATAAAAATATAGTTTCAGGGGAGGAACCTGATAATTTGTCGATGAAGAAGGGGATGCCTTGGGCATCCCCAAGCTTAGACGCTTGAGTCTTCTTATAATATGCAGGGGTGAACCACCAGGGCATCCCCAAGCTTAGAGCTTTCACTCTCCTTGATCATGTTGCATCATACTCCTCTCTTGATCCTTGAAAACTTCCTCCACACCAAACTCGAAACAACTCATTAGAGGGTTAGTGCATAATAAAAATTCACATGTTCAGAGGTGACATAATCATTCTTAACACTTCTGTACATTGCTCAAAGCTACTGGAAGGTAATGGAACAAAGAAATCCACCCAACACAGCGAAAGAAGCAATGCGAAATAAAAAGCAGAATCTGTCAAAAACAGAACAGTCCGTAAAGACGAATTTTAAAATGGCACCAGACTTGCTCAAATGGAAAAACTCAAAACTAATGAAAGTTGCGTACATATCTGAGGATCACTCACGTAAATTGGCATAATTTTCTGAGTTACCTACAGAGAATTAGACCCAGATTCGTGACAGACAGCAATGCTGTTTCTGCGCAGCAATCCAAATCTAGCATCAACTTTACCATAGAGACTTTACTTGGCACAAAAACATGATAAGGAGAGGTTGCTACAGTAGTAAACAACTTTCAAGACACAAATATAAAACAAAGTACTGTAGCAAAATAACACATGGGTTATCTCCCAAGAAGTTCTTTCTTTATAGCCATTAAGATGGGCTCAGCAGTTTTAATGATGCACTCGCAGAAATAGTATTTGAAGCAAAAGAGAGCATCAAGAGGCAAATTCAAAACACATTTAAGTCTAACATGCTTTCTATGCAGAGGCATCTTGTACACAAATGAATTCATGAAGAACAAAGTGACAATCATAAGAGGATAAAACAAAAGTAGCTTCAAGATTCTCAACATAAAGAGGGGAAACTTAATATTATTGAAATGCATATAACCGTATTTCCCTCTCTCATAATAACTTTCAGTAGCATCATTGATGAAATCCACAATATACCCATCACTTAAAAAATTCTTATCATGGTTCATATGCATAGAAGTATCATTAAATTTGGCATAAGAAGAGTTATTCTCATTAATAGTAATTGGAGTGAGATTATTATCAAGAATTTGAACATGGTAAACAAATTGCATATTAAGGGAATTGTTTTTAGTAATCCAATCATGACTATGACAAGTTTCATAAGGATAGTTAGAACCTATATCATAGCATTCTTTATAATAATCATCAGAGATCGGGGGCACAGTGTCATCATAGGAAATAGAATAGTTATCTTTCACAGTCGGTTTATCTGTGTCCACACCATCATTGTTATTAGAAGGAGATGTATCAAGAACATAATGACCAGTAGCTAAAGGATTTTCAAACACCTCTTCCCCAAGCTTAGAGCTTTCTATATCATTATGGGAGGAAGCATGGATAGTACTGACACTATGGCAATTATTATCATCATTTTCAGAATTAGTTTCCCAGAGATTTGTAATATCAAAAGTAGTGTGCTCATTCAAATCATGATCGCTAATGTATGTAAAGGGCATAGGAAGATCATCGTATTCAGATTCATTGTCACAATAATCATTAGGAGCAACATACTTACGGTTACCTAGCGTTATCTCATTCACGCGGGGATACGCCGTTACCTCTTTCTTTTTATTCTCCTTCTTCTTCTTCTTCGTCTTCTTCTTCTTCTTCTTCTTCTCTTCCTTCTCCTCGTTCCCTTCTTTAGGAGGAAGAGGTTTGAAGGGTGGCTTGTCCGCATAACCTGATTTACTTTCAGAAACAATAGAAGAAACTTGGGAGGATCCCTCCTTTTCATTAATTAGTTGAAAACACACAGCGGTCCTATCATATTTTGGCAATGTGTCATCTTCTAAAATATTTTGTATGTAAGTATTTGTATGGCTATTATCAATGCAATAAGAAAAACACCCATGCAGGACATCATCAACATCAAGATCACTCATATGTAACAAAGAGATTTTTCTCGACAGTTCTTCACACCCCAAAAATAAAGTAAGTTCATCATGCTGATTAGGAGTAATTTCATCATCACAATACAAATTTGCAGCACTCATTGGGTTCAAATTATCATTGGAGGAGCATTGAAAATTAAAATGACCCACTTCATGGCAAACTTCACAAATAAAAGGATAGAGGGCACAAACTTTTTTACCAAGATCATCTAGAGCCCTAAACCACTTTCTAGTTTTTTCATTAGCATGATGGATACAATATTCATCTTTGATTTGATTAACTCCACAAGGTCTATGTATTCCACAAAAATTAACATGCTTATAGGAAATAACATTCTTAGGAGTTTGAGCATGCTCATTACAATAATTAACAACAATTTCATTCTTCATACAAGCCTCTTTAAAAGGTTCATGATACTTATCAAAATTCTTTTTAGGCAATTCAAAATGAGAAGCAAAGGCTTTATAAAGATTTGCAGCAACTTGAGAGTCAAGACCATAAGTAGCACTCATATTTCGAAATTTATCGGTATCCATAAAAGTTTCAATGCATTCATAATCATAATTTATACCTGACTCTTTACCTTTGTCGTTCTCCCAATCTTCAGCGTTCTCCTTAATCCGATCAAGAAGGTCCCTTTTAAACTCTTCTTTGTTGCGCGTGAATGATCCAGAACAAGTAGCATCCAGCAAAGTCTTATCTTGAAGAGAAAGTCTCGCATAGAAATTATCAATAATGATATTACCTGGAAGCTCATGATTGGGGCATTTGAGCATTAAAGACTTCAATCTCTCCCATGCTTGGGCAATACTCTCTCCATCATGAGGCCAGAAATTATATATTCGGTTTCGGTCTTTGTGAATTTCACTTGGAGGATAGAATTTAGAATAAAATAGATGCATAATATCCTTCCAATCAAGAGAATGCTCATCCTTCAGCAGTTTATGCCAATGCGCCGCTTTACCAGACAACGACATAGAGAATAATTTCTTCTTCACTTCATCCATAGAGATACCTGCACACTTGAATAACCCGCATAATTCATGCAAAAACAGTAAATGATCTCCAGGATGCACAGTTCCATCCCCTTCATAG
The DNA here is from genome assembly GCA_030979885.1 of Lolium multiflorum. NCBI lineage: Eukaryota > Viridiplantae > Streptophyta > Magnoliopsida > Poales > Poaceae > Lolium > Lolium multiflorum. The sequence continues at coordinate 287,940,206 of CM061748.1, forward strand.
CGGTTATCCATAACACGTTCAATAATTTTCATAGGTATTTTATATGGAGTACTTTCAGTAGGTGCATTTAAAATATCACAAGCATCATTAGAGTTATCGCATATGGGAGATAAAGTATTATCAGAGCAAATTTTCTCCCCTAAAGATGGGAAGCTAAAAAGATCATGAAAACCAGCTTCCCCAAGCTTAGACTTCTCCATAGCATTAGCAGTAATTGCATTCATACTAATAACATCGCTACTAGCATGCAAATAAGGTTCCATTGGTTTTTTAATGTTCACACCAAACAATTCTAAATCAGGAAAAAGATTAAAAAGCTCACTAATTTTTTTGTTGTTTTCCATTATGCCTAACTAGTGAAAATAAAAACAAGAAACAAAAAGATGCAATTGCAGGATCTAAAGGAAATAGCTTCGAGCACAAACACAATGGCGCCAGAAAAGTACTGTTACCTGGAACCGGAGTATGAGTGCCTTTTTACCTTTCCTCCCCGGCAACGGCGCCAGAAAAGTGCTTGATGTCTACGGGAGCTTCTATTCTTGTAGACAGTGTTGGGCCTCCAAGAGCAGAGGTTTGTAGAACAGCAGCAAGTTTCCCTTAAGTGGATACCCAAGGTTTATCGAACTCGGGGAGGAAGAGGTCAAAGATATCCCTCTCATGCAACCCTGCAACCACAAAGCAAGAAGTCTCTTGTGTCCCCAACACACCTAATAGGTGCACTAGTTCGGCGAAGAGATAGTGAAATACAGGTGGTATGAAAAAGTAGTAGCAACGGCACCAGAAAAGTGCTTTGCCCAGGATAGTAAACAAGCATAGTAATGCGCGTGTAACGGTAAACAAGAACAAACAATAGCGATATTTAGGAACAAGGCCTAGGGATTAGACTTTCACTAGTGGAAACTCTCAACATTGATCACATAACGAATAGATAAATGCATACTCTACACTCTTGTTGGATGATGAACACATTGCGTAGGATTACACGAACCCTCAATGCCGGAGTTAACAAGCTCCACAATAATGCTCATATTTTAGTAACCTTTAGTGTAAGATAGATCAAAAGACTAAACCAAGTACTAGCATAGCATGCACACTGTCACCTTCATGCATATGTAGGAGGAATAGATCACATCAATATTATCATAGCAATAGTTAACTTCGCAATCTACAAGAGATCATGATCATAGCATAAACCAAGTACTAACACGGTGCACACACTGTCACCTTTGCACACGTGCAGGAGGAATAAAACTACTTTAATAACATTGCTAGAGTAGCACATAGATAAATTGTGATACAAACACATTGCAATCATAAAGAGATATAAATAAGCACCTCACTATGCCATTCAACAGTGAATAAGTATTCTGTGAAATATAGCCTAAGAGACCCACACGGTGCACACACTGTCACCTTTACACACGTGGGACAAGGAGTCTCCGGAGATCACATAAGTAAAACTCACTTGACTAGCATAGTGACATCTAGATTACAAGCATCATCATATGAATCTCAATCATGTAAGGCAGCTCATGAGATTATTGTATTGAAGTACATAGGAGAGATGACATAGCTACCGGTACAACCCCGAGCCTCGATGGAGAACTACTCCTCCTCATGGGAGCAGCGGTGATGAAGATGGCGGTGGAGATGGCAGCGGTGTCGATGGAGAAGCCTTCGGGGCACTTCCCCGCTCCGGAGGTGCCGGAACGAGACTGCCCCCAGATCTTGGCTTCGCGATGGCGGCGGCTCTGGAAGGTTTTCCGTATCGTGGTTCTTCGCATCAGGGTTTTCTCGACGGAGGCTTTAAATAGGCGGAAGGGCAGCGTCAGAGGGTCGAAGAGGCGGCGGCACCATAGGCTGGCGCGGCCAGGGCCCAGGCCGCGCCACCCTATCATCTGGGCCCACAGGGGCCCCCTCTGGCGGCTCTCGGGTGTTCTGGATGCTTCCGGTGAAAATAGGAACCTGGGTCTTGATTTCGTCCGATTTCGAGAATATTTCGTTACTAGGATTTCTGAAACCAAAAACAGCAGAAAACAGCAACTAGCACTTCGGCATCTTCTTAATAGGTTAGTTCCAGAAAATGCATAAATATGACATAAAGTGTGCATAAAACATGTAGATATCATCAATAATGTGGCATGGAACATAAGAAATTATCGATACGTCGGAGACGTATCAGTTCCCCATTGAACGGATTTGGGCGCCGCAGCGGATCGAGCTCGTCCGCCATGGCGTCCCCCTCGAGCTCATCTGCCATGGCCTCCCCCTCGAGCTCCCATTGTCGATGGCGCCGTCTGATACGTCCCAAACGTATCTATAATTTCTTATGTTCCATGCTACTTTTATGATGATACTCACATGTTTTATACACATTATATGTCATTATTATGCATTTTCCTACACTAACCTATTGACGAGATGCCGAAGAGCCATTGTTGTTTTGCTGTTTTGGTTTCGAAATCCTAGTAAGAAATATTCTCGGAATTGGACGAAATCAACGCCCGGGGCTTATTTTCCACGCTCCGGAAGACCGAGAAGATACGAAGTGGGGCCACGGGGCGCCGCCACACTAGGGCGGCGCGGCCCAGGCCCTGGCCGCGCGGCCCTAGCGTGTGGGGCCCTCGTGACGCCTCCTGACCTGCCCTTCCGCCTACTTAAAGCCTTCGACGCGAAACCCCCAGTACCGAGAGCCACGATACGGAAAACCTTCCAGAGACGCCGCCGCCAATCCCATCTCGGGGGATTCGGGAGATCGCCTCCGCACCTGCCGAGAGGGAATCATCTCCCGGAGGTCTCTTCATCGCCATGATTGCCTCCGGATCGATGTGTGAGTAGTTCACCCCTGGACTATGGGTCCATAGCAGTAGCTAGATGGTTGTCTTCTCCTCATTGTGCTATCATGTTAGATCTTGTGAGCTGCCTATCATGATCAAGATCATCTATTTGTAATCCTACATGTTGTGTTTGTTGGGATCCGATGAATATTGAATACTATGTCAAGTTGATTATCAATCTATCATATATGTTGTTTATGTTCTTGCATGCTCTCCGTTGTAGTAGCTCTGGCCAAGTTGATACTTGTGACTCCAAGAGGGAGTATTTATGCTCGATTGTGGGTTCATGCCTCCATTAAATCTGGGACAGTGACAGAAAGTTCTAAGGTTGTGGATGTCCGTTGACACTAGGGATAAAACATCGATGCTTTGTCTAAGGATATTTGTGTTGATTACATTACGCACCATACTTAATGCAATTGTCTGTTGTTTGCAACTTAATACTGGAAGGGGTTCGGATGATAACCTGAAGGTGGAATTTTTAGGCATAGATGCATGCTGGATAGCGGTCTATGTATTTTGTCGTAATGCCCTGATTAAATCTCATAGTACTCATCATGATATATGTATGTGCATTGTTATGCCTTCTTTATTTGTCAATTGCCCAACTGTAATTTGTTCACCCAACATCTGTTTATCTTATGGGAGAGACACCACTAGTGAACTGTGGACCCCGGTCCAATTCTTTACATCTGAAATACAATCTACTGCAATTGTTCTTTTTGTTCTTCGCAAACAAACATCATCATCCACACTATACATCTAATCCTTTGTTTACAAACAAGCCGGTGAGATTGACAACCTCATGTTACGTTGGGGCAAAGTACTTTGTTGTGTTGTGCAGGTTTCACGTTGCGCGGAATCCCGGTGTTGCGGCGCACTACACTCCGCCACCAACAACCTTCACGTGTTCCTTGACTCCTACTGGTTCGATAACCTTGGTTTCTTACTGAGGGAAACTTACTGTTGTGCGCATCACACCTTCCTCTTGGGGTTCCCAACGGACGTGTCGACTGCACGCCATCAAGTAAACTTCTGGCGCCGTTGCCGGGGAGATCAAGACACGCTGCAAGGGGAGTCTCCCACATCCAATCTCTTTACTTTGTTTTTGTCTTGCTTTACTTTACTTTATTTACTGCTTTGTTTGCTCTTTATATCAAAAACACACAAAAAATTAGTTGCTAGTTTTACTTTATTTACTGTCTTGTTCTCTATATTAAAAACACAAAAAAATTAGTTACTTGCATTTACTTTATTTAGTTTGCTTTGTTTACTACTGCTAAAATGGGTACTGTTGAGAATACTAAGTTGTGTGACTTTACTAGCACAAATAATAATGATTTCTTATGCACACCTATCGCTCCACCTGCTACTACAGCAGAATTCTTTGAAATTAAACCTGTTTTACTAAATCTTGTTATGAGAGAGCAATTTTCTGGTGTTAGTTCTGATGATGCTGCTGCCCATCTTAATAATTTTGTTGAACTTTGTGAGATGCAAAAGTATAAGGATGTAGATGGTGACATTATAAAATTAAAATTGTTTCCTTTCTCCTTAAGAGGAAGAGCTAAAGATTGGTTGCTATCTCTGCCTAGAAATAGTATTGATTCATGGACTAAATGTAAGGATGCTTTTATTGGTAGATATTATCCTCCCGCTAAAATTATATCTTTGAGAAGTAGCATAATAAATTTTAAGCAATTAGATAATGAACATGTTGCTCAAGCATGGGAGAGAATGAAATCTTTGGTGAAGAATTGCCCTACCCATGGACTAACTACTTGGATGATCATCCAAACCTTTTATGCAAGATTGAATTTTTCTTCGCGGAACCTATTGGATTCAGCTGCTGGATGTACCTTTATGTCCATTACTTTGGGGGCGGCAACAAAGCTTCTTGATGATTGATACGTCTCCGACGTATCGATAATTTCTTATGTTCCATGCTACATTATTGATGATATCTACATGTTTTATACACATTATATGTCGTATTTATGCATTTTCCGGCACTAACCTATTAACAAGATGCCGAAGAGCCAGTTGCTGTTTTCTGCTGTTTTTGGTTTCAGAAATCCTAGTAAAGAAATATTCTCGGAATTGGACGAAACCAACGCCCAGGGTCCTATTTTGCCACGAAGCTTCCAAGACCGAGGGGGAAAGGAAGTGGGGCCACGAGGCGCCGCCACACTAGGGCGGAGCGGCCCAAGCCCTGGCCGCACCGGCCTGGCGTGTGGGGCCCTCGTGTGGTCCCCCGCGTTGCCCTTCCGCCTACTTGAAGCCTCCGTCGCGAAACCCCCAGTACCGAGAGCCACGATACGGAAAACCTTGCGAGACGCCGCCGCCGCCAATCCCATCTCGGGGGATTCGGAGATCACCGGCACCCTGCCGGAGAGGGGAATCATCTCCCGGAGGACTCTTCACCGCCATGGTCGCCCGGGAGTGATGAGTGAGTAGTTCACCCCCTGGACTATGGGTCCATAGCAGTAGCTAGATGGTTGTCTTCTCCTCATTGTGCTTCATTGTTGGATCTTGTGAGCTGCCTACCATGATCAAGATCATCTATCTGTAATACTATATGTTGTGTTTGTCGGGATCCGATGGATAGAGAATACTATGTTATGTTAATTATCAATCTATTACCTATGTGTTGTTTATGATCTTGCATGCTCTCCGTTATTAGTAGAGGCTCTGGCCAAGTTTTTGCTCTTAACTCCAAGAGGGAGTATTTATGCTCGATAGTGGTTTCATGCCTCCATTAAATCTGGGACAGTGACAGAAAGTTCTAAGGTTGTGGATGTCTGTTGCCACTAGGGATAAAACATTGATGCTATGTCTAAGGATGTAGTTATTGATTACATTACACACCATACTTAATGCAATTGTCTGTTGTTTTGCAACTTAATACTGGAAGGGGTTCGGATGATAACCTGAAGGTGGACTTTTTAGGCATAGATGCATGCTGGATAGCGGTCTATGTACTTTGTCGTAATGCCCAATTAAATCTCACTATATTTATCATGTCATGTATGTGCATTGTTATGCCCTCTCTATTTGTCAATTGCCCGACTGTAATTTGTTCACCCAACATGCTTTTATCTTATGGGAGAGACACCTCTAGTGAACTGTGACCCCGGTCCTATTCTTTACATCGCATACAATCTACTGCAATTGTTCTTTACTGTTTTCTGCAAACAATCATCTTCCACACAATACGGTTAATCCTTTGTTACAACAAGCCGGTGAGATTGACAACCTCACTGTTTCGTTGGGGCAAAGTACTTTGGTTGTGTTGTGCAGGTTCCACGTTGGCGCTAGAATCCCTGGTGTTGCGCCGCATTACATTCCGCCGCCATCAACCTTCAACGTGCTTCTTGGCTCCTCGGTTCGATAAACCTTGGTTTCTTTCTGAGGGAAAACTTGCTGCTGTACGCATCACACCTTCCTCTTGGGGTTCCCAACGGACGTGTGTCAACTGCACGCATCAAGACGTTTTCTGCGCCGTTGCCGGGAGATCAAGACACGCTACAAGGGGAGTCTCCACTTCCCAATCTCTTTACTTTGTTTTTGTCTTGCTTTATTTTATTTACTACTTTGTTTTCTGCACTTAAACAAAACACAAAAAAATTAGTTGCTAGCTTTACTTTATTTACTGTCTTGCACTCTATATCAAAAACACAAAAAAAAATAGTTACTTGCATTTACTTTATCTAGTTTTCTTTATTTATTACTGCTAAAATGAATACCCCTGAAAATACTAAGTTGTGTGACTTCACAACCACAGATAATAATGATTTCCTATGCACACCTATTGCTCCACCTGCTACTACAGCAGAATTCTTTGAAATTAAACCTGCTTTACTGAATCTTGTCATGAGAGAGCAATTTTCTGGTGTTAGTTCTGATGATGCTGCTGCCCATCTTAATAATTTTGTTGAACTATGTGAAATGCAAAAGTATAAGGATGTAGATGGTGACATTATAAAATTAAAATTGTTTCCTTTCTCATTAAGAGGAAGAGCTAAAGATTGGTTGCTATCTTTGCCTAAGAATAGTATTGATTCATGGACTAAATGTAAGGATGCTTTTATTGGTAGATATTATCCTCCCGCTAAAATTATATCTTTGAGAAGTAGCATAATGAATTTAAAACAATTAGATAATGAATATGTTGCTCAAGCATGGGAGAGAATGAAATCTTTGGTAAAGAATTGCCCAACCCATGGACTGACTACTTGGATGATCATCCAAACCTTCTATGCAGGACTAAATTTTTCTTCGCGGAATTTATTGGATTCAGCTGCTGGAGGTACCTTTATGTCCATCACTTTGGGGGTGGCTACAAAGCTTCTTGATGATATGATGATAAATTACTCTGAATGGCACACGGAAAGAGCTCCACAAGGTAAGAAGGTAAATTATGTTGAAGAAACCTCCTCCTTGAGTGATAAGATTGATGTGATTATGTCTATGCTTGTGAATGTTAGATCTAATGTTGATCTAAATAATGTTCCTTTAGCTTCATTGGTTGCCCAAGAAGAACATGTTGATGTAAACTTCATTAAAAATAATAATTTCAACAACAATGCTTATCGGAACAATTCTAGTAATAACTATAGGCCATATCCTTATAATAATGGTAACGGTTATGCTAATTCTTATGGGAATTCTTACAACAATAATAGGAACACACCCCTGGACTTGAAGCTATGCTTAAAGAATTTATTAGTACACAAACTGCTTTTAACAAATCTGTTGAGGAAAAGCTCAATAAAATTGATATTCTCGCTTCTAAGGTTGATAGTCTTGCCTCTGATGTTGATCTTTTGAAATCGAAAGTTATGCCTAATAAGGATATTGAAAATAAAATTGTTACTACAGCAAATGCCATCCAAGTTAGAATTAATGAGAATATAAGATTGATGGCCGAATTGCGTGCTAGGTGGGATAGAGAAGAAAATGAAAAACTAGCTAAAGAGAATAATGTAGCTAAAGTTTGGACTATTACCACGACAAGTAATGTTGATTCCTCACATGTTGCTGTACCTCCTACTATTAATGGTAAAATAATTGGTGTTGGAAATGTTTCCGCCCCTAGTGCAAAGCGTACAAAACTGCCCGAAACTGCTAAAACTGCTGAAACTGCCTGTGATAAAACTGCTGAAATTTTTTCCAACCTTGGGGACAATGATCCCATTGCTGTAGCTCATAATGATTTAAATTTTGATGATTGTCACATCTCTGAAGTTATAAAGTTCTTACAAAAACTTGCTAAGAGTCCCAATGCTAGTGCTATAAACTTGGCTTTCACGAAACATATTACAAATGCTCTCATAAAAGCTAGAGAAGAGAAACTAAAACTTGAAACTTCTATTCCTAGAAAGCTAGAGGATGGTTGGGAGCCCATCATTAATATGAAGGTCAATAACTTTGAGTGTAATGCTTTATGTGATCTTGGTGCAAGTATTTCTGTTATGCCTAAGAAAGTCTATAATATGCTTGACTTGCCACCATTGAAGAATTGTTATTTGGATGTTAATCTTGTTGATAATGCTATAAAGAAACCTTTGGGGAGAGTTAATAATGTTCATATTACCGTTAACAATAACCTTGTCCCCGTTGATTTTGTTGTCTTGGATATTGAATGCAATGCATTTTGCCCCATTATATTGGGAAGACCTTTTCTTCGAACCGTTGGTGCTACTATTGATATGAAGGAAGGTAATATTAAATATCAATTTCCTCTCAAGAAAGGTATGGAACACTTCCCTAGAAAGAGAATGAAGTTACCTTTTGATTCTATTATTAGAACAAATTATGATGTTGATGCTTCGTCTCTTGATGTTACTTGATATACACTTTCTGCGCCTAGCTGAAAGGCGTTAAAGAAAAGCGCTTATGGGAGACAACCCATGTTTTTATTACAGTACTTTGTTTTATATTTGAGTCTTGGAAGTTGTTTACTACTGTAGCAACCTCTCCTTATCTTAGTTTTATGTTTTGTTGTGCCAAGTCTTTGATAGTAAAGTGAATACTAGATTTGGATTACTGCGTAGTTACAGATTTCTTTGCTGTCACGAATTTCGACCTGCCTCCCTGTAGGTAGCTCAGAAAATTATGCCAATTTACGTGCGTGATCCTCAGATATGTACGCAACTTTCATTCAATTTGGGCATTTTCATTTGAGCAAGTCTGGTGCCTCAATAAAATCCATCTTTACGGACTGTTCTGTTTTGACAGATTCTGCCTTTTATTTCGCATTGCCTCTTTTGCTATGTTGGATGAATTTATTTGATCCATTAATGTCCAGTAGCTTTATGCAATGTCCAGAAGTGTTAAGAATGATTGTGTCACCTCTGAACATGTTAATTTTTATTGTGCACTAACCCTCTAATGAGTTGTTTCGAGTTTGGTGTGGAGGAAGTTTTCAAGGATCAAGAGAGGAGTATGATGCAATATGATCAAGGAGAGTGAAAGCTCTAAGATTAGGGATGCCCGGTGGTTCACCCCTGCATATTTTAAGAAGACTCAAGCGTCTAAGCTTGGGGATGCCCAAGGCATCCCTTCTTCATCGACAACATTATCAGGTTCCTCCCCTGAAACTATATTTTTATTCCGTCACATCTTATGTGCTTTGCTTGGAGCATCGGTTTGTTTTTGTTTTTGTTTTTGTTTGAATAAAATGGATCCTATCATTCATTGTGTGGGAGAGAGACACGCTCCGCTGTTGCATATGGACAAATATGTCCTTAGGCTTTACTCATAGTATTCATGGCGAAGGTTGAATCTTCTTCGTTAAATTGCTATATGGTTGGAATCGGGAAATGCTACATGTAGTAATTCTAAAATGTCTTGGATAATTTGATACTTGGCAATTGTTGTGCTCATGTTTAAGCTCTTGCATCATATACTTTGCACCCATTAATGAAGAAAGACATAGAGCTTGCTAAATTTGGTTTGCATATTTGGTCTCTCTAAAGTCTAGATAATTTCTAGTATTGAGTTTTGAACAACAAGGAAGACGGTGTAGAGTCTTATAATGTTTACAATATGTCTTTTATGTGAGTTTTGCTACACCGGTTCATCCTTGTGTTTGTTTCAAATAACCTTGCTAGCCTAAACCTTGTATCGAGAGAGAATACTTCTCATGCATCCAAAATCCTGAGCCAACCACTATGCCATTTGTGTCCACCATACCTACCTACTACATGGTATTTCTCCGCCATTCCAAAGTAAATTGCTTGAGTGCTACCTTTAAATTTCCATCATTCGCCTTTACAATATATAGCTCATGGGACAAAATAGCCTAAAAACTATTGTGGTATTGAATATGTACTTATGCACTTTATCTCTTATTAAGTTGCTTGTTGTGCGATAACCATGTTCCTGGGGACGCCATCAACTACTCTTTGTTGAATATCATGTGAGTTGCTATGCATGTCCGTCTTGTCTGAAGTAAGAGAGATCTACCACCTTAATGGTTGGAGCATGCATATTGTTAGAGAAGAACATTGGGCCGCTAACTAAAGCCATGAATCATGGTGGAAGTTTCAGTTTTGGACATATATCCTCAATCTCATATGAGAACACTAATTGTTGCTACATGCTTATGCATTAAAGAGGAGTCCATTATCTGTTGTCCATGTTGTCCCGGTATGGATGTCTAAGTTGAGAATAATCAAAAGCGAGAAATCCAAAATGCGAGCTTTCTCCTTAGACCTTTGTACAGGCGGCATGGAGGTACCCCATTGTGACACTTGGTTAAAACATGTGTATTGCGATGATCCGGTAGTCCAAGCTAATTAGGACAAGGTGCGGGCACTATTAGTATACTATGCATGAGGCTTGCAACTTGTAAGATATAATTTACATGATACATATGCTTTATTACTACCGTTGACAAAATTGTTTCATGTTTTCAAAATAAAAGCTCTGGCACAAATATAGCAATCGATGCTTTTCCTCTTTGAAGGACCTTTTCTTTTACTTTTATGTTGAGTCAGTTCACCTATTTCTCTCCACCTCAAGAAGCAAACACTTGTGTGAACTGTGCATTGATTCCTACATACTTGCATATTGCACTTGTTATATTACTCTATGTTGACAATTATCCATGAGATATACATGTTATAAGTTGAAAGCAACCGCTGAAACTTAATCTTCCTTTGTGTTGCTTCAATACCTTTACTTTGATTTATTGCTTTATGAGTTAACTCTTATGCAAGACTTATTGATGCTTGTCTTGAAGTACTATTCATGAAAAGTCTTTGCTTTATGATTCATTTGTTTACTCATGTCATTACCATTGTTTTGATCGCTGCATTCATTACATATGCTTACAATAGTATGATCAAGGTTATGATGGCATGTCACTCCAGAAATTATCTTTGTTATCGTTTACCTGCTCGGGACGAGCAGAACTAAGCTTGGGGATGCTGATACGTCTCCGACGTATCGATAATTTCTTATGTTCCATGCTACATTATTGATGATATCTACATGTTTTATACACATTATATGTCGTATTTAAGCATTTTCCGGCACTAACCTATTAACAAGATGCCGAAGAGCCAGTTGCTGTTTTCTGCTGTTTTTGGTTTCAGAAATCCTAGTAAAGAAATATTCTCGGAATTGGACGAAATCAACGCCCAGGGTCCTATTTTGCCACGAAGCTTCCAGAAGACCGAGGGGGAAAGGAAGTGGGGCCACGAGGCACTGCCACACTAGGGCGGCGCGGCCCAAGCCCTGGCCGCGCCAGCCTGGCGTGTGGGGCCCTCGTGTGGCCCCCCGCGTTGCCCTTCCGCCTACTTAAAGCCTCCGTCGCGAAACCCCCAGTACGAGAGCCACGATACGGAAAACCTTATGAGACGCCGCCGCCGCCAATCCCATCTTGGGGGATTCTGGAGATCGCCTCGGCACCCTGCCGAGAGGGGAATCATCTCCCGGAGGACTCTTCACCGCCATGGTCGCCTCCGGAGTGATGAGTGAGTAGTTCACCCCTGGACTATGGGTCCATAGCAGGTAGCTAGATGGTTGTCTTGTCCTCATTGTGCTTCATTGTTGGATCTTGTGAGCTACCTAACATGATCAAGATCATCTATCTGTAATACTATATGTTGTGTTTGTCGGGATCCGATGGATAGAGAATACTATGTTATGTTAATTATCAATCTATTACCTATGTGTTGTTTATGATCTTGCATGCTCTCCGTTATTAGTAGAGGCTCTGGCCAAGTTTTTGCTCTTAACTCCAAGAGGGAGTATTTATGCTCGATAGTGGGTTCATGCCTCCATTAAATCTGGGACAGTGACAGAAAGTTCTAAGGTTGTGGATGTGCTGCCACTAGGGATAAAACATTGATGCTATATCTAAGGATGTAGTTATTGATTACATTACGCACCATACTTAATGCAATTGTCTGTTGTTTTGCAACTTAATACTGGAAGGGGTTCGGATGATAACCTGAAGGTGGACTTTTTAGGCATAGATGCATGCTGGATAGCGGTCTATGTACTTTGTCGTAATGCCCAATTAAATCTCACTACATTTATCATGTCATGTATGTGCATTGTTATGCCCTCTCTATTTGTCAATTGCCCGACTGTAATTTGTTCACCCAACATGCTTTTATCTTATGGGAGAGACACCTCTAGTGAACTGTGGACCCCCTATTCTTTACATCGCATACAATCTTGCAATTGTTCTTTACTGAAAACAATCATCTTCCACACAATACGGTTAATCCTTTGTTACAACAAGCCGGTGAGATTGACAACCTCACTGTTTCGTTGGGGCAAAGTACTTTGGTTGTGTTGTGCAGGTTCCACGTTGGCGCCGAATCCCTGCGCCGCATTACATTCCCGCCATCAACCTTCAACGTGCTTCTTGGCTCCTCCTGGTTCGATAAACCTTGGTTTCTTTCTTAGGGAAAACTTGCTACTGTCTGCATCACACCTTCCTCTTGGGGTTCCCAACGGACGTGTGTCAACTGCACGCATCAATGATATGATGACAAATTACTCTGAATGGCACACGGAAAGAGCTCCACAAGGTAAGAAGGTAAATTCTGTGGAAGAAACCTCCTCCTTGAATGATAAGATTGATGCTATTATGTCTATGCTTGTGAATGGTAGATCTAATGTTGATCCCAATAATGTTCCTTTAGCTTCATTGGTTGCCCAAGAAGAACATGTTGATGTGAACTTCATTGGAAGTAATAATTTCAACAACAATGCTTATAGGAATAATTCTGGTAACAACTATAGGCCATATCCTGCTGCTAATGGTAATAGTTATGGTAATTCTTATGGGAATTCTTACAACAATAATAGGAATGTACCCCCTGGTCTTGAAGCCATGCTTAAAGAATTTATTATTACACAAACTGCTTTTAACAAATCTGTTGAGGAAAAGCTTGATAAAATTGATATTCTTGCCTCTAAGGTTGATAGTCTTGCCTCTGATGTTGATCTTTTAAAACTGAAAGTTATGCCTAATAAGGATATTGATAATAAAAATTTTACTACAGCAAATTCCATCCAAGTTCGAATTAATGAGAATATTAGATTGATGGCTGAATTGCATGCTAGGTGGGAAAGAGAAGAAAACGAAAAATTAGCTAAAGAGAATAATGTAACTAATGTTTGGACTATTACCACCACTAGTAATGATAATGATTCACATGTTGCTACACCCCTACTATCAATGGTAAAATAATTGGTGTTGGCAATGTTTCTACTCCTAGTGCAAAGCGTGCAAAATTGCTGAAAGCTAAAAAAAACTGTTTGTGATAAAACTGCTGAAATTTTTCAAAATATTGGGGACAATGATCCCATTGCTGTAGACCATAATGGTTTAGATTTTGATGATTGTCACATCTCTGAAGTTATAAAGTTCTTACAAAAACTTGCTAAAAGTCCCAATGCTAGTGCTATAAAACATTTACAAATGCTCTCATAAAAGCTAGAGAAGAGAAACTAAAACTTGAAACTTATATTCCTAGGAAGTTAGAAGATGGTTGGGAGCCCATCATTAAGATGAGGGTCAATGATTTTGATTGTAATGCTTTATGTGATCTTGGTGCAAGTATTTCGTTATGCCTAAGAAAATTTATGATATGCTTGACTTGCCACCATTGAAAAACTGTTATTTGGATGTTAATCTTGCTGATCATGCTATAAAGAAACCTTTGGGGAGGATTGATAGTGTTCGTATTATGGTTAACAATAACCTTGTCCCTTGATTTTGTTGTCTTGGATATTGAATGCAATGCATCTTGTCCCATTATATTGGGAAGACCTTTTCTTCTGTTGGTGCTACCATTGATATGAAGGAAGGTAATATTAAATATCAATTTCCTCTCAAGAAAGGTATGGAACACTTCCCTGAAAGAGAATGAAGTTACCTTATGATTCTATTATTAGAACAAATTATGATGTTGATGCTTCATCTCTCGATAATACTTGATACACACTTTCTGCGCCTAGCTGAAAGGCGTTAAAGAAAAGCGCTTATGGGAGACAACCCATTATTTTACTTCTGCACTTTGTTTTATATTTGAGTCTTGGAAGTTCATACTACTGTAGCAACCTCTCCTTATCTTTATTTTATTGCATTGTTGTGCCAAGTAAAGTCTTTGATAGTAAAGTCAATACTAGATTTGGATTGCTGAGCAGGAACAGATTTCTTGCTGTCCCGAAATTGAGCCGCCCCTACTGTAGAAAATTTATAAAAATCTGCCAATTTACGTGCGTGATCCTCAGATATGTACGCAACTTTCATTAAATTTGGGAATTTTCATCTGAGCAAGTCTGGTGCCTCTAAAAAAATCGTTTTTACGGACTGTTCTGTTTTGACAGATTCTGCCTTTTATTTCGCATTGCTTGTTTTGCTATGCTTGATGGATTTCTTTGTTCCATTAAATTTCAGTAGCTTTGTGCAATGTCCAGAAGTGTTAAGAATGATTATGTCACCTATGAATATATGAATTATGCACTGACCCTCTAATGAGATTGTTTTGAGTTTGGTGTGGAGGAAGTTTTCAAGGGTCAAGAGAGGAGGATGATACAATATGATCAAGAAGAGTGAAAAGTCTAAGCTTGGGATGCCCCGTGGTTCATCCCCGCATATTTTAAGAAGACTCAAGCATCTAAACTTGGGGATGCCCAAGGCATCCCTTCTTCATCGACAACTTATCAGGTCACCTCTAGTGAAACTATATTTTATTCCGTCACATCTTATGTGCTTTACTTGGAGCGTCTGTTTGTTTTTGTTTTTGTTTGAATAAAATCGGATCCTAGCAATCTTTGTTTGGGAGAGAGACACGCTCCGCTGTTTTGTATGAACACATATGTTCTTAGCTTTATTTTTAATGTTCATTGCGAAATTTGAACTACTTCATTCATTGTTATATGGTTGGAAACGGAAAATGCCGCATGTGGTAAATGGTATAATGTCTTGAATAATGAGATACTTGGCAATTGTTGTGCTCATATAGATCATGTTTAAGCTCTTACATCATGTACTTTGTACCCATTAATGAAGAACTACATAGAGCTTGTTAAAATTTGGTTTGCATGATTGGTTTCTAGAGTCTAGATATTTTCTGGTTAAGGTGTTTGAACAACAAGGAGATAATGTAAAGTCTTATAATACTTACAATATGTTCATATGTGAGTTTTGCTGCACCGTTTTATACTTGAGTTTGCTTCAAACAACCTTGCTAGCCTAGCCTTGTATTGAGAGGAATTCTTCTCGTGCATCCAAATCCTTGAGCCAATAACCATGCCATTTGTGTCCACCATACCTACCTACCATATGGTATTTCTCTGCCATTCCAAAGTAAATTACTTGAGTGCTACCTTTAAAATTCTATTCCTTTGTCTTTGCAATATATAGCTCATGGGAAAAATAGCCTAAAAACTATTGTGGTGAAGAATATGTACTTATGTGTCTTATTTCTTAATAAGTTGCTTGTTGAGCGGTAACCATGTTTCTGGGGACGCCATCAACTATTACACCTTTGTTGAATATCATGTGAGTTGCTATGCATGTTCGTCTTGTCTGAAGTAAGGGAGATTTTCATGATCATATGGTTTGAGTATGCATATTGTTAGAGAAGAACATTGGGCCGCTAACTAAAGCCATGATTCATGGTGGAAGTTTCAGTTGGACAATTAATCCTCAATCTCTTATGAGAATTTTAACTGTTGTTGAATGCTTATGCATTAAAGAGGAGTCCATTGTCTGTTGTCTATGTTGTCCCGGTATGGATGTCTAAGTTGAGAATAATCAAAAGCGAGAAATCCAATGCGAACTTTCTCCTTAGACCTTTGTACAGGCGGCATAGAGGTACCCCTTTGTGACACTTGGTTGAAACATATGCTATGCAATGATAATCCATGTTAATCCAAGCTAATTAGGACAAGGTGCGAGCACTATTGGTATACTATGCATGAGGCTTGCAACTTATAGGATATCTTATACATAACACATATGCTTTATTACTACCGTTGACAAAATTGTTTCTATGTTTTCAAAACGAAAAGCTCTGGCACAAAAATAGTAATCCATGCTTCCCTCTGCGAAGGGCCTTTCTTCTACTTTATTGTTGAGTCAGTTCACCTATTCTTTCTATCTCAGAAGCAAACACTTGTGTCAAGTGTGCATTGATTCTTACATGTTTACTTATTGCACTTGTTATATTGCTTTATGTTGACAACTATCCATGAGATATATATGTTGAAGTTGAAAGCAACTGCTGAAACTTATATCTTCCTTTGTGTTGCTTCAATGCCTTTACTTTGAATTTATTGCTTTATGAGTAACTCTTATGCAAGTCTTATTGATGCTTGTCTTGAAAGTATTATTCATGAAAAGTCTTTGCTATATGATTCATTTGTTTACTCATTATCTTTGCCATTGCTTCGAATCGCTGCATTCATCTCATATGCTTTACAATATTATGATCAAGATTATGATAGCATGTCACTTCAGAAATTATCTTTGTTATCGTTTACCTACTTGAGGGCGAGTAGGAACTAAGCTTGGGGATGCTTGATACGTCCCAAACGTATCTATAATTTCTTATGTTCCATGCTACTTTTATGATGATACTCACATGTTTTATACACATTATATGTCATTATTATGCATTTTCGGCACTAACCTATTGACGAGATGCCGAAGAGCCAGTTGCTGTTTTCTGCTGTTTTTGGTTTCAGAAATCCTAGTAAGGAAATATTCTCAGAATTGGACGAAATCAACGCCCAGGGCTTATTTTTCCACGAAGCTTCCAGAAGACCGGAGGAGATACGAGGTGGGGCCACGGGCGCCGCCACACTAGGGCGGCGCGACCCAGGCCCTGGCCGCGCGGCCCTAGCGTGTGGGGCCCCCGTGACGCCTCCTGACTTGCCCTTCCGCCTACTTAAAGCCTTCGTCCCGAAACCCCGACGAGAGCCACGATACGGAAAACCTTCCAGAGACGCCGCCGCCAATCCCATCTCGGGGATTCAGGAGATCGCCTCCGCCCCCGCCGGAGAGGGAATCATCTCCAGGTCTCTTCATCGCCATGATCGCCTCCGGATCGATGTGTGAGTAGTTCACCCCTGGACTATGGGTCCATAGCAGTAGCTAGATGATTGTCTTCTCCTCATTGTGCTATCATGTTAGATCTTGTGAGCTGCCTATCATGATCAAGATCATCTATTTGTAGTCCTACATGTTGTGTTTGTTGGGATCCGATGAATATTGAATACTATGTCAAATTGATAATCAATCTATCATATATGTTGTTTATGTTCTTGCATGCTCTCCATTGCTAGTAGAGGCTCTGGCCAAGTTGATACTTGTGACTCCAAGAGGGAGTATTTATGCTCGATAGTGGGTTCATGCCTCCATTAAATCTGGGACAGTGACAGAAAGTTCTAAGGTTGTGGATGTGTTGTTGCCACTAGGGATAAAACATCGATGCTTTGTCTAAGGATATTTGTGTTGATTACATTACGCACCATACTTAATGCAATTGTCTGTTGTTTGCAACTTAATACTGGAAGGGGTTCGGATGATAACCTGAAGGTGGACTTTAGGCATAGATGCATGTTGGATAGCGGTCTATGTACTTTGTCGTAATGCCCTGATTAATTCTCATAGTACTCATCGTGATATATGTATGTGCATTGTTATGCCTTCTTTATTTGTCAATTGCCCAACTGTAATTTGTTCACCAAACATCTGTTTATCTTATGGGAGAGACACCACTAGTGAACTGTGGACCCCGGTCCAAATTCAAATACAATCTAAATGCGCATTGTTTTTCGCAAACAAACATCATCATCCACACTATACATCTAATCCTTTGTTTACAGCAAGCCGGTGAGATTGACAACCTCACTGTTACGTTGGGGCAAAGTACTTTGATTGTGTTGTGCGGGTTCCACGTTGGCGTCGGAATCCCTGGTGTTGCGCCGCACTACACTCCCCACCAACAACCTTCACGTGTTCCTTGACTCCTACCGGTTCGATAACCTTGGTTTCTTACTGAGGAAAACTTGCTGTTGTGCGCATCACACCTTCCTCTTGGGGTTCCCAACGGACGTGTGTCTTACACGCCATCACCGTCCTGCCTCCATGGGCGCGACTTAGCCAGAGGAGGACGCGCACAATGGGCAGGGGCGCTGCTGCGGGGGCACTGCTGCGTGCTGGAGCGAGTGGTGGCGGCTCGACGGCGCTACAATGGGCCAGAGAGAGGTACCTGGCGTTACAGTGGACGGCAGGAGAGCTCGAACGGCGGCGCTAGCTGATTGAGGACGAGGCGTCGGGCATGGCGCTCCGGTGGCTGGCGCTGTTCACGCTCAGACACTAGAATAACTACTCAGTTTACTACTCGATTAGCTGCTCCGATTAATGTACCATACATGAGACACGGTCAAAGGGGAACCGAGGAAATACGAATCTTAGGGGAGATCTAACGGCAACAAATGCATGCGCAGCTACCCATGTGGGTAGCGAATCCACTCTCTCCATGAATAAACTCAACAATATAACTATCACATAAAACATTCTTACCATGATCCACAAGCATAAAATAATTATTACTCCCCACATAAGCATACCCATTTTTATCCATTGTAGTGGGAGCAAATTCAACCAAATAGCTATCATTATTATTCTCATCACCATAATTATCAAATATAGGAGGCCCATTGTAGTTATAATTAATTTTCTCCTCAATAGTAGGTGGACTGAAAATATCATATTCATCATTCTAATCATCATATATTGGAGGTATAGTATCATCAAAGTAAATTTCTTCCTCCGTGCTTGGGGGACTAAAAATATCATGCTCATCAAAACCAGCTTCCCCAAGCTTAGATTTTTTCATAGCATTAGCAATAATAGTTTTGAAAGAATTCATGCTAATAACATTGCTAGTAGCATGCAAGTAAAGTTCCATAGATTTTTTAATTTTCTCTTCAAACACCTCATGTCCTAACTCAAGATAAATACTATAAAGCTCTCTAATTTTGTAGTTGTTTTCCATTAAGCCTAACTAGTGAAAATATAAACAAGAAAAAAAGATGTAATTGCAGAATCTAAATGAACTAACTTCGAGCACTCACCAGCAAATAAAAAACTTAGTAGCCAGAGTATGTGAGTACATTTACCTTACCTTCCGGCAACGGCACCAGAAAAGAGCTTGATATCTACGCACACTTCTATTGTTGTAGACAGTGTCGAGCCTCCAAGTGCAGAAGTTTGTACAATAGCAGCAAGTTTCCGTTAAGTGGATCACCCAAAGTTTATCGAACTCACGGAGGTAGGGGTAAAAGTTATCTCTCTCAAGCAACCCTGCAATTACGATACAATACGTTTCTTGTGTCCCCAACACACCCAATACACGTGACAGATGTATAGATGCACTAGTTCGGCGAAAAGATAGTAAAATGGCAAGTGATACAGATGAATATGAGTGGTAATAACAATCTAAAATAAATATAGCAGCAAGTAAACATGTAGTAAAACAGAAAATAAACGGTGATTCAATGTTTGGAAACAAGGCCTAGGGATCATACTTTCACTAGTGGTCACTCTCAACAATGATATCATACAGGAATATAAATATAAGCACTTCACTATGCTACTCTGAACTACTCTCTGGTTGGATAACGAATACTAATTCATTGCGTAGGGCTGCAAACAAAACAAATGTATTCCCAAGTACTAATGAAAACCCCACGATGTCACTTTGAGCATGCATAGGAGGTACTAACACACCATAATTTCGTAGAGACATCCAACTCAAATCATAATTCAGTGAACATATAGCCTAAGAGACCCACACAGTGCACACACGGTCACCTTTACACACGTGGGACAAGGAGTCTCCGGAGATCACATAAGTAAAATCCACTTGAATAGCATAATGACATCTAGATTACAAAACTCATGATCACATAAAGATCACGCCATGGGAGAGAGAGATAAACCACATAGCTACCGGTAGACCCTCAGCCTCGGGGGAGAACTACTCACTCCTCATCGTGGGAGTCAGCAATGTCGGTGGAGATGGCGGTGGAGTCGATGGGGATGGCTCCGGGGGTAATTCCCCGTCCCGGCAGGGTGCCGGAACAGAGATTTTCTGTCCTCCGGATCTTGTCTGCGACGGCGGCGGAGCTACGGAACTTTTCTGGAACGGAGGCTTGTTGATTTAGGGTTTTTGCGTCGGGAGCTTTATATAGGCGGAAGAGCAAGGTCGGTGGAGGCCTGGTGGCCCCAGACCACCCCTAGGTGCGGGCTAGGGCTAGGCCGCGCCTAGGCATGGTCTGGCCACCCCGTGGCCCTTCCTCGACTCCCCTCTGGACTTCGTCTTCGTTACGGTAAAATAAGCACTTTGGCTTTTGTTTCGTCCAATTTCGAGAATATTTCATGTAAAAATTTTCTGAAACCAAAAACAGCAGAAAACAGGGAACTAGCACTGTGGCATCTTGTCAATAAGTTAGTGCCGTTAAATGTATAAAAGTGCAACGAAGTGTTAATAAAACATAGTGAAATTGGTGTAAAATAAGCATGGAGCATCAAAAATTATAGATACCTTTGCGACGTATCACCGCGCGGACAGGCGGACAGCGCCCCGCGTCCGCGTGTCCGTCTAGGTCGCACGCTGCGCTCAACGCGGCCAGATTTGGGTCACGGCCATAGAAGTTGGTATTTGCCTTTAAATTCACTATAAATGCATAAAAAATCATAAAAATATATAAATAAGTTTAAATACTCAAGATTTGTTACATAAGATTATTGTTCACGTATTCAATGACAAAGTATTATTCAAATAAAAATGTAAAATGATACAAATGGCCTAGGCATTGTTTTCTTTGGGATTTTCTTCATTGTTGTTGTTTGCGGTAGAAGTAGTCGTTGAAGAGCATGTCATGGCCGCGTTCTCTTTTGCGGTCCAAGGTCGTCGCGCGCCCCAGCAAGGACCCCTCGTACACGGGGATCTGCGCGACATTGTGCTCGTGGATGATCAATGTAGTCTCCGTGAGAAAGTCGTCGTCGGACTCCTCGTCTGGCGACGTGTCGATGAAGTTCTTGAAGAAGAACTCGTCGATGTTGTCCGCCATGATCTACAGATGAAATGGGACAAATTTTAGTTTCGCCCATTTCATCGAACACCTCGCAGGCTGTTGTGGGTATACTTTATGGGTATATCAACGGCATGGCCTAGATCCGGCAAGCCCGGGTGGCCCATAGATGGTGGTGAGGCATGTGGCCCATCGGGTGGCCCAGTTGCTGTAGATCTTGAAGGATGAAGTCCAGCCCAGGAACAGGAAGCCGGATCTCTACCGACCTACGAAGGAGGCCGGATCCGTGACGGCCCATAAAGTATCCGGATCCAGCACGTACTTGGAGGAAGGCGGATCCTTGGCGTACACGGCAAGACATTGTACTGTAGTTAGGCAACTTGTATTCCGGCTAGGACTCTCCATGTAAACCCTAGATCCGTGCGCCTTTATAAGCCGGATCCCGGGAGCCCTAGAGGGACAACCACAACTCATTGTAAGAACGCGAAAGCACCCGGATAATTCAGGACAAGCGAGGCCCTGTCATCGTGCGGGTGTTCCGAAGCTGGGTAACTCGCTACCACTGTCCCGTGTGCACTCCGCCCTATGGCCCCTACTTCTTCTCCCCCTCGTGAGGATCCCTCCTCCAAGGCACCGTCGATTAGGCAACGACAGTTGGCGCCCACCGTGGGGCCTGCGGCGTCTGGAGGCCGGAACCGGGAGGGTTCCGCCATGGGAAGCTACGACGACACCATCGCTGTGGGGCGTGTTCTTTACGCCGGAAATCTGCCGATCGTCCCTCCGGATGAGTGTTGGATTCCGGCTAAAACCGACCCGTCAAGATCTCCATCGTCCCAGTTGGCGGCATACACATCTTCATCGGGGAAACCGTCGATTCCGACGAAAACACTGGTAAGTGTGACGCGACCGCGGCTGAGCGGGACGCAGATCACGAAGATCCGATCGAGACGCAGGAACTTCTAGCGAAGATTCCGCCTTAGATCTGAAAAAATCAAATCCCACCCAATCCGCCCCTGAGCAGGGAACAACGGTGGAAGACCAATGCAGATCCGCTGGGTCTCCCAGGTGTTAGAAAAGCAAAGGTTTCACTTTGTACACTTCTTGGCCCATACCGCCGGAACCGCCCCTCATGAAGCGGAGCTGGTCCCGAGCAGGTCGAGGCCCCGGAAAACAACGCTGCTCCGGATCAGCAAGAGGCTGTCGGAGAAAGTGGAACTCCGGCTGAAGAGTCAATTTTGGGAAACCTAAGCCCAATTTCCGGAGACACCCAATCCATGGACACTGAAGAGTTCGATCGCAAGGTGAGGGAATATGGATACGGTGATCAGCCTGAGGTTGATTCCGCCCAACCAAAGCAGGTACTTGCAACTGTTGCGGCACTGGGAGAACACGGATCAGAAGAGGTAGGCACCCAATCCGACCCCCAACCATCCCACCAGGGATCTCCAATGTCGCGGGAGCGGCCCCGCAAGGATTCTTCCTCGGAAAGCCTCCTGTCGCCTGAAGAGATGGTCGCGCAAGCAGGCATGGATGCGGTTTATCGCTCGGATATTCTTAACAAACCCATCACTCCCGAAGACGTAGAAGCTTTAGAAGCTAAGAGAGTGGAGCTGCTGGCCACAGCCAAGAAGTTCAAGAACACCGCAGCCGCCATGCTGGAGGAAAGGAAGCACGCCGCAGTTTTTGTGGAAGACTTCATCCAGCGTGAGCAGGAGGTGGACGAAGGACTGGCAAAGTCAAGGAACTCCGAAAGCATTGGGAGGACAAGATCGTTGAAGCTCACCAGGAGGTCGAAAAGGTCCGGCGTGAGTTGATAGTTCCCCGCAGGATCACTTTCGCAACTCCAACAGAGCAACAGCCGCTCGCAACCCCAAAGGACAATATGACGAAGGCTGCAGAGATCTTGAAGAAAAACAACGAGGAGATTGACATCGACTACGTTCGCACGCTCGTCGCTTCAGCGGTGAAGCAACAGAGCAAGGCAGACACTTCGCGCAAGTTGGAATCTAACCCGGAGCATTGCGTCTCCACTGCGCAGAAGGACGCCCACGACAATCGCCATCGAGATGACGAATCGCGAACCGGATCCTCGGAACGAAAAACCAGGGAACACCCAAATCCGATCCCCGTACCATCAAAGACGCCACCGTCAGATCCGAGAAAGGGAAAGGATGCAATGTACTCTGGACGAGACAAGTACCGCAACCCCTCTCCTCCGCCCAATGGTTACCCGCGTCCCCCTCGTCCAGCCGGAAACGCCAGGCCTCAGGGCATGGTGGAATTGTTATCCGCGACAACGTGCTGCCCTCAAGAAACAGAAACAGGGAGCGCACGCCGGAACCTCGCCGGAATCAGAACAACGATCGTGAGCCCAAGCCTAGGAGGAGCCGGAATGAGGAGCGCGACCCGGAGCCCCGCCGGAGCCGGAACGACCAGGGCAGCCAGCGCCACGGCGAAGGCAGCCACGGAGCCGGAGCCAGCACCGGGGGGCCGGGGAGAATCTGAAGGTGGAAGCAAGAAGTCGGATCGGCCCCCTCGCAGGTCTCCCTCGCCACCACCTAGTGGTGGCGGTGGAGGTGGAGGCGGAGGCGGCGGCCGGAGATCTCGCTCTCGTTCACAATCTCGCCACGGCTCGCGCGACGCGCGGGAACGCCAACGAATACAGAACCGACTACATCGGACCGAAGTGCTTTGGCAGGATGATTCGAGAGGAACCAAAGCCAAGGAGCTCCCTCAAGTTACCCGGAAACCTGAAGCATTATGATGGCACCGAAAGGCCGGATACCTGGATTGAGGATTACTATAATGCAGTAACCTTTGCCGGAGGAACCCCTAATATCGCCTGCAGGGAAGTCCACTCACACCAACCGCAAATGCAAGTGGGTCAACGATATAAAGAACGACCCGGAAGCAGGATACAAGCGAGCCCGGAAGCACCGCCCTCGTGGCAAAGGAGGCAAGGGCAAGAACAAAGACAAGGAGGAGGACAGTTCCGAGGCGATGGACGAGGATGATAACTCGCCGGATCCCAAAGCCGGATCCGCAGGTAAATCCAACCCCTTCGAGAAAAAGAGCGTGGGGGCTTACCACACCTTCCTCGGAACCCCAACAGTCCGCGCTACAAAGTCAGCTACCGGATCTTGAACGCCACAGTTCCGGCTGTGCCGCAGTATGTCAGGTGGTCGGAAGTTCCGTGCACATTTGACAGGGAGGATCATCCCGCCATTGTGCCAAAAGAATGCTACGCCTTGGTCGTAAGTCCCCGCATAGACGGGTATGACTTCTCCAAGTGCCTCATGGATGGTGGAGCCAGCTTGAACATCATGTACCTGGAGACTCGAGCGGATGAACCTCACCAAGGAACAGCTCAAACACGGTAACCGAGTTTCACGGCGTGGTTCCGGGTAAGAGGCGAACTCCCTCGGCAGCATCACACTTCCCGTGGCCTTCGGCGATGTTCACAATTTCCGCGAAGAAAAGATCACGTTTGAAGTTGTGCCCTTCAAGAGCTCCTACCATGTCATCTTCGGCAGGCCCACCTACCACAAGTTCCACACAAGAGCGTGCTACATCTACAACAAGCTCAAAATTCCGGGTCCTAACGGTATGATCACCATAACCGGAGACTACAAAAAGGCTCACGAGTGCGAGTTGGGCGAAGCCGCCTTCGCAGAGTCTGTCATTTCCGGAGAAGAGCTGAAAGGCTACCGCGGTGGATCCGACGAGATGCAGACCACCAAGAAGCAGATCTCCGAACAGAAAAACTCCTTCAGGGCCGCGATAGAGACCAAGAAAGTCAACTTCAAGGAAGATGACCCTAGCAAGCAAGTCTCGATCGGAGCCAATATGGACCCCAAATAGGAAGACGCGCTCGTCGAGTTCCTCCGCGCTAACATGGATATCTTCGCATGGCAACCTTCTGACATGTCCGGAGTACCAAGGGAACTCGCCGAGCACTACCTCAACATAAACCCGGGGGCTAAACCGGTGAAGCAAGCTATGCGTTTGGAGATAAGAAGCGCCGCGCCATAGGAATGGAACTAGCAAAGTTACTAGAGGCAGGTTTTGTAATAGAAGTAATCCATACTGATTGGGTCGCAAATCCTGTCCTTGTACCCAAAAAGAACACTGAAATACTAAGAATGTGCATCGATTACTCTGGCTTGAACAAACATTGCCGAAAGATCCGTTTCCCCTGCCGCGCATTGACCAAGTCATTGATTCGACGGCAGGGGCGGAACTTCTGTGTTTTCTTGATGCGTATTCCGGGTATCACCAGATCCGGATGAAGGAGTCTGACCAAAAGGCGACCTCATTCATCACCCCGTTTGGCACTTACTGCTATGTTACTATGCCCTTTGGCTTGAAAAACGTAGGTGCCACCTACCAACGTACGATGCAGCGGTGCTTGAAGGACCAGATCGGCCGGAACGTACACGCCTACATCGACGACATCGCGGTCATGACCCGGAAAGGATCCGACTTGATCAGCGACCTCACAGAAACCTTTGAGAATCTCCGTCGGTACAAGATGATGTTGAATCCGCTGAAATGCGTCTTCGGCGTACCAGCCGGAAAACTCCTTGGCTTCATTGTCTCTAATAGGGGCATCGAAGTGAACCCGGAAAAGATCAAGGCAATTTTGTGCATAAAAAGGCCAACTTGTCTCAAAGATGTGCAACGGCTCACTGGTTGTGTCGCAGCAATCAGCAGGTTTGTTAGCCGTCTTGGCGAGAAGGCACTTCCCCTGTACAAGCTATTGAAGAAAACAGACAAGTTTGTCTGGGACGAGGCAGCAGATGCAGCACTACAAGGTTTGAAGGAGATACTTACCTCCCCACCTATCCTAGCAGCTCCAGGAGAGTCAGAGCCTATGCTCCTTTACCTGGCAGCCACCAACAGGGTCATCAGCCTCGTCATCGTGGTGGAACGACAGAAGAAGGTCACGAATATGGAGTCCAAAGGCCAGTTTACTATATCAGCGAGGTCCTTACGGAATCCAAACAACGCTACCCTCACTTTGTTAGCCTACGGAGTATTCTGCGCAGGAAGGAGACACTACTTCAAGAACATCCAAGAATCGTGAGCAAGGCTCCGTACAACGATTCTCAACAACGCTGACGCAACAGACGCACAGCAAAATGGGGCATTGAGTTATCCGCCTTCGATATCAACTACAAAGCCAGGACTGCGGTCAAATCACAGGTCTTGGCGGATTTCGTTAGATTGGACGAAGCTCCGGATGCAAATCTGGAGCTGGAACCAGAGACATGGGTTATGCACTTCGATGGATCCAAGCAGCATCAAGGCTCAGGAGCCGGAGTCACCTTGAAGTCCCCTACCGGAGAAGAACTGCAGTACGTTCTGCAGATCCACTTCAAAGCTACAAACAACATGGCGGAGTACGAGGCTCTACACGGATCTGCGCATCGCTAAGGAAATAGGGATCAAGCACATCATGCTAGGAGATTCGACCTGGTGGCACACAGTAGCCGGAACCTGAGCAAATTCCTTCATGGTGGCTTACAGAGACGAAGTTGACGAGATCACCAAGTGCTTTCTAGGATACAAAGTCAAGTATGTCCGAGAGACGACAACGCAGCGCGGACATGCTATCCAAGCTCGGATCCGCAGAGCCAATTCCACCCTGAATTTTCTGAGCATCTCCGGATACCCTCGGTGAAGGGCGCTAACCCGAAAAACCCGAGGTGGCAGTGTCTCCAGCCAAAGAGGTGATGGATATCATTCCGGCTTGGACGCAGCCTTTCCTGGACTACCTCATCGATCAGAAGCTGCCGGAGGACGAGGTCCTCGCGCGCCAGATCATCAGACGAGCAAGATCCTACACAATTGTTGATGGACAGCTCTACAAACGAAGTGCAACAGGTGTTTCTCAAATGCGTCTCTAATCAAGATGGCATTGAAATCCTCGAGAGAGATCCACGCAGGGATTGCGGGCACCATGCCGCTCCCGTGTCACTCGTTGCAAAAGCTTTTCGGCTAGGCTTTACCGGCTCACAGCTAAAGAAGATGCTGACAAAATAGTCAAGACCGCCGAGGTTGTCAGTACTACGCTACTCAACCAAACGCTCCAGCCCAAGAGCTGAAGACCATACCTATCACCTAGCCATTTGCGGTCTGGGGGCTCGATATGGTTGGTAAGTTAAAAAGATCATCTCCTGGCGGTTTTGAATACCTATTGGTCGCTGTTGACAAATTCAGCAAGTGGATCGAGGCAAAGCCAAAGAGAAAAGCCGACGGTGCTACGGCACTAAAATTTGTCTGCAGCCTCGTGATGAGATTCGGCATCCCACACAGCATAATCACAGATAATGGCACAAACTTCGCTCAGGGAGAATTGAAGGATTATTGTGAGACAATGGGGATTCGATTGGACCTCGCATCTGTGGCTCACCCACAATCCAATGGTCAAGTTGAAAGGGCTAACGGTCTAATATTATCAGGAATCAAGCCACGCCTCGAGGAACCGCTGCGACGAGCAGCTGGAGCTTGGGCTAACGAGCTGACGTGTCTTGTGGAGTTTGCGAACTACCCCTAACAGTCAACAGGGTTTACCCCATTCTTCCTAGTATACGGATCCGAAGCCGTGATTCCCTCCGACATCATCCACGATTCACCGCGAGTTTTCGCCTACAATGAAGAAACAAGCCGACGAGCACAGCTTTCTGTGGACCGATCGAAGAAGCTCGGAACTTAGCTACCAGCGCCCGCCATCTACCACAGGCTCGACGATATCACGGTCGTCGAGTCCGGAATCGCTCGTTCATGGCCGGAGACACGGTTCTCCGCCTTCGCCAGTGAAAGATCACAAGTTGCAATCTCCATGGGAAGGACCCTTCGTCGTTAGCAAAGTGCTTCATAATGGATCGTACTACCTTGTTGATTTCCGAGAGCTGAGGGACAGACCTGCTAACTAGCGCCGGAAACGCAAGCGTGAGGATCCGGAGGACATCTACGACGAAACAGATCGCCCCTGGAACATCGCACAGCTACGTCCTTTCCACACTTAGCATAGAATTGCATACCTTGTAACAATACTATACATGATCAATGAAATAAAGCTTTTGGTTCACTCTATGAGTCATTTACCTCCTTTACTTGTTCATTTTTAGATTGTGTATGTTTTCCGACTAAAACCGCAGAGCTGGATATTTCCGCCTAGGCGTGTATGAAAGTTGTGATTTTCAAAAATCGTCCCTCGGGACGTAAGCTTAAGTTTTCTGGTCGAAATGTTTTCTGTTGCGAATTCGTGGATTCCTAGTAGCGATTTCCGGCACCTTGGCTGGGGGCTTGTTTCCGCGGTTATTGACGGATTACCACTGGGTTTCGTCGCCGCTGGCGGGCGTTTCCGGCTAAAGGTCCTCCGGCTCGCGGAAGGTCAAACGAGTAAGCCGGAAAACATCAACATCAGCACTTGCTTTCCAACAAAAACGAAACATGCAGAATAATATTAAGGGATAGCAGGATAAGTTGTTTCCGCCCATGCATAGTTGTTTCGTCCCTAGCTACTTAAGAATTTAAAGTCTTATTACAAACCCTCGCTGGGGCCAAAATGATGCATTGTTTTTCCGCAGGACTAAGTTTTTACTTCTCCTTAGCCGGAGAAGTTTCCACATTGGCATCAGCTCCTCCGGCATCAGTTGGAGTTTCCTTCTCCGCGTCTTTGGCGGGTGAAGAGACATCTTCATCATCTTCCGCTCCAGTTACAGCCGGAGAAGCAGCTCCACCTTGGTTCTTTGAGCTCGTCCAAGTATACTGGCTTCCGGATTGGGCAGGCCTGGTTTCCGCTTCACGATCCTTCAAAAGCTCAGCTTCGAGAGGCTCGTCAGCAGGAAGAACCACCTTCTCATAGAATTCATCGTGGCGGATCCTCCGAGCAATGCGTGTATCATAGCCACTAACCGCGTCAAGCAGTGCATTGACATCAGCTTCCGGAGGAACGCCAGAAGTCACCCGGTCTAGGTCCAAACTCGGATTATGCGCTAAGCACATAGCCAAGGACATGGCAGCTGCGCCCCGTGCCGAAGAAGATTGCAGATCCACAACCAGCTCCGGAAGCAAATCCATCCTCTTGATGAGCTTACGCACTTCGCAGGTTCGGCTCTTCTTGATGTTGAGGTTGTGGTAGATTTTCCTGGAGGCGGAGATGAGATCCTTGCAGTCTTCTCCGGCCAGCTGTAGCAGGTCATCACGCGGGAACTGGCTCCGACGATCCTCATCATATCCAAGCGGATCTGGAAAATACAAGTTTTGTTAAAAAGAGCAAGTTACACATCTGCTGCCATATGAATTTCGAGGACGTACCCATGACGTCGGAATTGAGCAAGTCCCAGCAGCTCTCTGCTGTCTTCATATATTTGCGAAGACCTCCAATTTCTGCTGCTTCTGGATGATGTCGCTGTCAGTCTGTCTTTTCAGCTCAAATTCACCAGTTTTACGAGCAAGCTCCGAGTTCTTCTCAGAAATTTTCTGTTCTGCCTCTGCGAGCTTCGCTTCAAGATTTTTCTGTGAAGCACGTAGGGTTTCCAACTCAGAGGAAGCTGCAGCTAGAGAAGAGGAGGCACCTGTTCATAGTTACATAAAGTATCAAGTCCGGAAAAATGCGGAACAACCCACAATCGTCAGTAATCGGAAACCAACCTTGGGCTTCTAACAGTTGTTTCTTCAGATCCGCATTCTCTGCTTGGAAGCGCTGGATCTTCTCCGCCTGGCTAATGGTCACACGACGTTGCAGCGCAATATTTTTATGCAACTCGTAGTGCAAGGCTTTTTGCTCCTGTAAACACAGCCAGAAAACGGAGTAAGTTCCGCCATCATGATTTAAGTTTTTCTAAAGCATGGCGGCTGGAAATTTTTCCGCCATCATGCTTGGGGGCTACCACGACTTTTAAAATTTCCTTTCAGATTAAGTTCTCTAAAAGTATTCAGACGCTAACTAATAAAGTTTTCGCCTAAATACTTGGGGGCTACTGGGGAGTTACCTTTTGCTTGCAAACAAGCTTGTCGAAGAACTGGCCAATGTTTTTCTTGGCGTCTTGGATCTCCGACGTTTCAACGTCCAGTTTGCCCCAGACGTTGTTCAGCATAGCATTGAGCAGATCTTGCTCCAGCTCCCACTTTTCTGCCTCCGTTAGTTTGTTAAAAAACTTTGTGGCATAGGCTTTTGGGGTGGAGGTAAGGTCAGCCGGATCTCCAAAGTTCTTGGGAAAAACGACCATATCGCCCGTGGTGGCTTCAGCTTTGCCGGAGGAGATTTCATCTGCTTCCCCTTGGCTTCGTCCTTCAAATTCATCATTGATGGGACCCTTGCCGCCGGAATCATCTCCGCCCGCTCTGTCGCTGCTAACCGGAATTACTTCCGGTGGAGTGGGAGCGGCAGGAGCTGGAGACTGGTCCGCGGGAGGAGGAGAAGGCTGCAGGGGGGCTTGTGGAGCGCTCGGCGGAGTTGGCGTCAAAGGACCAACGGCGGGAGACTTCTTCTGCATATACTTAGTGATATGCTCCTGAACGTTGGTCCGCGTGGTGGTAGGGTTCGGATTCCTGTGAGCAAGTAAAAGGAAAATATGCATAACACAGCTCACCAATATAGATAACGCACATTACTCGGAAACTTACGTTGCACCCGGAATGCAGGGGCGTGAAGGTTTTCCTGCTGTCGAAAGCATCGCCAGGCGTTGGCATTCCGCCTTCCTAGAATCAAGCGGAGGTGGTTTAACCACTCTGGGTTTCTTGGCGGAAGCCTCGCCGCTGCCTCCAGCGTCGGAGCCGGAGACTTTGGCGCGGGAACGCTTTGTAGGTCGAGGAGCAGCCTTTCGAGGTGCTTGTTCCTCTTCCTCTTCGGGGTCCTCCGGATCCTCTTCCGCCGAGTCACCGCTAACGGGAACTCGGAGTATGGTGCGCAGGTTTTCCTCCGCCAAAGAGTCAAGCTGCGAAAAGAGTGAGCAGAACAAGTTAAACACTTAGAAAATTGTGAAAGGATAAAGGAATGCGAAGGTATAAGCGCTTACCGGAGGACATTTATCATGTGTGTTGATATCCTTGACTAGTTCCGGGACCTGTTGGCCTCTAGCAATCTTCACCAACGTTTTGAACCTCCTCTTGAGGGAGTCAGCCGGAAGATCGTGGCGGGTGACTCGGAGGAGATCGTCAGCCCCAGTGTACGCGCACATCAGACGTGCGTTGTAGCGCAAAGGTTGGATCCTCCGCGTAAACCAGCTGAGGGTGAGCTGGGCTCCGGTTAGTCCATCATGAACTAACCAGGAAATCCTCCGCGCGGCCTTCTCCAATATGGGTGTATGGGCAAGTGTGGGGATGAAGCTCCAACTCGCCAATTCTTCCGGAGGCGTGTTGCTGAAGGGCGGGAGTCCGTTGTGGACGCCTGGAACTGGCGCGTTCTTCACATAAAACCATCCGGCGTTCCAATACCGGACGGATTCGTGGGAGTCGTGAGGAGGATACATCCGACCAGAGCGAAGCATGAATGTCATACTTCCGCAGTTTAGCATGGCCTTGTCCTTCGTCTCCTTCTTCACGCGGAAAAAGAATTGCCATAGTTTGATGTCGGGACGAATTCCGAGATGCCCCTCGCAAAGAGTTGCGAAGTTCGAGAGCAGAAGGTAGGAGTTGGGGCAGATGTTGTGGGGCTGAAGTCCGTACGTGTCGAGGACGGAAAGGAAGAATTCCGAGCAGGGGAGCGATAATCCGCGATCGACCCACGCCTTTGTCATGACACGTTCATCCGCGTCGGGCTTGGGGATGTCGGTTCCACGGCACTGGGATCCGGGTTACTCGGAGAACTACCAGTACAGTGAGGAGAACCGTGAGGCATGCTTCCGGCTGCACCCATGCGAGCTAAGTTGAGTAACCGGAAAATCTACACTACAGCTACTTCTTCTTCTACAAGTCCGGTGCACGTACCGGCAATGGCGCGACGGTCCGGCGAAGTTCCGGCGAAGTAGAGGTCAGCAAACTGGCGGCTTTGAGCCTCCGATGACCACGAATCGGCGGCGGAGTTGATTTCTTGGTCAACCGTAGCGATCTTGGTTGGAGGAGAGGCTTGAGGCGGCGGTGCGTGAAGCTCCCGCGCGGAAGGCTCGCCGGAGTTGAGATCTGTCGGGCGGCGCGGCGCGAGGAAGAAGATGAAGTGGTGAGGAGCGGTGAAAGAATGAAGAGTTACCGAGCCGCGGGGTATTTATAGGCCACGCGCGGAGATTCGGGATTCGGATCCGACGGTGGAAACGGAACGGTCACACCGTTGGATGGATGACACGTGTCTTAGGTCAAGTGCGGTAAAACGACGTAGAGGTAACTTAACCATGCGCTTCCGAAATTTCCGGTTAAAGATTTGCATCTGCGAAAATTTAGCGCGGGAAAAAAGGAGGTTGTGCGCAGGAAAAGTGGAATCTCCGTTGCGATACCTAATCTGAAGGCGAAGGATTTCCGAGTGAGCGAACCCGGAATCAAGTAAAAGTTTTGAAGCTCTTCAAGATTCTCTTCGGATCCGAGCTGAATGAAGTCGAAGGAATGATGAATCTCGGAGAACTTCGGGGCTACTGTTGTGGGTATACTTTATGTGTATATCAACGGCATGGCCTAGATCCGGCAAGCCCGGTGGCCCATAGATGGTGGTGAGGCATGTGGCCCATCGGGCGGCCCAGTTGTTGTAGATCCTGAAAGATGAAGTCCAGCCAAGGAACAGGAAGCCGGATCTCTACCGACCTACGAAGGAGGCCGGATCCGTGATGGCCCATAAAGTATCCGGATCCAGCACGTACTTGGAGGAAGGCGGATCCTTGGCGTACACGGCAAGACATTGTACTGTAGTTAGGCAACTTGTATTCCGGCTAGGACTCTCCATGTAAACCCTAGATCCGTGCGCCTTTATAAGCCGGATCCCGGGAGCCCTAGAGGGACAACCACAACTCATTGTAAGAACGCGAAAGCACCCAGATAATTCCAGACAAGCGCAGTAGGCCCTGTCATCGGTGTGTGTTCCGAAGCTGGGTAACTCGCGTACCACCGTCCCGTGTGCACTCCGCCCTATGGCCCCTACTTCTTCTCCCCCTCGTGAGGATCCCTCCTCCAAGGTATCGTCGATTAGGCAACGACATAGGCGGAGGCAATCCAATACTGACATAGGGACATGCAGGCAATGGTCGTCCCGTCCGACTTGCGGCCTGGAAGTACGGTGCACGAGAGCTCACCTCTAGCGGCAACGGCGAAGCTGCTGACGGCAGAAGATCTCGCGACGGCGAGAGGACAACAACGTCGGCGACGGCATCCTCCAACGCTGCTGCAAGGCTGCGAAAGCGCGGGGCCGCGTCCTATGCTTCCGCACCGCTTGTCAGCGTCTCGACGTCGGTGGCTGGCGTCGACGGCGGTTGCAAATTGCCGGTCCTAGGGTGGCGGCAGAGCGGGGGAGATGTGTGTGAGGGGGCTGTGTTTTGGGAGTCAGACAGGCGGGCCATGGGAAGACAAGGGGAGGACACGAGCGGCCAGCCCCTGATGTCCGCGGCCACGCAAACGAGGCCCAGATTTAGGTCGGGTTTGGATCATCCCGAATGTCGCGGCCATCCATTTTA
Source organism: Lolium multiflorum (assembly GCA_030979885.1). NCBI lineage: Eukaryota > Viridiplantae > Streptophyta > Magnoliopsida > Poales > Poaceae > Lolium > Lolium multiflorum. Next base: position 287,974,227 of record CM061748.1, read on the forward strand.
GAGATGGATCCGCGCGCTGGACCGAGTTTTTATCCGTTTTAACCCATCTAAACGCGCGGGTACGGGATGGGATGCCGCGTTGGAGATGCCCTAAGCGCATGGGAGGATGATCTCCGATTCTGGTTGGGTTCAGGCTGATGAAATCAGCCTTGTGGCTGCCAGTCCGATATGAATATTGATTGGTTTCAAAGTCAGGTTTACAATCTGAAGTTAAAATATTTTTAAGTTTTAAAATGCCATCTAAAGTCCGGACATTGCTTTTCTCGTATATGCATGCATGCAATTTTAAGGTCATGTTGGAAGTCCAATGCACATACGTTTGAGCCTTAGTGATGTTCGACTTTACATATGTTCTTTTAGAGAGGGCTTAGTATAATTTTAAGAGTGGCCACACCCACACTGGAATAGACTTGGAGAAAATCATCTCCTGGCCGTTGATGCAATCGATGTCTGAGTGCATACATTTAACTCAATAGTTTCTCTTTCAACACTACTAGGGTATAGAACCTGATATTTTCCAAAAGTAAAAGGTCATAATTTAAAATTAAAAAATATTACAGGTACATGAAGATAATTTCTTTGAACGTGTAAAATTTGTTAAAATAATTGTGTTGCAATTCTGGGTACATAATAATCACCAAAATGTGGCTCTATGTAAATCGACTAAAACATTAAGTTTTGGTCTTTACATTTTTTTGTAGGTCCGTATGCATATAATTATTTTAAATTTATACATACATTACGGACATCTGGACGAACTGATTTTTGTCAGTTTTTAAAGTGAAAAAGAAATATTTCGACGTTTTAGAAAATTGGGCTACATTTTTTTTGAAGTAAGAAAACTGGGCTACATAATAACATGTAGCCCGGGCTCTGTTTGCGGTTTTCTGGTAGAAGAAGGGTCGGGGAAGAGACGGAGGGGAGCTCCTCGCCACCGATCTGGTCGGTGGCTGTTCGGCACCGCACACCCTCCCACGATCCAGGTAATTTAGTGGGCCGCGGCCCATTACGTCAGGTGAGTTTCTTTTTCCTTTTTCTTCCTTCTTTTCTGTTTTTTCTTTTATGTTTATATTTTCGTTTTTTAAAATCTAACCGTTTAAAAAAAAATCGAGAAAAAGTTTTTCATAAAATTTGAACAGTTTTCTGAAACCAAAACAGTTTTTAAATTTGAACATTTTTTCGATTTGAATAATTTTCAAAATTTGAAATTTGAACAATTTTTTAACTGGAACAATTTTCAAAATTGAACGTTTTTAAAATATGAACAAATTTCGAATTTGAACGCTTTTTCGATTTGAACAATTTTCATATTTGAACAATTTTCAAATTTTCAAATTTGAACGGTTTTCGAATTTGAACGATTTTCAAATTTGAACATTTTTGAATTTAAACATTTTCTCAATTTTAACAATTTTTAAAAATAAAAATTTTCGAATCTAAAAAAATACAAACAAAACCGAAACCAGAAAAAAGAAAAAAGAAAAGAAAACAGAAAAAAGAAACCAGAAAAGAAAAAAGAAAAAAGAAAAAAAAAGAAAAAACGAACTGTTACAGGCCAAATAGCCACAAATGGGCCTGGCCCATACCCGACCAGGGGGTGTGCGGTGGCCGGTAGCCACCGACCTGGTCGGTGTATAGGTTTTGCCAGACGGAGTGTGCGCGACTGATGGTAATGCGATCTTGCGGGCTGTTAGCGGGCCGTGCGGCGCGGCAGTTTTACGCTACTATCAACGCGGTCGGCCCAGCGTGCAGCTCGTCCCGCACCACTTGAAACGGTCCTGATTCGCCCTAATCGCCGCCCCCGACCCCTTCCATCTCTGCGGCGGCGGCGCCGCTGTCCCCGGCTCCTCCCTCTTGGCGTCCTCCTCACCGTCCAGGACGTCCAGATCGCCATCGTCCTCCCGTCCCCCTCGCCTTCCAGCTCATCGTCGTCGTCGTCTCTCTCTCTCTCGACCCTCTCGCCCGTCCAGCTCCTTCTCCGTCTTGTGCTGCTCTGGTGACCTTCCCCTTCCACTAGCCGCTGCAAACCACAGGCCACATGCCCCGTCTCTTGCTTGTGGCTGATCTGCTTCTTGATTCAGCTTATGTGATGTGTGGAGTGATCTCGCAGGTTATTGGTCAATGGTAGGCTGGCGGGCGGCGGGCGCTCGTGCCCTTCTTCGCCGCCTCGGCGCGGCGGTGGCGGAGAAGCAGGATGGCCGTGTTTTCTCAGCCAACTATAGCAGCAGTTGCAGCAGGAGCGCGAATGCCCCATTTGGCTTGGGTGCGTGCATGTCCCCACTCTTCATTTCCTCACTGTACAACTGGGCAGCTCTGGTGTATTTTCTTTTCTTGTCGAGGCTAGTGAAAATGTGGGATTCGGAATGTAGGAATAAAATGGCAAATTAGTGTTGAGTAATCATTCACGCCTTATTTAACAAACATCAGCAGGCTGCATACACCCACACACTGTGTGTGTTGGTACTATGATCTTTTTTTGCTTTACTTGTATCCTTGCTTTGATGAGCTCTGATACAGTACAAGATGTTGCTCGATACTATCAAAAAATTATTCTTCAAGGTGGATCCACACCTATCTGTTTATGCCTTATGTTAAGAATCGTTTTTAGTAATAATTGTAGTTTGACTCTTGATATTTTGATACCTTTCTAACGTTTTTTCTTCTTGTACCCGTGTAGGCCAATACACAAATTTGTTGAGGGCACACACCTCCAGGGGAATTCCATCCAACTTCCATCAGCTGATCCGCAATGCTGTAATGCACTTCTCCTCGTCTTCTTCAGTTTCTCAAAACTTAACAGCATATCCTTCTGTTGGCTACTGTTTTACTTTTGGTAGTAACTAATATTGTCCCTTTGCACTTCACTTCCATTGAGCCAGTTCTGAAGAGTGGTTTCATAATCAGTGACTGTTATTACATTTACTTATAGACACCATTATGATCACATTCCTTCAAGTCACAAAACATAATGACATGTATTTTATCTGTGTTTTCATGGGCAATTCGTATTTCAATGTAGGGAATATCAACCACAAGAAACTTGCTTGCTGAAGATAATGCTATGGTTCCCGTTTCTTCTCCTTTGACATCTCCACTGGGGAGTGCAGAAGAGACAGACAAAAAGGGCGCAGTGGTAAAGAAACTGAAAGTCCAAGCCATCAAGAAGGATATCAAGCAGGTAAAAGCATCTCACTAGTAGTTCTATTCCTTCAATTCTCCTAAAGTTTGAGTAAAGACATGCATATAGTTCTGAGACAGCCATGTTGAGTATGAAATTCCTGTAAACTTCCCCTCATTATTTATGTCACCGACAACAAACTTGTATGCTGAGTATCATTCACTGAGCTGTTTGATGTACAAACATCAAATTTGTATGTTTAATATGTGTGCCAGATAATTGCAAACCACACGGTTAGTAATGATCAAATTATACAGTTTTCACTATATACATTCCTGTTTTTAGTAGAAGCTGTAGTTATTTCTTAGCATCCATCAATATGTCTTTTATTGCAGAAGTATATATGGGTTTGCAAAATAGCCAGCTACCATGAGTAATAGCTACCCACCCACATTGGATCATCCTACAGAATATTTTCTACCGTAGATCGACTTAACAGTGTTAACCTTGCCATTCCCTGAACCGACTGTCTGTTTTTCTGGGGTGGTGAAAAAGATGGCTTATTTTTCATCTGGATGGTGGAGCAATGTGTAATGTGTTATTTTTATCCGGTACAGTTGGAAAGATGCCTTGTTTTTTATCCGGATGGAGGTACTATGTGTTAATTTTATCCTGTATGGTTAGAAAGATGGCTTTTTTTATGGGGATAGAGGAACGATGTGTTATTTTTACCCGGCACGGTTGAAAAAAAATGCCGTTCTTTTTATTCGGACGAGGGAAGTGTTAACAGACGGCTAACAGTGTTAGACGCGTGTAGCTATCCCCCCACGTAGAAAATCAACTTTAATATGGGTTCTCTAAAAACAATTACATGTTGGCTGTTTAATATTTGCTTTTTTCATGTCACTGAAATCATGAGCGTGTAGGAGATTAATGCAGCCCAGCAGGCACCTTGAACTGTTATACTTCCCATAATGCTTTACTAGTACCATCAATATATATTTATTTCTCTAATTTATGTTGATCTTTCTGGCTGTTCTAGAGCCCCAAGAAGGTGAATCTGGTAGCAAAACTGGTTCGAGGAATGCGTGTGGAAGATGCGCTGTTACAGTTACAAGTGACGGTTAAAAGGGCTGCAAAGACTTTGTACCAGGTTGGGTAATTAGCGGAATTGTACATACTCAAGTAATATACTGCTTCCTGTGGTGGAGTGTGATCATTGATGTTTTTCATGAGAAGTTAGTTCTACCAATCACTGTAGGTGATCCATTCTGCTCGCGCCAACGCAGCACACAACCATGGACTGGATCCTGATAAACTTCTTGTGGGTAAGATTGCAAAGAATCCCAAATTTACTTCCTATCTACAATAAATTGATTCTCATTCCTTTCATCTCCCTACCCTTGACCCCGCAGAAGAGGCCTTTGTTGGGAAAGGACTTTATCTTAAGAGGTTGTCTTACCATGCCAAAGGGAGGTGTGGTGTCATGGAGAGACCTAGGTGCAGACTTACAGTGGTGGTCAGAGAGGCTACAGCCGAGGAAGAAGCAAAGATTGCTAAACTCAGAGTTAGCAACTACAAGAAGCTAACCCGGAAGGAGAAGCAGCTCATGCCCCACCGCCTTATCGAGGTTAGCCCCAAGTGGGCTCGCAAAAGGAAAGAGGATGCTGGTGCTACAGAGTAGTATGAGTTTTCGTTTTCCAGGATCTGTCTTTCAACTCTGGTCCTGCAGCTGGAGAGTAGCTGCATATTCAGTCTTCTAGTTATCTGGATTTACTGAAGAACGACAATGGCTCTGAAGTGAAATAATTCAAGGTCACATTTGCCTGAGTAGTCTTTGCCCTGTTTGTGTCATCTGTATGAAATCCTTCCAAGATATTTGTCGATTCTGCTTTGCAATAGATGACTTTCCCTCTGGTGTATTGTTCGGCCTGTCTGTTCCAATAGACGTTGTCGTATCTGTTTGTGATCGAGCAGCAGAAATGGTTATCCTTATTCTTGGCACTTACATTTTGTAGTCTGATCTTTACTGATGATCCAATCTTTTATTTTAATATTTATAAGTTCATAGTCTGATCTTTACTCATGAACAAGGTTGGATCGAATTGCAGCGGCATTCGAGATTCTGGTCCATCGGGTAAATCCGCTTTCCGCGACTCAACTAGATGCCACAACATTACCCATCGCTGCACGTACCAGACACGTCCATTGTTATGTCATCACACAATTTAGCCCCCTTACATCACTACCAAACAGTATAAATTACAGGTGATGTATTCTGGCACGTAGACATGTACGCCTTGTACATGAGGGCCAGTGGAAATCGTAGACCAGACATCTAAATTATTGGAGTACACTGTACACACATGTCGGCTCCTTCACGCCGGCATACTTTCATCGATCACCCGATCGAATACGCAGGTGTGCATGTTCAGTCACATCTCCGGGGCTCTGAACACCGTGGGCTCCTCCTCCATGACCCTCACCAGCTCCGGCGCCGCGTGAACGTACACCACCCAGTCCCCGCCGCCGCGCGCGCTCGGCATGGGCATCACGTATCCGGCGCCCCCGGGCCACGGGAAGTGGTACGATGCAAACGCCGGCATGCCCCATCCGAAGTCCACCTCGCCCACCGGCAGCCTCATCCCCGACGACACCACGCACGCCACCGCCGCGTCCTCACCATCACCGACCCCCAAGTAGGCCCGCGCCACCGTCGGCTCCGGCCGCTGCGCCTCCACCCAGTCCACGAGCTCTTCGAAATGCTCCCCCGTCGCAGCCTCCGCCACCCACCGGTGCACGTCCTCGGCCACGTCCGCGAGCGCCATGTCCTGCAGCTGCGCTGCGCCGATCACGCCGTAGGGGATCGTCAGCACGTTGCCGAAGTAGGGCTTCATGGCGCCGTCGGGGGACACGCGGGCGCGCCCGTCCACGACCACGCCCATGCTGCACGAGTGGGACGGGAACGCCCTGGCGTAGAGCCGCCACAGGAGAGCCGTGAAGGACTCGAGCTTGGTGCGCCCGGGCCCCGCCGAGGCCTGCAGCGCCGCGACGTCGGCGGCGGCGACGTGGTAGATGCGGTTGACTGCTGTGGGTGGTTCCGCCGTGGGTGGAGGGGGCGGAACGCAGCTGACGGGGATGAAGAGGCGGTCGGCGAGGGTGCCGGCTGTGCACGACACACTGCGTGGCGCGAGGAGAGAGCGGTTGAAGGATGGAGATGGCGGAGCGGGTGCGCCTCTGGCTGCCGCTGCCCACGCGACGAGGAACATGTTGAAGGAGTAGGCGTCGCAGACGCGGTGGTCGAACGTGCACCCGACGACGGCGCCGCCGCACTTGAACTTGGTCACCTGCGTGCATTCGTGTAACACGTTAAATGTGAAAGTTGTTATTGGAAAGGCTAGAAGTGATCTAAGTTCTGCGTGTCTTTCGTGTACTTTCTTTGAAACAAAAAAAAAAACACTGTTCACGATATGGAATCTCTAGATTAGATAACTAATAATCATGCAGTTTGAAGCAGATATAATTAATGGAAGCAGTTGACCACCACATGGATGGAATGCAGACGCGTTTGTTTCGTTTTGTAAGGATCCGAACCTGCACGCTCATGACCCCAGCCTTCTTCTTGGGCACCAGCTTCTCCACGCTCTCGTCCGGCAGGCCGAGCCGCACGTCCCGGAGCTCGACGCCGTCCGCGGTCGCCTCCGCGAAGTCGACGCCGCGGCCGGAGCACAGCAACTCCGGCTCCCCCGCGGTGTTGGCCACGACCTCCCCGGCAAGCGGGTAGTACGTCACCAGCACCTTGGCCAGCGCCGCCTTCAGGGTCGACGCGGCCGCCGCGCCGTCACCGGCTGCAGCGTAGCAGAAGAAGACGCCGACGTCAATGGGGGGCAGGATGAGGTCGAGGTTGGAGAGAGGCAAGCAGTGCTCCTGCAGCGGCAGCGCCGGCGCCACGGTCCGAGCGAACGTGGCGGTCACCTCGATCTCGTCGCTGCCGTCGCATTTGGCGCCGGTGGTCTCGAGATACTGCACCATAATGCGCGCTGCGCGTGTAGGTTGTGGCTTTGTGCGAGCTGCCGAGGGAGCTGCGTGTACTTCCCTGGAGTGAGTGAGTGAGGTGATCAACAGGGGTGAATCGGTAGGTATTTATAGAAGGGTTCCAAGCTATGTCACACATGTCAAAGCTAATTTAGTTCAACAAAAATGACACTTATTCAACAGTAGTCTAGCAGCATTGACATGATAATAATTATCATTATTTTCAAGTTGGCCCTTTTTGTCACATGCAACTTCAAGGCTACCAGTACTATATGCCAGAATGCCGCATCTCCTTATGTATAACGTTGCATTATGGATGAATATTCTGCGTTGGCTACATGTGCGGATACATACAAACCCACGGTCGCAGTGTGCACATATTCCATGTTGTAAGCGTGTTTTTTTGCCTGTTTATTATTTGTATATACAAACTCTCCATTTCCAGGATTAAACCTATGTCTGACATTATTTGGCTGTACCTCGTGATGCCAGCCGTTTTCTTGTTTAAGGCATTGAGTGGAGACTCTAACGTTGGCAGTTAGATAGGACGATGGCACTTGTGAAATATTCCTTTCCCTCGTGTTAGAGAACCTATTTCGCGGTTCAAGTGTTATCATTCATGGTGGATATATGTTTTATATTGTTGTGAGCCACGATAGTCTTGGCAGAGCCATGTTCTTTCTCCTTGTTCTTTTACTTGCTTGACATAAAGATGTACTTACTATATATCATACTGATATTAACATATTCCTTCTATCGAAAAATCGATTTACATACATATGTACATCCATGCATGCATGAGATTAAACTTTCCCATGCATGTAGGTGATTCATGTCAAACATCTTCAATTTTAAAAGCTAGCTTAAGTATTGAATCTCATGCACCAATTATTTTACCTAAATTGCTCTAGCCTAACCCAGAAACACATACAATATTTGAACACTTCCTCCCATATTGCTTCCAATATCTGTCCCCTTATTAATATAACAAAATTGGGTGTGACATACCCAAAATTGAACAACGTTAAGACGAGATCTATAGAATTTGGTTGAGGATGCTTAATAAGCAACTTAAGTCTAAATCTGGTGGTGTTGAGCATCCCCTGTGATATTGTGTTTAACTATGCTAGAGCCACCAAAGTTTTTTTTACAGGTTATTGATACGTCCAATTTGCATCACTATTTTATATCATAATTTGCTGTTATTCATTGATATATTTCATATTTGGAGATGATACTTATGTTATTTCATCTATTTTGCATGTTTCATGATTATTGGAGGATCGCGCACCGGAGCCAGGATTCTGCTGGAAAGCACCGTCGAATGCAATATTTCGGAAGATCAACAATTGACGGAAATTATATGGAAAATCCTATTTTTCCAGATGACGAAGGGAGCCGAAGGGGAGCCGAGGAGGGCCGCCATGGGCCCCCCTCACAGGCCGGCGCGGGCCCCGCCCGGCCGCGCCGCCATGTGAGGAGGGGGCCCACAGCCCCTCTCGCCTCCTTTTCTTCGCGTACTCCTTCGTCCCGAAACCTAAGCTCCAGGGGTACGTCGCGAAGAGCCACAGCCGCCTCTCGGGGCGGAGAACACGAGAGAGAAGAGCTCTCCAGGCTGAGATCCGCGGGGAAATTCCCCTCCTGAGGGGGAAATCGACGCCATCGTCACCGCCATCGAGCTGGACATCATCTCCATCACCATCACCATCATCTTCATCATCATCACCGCCGTCTCCACCGCTGCACCTCGTCACCGCTGTAGCAATTTGGGTTTGATCTTGATTGTTTGATAGGGGAAACTCTCCTGGTGTTGATTTCTACTTGTTATTGATGCTATTGAGTGAAACCGTTGAACCAAGGTTTATGTTCAGATTGTTATTCATTATCATATCACCTCTGATCATGTTTCATATGATGTCTCGTGAGTAGTTCGTTTAGTTCTTGAGGACATGGGTGAAGTCTAAATGTTAGTAGTGAAGTATGGTTGAGTAATATTCAATGTTATGATATTTAAGTTGTGGTGTTATTCTTCTAGTGGTGTCGTGTGAACGTCGACTACACGACACTTCACCTTTATGGGCCTAGGGAATGCATCTTGTACTCGTTTGCCAATTGCGGGGTTGCCGGAGTGACAGAACCCGAGCCCCCGTTGGTATATCGATGCGGTAGGGATCGCAGGATCTCGAGTTTAAGGCTGGTTAGATTTATCTTAATTACTTTCTTGTAGTTGCGGATGTTTGCAAGGGGTATAATCACAAGTATGTATTAGTCCTAGGAAGGGCGGTACATTAGCATAGGTTCACCCACACAACACTTATCAAAACAATGAAGATTAATTAGCCGTATGTAGCGAAAGCACTAGACTAAAATCCCGTGTGTCCTCGAGAACGTTTGGTCATTATAAGTAAACAAACCGGCTTGTCCTTTGTGCTAAAAAGGATTGGGCCACTTGCTGCAATTGTTACTCTCGCACTTTACTTACTCGTACTTTATTCATCTGTTACATCAAAACCCCCTGAATACTTGTCTGTGAGCATTTACAGTGAATCCTTCATCGAAACCGCTTGTCAACACCTTCTGCTCCTCGTTGGGATCGACATTCTTACTTATCGAAGATACTGCGATACACCCCTATACTTGTGGGTCATCAAGACTATTTTGCGCCGTTGCCGGGGAGTGAAGCGCTATTGGTAAGTGGAATTGGTAAGGGAAATTTCTACTGTTTGTGCTGATTTTATTTCTGCCGCTGCTATAACTCATTATGGAGAGATCTTCTCTTGAGTGTTTATTTAGGAAATCTACTACTACTGCAAAGGTAGTGGATGAGGCGCCAGGTAAGGAAGAAATACCATACAAAATACCTATGAAGATTATTGAACGTGTAGTGGTAGTATACGGGGATGGAACTCTCCACCCCGAGATCATTTACCGTTCTTACATGAATTATGCGGTTTATTCAAGTGTGCGTATTGCTATGGATGAAGTGAGGAAGAAACTATTCTCTCGATCGCTGTCTGGTAAAGCGCGCATTGGTATAAATTACTGGATAATGGGGATTCTCTTGAATGGAATGATATTGTGCCCCGTTTTATTCTAAGTTCTATCCTCCAAGTGAGATTCACAAAGATCGGAATCGCATATATAATTTTTGGCCTCATGAAGGAGAGAGTATTGCCCAAGCGTGGGGGAGATTGAAGTCTTTAATGCTCAAATGCCCCATTCATGAGCTTCTTGGTAATATTATTATTGATAATTTCTATGCAAGACTTTCTTTTCAAGACAAGACCTTGCTGGATACTTCTTGTTCTGGATCATTTACACGCAACAAGGAAGTGTTTAAAAGGGACCTTCTTAATCGGATCCAAGAAAATACTGAAGGATGGGAGAACGACAAGGATAGAGAATCAGGTATAAATTATGATTATAAATGCATTGAAGCTTTTATGGATACTGATAAATTTCGTAATATGAGTGCTACTTATGGTCTTGATTCTCAAGTTGCTGCAAATCTTTATAAAGCTTTTGCTTCTCATTATGAATTGCCTAAGAAGAACTTTGATAAGTATCATGAACCGTATAAAGATAAAATTGATTCATCTATAAATAAATGTGTTGTTATTGAAACTGTTGATCATGTTATTCCTGAAGCTTATATTGAAAAAACTCCTTTCCCTGCTAAAATGAAGGAGTACTGCTATAAATAGTGCGTTCATAAAAGTGAAAAGAAACCTATAGAACCGAAGAACAAATAAAAGTTGAACCTGCTGTTGCAATTGTTAAAGATCTTGTGACTGAAAATGTGGAGGATGGTCATATTATTTTCTGTGAAGATGCTTCTAATATTGTTTCGCATCCTAATAAGTCTAGGAAAGCTAGTGTTCCTATGCTATCTGTTAGAATTGGTGATCATTGTTACTATGGTTTATGTGATATTGGTGCAAGTATTAGTGCTATTCCTTATGAGCTTTACACGGAGATTATGCACGAAATTGGTTCTTGTGAACTTGAGGATATTGATGTGGTTATTCGGCTGGCTAATAGAGAAACTATCTCTCCAATTGGTATTATTCGAAATGTGGAAGTTTTATGTGGTAAGATTAAATATCCTGCTGACTTTTTGGTACTTGGTTCTGCTGCTAGTAAATGATACGTCTCCGACGTATCGATAATTTCTTATGTTCTATGCCATATTATTGATGATACATACATATTTTATGCACACTTTATGTCATATTCGTGCATTTTCTGGAACTAACCTATTAACAAGATGCCGAAGTGCCAGTGTTTTCTGCTGTTTTTGGTTTCAAAATCCTAGTAACGAAATATTCTCGGAATTGACGAAAAAGACCCAGGGCCTATTTCGCCACGAACCTTCCGAAGACCGAAGAGCATACGAAGTGGGGCCACGAGGTGGCCAAACCACAAGGCGGCGTGGCCAAGGGGGCCCGCGCCGCCCGTGGTGTGGGCCCTCGTCACCCCCGACTCGCCCTTCCGCCTACTTAAAGCCTCCGTTGCGAAACCCCCGATGCGAAAACCACGATTCGGAAAACCTTACCGAGACGCCGCTAATCCCATCTCGGGATTGAGATCCTCCGGCACTTCCGGAGAGGGATTCATCTCCCGGAGGACTCTACACCGCCATGGTCGCCTCCGGAGTGATGAGTGAGTAGTTCACCCCTGGACTATGGGTCCATAGCAGAGCTAGATGGTTGTCTTCTCCTCATTGTGCTTCATTGTTGGATCTTGTGAGCTGCCTAACATGATCAAGATCATCTATCTGTAATACTTATGTTGTGTTTGTCGGGATCCGATGGATAGAGAATACCATGTTATGTTAATTATCAAGTTATTACATATGTGTTGTTTATGATCTTGCATGCTCTCCGTTATTAGTAGAGGCTCTCGCCAAGTTTTTGCTCTTAACTCCAAGAGGGAGTATTTATGCTCGATAGTGGGTTCATGCCATTGACACCGGGACAGTGACAAAAGTTCTAAGGTTGTGTTGTGTTGCCACTAGGGATAAAACATTGGCGCTATGTCCGAGGATGTAGTTGTTGATTACATTACACACCATACTTAATGCAATTGTCCGTTGCTTTGCAACTTAATACTGAAGGGGTTCGGATGATAACCTGAAGGTGGACTTTTTAGGCATAGATGCAATTGGATGGCGGTCTATGTACTTTGTCGTAATGCCCAATTAAATCTCACTATACTTATCATGACATGTATGTGCATTGTTATGCCCTCTCTATTTGTCAATTGCCCGTAATTTGTTCACCCAACATGCTTTTATCTTATGGGAGAGACACCTCTAGTGAACTGTGGACCCCGGTCCATTCTTTAACACTGAAATACAAATCGCCGCAATACTTGTTTTTACCGTTTTCTCTCGCAAATAATCATCTTCCACACAATACGGTTAATCCTTTGTTACAGCAAGCCGGTGAGATTGACAACCTCACTGCTTGGGGCAAAGTACTTTGGTTGAGTTGTGCAGGTTCCACGTTGGCGCCGGAATCCCGGTGTTGCGCCGCACTACATCCCGCCGCCATCAACCTTCAACGTGCTTCTTGGCTCCTCCGGTTCGATAAACCTTGGTTTCTTTCGAGGGAAAACTTGCCGCTGTGCGCATCATACCTTCCTCTTGGGTTGCCCAACGAACGTGAAATACACGCCATCAAGCTCTTTTTCTGGCGGTCGGGGAGATCAAGACACGCTGCAAGGAGTCTCCACTTCTCAATCTCTTTACTTTGTTTTTGTCTTGCTTTATTTTATTTACTACTTTGTTTGCTGCATTTATATCAAAACACAAAAAATTAGTTGCTAGCTTTACTTTATTTACTGTCTTGTTTGCTATATCAAAAACACAAAAAAATTAGTTTACTTGCATTTACTTTACCTAGTTTGCTTTATTTACTACTGCTAAAATGAGTAATCCTGAAGTTGAAGTTCGTTCATTTAAGCAACAAGGAGGAGAATGTTTAAAAGATGCTTGGTATAGAATTAGTGATGCCCATAATAGGTGCACTAAGAAACACTCCACCACTATCCTACTCAGGAATTTTTATGTTGGTATCTCTAGCTGGAATAGATATGTTCTTGATTGTCTCGCGGGGGTAACTTCCTAGGTGCTCCCGCTTTAGAGGCTAGTTGCATTATTGAGAGTTTATTTGGAACACCACCTGTTAATGAAATTAAAATTGAAACCTCCCTTGAGGATGTTATGAAAAAATTGGAAACCATAGAGAAAATTTTTAGTGTTGAAACTAAGTTGGAGATGTTACTTGTTAAAACTGATAAACTTGATAAATCCTTAGGAGGAATTGATGAAAGAATTAGTGTCCTAGGAACTTGTGTTGACCATGATAATCAAATTAATAGGATTGGCGAACTTGAAAAAGCTATGGGAACTTTGGGTTCAACCTTTTCATCTTTACAGTTTAGAGAGAAAGCTTATGTGGGAAAGGAGCAAAAGTTTATGTATGCCTCTAAAGTGCCTAAACCAAAGAAATATTATTATAGGCCTAAAATTGACAAAGCCCCTAGTACCACTGCAAATGGGGGAGCTTATGATATCAATGCACCACCCTTTGATAACACTTGATACACTTCTGCGCCTAGCTGAAAGGCGTTAAAGAAAAGCGCTTATGGGAGACAACCCATGTTTTTACTACAGTATTTTTGTTTTATATTTGAGTCTTGGAAGTTGTTTACTACTGTAGCAACCTCTCCTTATCTTAGTTTTGAGTTTTGTTGTGCCAAGTAAAGTCTTTGATAGAAAAGTAAGTATTAGATTTGGATTACTGCGCAGTTCCAGATTTCTTTGCTGTCACGAATCTGGGTCTACCTCCCTGTAGGTAGCTCAGAAAATTAAGCCAATTTACGTGCATGATCCTCAGATATGTACGCAACTTTCATTCAATTTGAGCATTTTCATTTGAGCAAGTCTGGTGGCCTAATAAAATCCATCTTTACGGACTGTTCTGTTTTGACAGATTCTGCCTTTTATTTCGCATTGCCTCTTTCGCTATGTTGGATGAATTTCTTTGATCCATTAATGTCCAGTAGCTTTATGCAATGTCCAGAAGTGTTAAGAATGATTGTGTCACCTCTGAACATGTGAATTTTTATTGTGCACTAACCCTCTAATGAGTTGTTTCGAGTTTGGTGTGGAGGAAGTTTTCAAGGATCAAGAGAGGAGTATGATGCAATATGATCAAGAAGAGTGAAAGCTCTAAGCTTGGGGATGCCCCCGTGGTTCACCCCTGCATATTCTAAGAAGACTCAAGCGTCTAAGCTTGGGGATGCTCAAGGCATCCCCTTCTTCATCGACAACATTATCAGGTTCCTCCCCGAAACTATATTTTTATTCACATCTTATGCACTTTGCTTGGAGCGTCGGTTTGTTTTTGTTTTTTTTGTTTTGTTTGAATAAAATGGATCCTAGCATTCACTTTATGGGAGAGAGACACGCTCGCTGTAGCATATGGACAAGTATGTCCTTAGGCTTTACTCATAGTATTCATGGCGAAGTTTCTTCTTCGTTAAATTGTTATATGGTTGGAATTGGAAAATGCTACATGTAGTAACTCTAAAATGTCTTGGATAATTTGATACTTGGCAATTGTTGTGCTCATGTTTAAGCTCTTGCATCATATACTTTTCACCCATTAATGAAGAAATACTTAGAGCTTGCTAATTTGGTTTGCATATTTGGTTTCTCTAGAGTCTAGATAACATCTAGTATTGAGTTTTGAACAACAAGGAAGACGGTATGGAGTCTTATAATGTTTATAATATGTCTTTTATGTGAGTTTTGCTGCACCGCTTCATCCTTGTGTTTGTTTCAAATAACCTTGCTAGCCTAAACCTTGTATCGAGAGGGAATACTTCTCATGCATCCAAAATACTTGAGCCAACCACTATGCCATTTGTGTCCACCATACCTACCTACTACATGGTATTTATCCGCCATTCCAAAGTAAATTGCTTGAGTGCTACCTTTAAAATTCCATCATTCACCTTTGCAATATATAGCTCATGGGACAAATAGCTTAAAAACTATTGTGGTATTGAATATGTACTTATGCACTTTATCTCTTATTAAGTTGCTTGTTGTGCGATAACCATGTTTCGGGGACGCCATCAACTATTCTTTGTTGAATATCATGTGAGTTGCTATGCATGTCCGTCTTGTAAGTAAGAGAGATCTACCACCTTAATGGTTGGAGCATGCATATTGTTAGAGAAGAACATTGGGCCGCTAACTAAAGCCAGAATCATGGTGGAAGTTTCACTTTTGGACATACATCCTCAATCATAAGAATAATAATTGTTGCCACATGCTTATGCATTAAGAGGAGTCCATTATCTCTGTTGTCCATGTTGTCCCTATGGATGTCTAAGTTGAGGATAATCAAAGCGCAGAAATCCAAAATGCGAGCTTTCTCCTTAGACCTTTGTACAAACGGCATGGAGGTACCCATTGTGACACTTGGTTAAAACATGTGTATTGCAAATCCGGAGTCCAAGCTAATTAGGACAAGGTGCGGGCACTATTAGTATACTATGCATGAGATTTGCAACTTGTAAGATATAACTTTCATAACTCATATGCTTTATTACTACCGTTGACAAAATTGTTTCATGTTTTCAAATAAAAAGCTCTAGCACAAATATAGCAATCGATGCTTCCTCTTTGAAGGACCATTCTTTACTTTATGTTGAGTCAGTTCACCTATCTCTCTCCACCTCAAGAAGCAAACACTTGTGTGAACTGTGCATTGATTCCTACATACTTGCATATTGCACTTGTTATATTACTCTATGTTGACAATTATCCATGAGATATACATGTGTTGAAAGCAACCGCTGAAACTTAATCTTCCTTGTGTTGCTTCAATACCTTTACTTTGATTTATTGCTTTATGAGTTAACTCTTATGCAAGACTTATTGATGCTTGTCTTGAAGTACTATTCATGAAAAGTCTTTGCTTTTTGATTCACTTGTTTACTCATGTCATTACCATTGTTTTGATCGCGCATTCATTACATATGTTTACAAATAGTATGATCAAGTTATGATGGCATGTCACTAAATTATCTTTGTTATCGTTTTACCCGCTCGATGAGTTAACTAAGCTTGGGGATGCTTGATACGTCCTCTCGACGTATCGATAATTTCTTATGTTCTATGCCATATTATTGATGATACCTACATGTTTTATGCACACTTTATGTCATATTAGTGCATTTTCCGGAACTAACCTATTAACAAGATGCCGAAGTGCCAGTTGCTGTTTGCTTTTTGGTTTCAGAAATCCTAGTAATGAAATATTCTCGGAATTGGACGAAACAAAATCCAGGGCCTATTTCGCACGAACCTTCCGAAGACCGAAGAGCATACGAAGTGGGGCCACGAGGTGGCCAAACCACAAGGCGCGCGGCCAAGGGGCCCGCGCCGCCTGTGGTGTGGGCCCTCGTCCCGACCTATTCTTCCGCCTACTTAAAGCCTCCGTCGCAAAACCCGATGTAAAACCACGACACGGAAACCTTATCGAGACGCCGCCACCGCTAATCCCATCTCGGGGGCGAGATCTCCTCCGGCACCTGCCGGAGAGGGGATTCATCTCCGAGGACTACACGCCATGGTCGCCCGCGGAGTGATGAGTGAGTAGTTCACCGACTATGGGTCCATAGTAATAGCTAGATGGTTGTCTTCTCATTGTGCTTCATTGTTGGATCTTGAGCTGCCTAACATGATCAAGATCATCTATCCGAATTCTATATGTTGTGTTTGTCGGGATCCCATGGATAGAGAATACCATGTCATGTTAATTATCAAGTTATTACATATGTGCTGTTTATGATCTTGCATGCTCTCCGTTACTAGTAGAGGCTAGGCCAAGTTTTTACTTTTAACTCCAAGAGGGAGTATTTATGCTCGGAGTGGGTTCGTGCTCCATTGACACTGGACGGGACAAAGTTCTGGGGTTGTGTGTGCTGTTGCCACTAGGGATAAAACATTGGCGCTATGTCCGAGGATGTAGTTGTTGATTACATTACGCACCATACTTAATGTAATTGTCTGTTGCTTTGCAACTTAATACGGATGGGGTTCGGATGATAACCTGAAGGTGGACTTTTTAGGCATAGATGCAGTTGGATGGCGGTCTATACTTTTTCGTAATGCCCAATTAAATCTCACTATACTTATCATGACATGTATGTGCATTGTTATGCCCTCTCTATTTGTCAATTGCCCGACTGTAATTTGTTCACCCAACATGCTTTTATCTTATGGGAGAGACACTTAGTGTGGACCCCAGTCCATTCTTTAACACCGAAATACAAATCTGCTGCAATACTTGTTTTTGCTTTTCTTTCTCACAACTCATCTTCCACACAATACGGTTAATCCTTTGTTACAGTAAGCTAAGAGATTGACAACTCACGTTTCTAGCAAAGTACTTTGGTGAGTTGTGCAGAAACACGTTTGAATCCTCTCGGTGTTGCGCCGCACTACATCCCGCCGCCATCAACCTTCAACGTGCTTGGTGGCTCCTCTGGTTCCTGTTTCTTTCTGAGGGAAAACTTGCTGCTGTGCGCATCATACCTTCCTCTTGGGGTTGCCCAACGAACGTGTGAAATACACGCCATCAGTAAATATTGTCCTATCATTTTTGGTAGACCTTTTCTAAATACTTGTGGAGCTATTATAGATTGCAAGAAAGAGAAAATTTTGACTAAATTTGCTGGTGAATCTTATGAGTTTCTTCTAAATTTACCAAAACTCCTTATAAAATTGATTCGCCTAATAGTGATTTTAAAGTTGAACAGTGTGCATCTATTGCTCTTGCTCCTAATAACCCTTTCAGCAACATTTGGAGAATAGTGAGAGTGAAGTTTTTAGGGAAGAGGGACGAGCTTGATGAAATTTTCCTTCGCCAACCTATTCTGAAGCATGATTTACGGTGGAAGATTTGGGTACAACACCACCACCAAAGGAAGATCCTGTCTTTGATTTAAAACCATTGCCTCATATAATTTAAATATGCTCATATTGATGATAAGAAAATATATCCTTATTATTAGTTCTAAGCTTTCGGAGTTTGAAGAAGAAAGGTTATTGGAATATCAAGAAACACCGAGGTGCTATTGGCTACACTTTTGATGACTTGAAGGGATTTCTCCTATTTGCCAACACGCCATTAATATGGAAGATGATGGGAAGCCTGTTGTTGAACCTCAGCGTCGTCTAATTCCTAAGATGAAGGATGTGGTAAGAAATGAGGTATTAAGACTCCTGCTGGTATTATATATCCTATTGCTGATAGTAGATGGGTTAGTCCCGTGCATTGTGTTCCTAAGAAAGGAGGAATGACTGTTGTGCCTAATGATAATGATGAGCTCATACCTCAAAGAGTAGTGTAGGGTATAGAATGTGCATTGGATTATCGAAAAGTTAATAAGGTTACTAAGAAAGATCATTACCTTTACCATTTATTGATCAAATATTAGAAAGGTTATCTAAAAATACTCATTTTTGCTTTCTTGATGGTTATTCTGGGGTTTCACAAATTGCTGTTAAAACTAAAGATCAAGAGAAAACCACTTTTACTTGTCCCTATGGAACTTATGCTTATAGGCGTATGCCTTTTGGTTTATGTAATACTCCTACTTTTCAAAGATGGTCTGCTATTTTTCATGTTTTTGTGAGAGTATTGTAGAGGTATTCATGGATGATTTTTCTGTCTATGGGAATTCTTTTGATAGTTGCTTGCGGAACCTTGATAAAGTTTTGCAGAGATGTGAAGAAACTAACCTTATTCTTAATTGGGAGAAATGCCACTTTATGGTTAATGAAGGAATTGTTTTGGGACACAAAATTGAGAGGTATTGAAGTTGATAGAGCTAAAGTTGAAACAATTGAGAAGATGCCCTATCCTAGGGATGTTAAAGGTATTCGTAGTGTTCTTGGTCATGTTGGGTTTTATAGGAGATTTATTAAAGATTTCTCCAAGATTTCAAACCTCTTACTAATCTTCTTCAAAAGATGTACCTTTTGTTTTTGATGATGATTGTAAGGAAGCTTTTGAAACTCTAAAGAAAGCCTTAACAACTGCCCCTATAGTTGAACCTCCTGATTGGAACTTACATTTGAAATTATGTGTAATGCTAGTGATTTTGTTGTAGGCTGTTCTTGGACAGCGAGTAGATAAGAAATTGAATGTTATTCATTATGCTAGTAAAACTCTTGATGCTGCTCAAAGAAATTATGCTACTACTGAAAAGAATTGTTAGCTGTAGTCTTTGCTTGTGATAAATTTAGATCTTATATTGTTGATTCAAAAGTTACGATTCATACTGATCATGCCGCAATTAGATACCTTATGACAAAGAAAGATGCTAAGAGGCTTATTAGATGGGTACTTCTTTTGCAAGAATTTGATTTACATTTGTAGATATAGAAAGGTGTGATAATCCTGTTGCTGATAATTTGTCTAGATTGAAAATATTGCTTATGATCCTGTTCCTGTTAATGATAGTTTTCCAAATGAACAATTGGCTGTAATAACTCGCGAGATAGTCCTTGGTATGCTGATTATGCTAACTTTATTGTTTCCAAGTACTTGCCTCCAACCTTTTCAGCTGAGGAGGAAATTCTTTATGACTTGAGGCATTATTTTTGGATGACCCACACTTATATAAAGAAGGAGTGGATGGTATTATGCGAAGATGTGTTCCGAATATGAACAATAAGAGATATTGAGTAAATGTCATGGTAGTGTTTATGGAGGACATCACGCCGAGATAGAACCGCACAAAAATCAGGTTTTTATTGGCCAACTCTCTTCAAAGATGCAAGGAAGTTTATTTTATCTTGATGAATGTCAAAGGGTTGGTAATATCTCCAGACGCAATGAAATGCCTATGAATTATACTCTTGTTATTGAACCGTTTGATTGTTGGGGATTTGACTTCATGGGACCTTTTCCCTTCTTCAAGGTAACACTCATATACTTGTTGCTGTTGATTATGTTACTAAATGGGTGAGAAGCCATACCTACAAAAAGTGCTCGATGGTGAGACCTCTTTAAGAATGTTTAGACATTATTTTTCCTAGATTTGGAGTACCTAGATATATTATGACTGATGGAGGTTCTCATTTTATTCATGGTGGTTTTAGAAAACTCTGCTAAATATGGTATTAATCATAGAATTGCTTCCGCTTATCATCCTCAAACTAGTGGGCAAGTAGAACTATCAAATAGAGAAATTAAATCTATCTTGCAAAAGACTGTTAATAAAACTAGAAAGAATTGGGCTAGTAAATGAAGGGGCGCTATGGGCTTATAGAACTGCTTATAAAACCCCATGGAATGTCACCTTATAAAATGGTTTAAAGATTGTCATTTACCTTTAGAATTAGAGCACAAAGCTTATTGGCCGTTAGAGAACTAAATAAAGATCCTAAACTAGTCGGTAATAAGAGGTTGTTACAATTAAATTCTTTGATGAATGGAGAAGTGGAAGCTTATGAAAATGCTAAACTTTTTAAAGAGAAAGTTAAGAAATGGCATGATAGAAGGATTATCAAAAGAGAGTTTAATATTGGGGATAAAGTCCTATTGTATCGGTCTCGTCTCAGATTCTTTGCAGGGAAATTACTCTCGAAATGGGAAGGACCATATGTTGTTGAGGAGGTGCGTTCAGGAGCAATTAAAATTAGTTCTCTCCAAGGCAACGCCACACAAGTGGTGAATGGGCAAAGACTCAAGCATTATATCTCGGTGATTCTTATAATGTAGATGTTGATGTTATTCAAGTGAACACGAGGCTTTCATCAAAGGCCAAATTGACAGTCCTGCGACTTCGAATTTAACAATACAGGTAATAAAAATTTCGCGATTTACTTTCCGAACAATGTTTTTTGTTGTTTTTGGAAAATATGAAAATTACGAGATCGAACGGGTGGAGGAGGCGCACGAGTGCCCCCACAGCCGGCGCGGCCACTGCCACGCCGCCCATGAGGACACCGCCTCGTTGTCCCTCTCCGACTCTGTTCGACTGTACTTTCCGTTTGTTGTGAAAATTTTGCTATATAATCCCCCGGACCTCTGGAGGTCCGTATATCATTTTCTCGACGTGTTTTGTTTCGAGTGTTTCTGCAGGATTTGCTTCGATCTAGAGGTGTCATGTCTTCGTCGGGAACTCGAAGGACGGCTCCCGCAAGGACTTTGACAACTTGTATATGGACGAGGTGAGGATGCATCCCAAGGAATTGCCGCTCGTTGGATGGGGAGTGCGATCAAAGATGTCTGTGGTCCTAGTGAGAAGGAAGCTTGAAGACAGGATAGCTTAGAACAAGACGCCTTCAACTACAAGAAGATGGCCGAGCGAGTGGATATCTTCCACAAGATTGTGTCTCAACTCATTGCTGAACACGAAAGAAAACTGCAAAGCTGGGTGACATCCTCTCACTTCACGACACCACCAACAAACCCAAGCTCAACTCATGACGTTCGAATCGAACTGAGTATGAAAATGTTTAAACACATAAGCCTTGCTGCTAGTTTCAGGATTCCCGAGACCAAGATGTCCTTTGTCGATGGAGAGCCTCTTCCTTGGAAGTCCGATGACGGGAGTTCATCACCACCATCGCCAAAGGAGTAATTCATCATCGGTATTGGCATCCCCTTGGTTTGTTCCAATCTTGGGGGAGTGCCGCGATCATCATCACTACCTTTTTTACTATCAAGTAGTGTCATATCATGAGTAGGGAAGTTATCATATAAGATGGGCTTGGAAGTATCTCTCCTTTAGTTGGTTGTCTATGTATCCCTTGGTGTGAGTTATCGTTATGAAATATTAATGAGAAGTCTTATCATTTACATATTGCACACCTTATTTTAGTTTGCAATTTCTATTATATGATTGATCTTGATTTTAGTATTGGTACCACTTTGGGAGCATTGAGTAAATCATCTATTTGGTTTTGGCAAACTTAGCATTGGTCAATAGCAACAACACCTTGAGGTTTAAGTAGAAAAGAGAAAGCATATAGTTGTTTCATTGTCTTCCTTTCTTGTTAGCTCATAGCTTATTATTCTGAAGTTAAAATTGTTTGTGCTTGCAAGAAAGATACATGATTATGTCTATCACATGTATATTTGTTTGTTTCCTCAACTCTTATGCTTGCTAATTAACCTTGCTAGCCAAAGACCTGTATTGAGAGGGAATGCTTCTCGTGCATCCAAACCTGAACCCAAACCTATGCCATTTGTGTCCACCATATCTACCTACTGCATGGTATTTTCCTGCCATTCCAAGTAAATACTTCATGTGCTACCTTTAAACAATTCAAAAGTTCTTACTTCTTACTTGTGTCAATGTTTTATAGCTCATGAGGAAGTATGTGGTGTTTTATCTTTCAGTCTTGTTAGGCAGCCTCCACTAATGGACTAGTGGCTTCATCCACTTATCCTATAATTTTGCAAAAAGAGCTGGCAACGGGGTTCCCAGCCCCAATTAATCAACTTTCATTAATAATTCTCTTCACATGTTTTGCTCTGATTCATCAGTAAGCAACTTAATTTTGCAATAGACACTCCTCCATGGTATGAGATTGTTGGAAGGCACCCGAGGATTCGATTAGCCATGGCTTGTGTAAGGCAAAGGTTGGGAGTGTCATCCTAAATAAACTATAGTACATGTGTAAACAAAAGAGAAGAGGGATGATCTACCTTGCTGGTAGAGATAACGTCCTTCATGGGAGCTCCTGGAGGTCGTTTGGCAAGGGGGTTAGAGTACCCACCATTTTGACAACAACAAAACACCTCTCAAAACTTTACTTTTATTCTCTTTATATGATTTCAAAACTGAAAAGCTCTAGCACATGATTTAATCCCCGCTTCCTCCAAGGGCCTGTCTTTTACTTTATGTTGAGTCAGTACACCTATTTCCTCTCCATCTCAAGCAAGCATTTGAGTTGTTGTGATCAAACTATTATATTGTGATTTGCTTCATCATCTTTTACTCTTTCCTTGTTTAGTACAAGTTTTACCTGAATGAATATAGCTTTGAAAGTTATCAATGATCATTATGATTGAGTATGCAAGATAAGCCATATAAACTTTAACATGAGAGCGCTGCTCAATAGATAAGTATAATCTGTTAACTGTTCTCTGACCAAGAACAAAGTTTGCCATCACCAACTATGATTTCTTATGCACCTTTATTTGTGATTACCTTATACTTGTTTCAAGTTGAGTTATATGAGGAAGTTGTTTACTAGAATGTTTTGTGTGAATGAATATGATGCTTCTTGTCCGTATTTGATTTATCGACTCACTCCATAAACATGTCGTCCTGTTTACCGAGTTCAGTTTCGCTTGGGACAAGCGAGGTCTAAGCTTGGGGGAGTTGATACGTCCAATTTGCATCACTATTTTATATCATAATTTGCTGTTATTCATTGATATATTTCATATTTGGAGATGATACTTATGTTATTTCATCTATTTTGCATGTTTCATGATTATTGGAGGATCGCGCACCGAGCCAGGATTCTGCTAGAAAAAGCACCGTCAGGACGCAATATTTCGGAAGATCAACAATTGACGGAAATTATATGGAAAATCTTATTTTTCCAGATGAAAGAGAGAAGGGGGAGCTGAGGAGGGCGCCATGGGCCTCCCTCACAGGCCGGCGCGGCCCGCCCTCAGCACGCCGCCTGTGGAGGAGGGGGCCCACAACCCTCTCGCATCCTTTTCTTCGGCATCTCTTCGTCCCGAAAACCTAAGTCTGTGGTACGTCGCAAGAGCCACAGCCCTTCTGGGCGGAGAACACGAGAGAGAGAAAGAGCTCCGGCAGGCTGAGATCCGCGGGGAAATTCCTCCCGGAGGTGGAAATCGACGCCATCGTCACCGCCATCGAGCTGGACATCATCTCCATCACCATCACCATCATCTTCATCATCATCACCGCCGTCTCCACCGCTGCACCTCGTCACCGCTGTAGCAATTTGGGTTTGATCTTGATTGTTTGATAGGGGAAACTCTCCCGGTGTTGATTTCTACTTGTTATTGATGCTATTGAGTGAAACCGTTGAACCAAGGTTTATGTTCAGATTGTTATTCATTATCATATCACCTCTGATCATGTTCCATATGATGTCTCTGTAAGTAGTTCGTTTAGTTCTTGAGGACATGGGTGAAGTCTAAATGTTAGTAGTGAAGTATGGTTGAGTAATATTCAATGTTATGATATTTAAGTTGTGGTGTTATTCTTCTAGTGGTGTCGTGAACATCGACTACACGACACTTCACCTTTATGGGCCTAGGGGAATGCATCTTGTACTCGCTTGCCAATTGCGGGTTGCCGGAGTGACAAACCCCCCGTTGGTATATCGATGCAGGAGGGATCGCAGGATCTCAGAGTTTAAGGCTGTGGTTAGATTTATCTTAATTACTTTCTTGTAGTTGCGGATGCTTGCAAGGGGTATAATCACAAGTATGTATTAGTCCTAGGAAGGGCGGTGCATTAGCATAGGTTCACCCACACAACACTTATCAAAACAATGAAGATTAATTAGCCGTATGTAGCGAAAGCACTAGACTAAAATTCCGTGTGTTCGAGAACATTTGGTCATTATAAGTAAACAAACCGGCTTGTCCTTTGTGCTAAAAAGGATTGGGCCACTTGCTGCAATTGTTACTCGCACTTTACTTACTCGTACTTTATTATCCTGCTACATCAAAACCCCCTGAATACTTGTCTGTGAGCATTTAAAGTGAATCCTTCTCGAAACTGCTTGTCAACACCTTCTGCTCCTCGTTGGGATCGACATTCTTACTTATCGAAGATACTGCGATACACCCCCTATACTTGTGGGTCATCAATTATCCATAAAAGTAACGGATCCGTATCCAACTGGTGCAGATGGCGCTTCAGCAATATTCGCATTGTGCTACGTATGTATAACCCTATTGCGTGTGATGAAGGCAGCTGTGTACTTATTTGCCATATTTCATCATGTATAAACTTCAAAATAAAATGATTGTGTGCATCTCGAACTAAAGCCCCGGGTGCAGTAACATAAAGCAGAATATTAATCTACAATCTAGATTAAATTTTTGTCCCATGTTAATATATATTATATCTATTAGTAAACATATTAATATATATTCTATCTATTAGACAACAAGAACATAGAAAACGGAGCGATCATGCCCACTCTATTGGATGTCATTACTTTCAATGTAGATTGAATTGGTTGTTTACAAGACTAATCTTCGGCTAGACACTCGGGGGCTACTGACGTGGGTATTACCCTTCGGGTAACTGTTATTGCCCTATCCTGTACGGTCCAACTAGAGGCCCATGAGGACACCCGATGGCAAGTGAATCACTACGCCGGCGCCGAAGAAGGTTCCTTGGAGAACAAGACGAAAACACGAAGAATACAAGGAAAGTCTAGAACTAGGGTCCTTTGTAACCTAGTCGTACCCGGACAAATCTCTTGAGACCTGGCCCCCTATATAAGGGCCAGGAGAGGGGCTGCCGAGGGACGCACGCAATATTAGCAACTTTAGCCACCATAAGTCCAGAGCTAGGTACTCGTAACACTTATCTTCTCGACGAGATCACAGCCGAAACCTTCGGCACCCCATTGTAACCCGATATTTTCATAATCAAGATCAGACAGGCAGGACGTAAGAGTTTTACCTCATCGAGGGCCCCGAACCTGGGTAAATCGCTTTTCCCGCTTGTTTGATAACCGATGTCTCGTGTCAGCCTACATGATTCCATCTACACTAAGCCCCAAACGGAGAGCATTGCCGAGGAGTACTCTCGACAACGAAGGTAGTAGTGTGATAGGGATGTCCTCATCAAGAGTAATCCTGTTGTATTTCGCCTTTACTTTCATGTAAAATACTCTTCTAAATTAATCCAATGGTCCAAAACTTTTGGCCTCGTTTAAAAAAAATCTTTTGTTTTAACATTTAGAAGTTCACAGTATGTTTACTCATGAACAAGGTTGGATCAAATTGCAGCGGCGTTAGAGATTCTGATCGATCGGCTAACCCGCTTTCCCCGACTCAACTGGATACCACAACACTACCCATCACTGCACGTAACAGACACGTCCATTGTTATGTCATCACACAATTAGCCCCCAGATACATCACTACAGAACAGTATACATTACACGTGATGTATTCTGGCACGTAGACATGTACGCCTTGTACATGACGGGCAGTGGAAATCGTAGACCAGACAACCAAATTATTGGAGTACGCACACATGTCGGCTCGTTCACGTTGGCACACTTGATCGATCACCCGATCGAATACTTAGGTGCATGTTCAGTCACATCTCCGGGGCTCTGAACACCGTGGGCTCCTCCTCCATGACCCTCACCAGCTCCGGCGCCGCGTGGACGTACACAACCCAGTCCCCGCCGCCGCGCGCGCTCGGCATGGGCATCACGTACCCGGCGCCCCCGGGCCACGGGAAGTGGTACGACGCGAACGCCGGCACGCCCCACCCGAAGTCCACCTCCCCCACCGGCAGCCTCATCCCGGACGACACCACGCACGCCACCGCCGCGCCCTCGCCGTCACCGACTCCCAAGTAGGCCCGCGCCACCGTGGGCTCAGGCCGCTGCGCCTCCACCCAGTCAACGAGCTCCTCGAAGTGCTCCCCCGTCGCAGCCTCCGCCACCCACCGGTGCACGTCCTCGGCCACGTCCGCGAGCGCCATGTCGTGCAGCTGCGCTGCGCCGATCACGCCGTAGGGGATCGTCAGCACGTTGCCGAAGTAGGGCTTCATGGCGCCGTCGGGGGACACGCGGGCGCGCCCGTCCACGACCACGCCCATGCTGCACGAGTGGGCCGGGAACGCCCTGGCGTAGAGCCGCCACAGGAGGGCCGTGAAGGACTCCAGCTTGGTGCGCCCGGGCCCCGCCGAGGCCTGCAGGGCCGCGACGTCGGCGGCGGCCACGTGGTAGATGCGGTTGACGGCTGTGGGTGGTTCCGCCGTGGGTGGAGGGGGCGGAACGCAGCTGACGGGGATGAAGAGGCGGTCGGCGAGGGTGCCGGCTGTGCACGCCACACTGCGTGGCGCGAGGAGAGAGCGGTTGAAGGATGGAGATGGCGGAGCGGGTGCGCCTCTGGCTGCCGCTGCCCACGCGACGAGGAACATGTTGAAGGAGTAGGCGTCGCAGACACGGTGGTCGAACGTGCACCCGACGACGGCGCCGCCGCACTTTAACTTGGTCACCTGCGTGCATTCGTGTAACACGTTAAATGTGAAAGTTGTTATTGGATAAGCTAGAATTGATCTAAGATCTGCGTGTTTTTCGTGTACTTTCTTTGAAACGAAAAAAAAATACTGTTCACGATCTGGAATCTCTAGATTAGTTAACTAATAATCATGCAGTTTGATGCAGATATAATTAATGGAAGCAGTTGACCACCACATGGATATGGAATGCAGACGCGTTTGTTTCGTTTTGTAAGGATCCGAACCTGCACGCTCATGACCCCAGCCTTCTTCTTGGGGACCAGCTTCTCCACGCTCTCGTCCGGCAGGCCGAGCCGCACGTCCCGGAGCTCGACGCCGTCCGCGGTCGCCTCCGCGAAGTCGACGCCGCGGCCGGAGCACAGCAATTCCGGCTCCCCCGCGGCGTTGGCCACGACCTCCCCGGCCAGCGGGTAGTACGTCACCAGCACCTTGGCCAGCGCCGCCTTCAGGGTCGACGCGGCCGCCGCGCCGTCGCCGGCTGCAGCGTAGCAGAAGAAGACGCCGACGTCAATGGGGGGCAGGATGAGGTCGAGGTTGGAGAGAGGCAAGCAGTGCTCCTGCAGCGGCAGCGCCGGCTCCACGGTCCGAGCGAACGTGGCGGTCACCTCGATCTCGTCGGTGCCGTTGCATTTGGCGCCGGTGGTCTCGAGATACTGCACCATAATGCGCGCTGCGCGTGTAGGTTGTGGCTTTGTGCGAGCTGCCGAGGGAGCTGCGTGTACTTCCCTGGAGTGAGTGAGTGAGTGAGTGAGTGATCAACAGGGGTGAATCGGTAGGTATTTATAGAAGGGTTCCAAGCTATGTCACACATGTCAAAGCTAATTTAGTTCAACAAAAATGACACTTATTCAACAGTTAGTCTAGCAGCATTGACATGATAATAATTATCATTATTTTCAAGTTGGCCCTTTTTGTCACATGCAACTTCAAGGCTGCCAGTACTATATGCCAGAATGCCGCATCTCCTTATGTATACGTTGCATTATGGATGAATATTCTGCGTTGGCTACATGTGCGGATACATACAAACCCACGGCCGCAGTGTGCACATATTCCATGTTGTAAGCGTGTTTTTTTGCCTGTTTATTATTTGTATATATACAAACTCTCCATTTCCAGGATGAAACCTATGTCTGACATTATTTGGCTGTACCTCGTGATGCCAGCCGTTTTTTTGTTTAAGGCATTGAGTGGAGAGGGAGACTCTAACGTTGGCAGTTAGATAGGACGATGGCACTTGTGAAGTATTCCTTTCCCTCGTGTTAGAGAATCTATTTCGCGGTTCAAGTGTTATCATTCATGGTGGATATATGTTTTATATTGTTGTGAGCCTATCATTCATGGTGGATATATGTTTTATATTGTTGTGAGCCACGATAGTCTTGGCAGAGCCATGTTCTTTCTCATGCACCAACTATTTTACCTAAATTGCTCTAGCCTAACCCAGAAACACATACAATATTTGAACACTTCCTCCCATACAGAAAACCAAAACTGATCATGGGTGCATATGCACCCTATATGTATAACACATATTTCAAAAAGTAAAAAATTAGGAACAAAAATTTAGCATGTAGAGGGACACGTTCTATGAGTACACGTAAAGTTTCACGTAAAACCGACAATTTTTGTACCCTATGTAAAAAAGACAAATAATGTCTCCAGAAATAGACTATTTTAACACCAAAAATTTGTCTTTTTAGTACAAGACACAAAACATATCGGTTTTTTCTGAAACAACTTTGTGAATATGTAACATGTCAAGATATACACGAGGCATTTTTGTTTGTATTTTTTGACATTTAGAAATATATTTAATATGCATTTCAAATAAAGGGTGCATATGCACCCAGGTGTAGAAACACCTTGTCCCCTCCCATATTGCTTTCAATATCTGTCCCCTTATTAATATAACAAAATTGGGTGTGACATACCCAAAATTGAACAACGTTAAGACGAGATCTATAGAATTTGGTTGAGGATGCTTAATAAGCAACTTAAGTCTAAATCTGGTGGTGTTGAGCATCCCCTATGATATTGTGTTTAACGATGCTAGAGCCACCAAAGTTTTTTTACAGGTTATCCATAAAAGTAACGGATCCGTATCCAAATGGTGCAGATGGCGTTTCAGCAATATTCACATTGTGCTACGTATGTATAACCCTATTGCGTGTGATGAAGGCAACTCTGTACTTATTTGCCATATTTCATCATGTATAAACTTCAAAATAAAATGATTGTATGCATCTCGAACTAAAGCCCCGGGTGCAGTAACATAAAGCAGTATATTAATCTACAATCTAGATTAAGTTTTTGTCCCATGTTAATATATATTATATATATTAGTAAACATATTAATCTATATTCTATCTATTAGACAACAAGAACATAGAAAATATGGAGCGATCATGCCCACTCTATTGGATGTCATTACTTTCAATGTAGATTGAATTTGTTGTTTACAAGACTAGTCATAGTGGGAATAATATAGCTAGTAACATGCAACTACATGCAATGCCACATATGCCTCTAGAGCAAGAACAATAGTATGGCCAGCAGCCGGCTATAGCGGGCTGTCATATCATTTATAGCTAATCTATAGCTAATAAGTACAATAGTTGATTATAAAAATATACTATTTTATTTATATATGACTCACCTTTCACTCTCATAAAGTATCTAGGAGCACGTGCTAGAGTTGGCTTTTGCATTAGAGCCACTTACTTTCTCTCTTCTATTCTTACTCCTCCAACTAAGCAAAAGTATAACATTTAATATCTTATAGCCGGCTAACTGGATGTTATTGTACTTACTCTTACTCTTAACTGACATGACATGTCATCAAATAAGGAGAGAGGTACTCCTGGTAACTAGTTAGGTTAGGATAACATCACACATTCCAAAACTAGATGAGTCAGTACAACCTAATAAATATGATTTTGCATTATGCTATGTATATGCTACTACTCACTACGAATATAGTAACATAGACTAGTAACATATGCATGTTAGTACACTGTGTTACTCCCCACACTATGATTCGCCTAAAAAATACTAATAAATTTAGTATTAGTTTGTCCATCTTTTTCTAACATGTACTAGATTAAAATGGGACGAAGAGAGTACATGTTCTATGAGGTCATAGATGCAATCGATGTACTCCCTCCTCCGTACTACTTTATTAGGGTAACATATAGTTCAAGTAAAAAAAGTTTGACAACAACAAATTTATGGTGGTTAAGCGCTTTACTATACGAGAGTATGGTCAAATTAAAGCTAACCAATTTCTGCCATGCATTATATCTACTCCCTCCGTCCCATAAAAAAGTGTCTCAGTTTTTTCTAAATTTATTAAATATATTTAAATTAGAAAAATCTGAGACATCTTTTACAAAACGGATGTAGTAGGATTTTGTTGTGTGTTTCTCAAATTCTATCAGCAATTCAGCGTGATATACCTTCATAAGATCTAGTCACTCAAAACTCCAAATTCACAAAGCCTTTGTTCAATTTCTTTAGACAGAAGGGTTTACTTTCTCGCCAAGGCCCGCTAGCTCTCGAACCGATCCATGCGTGTCTAGATAATCGTGGACACCCTACCTAATGTATCTGCATGCAGCGACGCAATGCTCTGCTGCAGCTAATCCCTCACCTAACTACACGTAGGCACATCGCGATTAAGACTGCTTCTTTTCACAAGGCAAGATCGATCGGTGCAAGCCAAAGAGCCGAAGTCAATTACAAGCAACCACACACACACTAGCAACTCTCATCTGGCTAGCTAGCTATAGTTAAGAAGTGGGTTCTATTAGTAGTAGTGAATTCGATAATCTCTCTGGTTGCAACAGAAGGGGTGTATAGAAGTAACACATGAGAGCAACATACTAACATATGTAGCAAGTAGTAAATGTCACGCAAGTGTTAGGTTCAGTGGGACACCGGCACGGAATTGGGCTAGCTGACCAACACCCACAAACTAATTTAATCTAACCATTAATTTGGTCGGAACTGGTGCGAAGGACCGATCTACAACTTAGAAGCCAGTGCTACACTCTATTCAGTGTCACTGTGCAGTAACATAAAGCATGCATGATGCATTAGTCTAGCTTGCAGCGACCAACTTTTATCCGTACGTGCGTGCTAAGTAGCAGTGAGTTTAGGCGTGACCGTGTAAAGGATGCGTCGGTCGACAATCGTCATCCACATTTGTGTGATCACGTGGCAAGATCTCAGAAGCTAGCAGGTAAGATCTCAGAAGCTAGCAGGTAAGAAACAATATGAAAACTCAGAGATGTCAGGCTTACGTTGATGATGCAATATCCGTACGCCTGCGTCTGATTTGTCTCACTAGAAAGAGCAAGAACTGATTTCTTTTTTTGAACATGGAGAGGTCCGGAAGAGCGGAAATTCAATTCGGCTCCCGGGTGCATATGCTCCCTATACCAAAAAATTATATTTTGAGTTGTCAAAAAAATTTGACAAAAAATTCTACATGTACATCTCCATAATATATGTGCATTCGTCAAGTTTCACGAAAAATCAATATTTTTTGTCGTCTATGTAAAAAAGAGAAAATTATCGTGTAAAAAGCATTATTTTTGGACTGAATTTTCTCTTTTTTACACACGTCACATGGAAAGTCCATTTTTTATTAAACAACTTTGTGAGCGCGTAGCACGTGAAGATGTACGTGCGATTTTTTTCAATTTTTTTGAAATTCAAAATATGTGTAAGATGAAATTTAAAATAGAGGGAGCATATGCTCCCATGTTCCAAAACACCACTCCCAAGAAAGAGCCTGGATGTTATATTAAACGGTGCAAGTACAAGTTGCAACAGGGACTTGAAAGTATAAGAAAAATATAGCATGGTTCCTAGCTTTGATAGGAAAGACCCTAGAAAAAATAGGAAAAAGCAATCGGGTCCCTTGCACCCACCGGAGAAACTCAAGCTCCAACGGCAACCATCTCATCGGAGAAAGGGACGAAAGCACTTGCCGCCGCGGGGATGAGATACACTATCGCGAGCTTAGAGTTTGACCACCTGCTAGTCTTCATAGTCGACGGCCAAAACTTGGGCCACCGAGAGTGTTTCTCATGATTCTGCAGTATCATCACTCCAAGGAAATACAAGACTTGGTCACGAAGCAGCGCTTGGCCCGTCTTCGTGTCACCACCATGGTGCTTTGAAGAACATGAAGCTTCGCCCACTTCCGAGCCCCATGTGCCAAGTTGGGCCAAGGAGATGCCCAGAGCCTTCAACGCCGCCGCTTTTGTCTCCCTCCATGGGAACACCATGACAACGAGAATATCAGCCATGTAGAGCAGGGACTGGCACAAGACCCCCAGTTCCAAAATCCTGGTGTGTAGCTTATTCGGAGGGATGCACGACTCCGTCGTGCATGCTTACGCTGTCGCCTGCCACCAGAAGAACGCAACAAGGAAAAGGAGACCCGCGACGTGATGGATATGGTCGTTGAGATCCTCCATCCTACCCTCAAACTCCATATAGGTAATCTCTAAACAAAGACTAAAACTAATCCTAGAGCCGGCACCATCCCTTTCCCCTCGCTACGCGGGAACGTCGGTAGGAGAAGCTCCGGTCAGACCAGTGTAATCTCTGGAGGAGAGCAGAAACGAGGAGGAGGATGGAGAGGGACGAAAGAGATAGGGGAAAGTGTTCAGCACTATTGTACTACATAGCATGAACCGGCTGATTGTCTTCTACCTAGAATTAATTTGTTCTTGTAGTATTTTCTTCCATAAAATGACACTACCGCTGAAAATAAAGATTTTCATGTGGTTTTTCATGGGAGGGTCTTTTTTTACAAAGGAAATATATTAATATTGTGAACATACTAATTACACCTAGTCTTTACAACAACGCAGTGCTCTAACGGCAATACGGATGCACACAACAAATAAAGAAAGAAGAATTACAAAAAAGAAAAGAAAAAATCTCAATACATCAATCTGTTCCTCGTAGAAGCATACCAAACACCACCAACACCGCACTAGAAATTCATCTTATCCAAAGGTGACGCCTCTAATAAGAGAACAATGCACACGCAGTCGTCGTTCTGGTCATAGATCATAGGTTTTCATTTTGTAGAAGGTCCGCACTCTCAAAATCAATGACTTCAAGAAGGTCATTGCCGGACACAACCAATTAAGGACAGATCTTGGGTTCCCTAAAGATTAGAGTATGATCTTCTCATATGTTGTTTCCCCCACTTGGCGATGCCGCTTCTCCAAATCGTGAATCATAAAACCAACCCCTCATCTCCACCAGGACTCAAATCATGATTGCTCTTCATTTGATCTTGGCCTTCATGTCATTCTCCGCCATTAATTACTCCAATCATAGGAGTGTCACGATCACTAAACATATTCTTGTTAGAAGAAATTAGCAAGGGTGTACTAAATGTTGCTTCTCTGAACAAGAGGAGAAAGTTCAACACCCTTTTATATTTTTCCCATTTGCAAAAAGTACTTTGGAGGATTGCTTCATGACTTTTAACATTTCACTTTGTTTGAGAATTGGCTAAATGTTACATCCAAAAAAATGGCACAATAGAGTTAGTGTGTGCGCTTTACAATGGGTTGTTTGAAATTTTCACAATAATTTCATCTTTAACAATAAAAGCTTTCGATCCTCTTTGCAGGTTATTCCTATGGCTACAAATCGGATCCATAGGTGGTCCTTTCTCCAGTCAGTGAAGGTGCGCCAGGATATGAATATTGGGTGAACCGACTAGTAACGACCGCATGAGATTTGTACTGTTGATGCGGTTGGTGGCATGAGCGGCGATTGACATGAAGATGCAACAACACTGCACGCTTTTAGTGATTTTAGATGGCTTGTCCATGTTGAGACTTTGTCCGACCCATGAATTGTAATAAACTGCAATAATCTGCCAAAATAAAGTAATAAAAATTATTATGCATTGTTGATGAAGAAACTCAGGCTTTCCTTGTTTTGATCAAAAATATAATAATAAAAATTATTAGAAGGGTCGAGAAGGTCAGCTTAATAACTAAACAATACATAAGTTAAGTCGGAGTGGTTGGTTTGTGACTAGCTCTGTTCCAAAATATGTTGCATATAATATCTGGTCAAATTTAAATTTTATAAAGTTTTGACCAATTATATAACAAAAATTGTCAACTTTTATTGCGTGAAATTAATGTTTTAAGGATAATAGTGAAAAATATTTTCATAATATATACTCCCTCCATCCCATGAAACATGTCAAATACTATCTGGATACACTTAAATTTAGAAAAATTTAAGGAGACTTTCATGTGAGAGAGGGAGTACATTGCATATTATAGATATAGATAATTTTTCCATATAGTTGGTAAAATTTTATAAAGTTTGATTTTCACTGGAAAATTATATGCAACATATTTTTGGCATGGAGGGAGTTATATCTCTTTCTACAATACTATGATGAATTGATGATTATTTGTATTTTGTTGTTTTTTTTACTTGGTACGGATGTGTGCATATTAGTTATGCAATAGTGGGTTTGCTAGTTTGATGAGGGTATCCCATCTATTGATACAACTGTTGTACCTAGATCCACATAAATATAAGGACATATCACTCGAGCTCATGCCAAAACAACTTAAATATCAGGTACTTTCGTTTTTTGGAATTATTCCTCACATAAATGGAAATATGATGTTGCTTAAATCAGATGTGTTTGTTACTCTTAGGAATGATGGACCTATCATGGATGAGAGGGACAAGCACTGGAGCATGATCATGCATGGTGATGGCATCAAACATGCGAGAATTGAAGATGAGTGAAGATTTCAGAACTTTGAAGCCTCCGTAATGATGAAAGTAGACCTTGGACGAAATATTCAAGATGATATCTCATAAATTCGTCCTAAGAATGATATGGTGATGCGTCACCTTTAGTTTTGGACCAGGCCCATGTCAAATTCGCAAGAATTATTTCAGCCATTTTTTAGAGTTTGTATTGAAGGAGAAAAGGACTCCTAGAGGTCGGTTCGGCCACCACATCTAGGGTTGGCCGAAACCCTCTACTTTTCCTCCTTAAAACCCCCCATAGCTGTCACGTTTAGACTCGGATTTTGATTAGACTAAAAGTTAGCCATTGATGCAACTCTTGTGTACTTCTTTTGAGGCCAACGCCCAGAACAAGACCGAATATTCGGAATCACACCTTTTCAATAAAGTTTTCATCTATATCCACAATATCTTGATTGCATTATTAGTTCTTACTTGTTCTCGATTTCAGGTAGGAATTAAGACCCTCGTTGGTCAGGCTGATCGTGCATCTGCAAGATCAGTAACTCTAGGAGATTGTCCTAGCGATTGCATTGGCACACGAGCTTTGCACGTGTAGTCGGATCGTGAAGCACGAACTCCACCAACAAATCGACTTATCCCTCATCTCATTGAAAGATCAGACACCTTTGTCCTATCAAGTGGTATCAGATTTCCGGTTGCTCATTGATATATTACAGTTTTTCTAGTGTAGATTGCATCCGCGTTCATACCTATAAACCACAAAAAATCCAAAAAAAATACAATTAGGGTTTTATATCATATCGTCCCATACACCACCCGAGCCTTTGCATTTTCTTTTTAGTTTTACACAGTTGAATTTGTGTCTGCATCTTCGTGTCGAGTTGCTGGTCTTAGTGTCTAGTTTCCTTAGAGTTTCGAGTTCTGGTCATATTAGTCACGCCGCCGCCGCGCGCTTGCACCGTTCGCAGATCATCACCACCATATACTTCCGCCACCTCTGCATAGCACCACCATATACTTTCGCCACCACCGCATACGTTGTTGCACGCATAAACCCTAACACCACCGCCATCCACTTCCAACATATATCGTGTTTACTACCGCGACACGAGTTCTAGTAGAATTAGGTTTTTCCCTATTTCCTTTTTAGATGTTTCCTTCTAATTTCATCTGTGCTGTAATAAAAACTCCGTGAGTTAAGTTTTGGTCGCAGAGCAAAAAGTCTGGAACCACCTCCGAATTTTTTTTTGGCTACACTAGTTTTCGACTTTGGGGATCACTTTTCTCCACTGGCCGTTATAGCGACATTTTTTTTTCGCCAGCACGCTTTCGGAGCACTTTTCAGAAATTTCGACAAAAATATTTACAAAAAAAATAGAAAAAACGCGCACTAAAAAGTGCAGCGCACAAATAGCAACTCCATATTATGTTTGCAACTTTAAACATCCAAATGGGCAAAAAATTGATACTTTATTTAAAAACTAGAGAGTAAACTAAAATAAAACTAACATGCTACAGAAAGCATGTAAAACAAAAGTCAAATATAAAAACATCTCGGGTTGCCTCCCGTAAAGCGCTTTCTTTATAGTCATATAGCTAGGCTTACTTACTTTAGGAGCAATAATATTGTAGGAGTGATGCTTCTTGATTATCTCCTTATAATTATTAGAAATAATATATGACAACAAGATACGAGGGTCTCATGGTGTGATCATACCAATAAATATATTTAACATTTTAAAGCACATTAGCACACAACATGAAATATGCAACAAGTAGTAACAAAGTCTAACTTTCTTCCTATGCATTGGTAGTTTATATACGAATGAATCAAAATAAATAGAAGTATACCAAAGCATATCTGTAGTAGGTAAATGCATTTTATAATTATCATTAGCATATAGAGGGTGCTTATTTCCTCTTCTTTCATAATAATTGCACTTACTTGGAGAAAAATTAATAGTGTAACTATTTGAATCATGAATCTTCGAGAATTGTGGCATATGAAGAGGATCATTAAATTTATTAAGGGATTCATAATCAAGCTTTCCTCTTTAAAAATAATTATTAGTACCACTCTTAATCATGAAACCATGACTGCAAGAAAATTTCGCATATGCATAAGATAGTTACAAACCATACAAGTATTTCTCAACATGAGCATATTTCTCATCTATTGTGTGAATAGGAGATTTTAATAATAACATGAGATTCTCATAGATGATAGCATTATCACAAAAATCTAATTTATCATTTTTATCGTTACATAACATAGTATCTATTTCTAAACATGGAGGATTATCAAGTAAAAATAGGCCATCCTCTAGAGCATAATCGGTTTTAGAATTATTATCACATATGGGTGATGAAGGTGGAAGATCTCCCTCTTTTTCAAGCTTAGATGGAACTATGGCTTCTTCATTTTGTTCTCTATGTAATGAGCTAGTGTGTCCTCGGACTATGCGATTCTTTTCATTATAGTCAAGAACATAAATATTGTCAGAAAAGTCACCAAGGCAATGATTTAGGATAATGGAGACTTCAAAATTACAATCATGAGTCTCACCAGTTGCTTCATAGATATCATTAAGGAAAGTCTTTAATTCAAAGGCTGCCATAAATCTCACAAATTACTCTACTTCTTCCATCGCATGAACATGATTATAAGTATGATAGGAGGCAATTGTATGTTGTTCATGGGATTTACATTGGAAATCAAAGTGTTCACCACAACAAAAATTACAAAAACTTTCATAATGTGCAAGCAACTCAGTAGCAACTTTATTTAGAAGCCTTAAGAAACTTTTTAGTCGTTTTCCTTCACCTGATTCTCTATATTTCATAAATATCATAGCATTTTTATACTCTTCTTTCAACGTGACATTTTTATCTTGACTATTATCCGTACCAAAAGTATTTTTTTATATTTTTCATTTTTATGGGTTTTTTTCTTTTATGAAAAAGAACTAGAAAGCAAAGACTAAAAACAAGACAAATAAAATATGATGCAAAATCTAAAAGAGATAAGAGCGCTCACCGTGGTGTAACCTCCCCAAGCTTAGGTGAGACGCAATTGTAAGATACTATGAGTTAACTCTTTTCAACTCCAAGTGCGGAGTGTTGTGTGAGCAGAGTATTTTCCCCAAAAGGGTGACTCGAGGGTTTGAATCGAACTCTCGGGGAAGTGCGCAAAGAGTATTCTCTTCTCTTTTCTTCTAGTAATCCTGCAAGTAAAATAAAATTCTTGTGTCCCCAACTCCACCGTGTGGTTGTGAAGCACAAGGTTTCGTGTAAGTAAACAAAACACAAGTAAAAAAATAAAGCGAGAAAAACTAGATAAAATATAGTAAGTAAGTAAAAACTGTAAAGGGGTTGATTATTTTTGGTGTTTTGGATGCAAATAAGAAAATTATTTTCGGATTAAAATAGTTAGCAACAAGACACAATATAAAGGTGTTTCTTATGATTAAAAGTAACCGGGTTCATTTGTTCATAAACTATTCTGTCTTTTAAGTTGTAGTGGACATATAGTAATTCATCAATGAGATATGAGGATGCAAAATAATAACATGTGAAAGATACGTATTTATATGTGCATCACATCCTAACATATAGATGATGCCACATATCTCTTATACTCCACAAGAAAGGAAAACTCCATGCAATCTTGTATTAATAATTACAGAAAGGAAGCCATAAGTACTTTGACATGATGTTTGAATATCAAATATGCTACCTTGAACAAACAAGATCATCACTTTTGTCATGTGAGATAGCAAAAGAAAAGGCAAAGCCATAATAGATCAAGAATTTGTTTTCACTATTCCATCACTTAAACCATGCTATTAGATCTAATACACGCATTACCCCACACACACGCTCTTGCATATATGTTGGATCAAAACAAATAATTAAGAACGAGGTACATAATATGCATTTATCAATACATCTTTCACATAATACGATCAGATCTCATTGCACAATATCATAGAATAAGGATCCACCACATAAGTATTAAAAAAATGGCCATAATCATGTAGTACAGCTCATATGGCACTACGAACTAAGAAGAACATGAGAGAAATAGATCAAGCTATCGCCAGTAAACCTTAGTCCGTAGGTGGACCGAGGATAATTAGGTAGAAAACAAAATTTTCTCACACAACACGCAATCCAAGCCAAGATGCAACTGAAGACGGTAGCAACGAGGGGATTGTCGAGACTCACCCTTGAAGAGAGTCCATACAAGAGGAGGCTCTTGTTGCTGTGTAGACGTTCACACGCTTGCAAAGCTGAAGATCTTGATCACGACGGTTGCCACTGAACGGCACACCTCCGTACTCGGGCCACTGTTGTTGTTGATGAAGACGACGTCCACCTCCCTGTCCAGCGGGCAGCTAAGTAGTAGCTCTTCTTGAATCCGACAGCACGACGGCGTGGTGTCGGTGTGGAGAATCCGGCGGAGCTTCGCTGGCCAGGATATGCGGAGGAGCGGGCTAGGGTTTGGGGAGAGGGGGCGCGGCATGGGGGGCGGCAGCTTGTGGCTTTGGTGTGGCCGGTCCCCTCCCCTGGCCCCTATAGGTGGAAGCCCCATGTTGGACTACAAGTCTTCAATAAGACCCGAACCCAAACCTTCCATATGGTGGGAAACCTTCCCAAGCTAGGATTCCCACTAGAGGTGGAATTCCACCTTCCATGGCTTCCCCGAGGGAGTCCACTTGGGACTCCCCCCCACTATTCCATGGAGGTGGAGTCCCCTCACCTCCTTGGTGGTTTCTTCCGGACTTTCTAGAACCTTCTAGAACCTTCCATAGAACCTTCCGCATCATTTTATTCATAAATGACATCCTATATATGAATCTTATTCTCCTGACCATTCCCGAACTCCTCGTGACGATCACATCCGGGACTAACAAATATTCGAACTCCATTCCATATTCA
This sequence comes from Lolium multiflorum, assembly GCA_030979885.1. NCBI lineage: Eukaryota > Viridiplantae > Streptophyta > Magnoliopsida > Poales > Poaceae > Lolium > Lolium multiflorum. The sequence continues at coordinate 288,014,419 of CM061748.1, forward strand.
AGTTCTACCATTTCAACATCCAACTTTAAGTGTGTCACCCTCGGTTCGTAACTATGCGGACATGGTTGAGTACTCACTCCGACCAATAACCAATAGCGGTCTGGAGATCCATAATGGCTCCCACATATTCAACGATGACTTTAGTGATCGAATGAACCATTCACATACGATACCAATTCCCTTTGTCACGCGATATTTTACTTGTCCGAGGTTGATCATCGGTATCACTCTATACCTTGTTCAACCTCGTCTCCTGACAAGTACTCTTTACTCGTGTGGTATGTGGTCTCTTATGAACTTATTCATATGCTTGCAAGACATTAGACATATTCCACCGAGAGGGCCCAGAGTATATCTATCCGTCATCGGGATGGACAAATCCCACCGTTGATCCATATGCCTCAACTCATACTTTCTGGATACTTAATCCCACCTTATAACCACCCATTTACGTAGTGGCTGATGTAATCAAAGTACCTTTCCGTATAAGTGATTTACATGATCTCATGGTCATGGACTAGGTAACTATGTTGAAAGCTTATAGCAAATAACTTAATGATTTGATCTTATGCTACGCTTAATTGGGTGTGTCCATTACATCATTCATACAATGATATAACCTTGTTATTAATAACATCCAATGTTCATGATTATGAAACTAATCATCTATTAATCAACAAGCTAGTTAAGAGGCTTACTCTTTGTTGTTTACATATCACACATGTATCAATGTTTCGTTAATACAATTATAGCATGGTATATAAACATTTATCATAAACATAAAGATATATATAATAACCACTTTTATTATTGCCTCTTGGGCATATCTCCAACACTTCCACTTAGAGTCAATAATCTAGATTACATTGTAATATACCTAACACCCATGTGTATTCTCGTGTTGGTCAGCTTTGCCCTAGGGAGAGCTTTAGTCAACGGATCTGCTACATTCAGATTTTGTAAATTTTGCATTCTCCATCTTCGATGTATTCGCGAATCGAGTGGTAACGCAGCTTGATATGCTTCAGCCTCTTGTGTGACCTTGGCTCTTGTGCATTGGCGATGGCACCCATGTTATCACAGATGACAATGGGTCCAATGCACTAGGAACCACACCGAGCTCCAAATGAACCTCTTCATCCATACCGCTCGCATGAAGCCTCCAAGCCGCCATAACTGATTCGTTGAGATTTTGCCATAATCGCTTTCAGCTTGCCTACCATGTAAATTTTCAATATAAACACGATCTAGATTGTGACTTAGAGTCATCATCAGTGTCCAACTTGCATCGGTGTAACTTGTTACAACGAGCTCTTGGTCACCTCCATAACAAAGAAACATATCCTTGGTTCTTTTCAAGTACTTCTGGATATTCTTGATCGCTGTCCAGTGTTCCATTCCTCGATCACTTTGATATCTGCTAGTCAAACTAACAGCATGTGCTATATCCGGTCTTGTACATAGCATGGCATACATGATAGAGCCCACTCCAGGCATAGGGGATCTGACTCATCCTTTCTCTTTCTTCGCCGAGCTGTCCTTGAGTCTATCAAGACTGCCTCGGTAACATAGGTATGAATCTTTCTTACTTTCGGCCCATTCTAAACTTCTTCATAATCTTGTCCATGTACTGATAGCCTATTAGATGTCTTGATCTATCTCATAAATCTTGATGCCTAATATATGATGCTTCACCAAGGTCTTTCATTGAAAAACTATTATTCAAATAACCCTTTACACTTTAATAGTTCTATATCATTCCCAATAATACATGTCATCTACATATAATATCGGAATGCTACAGCTCCCACTCACTTTCTTGTAAATACGTGCCTCTCCATGACACTGTATAAACCCAAAGTCTTTGATCACCTTATCAAAACGCCGCTCCAACTTCTCGATGCTTGTTTCTAAATTGAACGCTTAAGTTTGCATACTTGTCGCATTTTTAGATCGACAAAACCTTTGGGTTGTACCATATACAATTCCTCAATGTCTCCATTATGAATGCCAAAGCGGACATCCATCTCGCCAAATCTCATAATCGAAAAATGCAAATATTGCTAACAAAATCCTCACAGATTTTAGCTTCGCTGCAATGTGAGAAAGTCTCATCGTAGTCAACACCTTGAATTTGTCGGAAACCCCTTTGCGACAAGTCGAGCTTTATAGACAGTAATATTACCATCAGCATCCGTTTTTCTCTTGAAGATCCATTTATTCTCGACAGCCTTGCGGCTATCAGGTAAGTCTACCAAAGTCCATACTTTGTTATCATACATGGATCCCATTTCGGATTTCATGGCTTCTTGCCATTTGTTGGAATCGGGGCTCATCATCGCTTCTTCATACGTCGCAGGGTCTTCATCATTGTTATCCACAATCATGACATTTAGACAAGGATCATACCAACCAGGAGTTCCCTTGTCGATCCGCGAGGTTCAGTAGCTATCTCATTTGAAGTTTCATGATCATTATCATTTGCTCTCTCGTTGTTGGTGCAAAGGCAAGAACATTTTTCCGAGACTGCTACTCTGATCAACGAGTAGAGATTCTTCAATCTCATCGAGTTCTACTTTTCTTCCAGTTACTTCTTTAGTGAGAAATTCTTTCTCAAGAAAGGTTCCGTTCTTAGCAACAAAGATCTTGCCTTCGGATCTGTGATAGAAAGTGTACCCATAGTTTCCTTAGGGTATCCTATGAAGACGCATTCCCTTGGGTTCTAGCTTGTCCGGTTGTAACTTTTTTACATAGGGCTTCTGCAACCCAAACTTTAGGAATCCATTAAACTAGGTTTCTATTAAACCATAATTCATATCAAGGCTGCTTCAACGGATTTTGATGGTGCCCTATTTAAAGTGTGAATGCGGCTGTCTTTAATGCATAACTCCAAATGATAACGGTAATCAGGAAGAGACATCATAGAACGAACCATATATCTAAGAGAGTTCGACACGACGTTCGACACACCGTTTCGCGTGTTCCCCGGCGGTTAATTGTGAAAGTATTCCGCATTTCTTTAAATGCATGCCAAACTCATAACTTAGATATTCACCTCCGTGATCAGATCGTAGAAATTTAATCTTCCTGTTACGTTGATTTTCTACTTCACTTTGGAATTCCTTAAACTTCTCGAAAGTTTCGGATTTATGTTTCATTAAATAGATATACCCATATCTACTCAAATCATCTCGTGAAGGTTAGAACATAACGATAACCACTGCGCGAGGTATACTCATTGGTCCACACACATCCGTATGTATGATTTCCAATAAGCCAGAGCTCGCCCCATCATACCCGAGAATGGAGTCTTAGTCATTTTTCCCATCGAGATGCTTCGCATCTATCAAGTGACTCCAAAGTCAAGTGATTCAAGTAATCCATCAATATGGAGTCTCTTCATGCGTTTCACTCCAATATGACCAAGACGATAGTGCTTGCCATATATAAGTAGAATTATCATCTAATTAATCCGCTTAGCATCAATGTTATGTGCATATGTGTATCACTACTATCGAGATCTAATAGAAATAAGCCATTCTTTCGTGGTGCTCGATCATAAAAGATATTATTCATAAAGATAGAACAACCCATTATTCTCTCACTTGAATGAATAACCGGTCTTGCATTAAACAAGATCCCGATATAATGTTCATGCTCAACGCGGGTACATAATAACAATTATTTAGGCTTAAAACTAACCCCAGGCAGATGTAGAGGAAGTGTCCCACTCAAGACCATTGACCTTGGATCCTGCTTCACCCGGATTGCCACTTCATCTTTCGGCCAGCTGTCGTTATTCTTGTCTGCTTCAGTTACAAATATGAGCAAATCGAACCAGATCAAATACCTGTGTACTAGAACGAGAACCAATGAAATGAACATCTATAACATGTATATCGGATATACCTTCTTCTTCTTCTTGACAAGGCCGCTCTTCGGATCCGACAAATACTTGGAGCAATTACGCTTCCGTTGTCCCTTCTCTTGCGTAATAGCAATCAAGATCGTGCTTAGGGCCGCCTAGGTTTCATAGAGGTGTGGCAGCTTTCACAATTCTTCTTGAATTTTCCTTAGACTTGCCCCTGCTTCTTGAACCGGTGGTCTTGTTGACCATCAACACTTGGTGCTCTTCTTAATCTCAATCTCAGCAGCTTTTAACATGCCAAAGAGTTCAGGAAACTCTTGTTCATGTTCCGCATATTGTAATTCATCACAAAGTTCTTGTAACTTGGTGGCAGTGATTGAAGGACACCATTAATCCCCAGTTTGTTAGGAATCACTATTCCCAAGTTACTACTTAGTTTCTTCGCATGCCCGGTCACAACGAGCATGTGCTCACTAACCTAATGGAGCTGCCTTCTTCCATCATACAACTGAAAAAGTTTCGATGTTTCATAGCATTCCACGGCCGCATGAGTTTCGAATATAGCTTCAACTCTTCATCAACTCATGAGGATCGGTGCTCAAAACGTTTTGAAGATCGATTCTTGCATCGCATAAGATGGCACACTCGAACTTGAGAGTACCGAAGCCTTCCGAGTTGCGTAAACATTCTTTACTTCATCGGTTTCAGTTTTCGCATGGAGGATCACCTAGCGGTGCATCAAGCACATATTGCAGATTTTCGCGAGAGAGGAAGATCCTCACATGACGGAACCAATTGGGTGAAGTTGCTACCGTTGCTCTTAATTTTTTCTTTCTCTAGGAACTGGTCAAAATTGATTGGGGACGCCATCTCTACAACATATATTTGCAAAAGTTTAGACTAAGTTTATGACAAATTGAGTTCAAATTTTAATTCAACATAATTAAAAACCTAAGTGAACTCCCACTCAAAACAATATCCCTCGCATTGTCTTAGTGATCACACGAACCAAATCCACCGCACCTAAACCCGATCATCACGAGAAAAGGTGTGATTTCAATGGCGAACACTCAAGTGTTCATCATATCAACCATATGATTCATGCTCTACCTTTCGGTATCACGTGTTCCGAGACCATGTCCGTACATGCTAGGCTCGTCAAGGCCACCTTAGTATCCGCATGTGCAAAACTGTCTTGCACCCTCGTTGTATGTACTTATTGAATCTATCACACCCGATCATCACGAGATGCTTCCAAACGACAAGACTTGATAACGGTGCTACTAAGGATGAACACTTTATTATCTTGAGATTTTAGTGAGAGGGATCATCTTATAATGCTACCGTCATGATCTAAGCAAAATAAGATGCATAAAAGGATTAACATCACATGCAGTTCATATGTGATATGATATGGTTCTTTTGTCTTTGCGCCTTTGATCTTGATCTCCAAAGCGTGGACATGATCTCCATCATCAACGGGCATGATCTCCATCATCGTTTGCTAAGCACCAAGGTCAATGGCGCGTCTTCATGATCGTTCTCCATGTAGCAACTATTACAACTACTTTGGAAACACCATCACTCAAAGATCAACATCATGCTTCGTCATCGTCACTGAATGAATTATCTGTCTCAATATTCATCATCGATGGAAAAATGGCATTTCAGATTACCAACCTCAAAACACAAGTAGACGCTTTCATCTTGGTTTGAATATTTTTACTGCAATTTAGGTTTGGAAGAAGATCCAATTCTGCCCACCCAGGCTAACTGTCACCTGCTAAGACACAATGTTTCCCAGATTGAGTCAAATTAACTTTCACTATAGGAGAGATAAGACACACACCACCATCTCATCCAGGCAATGCGTGCCATGTCGTCTGAGCAAATCTCATGAACGCGGTCATGTAAAGTTAGCCCGAGCCGCGTCATCCCACTATGCCACAAAGATGCAAAGTACTCAACTAAAGATAACAAGAGCATCAACGCCCACAAACCATTGTGTTCTACTCGTGCAACCATCTATGCATAGACACGTCTCTGATACCACTGTAGGATAACGTAGCATAGAAAACAAAATTTTCCTACGGCGAACACGCAAACAACCAAGATGCAATCTAGAAGACGGTAGCAACGAGGGGATTGTCGAGACTCACCTTGAAGAGATTCCAAAGCCTACAAGAGGAGGCTCTTGTTGCTGCGGTAGACGTTCACTTGCCGCTTGCAAAAGCGCGTAGAAGATCTGATCACGACGGCCCGCCACGAATCTGCGCACCTCCGTACTTGGCCACATCGCCTGCTGTTGATGAAGACGTACGTCCTTCTCCCCGTTCCAATGGGCAGCGGAAGTAGTAGCTCTTCTTGAATGACAGGACGACGGCGTGGTGTCGGTGGCGGTGGAGAAACCCGGCGGAGCTTCGCTTCGTGCGGGATATGGGCGGAGGAGCGGGGCGGCTAGGGTTTGGGGAGAAGGGGTGGCCGGCCACCCAGGGGGGCGGCCAGCTTGTGGCTTTGGTGTGGCCGGCCCCCTCCCCTTGGCCCTCTATATAGGTGGAAGCCCCAAGTGTTGGACTACAAGTCTTCTAATAAGACCAACCCAAAACCTTCCATATGGTGGGAAACCTTTCCAAGTAAGATTCCCACTAGAGGTGGGAATTCCACCTTCCATAGGGGAGGTGGCGGCCCCCTAAGGGGAAGTCCACTTGGGACTCCTCCCCCACTAGGTTTGGCGCCATGGAGGTGGAGTCCCATGTGGACTCCACCTTCCTTGGTGGTTTCTTCCGGACTTTCTAGAACCTTCTAGAACCTTCCATAGAACCTTCCGAATCATTTTATTCACATAAAATGACATCCTATATATGAATCTTATTCTCCGGACCATTCCGGAACTCCTCGTGATGTCGGGGATCACATCCGGGACTCCGAACAAATATTCGAACTCCATTCCATATTCAAGTTCTACCATTTCAACATCCAACTTTAAGTGTGTCACCCTACTGTTCGCGAACTATGCCGACATGGTTGAGTACTCACTCCGACCAATAACCAATAGCGGGATCCTGAGATCCATAATGGCTCCCACATATTCAACGATAATTTAAGTATCGAATGAACCATTCACATAATGAATATACCAATTCCCTTGTCACGCGATATTTTACTTGTCCGAGGTTTGATCATCTGTCAACACACTATACCTTGTTCAACCTCGTCTCCCGACAAGTACTTTACTCGCACCGTGGTATGTGGTCTCTATGAACTTATTCATATGCTTGCAAGACATTAGACGACATTCCACCGAGAGGGCCCAAAGAATATATCTATCCGCCATCGGGATGGACAAATCCCACCGTTGATCCATATGCCTCAACTCATACTTTCCTGGATACTTAATCCCACCTTATAACCACCCATTTACGTTGAAGGGCGTTTGATGTAATCAAAGTACCTTTCCTCGGTATAAGTGATTTACATGATCTCATGGTCATAAGGACTAGGTAACTATGTGTCGAAAGCTTATAGCAAATAACTTAATGACGTGATCTTATGCTACGCTTAATTGGGTGTGTCCATTACATCATTCATACAATGATATAACCTTTGTTATTAATAACATCCAATGTTCATGATTATGAAACTAATCATCTATTAATCAACAAGCTAGTTAAGAGGCTTACTAGGGACTCTTTGTTGTTTACATATCACACATGTATCAATGTTTCGCTTAAACAATTATAGCATGGTATATAAACATTTATCATAAACATAAAGATATATATAATAACCACTTTTATTATTGCCTCTTGGGCATATCTCCAACATGGACTACTCCCCCTTGATCATGGTGATGATGAAGACGTTGGAGAAGGTGGAGATCCCTTCACCGGTGATCCCGGCAGAGTTTCCCCTCCAATCTTCTATGTTGCAGCCTTTGTTTTCATGTTTGTCTTCTCCGGCGCTTGATAACCCACAAGTATAGGGGATCGCAACAGTCTTCGAGGGAAGTAAACCCCAAATTTATTGATTCGACACAAGGAGGTAAATAATACTTATAATCCTTAACAACATGGAGTTGTCAATTCAGCCGCACCGGAAAAGCACTAGTAATGTGGGTAATGTGAAAGCAAAGTTAAAGAACATAGAGAGAAATAGCAATAGTAACACAACAGCAGTAGTAGTAACACAGAGGAGATGGCACCAGAATGTATTCCAGTGCGGAGTTGACTGTAGAGCAATGATGATGATAGAAGGATCGGGGTTCCCAACTATCTACACTAGTGGTAACTCTCCAAATAACATGTTGGGTGAACAAATTAGCGCTTGGGTAAATCGAGAAATTATGGGGAAAGTGAAAATGCTTGCTATGAAGAGATAAAGGTTACTGTAGTATTTAATTGGGCATTAAAATATAATACACATACTGTAATCCAACTGCGTCTATGACTAATAATCCACCTTCAGTATATCAACCGAACCCCTTCCAGTATTAAGTTACAAGCAACAGATTATCGCATTAAGAATGTGTGTAAAGTAAACAATAGAATTATCCTTAGACAAAACATTGTTATTTTCTCCATAGTAGTGATGCGTGTAGTTGAAACGTCCGTTGGGAACCCCAAGAGGAAGGTGTGATGCGCACAGCGGCAAGTTTCCCTCAGTTAGAAACCAAGGTTTAATCGAACCAAGAGGGAGTCAAGAAGCCACGTTGAAGGCTGATGGCGAAGGATGGTGGCAGCGCAACACTGCAGATTCCTGGCTACTAACGTGGAACCCGCACAACACAACCAAAGTACTTTGCCCCAACGAAAACAAGAGGTTGTCAATCTCACCGGCTTGTCCGTTAAACGGATTGTGTGGAAGATGATTGTTTGCAGAGAAAACAAGTATTGCAGTAGATTCAAGACATTTGTATTTCAAGATAAAGAATGGACCTGGGTCCACAGCTCACTAGTGAGGTGTCCCTCCCATAAGATAAAAGCATGTTGGGTGAACAAATTATTGCTGGCAATTGACAAATAGAGAGGCATAACAATGCACACATACATGGCATGATAAGTATAGTGAGATTTAATTGGGCATTACGACAAAGTACATAGACCGCCATCCAACCGCATCTATGCCTAAAAAGTCCACCTTCAGGTTATCGTCCGAACCCCCTCCAGTATTGCAAAGCAAATGGCACTGCATTAAGTATGGTGCGTAATGTAATCAACAACTACATCCTCGAACATAGCGCCAATGTTTTATCCCTAGTGGCAACATCACAACACAACCTTAGAACTTTCTGTCACTGTCCAATGCAGGCATGAACCCACTATCGAGCATAAATACTCCCTCTTGGAGTTAAAGCAAAAACTTGGCCAGAGCCTCTACTAGTGACGGAGAGCATGCAAGATCATAAACAACACATATGTAATAACTTGATAATTAACATGACATGGTATTCTCTATCCATCGATCCCGGCAAACACAACATAGAGAATACAGATAGATGATCTTGATCATGTTAGGCAGCCGACAAGATCCAACAATGAAGAACAATGAGGAGAAGACAACCATCTAGCTACCTATTATGGACCCATAGTCCAGGGGTGAACTACTCACTCATCATTCCGGGAGGCGACCATGGCGGTGTAGAGTCCTCCGAGCATGAATCCCCTCTCCCATAGGTGCCGAGGAGATCTCCTAATCCCCCGAGGGATGGGATCGGCGGCGGCGGCGTCTCGGGAAGGTTTTCCAGACTGGGGTTTTCGCGACGGATGCTTTAAATAGGCGGAAGGGCAACGTCGGTGGAGGCACGAGGCGACGGGTGACCATAGGTCGGCGCGGCCATGGCCCAGGCCGCGCCACCCTATCATCCGGGGCCCACAGGGCCCCCCTCGGGGCTCTCGGTGCCTGATGCTTCCAGAAAATAGGAACCCGGGTCTTGATTTCGTCCGATTCCGAGAATATTTCGTTACTAGGATTTCAAAACCAAAAATAGCAAGTAAAAGATGAACTACTTCGGCATCTTGTTAATAGGTTAGTTCCATAAAATGCACGAATATGACATAAAGTGTGCATATAACATGTAGAAATCATCAATAATGTGGCATGGAACATAAGAAATTATCGATAATACCGAGACGATCGCATCCCTGCTTCTGCTCGTCCCGAGCAGGCAAAACGATAACAAAGATAATTTCTGAAGTGATATGCTATCATAACCTTGATCATACTCTTTGTAAACATATATGTAGTGAATGCTGCGATCAAAACAATGGTAATGACATGAGGAAAAAGAATCATAAAGCAAAGACTTTTCTATGAATAGTACTTCAAGACAAGTATCAATAAGTCTTGCATAAGAGTTAACTCATAAAGCAATAAATCAAAGTAAAGGTATTGAAGCAACACAAAGGAAGATTGAGTTTCAGCGGTTGCTTTCAACTTGTAACATATATATCTCATGGATAATAGTCAACATAGAGTAATATAACAAGTACAATATGCAAGTATGTAGGAATCAATGCACAGCTCACACAAGTGTTTGCTTCTTGAGGTGGAGAGAGATAGGTGAACTGACTCAAAAAGAATGGTCCTTCAAAGAGGAAAGCATCGATTGCTATATTTGTGCTAGAGCTTTTATTTTGAAAACATGAAACAATTTTGTCAACGGTAGTAATAAAGCATATGAGTTATGTACATTATATCTTACAAGTTGCAAGCCTCATGCATAGTATAATAATAGTGCCCGCACCTGTCCTAATTAGCTTGACTACCGGATCTGCAATGCACATGTTTTAACCAAGTGTCACAATGGGTACCTCCATGCCGCCTGATGTCCAAAGGTCTAAGGAGAAAGCTCGCATTTTGGATTTCTCGCTTTTGATTATTCTCAACTTAGACATCCATACCGGGACAAACATGGACAACAGATAATGGACTCCTCTTTAATGCATAAGCATGGGACAACAATTATTATTCTCATATGAGATTGAGGATATATGTCCAAAACTGAAACTTCCACCATGAATCATGGCTTTAGTTAGCGGCCCAAAGTTCTTCTCTAACAATATGCATGCTCCAACCATGGAGGTGGTAGATCTCTCTTCAGACAAGACGGATATGCATAGTAACTCACATGATATTCAACAAGGAATAGTTGATGGCGTCCCCAGGAACATGGTTATCGCACAACAAGCAACTTAATAAGAGATAAAGTGTATAAGTACATATTCAATACCACAATAGTTTTTAAGCTATTTGTCCCATGAGCTATATATTGCAAAGGTGAATGATGGAATTTAAAGGTAGCACTCAAGCAATTTACTTTGGAATGGCGGATAAATACCATGTAGTAGGTAGGTATGGTGGACACAAATGGTATAGTGTTGGCTCAAGGAGTTGGGATGCATGAGAAGTATTCCCTCTCGATACAAGGTTTAGGCTAGCAAGGTTATTTGAAACAAAACACAAGGATGAACGGTACAGCAAAAACTCACATAAAAGACATATTGTAAACATTATAAGACTCCATACCGTCTTCCTTGTTGTTCAAAACTCAATACTAGATGTTATCTAGACTCTAGAGAAACCAAATATGCAAACCAAATTAGCAAGCTCTAAGTATTTCTTAATGAAAAGTATATGATGCAAGAGCTTAAACATGAGCACAACAATTGCCAAGTATCAAATTATCCAAGACATTTTAGAGTTACTACATGTAGCATTTTCCAATTCCAACCATATAACAAATTAACGAAGAAGAAACTTCGCCATGAATATTATGAGTAGAGCCTAAGGACATATTTGTCCATATGCTACAGCGGATCGTGTCTCTCTCCCATAAAGTGAATGCTAGGATCCATTTTATTCAAAAAAAAAAAAAAAACAAACCGACGCTCCAAGCAAAGTACATAAGATGTGATGGAATAAAAATATAGTTTCACTAGAGGAACCCGATAATGTTGTCGATGAAGAAGGGGATGCCTTGGGCATCCCCAAGCTAGACGCTTGAGTCTTCTTAAAATATGCAGGGGTGAACCACCGGGGCATCCCCAAGCTTAGAGCTTTCACTCTCCTTGATCATATTGCATCATACTCCTCTCTTGATCCTTGAAAAACTTCCTCCACACCAAACTCGAAACAACTCATTAGAGGGTTAGTGCATAATAAAAATTCACATGTTCAGAGGTGACACAATCATTCTTAACACTTCGACATTGCATAAAGCTACCGGACATTAATGGATCAAAGAAATTCATCCAACATAGCAAAAGAGGCAATGCGAAATAAAAGACAGAATCACAAAACAGAACAGTCCGTAAAGATGGGATTTTATTAGGCCACCAGACTGCTCAAACGAAAATGCTAAAATTGAATGAAAGTTGCGTGCATACATATCCGAGGATCATGCTCGTAAATTGGCTTAATTTTTCTGAGCACGATGTGGAGATAGACCCGCATTCGTACGTTAAAGAAATCCTGAACTGCTAGCATCCAAATCTAGTACTTACTTTTCTATCAAAGACTTTACTTGGCACAACAAAACATAAAACTAAGATAAGGAGAGGTTGCTACGTAGTAAACAACTTTCCAAGACACAAATATAAACAAAAATACCGTAGTAAAAACTTGTCTCCCATAAGCGCTTTTCTTTAACGCCTTTCAGCTAGGCGCAGAAAGTGTATCTCAAGTATTATCGAAGGGTGGTGCACCTACAACGGGGTTTGGAGTTTTCTCAACCATGCATAGTATATTGGATACATAAGTTTCAGCGTCTCCCTTTTCATTAGTCTTGGGCTTGCATCGAACAAATTTTCAGGAACAAGCCAAGCATGTTTATTTTCTAGTGCATCATTCATAGCTAGGAGTTTACATGGTATTGGTGCTTTGATTCCCACCATTATTAGCATTATTAGTGTACCTTATTCTATCCATGTCCATTTTTTCAAGGAGGCTAACAAAATTAGTATGAGAACCAAGCATATTAAATTTAGCAAAGACCTTTCTAGCCTCTCTTGCTAGACCACCAAATTCTCTAAGAAGGGTTTCTAAAACAAAAAAATTCTTTTTCCCCCTCTTCCAAATCACCAAGTGTAAGAAACATGCTGATTATAGGATTGAGATTAACAAATTTAGTTTCCAATATGTGAACTAAAGAAGGAAGTAAAGAATTTTGCTAAGTAGGAGCAAGTTCTACCAAGTGTCTATCTTCAAAATCTTCAACGGTACTAACATGGGTGAAAAATTCTTCTATATTGTTTCTCCCAATTATAGACCCTTGTCCTACCGGTATGTTCTTTGTGGTAAAATTAAAAGGAAACATGATGAAATAAACTAAAATAAAGTAAATGCAAGTAACTAATTTTTTTGTGTTTTTGATATAAGTGCAGCAAACAAAGTAGTAAATAAAATAACAACTAATTTTTTTGTGTTTTGATATAATGCAGCAAACAAAGTAGTAAATAAAAATAAAGCAAGACAAAAACAAAGTAAAGAGATTGAGAAGTGAAGCACTCTTGCAACAGAGCACCTTGATCACTGCAAGAATGGCGCGGAATTTGCTTGATGCGTAGTTGACACGTCCGTTGGGAACCCCAAGAGGAAGGTGTGATGCGCACAAGCCGGCAAGTTTCCCTCAGTTAGAAACCAAGGTTTAATCGAATCAGTAGGGAGCCAAGAAGCACGTTGAAGTTGATGGCGGCGGGATGTAGTGCGGCGAACACCAGATTCCGGCGCCAACGTGGAACCCGCCAACAAATTCAAAGTACTTTGCCCCAACGAAACAGTGAGGTTGTCAATCTCACCGGCTTGCTGTAACAAAGGGTTAACCGTATTGTGTGGAAGATGATTGTTTGGAGCAGAAAAATAGTAAAACAAGTATTGGCAAATAGATTTGTATTTCAGTATTAAAGAATGGACCGGGGTCCACAGTCCACTAGAGGTGTCTCTCCCATAAGATAAAAGCATGTTGGGTGAACAAATTACAGTCGGCAATTGACAAATAGAGAGGGCATAACAATGCACATACATGTCATGATAAGTATAGTGAGATTTAATTGGGCATTACGACAAAGTACATAGACCGCCATCCAACCGCATCTATGCCTAAAAAGTCCACCTTCAGTTATCGTCCGAACCCCTTCCATTAAGTTGAAAACACAACACACAATTGCATTAAGTATGGTGCTAATGTAAATCAATAACCACATCCTCGGACATAGCGCCAATGTTTATCCCTAGTGGCAACAACACAACACAACCTTAGAACTTTCTCGTCACTGTCCAATGAATGCATGAACCCACTATCGAGCATAAATACTCCTCTTGGAGTTAAAGCAAAACTTGGCCGTAGCTCTACTAGTAACTGAGAGTACAAGATCATAAACAACAAGAGATATGTAATAACTTGATAATTAACATGACATGGTATTCTCTATCCATCGGATCCCGACAAACACAACATAGAGTATTACAGATAGATGATCTGATCATGTTAGGCAGCTCACAAGATCCAACAATGAAGCACAATGAGGAGAAGACAACCATCTAGCTACTGCTATGGACCATAGTCCAGGGGTGAACTACTCACCATCACTCCTGGGAGGCGACCATGGCTGCAGTAGGAGTCCTCCTGGAGATGACCCCCTCTCCCACAGGTGCTGGAGGAGATCTCTGCATCCCCGAGATGGGATCGGCGGGCGGCGTCTCGCAAGCAGGTTTTCCGCATCGGTCTTTCCGCGACTGATGCTTGGCCAGGGCGGGAAGGGGCAATGGCGAGGGTCGAAGAGGCTGACCTCATATTTCTATGAATTATGTACTATTTTTGGTGAATTAAACTTGTTCTGTGTGTTCTGCAGACATGGCTGTTAGCTTTTTTTTTTTGAAGGGTCAACAGTGGGGCAAAATCCCCACTGCAATTTTTATTAATATATTTAAAAAGGTTACAGATGTACAAGTTGTACAAAGAAAAGAAAGAGAAAGAAAGGAAGAAAGAAAGAAAGAAAAAAAAGAAAGAAAGAATGAAAAAAAGAGAGCTCTAAAAGGTCATGAAACTATGAAGCCAAGTCTTGAAAGAATTCTCCCATTTTTTCTTCATTCTGTAGGAAAGCAAGTAGATCTCCTGTTTGAAAATTGCCTTCCAGGCTTGTAAAGATGGTCTTTGTTCCTCAAAATTTTTCCTGTTTCTGATTATCCAAATGGACCATGCGGCGATAATAATGATTTCCACTGAAAAAGGTACATTTAGCTTGTCCTTGATATCATATAGAGCCTCCATGATAGATTGTTGGTTTGAAATATGAGGGCAAATAAATGACCAGCATTGCTGTGCAAATGGGCAACTCCAGAAAAGATGAGCTAAAGTTTCTTCTTGGCTACATTGTAATGTTGCACAGTTATAAGTTTGTAAATTACAGTTTTTCCTCCGAGAAGATTCCTTGTGTTCAATCTGTCATGAAGGAGCAGCCAGAAAAAGAATTTGTGTTTTGGCTGACAGGAAGATTCCCATAACCAGGTGAAAAATATGGGAGTATGTTGAGTGCCAATAAGAACCTTGTATGCTTGTCCAGTAGAGAACTTGTTTGAACCCCAAATATAGCTCCATGAGTGTCTGGCTGAAGCATATTTAACTGGAAAGAGTCACATAATACTTCCAACTGTTCAAACTCAGCAAATGCTTGTTGGGAAAGGGGTAGATGAAACATGTCCTGTAGAAATTCCATTTGCATCACTTTGTTTACAGAGATATCAGTTTTCTTAGCAAATGAGAGGAGATGAGGGAATTTCTGGTGGAGGCAATAATCTCCCCACAAATCTGTCCAAAATAATGCAGTTTTTCCATTTCCCAAGTTACATCTTGCTAGAGCTTTGTAAGTGTCTAAGAGCTTCAAATGTGATTTCCACCAGAAAGATCCTTCAAATTTAATTCCTGGTGGATTGTCTTCATCATAATATGTATCTCTTATGAGGTTCACCCAAGGAATGTCAAGATTATTAAAGAATTTATCCAAGTTCTTGAGCAACAAAGTCTTATTCTGAATCTCTAGGTTAAGAACTCCCAAACCTCCTTGTTCTTTTGGTCTGCAGATTTTTTTCCAAGAGACAAGAGCATTCCCTTTAGCTTGTACATCATTGTTTCTCTTTCTCCAAAGACAGTGCCTCATGTATTTAATAACCTGATCCTTGATTGTCACTGGAACATCCAGGCAGCACATAAAGAAGATTGGTAGAGAAGCTAGTACTGATTTCACCATTTGTAACTTTCCTCCATAGTTGAGGAAGTCAGCAATTCCACCAAGTCTTGTTTGGACTCTTTGAACCATGGGAAGGAAGTACTCCAGAGATGGTTTTGTGATGCCAAGTGGAAGCCCTAAATAAGTGAAAGGGAGTGATCCAATTTTGCAATTTAAAGTGGCTGCAAAGTGTGCCAGCCTTTCTGCAGTCATATTAATTGGCATCATATTTGACTTCAAATAGTTTACTTTGAGCCCAGTAGAAACAGCAAAAGAATGTAACAGAGCTTTAAGGCAAAGTAATTGATTTGCATCTGCTTTCATAACAAGAAGGGTATCATCTGCATATTGGATCACAGGGAAATCTGGGCATGATGCACAAGGTATGGGTCTTGTAATGAGATTCATCTCCATAGCTTTATTCAATATTTACTGTAGGAAATCTGCTGCTAACACAAAAATCAAAGGTGATAGAGGGTCCCCTTGTCTCACTCCTCTCTTGCAGTAGAACTTTTTCCCAGGTACTCCATTTAGCATGACTGAAGATGTCCCAGAACTGAGAATCATAGATATCCATTTTAACCATTTGTCACCAAATCCTTTTGCTTTGAGGATGTGAAGAATTGTTGAGTGTTCAATTTTATCAAAAGCTTTCTCAAAATCTAGCTTCAAGATTAGAATTTCTTCTTTTGATTTGTGACATTGATAGAGATATTCAAATGCCCAACCCAGACAGTCTTGTATGGACCTCTTCTTGAGGAATCCATATTGATTTTTATGTACCAAGGAGAGAATAATATCTTGCAATCTATTAGCCATCAACTTGGTAATGATTTTAAGGACACAGTTCAGTAAAGATATGGGTCTAAAATCACCAGGAGTCAAAGGATTCTCTGTCTTTGGAATTAGAGTAATATAAGAGGAGTTGATACTTTCCAAAGAAATGTTTCCAGCATGGAAATCACTAATCAGTTTTTTGATATCAGGAGCAATAACAGCAAACAGAACTGCACTTCGGCATCTTGTTAATAGGTTATTCCCAGAAATGCACGAATATGACATAAAGTGTGCATATAACATGTAGAAATCATCAATAATGTGGCATGGAACATAAGAAATTATCGATACGTCGGAGACGTATCAAGTAGCAACAGCACATCTACAATCTTAGAAGTTATTGTCACTCTTCCAGAAAACTAGAGGCATGAACCCACTATCAAGCATAAATACTTCCTCTTGGAGATACATGCAATTACTTGATCAGGGTAATCACAAGTACCAGAGAGCATGCAAGATCTTAAATAACAGTAGTATGATAATATGATGAACAATCTGATCACAATTCCAATATTTATCGGATCCCAACAAACACAACACCGATTACATCATACGGATCTCAATCATGTAAAGAAGCTCATGAGATCATTGTATTGAAGTACAAGGGAGAGAGAACTAACTAGCTACAGCCGAGAACCCATATTCAGCAACACTACGAACAGTCAGTGGAGTCGCAGCGGAGGCGGTGGAGCTCGGAGTGGGAGGTCGGGTCGAGACCGGCCCAGCAGGGTGCCGGAACAGTAGCACCTCCTGAGCCCCTAAACTTGTTTGGATGATGGCAGCGAGACGAACTTTTCGGTGAGATTGAGGCTCGGTGTTTAGGTTTCTCCCTAGATTGTAAATAAATAGGTGGAAGGACGAGGCCCAAGGAGCGGGGGGCCCAATAAATCGCGCTAGGTGCGCCAGGGCCTAGGCCGTCACTTAGGTGTTCTCGACGTCCTTGGCACCTCCGACTTCCTCCTCGACTCCGCTTCTTTACGGTAAAATATTGACTTCGCTTTGTTTCTTCCAAATCTCAAGAATATTTCCCTTGCACAACTCTTTCTCTCGAAATCAAAAACACATAAATGTAGAACTGGGACTGTGGGCATCTTGTCAATAGGTTAGTGCCTGAAAATGAAAGTGAAACGAAGTGTAAGCAAAACATATAAAAATTTAAAATAAACATGGAGCATCAAAAATTATAGATACGTTGAGACGTATCAAGCATCCTCAATCTTAGTTCCTCCTGCTCGTCCCCGAGTAGGTAAGTGATAACAAAAATAATTTTTGAAGTACATGCAACTATCACAATCTTGACTGCTTTTGTAAAGCATTGTAATCTGAGATCAAAGTTTTATAAACACAGGCATGATAGATATAATTCTAGCAACTATGTTATAACATGAAAAGTAACTCAAACAAAGGATCATGAATAATTATGCAATGAAAGCAATTGTTTGTTTATGATCATAGAGAAAACATAGTGATGTCTACACACACTTCTATTCTTGTAGAGAGTGTTGGGCCTCCAAGTGCAGAGTTTTGTAGAACAGCAGCAAGTTTCCATTAAGTGGATCACCCAAGGTTTATCGAACTCAGGGAGGTAGAGGTCAAAGATATCCCTCTCAAGAAACCTCAATACGATACAAGAAGTCTCTTGTGTCCCTAACACACCCAATACACTTGTCAGATGTATAGGTGCACTAGTTCAGCGAAGAGATAGTAAAATGCAAGTGATATGGATGAATATGAGTGGTAATAACAATCTGAAATAAATATGGCAGCAAGGAAAGATATAGTAAAGCAGTAAATAAACGGTGATTCGATGTTTGGAAACAATAGTTTCACTAGTGGTCACTCTCAACAATGATATCATAAAGGAATATAAATATAAGCACTTCACTATGCTACTCTGAACTAATCTCTGGATGGACTGCAAAAGCAAACCTTAAAGATGTATTCCCAAGTACCAATGAACACCCCGCGCTACACTTTGAGCATTCATAGGAGGTACTAACACACCACAATTTCATAGAGACATCCAACACAAATCATAATTCAGTGAACAAGTATTCTGTGAAATATAGCCTAAGAGACCCACACGGTGCACACGTTGTCACCTCTACAGGCGTGGAACAAGGAGTCTCCGGAGATCACAAAAGTAAAACTCACTTGACTAGCTTATCAACTAGATTACAGAGCTCATGATCACATAAAGATCACACTATGGGAGAGAGAGATAAACCACATAGCTATCGGTACAGCCCGAGCTCGAGGGAGAACTACTACCTCCTCATCATGGGAGTCAGAAGCAACGGCGATGGAGATGGAGGTGGAGTCGATGGAGATGGCTCCAAAGGCCCCCATCCCGGCAAAGAATCGAGACTTCTGTCCCCCGGATCTTGTCTGCGACGGCGATGGAGCTACGGAACTTTTCTGGAACGGAGGCTTGTTCATTTAGGGTTTTTGCGTCGTCGAAGGTTTACATGGGTGAGGAGATAGGTCAATAGGGTGCCCGAGGGCCCCACGCCATGCCTGACCGTGCTTAGGGGTGGTCTGGGAACCCTGTGGCCCCTCCTCGACTCTCTTTCGAACTTTGTCTTCGTTGCGATAAAATAGGCACTTTGGCTTTTGTTTCGTCCTAATTCCGAGAATATGTCCCTGCATGCCTTCGAGACCAAAATAAAGGTAAATTGTGAACCGACACTCGTGGCATCTTGTCAATAGATTAGTGCCGAAAATGTATAAAAGTGTAACAAAGTGTAAACAAATATGAATTGGTGTAAAATAAACATGGAGCATCAAAACTTATAGATGGCCGTTTGCGATGTATCGCGCATCCCAAGCTTAACTCGGTCGTCCTCAGTAGGTAAGTGACAACAAAAATAATTTTTGAGGTGACATGCCGTTGATCGCCAAAACCCACCGGCGGGGCAAAGTGGGCCTTGTCAACATCAGAGCTGAAGAGCCTAGAGCTGCGGCTGGCTGAGACCTCTCCGAGCGACGGCCCGTAATGCTCTTCTGGTCCACACGCGGCGCTGCGAAGTGCAAGGGATGCGCCACCCCGACCTATACCGTCGTGAAGGTGACGAGGATGCTCGCTTGTGTTTCCAGTAGCACAAGTATGTAAACGTTAAATACGAGCCTCGATCGGCTCTCAGGTTGTCCCGTGAATCGGCTCATAGAGCCGATCCACCCATGATCCAGACGAGGTGTCCGAATATACTGAGGGTCCTCGCTTGATCAAGATGAAGCTGATGAGATCTCACGACGATTTGTGGTTTTCACCGCATAATCGGACCATCCTACTTCGTGATTGAGCCTTGCGGCCACGCACGGTGCTCGTAGGCGATCCTAAACAAGGCCAAAAACCAACATGAAGTTGATCCTAGGAACATCCCGTTTAGGACTTGCGAACGCCACCCTACGTGCCACTGGATCCCCCCTTGTAAGGCCTAACTATTGCAGATATTAAACTAATCCTTGTAGAACAAGGAGCAATCGTGACGGATCAGATCTACTAAATAATGATCAAGCGGGTGCCGCCCCCACACCCGAGATAGGTGTGAGGGCGGCTAGATATGCAAGGGTTGCACTACGTAAGCATGCTTAAACGAAGAACAATGCTAACCCTAACACATCTAATGATAACTACGTTGCTCGCCATCAAAAACGCTTCAGAACGAGCAACGCATGGAACAACGTGGGGCTTGTGCTGCCTAGATCGCAAGATGCGATCTAGGCAGCATGTCGCTTACCGATAGAAACCCTCGAGACGAAGGAGTTGGCGATGCGCCGAGATTGGTTTGTTTTGGGGTTGAACGTGAGTTGTTGTTTATTCCAAAACCCTAGGTACATATTTATAGTCCCAGGGACTTTCTAATGTGGATGTGCACAAACCGTGCACCTAGATAAACTCTAACTTCTAAATCGATACACAATCTATTATACTAAGATACACGGGCTAACTAGCCCAAATTCTCCGTGCGAGGCCGCTTCATAGATCTCTCAAATGTAATCTTCCAAGCCCATCTTGATCGCGGCCCACCTCCTGATTTAGCCAAAATCTGGTGATAACAATGCCCCCCTCGTTTTGGTAATGATAATTTCAAAACCACTGCTTTTCCCTCGTAGTGGTCGTGGCAGAGCGGAACTGTCGCAGCACGCCTTATCATGACGACTTGCCTTCCCAACTTCTCTGCACGATTTGACAGTTTTGGCACCATGTCCTCGAGAAGTGCTCGGAAATTAAAACCCCCACCTCCTTTTATTTAGCCGCAACGAACAGTTCTCTTCTTCACCCCTTCCGCAGTAGTACTCCAAAAACCCTCCCCTGCAACCATGTCCTCTTCCTCTTCCTCTTCGTCGGATCTTTCCCACGTGTCCTCTCCCATCCGAGAGTCGACGCCCTCGTGGGGTACGCAGGCGGCGTACGACATCCTTGCCCCGACCAAGTGGGACAAAGAGGACCATGACTCCTCCGTCTCGGTCCGAGGATGACAAATCCCAAACCGATTGCAGAGGGCGACTTTCGCTCCTTGGCCGACGAGGAAGCGTGGAGGAGAGTCAAGACGACCGCCCTCTCCGGGCGGACTTCACCACCTCCGAGGAGGTGAAGGAGGAGGGAGAGGGAGGAGGAGGATGAAGATAGCTCCTCCCGACGAACCGCTGCCAAACGCGCTGCCTCTGCCCGGGAACTTTCAGCGACGTCGACAGCCGACGACGATGCCGACGAAGAGGATGAGGACGACGAGAGTCCTATCGCGGGCCGCCGGGAGCGCCGATGACGCAGCCTGGGCAGGGAGCAGCGCTCGTCAAGTGGCGATGACGGCGATTGTACGACGCGCAGGGCAACAGCTGCCCCGGGGATAGGGTCTTAGCATAGGTTGGCAGAAAGGCACGGGGCAATGTATCCCCTCGGTATTTCCTTTTGAGAGCAACCAGCTCCCATGTAAGAAATCTCGTTTATCAATGAAGAAATTCCAACTCGATTTTGCCGATTCCCTTTATGACAATTTAGCCGATTGTCTTTCCTTCTGCCGATTGCCAAACTGGTCAATGCCCAATAAGCCGATGGCATCGCATCGGTCTCCCACACTAAATTTCGAGATAGATCCACCCAGACCCAAACTCCTTGCCACACAAGGCCAAACCCTGCTCGCGCAAATCCGCAGATCTCTCAAGATGGCATGTTGAACCTAGCGGCAGAACTCCCGAAATAATGTCAGGTCTCCTTTACATTATCCTCTCCGAAGTCTGCTCACTCAGCTCCGGCAGTTTCCTTCTACAATAACCACTGTCTTCTGAACGAGCCGTCAGAGCGAGCCCACTTCGACAGAGTTGGTTAAACCTCGAGGGCGAGCTGCCCCCCGAGCCTCAGCCAAGGCGAGGATAAAGGACGGATCATCACCATTGAGATTTCGGGGCGGGCTCAACCTTGTCCAAGAGAGCTATCCTGCAGGGCCACCAGCCGATCACCTCCCTTCCGTTGAGGGTCCATACAGCCGATCCAGCAAGCTATGATAATTTTGCAACATAAGCACCATTCTTCAGGTAACTTGTGGTGCAGAGTTTAGCCGATTCCAACGAAATCGGCTCCCCGGAGCAGAGAACCTTCAAGGTGAGCTGCCCCCCGGGCCTTAGTCGGGTGAGAATAGCAGCGAGCTGATCACGTCGATCATCCTTGGTTTCCAACTCGCAACGCGTACGGCCCGATTCAACAAATCGGTTTCTTAAAGGAGGAAATTTCCTAGGTGAGCCACCCTCCCCGAGCTTCTCCACTCCAAACCTTTGCGCCTTGGCCGATCGCATCAGCTCATCATTCTCGTGTCAGCGAAATCCTCCGTGAGAACGTCTTTTACATTTCTCGATGCCTCCACTGGGCGCAATATCTCTTGAGGGAACTAGCCTCTTTCTGCCTTCCATGTCTCAGGCATCTGGCTTATGCTTGAAAATTTTCGATTCTTCTCACGGGTCACTTGTGTATCGGCCCCCCATATTCCAATACCCATCAACAGAAGATGAAATGCTTCCGTTGCATTTTTCCGCGGCCGACTTGTGTATCGGCCCCCCATATTCCAATACCCATCAACAGAAGATGAAATGCTTCCGTTGCATATCCTCGTATTTTATCTACTCCGGGTGCCCCCAGCCGATTCTCAAGAGAATTGACATGGTACGCTTCGTTGATAACTCAAGAACCTGTGCAATGGTGGGTGAGGATATCCACGGCCGATTACTAGAATCGGCCTCCACGTTATTTGCTCAGTGAAGGTTTGTAATGCCCCTTCATAGACCCTTGGGGCCGATCAAGGATTTCCACTTCTACAACTTGCACATCATTGGTTTTCAACTACATGGTCGTGCTGATAAAACTAGCTTAACCTTCCCTTTGTCACATCGATGCGCTGCAGCTGTCCAATTTGATGCCCGAGAGAGGGGTTCTTGGCTCACAAGCCCCCATGCGTTCATACCACTCATGAACTTCACCAGTCAAGGCCGGTTTGGACGACCACCTCATCACCATCCTAATCGGGGGACATGCACAGGCATCGTGGAGGGAATGCAAACAGCTGGCGGATCCAATCTCTTCTCAAAGAAACAGCATAACTGCTCGTGCTATCAACGATAAAGAACGCCGTAGGATGGTCTTCTTCCTCCTACGGTCGATCCACGTCTCAACTCCTTGCGCCCTCGCATGCTTGGCCGTTGAAGTCGTTCAAGTTACGTTGGTCTTGATTAGATCCGAACTCGAGCGTCCCAGCCGACGCAGCATAGAGTACGGCATGATGTTAACTGCCGCTCCGGTGTCCACCAGCATCCTGTTTACAGGCCTCCCATCGATATACCCTCGTAGTGCTGCGGCCTCAGATGCTCCTCGTAGCCCACCCCGTGGCTTCAAGAGCAACCGGCCGTGGGCCGCAATCAAGTTGTGCCACGGATGTCTCATCTAACGGAGCACTGAACTCCGACGGGAGGATAAACACCATATTTGTGCCAGTCGATGTTTCATCATCGGCTTTTCTCTGTTCTCGGGGCGCCACTCTTTTCTTGGTGGCCGTGCTTCCTCGTCCAGGGTTCGCAGAATTTTGGCGGCCAGATCAGGCCGTGCCTTCCTTAACGTGCGCAGGTATAATCTTTCAGCTTCTTCCAACCCACGCAGACGCTGGACTCTTTGCTTCTGGGAACGGCTGAGCCCATCAGGGCACCATCTGGGCTGATGATATTTGTATTCTTCACCACCGTCCTCTAGCTCCTCGAGATCTTCCATCTGAGGGGACTCAGCACGCTTGTTCCGATGCGGGAAAGGCCCTAGCCGGCTGAACACAGACACGTTAGCGGCACCCTTCTTCCTTTGTTTGCATTCT